>OY997264.1:167762007-169026293 GCA_963921465.1 Triticum timopheevii | reverse complement strand
TGGCGGCTATGGAGCAGGGAGGGTGCGGGGGGTGCTCGGCGGCGGTGGAGCGGGCCGGGGAGAGGGTGCGGGGGGTCGGCGGCGGCGGTGGAGTGGGGGAGGGTGCGGGGGGTGCTTGGCGGCGGTGGAGCGGGCCGGGGAGGGTGCGGGGGGTCGGCGGCGGTGGTGGAGCGAGGGAGGGTGCGGTGGGTCGGCGGCGACGGTGGAGCGGGGGAGGGTGCGAGGGGTCGGCGGCGGCGGTGGAGCGGGGGAGGGTGCGGTGGGTCATCGGCGGCGGTGGAGCGGGGGAGGGTGCGGGGGGTGCTCGGCGGCGGTGGAGCGGGTCGGGGAGGGTGCGGGGGGTCGACGGCGGCGGTGGAGCGGGGATCGAGATCGAGATGGAGGGGGCTGGGATAGCGATCGAGATGGAGGGGGGTCGAGATCGAGTGTCCTCATGAATATTCAATATATTTTCATACTGAATATGGAAAAATATCATCAAATTTGAAAAAATATTCATGAATTCAAAAAGTGCCCATGAAATTTAAAAATATTCATGAGTTCAAAAACTTCCCATGAAATACAATCAAGAAATGAAGGCTACAATTAAATACAATCGATCTTAGCTAGCTATCTGTTCACAATCTTCTTGCCCTTATTTTTCGTAAATGGAGTTCTTCTCTTGAACGGACGTCCTTTAGGTAGGGTGGTCCTGCTTCTTCTTGTGGTGTATGTTGATACTTCATCGTCGTCGTCATGTTCCATCTTCGGGTGCCGTACTTGTCGAAGTCTTGCTCATTGGCAACTCCATCCATTCCGATGATCTTCCTTTTGCCTCTCCTCATGACAACACGACTGGGCTTTGGCAGGTCGGTAATGAAGAAGCATTGGTCCACTTGGGAAGCCAGTACCCATGGCTCATTTTTCGCGGTGACGTTTGCGCCCGCGGTCTTGGATTTGGCTTCGGGTATAACCATGGTGGTGAAATACCGGTCTTCTTTTATGACGCTCTTGGCCCATCTGACACAGAACATCGGGACCTTCTCTCCAGCGTAGCTCAGCTCCCAGATCTCCTCGATCCTTCTGTAGTATCTGTTCTTGTCGTTACCGGTGTAGGATTCCATCGTTACCCCGGAGTTCTGATAATCATCGCTCTTCATGTCCTTGTCCTCGGTGTAGAATGTGTAGCCGTTGATATCATACGCCTCATACGTCATCAGGTTGTGCTCGGCGCCCTGTGACAAGGCGAATATGAGTTGTTCTTCCGCGGAAGAATCCTCATGTAAAGGGGACGACAGAAGCTTCTGCTTGAACCAATGCGTGAAACATGAGTTGTGCTCTTTGATTATATCCCCGTTCGTCCTCTTTTGGCCTTGGTCATTGTACGTCTTCCCAATAAAGGTTTTGTGCTCTACCACCCAAGGATCGACCACGTCTATGTGTTGTAGCACGACTAGGTTTGCTCTTTCAAAGTCGACGAGTCAACCCTCGAAGTCGACATGCATTTAGCGGCGACCCTCACGGTGACCCCATCCAGCGAGCCTGCGGAGGTGCCTGTTGACGGGCGGACCAACGGGGTTCTCGATGCCTAGATAATTCGTGCAGTAGGAGATGCACTCTTCGGTCAGAAAGCCCCTGGCTATGCTTCCCTCTGGACGTGACATGTTGCAAACGTATCCTTTGATGACACCATTCATCCTTTCGAACGGCATCATGCTATGCAGGAACGTCGGCCCGAGTTGGATGATATCCTCAACGATATGGACCAGCAGATGCACCATAACGTCAAAGAATGCGTTTCAAATATCGATACCTGCAAACACAAACATATATGCAACAACACAAACATATGCAACACCACAAACATACATAGATCTAGCTAGGCCATAAAAAGTGCATGTGCACGTTGTTGGAGGGAGAACAACAAAAAGATAGCTTCCCCCTTACTTACCTATCAAAAAAAAGGTAATTTAACCACTTAATTTGGATGAACCTATGGTGCAAATGAGGTGAGGAGGAGGAGGCAGCCGAGACAAGCTTGGAGGAGGAGGTGGAGAGAATGAAGTGGGAAAGTGAGTGGGTAGGTGTGGCTATCCAAAATATCTAGCTGGTCCCAGGTTACTAATGACGCACCACCTACAAATGCGCCATTAGTAACCCTGGTTACTAATGGCGCACCTGCTGGTGGTGCGCCATTAGTAGGTTTGCAAAAAAAAAAATACTAATGGCGCACCGGGGCACAGTGCGCCATTACTAGTTTAAACTAGTAATGGCGCACTATGCCCTGGTGCGCCATTAGTAGTTTTGCAAAAAAATAAAAAAAATATAGTAGTGGCGCACTGTGTGGCTGGTGCGCCATTACTAGTTAGAACTAGTAATGGCACACTGTGCCCTGGTGCGCCATTAGTATTTTTGGAAAAAAATTGTTACTAGTGGCGCACCATGTGTCTGGTGCGCCATTAGTGTCTTTCGCACTAATGGCGCACCAGCACATGGTGTGCCACTGCTATATAGTAGTGGCGCACCACTTGTCTGGTGTGCCATTAGTGCTCATATCATCTATAGCCCTTTTCCTAGTAGTGACCGCGCCTCCGCCGCCCGCTCGCCAGGCCGCGCCTCCGCCACTGCGCCCGCGACCGCCGCCTCCTGCCTTCTCCGCCGCCGACGGCCTTCGCCGCCAGCCTCCGCCCGGCAACCCTCGCCGCCGCCCGCGGGACCGCGCCGCCCCGCCGCCTTCTGCTGCCTCGCCGCGGATCCGATCGGGCCGGACCAGATCCGGCGACCCCAAGCCCGACCGTGGACTCCCCCTTCTACTCCGGCCATCTCCCTCCTCTCCAGCAGCTTCTCCGGCGAGTTCATCCGGCCGCCTCGGAACCCATGCCGAAACCCTAGATACAGATCCGAGAGGGGTATATTTTCTAAGTCCCGAATCTGTAACATTTTTATGCCTTGTTCATCATGCCATAACTTTCTGCCCATAGCTCCGTTTTGCATGTGTGATATATCAAAATGTTCACTGTGAGATGCTCTTCATTTCATTCCATTGTGTCATGCTTGTTTGAGTCCATGTTGATACCCTAATCATCGTTGCAAGAGTGCTATATGATGTTTACTGCTGGAATCTGCTGATTGTTAACATCATTTGTGCATCTCGTGAGTGCCATATCTTTGTCTCTGTTGATGCTATGATGATGATCTTGATATGCACATATTCTGCTCTTCATGATATACAGGTTGGTGTGCTTTGCATTCATGTTAGGGTGCTTCTTGATATATTAATCCCTGTTGCAAAAGTGCATGTTGCTATTAACTACTGAAAACTGCTGTAACTTGCTGATTTGTCATTTTTGTTGCATTTTGTGTGTGCATCTTATGAGCATGATGTTTTGGACAACTTGTCTTTTAAACTTGTTTCATGTGTATGTGTTGAACCATTGCTCCGTTTTGAGTGTGCTCTATATGAAACTTGCTTAATTTTGCATATAGTTTCATGTTACCTTGTTAGATCCATGTTTTGAATGTGTTTGCTTGATGTTTGTATGCATTTTGCATCAATGCCATGTTTAACTTGTTTTGCTCATATCTTCTAGGCTGTAGCTCCGAACTAAATGAACTTTATATGTAACTTGACTAAAATTTCATGTAGATCATCTTGGTGTATCTTAACTTGCTGTTTAACAACTTGAACATAAGGTTTATTCAGATCTGGACCAATTTCTAAATTTGCATATGAGGACTTACCGGAATTGTTACATGTTGTTTCCGGCCTCATTTAAACTTGCTTTGATGTGTTTGTTCTTGTTTGCATCATCTCTTGCCATGAGTAGCGTCATGTAGCCTTGTCATGCATCATACTTGGTTGAGCATCATTTCATGTTTATGTGTTGAGTGTTTACCTTGTTGTTTGCTTCTTTCCGGTTGTGCTCCTTCTCGTTAGTTCCTATTTCGTTGCGAGCGTGAGGATTCGTTCGTCTACGCTTGGTTCATCTTTGTGGCTTCATCTTCTTCATGGACTCGTTCTTCTTCCTAGCAGGATTTAAGGCAAGATGACCGCTACCCTGGATCTCACTACTATCATTGCTATGCTAGTTGCTTCGTTCTATCGCTATGCTGCACTACCTATCACTTGCTCTTCAAGCCTCCCAATTTGCCATGTCAGCCTCTAACCTTTTCACCCTTCCTAGCAAACCATTGCTTGGCTATGTTACCGATTTGCTCAGCCCCTCTTATAGCGTTGTTAGTTGCAGGTGAAGTTGAAGATTGCTCCATGATGGACATGGTTATGTTGGGATATCACAACATCTCTTATTTAATTAATGCATCTATATACTTGGTAAAGGTTGGAAGGCTCGGCCTTATGCCTGTTGTTTTGTTCCACTCTTGTCGCCTTAGTTTCCGTCATACCGGTGTTATGTTCCTTGATTTTGCGTTCCTTACGCGGCCGGGTGTATGGGACCCCCTTGATAGTTCACTTTGAATAAAACTCCTCCAACAAGGCCCAACCTTGGTTTTAACATTTACCACCTAAGCCTTTTTCCCTTGGGTTCTGCAGACTCAAGGGTCATCTTTATTTTTACCCCCCCAGGGCCAGTGCTCGTCGTGAGTGTTGGTCCAACCTGTCAGCCGCCGATGGCCACCAGGGGCAACTCTGGGCAGGCCTACCAGAAGTTTGGACAATCCGGTGTGCCTTGAGAACGAGATATGTGCAGCTCCTATCGGGATTTGTCGGCACATTCAGGCGGCTTTGCTGGTCTTGTTTTACCATTGTCGAAATGTCTTGTAACTGGGATTTCGAGTCTGATCGGGTCTTCCCGGGAGAAGGAATATCCTTTTGGTCGTGAGAGATTAAAATGGGCTAAGTTGGGACACCCCCGCAGGGTATAAACTTTCGAAAGCCGTGCCCACGGTTATGTGGCAGAGGGGAATTTGTTAATATCTGGTTGTAGAGAACTTGACACCAGATTCAAATTAAAACGCATCAACCGCGTGTGTAGCCATGATGGTCTCTTTTCGGTGGAGTCCGAGAAGTGAACACGGTTTTTGGGTTATGTATGAACGTAAGTAGTTTCAGGATCACCCCTTGATCACTTATAGCTTCTCGACTGTTCCGTTTGCTTCTCTTCTCACTCTTATTTGCGTATGTTAGCCACCATATATGCTTTGATGCTACCGCAACCTCACCACTTATCATTTCCATTCCCATTAAGCTTTGCTAGTCTTGATACCCATGGTAATGGGATTGCTGAGTCCTTGTGGCTCACAGATTACTACAACAACAGTTGCAGGTACAGGTTATGCGATGATCATGATGCGAGAGCGATGCTTGCTTGTTTTGGATTTCTTCTTCTGCTTCTTCTTTGATTAGGGGATAGGTTCCAGGTCGGCAGCCTGGGCTAGCAGGGTGGATGTCGTTTGAGTTTCTGTTTGTGTTTCATCCGTAGTCGGATGTTGCTCTTATGTATGGTGATGTTGTATTCGTGTGGCATTGTATGCCTCTTGTATGTATCCCCAATTATTATGTAATGGTACGATGTAATGATATCCACCTTGAAAAAACGTCTCCAATATGCGATTCTGTCCTTGGTGTGACTTTCGAGTTCCTTTAGGATAGGGTCACATATTGGGCGTGACATAGTTGATGTGCTTTCAAACTTCAAACCAAAGCTGGATAGCTCCAAAGCCCACTCCACTATTGTGCCGGTAGCCTCAGGGTTTCGAAGTATCCATTGCAACGGGAAACGAGTGACAACCGTGATCTCATGGGCTTGGAAGTAGTGGCGTAGTTTCCTTGAGGCCATAATGAGACCAAAAATCAACTTTTGCACACCAGAGTACCTCGATCTAGCCCCCTGTAACAAGGAACTGACGAAGTACACTGGGCATTGCACCACTTCCTTTCTCGCCATGCCCTTGGGGTTGCCCTCGTTGCCGTGCTCACTACTGTCCTAATTCTTGTCTGACTCTGCCGGTCTCTGCTCACTCTCTGCCTCATCCACTTCTTGTTGTGCTACCAAGGCTGCACTGACCATTTGGTTAGTTGCCGCTGAGTATAGCAGCAGCAGCTCCTAAGGTTTGGGAGCAACCAAGGTAGGCATAGAGGATAGGTAGGCCTTTAATTCTTGCAAAGCTGCATATGCTTCCGGGGTCCACTTCATAGGACCTGCATTCTTCAAAATTTTGAAGAATGGCAGGGCACACTCAGCAGACTTGGGGATGAATCTGCTTAGCGCGGCAACACATCCTGTTAGGCGCCTCACATCCTTAACTACCCTTGGTGCTTGAATCTACTCGATAGCTCTAATATTATTGGGGCTGGCTTCGATCCCACGATGGGATACAAAGAACCCAAGCAACTTGCCGGTGGGAACACCAAATACACACTTCTCCGAATTGAGCTTTCAAGTTGATCTTGCGCAAATTAGTAAATGTCTCCTCCAAATCTTGAATAAGGGTGGCCCTATCCTTGGTCTTGACCACAGTATCATCCATATAAGCTTCTATGTTTCTGTGCAACTGTGGCTCAAAACCGATCTGGACTGCCCTTGCAAAAGTGGACCCGACACTCTTTAATCTGAATGGCATGAGGACAAAGCAGTACGTACCACAAGGAGTGATGAACAAAGTCTTCTCCTCATCTTCTTTGGACATGAAGATTTGGTGATATCCAGAATATGCATCCAGAAATGAGAGCAAATCATAGCTCGAAGTGGAATCCACAATCTGATCAATATGCGACAAGGCAAACGGGTCCTTCGGGCAAGCCTTGTTGAGATCTGTGAAATCAATGCAAAGCCTCCACTTCCCGTTTGCCTTCCAGACTACCATTGGATTTGGTAAACATGTGGGATGTAGTACTCCTCTGATCAAACCTATTGCTTCAAGTTTCCTGATCTCTTCTGCAATGAACTGCTACCTCTCCAAGGCCTGTTTCCGAACTTTCTGCTTGACAGGTCAGGCATGTGGGCAGACAACAAGGTGGTGCTTGATTACCTCCCTGGGAACACCGGAGATATCAGATGGTTGCCAGGCAAACACATCAATGTTCGCCCGCAGGAACGCAACGAGCGCGCTTTCCTATTTGTCATCAAGGGTGGCGCTGATAGTGAAAGTACCATCAATGTCATCCAGCCCTGCCGGGACCTTCTTCACTTGGGGTGCGACAACCTTGGATATCTTGCTGTTGGAACACTCCGGCACGTCGTCAAGGGTGTCGTGCACTTTGTGGGGGCACGCTTCTCGGACTCTTTGCCGGAGGTCCTACAATCCCTCTTCTTTCCTTTGCTTTCCTTGGCGGGAACTGGTGTTGTCGCTGCCTCTACCGCGACCGCGTCCCGGTACATCTTGTCCACACAAATGATTGCATCCTTCTCATAGGATGGGATGGTGATAACTCCTAGTGGCCCAGGCATCTTCAGGGTGTTGTAGGCATGTGGGATGCCGCCATGAATTTAGCCAGAGCCGGGCGTCCAAGAATCCTATTATACGGCAGGGGGAGATCGACCACGTCAAACACAATTTCTTAGTCCGGTAGTTCAGTTCTCCCCCAAACGTTACTGGCAACGTGATATTTCCCTTAGGATGACTCCTGCCGGGATTAACTCCTTGAAATGTGTCGGTAATATCTAGCTCTTCCTCTGCTATCTGAAGCTTGCTGATAACTGCTGGGGAAATCAGATTTAGTCCGGCCCCTCCACCAACATCTTCATGACTTTGAGGTTGCGAATTGTTGGAGAAACCAACAATGGCAGGCACCCTACCGCAGTGGTACGGCTAGGATGATCCTCCTCATCAAAGATCATGGATGTACAGGACCATTTGAGCGGCTAACAGGATTTTGGCACTGGTTCCACGGCATTGACTTCTCGTGCCCCCTGCTTGAGCTGGCGGTGAGAGGTGTGCAGAGATGCACCCCCACCAACGCACAGGGCGTCAGTGGCCTTCTGAACCTCTTGCTCACTGGTTTCCTCTTCATCCCCTCCATCACTCTCCTCATCACAGGCTTCCTTCTCTCGACCCCTGGCAGGCTTTCCTTGGTTCAAAAAGGGTTTTCCGGGGCGATTTACTTCACCACCTCGGCCCTTACTGCCAGCAACATTCTGACCCTTTTCCTTATCATGCTTCTCATATTCTGCTCGTTGTCTCTTGACAAGCTGCTCAACCTGATAACACTCTTGAAGGTCGTGGCCCTTAGCCCGATGAATCTTGCAATAGAGGCCATCACCTTTCTCGACCTTCTCAGCAGCAGCGGCTTCCCGACAGTCAGCGCACACGACAACTTCCTTGCCGGGGCCTCAGCTTTGGCCTTCTTGCTGGTACTAGGCGCTCCTGATCCTTCAACAGTCATCACTGCCTTGTCCTTCCGCTTCTTACTGCGCTTCTTGCTCTGCTTCTTGCTCTTCTTCTGATTGGTTGATTCATCATCATCCTCTGAATCAACATCGATGCAATCTTCCTCTCCGGGCAACTTCCTTCCCTCCTCCATCCGAGCACACTTATCTACCAACATGTAGAGCTCCTTCACAGTCTTGGGCAATTGCACATTCATCTTAGAACAAATCCGGCGGTTGCGCACATTGGACTGGAAGGCAGCTATCACAACTGTTGGATGGATATTTGGAATATTTCTATGAACTTTGATAAATCTCTGTAAATACTTACGGAGGGTTTCTCCTTCCTTCTGTTGGAGAAGCTGCAGGTCGCTAGGTCGGCCCAGCTCCTGGTGGCCACCGGTGAAGGCATCGATGAACTCGTGGCACAAGTCTGCCCATGACGAAATGGAGTTCTCCGCCAGGTGCATTAGCCAAGACCTCACATTGGACTTGAGGGCCAAAGGGAAGTAGTTGGCGAACACCTTATCATCTCTTCCCCCGGCAGCCTGAACAGTTATGGTGTAGATGCTCGGGAATTCTATCGGGTTCAGCCTCCCATCGTACTTCTCAGGTATCTCTGGCTTGAACATGTGAACGGACGGCCTACGAACTTGGTGCAACTCACGGGGAAAGGCAGGGCAGCCAACCTTGAAAGGTAGGCGCCCACTAATACCGAGCGCGGGCTCGTCGACATCGGGGCTGTCACACTCGTCTATTAGGCGGAGGTCGTCGCGGTGTTGCTCACGATACGCGCGTCTCCTCTCCGCCTATCCTCCGGGGTTCATCGTTGGCCTGGACGTGCTCGAGGGTCAGAGGAGGCCATCAAGACGTTGTCAGGGTCTTGATTTAGTTGCGCTCACGCTGTCTACCGTGGCGGGAACTGTACCGTGGGGACGGCCCGCTCCGTATGGGCAGCAGCATGAGCCGTCGTTGTCGCTTGGGGAGGCCGTGGCGGGTCAGCTCGCCGTGAGCCCCCAGCTTCGGCGAAGCCGAGCAGACTTTGGATCATGGCACGCCATTCATCCATCTATTCGGCCGCCGGCGGAAACCTCAGTAATAGCTGAGCCCGCTCCATGGCCTCCGA
The DNA here is from genome assembly GCA_963921465.1 of Triticum timopheevii. Taxonomy (NCBI): domain Eukaryota; kingdom Viridiplantae; phylum Streptophyta; class Magnoliopsida; order Poales; family Poaceae; genus Triticum; species Triticum timopheevii. The sequence continues at coordinate 169,016,861 of OY997264.1, read as the reverse complement.
GGCTGTACTTGGCATGGATGACGATGAAGTCGGCCGGGCCGTCGCTTGGCTCCATACGTTCCCATCGGCGGCAGCACCGTGCCCCAACTGTTGCGGTGCGACCACCTGGATGGCAGCATGGTGTGGTGAAGGTGCTCGAGGGCCAGCAGCTCTGTTGAGCGCATCAGCTTGGTCGACCCGTCCCGGGGGTGGTGCACACGCTACTACCGCACTTGCGGTGGGAGCGTTCGAAGGATGGAGGTCCGCCCCGATCCAAGCGTCGTTGTTGTGGCTGTGCTCGTCGACGGGCGAAAGGGGCGCAGACTGAGTAACCCCTTCGCCCGGGCCTTGTGGAGCGCGGCCGTCAGGGTGTTGCTGATGCTGCTCGTCTCCAGTGCCTCCTGCTCGTGCGTCGGCCGCGGGGGAAGTGGTGGTGGTGCCGCCTGCTCTGACCACATCCCCAACAGCGTCCATGTCCTCGCGCATTTCCGCGCCCCCTGCAGCGTTGGAGGTCGCAGGCGGCGGAGCCTTTGAGGTGGATGGATGAGCCGAAGAAGTGGGTTTCTTCTTGGGCGCCATGGTCGATGGCGTCGTCGGAGATATAGATGATGAAGGTGATGCGCTGCTCACGTCTTCAGGTTTGCGCTAGCGATCCCCCTACCTGGCGTTCCAAAGATCTCGCGGGAAACCACGGCCACATATGGGGCCAGGAGGCCCCTTGCTAGTTCGGCAGGGGGAGTCGCGTCGCACAAAGAGCAGATGAGCGTGGGGCAGCATGACAGAGATCACACGAACAGTTTTTCCCAGGTTCGGGCCGCCGCGAGGCATAAAACCCTACTCCTTATTTTGGTGGATTGATGGTGGAAATATGGTGGTGGAGCGTAGTACACTTGCCCGGCAAGGGTTGCCTCAGGGCGGTAGCGACTACGCGCGTATGGGGGTGTGAGTTACCCAACCTTCTAACCTCGTTCATAGTTGCCAAGGGCCTCCTTTTATAGATCAAGGGGTCGCCACAATGGCAAAGTAGTCATTATGCATTGATATGATAGCACACCGTGCTATCTTATCTAACTTTGTGGGCTGATAGTGCGCACTTAATGCACCGCTCAACGTCACATCATTGGTTGCCCGGCAAGTCTTGCCGGGCCATCTTGCCAGCTCCACGCCTGCTTGTTTGACGCGTCGCAGGACAGGTGTCATCTGTGGGTTTTCTGGTAGAAAGGGGCTGCCATCTGGCGAATGGCTGCCACTTAATCAGTCTACGGCTTAACACTGCACTGATTGACGACGTGAGTCGTGGTGAAGTGGTTGGTGAGGTGATTTTGCCTCCGCAAGTCCCAGCAGGCCCTGCCGGGACGCCTTGGTCGTCTTCTTCTGGGGGTGGCCTCGTCCCTTGCCGGGCTCGCCTGCCCGGCAAAGGAGGCCTTTCTCTTGGCGATATCTTGCTTCTCTGGCTTGGTCTTGGTCCCCCTGATCTGCTTGTTGGTCCTTCGAATCTCTTGGTTTCTTGTACTCTGTCTTGGGTTGGTGCTTCAATCTTGATCCCGTGCTTGTGCACAGTCAGGGCAACAGACCCAGGGTTTGTTGAACCGACAAATTGAATTGACTGAAAACTTAAATACATGTGTGAATACATAAACAAATACTATGTCCCTAGTGAACCTCTACTAGACTAGCTCGTTGATCAAAGATGGTTAAGGTTTCCTAACCATAGACATGAGTTGTCATTTGATAACGGGATCACATCATTAGGAGAATGATGTGATGGACAAGATCCAACCGTAAGCTTAGCAGTTGATCATATCAATTTATTGTTATAGCTTTCTTCATGTCAAGTATCTATTCTTAAGACCATGAGATCATGCAACTCCCAGATACCGAAGGAATATATTGTGTGCTATCAAACGTCATTTCATAACTGGGTGATTATAAAGATGCTCCACAAGTATCTCCGAATGTGTCTGTTGGATTGGCATGGATCGAGACTGGGATTTGTCACTCTGTGTCATAGAGAGATATCTCGGGGCTCTATCCATAATACAACATCATAAAGAGCTTGCAAGCAATGTGCCTAATGAGTTAGTCATGAGATCTTGTATTACAGAACGAGTAAAGAGACTTGCCGGTAATGAGATTTAACTAGGTATGGAGATACCGATGATCAAATCTCGGGCAAGTAACATATCGCCGGACAAAGGGAATTGCATATGGGATTAACTGAATCCTTGACATCGTGGTTCAACCGATAAAAGATCTTCATGGAATATGTAGGAACCAATATGGCCATCAAGGTCCCGCTATTTGTTATTGACTGGAGAGAGGTCTCAGTCATGACTACATGATTCTAGAACCCGCAGGGTCGCACACTTAATGTTTGTTGACGCTAGAGTATTATTGAGATATTTGATGATTGGTACCCGAATGTTGTTCGGAGTATCGGATGAGATCTCGGACGTCATGAGGAGTCTCGGAATGCTGCAGAGGTAAAGATTTATATACAGGAAGTCATATTTTGAGTTCCAAAAAAGGTGCAATTTTTTTGTATTGTACCGGGAAGCTTCCAAAAGGTTCTGGAGGATTCCGAAGGGGTCCGGAAGTCCACAAGTTGGCCCACCATGTCCCAAGGGCTGGCATGGGATGAGGGGTCCAGAAGTCCATGTTCCGAGCAGGATTTTTCTGGCCCACCACCCGCAAGGACGCCCGTACTCTAGTCGAACACTGTGTTGGATGCCAGCTTTTTGCAGCCATATGCCCCCCACGGCTCTCCGGACTATACCAATTACCTGGCCTTTTGCAGTCTGGGGGATGGACATTGTTGGACCACTTAAAGGGGGAACCAAGAAAAAGAAATACCTACTGGTTATGGTCGATAAATTCACTAAATGGCTTGAAGAAAAGCCAGTAACGTCAGCAAAGTTTGGACCGGTTATCGACTTTATATCCGGCGCGGTACACCGTTACAGTGTCCCTCATAGTATCATCACAGATAATGGATCCAACTTCATGGCCCAGGAAGTAAGGACTGGTGCGCTACTATGGGCATCAAGCTCGACTACGCCTCGGTGTACCACCCGCACAACAATGGATAACTTTAGCGGGCCAACAGACTAATCATGAGTGGCATAAAGCCTCACCTAGTCCGTTCCTTGAAACAATCTAATTGTCACTGGATGGAGGAACTTGACTCCATACTATGGGGACTGCGCACTACCCCCAACCGATCAACGGGATACACACATTTCTTCATGGTGTATGGTGCAGAAGCAGTCCTACCTTGTGATATTATTCTCGACGCACCTCGTGTGCGCATGTATGAGGAAAACGAAGCCATGTTGGATCAGAAGGATGACTTGGACGCCTTGGAAGAAGAACGGGACGTAGCTTGGGCTCATTCTATGTTTTACTAGCAGCAGGCTCGGCACTACCACAGGAGGGAAGTCCAGGCGAAGGCATATAATGTTGGAGAGCTCGTCCTCCGCCTCCCAGAGAAGCAAATGAACAAACTCTCGCCTAAGTGGGAGGGTCCTTTTATAATTGGTGAAGTGTTAGCAGGATGAGCATATCATATTCGCAACCCGGCCGACAACCGCCTCGAACCAAACTCCTGGAACGCAGCCCGGCTCCGGCGCTTCTACGGCTAAGTACGGCCACGTCTGTCCACTATCCCTTTCCTCATTGTATTTTTTTATTCCTGCGGAATTAGGATCCCTCAGGCCCTGTTCAGATAAACCAAATTCAGTTTAGGCCCTTTTCATTGCAATTTTTCAAATGTAACACCCAGATTTAACCTGGGGGCTCCTTCAAGGCAGCCAATTAATATATTTTTCGTGCATGTAATCGCGTCTGGCGTGTTTGCACTCTCCAAAATACCTCTTCAGCCATCATATGCACCGATTTGACTTAAGTTTTGCCAAGCTGGGTTGCCTGGCTCCTGTGCTTACCCCTTACGTTCCCAATTGTTAGGCTAAGGGGTAAAGGGAGCACCTTTGTGATTGTTACGACCGGGTCAGCCGCGTACGTACCTCTGACGGGTGAAGCCGAAGGCTAGCATTCTTAAGAACATAATGGGTCGGCAATGAGGGAAACTATAGTAATCTTGGCATTCGCCACCAACGCTAGGGGGATTCGGTCCCCGTACAAATTATTCGCATACTTTGGGTATCCAAAAACAAACATCTACATTTGCCATGATGAACCTGAAGAAAGGAAACCATGGAGGAACTATTTTCTTGAGAAGATGTTTCTTACGTTAAAAAGTAATATAACATAACTCTCCACACGCGTTTATGTCTGTTCGTACCAAAAGGCTGGATTGCCTGGTTACTGGAAGTGATTTCCTGCTTACATCAGGTCACATAGTACAGAACACTCCCCGATAACTAGTCAGGGAGGCAGAAGCCGATGGCCGGTTAAGACAACGTTTTATAGTTCGGATTGAGACCGTTCGATGTAAAGTACATAGATATATAGAATCAAACACATCACTCTTTGTCCACATTGTCTATTATGCTATCTAAAGCCCAATCCTGCTGGGAGAATCGAGTTGCATGCATCACTTGGTCATAGACCAAATGAAGTGGTATATCTTGCCCATCCGGCCCTACTGGTCGAACACGAGCCATATGCTCTGGCTCGAGCTTCCTGAAACGGGTTTTTACCATAGCCCATGCTTCTTGTGCCCCCTCCCGACAGGCTGATGTTTTCCATACTTGGAGGCACCGCCATGCTCCCTTAAAGCGATTCGCCAGTTAGGCCTTATCATCCTGCGCCACCCCGGTCAGCCATAACGCCTTAACCATGTTCTTCATAGCTTTTCGATCCTTCTCATGAACCATAGACAGTTCTTTTAGAAGATCCCTGCCGAAGGAATTGACCTCTTCTCCGGGCCGACCAGTCGGGAGACCTAGCATAAAGCATGGCATACTTGTTATATTCAAGCTTTTGGAGTAACTATATCCAATGCTTAAAGGACACTTATTGAACATGCCACTTTTTAATCTTTGGTTATCTCCCAGAGCCTGGGCCAATTGAGTTTCCAAACGCTCCAATTCCTTGGCCTGTTGCTAGTTCTCTGCCTTCAGGTTGTTGTTTTCCTCATGCATGGCTTCTCTTTAAATCCCATAGACCGGCTTGATGCTATGGCTCCACATACCGTTGGGACTCTTTGGCAGCATCCAGGTCCTTTTGTAACTGACCTATGGATTCGGCTGCTACAAGGAAAACCGGTGTCAAACAGGGCACATTGGCACAATTCATGCGTGTTAAAAACTTCCCCTCACCATGGGCCTCGTTGGTGAACTTTTTCACCGTCTCTAATTCGGCCTTCACATCAGCCAACTGTGTTCGGCTCGACTCAAGGTCTTCGGACAGCTTTTCATTCTGGTCCTTTGAAGCCTGCCGAAAACCATAAATAACTATATTCACAAACCCTTAACTCGGTCGTCCCGCCAAAATTAAGGCTTGGGGGCTACTGGGTTAGCATTTATATTCGATTGTCAGAACCTATCTCTTATGTACATATTGGCCGACAGAAAATTGGCAATCCCCTCAAGGCCTATTCGGGCCGCTCCGAGGTATGCGCCAACCGAATTGAAGGCATTAAACTCTTGATCAGACAAGGTGGCATGATGCAGGGATTCCTTCCGTCGCGGGTGATTCATCACACTTTCAACTTCGAAATTGGTGACTGAGACATCCTCACGATCTTCTGAAGGCTCGTCTGTAGTGGAATCCGCAGCTCCGGCCTCTACCCGCGCTGAGGATATTCGTCCGTGCCCTGACACCCCCTCGATGTCTTTGGGAACAAAGGATTGCCTCAATTGTCTGAAGCGACGAGGCCAATAATGAACTCATGGCAATTTTAAATTGCACTACCTTTTTTCGAAGATGTGATTGGCGTGGCTCTCATGGCCACCTTTCGTTTGGAGGCTCCTTTGTTGGTCTGAGTCGGCGTTGCCCCCGTCAATGTTTGACGCGGGGAATGGCAACCCTTGGGAGTAGAAGTTAGGATACCTGGAGTAGCGCAAGACGAACGACCAATTTGAGAAGGGGCCTTCTTACTACTTACGACGGAGGAAGGAAGAAGCCCAGGGTGATCGGCTATAATAGCCACCTTGGAGCCATCAAGGCTTTGGAAGAAAACCCCATCCTCGAAATCGATAGACACCTCTGGGTCCTAGTGAAAGCCCGGGTCGTCATCACAGGAATGATCCTCTGGTTGAGGGGAAGGGTAGCTAATGCCTTCAACCTGGCGCCTCCAATTATGTTTAGAAAAAGATTAAGTCGGTCAGTATACGGATGTAATATCCGAACTATGTACAAGATTTTGAACTTACCCATTCAATTGGATTGTAGCCCGAGTAGCCTTTCCAGTTTTTCGGGCGGGCAAGCTCTTCTTCCTCGCCCTTGAATAGATCTGCCAATATGGCCGACATTGATGCTTGGTTGTCCGGCCCCTGCCACTTGTAGCGGGACACGTCACTTGTCCCGTTGTAACACCACAGGGGGTGCATCCATTGCTGAAGGGGTTGCACGCATCGGTCGATTGCTATGGCCATTATGTCAACCATGGTCAATCCGCTGTGGGCTAGCACCCTCACCTTTGTGTCTAGGCACCGCACCTCAGTGGACTCTTCCTGGGAAGGGCCTTGAGGCTGCCAGTTAAGTCGCTTCTTTAGCGGGGCGTCTGAATACTCGGACCATCCTCTCCGAACTGGTTTGAATAGACAGACGTCTTCAATATAAAACCATTTCGGAGTCCACTCTTCGGAATCTTTCTTGGGAGTAACAATTGAATATCCAGTGCCGGCTATACGACACACTTTGTCTCCACCTACTTCGAAAATCAACCCCTCATGGGTGCGAGGGACGAGGCAGAAATACTTCCTCCACATCCCAAAATGAGCCTTGCAGCCCAGGAACATCTCGCAAAGGGTAACAAAGCCAGAAATATGCAAAATTGATCCTGGGGTGAGGTGGCGGAGTTGGATCCTGTAAAACTCCAGCATACCCCTTAAGAAAGGGTGAATGGAGAATCCCAGACCTCTTAGAAGGAAGGATACAAGGCATACCTGTTGGAAATATGCCCTCGCGACAATGATAAAGTGGTTATTATTATATTTCTTTAATCATGATAAAAGATTATTATTCATGCTAGAATTGTATTGATTGGAAACTTAAATACATGTGTGAATACATAAGCAAATACCAAGTCCCTAGTATGCCTCAACTAGACTAGCTCGTTGATCAAAAGATGGTTAAGGTTTCCTGACCATAGACATGAGTTGTCATTTGATAACGGGATCACATCATTAGAAGAATGATGTGATGGATGACCCATCCATTAGCTTAGCATATGACCGTTCAGTTTATTGATACTGCCTCCTTAAATGTCAAATACATATTCCTTCGACCATGAGATCATGCAACTCCCGGATACCAAAGGAATACCTTATGTGCTATCAAACGTCACAACGTAACTAGTTGATCATAAAGATGCTCTACAGGTATCTCCGAAGGTGTCTATTGAGTTGGCGTGAATCGAGTTTGGGATTTGTCACTCCATATGATGGAGAGGTATCTCTGGGCCCTCTCGGTAATACAGCATCACAAGAAGCTTGCAAGCAAAGTGACTAAGGAGTTAGTTACAAGATGATATATTACGGAACGAGTAAAGAGACTTACTGGTAACGAGATTGAATTACGTATGAAGATACCGATGATCGAATCTCGGGCAAATAACCGAATGTTGGTGAACGAATGTTGCCTAGAGTCCCAGATGAGATCACGGACATGACAAGGAGATTCGGAATGGTCCGGAGGTAAAGATTGATATATATGATGATATGGTTAGGCCAAGGGGTAAAGGCCCACGGAGCTTTAGGTCGGTGCAAAAGGAAGTTTTGCGGAGGTCAGGGACCAGACGCCAGGAACCCTGGCATCCGGTACTGGAAACCGTGAAGGACTCTTCCTTGCATTCCAAACCGACTTTGAGGAGGCTCTTTCTCCAACAAACGACCCCAGGGTTCAACATATAAAATAGAATAGCAGGGCTAGCCCCTGGGGGACACCATGATTCACCAAGCCGTGTGTGAGCGCCCCCTCTCCCTCTAGTTCTAGTTCCTCGTCCATCCACATCCATTGTGCTTCGTGAAGCCTTGGAGAATAGTTTCACCACCACATCACCACACTGTCGTGCTGCCGGAACTCATCTACTACTTCACCTCTCTTGCTAGATCGAGAAGGCGAGGACGTCATGAAGCTGAATGTGTGCTGAACGCAGAGATGTCGTACAGTCGGTACTTGATGGGGACAGATCATGAAGGTGTACATCAACCGCGTTGATAAACGCTTTCGCTTAGCGATCTACAAGGGTATGTAGATGATTTCCCCTCTCATAGCTATACATCTCTATGGATGGATCTTGCATGTGCATAAAAAAATAATTGTTTTCCATGCAACGTCCCCCAACAATGGCATCATGAGCCAGGTCTATGCGTAGATGATATGCACGAGTAGAACACAAAGGAGTTGTGGGTGGCGATGTTCATATTGCTTACCACCAATGTCTTATTTTGATTCGGCGGTATTGTGGGATGAAGCAGCTCCGACCATCCTTACAAGTCCACGTACATGAGACCGGTTCCACCGACTAAAATGCAACTTGTTTTGCATAAAGGTGGCTAGCGGGTGTCTGTTTCTCCCACTTTAGTTAAATCTAATTTGACTACGGCGGTCCTTGCAGAAGGTTAAAAGGCAACTTGATAATCACCATTGAGGTTTTGCGTAGGTAAGAATGGTTCTTGCTAGTTGCCCATAGCAACCACGTAAAACTTGCAACAACAAAGTAGAGGACGTCTAATTTGTGTTTGCAGGGTATGTTGTGATGTGATATGGTCAAGACACGATTTGATATATGTTGATGTATGAGATGATCATGTTTTGTAATAAATGACTTGCATGTCGATGAGTACGACAACCGGCAGGAGCCTTAGGGTTGTCTTTAATTATTGTATGACCTGCGTGTCAATCACTAAAGCTCCATGTAATTGCTTTACTTTATCATTATACGTTAGCAATAGTTGTAGAAGCACTAGTTGGCGAGATGACCCCGATGCAACGATGGAGATCAAGGTGTCACGCCGGTGACGATGGAGATCATGCCGATGCTTTGGAGATGGATATCAAAAGCACAAGATGATGATGGCCATATCATGTCACATATTTTGATTGCATGTGATATTTATCCTTTATGCATCGTATTTTACTTAGAACGAAGGTAGCATTATAAGATGGTCCCTTCACTAAATTTCAAGATAAAAGTGTTCTTCCCGAGTATGCACAGTTGCTAAAGTTCTTCATTTCGAAGCACCTTGTGATGACCGGGTGTTATAGACTCTATGTTCACATACATCGGGTGTAAGCCAGTTTTGCACATGCAAAAAACTTGGGTTAAACTTGACGAGCCTAGCATGTATAGACATGGTCTCAGAACACTGGAGACCGAAAGGTCGAACGTGAGTCATATAGTAGATATGATCAGCATAGAGATGTTCACCATTGAAGACTATCCCATCTCACATGATGATCAGACATTGGTTAGTTTATTTGGATCATGTATCACTTAGACAACTTGAGGGATGTTGATTTAAGTGGGAGTTCATTAGTAAGTTGATTATTTGAACTAAAATTTATCATGAACTTAGTCTAAATAGCTTTTGCATATCTATGTTGTAGATCAATGGCCCGTGCTACCATTCCCTGGAATTTTAATGCGTTCCTAGAGAAAGATAAGTTGAAAGATGATGGTAGCAACTACACGGACTGGGTTCGTAAGTTGAGGATTATCCTCATTGCTGCACATAAGAATTATGTCCTTGATGCACCGCTAGGTGATAGACCTGCTGCAGGAGCTGATGCGGATGTTATGAATGTTTGGCAGGCTCGATATGATGACTACTCGATAGTTCAGTGTGCCATGCTTTATGGCTTAGAACCGGGACTTCAAAGACGTTTTGAACGCCACGGAGCATATGAGATGTTCCAAGAGATGAAGTTGATATTTCAAGCTAATGCCCAGGTTGAGAGATATGAAGTCTCCAACAAGTTCTATAGTTGTAAGATGGAGGAGAATAGTTCTGTTAGTGAACATATACTCAAAATGTTTGGGGTATCATAACCACTTAACTCAGCTGGGAATTGATCTTCTATTTGAGAGTTTTATTGACAGAGTTCTTCAGTCACTGCCACCAAGCTACAAAGGCTTCATGATGAACTATAATATGCAAGGGATGACAAAAATGATTCCTGAGCTCTTTGCGATGCTAAAATCGACGGAGCTGGAAATCAAGAAAGAGCATAAAGTGTTGATAGTTACCAAGACCACTAGTTTCAAGAAAAGGGCAAGGGAAAGAAAGAGAACTTCAAGAAGAATGGCAACCAAGTTGCCGCTCCCGTGAAGAAGCCCAAGGCTGGACCCAAGACTGAAACTGAGTGCTTCTACTGCAAAGGAAATGGTCACTGGAAGCGGAACTGCCCCAAGTACTTGGCAGATAAGAAGGATGGCAAAGTGAACAAAGGTATATTTGATATTACATGTTATTGATGTGTTCCTTACTAATGCCTGTAGTAGCGCATGGGTATTTGATACTGGTTCGGTTGCTCATATTTCTAACTCGAAACAGGAGTTGTGGAATAAACGGAGATTGGCTAAGGACGAGGTGACGATGTGCGTCGGGAATGGTTCCAAGGTTGATGTGGTAGCCACCGGCATGCTACCTCTACATCTACCTTCGGGATTAGTTTTAGACCTCAATAATTGTTATTTGGTGCGACGTTGAGCATGAACATTATATCTGGATCTTGTTTATTATGAGATGGTTATTCATTTAAGTCAGATAATAATGGTTGTTCTATTTATATGAGTAATATATTTTATGGTCATGCACCTTTGATGAATGGTCTATTCTTGTCGAATCTCAATCGTAATGATACACATATTCATAATATTGATGCCAAAAGATGCAAAGTTGATAATGATAGTGCAAAATACTTGTGGAAATGCTGTTTAGGTCATATTGGTGTAAAGTGCATGAAGAAACTCCATGCAGATGGACCTTTGGAATCACTTGATTATGAATCATTTAATACTTGTGAACCATGCCTCATGGGTAAGATGACTAAAACTCCGTTCTCCGAAACAATGGAGCGAGCTAATGACTTATTGGAAATAATACATACCGATGTATGCGGTCCAATGAGTGTTGAGGAATGCGACGAGTATTGTTATTTTCTAACCTTCACAAATGATTTGAGTGGGTATGGGTATATCTACTTGATGAAACACAAGTATGAAACATTTGAAACATTCAAAGAATTTTAGAGTGAAGTGGAGAATCATTGTAACAAGAAAATAAAGTTTCTACGATCTGATCGTGGAGGCGAATATTTGAGTTATGAGTTTGGCCTTCATTTAAGATAATGTGGAATTGTTTCATAACTCACGCCACCTGGAACATCACAGCGTAATGGTGTGTCCGAACGTCGTAGCCGTACTTTATTAGATAATGGTGTGTTTTATGATGTCTGTTACCGATTTGCCTTTATCATTTTGGGGTTATGCATTAGAGACAGACACATTCATGTTAAATAGGGCACCATCTAAATCCGTTGAGACAACATCGTATGAATGATGGTTTGGCAATAAACCTAAGCTATCATTTCTTAAAGTTGGAGATGTGACGCTTATGTCAAAAGGCTTCAGCCCGATAAGCTCGAACCCAAAGCGGAGAAGTGCGTCTTCATAGGATACCTAGAGAAACTATTGGGTATACCTTCTACCACCGATCCGAAGGCAAGATCTTTGTTGCCAAGAATGGGTCCTTTCTAGAGAAGGAGTTTCTCTCGAAAGAAGTGAGTGGCAGGAAAGTAGAACTTGATGAGGTAGTTGTACCTTCTCTCGAATTGGAAAATAGCACATCAGAGAAAAACGTTACCATGATGCCTACACCAACCGAAGAGGAAGCCAATGGTAATGATCATGAAACTTCGGATCAAGTTACTACTGAACCTCGTAGGTCGACCAGAGCACATACCGCACCAGTGTTGTAAGGTAATCCTGTCTTGGAAGTCATGTTGTTAGACAATGACGAACCTACGAACTATGAAGAAGTTATGATGAGCCCAGATTCCGACAAATGGTTAGAGGCCATGAAATCTGAGATAGGATCCATGTATGAGAACAAAGTGTGGACTTTGGTGGACTTGCCTGATGATCGGCAAGCCATTGAGAATAAATGGATCTTCAAGAGGAAGACTGATGCTGATGGTAATATCAATGTCTACAAAGCTTGACTTGTCGCGAAAGGTTTTCGACAAGTTTAAGGGGTTGACTACAATGGGACTTTCTCACCCATAACGATGCTTAAGTCTGTCAGAATCGTGTTAGCAATTGCGCATTTTATGATTATGAAATCTGGCAAATGGACGTCAAAATTGCATTCCTCAACGGTTTCTTAAAGAAGAGTTGTATATGATGCAACCAGAAGGTTTTGTCGATCCTAAGGGTGCTAACAAAGTGTGCAAGTTCTAGTGATCCATCTATGGACTGGTGCAAGCATCTCAGAGTTGGAATATATGCTTTGATGAGGTCATCAAAGCATATGGTTTTATACAAACTTATGGTGAAGCCTATATTTACAAGAAAGTGAGTGGGATCTCTGTAGCATTTCTGATATTATATGTGGATGACATATTGCTGATTGGAAATGATATAGAATTTCTAGATAGCATGAAAGGATATTTGAATAAGAATTTTTCAATGAAAGACCTCGATGAAGCTGCTGACATATTGGGCATCAAGATCTATAGGGATAGATCCAGACGCTTAATAGGACTTTCACAAAGCACATACCTTGACAAAGTTCTGAAGAAGTTCAAAATGGACCAGTCAAAGAAAGGGTTCTTGCCTGTGTTGCAAGGTGTGAAATTGAGTCAGACTCAGAGTCCAACCAGGCAGAAGCTAGAGAGAATGAAAGTCATTTCCTATGCATCAGCCATAGGTTCTATAATGTATGTCATGCTGTGTACCAGACCTGATGTGTGCCTTTCCATAAGTTTGGCAGGGAGGTACCAAAATAGTCCAGGATTGGATCACTGGATAGCTGTCAAGAATATCCTGAAGTACCTGAAAAGGACCAAGGATATGTTTCTCTTTTATGGAAGTGACGAAGATCTCGTCGTAAAGGGTTACATTGATGCTTAGCATCGACACAAATCTGGATGGCTCGTCACAAACCAGATACATATTTATATTGAATGGTGGAGCTGTCAGTTGGTGCAGTTATAAGCAGAGCATCATGGCGGGATCTACATGTGAAGAGGAATACATAGCTGGTTCGGAAGCAATGCATGAAGGAGTCTGGAAGGAGTTCATATCCGATCTTGGTGTAATACCCAGTGCATCGGGTCCAATGAAAATCTTTTGTGACAACACTGGAGCAATTGCCTTAGCGGAGGAACCCAAGTTTGACAAGAGAACCAAATACATCAAGAGACGCTTCATCTCCATTCGTGAAAACATCAAGGATGGAGACATAGAAATTTGCAAACTACATACGAATCTGAATGTGGCAGACCCGTTGACTAAACCTCTTCCGCGAGCAAAACATGATCAGCACCAAGACTCCATGGGTGTTAGATTATTTACTATGTAATCTAGATTATTGACTCTAGTGCAAGTGGGAGACTGTTGGAAATATGCCCTAGAGAGAATAATAAAGTGGTTATTATTGCATTTCCTTAATCATGATAAAAGTTTATTATTTGCATGGAAAAATTTTATTATTCATGCTAGAATTGTATTGATTGGAAACTTAAATACATGTGTGAATACATAAGCAAATACCAAGTCCCTAGTATGCCTCTACTAGACTAGCTCGTTGATCAATAGATGGTTAAGGTTTCCTGACCATAGACATGAGTTGTCATTTGATGACGGGATCACATCATTAGGAGAATGATGTGATGGACATAACCCATCTGTTAGGTTAGCATATGATCGTTCCGTTTATTGCTACTGCTTTCTTAAATGCCAAATACATATTCCTTCGACCATGAGATCATGCAACTCCCGGATACCGGAGGAATACCTTGTGGGCTATCAAACATCACAGCGTAACTGGTTGATTATGAAGATGTTCTACAGGTATCTCCGAAGGTGTCTGTTGAGTTGGCGTGAATCGAGATTAGGATTTGTCACTCCGTATGACGGAGAGGTATCTCTGGGCCCTCTCGGTAATACATCATCACAAGAAGCTTGCAAGCAAAGTGACTAAGGAGTTAGTTACAAGATGATATATTACAGAACGAAGAGACTTAACGGTAACAAGATTAAACTAGGTATGAAGATACCAACGATTGAATCTCGGGCAAGTAACATACCGACGGACAAAGGGAACTACGTATGTTGTCATAAAGGTTCGACCGATAAAGATATTCATAGAGTATGTAGGAACCAATATGGGCATCTAGGTCCCGCTATTGGTTACTGACTAGAGAAGCGTCTCGGACATGTCTACATCATTCTCGAACCCGTAGGGTCCACAACACTTAATGTCCGTTGACGATATAGTATTATATGAGTTATGTATGTTGGTGACCGAATGTTGTTTGGAGTCCCGGATGAGAACACAAACGTGACAAGGAGCTCCGGAATGGTCCGGAGGTAAAGATTGATATATAGGATGATATGGTTAGGCCAAGGAGTAAGGCCGACGGAGCTTTAGGTCGGTGCAAAAGGAAGTTCTGCGGAGGTCAGGGACTAGACGCCAGGGACCCTGGTGTATGGTACTGGAAACCGAGAAGGACTTTTCCTTGCGTTCCAAACCGTCTTTGAGGAGATCCTTTCTCCAAGAATGACCCCGGGGCTCAACATATAAATAGAGGAGCAGGGCTAACCCCTAGGGGACACCACGATTCACCAAGCCGTGTGTCGGCGCTCCCCTCCCTCTAGTTCTAGTTCCTCCTCCATCCACGGCCGTTGTGCTTGGCGAAGCCCTGCGGAATAGTTTCACCACCACCATCACCACACCGTCATGCTGCCGAAACTTATTTACTACTTCGCCTCTCTTGCTGGATCGAGAAGGTGAGGACGTCATCGAGCTGAACGTGTGTTGAATGCATAGGTGTCGTACATTCGGTGCTTGATCGGGATAGACATGAAGTTGTACGACTACATCAACCATGTTGATAAATGCTTCCGCTTAGCAATCTACAAGGGTATGTAGATGCTCTCCTCCTCTCTAGCTATACATATCCATGGATAGATCTTGCTTGTGCATAGAAAAAAATTCTATTTTCCATGCAATGTTCCCCAACAATGCCCTCTCTCCTTTATTTGGATTTGGAAAGTCCTCTGCGAAGGCTTCGCTGTTTGCCGAAGTCAATCCAGCATGCACGGGCACGAGATTTGCAGCTAGAAGATACCCTTGCCGCTGGAGGTCGCACAGCTAGAGCTGTGAAACGGAGCAACTGGATGAGTCCCCCGGGCGTCGATCGTGAGGGGGTGAGGATGAGCCAGGGGCCGGCGCCATCCTTGTGCCTTGGGGATTTTCTTTGGAGAGGATTGGACCTCTTGCTTGGGCGTGGATGAACCGCTTGATGCGTCTGTGGCCTATTTAATAGGTGTATTCCCGGTCCCAGGTAGGTATTCTTGTAAAAAGTGTCAGCTTGTTCACCTTCTGGCAAACGCACGAAAATCGAGGGACATGCACCCTTGACAAAATTAATGGTGGGAGACCACTAGTATGTGATAGATTAAGAAGTCATCGGTAGCTGAATTGTTGGAATCAGTCGAACAGGGAGAAGATGGAGAGCTCGCCTCGCAAGACGAAGATTTTGGGAAGCCTGGGGCGATTGATGGTTTTCAGCTCCGGCGTTGAAGGCTAGTTTGGGGGCTACTGAGGGAGTCCAGGACTAGGGGTCCCTCGAGATGCATACTTATCTCACATGGTTCAGACTGATGGGCGGCACCGTATCCGGACCGAAGACCTTTTATGCCTTGGTGTGTACTCCAAGTCAAGAAGGACGATCGGTGTTTCCCTGATGTGACCGACTCTATGTAAACCCTAGTACCCCTAGTGTCTATATAAACCAGGAGGCTTAGTCCGTAGAGGCTAGAGAAAAATCACCATCCTACTAGTTTACGGTTTAGTTCATCTGATCTCGTGGTAGATCAACTCTGTAATCTCCATATACACAAGCAATATAATCAAGCAGGACGTAGGGTTTTACCTCCTAGAGAGGGCCCAAACCTGGGTAAATAATGTGTCCCACGTCCTTTGTTCCCCATCAACCCAAGATCCATAGTTTGGGACCCCCTACCCGAGATCCGATGGTTTTGACACCGACAACGACCTTGCTGCCGATGGCTTCAAGGAAAGTGATACTTCTCCATCGTATCTACTTTTCCAAACACTTCTGCCCTTGTTTTAGACTCTAACACTACAAAAAAAATACACTTCCGTGATGATACGTGTTTGTTCACAGTAGGTCGCGTTTTCTGTCATGCATGTACATCCATGACGATTTTATGAAAGAATCAAGATAGTCATACCTGTGCTGTCGTAGAAGTGTTCCATGACATTACCAAAATTATCATCACGGAAGTGTCCACTTCCATGACGATAAATTGCGTGTCACAGAAGTGCTTTCGTCAAGGGTGGCCGACATGTGGCATCCACCATAACGGAACACTGATAAGCTATCGGGTCGGGTTTTGGATCCGATAACCCGTTAACAGCCCCGACCAATGGGGATTTTCCACGTGTAAAATCATCATTGGCTGGAGGAAATACGTGTCGGCTCATCGTTGGGACAGATGTCATCCACTCATTGGACAGAAGGCGCCTATGATACGTCGACACGTGGCACGGCCCAACAGAGTCCCATTCCTGTGAAAAGGCCAGCCCGTTTGACTTGGTCAAAAGATGGCGGGCCGGCCCATGTAAATCCTGTTAACGGCCTGTTCGCATATAGCCCATTTACAGCCCGCTAACCCAAGGCCCGTTACGCCCTATCCGAATAAGGCCCAGTAGCGTCATCTGGGCCATCCAATATGATTCTAGCCCGTTTTCACTTCTGGCCCATGTATGGCCCATGACGTATTTCGGCCCATATGAGGCCCTATGTAACTCTTAGCCTATTAACGGCCCGTGGTGAAACTGGCCCGTAATGAACATTGTATCACTTTACACCTGAGGGAGTCCTGGACTAGGGGGTGTCCGGACAGCCGGACTACTATCGTCCGCCGGACTCCAAGACTACGAAGATACAAGATTGAAGACTCCGTCCCGTGTCCGGATGGGACTTTCCTTGGCGTGGAAGGCAAGCTTGGCGATACGGATATGTGGATCTCCTACCATTGTAAAGAACTCTGTGTAACCCTAGCCCTCTCCGGTGCCTATATAAACCGGAGGGCTTTAGTCCGTAGGACAACATACATTACAACAATCGTACCATAGGCTAGCTTCTAGGGTTTAGCCTCCTTGATCTCGTGGTAGATCCACTCTTGTACTACCCATATCATCAATATTAATCAAGCAGGACGTAGGGTTTTACCTCCATCAAGAGGGCCCGAACCTGGGTAAAACATCGTGTCCCTTGTCTCCTGTTACCATCCGCCTAAGACGCACAGTTTGGGACCCCCTACCCGAGATCCGCCGGTTTTGACACCGACATTGGTGCTTTCATTGAGAGTTCCTCTGTGTCGTCACCGATAGGAAGGATGCCTCCGCCCGTCTTCAAGGACGATATTTTCGCCAAAGGGGCCTTGGCCACCGGCCAAACTATCCGGCTAGGTGGTTTTCTTATGACCGCCTGTCCGGCCACTGCTTCGACAATGACTTCTCAATTCGTCAAAAGCAATCTTCACGTCAGCTCGGAATTTGCCGAGCGGCTGGATCCGATAGAGCTCTCGTCTGTCAACGAGCTCTTGGATCGCATCGCCGCCCTGGGAGTCGCTACGGACTATAATCAGATTGGGCTTAAAACCGATCTGAGAGAGATTAACTCTCCCCAGGTCACCCACCACGTCGCAGTGGTAGAGGAACAATGTGGCGACTCTTCTCCTGTACTTAAAACTAGTCATGTCCGGGCTCCCGAACCCTCCATGCCGGATTTCCGCGGAGGAACGGACTTCGATCGAGCACTGAACTTAAAGTCAGGCATCGGACCGGACTCATTGGACAACGTCCAGCAATCCAAGCTTCCAAATTTGGAAACTTCACGGCCTTTAAGCCCCGAGATGGGTAGGGATCCGGATTTTATTCCACCCACCCGCCCAGACATATGCGATCTATCTCTAATACGGCAAGAGCCCGTTGAAACAGTACATCACTACTGGGCCAGATTCCTCCTGGTTATGGACAGGATAAAGGACTGCCGAGAGGAAAACGCAATCTCAATCTTTTGCAATAATTGCACGAACAAGGGAATATTGAACGCCATCAGCCATCGTAAAATTACATGCTTCATCGATCTGGCGTCCATAGTACGAAAGTACTGTGCGATGGAGAGTTTTCGGAAAACCAAAAACCAGTTTTGGGACAATCCGGCCCCGAATACAACCCTAGTCTGCAACAAAAGGGTGCATCATACTCAGGCCCCAGATACAAAAACCAAAAAGCAAAAACCCCATAGAGGGCACGGAACCGTACTGGAGGGATGGCTCAGCGGACCCTGTAAGCTTCACAGTACAGAGGGCGCCGTCCCAACACATAGCCTTCAAGCATGTTGGATATTACGGCAGGTGGCCAAAAGTGGCGAGGAGCTTCTAGCCCCGGAAAACCACTCCAACAATACCGGTACGATATCAACAGTCTTCGAGACCTTCGCATCAAATAATATGCGAAAACGAACAATCCGCGGCCTCGCCGAAGTCTACCAAGTAGCAACAGCAAATCCATGGAGCGACACAGCCATCACCTTCAACGCCAGCGACTAACCTAAATTCCGAACAGCCCGAGCACCAGCCGCACTGGTGCTTAGTCCCATAGTGGACGGCTTTCGACTTACAAAGGTCCTCATGGATGGAGGCAGCGGACTAAACCTCATCTACGAGGAAACTCTTCAAAAAATGGAAATAGACTGGAGCCGTATTGAGCGAAGCAGCACAACCTTCAGAGGAATAATCCCTAGCCGGGAAGCACGCTGCACCGGAAAAATCACACTGGATGTGGTGTTCGGCTCGCCGGACAATTACAGATCCGAAGAAGTCACGTTCCAAGTGGCCCCATTCAACAGCGGATATCACGCTATATTAGGACGAGAGGCATTCACAATTTTTCAAGCCGTACCCCATTACGGGTACATGAAGCTCAAAATGCCTGGGCCCGGCGGAATAATCACTCTCATTAGTGATCCGGACATAGCACTCCGCGCCGAAAACAAGACAGCCGCACTAGCCCTGGAGGCACTATCCTAAGCCCTAGCGGCAGAAGAACTCACCGCGCTGCGCTCTACGGTGAATAGGGACGATGTGATACTCGATAAAAGATCCAAGTCCACCTCCTTCAAACCAGCAGATGAAATAGTAAAATTCCAGGTCCATCCAACAGACCCAACAAAGACGGCCTCCATTGGGGCACAATTGAACCCCGAGGTAGACGCCGCACTGCGAGAATTCCTTCGGGAAAATTGGGACATTTTCGCCTGGCATCCTTCGGATATGCCCGGAATCCCACGCAGATTGGCATAACACAGCCTAAACATCCTAAAAGGATTCAAGCCGGTCAAACAAGCTCTTCGTCGATTTTCCGAACCCAAAAGACAGGCAATGGGAGAAGAGCTAGCCAAACTATTGGAAGCCGGATTCATCAGAGATATCAAACATCTGGATTGGCAAGCAAATCTGGTAATGGTACCAAAGAAGGACAAATCCTGGCGCCTATGCGTCGATTTTAAAGACCTCAATAAGGCTTGCCCAAAGGATCCCTTCCCCCTCCCCCGCATCGACCAAATTATCGATGCTACCGCAGGGCACGATTCGTTGTGCTTCCTCGACGCATACTCTGGCTACCATCAAATCAAGATGGCGGAAGCAGACCAAGCCGCAACGGCATTCATCACTCCATATGGACCATTCTGCTTCAACACGATGCCCTTCGGACTTAAAAACGCCGGCGCAACATATCAGCGCATCATTCAAACATGTCTGGCCACCCAGATCGGCAAAACAGTTGAGGCATACGTAGACGATGTAGTCGTCAAAACCAAACACGTCTAAACTCTAGTAGACGATTTGAGGCTCACATTCGACAACCTCAGAGCATATGACATCAAGCTGAATCCGGAAAAATGCGTTTTCGGCGTACCAGCCGGAAAGCTGCTGGGCTTCATTGTATCCGGTGGAGGAATTGAAGCAAACCCGGCAAAGATCTGAGCTCTATCACAGTTGGATATTCCAAAAGACCTCAAACAGATACAAAAATTGACCGGATGCATGGCAGCTCTAAGCCGTTTTATCTCCCGCTTGGGAGAAAAGGCACTGCCCCTTTATCGCCTCCTTAGGCGCACCGAACACTTCGAGTGGACGGATGCTGCCACTGCCGGACTCGAAGAAATAAAGGCCATATTGGCAACAAATCCGGTCCTAGCTGCGCCAAACCTAGGCGAACCTATGTTGTTATACATCGCAGCAACACACCAAGTTGTAAGCGCGGTACTCGTCGTTGAACGAGAGACAGAAGGGCATAAATTCCCTCTTCAAAAACCAGTGTACTACGTATCCACTGTGTTAACCCCATGCAAGTCCCGTTACCCGCACTATCAAAAGATAGCGTACGCGGTGTTCATGGCATCCCGGAAGCTTCGACACTACTTTCAAGAGTGTTCGATAACAGTGGCCTCCGAAGTACCACTCAATGACATTATAAACAATCGTGACGCAACGGGCAGGATTGCAAAATGGGCCATTGAGCTCCTACCATTCGATATAACCTACAAACCTCGGCGAGCTATAAAGTCACAAGTTTTGGCTGACTTTGTCGCTGAATGGACCGAAGCTGAACTCCCTAAAGAGTACGGCACATACTCCAATTGGACTATGCACTTCGACGGCTCCAAAATGTTGGCCGGACTGGGGGCTGGCGTCGTCTTGACGTGCCCAACCGGGGACACAGTCCAATACGTACTTCAAATAATGTACACGGACTCCAACAACGCAGCCGAATACGAGGCCCTTCTACATGGTCTCCGGATGGCAATCTCCATGGGCATTCAACGCCTAGAGGTGCGCGGGGATTCAAACCTTGCAATATCCCAAATAAACAGAGACTTTGACGCCAAGCATCCGAAAATGGCAGCATATCACAACGTTGTCCTAAAAATGTCAGCTCGGTTTGAAGGACTTGAATTCCATCACGTAGCCCAAGATAATAACCAAGCAGCCGACGTACTGGCACGCATAGGCGCAAAACATGACGCTGTCCCTCCAAATATCTTCCTGGAACGGCTCTTCAAGCCGTCTGTACTATGGGAAGGGGAGTCCGGAAATGACAAACCGGAAACAACCGCGCCAACCGGCGATTCAGCCGATGACATAACACCTTCAGCCCATGACATAATGGCAGTAATCGCCCCGTGGACAGAGCCATTCCTAGCCTACTTGTTAGGCAGGAACTTCCCGAAGACCAAAATGAGGCCCGCTGCATAGTCCGGCGATCGAAAGCCTACAAGGTCCATGAGGGAGAACTTTATAAGAAAAGCACAACCGGAGTCCTTCAAAGGTGTATCTCCAAAGAGGAAGGGTGAAACCTCCTGGCTGAAATTCATGCCGGACTAGGCGAACACCATGCAGCAGCCCGGGCCCTTGTAGGAAAGGCATTCCGTACAGGATTTTATTGGCCGACGGCCCGGGCAGATGCCCAGGACTTAGTCCAGAGATGCGTCGGTTGTCAGCTCTTTGCTAATCAGAGCCATATGCCACCCACCGCCCTCAAAACTATACCCATTACCTGGCCGTTCGCGGTCTGGGGGCTTGATATGGTTGGACCCCTTAAAGGGGGAACCCACAAGCAAAGGTACCTATTGGTCATGGTGGATAAATTCACCAAATGGATAGAGGCCAAACCGGTCAAAACGGCAGAGTCCGGACCAGTGAGAGACTTTATATCCGGGGTCGTACACCGTTACGGTGTCCCCCACAGCATCATCACCGACAATGGCACGAACTTCACGGCCGACGAGGTTAAGTCATGGTGCAAAAACATGGGCATTAAGCTCGACTACGCTTCAGTCTATCACCCTCAAACCAACGGTCAAGTGGAACGAGCAAATGGTCTAATAATGAGCGGCATTAAACCCAGACTAGTGCGGTCACTTATGAAATCCGACACGCACTGGGTAGAGGAGCTCGACTCCGTACTCTGGGGGCTGCGGACAACGCCCAACCGTACTACCGGATTCACACCATTTTTTATGGTATACGGCGCAGAGGCAGTTTTGCCCTGCGACATCATTCATGACTCACCTCGAGTGCGTATGTACGAAGAACGAGAAACCGAGCTGGATCGGCAGGACAGCTTGGACGCATTGGAGGAGGAACGCGACGTCGCCAAGGCTCGTTCCGCATTTTATCAGCAGCAGGCTCGAAGATATCAAAGCAGAGAAGTACGGGCCAAGACTTACAACGTTGGCGAACTAGTTCTACGCCTGCCGGATAAGAAAAAGGACAAGCTCAAGCCCAAATGGGAGGGCCCCTTCATTATTGACCAAGTCCTGACCGGCGGGGCGTACCGTCTGCGAAATGCATCGGACAACCGACTCGAGCCGAACCCATGGAACACAACCCGCCTCCGAAGATTCTACGCCTAGCGCCGGACTAAGAGTTCGTCCCCTTCCCCCGTCCAAATTTTTTACACTCCAGCTGCACTTTGTTTCTCTTTCTTCTCTTAACCTTTTTTCATAAAAAGCCCTTAAGGGCCCACTTGCGCATTGTTCGCACACACTTGATGTGCCATCCGCACTCATTATACCTGGGGGCTTCTTTTCAAGAAGCTCAATTGTAAGGGCTTCACGCCTAGCACATGTGTCAAGCTTCCACATGTACCTTTTACTCACCATTATATGCATCGATATGACTTAAGTTTTTGGCCAAGCTGGGTTGCCTGGCTCCTGTGCTTACCCCTACGTTCCCGATTGTTCGGCTAGGAGGTAAAGGGAGCACCTCTGCGATTGTTACTGCCGGGTCAGCCGGGTGTGTACCTCAGACTGGGTGAAGCTGAAAGCTAGCGTTCTTAAGGGAATATTCGGTCGGTGACTTGAAAGATGATTTTTTACTTACCTATTTATCTGCCCCCAGATGTTTTTCTGCTTTTTTCGCAGTCCGGACATGCACTTTAGGGCATGCCTCCCTGGGAAAGGAACCCTTAACGGAACTATTCTCCCTGGAAGATGTTTCTTACTAACCATGTAATATAACATAACTAGTTGGGCACTTGTCTGATAAAGCACTAATGACCCCTACGCCTGGTCTCCATGCATACCCCGGTTGTTTCTTAACCAAAAAGGTATTCAGACACACTCCGGACTCTAGGGTCCCGAGGTCGGAGCGAAAAGGTCGGCAAAGACAAACGATCTACAATCCGGCTAGAGGGCATTTCACATGTCATTTTACAATACATTGTCAAATTTACTGATTGTATTCCTCCTCAATCCCGTCTAACAGGCTGTCCAACTTACAGTCCCGTTGGGAAAATTTAGCAGCCAACTCTACTTGGCTGTATACTAAACTCACAGGGATCTCCTTCCCATCGGGCCCCATCGGTCCAACCTCGGCCATGTGGTTGGGATCCGCCTTCTTGTACCGCGTCTTCACCATGGCCCAAGCCTCCCTGGCACCTTGGCGGCAGGCCGAAATCTTCCATAAACGGAGGCGCTGCCGCACTCCCTGGAGCTTCTACGCAAGCTCCCCAAGGCCCTCGGGTAGGGAGAAGGCTGGCCATAATGCCTGGACGACACCGCTCATCGCCTGACGAACTCGCTCGAGCAGTTGCAACAGCTCGAGAAGTTGATCACCCGTTGATACGGGCATCTCCTCCGCAGGGGGACCTGTGAGTATACCTATAAGACATATTCTGTCAATTGACTTCCTCGCCGAACTCTACTTTTCAAAGGAGTTTGCTCAAGCACTTACTATAGATGCCGCGGCGAAGCCGCTGATTCTCCTTAACGGAGCCGGACAGCTCGACCCGAACGCCTTTCAGCTCTTCTCCAAGCTGGGCGTGGGCATCTTGGAGCTTGTTCCTTTCCTACTGTACTCTATTCAGCACCCTCTCGCCGGCCTTCAGCTGGCGCAGCAGTTCCTGCCTGTCCGGATCTTGTCCGGCAGCACCTGCAATATCATTGTTAGACTTGCGCGCACGTCGCACAACGCTTATATTTAACAAACAAATATGTTACCAGGAGGGCCCTCTGTGTTTCCTCCTGTGGCAGCAAGTGCGGCCTCAAGTTGGGCCTTGCATTCTTGCAGCTCCTGAGACAGCTGGGTATTCTTCTCGGTAAGAGCCTGCGTTTCAAATGATCCTTAAATCAGTTAACATAACTACTTTAAGTCTCGGGGGCTACTGGCATATATAACCATTAAATTCCCTTACCCATATGTCTTTTACATACTGCTCCGTGGCTCTGGTAAAACCATCTTGAGCAGCACGGAGGTGCGCGTCCCCCGCGTTAAAGGCGTTCAACGCCTCAGGGGAGAAGCACGCTTCATGAAATACTGTCTGGCGGCGCCTATGGTTCATGGCGCTCTCCACCTCAGACTTGGTGGCGAACAGTCTGTCGGCATCCTCCGTTGGAGGAATATCCGGCCCGCGCCTTGCGCTTGCCTCCCCCTCCAGGTCGGGCGCTGGAACCTGGCTGGTATAGGTCGGATCGGCAACCTCTACGCCCGCAGTCCGGCGGGCACTTTTTCTCCTATGAAGATCATGAGCACTCAGATGCTTCCTAGGAACGTTGCTCTGAATATTTAAATACGAGCTATACCTTTGCGGCGACATTTTAGTCTGTGTCGCGCTCCTTTTCCGCCTGCTGGTCCGGGCTGGCCTTTGTTGGTCAGCCGCCACGGGCTCGGCTTCCCGCCTTGAAGGCGCTTCCTGTAAAACACCATCGTTCGCGAAGGTCAGAAATGGGCAAGGAAGAGATAATGGTGTTCGGACCTCGGTCACAATCACCTGGAAAGCCGGATATAATCCGGGGTAGTCCACCGTAATGGCGACTAAAGCGTTATCCATGCTGAGTTGGTGGAACACCCCGTCGATCAGCTCCACCTTGATATCCGGATCCTCTTCGGAGGCCGGATCCTGGGATCTCTCTGGATCCTCGGGTTGCAGAGATGGACTTACCATGTCCTCCACAATCCGGTGCAGCTCCTGCGCTGAAGACATAATGTAAGAAGCTTAAACTTTGAAAGCATGGGTTGAGCCCTTAAAAGTGTTCGCTTACCCAGCCACGAGGGTTATTCATGGAAAACCCATTCAAGGGGTTCGTTCGAAGGAAGTCCTCCTTCTCCCCCTTGTACAGGCCGGACAGGATCTGCACCAGATCCTCGGTCGAATCCGGCCCTTTGCAGCCATGGCGGGTGGCATCGTCTTCCCCGTTGAAATCCCACATGGTGTAACGCCCTCGATGCGGCTATATCTCCCACGTGTCGAAGCACGACTTAGAGGCATAACCGCATTGAAAGCAATGTCGCAAGTGAGGTAATCTTCACGCAACCCATGTAATACATAAGGGAAAGAGATACATAGTTGGCTTACAATCGCCACTTCACACAATACATGAGTAAAGCATTACATCATACAGATACAATCAAGGTCCGACTACGGAACCAAAATAAAAGAAGACTACCCCAAATGCTACACAGATCCCCGATCGTCCCAACTAGGCTCCACTACTGATCAACTGAAACAAAACAACACAAAGAACAAGATCTTCATCGAGCTCCTCCTTGAGCTCAGATGCGTCACCTGCACGGTTTCATCGGCACCTGCAAACTGGTTTTGGAAGTATCTGTGAGCCATGAGGACTCAGCAATCCCATTACCATGGGTATCAAGACTAGCAAAGCTTAATGGGTAAGGAAGGGGTAAAGTGGTGAGGTTGCAGCAGCGGCTAAGCATGATATGGTGGCTAACATACGCAAATAAGAGCGAGAAGAGAAGCAAAGGAGCGGTCGTGAAACTAGCAATGATCAAGAGGTGATCCTAAACACCTACTTACGTCAAACATAACCCAGAAACCGTGTTCACTTCCCGGACTCCGCCGAGAAGAGACCATCACGGCTACACACGTGGTTGATGCATTTTAATTCAGATCTGGTGTCAAGTTATCTACAACCGGACATTAACAAATTCCCATCTGCCACATAACCGCGGGCACGGCTCTCGAAAGTTTAAACCCTGCAGGGGTGTCCCAACTTAGCCCATGACAAGCTCTCGCAATCAACGAAGGAATAGACCTTCTCCCAGGAAGACCCGATCAGTCTCGGAATCCCGGTTTACACGACATTTCGACAATGGTAAAACAAGACCAGCAAAGCCGCCCGATGCGCCGACAATCCCGATAGGAGCTGCACATATCTCGTTCTCAGGGCAACACCGGATAGGTCAGCCTACGAGTAAAACCAGACCTCGAGTTGCCCCGAGGGGGCCCTGCAGTCTGCCCGGTTCAGACCAGCACTTAGACAAGCACTGGCCCGGGGGGGGCTAAAATAAAGATGACCCTTGGGTTGGCCGACCCAAGGGAAGGGTATAGGTGGTGGTGAGGCAAATGGTAAAACCAAGGTTGGGCCTTGCTGGACAAGTTTTATTCAAAGCGAACTGTCAGGGGGGTCCCATAAATCACCGATCGCGTTAGGAACGCAAAAATCCGGGAACATAACACCGGTATGACGGAAACTAGGGCGGCAAGAGTGGAACAAAACACCAGGCATAAGGCCGAGCCTTCCACCCTTTACCAAATATATAGATGCATTAATAATATAAAAGATATTGTGATATCCCAACATAACCCTGTCCACCATGGAGAAATCTTCAACTTCACCTGCAACTAACAACGCTATAAGAGGGGCTGAGCAAAAGCGGTAACATAGCCAAGCAACGGTTTGTTAGGAAAGGTGTCAAAGGTTAGAGGTTCATGGCAATTTGGGAGGCTTGAAGAACAAAAGATAGGTAACGCAGCATAGCGATAGAGCGAAGCAACTAGCATAGCAATGATAGTAGTGAGATCCAGGGTAGCGGTCATCTTGCCTGAAATCGCAACGGGAGTAGTCGAACGGGTCCATGAAGAAGACGAACGGGAGTAGTCGAACGAATCCTCACAATCGCAACATTACCGGAACTAAGAAGCAACACCGGAAAGAAACAAACAACATGGTAAATGCACAAGCATAAACATGGCATGATGCACAAACAAGTATGATGCATGTACGGTTTAATGAGGCATGGCATGGCAAAGTGCAACAAACAATACTACAAGTTAAATGGAGCTCAATATGAAACGAGTTGCATATTGACAAAACACCACATTGACATATTTAGTTTAATCTCGTTATAAGCTAGTCAACAATATTAAATGTTGTTAAACATGTTAAGGGGTGAAACATAAGTAAACTAACTATTTAGGCGAGTTTAAATGAGGCCGGAACAACAAACAACAATTCCGGAAAATCCTCATATGCAAATTATGAATTTGGTACTGTTCTTCCCTAAAACATATTTTAAAGTTGTTAAACAGGAAAATTAAATGGACCATGTTAATCTAGGCATTTTTCCACCCCATTTACATATAAAGAACATTTAAAACCGAGCTACGGTTATTTAGTTATGAAATAAATCATTTTAGCATGGCATTAGAGCAAATTTAAACAAACATCATTTTAAACATTTTAAACATGGATGAAAGTGGCATATTATGAAACTAGATGAAAAACTAAGCATTTTACATATATAAATTATTTACATCCGATGCACGGTTTGTGAATTGTTATATGCATGAAGTTTAGGGTCCAAACTGTAAATATGCAGTTTTTAGGATAAATGGCAAAATTCGCAGGGCACGGAAAAAATATGCGTGGGCCGAATCTGGCTAGCCCAGCAGTGCACAGGAGAGGGATCTGGAGGGGGCTGCTCACCCTGGGCCTTGGGCCGGTTCGGAGGGGAGGCTGCAGGAGGGCACGCTGGGCCTGGAGGGAGTTGGGCCGCGCGATGAGGGACGAGGCGAGGCCGGATCTGGCTGCGGCAGGCTGGATCGACCGAGGGAGGGGACGCGGTCAACGCGCTCGGGGCGCTGACCCCATCGATGCAGGCGCGCGGCTGGAGAGGCGCAGGGGCTTGGGGCTCCGGCAGCTTGGCGCGGGGCTGGAGCGGCATGAGGACGGCAGGGGAAGCAGCAGAGGGACCTGATGGGGCGAGGGACCACGGGAACCGGCCGGATCCGAGGCCAGGGCGGCGGGGTCCTGGGCGACGGCAGGAGGTGGTGGTTGGAGACGAGGCGAGGTGGAGGAGCACTCGGGCGCTCGGGTGCTGTTGCTGCTCCAGGCGGCAGCCATGGTTCCCTGCGAGGAACAACGGACGGGGGAGGCGCTGTGAGAGAGAGTTCAGGCAGGATGGAGAGAAGATATGGGGCTGCGAGGAGGGGTTCCTGCTAGAGGTGGTCGTCAGCGATGACGAGGGACTCGATCGGGAGCTCCTCTCCCGTTCCAGATCGAGGAGGCTGTGGAATTTTGGATCAGGAGGGGAAGGTGGAGGCTTGGCTGCGCTGGATCTGGCCAAGTGGAGGCAGGGGACTGGGTATGCGCGGATTGCGAGGAGAGAGCGGCGGCGGCTGCGGGATTGGAGGGAATTGGTCTGCCTAGGGTCTAGGGTTTGACCCGATTTGGAATGAGGTAGGTTATATAGGGAAGGGGATGTTTTAGGGTAGATTTGGGCCCTCCGATTAAATCGGACGGTCAAGAATAGAAGGTTTGGAGAGTCCAATGGAGAAACGCAGATATTTTATAGATGTTGGGGGATGATCCGAACCCAACAGTGACGACTGAGCGGGTCAGGTCCGGGAGAAGTTTTCGGACGCGCATGCGAGGGGTTTGACAAAAGGCCATGGAGACAAGGGGTTTTGATGGGCTTAGAAAAGAGAGAGAAGAGAGCGGCCCGGTTGATCTGAGAGGGGTCAACAGGGGCAAGGAAGAAGTGGCAACTACGAGCGAATGCAAGTTTTAAAACATGACGGCAACGGAGTGCCGATGCAATGCGAATGATGCCATGAGATGAAATGCATGACATGAACAAAATGCATAATGAAAGACAAAACCCCAACCACGAAGAAAATATGATATCGCATCTCCGGAAAAGGCAAGAGTTGAAGTTTCGCATGTGGAAAGTTGTATCCGGGGCGTTACAACACTCCACCACTACGAGAGGATCTCATCCCGAGATCTAGGATGGCACCGGATAAAAGCGGAAGAGGAAGAGGTAAAACAAAATTGCTTCTTTGACAAAAGAGTGAAACCACAAACCTTGAGAGGTTGAGCAATTTAAAAGAAAGAGTACAACAGAGATGAACGAGATTGCAAACAGTCCGTTAGAAAAGAGGAACAAGGAGTATTACAAGGACTTGAAGGTTGAAAGATATGGAAATAAAAGCTTTACGAATGAAAAGAATATGACCACCTCGGTTTAATGAGATAGCCAAGGAACAAGAAAGACGGAATTTGGACAGCACTCCGGTAGAAAAGATAAGAAAACTTGATGAGATGAAAAGATATTGAAGAGATGATACAACACTCCGGTTAAATGGATAAGTAAGAAAAAAACACGATCCTCACAATACGATATGATGAGAGAAGAGAGCAACATCACAATGCCTCCGGAAGAAAGAATAGAGGATAGATCATTGGAAAGAAAAGAACGGAGAAGAAAATGCCAACTTCTGCCACAAATGATCTTGGAAAGCACCCTTCCAAGAGGGTTAAAACGGAGTTGTTGGAAAAACCAACAACGAAAAGCACAAGCTTGTTGTGGGCTTATGGAAAACATCTCGAGACTATGAGATGACAAGCGGCCACTAATGGAAACCGTTGATTTGATTGAGAGCACCAAAAGATGAAAAAAAAACTTCTTCACCGAGATGAGAAGGAGAAAAAAGGATCATTGATAAGCACCACAAATAGCTACATTCCTTAAGGAAGGTTGTAGGTGAAATCTATACCAAGATAACTCCAATGAAGAGACAGATGGATTTAAAATACCTCATTCTTGACAACAATATGAATCATGAAACATGAAGGAACTTGTCAAGAGTGACATAACACCATCTCAAAAGATAAGATAGAAGGAATTGCACTTTGGAATGCAAGACGGAGAATACTTGAGCTTCTCAAAACAAAACAAGTGTTGGGCACCCTGTTTAATTTTGAGTATAGCTTGGCGGATCATAACTTCGAGCGAAATCTTGAAGAACAATTGAAGAATGAAAAGAATCCTTGACGACCCACCATTTAGAGCCTCCATGAAGAACTCCGGTAATAGAAGGATGATGAAAAGAAAGAGAAGTTGAACACACAAGGTGAAGCCTTGCAATGATTTAGATGGAGCTTCGCGATTATATAACCGAGAGAACTTGGAACTCCGAAAAAAGAAGGATGAGCAATTGAAACCAAGAATTTTTTGATGAACCTCCGGAATGAGGAATTGAATTTACTCGATGAAACAAGAATAAGAATTACATTATGCTTATCCCTCATCAATTAAATTGATGACCCACAATGGATTTGGCATGCCACTTATTCTCGTAGAAAGGATTAAGATAGATATGGCGCAAGCTTGGGAAGGTCTTCAATGAACCACCGGTAGGATTGGAAAGAACGAATGAATTAAATGATAACGAAAGAGGTGAATTCTTGAACGAACCACCGTAAGAATTGAAAATGAACGTAGCAAAGGCACAATTCACCGGGAAGAATTGGAAAACGAATGAAGATATTTGAGGGGATTTAGATACATGAGAATGAAGAGAACATGAACTGATTAGAGGATATTTGAACGAATCACCGGTAAGATTTGGAGAACGATAGCTACATGCTAAGAATGAAGAATTATGACATGATGGCCTTCGGAGGAAAGAAATGGAAACAACTCATGAAATGCTCTGGATGGTAAGAAAAGAGTTGTCTCAATCGAAAGCAATTATGAGAGGATGGCATCAAGCTAGGACCATGAATATTCAAGAGAATGGACCAAGATTTAAGAGAAATCCTTCTTCGGTCTTCAAATGATGAGAATGACAACGAGAAACACCACCAAGAATTATTGAGGCACACCGGAAGAATCAAAAGCGAAGAGGTTGAGCCAACTATGAAAAGAATTTGAAAGATCTTGGAGAAAAGCATTTGACTGATGATAACTCATTCTTACGTCAAACTTGGAGAAGAATTTAGGATAGCTCTGGGAAAATAGAAGAGTCAGGTAAGATCCTAGGAAAAGACCTGTGGGTTAGGGCCCACTCAAAAGAACACAGTTGAAAAGATTTAAAAGAGATGTTGCACCGGTTGAATTAAATGACTTGAATGAGATACCAATCTCGAAAGAGCTTGAACGAATGCAGAGTGGAAACACGAATCTTCGAGATATCTTGAGCACTCCAGAATAAAAAATAGCGAGAAGTAGAATGATAATGAGGTGCACCAGTATGAGAAGACATTGAAATGAGGAAAAAGGTATGATCAACAAAACTTGACTTGAATCCACCGGAGAAGAGAAAGGAATGAGTAATGACGAACTAGTAGAACATCTTCTTGAGAACCACCGGGTAAGAACATTGATGGAAAAGAATGGAGAAACTTCACATGAATAAAAGGATACTTGATTAAAATATATGAGTCCCTGAAGAAAAGGGTGGGTGGGCGGGAAAAAACAAAGGCAACTTGGAGACGCATGAAACAAACACCGTTGAGAAGAAATGATAATTGGTCTTGCTGATGTTGAAGTGATCGGATCCACTTGAAGAGAAACACGCCGGTTGAAAAGGATTGACATGACAATCTCGTTTGTCGAGAAGGATTGGTATTCACATCGGAGTATGAGAACACCATTTCGGAAAGGTATGGAATCAACACTTGACATTGAAGCAACTCGAATACCACAACTCAAAACAAAAACAAAGGACTGGCTTGCAGAATAAGCCGGAACAAACATATGATAGAGATTTCGTCCGAAGTTTTCGTGGTGGGGCCTACACGGGCTCGATCGTACAGCACCATCATGTACAAGGCAGTGCACATGACATACGAAGTGTCCCCAAGTCGGCATAGCCAGGGACTCTTTAAGACACAACGAGACCACTGTAAAACCAACCGTGAATAGGCGGACCACTAGACGTCGAACCCCAATTTCATATCATACATCCGTCGGAAAGATATCCTAAGAGCTACTTGAATTCCCACCTATGAAACCCCCGAAATTCTTCGGTTATGCAATCAGGTGTTGGGGATACAGGGGAAGCATAATATCTCACCCAAAACAAGCAAATCCTACATCCAGCTGTATCCATCCTTCAACACATAACCAAGAAACCTTCGGAAATCGTCTACCTCAACCTTCGAAAAGCATCCGTTATACAAGTTATGGCGATACTCCCGTACTCACCTCAGTACTGGGTTATCGGGGTTATCTCACCAACAACTGCATAAAAGAGATTTTCGATGTCGGCGTACTAAACTCAGGTATTCCAGAACTGCAACGATAAAATTATGACGACAACACCTCAGAGCTCAACTCCCCGGGACACTTCCACTAAACCCCTGACAGGAGGCACCAAGACAATGTTCTCATCATAAAACCATCGGAACGATTCCAAAATACCCGCATGATCCTAAAAAAAATTTAGTGAAATTTGAGAAGAGAAGAGTCAAAACTCTACGTCAGGATGCCTTACCAGAGCAATGAAGAGACTGGGGAGTAAAAAGAATTCCTAACTCTCCGATATATATAATCCTAAATGACTCAAAACATTTTTCTAGACACAACTCGGCCGCTAAAAACGATCAAGCAGTGGGGCTCCTAAGGTCGGGGAAGGCTCTGATTACCAACTTGTAACGCCCTCGATGCAGCTATATCTCCCACGTGTCGAAGCACGACTTAGAGGCATAACCGCATTGAAAGCAATGTCGCAAGTGAGGTAATCTTCACGCAACCCATGTAATACATAAGGGAAAGAGATACATAGTTGGCTTACAATCGCCACTTCACACAATACATGAGTAAAGCATTACATCATACAGATACAATCAAGGTCCGACTACGGAACCAAAATAAAAGAAGACTACCCCAAATGCTACACAGATCCCCGATCATCCCAACTGGGCTCCACTACTGATCAACTGAAACGAAACAACACAAAGAACAAGATCTTCATCGAGCTCCTCCTTGAGCTCGGATGCGTCACCTGCACGGTTTCATCGGCACCTGCAAACTGGTTTTGGAAGTATCTGTGAGCCACGAGGACTCAGCAATCCCATTACCATGGGTATCAAGACTAGCAAAGCTTAATGGGTAAGGAAGGGGTAAAGTGGTGAGGTTGCAGCAGCGGCTAAGCATGATATGGTGGCTAACATACGCAAATAAGAGCGAGAAGAGAAGCAAAGGAGTGGTCGTGAAACTAGCAATGATCAAGAGGTGATCCTGAACACCTACTTACGTCAAACATAACCCAGAAATCGTGTTCACTTCCCGGACTCCGCCGAGAAGAGACCATCACGGCTACACACGCGGTTGATGCATTTTAATTCGGATCTGGTGGCAAGTTATCTACAACCGGACATTAACAAATTCCCATCTGCCACATAACTGCGGGCACGGCTCTCGAAAGTTTAAACCCTGCAGGGGTGTCCCAACTTAGCCCATGACAAGCTCTCGCGATCAACGAAGGAATAGACCTTCTCCCAGGAAGACCCGATCAGTCTCGGAATCCCGGTTTACAAGACATTTCGACAATGGTAAAACAAGACCAGCAAAGCCGCCCGATGCACCGACAATCCCGATAGGAGCTGCACATATCTCGTTCTCAGGGCAACACCGGATAGGTCAGCCTACGAGTAAAACCAGACCTCGAGTTGCCCTGAGGGGGCCCCGCAGTCTGCCCGGTTCAGACCAGCACTTAGACAAGCACTGGCCCGGGGGGGCTAAAATAAAGATGACCCTTGGGTTGGCCGACCCAAGGGAAGGGTATAGGTGGTGGTGAGGCAAATGGTAAAACCAAGGTTGGGCCTTGCTGGACAAGTTTT
Organism: Triticum timopheevii; assembly: GCA_963921465.1. Lineage (NCBI taxonomy): Eukaryota > Viridiplantae > Streptophyta > Magnoliopsida > Poales > Poaceae > Triticum > Triticum timopheevii. The sequence continues at coordinate 168,982,553 of OY997264.1, read as the reverse complement.
ATTCAAAGCGAACTGTCAGGGGGGTCCCATAAATCACCAGACCGCGTTAGGAACGCAAAAATCCGGGAACATAACACCGGTATGACGGAAACTAGGGCGGCAAGAGTGGAACAAAACACCAAGCATAAGGCCGAGCCTTCCACCCTTTACCAAATATATAGATGCATTAATAATATAAAAGATATTGTGATATCCCAACATAACCCTATCCACCATGGAGAAATCTTCAACTTCACCTGCAACTAACAACGCTATAAGAGGGGCTGAGCAAAAGCGGTAACATAGCCAAGCAACGGTTTGCTAGGAAAGGTGTCAAAGGTTAGAGGTTCATGGCAATTTGGGAGGCTTGAAGAACAAAAGATAGGTAACGCAGCATAGCGATAGAGCGAAGCAACTAGCATAGCAATGATAGTAGTGAGATCCAGGGTAGCGGTCATCTTGCCTGAAATCCCGCAAGGAAGAAGAACGAGTCCATGAAGAAGACGAACGGGAGTAGTCGAACGAATCCTCACAATCGCAACATTACCGGAACTAAGAAGCAACACCGGAAAGAAACAAACAACATGGTAAATGTACAAGCATAAACATGGCATGATGCACAAACAAGTATGATGCATGTCTGGTTTAATGAGGCATGGCATGGCAAAGTGCAACAAACAATTCTACAAGTTAAATGGAGCTCAATATGCAACGAGTTGCATATTGACAAAACACCACATTGACATATTTAGTTTAATCTCGTTATAAGCTAGTCAACAATATTAAATGTTGTCAAACATGGCAAGGGGTGAAACATAAGTAAACTAACTATTTAGGCAAGTTTAAATGAGGTCGGAACAACAAACAACAATTCCGGAAAATCCTCATATGCAAATTATGAATTTGGTACTGTTCTGCCCTAAAACATATTTTAAAGTTGTTAAACAGGAAAATAAAATGGACCATGTTAATCTAGGCATTTTTCCACCCCATTTACATATAAAGAACATTTAAAACCGAGCTACGGTTATTTAGTTATGAAATAAATCATTTTAGCATGGCATTAGAGCAAATTTAAACAAACATCATTTTAAACATTTTAAACATGGATGAAAGTGGCATATTATGAAACTAGATGAAAAACTAAGCATTTTACATATATAAATTATTTACATCCGATGCATGGTTTGTGAATTATTATATGCATGAAGTTTAGGGTCCAAACTGTAAATATGCAGTTTTTAGGATAAATGGCAAAATTCGCAGGGCACGGAAAAAATATGCATGGGCCGAATCTGGCTAGCCCAGCAGTGCGAAGGAGAGGGATCTGGAGGGGGCTGCTCACCCTGGGCCTTGGGCCGGTTTGGAGGGGAGGCTGTAGGAGGGCGCGCTGGGCCTCGAGGGAGTTGGGCCGCGCGATGAGGAACGAGGCGAGGCCGGATCTGGCTGCAGCATGCTGGATCGACCGAGGGAGGGGACGCGGTCAACGCGCTCGGGGCGCTGACCCCATCGATGCAGGCGCGCGGCTGGAGAGGCGCAGGGGCTTGGGGCTCCGGCAGCTTGGCGCGGGGCTGGAGCGGCATGAGGACGGCGGGGGAAGCAGCAGAGGGACCTGATGGGGCGAGGGACCACGGGAACCGGCCGGATCCGAGGCCAGGGCGGCGGGGTCCTGGGCGACGGCAGGAGGTGGTGGTTGGAGACGAGGCGAGGTGGAGGAGCACTCGGGCGCTCGGGTGCTGTTGCTGCTCCAGGCGGCATCCATGGTTCCCTGCGAGGAACAACGGACGGGGGAGGCGCTGTGAGAGAGAGTTCAGGCAGGATGGAGAGAAGATATGGGGCTGCGAGGAGGGGTTCCTGCTAGAGGTGGTCGTCAGCGATGACGAGGGACTCGATCGGGAGCTCCTCTCCCGTTCCAGATCGAGGAGGCTGTGGAATTTTGGATCGGGAGGGGAAGGTGGAGGCTTGGCTGCGCTGGATCTGGCCAAGTGGAGGCAGGGGACTGGGTACGCGCGGATTGCAAGGAGAGAGCGGCGGCGGCTGTGGGATTGGAGGGAATTGGTCTGCCTAGGGTCTAGGGTTTGACCCGATTTGGAATGAGGTAGGTTATATAGGGAAGGGGATGGTTTAGGGTACATTTGGGCCCTCCGATTAAATCGGACGGTCAAGAATAGAAGGTTTGGAGAGTCCAATGGAGAAACGCAGATATTTTATAGATGTTGGGGGATGATCCGAACCCAACGGTGACGACTGAGCAGGTCGTGTCCGGGAGAAGTTTTCGGACGCGCATGCGAGGGGTTTGACAAAAGGCCATGGAGACAAGGGGTTTTGATGGGCTCAGAAAAGAGAGAGAAGAGAGCGGCCCGGTTGATCTGAGAGGGGTGACCAGGGGCAAGGAAGAAGCGGCAACTACGAGCGAATGCAAGTTTTAAAACATGACGGCAACGGAGTGCCGATGCAATGCGAATGATGCCATGAGATGAAATGCATGACATGAACAAAATGCATAATGAAAGACAAAACCCCAACCACGAAGAAAATATCATATCGCATCTCCGGAAAAGGCAAGAGTTGAAGTTGCGCATGTGGAAAGGTGTATCCGGGGCGTTACACATGGGGTGGCCCCTGTATTGCAATGGATGTACCCCCCGCATGATGCATGTTGCCATGACTCCAATCATGGTCAACCCGGAATGGGCTAGTAATTTTATTCGGCCCATCAGGTAATGGACGCTCTTGTCTTCCTCCAATTGGGGGCTCCGCGGGCGCCAGCTAAGGCGTTTCTTCAGAGGAGCAGCACTGAACTCCGGGAGGCCGACCCGGACTGGGTCCGGCAGCGGAGCGTCTTCTATGTAAAACTATTCCGAAGGCCAGTCTTCGGACGCCTTCTTAGGGGTTCCGGATGGATATCCGGTCCCGGCAATGCGCCATACTTCGGCGCCCCCCACTTGATATATAGATCCCTCGTGAGAACGGGGTACGAGGCAGAACAACCTCTTCCATAGTGCAAAATGGGGCTCGATGCCCAGGAATAGCTCGCAAAGAGCTACGTAACCCGCGATATGCAGGACAGAGGCGGGTGTAAGGTGATGGAGCTGGAGTCCGTAGAACTCCAGGAGCCCGCGGAGGAACGGATGTATCGAAAATCTGAGTCCCCTTATCAGATAGGGGACGAAGCATACCCGCTCCCCTTTGTTGGGACTTGGGGTAGCCTCCGCTTGCTTCCCACCTTGGTAGGTGGCCAGCCCGGCTCGAACCGGGACCATGAAGGCCGGAGGGAGATATCCCCCTGCTTGGAGCTTCACTAGCTCGTTGTGTGGAACAAAGCATCTCCTCCAATCTCCTGGCAGTGGGCTGGGAGCGCGAGAAGAGGAGCCGCGCCAACGGTCCATGATGGAATGGATTTTTGGGTCAAAGGCGCTCCGATGAGTATTCGCGGAAGGAAGATGGTGTGATTTGGATCTGGATTTTTGCCTCTTTTGTAGGCGGATGACTTGCACGACTAGGGGGTGAAACATAAAAGACACCCTGGCTTTTCGCATTCGTGCGACGCGTGGAAGAAGGCCATTATTGGGCGTAGAAGCCAAGAAGCACAGCATTTATGAGGAAGCCGGACACTGTTCGGCAGGTACATGGAACTTAAAGGGAGAACCCGCCTTGCAACGCCGAAGACTATATACGCGCTGGACTTATCGTCATTGAAGCCTGGTTCGGGGGCTACTGAGGGAGTCCTGGACTAGGGGGTGTCCGGACAGCCGGACTATTATCGTCCGCCGGACTCCAAGACTATGAAGATACAAGATTGAAGACTCCGTCCCGTGTCTGGATGGGACTTTCCTTGGCGTGGAAGGCAAGCTTGGCGATACGGATATGTGGATCTCCTACCATTGTAACCGACTCTGTGTAACCCTAGCCCTCTCCGGTGCCTATATAAACCGGAGGGCTTTAGTCCGTAGGACAACATACATTACAACAATCGTACCATAGGCTAGCTTTTAGGGTCTAGCCTCCTTGATCTCGTGGTAGATCCACTCTTGTACTACCCATATCATCAATATTAATCAAGCAGGACGTAGGGTTTTACCTCCATCAAGAGGGCCCGAACCTGGGTAAAACATCGTGTCCCTTGTCTCCTGTTACCATCCGCCTAAGACGCACAGTTCGGGACCCCCTACCCGAGATCCGCCGGTTTTGACACCGACAACACCCATTAACGGCTCGTGGTGAAACTGGCCCGTAATGAACAGTGTATCACTTTATACCCATTAACGGCCTGTTATTCCGTTGGACCATTTCCAGCCCATGTTATCTTCTGGCCTTCTCAGAGCCCATTTATTCTTGGGCTCATTTCCAGCATTCGTTTAGTTACGGCCCGTTACTGTCATTTTCTGCTTGTGGGCCAAATTCGGCCCGTGGTTACAGTTGGCCCGTTTGTGGTCCGTTAATACGTTGGGCCGTTTTCATAGCATCATCAAATACGGCCTATTAAAGATGGCCCATTATGGTCGGCCCAATAACGGACGATTCCAACTCTAGCCCGTTTATGGCCATAATGCGGCCTATTATTGGCCCATGTTTGGCCAATCGATCATACTGCCCGTATAAGGCCCATTGATGATACAGCCCGTAGAAGGCCCATTGTTTCTACGGCCCGTAGAAGGCCCATTGTTTCTACGTCCCGTAGAAGGCCCACTATTTCTATGGCCTGTAGAAGGCCCATTGTTTCTACGGCCTGTAGGAGGCCCAGTGTCCTACAGTAAATATTAGCCCATGGTTATTGTGGCCTAGTTTTAAAAAATAGGTTATTGCAGCCACTAGCAAACCGCAGAAAAAGAACTGCTATGACTACAAGCAAACAAATAAACAAGACAACAAGACAATAAATAAGCAAGCAACTTACGCTAGGCTATCACGGCTATCACACATATTACATCCACTGGGCATCAAAGTTCGCCACCAGTGCAAATAAATGCACCGACAAAAGAATATACAATACTGAGAGCACTTCAGAAGGCACTAGGCCTGGCCAGGTCGGTGTAACGCCCCGGATTCGTTGCGCCAGGTATCTGCCAGTTATTCACCGTCGTTGCCATGTCATTTGCTTGCGTGTTGCACTTTGCCATGTCATCATCTGCATTTCATATCATGTCACCATGTGCATCTCATTTCGCATTCATGTTCGTCTCATGCATCCGAGCATTTTCCCCGTTGTCCGTTTTGCAATCCGGCACTCCTATGTCCTCCGGCGTTCCCCTTTTGTCTGTTGTTGTGAGTGGCTATTAAGCGTTCTCGGAATGGACCGAGGTTTGTCAAGCAGCCTTGGTATAGCACCGGTAGACCGCCTGTCAAGTTTCGTGCCATTTGGAGGTCGTTTGATACTCCAACGGTTAACCGGGTAACCGTAAAAGCCTCTTTCGTGTGCAGCCCAACACCCCTTCCAAAGTGGCCCAAAACCCATCTAAGTCACCTCCATGCTCTCGGTCGTTCGATCACGATCGCGTGGCCGAAAACCGCTCCTCATTTGGACTCTCCTAGCTCCCTCTACCTATAAATATGTCTTCTTCCCCGAAATCCCGCAGTCCAAACCCTAAAAATCATCCCGTCGCCACCGGACACGTCCGCCGCCGCCGCCCCGGCCAATCGGGGGCCGCCACGTGGCGCGCCGCCGCCACCCTCGCCGCCGGCCCGTGGAGCCCATCCGGGGCCCGCGCGGGCCCAGATCCCGCCGCCCGCCAGGCGCCTCGCCGCCGCCGCCCCGCGGCCGGACCCCGCGCCGCCGGCTCGCCGCGCCGCCTCCGCCGCCGGACGCCGACGCCCCCGCGCCCGCTGCCGCCTCCTCCCGGGCGCCGCCCGTCCCCGCCATCCCGCGCCTCCCGCGCCCGCTCGCCTTCTGTCCCGTGCGCCGCTCGCCGGAGATCCGCGCGCCGACCGCCGCCTCGGCTTCCGTGCTCCTCCACCGGAGCCGCGCCTCGTGCCGCCCCTCGTCGCCGGTTGCCTCGCCTCTCGCCGGGATCCGCGTCCCCACGCCGTCCCCGACCTCCTCCGTCGTCTCGCGCCCCTCGCCGGCCTTCCCCCTTGCCGGAGAGCTCGCCGGAGACCTCACCGGCGCCGGATCTATACATGTGGACCAGATCCACCCATACACCGAACCAAACGGCGCCCCGGATCCCTCTGTCCAGTTTCCCGCGAGGTCTATATTCTTCTAAGTCCCTGAGTTTGCATATTATGTTGTCCTGTTCATCGCATCAAAGCTCTTTCCATACTGCTCTGTTTCGTGCGTGTAATATGTCAAATTGTTCGTCTCGACGAGTACTTCGTTTCATTCTATTGCATCATGTTCATTTGAGTTCATCTTGATGCCCGAAATGCTGTTGGAAGAGTGCATGTTGATGTTAACCTGCTGAAACTGTTATAACATGCTCATTTGTCATTTTTGCCATGATTGATGTGTGCATCCTATGGGGTTGATGTCTACATGTGTTTTGATCTATGCCATGCCATCTTTCCTGGGGTGTATGCCATGTATTTTTGTGGTTAATGTGGCGACTAGCACAAGCATGCAAACTAGGCTTCGTGATATTGCTGATTTTAGTCCCTGTTCTGCTGTTATTTTGATGCCATGTAAACTTGATGCTACAGAGAGATCCATGCATATTTTGAGATACTTCAGTAAGGGTGTTTTGAACATATGGTTATTGTCTATCCATTCATGCCCTTGTTTGCAATTATGGAGTAGTCTAGCATGTCATTTTGGTGCTCTACTTTTGCTTCAAAATGTTTCCTGGCAGATTGTTTACTTGTTATTCAACTTAGCCAAGGTTGCTATAGTTGATCCTTGCATGCTATGGTCTTGTTCTTGCCTTGGTTGGTTACATAAACATGTCTTCTTGATGATGATATGCTTATCTTGTCATTCAATGACTTGTGGTGAGTGAATCGAGCTTGTTAAGTAGTGTACTTGCTGTTGCTGTTTTGCTAGGCTGAATCTGTTATTTGGTGATGCTATGTAAACATGTTGCTACTAATCATTCTACGCATAATCTGGAGATGTTCTATAAACATGTTTTGATCTACATGTTATGCCCTATCCATCCATGCCCCTGGTTGCATTTATAGCTTGCTGTAGATTGTTCATATCTTGCTCCAAAGTTGCTAAATAATGTTGCTGTCAGCCTGTTAACATTAAGTTCACTTGTTCCCATGTGTTTTGCTAGTGTTCCATGCATCCTATGACCTTGCTCTTGACATGCTTAGCTTCATAAACATGCCTTCTTACTGTTGGTTACCTTTCCATGCCATGTATTGCTCTGTGGTGAGTGGTTCAAGCTCACCAACATGCCTACTTATTGTTGTTCCTGCCATGTATGAATCTGTAATATAACTTGCCATGTTTACATGGGTGCCATTATATTTTCTATGCCTTTTTGGCTCATGGTCAGTAAGGTACTTTTGATCTATGCAATTAGTAGATTCATGCCATGCCTTTGTTTGCCATGATAAGTTCCTGTAACATGTTGTTTGATAGCTCTAAACATTGCAACCTGATATTATTTCTGCTAAAGTCTGAAACTGTTGTTATTTGCAATCTTTCCATGTCATTTTGAGCATGTTCTAGTGATTTCTGGAGATAGCTCAGTGTTATGTTTTGTTGTGCTTTACCTGTTCTTCATGCCCATGTCTTTTGTTATTATGTTGGGGTGCTGTAGCATATTGTTTTGATGCTTGCAATATGCCTAGTTGCTGTTATGGACAGATTGTTGCTATGACTTGTATAGTGTGTGTGTGTGTTGAACCGTCGCTCCGTTTTGAGTGTGCTCTATATGAAACTTGCTTGATTTTGCATGTAGTTTCATATTATCATGTTGCATCCTTGTTTTGAGGTGTTTGCTTGATGTTTGTATGCATTTTGCACCAATGCCATGTTTGACTTGTTTTACTCATATCTTCTAGGCCGTAGCTCCGAATCTAATGAACTTCATATGTAACTTGACTAGAATTTCGTGTAGATCCTCTTGGTGCTCTTTAACTTGCTGTTTTAATAACTTGAACATAAGGTTTATTCTGATCTGGACCAATTTCGAAATTTGCATATGAGGACTTACCGGATTTGTTATATGTTGTTCTCGGCCTCATTTAAACTTGCCTTAGTGTGTTGCTCTTGTTTGCATCATCTCTTGCCATGAGTAGCCTCATGTAGCTTTGTCATGCATCATGCTTGTTGTGCATCATGCCTTGTTCATGTGTGATGTGTTTACTATGTTGTGTGCTTCTTCTCGATAGTTCCCATTTCGTTGCGATCGTGAGGATGCGTTCGTCTACGTGTGGTTCGTCTTCGTGGCTTCATCTTCTTCATGGACTCGTTTTCTTCCTTGCGGGAATTCAGGCAAGATGACCGCTACCCTGGATCTCACTACTATCATTGCTATGCTAGCTGCTTCGTTCTATCGCTATGCTGCGTTACCTATCATTTTCTCTTCAAGCCTCCCAAATTGCCATGAACCTCTAACCTTTTGACACCCTTCCTAGCAAACCGTTGCTTGGCTATGTTACCGCTTTGCTTAGCCCCTCTTATAGCATTGCTAGTTGCAGGTGAAGTTGAAGATTGCTCCATGGTGGACAGGGTTATGTTGGGATATCACAATATCTCTTATATTATTAATGCATCTATATATTTGGTAAAGGGTGGAAGGCTCGGCCTTATGCCTGGTGTTTTGCTCCACTCTTGCCGCCCTAGTTTCCGTCATACCGGTGTTATGTTCCCAGATTTTGCGTTCCTAACGCGGTCGGGTGATTTATGGGACCCCCCTGACAGTTCGCTTTGAATAAAACTTGTCCAGCAAGGCCCAACCTTGGTTTTACCATTTGCCTCACCACCACCTATACCCTTCCCTTGGGTCGGCCAACCCAAGGGTCATCTTTATTTTAGCCCCCCCCCCCCCAGGCCAATGCTTGTCTAAGTGCTGGTCCGAACCGAGTAGACTGTGGGGCCCCCTCGGGGAAACTCGAGGTCTGGTTTTACTCGTAGGATGTCTCATCCGGTGTTGCCCTAAGAACGAGATATGTGCAGCTCCTATCGGGATTGTCGGTGCATCAGGCGGCTTTGCTGGTCTTGTTTTACCATTGTCGAAATGTCTTGTAAACCGGGATTCCGAGTCTGATCGGGTCTTCCTGGGAGAAGGTCTATTCCTTCGTTGATCGCAAGAGCTTGTCATGGGCTAAGTTGGGACACCCCTACAGGGTAAAAACTTTCGAGAGTCGTGCCCGCGGTTATGTGGCAGATGGGAATTTGTTAATGTCCAGTTGTAGATAACTTGACACCAGATCCGATTTAAAACGCATCAACCGCGTGTGTAGCTGTGATGGTCTCTTCTCGGCGGAGTCCGGGAAGTGAACACGGTTTCTGTGTTATGTTTTACGTAAGTAGGAGTTCAGGATCACCTCTTGATCATTGCTAGCTTCACGACTATTCCGCTTGTTTCTCTTCTCGCTCTCATTTGCGTATGTTAGCCACCATATATGCTTAGTCGCTGCTGCAACCTCACCACTTTACCCCTTCCTTTCCCATTAAGCTTTGCTAGTCTTGATACCCATGGTAATGGGATTGCTGAGTCCTCGTGGCTCACAAATTACTACAACAATAGTTGCAGGTACAGGTTATGCGATGATCATGACGCAAGAGCGATGCTTGCTTGCGTTGAGTTCTTCTTCTACTTCTTCGATCAGGGGATAGGTTCCAGGTCGGCAGCCTGGGCTAGCAGGGTGGATATCGTTTGAGCTTCTGTTTGTGTTTCATCCGTAGTCGGATGTTGCTCTTATGTATGTTGTATTGATGTATTCTTGTGGCATTGTATGCCTCTTGTATGTATCCCCAACTATTATGTAATGTTGATGTAATGATATCCACCTTGCAAAAGCGTCTTCAAGATGCGCTTCTATACTTGGTGGGACCTTCGAGTTCCTTTAGGATAGGGTCGCATCTTGGGCGCGACAGTCGGGCCCCCCAAACAGCTGAAAAAGCTGAGTAGACCTCAGTTGTGTCAACGATAGATGCATCAACACTAGATTTATGGCATGATGGTGCGCACGGCATGTCACGCCCATTATGCGACCCTATCCTAAAGGAACTCGAAGGTCCCACCAAGGATAGAACCGCATATTGATACGCTTTTGCAAGGTGGATAGCATTACATCAACATTTCATAATAGATGGGGATACATACAAAAGGCATACAATGCCACACGAATACAACATCATCTTACATAAGAGCACCATCTGACTACGGATGAAACACAAACAGAAACTCAAACGACATCCACCCTGCTAGCCCAGGCTGCCGACCTGGAACCTATCCCCTGATCGAAGAAGAAGCAGAAGAAGAACTCCAAAACAAGTAACATCGCTCTCGCGCCAGGACCATCGCATAACCTGTACCTGCAACTGTTGTTGTAGTAATCTGTGAGCCACGAGGACTTAGCAATCCCATTACTATGGGTATCAAGACTAGCAAAGCTTATTGGGTAAGGAAGAGGTAAAGTGGTGAGGTTGCAGCAGCGACTAAGCAAGCATGGTGGCTAACATACGCAAATAAGAGCGAGAAGAGAGCAAACGGAACGGTCGTGAAGCTAGCAATGATCAAGAGGTGATCCTGAACTCCTACTTACGTCAAACATAACCCAAAAACCGTGTTCACTTCCCGGACTCCGCCGAAAAGAGACCATCACGGCTACACACGCGATTGATGCATTTTAATTCAGATCTGGTGTCAAGTTATCTACAACCGGACATTAACAAATTCCCATCTGCCACATAACCACGAGCACGGCTCTCGAAAGTTTATACCCTGCAGGGGTGTCCCAACTTAGCCCATGATAAGCTCTCGCGATCAACGAAGGATATTCCTTCTCCCAGGAAGACCCGATCAGTCTCGGAATCCCGGTTTACAAGACATTTCGACAATGGTAAAACAAGACCAGCAAGACCGCCCGATGCACCGACAATCCCGATTGGAGCTGCACATATCTCGTTCTCAGGGCAACACCGGATGAGACAGGCTACGAGTAAAACCAGACCTCGAGTCTCCCCGAGGGGGCCCCACAGGCGGCTCGGTTCGGACCAGCACTTAGAGAAGCACTGGCCCGGGGGGGCTAAAATAAAGGTGACCCTCGGGTTGGCCGACCCAAGGGAAGGGTATAGGTGGTGGTGAGGCAAATGGTAAAACCAAGGTTGGGCCTTGCTGGAGGAGTTTTATTCAAAGCGAACTGTCAAGGGGGTCCCATAAATCACCCAACCGCGTTAGGGACGCAAAATCCAGGAACATAACACCGGTATGACGGAAACTAGGGCGGCAAGAGTGGAACAAAACACCAGGCATAAGGCCGAGCCTTCCACCCTTTACCAAGTGTATAGATGCATTAATTAAATAAGAGATATTGTGATATCCCAACATAAACCTGTCCACCATGGAGCAATCTTCAACTTCACCTGCAACTAACAACGCTATAAGAGGGGCTGAGCAAAGTGGTAACATAGCCAAGCAATGGTTTGCTAGGAAGGGTGAAAAGGTTAGAGGCTGACATGGCAATTTGGGAGGCTTGAAGAGCAAGCGATAGGTAGCGCAGCATAGCGAGAAGCAACTAGCATAGCAATGATAGTAATGAGATCCAAGGTGACGGTCATCTTGCCTGAAATCCCGCAAGAAAGAAGAACGAGTCCATGAAGTAGACAAACGAACGTAGTCGAACGAATCCTCACAACTCCGGAACGAAACCAAAGCTAACGAGAGAAGCAAACCGGAAAGAAGCAAACAACATGGTAAACACACATGCATAATCATGGCATGATGCACAATCAAGTATGATGCATGTCCGGTTTAATGAGGCATGGCGTGGCAAAGTGCAACAAACAATACTACAAGTTAAGTGGAGCTCAATATGCAACGAGTTGCATATTGACAAAACACCACATTGACATATTGAGTTTAATCTCGTTTAAGATACCAAACAATATTAAATGTTGTTAAACATGGCAAGAGGTGAAGCATAATTAAACTACCTATCTAGGCAAGTTTAAATGAGGCCGGAATAACAAACAACAATTCCGGAAAAATCCCCATATGCAAATTATGAATTTTGGTACTGTTCTTCCCAAAACACAATTTTAATATTGTTAAACAGGAAAATAAGGTCCACCATGTTAAACTAGGCATTTTTCCACCCCATTTACATATAAAGAACATTTAAAACCGAGCTACGGTTATTTAGTTATGAAATAAATCATTTTAACATGGCATTATGCAAAACAAATGCAAACAGCAGTTTAAACATGTTAAACATGGATGAAAGTGGCATATTGTGAAACTAGATAAAATTCTAAGCATTTTACATGTTTAACTCATTTTAATCCGATGCACGGTTAATGAGTTATTAAATGCATGAACATGAGGGTTTTTCTGCAAAACTGGTAAATCCTGGGATAATGCTAAATTCGCAGGTCAGGAAAAAAATATACTATCGGGCTGAAACTGGCTGGGCGCTGGGGCGCTCACCATGGGCCAAGCCCAGTTTGCAGAGGAGACCAGATTGGGGGGCTGGGCCTTGCGCGGCGTAGGGGAGCGGCTGGGCCGAAGCAGAGGAGGCCCAGGCACGTGGACAAAGCAGGGGCGCGGTCAACGGGATCGATCGGGGTACAGGCATGGGGGAACTTGGCTGGAGGCGACTGGCGATGCACTAGTGGCGCTGGAGGCGGCCGGAGGAAGTGAATCCGAGCGGCGAGGTAGCAGGCCGGCCGCGACGGCTGCTACCGAAGGGGATCGAGGCGGCGTGGTGCGGATCCGGGTGCAGAAGTGGTGGAGGCGGCTGACGAAGTCCATGGAGGGCCGGTTCCTACAGGCGAAAACGGCGCGAGGATTAGAGGGAGAGAACCAGGGGAAACGGGGTGAGGAGGAGGAGAGGCACGGCCCTGGGACCTGGCGTCCATGGCGGAGGAGCTCGGATGGCGGCATCCATAGTGGCGAATAGAGGAGACTTGGACGAGCGGGACGGCAATGGAGCACGAGGAAGCTGGGGCTCGTGAGGGAGATGGCTGCTGCTGGCGCTGGGGCGACGAGGAGGAGACCGCAGGCAACGGCGAGGAGGCGCTCGAGGTTGGAGGCGCACGGTCACGGGGATGGATCGAGGATCTCGGCTCCTGGACGAAGGGAGGTTGGAGAGGAAGGGCACGGGGGACCCTGGTGCTCCGGTGGCTTGCGGTCGAGACGAAGCAGAGGCAGGTGAGGAAGGTTGCCTCGATCCAGATCGGATCGAGCACTGCGAAAGGTTGCGGGTGGCTCGGCGTTGGATGGGTGTGCGGTGGAGGCAGAGAGTGGAGGCGCTGGGTTGGGGCGTTGGGGATCCCGAGGAAGATGCGGCGGCGGCGGCGCGAGGGACAAATGTCCTAGATTTTTGGGTTAGTTTAGATTAGATATGAAGTTGGTCTATATATAGGGAAAGGGGGTTTAGGATAGATTTGGACCCTCCGATTAAATCGGACGGTTAAGAATAAATAGGTAGGGAGTCCAAATAAGAAAACGAAGATATTTTATAGATGTTAGCGGATGATCCGGACAAAAAAATAACGACTGCTCGGGTCGGGTCCGGGACAACTTTCGGACGCCCGCGAGGGGTCTGAGAGCTGGCAAGAGGGGTTAGGTGGTCATGGTCAAGAGGGAAGCAAAAACCCAATTGGTCTCGGAACGGTCAACGAAAAGGGGGGACGCGGCAGCTAAGAACGGGTGCAAGCTTTATGAAAACATGTGGATGCAATGCACATGATGCCATGAGATGAAATGCATGACACGAACAAAAAGCAAAATGAAAACAAAAACCCGACCATGAAGGAATTATCATATCGCATCTCTGGAAAAGGCAAGAGTTGGAGTTACGAATATGGAAAGTTGTATCCGGGGCGTTACAACACTCCACCACTACGAGAGGATCTCGTCCCGAGATCTAGGATGGCACCAGAGGGAAAAGGAAGAGGAAGATAAGAGGTAAACTAAGTTGCTTCTTCGACAAACGAGTGAAACCATGAACCTTAAGAGGTTGAGCAATTTAAAAGAAAGAGTACAACAGAGATGAACGAGATCGCAAACAATACGCTAGGAAAGAGGGACAAGGATCATTCCAAGAACTTGAAGGTTGCAAAGACATGAATCAAGAGTTTAATGGGCAAGATAGAATTCGAAACCACTCCGGTTAAAACAAGATGAGAGAGGAAGAATCCGGGCAGCACTCCGCTTGAACATGGAAGGAATAGAATATGAACTTGAGAAGATGGGATGATACTTGATGAAATCAACAACACACTGCCTCCGGAACTATTGAAAGAATGGCATAATGGGTAAGAAGGATTTCAGACAGCACTCAGGTTGAAACGAGAGGCAAAACTTGATAAGATGAAAGAACTTGAAGAGAGCACAACACTCCGGTTAAATGGATAAGCACGAAAATAACATGATCTTGACAAAACGAGATGACGAGTGAAAAGAGCAACATCACAATGCCTCCAGAAGAAAGAAAAGAAGATAGATCATTGGAATAACATAATGTAGGAGAAAATGCCAACTTCTGCCACAAATGATCTTGGAAAGCACCCTTCCAAGAAGGTTAGAACGAAGTTGTTGGAAAGCCAACAACGAAAAGAATAAGCTTGTAGTGGGCTTATGGAAAACATCTCAAGACTATGAGGTGACAACCTGCCACTAATGGAAGCCATTGATTTGATTGAGAGCACCAAAGAGATGAAAAACTTCTTCACCGAGATGAGAAGGAGAAAATTGGATCATTGATAAGCACCACAAATAGCAACAACCCTTAAGGAAGAGCTTTAGGTGAAATCTGACACAAGATAACTCCAACGAAGAAGTTGATTGGTCGAAACGATCTCTTGAACAAAGAGAAAATGATGGATTTAAAATACCTCATTCTTGACAACATATGAATCATGAAACATGAAGGAAATTGTCAAGAGTGACATAACACCACCTCAAAAGATAAGGTAGAAAGAATTGCACTTCGAAATGCAAGAAGAAGAATACTTGAACGCCTCAAAACAAAAACATGTATTGAGCACCATGTTATTTTAGAGTATAGCTTGACGGGTCACAACTTCAAGAGAAATCTTGAAGAACAATTGAAGAATGAAAAGAATCCTTGATGAACCACCATCTAGAGTCTCCATGAAGAACTCCGGTAATAAAAAGATGATAGAATGAAAGAGAGGTTGAAAACACAAGGTGAAGCCTTGTGATGATTTAGATGGAGCTTCGCGACGAGATAATGCGGAAAACTTGGAACTCCGGAAAAAGAATAGATGAAACACTAGAACCGAGAATTACTTCATCATGAACAATCTCCGGAAGAAAAGAATTGAATCACCTCGATGAAATAAGAATAAGATTTATTGTATGTTTGTCCTTCATCAAATTAAATTGATGACAAGCAATGGATTTTGCATATTACTTATTCTCGTAGAAAGGATTAAGAGGGATATAGCGTAAACTTGAGAAAGTATTGATGGAACCACCGGTGGAATTGGAAACAACGAATGAAATGATATGATAACAAAAGAAGTGAAATCTTGAACGAACCACAGTAAAAATTGGTAAAGAGAGTAGCAAGGGCACAATTCACCGGAAAGAATTTGAAAACGAATGAAGATACTTGAAGGGATTTAGATACATGAGAACAAAGAGAACATGAACTGATTAGAGGATATTTGAACGATTCACCGGTAAGATTTGGAGAATGATAGCTACACGCTGAGAATGAAGAATTATGACATGATGGCCTTCGATGAAAAAAAATGGAAACAACTCATGAAATGCTCCGGATGGTAAGAAAAGAATTCTCACAATCGAAAACAATTATGAGAGGGTGAAGCTTGAACTACGCCTCTTTGGAAGAACGGGTAAGGATTTAAGAGGAACTCTTCTTCGGTCTTCAAAATCCGAGAATGATGACGAGAAACACCACCCAATTGTTGAGACACTCCGGAACAAAGAAAAATAGAAATGATGAACCAACAATGAAAATATTTTGAAAATGATCTTGGAGAAGGGATATGACTGATGAAAATTCATTCTTACGTCAAACTTTGGAAGGAATTTGAGAATAGCTTCAGGAAAATTAGGAGAGTCGGGTAAGATCCTGGGAAAAGACCTGTGGGTTAGGGCCCACTCAAAAGGAAACACCGTTGAAGGATTGCTTGAAATAGAGATTGCACCGGTAGAATTAAATAGCTTGAATGAGAGAAAAACCTTGAAGTAACTCGAATGGATTAAGAATGGAAACATGATTCTTCTGAGATATCTTTGGCACTCCGGATAAGAATAGAGAGAGGTGAACAATTAAGAGGTGCACCAACATGGAAAAACATTTGAAACGAGGAAAGGGATATGATCAACACCGAAAGCTTGAGTTAAATCCACCGGAGAAGAAAAATAATGAAGAATGATGAACTCAAAGCTCCGTTAGTATCTTCCTGAGAATCACCGGATAAGAACATTGACGGGAAAAGAATGGAGAAACTTCACATCCATAATATGGATACTTGATTAAGATATCTGAGTCCTTGAAGAAAAGTGTGGGAGGGCGGGAAAACAAAGGCAACTTGGGGACGGATGAAACGGATACCATTGATAAAAACTTAGAATTTATCTCACAAATGTTGAAATGATCGGATCCACTTGAAGAGAAGCACACCGGTTGGAAAAGGATTAACATGACAACCTCAATGATCAAAAAGGATTAGTATTCACATAGCAATATGAGAACACCATTTAGGAAAGGTATGGATTCAACATTTGACTTCGAAGCAACTCGAATACCACAAATAAAACAAAACAAAGGATTTGGCTTGCAGAATAAGCCGGAACAAATACATATGATAGAGATTTACCCAATCCCATATCATGCATCTGTCGGAAAGATATTCTAGGAGCTACTTGAATTCCCACCTATAAAACTCCCGAAACTTTCTGGTTATGCAATCTGGTGTTGGGGATACAGGGAAGCAATATATCTCAACCAAACTAACAATCCCTACATCCAGCTGTATCCATCCGTCAACACATAACCAAGAAAACTCCGGAAATCGTGTACCTCAACCTTCGAAAAGCATCCGTTATACGAGCTATGGCAATACTCCCGAACTCCCCAGTACTGGGTGGCATCGAGGTTATCTCACCAACAACTACATAAAAGAGATTTTCGATGTCGGCAAAACTCAGGTATTCCAGAACTGCAACGATAAAATTGTGACGACAACGCCTCGGAGATCAACTCCCCGGGACACTGCCACAACCCCTAAATGTCAGGACGCACCAAGAACAATGTTCTCGTCACAAGACTATCGGAACGATTCCAAGATACCCGCGTGATCCTAAAAAAAATTAGTGAAATTTGAGGAGAGGAAAGACAAAACATCTACGTCAGGAGTCCACACCAAAGCGACGAAGGGGGCTGAGGAGTAAAAAGAATCCTACTCTCCTATATATATAATCCTAAGACTCAAAATAGTTTTCTTCTAGACTCAACAATGGCCAACAAACAAGGGGGCTCCTATGCTCGGTCGAGGCTCTGATACCAACTTGTCACGCCCAATATGCGACCCTATCCTAAAGGAACTCGAAGGTCCCACCAAGGATAGAACCGCATATTGATACGCTTTTGCAAGGTGGATATCATTACATCAACATTTCATAATAGATGGGGATACATACAAAAGCCATACAATGCCACACGAATACAACATCATCTTACATAAGAGAACCATCCGAGTACGGATGAAGCACAAACAGAAACTCAAATGACATCCACCCTGCTAGCCCAGGCTACCGACCTGGAACCTATCCCCTGATCGAAGAAGAAGCGGAAGAAGAACTCCAAAACAAGTAACATCGCTCTCGCGCCAAGATCATCGCATAACCTGTACCTGCAATTGTTGTTGTAGTAATCTGTGAGCCACGAGGACTCACCAATCCCATTACTATGGGTATCAAGACTAGCAAAGCTTATTGGGTAAGGAAGGGGTAAAGTGGTGAGGTTACAGCAACGACTAAGCAAGTATGGTGGCTAACATATGCAAATAAGAGCGAGAAGAGAGCAAACGGAACGGTCGTGAAGCTAGCAATGATCAAGAGGTGATCCTGAACTCCTACTTACGTCAAACATAACCCAAAAACCGTGTTCACTTCTCGGACTCCGCCGAAAAGAGACCATCACGGATACACACGCAGTTGATGCGTTTTAATTCAGATCTGGTGTCAAGTTATCTACAACCGGACATTAACAAATTCCCATCTGCCACATAACCACGGGCACGACTCTCGAAAGTTTATACCCTGCAGGGGTGTCCCAACTTAGCCCATGATAAGCTCTCGCGATCAACGAAGGATATTCCTTCTCCCAGGAAGACCCGATCAGTCTCGGAATCCCGGTTTACAAGACATTTCGACAATGGTAAAACAAGACCAGCAAGACCGCCCGATGCGCCGACAATCCCGATAGGAGCTGCACATATCTCGTTCTCAGGGCAACACCGGATGAGACAGGCTACGAGTAAAACCAGACCTCGAGTCTCCCCGAGGGGGGCCCGCAGGCGGCACGGTTCGGACTAGCACTTGGAGAAGCACTGGCCCGGGGGGGCTAAAATAAAGATGACCCTCGGGTTGGCCGACCCAAGGGAAGGGTATAGGTGGTGGTGAGGCAAATGGTAAAACCAAGGTTGGGCCTTGCTGGAGGAGTTTTATTCAAAGCGAACTGTCAAGGGGGTCCCATAAATCACCCAACCGTGTTAGGGATGCAAAATCCGGGAACATAACACCGGTATGACGGAAACTAGGGCGGCAAGAGTGGAACAAAACACCAGGCATAAGGCCGAGCCTTCCATCCTTTACCAAGTGTATAGATGCATTAATTAAATAAGAGATATTGTGATATCCCAACATAAACCTGTCCACCATGGAGCAATCTTCAACTTCACCTGCAACTAACAACGCTATAAGAGGGGCTGAGCAAAGCGGTAACATAGCCAAGCAATGGTTTGCTAGGAAGGGTGAAAAGGTTAGAGGCTGACATGGCAATTTGGGAGGCTTGAAGAGCAAGCGATAGGTAGCGCAGCATAGCGATAGAACGAAGCAACTAGCATAGCAATGATAGTAATGAGATCCAAGGTGACGGTCATCTTGCCTGAAATCCCGCAAGAAAGAAGAACGAGTCCATGAAGTAGACAAACGAACGTAGTCGAACGAATCCTCACAACTCCGGAACGAAACCAAAGCTAACGAGAGAAGCAAACGGGAAAGAAGCAAACAACATGGTAAACACACAAGCATAATCATGGCATGATGCACAATTAAGTATGATGCATGTCCGGTTTAATGAGGCATGGCATGGCAAAGTGCAACAAACAATACTACAAGTTAAGTGGAGCTCAATATGCAACGAGTTGCATATTGACAAAACACCACATTGACATATTGAGTTTAATCTCGTTTAAGCTACCAAACAATATTAAATGTTGTTACACATGGCAAGAGGTGAAGCATAATTAAACTACCTACCTAGGCAAGTTTAAATGAGGCCGGAACAACAAACAACAATTCCGGAAAAATCCCCATATGCAAATTATGAATTTTGGTACTGTTCTTCCCTAAACACAATTTTAATATTGTTAAACAGGAAAATAAGGTCCACCATGTTAAACTAGGCATTTTTCCACCCCATTTACATATAAAGAACATTTAAAACCGAGCTACGGTTATTTAGTTATGAAATAAATCATTTTAACATGGCATTATGCAAAACAAATGCAAACAACAGTTTAAACATGTTAAACATGGATGAAAGAGGCATATTGTGAAACTAGATAAAATTCTAAGCATTTTACATGTTTAACTCATTTTAATCCGATGCACGGTTAATGAGTTATTAAATGCATGAACATGAGGGTTTTTCTGCAAAACTGGTAAATCCTGGGATAATGCTAAATTCGCAGGTCAGGAAAAAAAATACTATCGGGCCGAAACTGGCTGGGCGCTGGCGCGCTCACCATGGGCCAAGCCCAAATTGCAGAGGAGACCAGATTGGGGGGCTGGGCCTTGCGCGGCGTAGGGGAGCGGCTGGGCCGAAGCAGAGGAGGCCCAGGCACGTGGACAAAGCAGGGGCGCGGTCAACGGGATCGAGCGGGGTGCAGGCGCGGGGGAACTTGGCGCCGGTCGTCGTTGTATAGGAAGCAGCGGCCGCGACAGGGAATGGCGAGGCAGGGGGCGCCGGCTGGCGATGCAATGGTGGCGCTGGAGGCGGCCGGAGGAAGCGAATCCGGGCGGCTAGGTAGCAGGCCAGCCGCGACGGCTGCTGCTGAAGGGGATCAAGGCGGCGTGGTGCGGATCTGGGTGCAGAAGTGGCGGAGGCGGCTGACGAACTCCATGGCGGGCCGGTTCCTACAGGCGAAAACGGCGCGGGGATTAGAGGAAGAGAACCAGGGGAAACGGGGTGAGGAGGAGGAGAGGCACGGCCCTGAGACCTGGCGTCAATGGCGGAGGAGCTCGGATGGCGGCATCCATAGCGGCGAATAGAGGAGACTTGGACGAGCGGGACGGCAACGGAGCGCGAGGAAGCAGGGGCTCGCGAGGGAGATGGCTGCTGCTGGCGCTGTGGCGACAAGGAGGAGGCCGTAGGTGACGGCGAGGAGGCGCTCGAGGTCGGAGGCGCACGGTCACGGGGATGGATCGAGGAGCTCGGCTCCTGGACGAAGGGAGGTTGGAGAGGAAGGGCACGGGGGACCCTGGTGCTCCGGTGGCTTGCGGTAGAGACGAAGCAGAGGCAGGTGAGGAAGGTTGCCTCGATCCAGATCGGATCGAGCGCTGCGAAAGGTTGCAGGTGGCTCGGTGTTGGATGGGTGTGCGGTGGAGGCAGAGAGTGGAGGCGCTGGGTTGGGGCGTTGGGGATCCCGAGGAAGATGCGGCGACGGCGGCGCGAGGGACAAATGTCCTAGATTTTAGGGTTAGTTTAGATTAGAAAGGGGGTTTAGGATAGATTTGGACCCTCCGATTAAATCGGACGGTTAAGAATAAATAGGTAGGGAGTCCAAATAAGAAAACGAAGACATTTTATAGATGTTAGGGGATGATCCGGACTCAAAGATAACGACTGCTCGGGTCGGGTCCGGGACAAATTTTGGACGCGCGCGAGGGGTCTGAGAGCTGGCAAGAGGGGTTAGATGGTCAGGGTCAAGAGGGAAGTGAAAACCCAATTGGTCTCGGAACGGTCAACAAAAGCAAGGGGGGACGCGGCAGCTAAGAACAGGTGCAAGCTTTATGAAAACATGTGGATGCAATGCACATGATGCCATGAGATGAAATGCATGACATGAACAAAAAGCAAAATGAAAACAAAAACCCGACCACGAAGGAATTATCATATCGCATCTCCGGAAATGGCAAGAGTTGGAGTTACGAATATGGAAAGTTGTATCCGGGGCGTTACACGGCAGTCCTCTGATATCTTCATTGCATCTTTGACTTCAAGTCGGAGCTGAGCTGAAGCAAGCCTTTCCGCTTTAAGTTGAGACTGAAGAAGTCGAACTGATTGAGGCAGCAACTGCACAGAGGTTGTCTCACACCTGCTGGTGAGTAGCTTCAACTCACTGTCTTCATCAAGACAGGACCTTGGGGTCATCTCGCTGTCCTCAAGATGGTTTGGCTCACTATCTTCCGTAAAGTTCTACCTGGCCTAAGATATATGACTCTGAAAGAGAAACAAGGAGACACGTAACAGGTTTCACAATTATATAAGCAAATAAATGGATCTGTTCTGCATAAGGAACATGTTTTTACAACTACAATTTGAAACTGGTAGTTGTTGCAATCATCGAATCAGATGTAAACAGCAAAGCAAACAGTAGTGGAGGAAATGATGCCTATCCAAATCTATACTAGAACAAAGTTTGAAGGCTTGCAAAGGATGAACTTACATTACATGTTAACACGGGCTGGACAAAGCCCTTCTCCATGTTGATGGAAGGATAATTCAATAAATTCACCAAAGAAAATTCTTTATAAGCGTTGCCATTATTCTACATTTTGCAAAGAGTAAATATAGATCAAATAATATTGGAAGAAATAGAGGATAATGAAGCTCAGGTGCAGACTGATGATACATAATCAAATAGCAATTAATTAAGTACAGTGTTACAAGGCAAAAGGGAGAGAGGTACTGACAAGAGCAATGCAGAGCCCATTATTGTTTTGAGATCGTATGATCCTTTGAGCAAGGAGAATCATCTAAAATTAGTTTTCATACAAGAGAGAAGGTAAGGCACAAGCAGAAATTTAGGAGTTCAAATTTTGAATTGATATCATAGACAGTACCTGACACTGGGCTCCCAGCAGTTCTAACAGGTGTTTGGCCACTGGAGTAGGGGTAAAGTGTGGTACAGTTGGGCTTGTGTTTTCTGTGGCTGCTGATCTATCTGATTTAACAGGTATCGGTACCTTTTCCAAATACCTAGTTTGTACTCCTTGAGGATCTTCACTCACCCTCTTCCTTTTGGACATATATTACGAAAGAACAACATTTGACTGGAAAAACATAGTGTGACGACACATGGAAAAGGTACAGAAAATGGATAGGTATGGCATATACTCATATATGATGCTTAAACTAAGCAGATGGAGTAACAAAGTAGAAGTAATGCAAGAGGTCAGATGCAAAATATGTGCGACCAATACAAATTTGCAAAGTTAGAGCAAGCACCTTGATGGGTGAATAAGATAGGCCATCCTCCACCATGCCAAGTTTGTTAGCCAGTGGATCGTTACGCAATATTCCTCTCGTGCGCCCATTCTCATATTCATTTTGATAATGTTCAATATCTGACATGCATGAAAACATAAAAACAAGTGAGATTTCTTTGTAATGCAGAAGTGATTCTAATCCAATACTGCCTACCTGTAAACCTCTTTGTGCTATCTCTGCAATTCTTTTAAAAGATGCCATGCATGTTGTAATTTGTTGTGTGCATTAATATAATGTGGCCTACTACTCAAAATATGAGGGCTCCAGAAGTGATGACACTTCGCAGATGACAGCTTCAACATATAGTAAAGAAGAACAAGTCGACCTGACCTGATAGATTCAAAATATACTAAGGGAGAACAACTCGACCTGACTAGTCGACCGCAAGAGAAGAGTATCATCTTAAAGAAGAGCAGAAGAGCAAGCAGATTGAAGATATTATAAGTCTTTCAATACAATGTCGGTTGGCCACCCATGATGAACCAGAGCGCACAGAGAAATACTATTCTTTCCGGTCTCTCCATATGTGGCTCACATGCATTTCGAAACTAAAGTAGGAACATTTAGCTAACCAATTACACATCTCTCAGTTTTACTAATATCAGCAATAATATCATATATGAATTTGTACAACTAAGCTTGTTTAGCTCGATGGGTGGAGCAGTGCTATTATGACACGAACCACGTAGGCTGATTGTGGTCGTCATAAAATGGGGAAAACATAGGCATGATGAGTACAGTGTTGACCGTGGCAGTGGGATGGCAGATCTGAAGCTGCAAACCGCGCAAAGGGTAGTTAACAACCGATGTTTGCTTTGAAATAACAACTAAGATTTGGTATGGACAAGGAAGTACGGTCAACAAGTGACAAAGAAATGCAATTATGTTGTCTCTCTATATGTGGCGACATGCATTTGGAAACTCAAGTGGGACCTTTAGCTAACCAATTAAATGTGTCGGTTAACTAATATCAGTATCATATCACAATCATATTTGAACAATTAAGCTTTCGAATTCTGAGTGTTGTGTTGTTTAGCTTGAATGGTGGAGTAATGCTAGTACGACAGAAAGCACCTACGCAGATCATAGTATAGTAGATAAAAGGGGAAACCCTAAGCATCAAGAGAAAAATTAGGAAAGTGGAACTAGCTAGACCAGTGGGTGGCGCACATGCTTTTCGAAATGAATATAGGAACATTAGTGACCAATTAAACATTCTCTGTTTTAGTGATATGAGCATCATATCAGATTCGTATTTCAATACGTAAGCTTTGGGTGGAGGTCTTGAGGAGCAGTGCTAGCACGACACGAAGCACCTACGATGATGGTAGTGAATATAAAGGGGGGAAACCATAAGATTTACGAATATAGTGCCCGTGCCATGGAGGATCTGAAGGTGCAAACCGGACAAAGCTACTTCGCAACCAATGTTTGCTTTCAACTAGCCACTACGATTTGGTACGGACAAGAAAAGTACAGTAAACAAATTATAATCTATTTTCCGGGTGAGATCAATAACTTAAGCACATATGAAAGAGTACCACCTCTCTTGCGACGTCGTGTAGGCCTATGCTGATACATTGAGGGTGCTGCGGGTGCGATGGCTGTCGGCGGCGGGAAGAAGACTTTAGACGGCAGACGGCCGGGTCAGGGGATATATCCTATTATCGTGGACGAGGCGGTCATAGGAGCGACAACGGCAAGGTGGACGACGGCACCGATGAAGCGAGAAGAGATGATGAAAGGATCCTCGTCCAGCTCCGTGGATGAGAGACGTCCATCTCTTGCAGTGGACGACGGGGTAGGGGTAGCGGCTCCGGCAAGGTGGAGGATGGGGTGGCGGACGGAGGAGGCTGGCCGCAGTGGAGGTTGTCGTGTCGAGAACGGTGTATGAATGGGGAAATGGAGGGGAGGGGGGATCTCAAACTTTGGGACGCGCTTCTCTGAATTGGGGGAAGTTACGAACTTATCCCCCGTTTAAAATTTCGGACATCGCCTCGGTTGGGGATAGGATGGTAATCTCGCATCTCCCAAATATTTGCCGGTAACTATTTCAGGCGAGGAGAGGGTGTTTTGCCGCCCACGGTTGGCGCCCACGGTGTATGAACGGGGCTGACAGGTAGGGCGGTTGTGTCACGTCTGATGGAAGTTACACATCTGCCCCTATTTAAAATATTACCCTACATCGATTTCGGACGAGGAGAGTTTGTTTTGCCACCCACCGTGTATGAATGGGGAAATGGAGGAAGAGACACATGTCTTTCGGACGAGCTTGAATCAAATGTGTTTTGCCACCCATGTTTGGCGCCCACCGTGTCTGAATGGGCTCAGAGACCGTCGTGTCACGTCTGATCGAAGTTACTAGTCTACCCCTATCGACAGCAGTGTAAATCCGGTCGATAAGGATGTCAAGTGTCAGGGGTAGACAGTAATTTCCATCTCGCAAACACTTGCTTCGGGCAGCCCACAAATTATAGTGGGTTTTTAGCCGCTTCGTTCAAAACTTGGGAGAATTAGCATTCACGTTTTCCCTAGGCCCTGGCAAACTAAATTCAAATCCAATTTGTATCTGATTACGAATATCCATAGATAATTATACATTTTGTTATTTATATCTTCAAAACCACAACAAAGATTTATTCCACCTTTATATATGATTATGATTTAGAAATGTCGTGATCTTCGAATTCAGTAGGTTGGATACACTCTAAGTCAAACAGTTATTTCATCCAATACAATATGCTCACACGAAAAACAGTTCACCTTATGTCAATCATACAAGTACTGAGGATTACCTCGCCTAAAAAAATTCGGATCATTACAACACATGGACAACATAGGGGGTCTTGCAACATAATCCATTCAGAGACATGACACAACATGCAAGTACAATAATGTAATGACAATTTCAACTGGTATCTAAAGAAGAACCAGGATTACCTTGGGCTTCAGATAGCAGAAACAGCAGGACCTCCTCCGCCTTCAAATGCAACATTCTTACTTCCTCCAATTCTTGGGTTGCTTGCATAATGCGTGCCGCTAATTCCGTAATTTCCATCCTCAAGATAAAGATTACCTCATTCATGGCAGCCACACCATCTCTTTCTGCCTCTAGTAGAGCCTCAAGCACTATAATATCTGTGCTGAGACTGCTCTGTGTTGCCTCTGAATTGCTACCATCTGGTAACATGGATGGCGCACTGCTTCCACAAATAGATTTTGGGGATGTACATTGTGTCCTAGTGTGAACGGCATCCTGAAAGGTTTCCGCTGGACATAAATACGAGATAGTTATCGTATGATCTAGGTAGTAAGCTTACATGGTAAAAGACGGACGAATTATTGCCGAGCATGGCATATTGTCACGCCCAATATGCGACCCTATCCAAGATGAACTCGAAGGTACCATCAAGGATAGACCCGCATATTGAAACGCTTTTGCAAGGTGGATATCATTACATCAACATTACATAAATAGATGGGGATACATACAAGAGGAATACAATGCCACATGAATACAGCATCACATAATACATAAGGTCAACATCCGACTACGGATGAAGCACGAACAGAAACTCAAACGACATCCACCCTGCTAGCCCAGGCTACCGACCTGGAAACTATCCCCTGATCGAAGAAGCGGAAGAAGAACTCCAAAACAAGCAAACATCGCTCTCGCGTCATGATCATCGCATAATCTGTACCTGCAACTGTTGTTGTAGTAATCTGTGAGCCACGAGGACTCAGCAATCCCATTACCATGGGTATCAAGACTAGCAAAGCTTAATGGGAAAGGAAGGGGTAAAGTGGTGAGGTTGCAGCAGCGACTAAGCATATAAGGTAGCTATCATACGCAAAAGAGAGCGAGAAGAGAGCAAACGGAACGGTCGTGAAGCTAGCAATGATCAAGAGGTGATCCTGAACTCCTACTTACATCAAACATAACACAGAAACCGTGTTCACTTCCCGGACTCTGCCGAGAAGAGACCATCACGGCTACACACGCGGTTGATGCGTTTTAATTCGAATCAGGTGTCAAGTTATCTACAACCGGACATTAAAAAATTCCCATCTGCCACATAACCGCGGGCATGGCTTTCGAAAGATAATACCCTGCAGGGGTGTCCCAACTTAGCCCATGATAAGCTCTCGCGATCAACAAAGGATATACCTTCTCCCAGGAAGACCCGGTCAGTCTCGGAATCCCGGTTTACAAGACATTTTGACAATGGTAAAACAAGACCAGTGTCGGTGTCAAAACCGGCGGATCTCGGGTAGGAGGTCCCGAACTGTGCGTCTAGGCGGATGGTAACAGGAGACAAGGGACAAGATGTTTTTAACCAGGTTCGGGCCCTCTCGATGGAGGTAAAACCCTACTCCTGCTTGATTGATATTGATGATATGGGTAGTACAAGAGTGGATCTACCACGAGATCAAGGAGGCTAAACCCTAGAAGCTAGCCTATGGTATGATTGTTGTAATGGTTGTTGTCCTACGGACTAAAACCCTCCAGTTTATATAGACATTGGGGAGGGCTAGGGTTACACAGAGTCGGTTACAATGGTAGGAGATCTACATATCCGTATTGCCAAGCTTGCCTTCCACACCAAGGAAAGTCCCATCCGGACACGGGACGAAGTCTTCAATCTTGTATCTTCATAGTCTTGGAGTCCGGCTGACGATGATAGTATGGCTGTCCGGACACCCCCTAGTCTAGGACTCCCTAAGTAGCCCCTGAACCAGGCTTCAATGACGATGAGTCCGGCGCGCATATTGTTCGGCATTGCAAGGCGGGTTTCTCCTCCGAATAATTCATAGAAGATTGTGAACACCAGGATAGTGTCCGACTCTGCAAAATAAATTCCACATTCCACCGTAGAGAGAATAATATGTACACAAGTTCAATCTGCTGACGTATTTTGTGGCATGACGTCACACCACTACCAAGCCTTTACTTGAATCGTTTGTTATTATCCCACCTCAGCCCGTTTAGCGAAGCGGTTTCCTTGGCACGTCTTGTCGAAGCAATCGGGGTGGTTCTACATCACCGAGCCGCGTGACCCAGAATGGGCGGCGGCCCCCGAGTTTAGATCCGGAGGAGCTGACAGGACTCTAGTCCTGTCTCCAGACCTTGGTGAACAAGAAGCTTAGGCTTGTCAATGTGATCCAGGTCATGCTCGTCCCCCGGATTCTCCCTTGCCAACAGCGGGCCTTCAATTTGTGGGAGTTCGATCCGGCACAACACCGGACCCTGAGCGGGCTCTTCGACACGACGTACGAAGATGTCTGGAGGGTGCTGTTCAAGGGCGGAGAAGCCCCCGCGTCCGCGATGGAAGACCGCGGATTTAGCACCAAGCGCCCGGCCGGCGAGGTAAGCTTTGTTATCCTCTATGGGACGTTTATTTTCTTTCACAATTTAATGTTATGTGGGATCTAAAACTCCCAATGCCTTTGACATGACTGGCAGAGGACGTTCGGACAGGTAGACTGTCCGGCTCCCCTTCCCGAAGAACCAGTGGACGCCCGTTTAGCGAGGCTGCTAGTCCCGGCACTTTATGTGGTGCCAGAGAAGAAGGCCAAGAAGAAGGCCATGGGAACTCGAAGAAGTTCCCGGCGCCAGGTGATATCGGACTCATCGTCCGATGGCTCTGAGGCGGACTCCTCCCCCGAAGACGAGGAGGAGAAAGAGGACTCTCCCCCGGAGGGGGGAGAGAGGAAAAGGAAGGCTTCCCCAACGGGGGAGGCCGAAGGGTCCAAGAGGGGAAGGACCCTTCCCCCGAACAGCACTGCCCACGCCAACGACGGCGACGGGGAGTGGCCCTCAAGGGCCAAGCCCCAGGCAAGATCGTAAGTATCCGGACTCCTGAGTGATTTGTAATTTCTTTTTTGTGCCATGTAGTGTCCTTCTAATGCCGCATACTATCTGTAGCCCGACCGAGGAGGATCTTCCCGCTTCATCTAGCGGGTCCTTGGCGCCGTCGGATGTGGATTCCATTCCAACCGCCTCCACCCCTCGCGGTGCTGAGGACGTCGAGGTGGGATCCCAGGAGAGGACCCGCCAGGAGGGGGAGGCTCCGAAGGTGCCACAAGGCAACCTCCCGGACTTCGTGCCGGACTCCGCGCCGGAACCCACAATGGTTCCGGAGTCCGGCAGGCGGCCCCTTCGCAAGAAGGGCAAGACCGTGACACCGGCAGCCTCCGTCCAACCGGAGGCGCCGGAAAACTTGTTGGAAGCGCTCAACAGCGCTTCCATCGAGGAAGAACACCACACTATTATGAGTGCGGTGATTCAGAAGGTTCAGCTCACCAAGAGCGGGCTAACCGAAGCTTGCAGCAGCCTTCTAACAGGCTTTGAGGTAAGAAGCTTTAAAATACATAATGTAATACCGCATAGACAGTAGCCCCTGATGCTCGGTTCGGTGTTCGGAAAGAAAAACCGGACTGAGGATCTATAAAAGATATACGCAGGAGTGCTAAAAATTATGTCTATATGGGTTTGCAGACTGCGCTGCTAACCTCTGCCGCACTGACTGCGGAGGTCGGTGCTTTGAAGCAGGATCTTGAGCGGTCCGAGCAAGAGCTCGGCCTTGCCAAGAAGCAGCTCGAGGACAAAGAAGGTGAGTAACACCACTTTGAATTTTGTACCTTACAAAAAAGGATTTTGGTTGCAATAGAAATAACTAGGATAACGTGCGTACTGCAGGGGCCACGAGCGAGGTGGCGACCCTGAAGGAGGCCGTGTCCGCGGCCGAACGCAATGCGGCCGCGGAACGGGCGGAGCGAGAGAAGCAGGAGGCGCGGGTGGCGGAGGTGTGGCAAGAGCTCCAGGCTCTCATGGAGAAGCATTAGAGTTTGGAGCGCGACTCGAAGACTCGAGAGTCCGAGCTTGCCTCGGCTCTTGAAAGTGCCAAAGCCGCCATGGCCGAGGCCCATAAGTCCCTCCAGGAGATTGAGGCAATGAAGAAGATAGCGGTGGGTAAGGCATTTTTCATGCAAAGCAAACATGTGAATGTAAATTACCTGTTACTTACCCGAATTCGGAGCTCTCCAGGGGCGTTTGTAGATCTGCCTCGCAGCGTGTCCGATGCCGCTGCATTCTACCGGGCTGAAGAGGGGAGCTCAACGGAGAAGGTCTTCTGGTCTCAGTACGCTGAGGCCGGACATCCGGTGCCCCCTAGCGACCAGCTGAAGCAGCTGATCGAGCTCCACAAGGTAGCCGAGCAGGCCATGAAGGACCTCATAGTCCGGCTGTGGCCTGGAGAGGCCATGCCTGGGAGCTACTTCGGCCTCGTGCGGCGGCTGGTGGATGCGTGCCCCTGGGTGGAGGTCATCAAGCGCTCCGCCTGTATTGAGGGTGCCCGTCGGGCCCTTGCTCGCGCAAAGGTGCATTGGGGCAGGCTGGATGCGGAGAGGCTCCTGACGGACGCACCGCCGCCGGGCAAAGAGTATCGTACGCCCGAGATGTACTATAAGACTGTCCTAAAGGGTGCCCGCAAGATTGTGGATGAGTGTCCCAGAGATGTAATTATTGAGTAGACTCGCCATGTGTTATCCTGTGAGCTGAAAACATTGTTCATATGCGCTAAGCAATGCTTGTTTGATTTAAAATATTACCTTCTGTGCGGCCGTATATCAAATCTGAGAGATGGCAAGTCGTCGGCTTCAGCCCCCATGCCACGAGTGCTGGGGTGTTCGGGATAAACTTGAGCGCTCTTGTTCCCATTTTTGGGTTCATCTAGGGAGGCGCTCAACACAACGAACAAGGCAACCGGACTTATAATGCTTGAACACTCTCACTTAGCCATAGAATTCTATAATTTTAAATTTCGGCGAAGCCCCTAGTGTCGGAAGACCGAGTTCGGGGCGCTATCCACGCCTGGGCCGGACACTATCCGGTTTCTCGCTCTAAGCGGCGTAAGTCTTTAGGGACTCGAAAAGACCTCCCGAACAGCGACCAGTCTCTCGCCTTATCATGACAGTCAGTTTTAGCTTTCTCCACTGATGCGCTCGCCCAGCTCAACCGGGGCGCAATCGCAGTGGTTCTCCCAGTGCTACCTTAGCCGACAGAACGGAACGTAAGGTACCAAAACATGGGAGCCAGGCAAACCCAACTATTGACCCAAGACATGATTCGGAGCCGATGCATATAATGCTATAAGTTCGGGGTGCCGCACTTGTGAAAGTGTTCGGACTTATCACACCATAATGCGGGGAACATAAGCCCCTGGTGTATTCGGCCGTACCAAAATGTACGGGTGCAAGATGTCATTAATGAACGTATATGTAAAAAAGGTAATGCAATTATAGGCAAAAAGTGTTGCATTGTTTATTTCAAGGAATTCTGCTATGAGTGCAGAACGATACAAATGGTGCGGCAAGCAAGGGTTTGGACTATTCAATCATGTCCCCCTCCAGGGGTGGGCTGCGGAATTGTGTAATAAACAGATTTAATGCTCGTAATGGAGACCACCTGAGTGTTCGTCGTAGCCCTTGATCCTCCCTAGCTGTTGCATCGTGAGTTCGGCCGATCTACTGCTGGACAGGACCTCTTGTAAACGGAGTCCTGTAGATAAGATA
Organism: Triticum timopheevii; assembly: GCA_963921465.1. Taxonomy (NCBI): domain Eukaryota; kingdom Viridiplantae; phylum Streptophyta; class Magnoliopsida; order Poales; family Poaceae; genus Triticum; species Triticum timopheevii. The sequence goes on along the minus strand of OY997264.1, from coordinate 168,951,164 downwards.
AAAGGAAAAAAAGGAAAAGAAAAATAGCGACACACTTAGGAGCCCCTGGTGTGGTTGAGCCGCACTCTGGTCCTGCCGTGGTCGTGCCCCTCCCCTTATGCCCAAGGTATCTCCAGAGCGTAATGATGTACGCGAGGAGCTTGTCTTGCAATCATGCAAGGGCTGGGGGTGGGGCCGCATTGCTACGCGTGCTCGGAACGTGCCAGATGGTCTTGATGTATGTTGCTCCGGGCGCGTTTAATCATGTCCGGTCTTTTAACGGCCGGACTCTAAAATGCCTTAAAAGGCTGTTCTATACTTCTGCCGCGAGAGCCGCTGTGTGTTCCTCCGTTCGGAGGGAGCGTTCAGTGTTTCCGTTGACCGTGATGACTCCATGAGGGCCTGGCATCTTGAGCTTGAGGTATGCATAATGCGGCACCGCGTTGAACTTTGCAAACGCGGTTCGTCCGAGCAGGGCGTGATAGCCACTGCGGAACGGGACTATGTCGAAGATTAACTCCTCGCTTCGGAAATTATCCGGGGATCCGAAGACCACTTCTAGTGTGACCGAGCCTGTACAATTGGCCTCGACACCTGGTATGACGCCTTTGAAGGTCGTCTTTGTAGGTTTAATCCTTGAGGGGTCTATGCCCATCTTGCGCACTGTATCCTGATAAAGCAGGTTCAGGCTACTACCGCCGTCCATCAGGACTCTAGTGAGGTGAAATCCATCGATGATTGGGTCTAAAACCAATGTGGCGAATCCGCCATGGCGGATACTGGTCGGGTGGTCTCTTCGATCGAAGGTGATCAGGCAAGAGGACCATGGATTAAACTTCGGGGCGACTGGCTCCATCGCATATACGTCCCGAAGTGCACGCTTCCGCTCCCTCTTGGGTATGTGGGTTGCGTATATCATATTTACTGTCCATACTTGTGGGGGGAAACCCTTTTGTCCTCTACTGTTCGGCGGCCGAGTCTCTTCCTCATCGTTGCTGTGCAACCCCTTATCATTGTTTTCGGCAATTAACTTGCCTGCCTGCTTAAATACCCAACAATCTCTGTTGGTGTGATTAGCTGGCTTTTCGGGGGTGCCTTGTATCTGGCATGAGCAGTCGAGTATTCGGTCCAAATTGGACGGACCCGGGGTAGTTCTTTTGAATGGCTTCTTCCGTTGACCGGGTTTAGAGCCTCTGAATCCAGCGTTGACTATCGTATCCTCATTGTTATCACCGTTAACGCGGTGTTTGTTTTTGTTTCGACGCGACCTGCCATTGTGGTCCTTAGTATCTGGACTGCCAGCATTTTTGCTGAGGTTGTTGCAGCGAGCTAGCCAGCTGTCCTCTCCCGCACAGAAGCGGGTCATGAGTGATGTGAGGGCTGCCATGGATTTTAGCTTTTCCTGTCCTAGGTGTCGGGCCAGCTACTCGTCGCGGATGTTATGTTTGAAGGCTGCGAGGGCCTCTGCATCCGGACAGTCGACGATTTGATTTTTCTTTGTTAAGAACCGTGTCCAGAACTGTCTGGCTGATTCGTCTGGCTGCTGAATTATGTGGCTTAGGTCATCGGCGTCTGGTGGTCGCACATATGTGCCCTGGAAGTTGTCGAGGAATGCGGCTTCCAGGTCCTCCCAACACCCAATTGACTCTGCGGGCAAGTTGTTAAGCCAATGCCGAGCTGGTCCTTTAAGCTTGAGTGGGAGATACTGGATGGTGTGGAGATCGTCGCCGCGGGCCATGTGGATATGAAGGAGATAATCTTCGATCCAAACCGCGGGGTCTGTTGTGCCATCGTAGGATTCGATGTTCACGGGTTTAAACCCTTCAGGGATTTGATGATCCATTACTTCGTCTGTGAAACATAGTGGGTGTGCGGTGCCTCTATATTGAGCAATATCACGACGTAGCTCAAGAGAGCGTTGTCTACTGTGTTCGGCCCGGCCGGAGTTGCTGTATCCGGCGCGAGGGTAGTCGTCATGGGTCGTGGGGCGCCCACGTGATCCATAGATGGATCTGGATTGTCTTGCCTTGTCCTCCAATATATCCCGCAAGTCCGGCGCATTCCCCCGTGGCTTCGTACTTTTCGAACGGTGCCGGGGTACGGTTCTGGTGGAGGGCCTAGATGCCTCTCTGTCGCGACCACGGGGTGGTCGGTCTGCCGTATTGTGCGCTGGTGATGAAGGTTTGTATGCTTCCTCCTCTAGTCGGGGGAGCAACTTGCATTTTGGGTAACTTTTGGCGGGGCGTTCGAGTTCATACTCTTCGGCCGCGAGGACCTCGGTCCATCTGTCGGCCAGCAGGTCTTGATCAGCTTGAAGCTGTTGCTGCTTTTTCTTTAGGCTGTTCGCCGTGGCCATTAGCCTGCACTTAAAACGCTCTTGTTCGACGGGATCCTCGGGCACGACGAATTCGTCGTCGTTGAGGCTTGCCTCGTCTCCGGAGGGAGGCATGTAATTGTCATCCTCCAGCTCCTCATCTGCCGCTCTCTCTCGAGGGCTGGCTTCCATGTCCTCCTGTGCTGAATTGTGCTGGAGGAGGTTGTCTTCGGCACTCTCTGGGGTGTTGTTATCTCCGGTGCCGGAATCTCCATTCTTGCTGTGGCGGGATTAAGAGCGGCGCCGCTGACGTTGGCGCTTGGGGTGTTTCTTAGAGGAATCTGCCTTCGCTGCTTCTTCGCCATCCCCATCCTTTTGGGTGTCAACCATGTATATGTCATATGACGAGGTGGTCTTCCAGTGCCCTGTAGGCGCTGGTTCTTGATCAGCTCCGGCATCGTCGTCCATACCGTCGATGTCTTCAGAGTCATAGTCTAGCATGTCGGTTAGATCGTCGACAGTGGCTACGAAGTGGGTGGTGGGTGGGCTTTGACTTTCTTCGTCGTCCGCATCCCAACCGTCCTGACCGCAGTCCGGCCAGGGTTCTCCTGATAGCGAGAGATGCTTTAGCGAATTTAGGATGTCGCCAAAGGGTGAGTGTTGAAAGATGTCTGCGGCGGTGAACTCCATAATCGGCGCCCAATCGGATTCGATTGGCAGGGGCGCAGGAGGTTCGGAATCCGGCAAGGTGTCCGGCGCCTCGGAGTCATGAGCCTTATAAGGGACAAGATCAGTATTCGGCTCTATCACCGTAGAAGTTGCAGCCCCCGAGGTGGTGCCCAGCCACCCGTCCTCGATCTGCGCGATCGGCTCCGAACTATGGGTCGGAGCGGACTCGTGTGCGGCCTCCAGGGCACTGTCCGGCGGCAGAGCTAAATCATGCCCATCGTGACAGCGCGACACTCTCGGCTGTGGCCCGAATCCGTCGAAGATCAAGTCTCCGCTGATGTCGGTCGTGAAGTTTAGGCTTCCAAACCTGACCTGACGTCCAGGGGCGTAGCTTTCGATCTGCCCCAGATGGCCAAGCGAATTGGCCCGCAATGCAAAGCCGCCGAACACGAAGATCTGTCCGGGGAGAAAAGTCTCACCCTGGATGGTGTTGTTGTTGATTGAAGAAGCCATCAAGCCTATCGGTGATGACACAGAGGAACTCTCAATGAAAGCACCAATGTCGGTGTCAAAACCGGCGGATCTCGAGTAGGGGGTCCCGAACTGTGCGTCTAGGCGGATGGTAACAGGAGACAAGGGACACGATGTTTTTACCCAGGTTCGGGCCCTCTCGATGGAGGTAAAACCCTACTCCTGCTTGATTGATATTGATGATATGGGTAGTACAAGAGTGGATCTACCACGAGATCAAGGAGGCTAAACCCTAGAAGCTAGCCTATGGTATGATTGTTGTAATGGTTGTTGTCCTACGGACTAAAACCCTCCGGTTTATATAGACACTGGAGAGGGCTAGCGTTACACAGAGTCGGTTACAATGGTAGGAGATCTACATATCCGTATCGCCAAGCTTGCCTTCCACACCAAGGAAAGTCCCATCTGGACACGGGACGAAGTCTTCAATCTTGTATCTTCATAGTCTTGGAGTCCGGCTGACAATGATAGTCTGGCTATCCGGACACCCCCTAGTCCAGGACTCCCTCAACCAGCAAAGCCGCCCAAATGTGCCGACAAATCCTGATAGGAGCTGCACATATCTCGTTCTCAGGGCACACCGGATTGTCCAAACTTCCAGTAGACCATCCCAGAGTTGCCCCTGGTGGCCACCGGCGGCTGACAGGTTGGACCAACACTCACGAAGAGCACTATCCCGGGGGGTAAATAAAGATGACCCTCGGGCTCCGGAAACCCAAGGGAAAAAGGGCTAGGTGAGGCAAATGGTAAAACCAAGGTTGGGCCTTGCTGGAGGAGTTTTATTCAAAGCGAACTATCAAGGGGGTCCCATAAATCACCCGACCGCGTAAGGAACGCAAAATCCGGGAACATAACACTGGTATGACGGAAACGAGGGCGGCAAGAGTGGAACAAAACACCAGGCATAAGGTCGAGCCTTCCACCCTTTACCAAGTATATGGATGCATTAATTAAATAAGAGATATTGTGATATCCCAACATAATCCTGTCCACCATGGAGCAATCTTCAACTTCACCTGCAACTAACAACGCTATAAGAGGGGCTGAGCAAAGCGGTAACATAGCCAAACAACGGTTTGCTATAAGGGTGTCAAAGGTTAGAGGTTCATGGCAAATTTGGGAGGCTTGAAGAACAAGTTATAGGAAGCGCAGCACAGCAATAGAACGAAGCAACTAGCATAGCAATGATAGTAGTGAGATCCAGGGTAGCGGTCATCTTGCCTGAAATCCCGCTAGGAAGAAGAGCGAGTCCATGAAGAAGACGAACGGATGAAGACGAGCCAAGCTTAGATGAACGAATCCTCACGATCGCAATGAAACAGGAACTATCGAAAGAAGCACACAGCATAGTAAACACACCACACATGAACAAGACATGATGCACAACAATGCAAGACAAGACTACATGAAGCCACTCATGGCAAAAGATGATGCAAACAAGAGCAACACATCAAAGCAAGTTTAAATGAGGCCGGAAACAACATATAACAATTCCGGTAAGTCCTCATATGCAAATTTAGAAATTGGTCCAGATCTGAATAAACCTTATGTTCAAGTTGTTAAACAGCAAGTTAAAATGCACCAAGATGATCTACATGAATTCTAGTCAAGTTACATATAAAGTTCATTAGATTCGGAGCTACGGCCTAGAAGATATGAGCAAAACAAGTTAAACATGGCATTGATGCAAAATGCATACAAACATCAAGCAAACACCTCAAAGCAAGGATGCAACATGATAATATGAAACTTCATGCAAAATCAAGAAAGTTTCATATTGAGCACACTTTTAACGGAGCAACGGTTCAACACATACACACTATACAAGTTTAAAGGACATGCTGTCCAAAACAGCAACTAGGCATATAGAAAGCATCGAAACAATATGCTACAGCATCTCAACGTAATAACAAAAGGCATGGGCATGATGTACAGGTAATGCATGACAAATATGAACACTGAGCTATCTCCAGAAACTACTAGAACATGCTCAAAAACACATGGTAAGATTGCAAATAATAACAGTTTCAGACTTAACAGGAATAACCTCAGGTTGCAATGTTTAGAGCTATCAAACAACATGTTACAGGAACTTAACATGGCAAACCAAGGCATGGCATGAATCTACTCATTACATAGCACAAAAGTCCCTTACTGAACATGAGCCAAAAAGGCACAGAAGATATGATGGCACCCATGTAAACATGGCAAGTTATACGACAGATTCAGACATGGCAGGAACAACAATAAGTAGGCATGTTGGTGAGCTTGTACCACTCACCACAGAGCAATACATGGCATGACAAGGCAACCAACAGTAATAAGACATGTTTATGAAGCATGGCAAGAATAAGTTCATAGGGTGCATGGATCACTAGCAACAACCATGGCAACATTGAACTTAATGTTAACAGGCTGACAACAACATTATTTAGCAAGTTTGGAGCAAGATTACAACAATCTATAGCAGGCTATAAATGCAACCAGGGGCATGGATGGATAGAACATGACATGTATAACAAATCGTCCTTAGTGAACATCTTCAGATTATGCATAGAATGACTTGTAGCAGCAGGTTTACATAGCATCAAAATATAACAGAATCAGTCTAGCAAAACAGCAACAGCAAGTACCCTACTTAACAAGCTTGATGCACTCACTACAAGACTCACAAAAATACATGGATAGCACCCCTGTAAAGATGGCATATCATAGTTCAAAACTCATGTAGATCTCATGCTCATAAGATGCACACATCAAACATGGCAAAAATGACAAATCATCAAGTTATAACAGTTTCAGCAGGTTAACATCACATAGCACTCTTGAAACGATGATTCAGGTATCAAGATGGACTCAAATGAACATGGTGCAATGGAATGAAATGAAGTACTCGTCGAGGCGAACAATTTGACATATTACACGCACGAAACGGAGCAGTATGCAGCAAGTTATGATGCGATGAACATGCATGATAATGTAAATAATTATGGGACAGGGATTTTCGGGGTCAACCTCCAGTTTTGCACAGTTTTCGAGGTTCGCCGGAGTTTCACCGGAGTTGGAGGAGAGGCGGCCGGCAACGAAGGGGGGGCTCACCAGAGCGCGGGGAAGCCGGATCCGGCCTTGGGGCCGCCGGATCTGGCGAGGAGGGCCAGCGAAAGGCGACGAACGACGGAGGGCGGCGGCGAGCGGAGGTGCCGGCGCTAGTCGCTGGAGTTGGCGCGACGGCAGCGGAGCAGTGTGTTGGGAGGCAGGGAGGAGCCGGGGCAGCGTGACGGAGAGGACGCGGGGCCGGCGAGGCACAGGGAGGCGCCGGCGGCGAAGGCGGAGCGGGGCCGCGCGGGGCTGGTGGCGGCGGAGGTCGGCGCCGGCGGCCCAGGCCGGCGCGGGCGGCGGGGCAGGCGCAGGCCGGCGGCGCGGGGCGCTAGCGCGGTGGGGCGCAGGGCACGCGGTCGGGCCGGGCGGGCCGGCCGTGGGCCCGCAGGGCCGCTGTGGCGCGGGGAGGAGAGAGAAGGCGACGCGCTTACGTGGCGGCGGGGGATTGGGCGTGGGCGGCGGAGCGGACATGTCCGGCGGTGGGGATTTTTGTCCGGCGGTGCAGAGGAGGAAGAAGGCTAGGTTAGGGTTGATTTGATCCGAAATTTCGGGGGAGGGGGTGTTTAAATAGGTAGAGGGAGCTAGGAGAGTCCAAATGAGGAGCGGTTTTCGCCCACACGATCGTGATCGAACGACCGAGAGCATGGAGGGGGTTTGGATGGGTTTTGGGCCACTTTGGCGGGGTGTTGGGCTGCAAAGAGAAAGGGGCTTTTACGGTTACCCGATTAACCGTTGGAGTATCAAACGACCTCCAAATGGCACGAAACTTGACAGGCGGTCTATCGGTGGTGTACCAAGGCCGCTTGACAAAACTCGGTCCATTCTGAGAAAGTTTAACACCCGCTCACGAAAAGAGGCTAAAGGGGGACGCCGAAGGACATAGGAGTGCCGGATTGCAAAACGGACAACGGGGAAAATGCTCGAATGCATGAGACGAACACGAATGCGAAATGAGATGCACATGATGACATGATAAAATGCAACACGCAAGCAAATGACATGGCAAACAACGGCAAATAACTGGCAGACACCTGGCTCATCGAACCTGGGGCGTTACACATATTATATTTAAATGGTTCGAAGCAGCATCAGCCGAAAAGAAATTAAAATGGTAAGATGAAACTAGGGATGTAAGTGGCAAATAAACGACATCCGCCAGTCCCATCTAGTTAGTTTTTGCTACCTCCCTAGTTCATTTTCCTCAAAAAACAAAAACTCTTTTGAACTATCATACCACTAGTGGACTTTAATCAGGATTAAACGGGACCCAGTTGACATCCCTAGTTGAAGGGAGTGTACCACCGCTATATTTAAGTTGCCAAGGCATCTAAGGAGTTGAAATAATCTGAGAAAGCACTTAACAATGTGGCCTCATATAAACAACGAATACAGTCTTGTGATGAAGTTGAGAGGAAAAGTTAACCACTCAAATGAAATAGGCATGCATTTCTTTACGATAGTACAGTAGGCACTGCTGACATATTGGCCAACTCAGGCATAGCGTAAGAACAAACAAGCATTTGAATCAAGCAATACAGCAAAGCAGACAACTGAACTATTTGTAATCTGGTAGGATTACAGGTTGAGGGCACAAGCCAAGAAAGCAGCCCACTCGCATTACATTTCACATGTACTAAAACACACTGGCTTACCAGATGTTGCTGTGAAGCCTTGCTGCTATTGCAATGTTCTTTGAAGATATCGTCAGCATCCCGTGGTTGCAAATCTAGTTGTTGTAGTTTATTCTGCACCCTCTATTTAGGTAAAATTAATTTTAATCGCATGCACTGGTCCGAATTGATCGTCAATGGTTCATCTAAACTAATGAAAGAAGGGTGTGTGCATACACAACAATATATCTGCTTCCCTCTATTTTTATGCTTGTTCGAGGTGCCAGCCCCAAAAGAACAAATATTTTGCTTGATGGAGTTGGCAGCTCCATAATTAATAGAAGCATCAAATTAGTCATGCAACTTGGGAAGATCAAGAACACACAAACAAGTAATGAACAGAGGCTCGGAGCAGTGATGTAATAGCTAGCATCAGAAAATGTAGGGTAAAACAAACAAAAAACAGCGGAACCACATGCTAGTTTGCTGATGTGTAATTAAGCATAGAGAACATTAAGCAGTCTGATGGAACCAACAGGTAGCATCGGAACAAAACTAAAGCATATTAACTATATGTGCACTGGTATGTAATATAGCACATGTAACATGTTCACTGCCAGAAGTATCGCCCTACAGGTGCAAGCAGAATAACACGTCTCATGAAAAACTGAATGATGCCCTGAAGAAATTCAAAGGTGCGGTGCCTATGCTAGGAAAGTGAACGTAGGCGCCGGCCGTTGGATAATAGTACCTAATTCTCGGCGGTGTATGGGTATCGTTGTCATACTTCATAGCTAAGGATCGTCTATGGTGCTCGTGTTGCGGTTGAGTTTGGGCCGGTTGTCAACGTCACTGAAGCGGCTCCGGTGCTACGGTTGCGGCGCCTGTCGACATACAAGAAAGCTCATCTGTGGTAAGTGAACAGTTGCATGATAAAGAGAAAAAATGAAGGAATACAAATCGAAATAACCTGATGAGGCTGCGGCATCGGTAAAGCAGGGCCGCTGGAGTTGAATATGGCGTCCGTGGAGCGGGTCCGGTGCAGTGGACAAAGGCTTCGGCGGGCGCGTTGTACAGTGCTTTCGGTGAGGTGGATCTGTTGCGGCGGACGAGGGCTTGTATGAAGGGCTAGCGAAGGGGCGGGCGAGGGAGTCAGTGAAGGGCCTACGCTGTGGTGGACGAGGGCGCTAGTTAAGCAGATCCGGTGCGGTGGACCATGATGGCGGTCAAGGAGATCTGGAGTGGTGGACAAGCCAGTCGTTGAAGCGGCTCCGGTGAAGTGGTGAGTTGGCAGTTGGGGGTTCCAAGGTGCAGAAGGTAGATCCAGCGGGGTGTGAGGTCCACCGCTGCGGCGGAGGACTAGATTCAGCGGCTTGCCGTGGTTGGGGCGGTCGGGGAGGGGAAGGGGAGGGGCGCTGGGGAAGAATGTTGGGGGCAAAGAGGGAAAAACAATGGAGTTACCAAAGCTTCCCTTTTCCGTTCATGTGGCAGGGGTAAAACAGGAATATCGCACGGCTAAACTTTCGGGCGCGTGATATTTCGATGTGAGCGGGAAGTTTGAAAGATTTTGGCACCTAAAATTATAATTATTCTGCTCTCGTACAGCCGACTATGATATCATGGCCGACAATTTGTTTGTTTTGCACGCAAAAAAATGTGCAAGTTTTGAAAATCAATGTCTCCAACTCGAAACTTAGATTGTCCATTCAATTCAAATATGGATCATTGAGCTACTACAAGCAAATACCATCATACGGTCCAATTCAAATGAAATTTCAAATGTGTTTATCCTAAATATGATGACAAAAGCAAAAATGTGTATGTGTATGAATAAAGTGGATGATTATAAAGTTTGAACATGCCCGTATGTGTATATCTCTAGGTTTGATATATGAATTTGAAATCACGAAATCCCGGCTTAAAAAATGTACCTCTGTTTAAATGAATTACAAAAGCTAATGATGGAGTCGAATTCCAAAATTCCAATCTTAGGTTTGTAATTCTGGTACATCAAGGTATATCACGCATGTTCAAAAGTATCGTTATCTCATAGTACAAACTGTGAAACAAATTGATCAACCATGAGTGCACAATATCTCAATTACGCTAAAGTCCCTCAAATATAGACACCTCACTCTTTATCTGAAGTCAACCCCCCCCCCCTCCACCAGACACACACACACACACACACACATAGAGAAGTCATTCTCGCCCCCAAACACCAACACACGAGCACATTAACACCCCTCTCTCTTGTAAAGTCCGGACCCCAACATAGGTCTCTATCACTTTGTCTCTCGGGCATGCACACATCTCTTCCCTCACTCTCTAGGTCTCCCGCTATCTCTCTTACCCAAGCACACGCACTATGTAGAGTGTATATTTCCCATACACACAAAACGTTGCCCCCAAACGTCTATCTCCCTAGTTATGTGGTTCTCGCGCACTCACCTCACACACCACCCCCACTGCAAACAAGCACACTTTGTCTCCTTGTGCACCAATCTCCTCTTTCTATCTCTCCCACATGCGGACCCGCCCCAACTCCTTCCCTGTATACATATATGTCGTGACTCTTTGCATAGCTCCCTAATGTATAATCGTTCTCGATTTCGCACATTGTTCACTACACCAACTATTCTAGATCTCTCATGATGTCCCTATCACACACACGATGACTCGCTTCCCTTGCGTCTCCGTTCATAGGCCAATTTTAGACAACATCAACATTGTCTCCCTATCTATACGCCATTTATGGACACAAACGACCCCTCTCGCCCCCTCTCTTCCTCTCTATCTCTCTCCGTCGCTAGCTCTCTTTTCTCTCGCTCGCACACCCCTCTACCACACACACACTCGATATCTCTTCCAAATAGTCTGCTCCCCCCGCCCGCACCCGTGCTATCCCGCTACTACACATGTCACACCATTCCCCCTTCCCTTATACTAGGTTTACATCATCAGTGGTCTCTCTACTCCACATACACTCTCTCCCTCTCACTCACAAACACGTGCACAAACACACACAGACATGCACAAACACCCATTTATCTGGATCCTCATCTCTCCCCATGTCCGCATGTGTATCTCACACACTCACTCTCTAATTATGTATATGTGTCTCCAAGTTACACAACACAAAGCCCCATGTACATGTATCTCTCTATCCTCCACACACATAGACACAAAGAATCTGTTATCTTGCCTCAGTCTCTAACATATCACACACGCACACTCTCTCTCTCTCGCAAACACACTCAACAAGGGTTTCCCCATGAATAACTTACCGTCTTTTCATCAACAGTCATGGCAGTACCGCGAACACGATACGTGAAAAAGAATAAATCTACACGTGCTTAGACCACCTAGTATGACTACTAGGACTAGAGCAAGCCAAAAAGCGCGCCGCCGTCACCCCCTCCTTGTCGGCGATGGGAAAATCTTTGTTTTACACAGTCGAGAAGTTATTGTGCTAAGGCCCCATATGTCGAGGCGTTGAATAGAATATAGATGCTAGTTTACGGAAGCAAGTATCGATAATACGTTTGTATCTCCATACTTATATTTCTTCTCTTATAAAAAACTAAGTTGGTGATGATGGTACGTGTGCCATCTTGCAATATAGACTGTCCGATCTATATCTGATGGATGGAAATTAAACTAAAAGATACCTGCACTCCTCTCCACATTTGCAGACAAGGCCTTCCCTCGTTCATCCTTATCTCCAACAAACCTCATTGTTGAGCAATTAAGAAAGGAAGCCTCTGGAACAAACTGGCCTGGTGGCCGCTGCCGGCGTCGTCAATCCACATGCCTCCGCTCAGTCCGACCGCCACCACACCCCACTCCTCTTCACCTTATCTCATATTTCTCGAGATATCATTAGTTTTTACACATTGGATTACTCCCGCAAGGGTCAATCACAACAAGTGTTTTATAAAAAAATGCATCTTGATGTTCCATGCAATGCACACGGATCTTGCTAGTACTCATAAACAAGACTAAGTTGGTGATGCTGGTGTGTCTGCCATCCGTCGTTTCTGACCATTAGATCTACATCTAACGATTGTGAGGTAAGTTGTTGCCTTTTCTCACCAACATCCCACTTGTCTACCAATTTGCAGAAAAACACATAATTAGTATCTTAAAACCAACCACATCCCTCCATGACCTCACCAAAACAGCCCAAGGAATATATTCTAATTGAAACATAATATATCTCTAGTGACATATGTATATCAAAATTAGAGTGTTTTGTACCAAGTTTGTGAATAAGTATTATTCTAATTATGATTCCTTGCAACGGACATGAACATTGCTAGTATTTCCAACCATGCATTTTTTTCCTAGTATTCCATAGTTTTGAGTTTTCCATCAAGATATTAGTCACTCATGGTTGATATTTACTTTCAATCATGTACATATATGCACTATGTAACTAGCCTTGCTTATTGGCTTCCAAAGCTTAACTTTCACGCCTACTTACAATATGTAGAGTATTTAACAAAAAACTACCACTTTCAACCAGCCCTAGGAAGAATCTATTGTACAAAAAATAGCAAAAACATACCCAAAATTTCTTAATCCACGCCAAAAACTACTACCTAGTACTCCTACCAATTAGGTTCGTTTAAACACATTTATGACAGGGTTGGCCCACACGTCCGTGCTGACGAGGCAGCTTAAACCAACACATTTTGTTTGACCGTTGACACGAGGGACCCACATCTGACCTTCTATCCTGTTATTCCCCCTCAAATCATTATTTTTCCTGAAAATTACTTCAAACAATATTGATGCGTCTTCGTCGGTGGCGCCGGTGCTGAGCGAGTTGGCTGCCGCTCCGCCTTACGGGCCGGACGCTGCGCTGGCCTCCGCACGGGTTGGCAAGCTGGCCCGAGTGTGACTCACGAGCGAGCAAGCCGTCGCGCTGGCCTTCGCTCGAGCAAGATGGCTAGCCTTAGCACGGCGCGCGCGAGCAAGCCGCCGCGCTGCCGTGCCAATCTAGCTAGCAAACCTTGCATACAAGCAGCTGGACGGAGCTATCCTGGCTAGCTAGCGGCCGCGAGTGCCGGACGGAGCTGGCATCCGGGCTGCCGCAACATGGGCTCTGCACCGCCGGCGGTTTTGACCTCGCCTTCTGCCGGCGGCGGTAGCTGTGTCCCATGGCCGAGGATGACTAGGTGGACGGGCCGGAGGTAGGAGGTCACTCGAGGATTTTTGTTGGTAAGAGCATGTACAATGGTTGATAAGGTAGTCTTATCTTAAGGATGCCACGTATGCAAGTGGTAGTAGTTTCTTGGCATTTTAGAGAATGGTTAATAGTATAGCCAACAGCTGACTATATGAATTTGCCATGTCACTTATAGTCAATCTTATAGCCCGCTCATACAATAGTTAGTCATATGAGTATACTACATCATTAATATATGGCCCACATGTTTCTCTCACAAAAGGTGTTGGATCTTGTGCTATAGCCAGCTGTAAGTTTGTAGCCCGCTTCTCTTCTCTCACCTCTTTTCTCTCATCCAACTAAGCAAAAATATATTATTTAAAGTCTTACAGCCTGCCTACATCACCTTATTATACTTGCTCTTAGTGGTTTCTTGCATTATTAGGGGTTTCTTGTAAGGAACAATGTACGTACTACTAGCGACAAAAGGCGATTCTAGGTTGCGTTGTACTCCAACGAGTACTACTAGTGGTCGCGGGAGTGTATACCTTGTTTTGTGGGTTTGATCCCGGCCGAACGTGCGATGGCCTTTTTTTTAAATAGTACTACTACACTTCGCTGCGAGCCAATATTTTACACGGGTAGTTTGAGTTTTGAAGTCAAACGGACGTGCGGACCCACAATCTGGGTGCACTGGATAGCCTAGCCACGTGAATGGGTTTTCCTTCCCAGCATCCCGTGGCCCACGTGCTCGCCCTAGCCGCACCTCGCTTGCAGCTTCCTCATCAGCTAGTAGCATATTTAAACTAGCGCCTCCCAATTAAGCCCAAGGAGCCGGAAAAGCCTGGCGGGGCATTGGGAACTATGCAATATGGCTCTGTACGTAAAGAGATCTACTACTACTCTGTAGCTTGTGGCATTGCACGCATGGACTTCACTCCATTATCGGCTCTACTATAAAAGAAATTCCTATTGACATGTTTTTTTTGAAATGGAGGCAAAAGCTTTGCTTCATCTCATTCATAAAGAAGGAACTACTAACAAATTTTGACGAGATCCATTACACCTCCACAAATGGAAGCGAAAAGCCTAGTATCGTTGTATCAAATAACTCAAATGTTCTGCCCCCGTAGTAACCATCGCTGATAAATAGGCTGCTAGTGTGTGCGTCAGAGGAGTGGCTAAGTAGGCCAGCTATGTGAGAGGAGCGGCTGAATAGAGCACCGAGAGTACCCACTAGGCCACTACGCATGTGTACTTTCCCTGCATTGATAGTACAGCGATGGTTCTAGAGAATAGTAGTACCCTCCACTTCCAACTGTAGCTCCTTGGCCCTGAGATTCAAGAGTTCAAAACTGGTGCACTATACTAGAACTAGACAAGAAGTACAGTACATCGCACTACTAGTTGAGAAAAGTAGTACTATTACTGCTACAGTACGAGTACGTACTCCTCCATCACATAATGTAAGACGTTTTTTGACACTAGTTGGCGTGTACAAAAAATGGCAAAAACATACCCAAAATTTCTTAATCCACGCCAAAAACTAATACCTAGTGCCAAAAATTTCTTACTAGTGCTATTATTTACAGAATAATGCAATCCCATAACATTCCATAATGCTAGTACTAGTAGTAAATAATAGCCTCACCCCTTCCCTGAGGAACGATCTACAGTTGGAAGGGACGAGGCCCTGCGGTTACTACGCTCTTATCTCCTCCTTGCCAGTTCCCCTCCCCCGAAGAGAAGGCAGTTCGTCGCTGCTCCCATGGATTCGCCAGGCGGTTCTCCTCCTCATCGGGGCTGGGAGACCTTGGACGACGATCCTCTGGGAGAAATCGCACGCCGCTCCGACGTCCTCACCGCCGCAAGACTCGGTGCTTCCTGCACCAACTTTTTCAAGACGCTGCTTAAACAGGCTTGGGAAAAGGCCATGCTTGTTGGTCTTCCATGCGTCCTCGAGGAGAAGGTTCTTATATGGGACAATCCTTCGAACAGTCCACCACTCCCTGGCCATGGTTGCACGTTGACTCCGCTAGAGTTGCCGACGTTGAGAGGTAGTCGGATTTTGTCCGATGAGCAAGTCAGTAATGGAGTTTGATCATGTAGTCCTTAGTTATTCCATTTCCATCCCGTAATTTCTCTGTTGCCCACCATCTTATATATAGGTCTGGGTCAGTGCCAACAAAGATTGGCTTGCATACCTCTGGCAGGATACCACCATCATTTTGCACAACATCCACGGCAGTGTGGCCGTTCTGGTAGACCCCTTCTCCACCATTGGGATTGGCCTTCCGGACTGGCTGGGCTTGAATACATATGATGATGCCTACATGAGATTGAAGAAGATAGCAATTGCGGAGCCACCGACAAAGCGACGCAGCTACGATGATTACTATCTCATCGTGGTGTTTGACATAAGGATTGCCATCAATGCAAGAGGCAGTAACGGCAGAGGCTGGCGCATGTTGGCGGCGGCAGATTTGTACCCCTACACGTTCGAAGACGCCGTGTGCCATCTAGGCCGCATCTTCGCGGTGACAAGCCAGGGGACTTGTATCATCTGGTTGCCATCCTACGGTACGGGAGATTACAAACAGAATGCACAAACCATCATTTGCATCCCTAACGGTACTCCATTATTTTGCAGGGACCAGTCATCCCCCGATCAAAGTAAGATCGCCGATCCTGGATGTGCATTTGCATCCGCGATTCGGTCTAACCTAGAACCTTGTAGCTGACTTTGGCATATTGGGATCTACTATCTTAGCAGTCGTTACCCATGGTACCACTGATGTGCAGCATGGTCACACAATCTACCACGATCGGACCGTCACCATCTACCCAGGTATTCCATTTTTTAACCATCTCGCCTTCTCTTTCATTGTTGTACTAGTAGTATACTTAGTAGTACTAGTAGGAGTACTTTTTACCTTGGAGGACACATATAGGTAGCTAGGCCCTTGAAGACTTGAACCCACTAGCTTCCACCATTTTTGTTTTTCCATGTCTTACTATCTCATCCATGTAGCCAAGAGTGGCTATATATAATAAGCCGGTTATTTTACTTCCTCTATACCGGAGTAGTACTATTTGCTGCACAGTATTACTAACCGCCATATTTGAGCACAACATTATTATGCATGGACCTTGACTATGTACGTCACCATGTGTCCAGATCTGGGATGCCGTGTGTACCAGATGAACGGCACCGAGTTTGACCCCCGTGATGCTACGTGGGTGCCGAGGAACACTCTTGGAGAGTACTCGCTTTTCATCGGGGACAGATACCCCATTGTGAAGCGGATGCCACCTTCCATGCACGACACGGAAGGCCTGCCGTTCATGAAGCATGGTTGTGTCTTCATTGCGCACCGCCGGATGAACGGCATGCTGGGACACGATATCCCTGATTTATGCCGCTTCATCTTGGATGAGTCTCCATCGTGTGGAACCGGACTAGAAAGTTGCGACGATGATTCCCGTTGCCCACCGCTATGGATCGTGCCATCCATGAAGAACACCTGGGACTGGAACCTGGAGGAGGACATGTAGCCCATCTATAACGTGTAAGTGGAGTACGGTAATTGTGAACGGCAGCGCTGTGAATATATGTGGACTAGTCGTGCACAAATTTATCACATAAATTGGAGATGAACTTGTGTGGCATACTAGCTTTTGTCCTTTAGAATTTACTACTAGTAAATGTGTTATGTGTATGTGCAACTTGTGTGGTTGTTGCACGGGCTCCAACACGCTCTTTGAGAAAAAAAAGGTGGCACAGCTTTGGATATACGTGACGTGGCGGCATCATACAGTAGCATCGTTCGCTATAGTTGTAGTACACTCCTACTAGGACGACAACTCCTATAAAACCTTCGCTTGGATCTTTGCCTCTTCGGGAGGTTCAACAGTTCGTACTCGTGTGAACCTTGCACTTGGCTCTTCGCCTCTTCGGAAGGTCCAACAATGATGATACTACAGTACAATATGCTTCTGGCAATCTGACACCGATTGAACTGTTGCACGTCCACCGCGAGGGCGAGGGCGAGGGCGAGGGAGAGGGAGAGGGAGAGCGAGAGGGCGCTGTAATCAAAACCCTCTCCTCGTCCTGCGAACCACCGCGCGCGTGGGCGAGGGAGAGGCATAGTAAGCAAGCTTCTCCTCGTTCGGCGAGTTTACGGGACACATCAAAGCAGTACTAGTACTAGTAGTAGTCCATACTGCGTCCTTTCCGATTAATATGGCTTAATTTGAAACGAGAAAATACACTGGCGGTCAACGTATGTAACAATACGCTCTTTACGGTCACTATATATAGTTTTGCGGTGATTATACGATCACTAGCTCATCGTAGAGCACTGTATTGCACCCTACTGACCGGCCACATAGTTGACGTGGCACTTTGTTGACTAGTTAAATTGTCACCTGGTTTCTGGGTCCCACCTATCAGTTGGTAGAGCAAAGAAATTAGTTAAACAAAACTTTACGCAGGCACGACACGAGTCGAACGCTTGCGCGCGAACCGCCCTGGCTGTGTATGTGAGTGCATGCACGTGTACTCCCTCGGTCTTCCAACAAAGAGTGTACATCGGCTATAAGGCTGGTCATAGTGGAGAGTAACATATACTAGTATCATGCATATGATACTAGTGTATGATACTACATCTATAGTGCATAGTATCATAAAGTAGTATCATAGATGGTCTCATTTATTGCCATGCATGACACATAGTAGCATAACATTTATTATGTTACGGTATCTACCTATGTTACTACTACCCTCTCTCTCTCTCTCTTCTTTAATTGTTTGCCACATAAGCATGTTTGCGAGTCCCAAGTACATGATACTAGTTATGTTACCCCCACTATGGCCAGCCTAAAACAAAGAGTGTAGTACATGATGTACATCTACACTTCCAATGCATTTAGCCTTTAATCTAGATCGATATTGATCGAGTAATGCACCAACTTGTGCTGTAGGTATAGGCTACATGTCTATCCTTGATTACAGCATGTAACGGCCTTCATTTAATCTTCTTCTCTCAATGGTCGCATGCACACATAAGTCTGCTACTTTTGGGCGTTAATTATGCCCTGGTCAATGTGTAAATCTCTAAATGTACAGTCTTTCACGGACGTAGGGAGTAGCTTGAGCACTTGAGCATGAGCGTGTCTGTTGCGTCGTGTGATGTGTGTCGCATGGGTGCGTGAGTGTTGCGTGCGTCCATATGTACGTGTGAGTGTTGCATGTTGCATGCATGCATGCAAGCATGGGGCTTACTCCCTCCCATTGACATGTTCATATTTCAAGCTTCCTCTGTTCCCTCCATATGGTGATACTCCCTCTGTTCCCAAATACGGAGTAAAAGCCTCCCTCTATTCCCAAATACGGAGTATTTGTCTTTCTACAGATTTCAACAGGTGACTAGGTACGGAGCAAAATGAGTGAAGTGAGCGTAGAGGCATAGGGATACTGTAGAAAGGAAGTCCTCGCGATCCATTATTCCCCATCTCGGTCAGAGAGAACTATTCAACTAGTCTTCACAGTGAAGTGATAATACACGCTGCAGCAGATGGGACACATAATTAATAAGTTGAACCAGCGTGTTGGTGTTACTAAATCAGCCTTACCCAGTACTACCATCATGTTTGCCAGTAGAGCACGCTTCCGCAAATACGCCTACGCACCTCTGTCCTCCATTAACTGACATATGGGCCCTCTTGTGGTAGACCCACATGTCATCGGTGTAACTATTCACACTCCAAAGGACGGTATATCCTGGTAGTAGTACTAGTAGAATTGAGATTTAATGAACTTTCTTCCCCGGCTTCCACTCTTCTTCCTCCTCTCTTCTTCTTCCTCCTCTCTTCCCCATCGTCGGCCGCACACCATTTACCCCCGCTCACTGCTCGCTCGCCCGCTCCATCTTCCTTGGTAGCTCGCGCGTACCATATCCCCCCGCTCACTGCTCGGCCACACGAGGAGAAGCTTCTTCGCTTGCCCGCCCAAATCCACTTCCCCGCTGGCTCCAGGCACCGAAAACCCCAATGGCAGAACCGACTGACACGTAGACCCGTGATTGGAATTCCCTCCCGGATGATCTCTTGGAGCAGATCTGTAGTCGTATGGACCTACTCAGTACCGTTCGTCTGGCCGCATGCTCGGTGTCTTTGTACCGTCTACTCGTCTACAACCGACCGGCTCTTTTCAAGACACCCTGCTTGCTGATGCCCGATCCTCGCAGGTGGCCCAGACACCGACTTGATGATCCTACGGAGGTTGCCGTGGTGCCCCTTGACATGCTACCACTACCCGTCCACCTGTCCTTCATGCGCGGCCACTACTGGGCGGGCATGAAGGCCAACTGGATCGTCCTCATCCACCACTCCGGTAGTCCATGGCGTCTCGTGGATATCTACACCCAGCGAGAGATCACCCTTCCATCGTTGGATACCGCCGCTGAGGTAGTCCTGGACTAGGGGGTGTCCGGACAGCCGGACTATCATCGTCCGCCGGACTCCAAGACTACGAAGATACAAGATTGAAGACTCCGTCCCGTGTCCGGATGGGACTTTCCTTGGCGTGGAAGGCAAGCTTGGCGAAACGGATATGTAGATCTCCTACCATTGTAACCGACTCTGTGTAACCCTAGCCTCCTTCGGTGTCTATATAAACCGGAGGGCTTTAGTCCATAGGACACAACATACATTACAACAATCATACCATAGGCTAGCTTTAGGGTTTAGCCTCCTTGATCTCATGGTAGATCCACTCTTGTACTACCCATATCATCAATATTAATCAAGCAGGACGTAGGGTTTTACCTCCATCGAGAGGGCCCGAACCTGGGTAAAACATCGTGTCCCTCGTCTCCTGTTACCATCCGCCTAGACGCACAGTTCGGGACCCCCTACCCGAGATCCGCCGGTTTTGACACCGACATTGGTGCTTTCATTGAGAGTCCCTCTGTGTCGTCACCGATAGGAAGGATGCCTCCACCCGTCTTCAAAGACGGTATTTTTGCCAAAGGGGCCTTGGCCGCCGGCCAAACTATCCGGCTAGGTGGTTTTCTTATGACCGCCTGTCCGGCCACTGCTTCGACAATGACTTCTCAAGTCGTCAAAAGCAATCTTCGCGTCAGCTCGGAATTTGCCGAGCAGTTGGATCCAGTAGAACTCTCGTCTGTTAACGAGCTCTTGGATCGCATCGCTGCCCTGGGAGTCGCTACAGACTACAATCAGATTGGGCTTAAAACCGATCTGAGAGAGATTAACTCTCCCCAGGCCACCCACCACATCGCAGTGGTAGAGGAGCAATGCGGCGACTCTTTGCCTATATTCAAAACTAGTCACGTCCGGATTCCCGAACCCTCCATGCCGGATTTCCGCGGAGGGACGGATTTCGATCGAGCATTGAACTTAAAATCATGCATCGTTCCGGACTCGCTGGATCGTGTCCAGCAATCCAAGCTTCCGAATTCGGAAACTCCTCGGCCTTTAAGCCCCAAGATGGGCAGGGATCCAGATTTTAGTCCACCCACCCGCCCATACATATGCGATCTATCTCTAATACGGCAAGAGCCCGCTGAAACAGTACATCACTACTGGGCCAGATTCCTCCTGGTTATGGACAGGATAAGGGACTGCCGAGAGGAAAACGCAATCTCAATCTTTTGCAATAATTGCACGGACAAGGGAATATTGAACGCCATCGATCGTCGTAAAATTATATGCTTCGCCGATCTGGCGTCCATAGTACGAAAGTACTGTGCGATGGCGAGTTTCCGGAAAACCGAAAACCAATTTTGGGATAATCCGGCCCCGAACACAACCCCAGTCCGCAACAAAAGGGTGCATCACACTCAGGACCCAGATGCAAAAACCAAAAAGCAAAAACCCCATAAAGGGCACGGAACCGTACTGGAGGGATGGCTCAATGGACCCTGTAAGCTTCATAGTACAGAGGGCGCCGTCCCAACTCATAGCCTTCGAGCATGTTGGATACTACGGCAGGTGGCCAAAAGTGGCGAGGAGCTTCTAGCCCCGGAAAACCACTCCAACAATACCGGTACGGTATCAACAGTCTTCGAGACCTTCGCATCAAATAATATGCGAAAACGAACAATCCGCGGCCTCGCCGAAGTCTACCAAGTAGCAACGGCAAATCCATGGAGCGACACAGCCATCACCTTCAATGCCAGCGATGAACCTAAATTCCGAACAGCTCGAGCACCAGCCGCACTGGTGCTTAGTCCCATAGTGGATGGCTTTCGGCTTACAAAGGTCCTCATGGATGGCGGCAGCGGACTAAACCTCATATATGAGGAAACTCTTCAAAAAATGGAAATGGACTGGAGCCGTATTGAGCAAAGCAGCACAACCTTCAGAGGAATAATCCCTAGCCGGGAAGCGCGCTGCACCGGAAAAATCACACTCGCTATGGTGTTCGGCTCGCCGGACAATTACAGATCCGAAGAAGTCATGTTCCAAGTGGCCCCGTTCAACAGCGGATATCATGCTATATTAGGACGAGAGGCATTCACAATTTTTCAAGCAGTACCTCATTACGGGTACATGAAGCTCAAAATGCCTGGGCCCGGCGGAATAATCACTCTCGCTAGTGATCCGGACATAGCACTCCGCGCCGAAAACAAGACAGCCACACTAGCCCTGGAGGCACTATCCGAAGCCTTAGCAGCAGAAGAACTCACCGCGCTGCGCTCTACGGTGAACAGGGACGATGTGATACTCGATAAAAGATCCAAGTCCACTTCCTTCAAACCAGCAGATGAAATAATAAAATTCCAGGTCCATCCAACGGACCCAACAAAGACGGCCTCCATTGGGGCACAATTGAACCCCGAAGTAGACGCCGCACTGTGCGAATTCCTTCGGGAAAATTGGGACATTTTCGCCTGGCATCCTTCGGATATGCCCGGAATCCCACGCAGGTTGGCAGAACATAGCCTAAACATCCTAAAAGGATTTAAGCCAGTCAAACAGGCTCTTCGATGATTTTCTGAACCCAAAAGACAGGCAATGGAAGAATAGCTAGCCAAACTATTGGAAGCCGGATTCATCAGAGATATCAAACATCCGGATTGGCTAGCAAATCTGGTAATGGTACCAAAGAAGGACAAATCCTGGCGCCTCCGTGTCGATTTTAAAGACCTCAATAAGGCTTGCCCAAAGGATCCCTTCCCTCTCCCCCGCATCGACCAAATTATTGATGCTACCGCAGGGCAAGATTCGTTGTGCTTCCTCGACGCATACTCTGGCTACCATCAAATCAAGATGGCGGAAGCAGACCAAGCCGCAACGGCATTCATCACTCCATACGGACCATTCTGCTTCAACATGATGCCCTTCGGACTTAAAAATGCCGGCGCAACATATCAGCGCATGATTCAAACATGTCTGGCTACCCAGATCGGCAAAACAGTCGAGGCATATGTAGACGACGTAGTCGTCAAAACAAAACACGTCGAAACTCTAGTAGACGATTTGAGGCTCACATTCGACAACCTCAGAGCATATGACATCAAGCTGAATCCGGAAAAATGCATTTTCGGCGTACCAGCCGGAAAGCTGCTGGGCTTCATTGTATCCGGTAGAGGAATTGAAGCAAACCCGGCTAAAATCCGAGCTCTGTCACAGTTGGATATTCCAAAAGACCTCAAACAGATACAAAAATTAACAGGATGCGTGGCAGCTTTAAGCCGCTTTATCTCCCGTCTAGGAGAAAAGGCATTGCCCCTCTATCGCCTCCTCAGGCGCACCGAACATTTCGAGTGGACGGATGCTGCCACTGCCGGACTCGAAGAAATAAAGGCCATATTGGCAACAAATCCGGTCCTGGCTGCGCCCAATCTAGGCGAACCAATGTTGTTATACATCACAGCAACGCATCAAGTCGTAAGCGCGGTACTCGTCGTCGAACGAGAGACAGAAGGGCATAAATTCCCTCTTCAAAAACCAGTGTATTATGTATCCACTGTGTTAACTCCCTGCAAATCCCGTTACCCACACTATCAGAAGATAGCGTATGCGGTGTTCATGGCATCCCGGAAGCTTCGACACTACTTTAAAGAGTGTTCGATAACAGTGGCCTCCGAAGTACCACTCAATGACATCATACATAACCATGACGCAACGGGCAGGATTGCAAAATGGGCCATTGAGCTCTTACCATTCGATATAACTTACAAACCTCGGCGAGCTATAAAGTCACAAGTCTTGGCTTACTTTGTCGCCGAATGGACCGAAGCCGAACTCCCTAAAGAGTACGGCGCATACTCCAATTCGACTATGCATTTCGACGGCTCTAAAATGTTGGCCGGACTGGGGGCTGGTGTCGTATTGACGTCCCCAACCGAGGACACAGTCCAGTATGTACTTCAAATAATGTACACGGACTCCAACAACGCAGCCGAATACGAGGCCCTGTTACATGGTCTCCGGATGGCAGTCTCCATGGGCATTCAAGCCTAGAGGTGCGCGGGGATTCAAACCTTGCAATATCCCAAATAAATGGAGACTTTGACGCCAAGGATCCGAAAATGGCAGCATATCGCAACGCTGTCCTAAAAATGTCAGCTCGGTTTGAAGGACTCGAATTCCATCACATAGCCCGAGATAATAACCAAGCGGCCGACGTACTGGCACGCATCGGTGCGAAACATGACGCTGTCCCTCCAAATATCTTCCTGGAACGGCTCTTCAAGCCATCCGTACTATGGGAAGAGGAGCCCGGAAGTGACAAACCGGAAAAAACCGCGCCAATCGGCGATTCGGCCGATGACATAACACCTTCAGCCCACGACATAATGGCAATAATTGCCCCGTGGACAGAACCATTCCTAGCCTACTTGCTTAGGCAGGAACTTCCCGAAGACCAAAATGAGGCCCGCTGCATAGTCCGGCGATCGAAAGCCTACAAGGTCCATGAGGGAGAACTTTATAAGAAAAGTACAACCGGAGTCCTT
This sequence comes from Triticum timopheevii, assembly GCA_963921465.1. NCBI lineage: Eukaryota > Viridiplantae > Streptophyta > Magnoliopsida > Poales > Poaceae > Triticum > Triticum timopheevii. The sequence goes on along the minus strand of OY997264.1, from coordinate 168,926,801 downwards.
CAAAGGTGTATCTCCGAAGAGGAAGGGCGAAACCTCCTGGCTGAAATTCATGCCGGACTAGGCGGACACCACGCAGCAGCCCGGGCCCTTGTAGGAAAGGCATTCCGTACAGGATTTTATTGGCCGACGGCCCGGGCAGATGCCCAGGACTTGGTCCAGAAATGCGTTGGTTGTCAACTCTTTGCTAATCAGAGCCATATGCCGCCCACCGCCCTCAAAACTATACCCATTACCTGGCCGTTCGCGGTCTGGGGGCTTGATATGGTTGGACCCCTTAAAGGGGGAACCCAAAAGCAAAGGTACCTATTGGTCATGGTGGATAAATTCACCAAATGGATAGAGGCCAAACCGGTCAAAACGGCAGAGTCCGGACCAGTGATAGACTTTATATCCGGGGTAGTACACCATTACGGAGTCCCCCACAGCATCATCACCGACAACAGAACGAACTTCACAGCCGACAAGGTTAAGTCATGGTGCAAAAATATGGGCATCAAGCTCGACTACGCTTCAGTCTATCACCCTCAAACCAACGGTCAAGTGGAACGAGCAAATGGTCTAATAATGAGCGGCATTAAACCCAGACTAGTGCGGTCACTTACTAAATCTGACACGCACTGGGTCGAGGAGCTCGACTCCGTACTCTGGGGGCTGCGGACAATGCCTAACTGCACTATCGGATTCACACCATTTTTTACGGTCTACGGCGCAGAGGCAGTCCTGCCCTGCGACATTATTCATGAGTCACCTCGAGTGCGCATGTACGAAGAAAGAGAGGCCGAGATGGATCGGCAGGACAGCTTGGACACATTGGAGGAAGAACGCGACGTCGCCAAGGCTCGTTCCGCATTCTATCAGCAGCAGGCCCGAAGATATCAAAGCAGAGAAGTACGGGCCAAGACTTACAACATTGGTGAACTAGTTCTACGCCTGCCAGACAAGAAAAAGGACAAGCTCAAGCCCAAATGGGAGGGCCCTTTCATTATCGATCAAGTCCTGACCGGCAGAGCGTACCGTCTACGACATGCGTCGGATAACCGACTCGAGCCGAACCCTTGGAACGCAGCCCGCCTCCGAAGATTCTATGCCTAGCGCCGGACTAAGAGTTCGTCCCCTTCCTCCGTTCAAATTTTTACACTTCGGCTGTCTTTTATTTCTCTTTCTTCTCATAACCTTTTTACTAAAAAGCCCCTAAGGGCCTACTTTCGCATTGTTCGCATACACTTGATGTGCCATCCGCACTCATTATACCTGGGGGCTCCTTTTCCAGAAGCTCAATTATAAGGGTTTCATGCCCAGCACATGTGTCAAGCTTCCACATGTACCTTTTACTCACCATTATATGCATCGATATGACTTAAGTTTTGGCCAAGCTGGGTTGCCTGGCTCCTGTGCTTACCCCTACGTTCCCGATTGTTCGGCTAGGAGGTAAAGGGAGCACCTCTGCGATTGTTACTGTCGGGTCAGCCGGATGTGTACCTCAGACTGGGTGAAGCCGAAAGCTAGCGTTCTTAAGGGAATATTCGGTCGGTGACTTAAAAGATGATTTTTTTACCTACTCATTTATCCGCCCCCAGATGTTTTTCTGCTTTTTTTCGCAGTCTGGACATGCACTTTAGGGCATGCCTCCCAGGGAAAGGAACCCTTAACGGAACTATTCTCCCTGGAAGATGTTTCTTACTAACCATGTAATATAACATAACTAGTTGGGCACTTGTCTGATAAAGCACTAATGACCCCTACGCCTGGTCTCCATGCATACCCCGGTTGTTCCTTAACCAAAAAGGTATTCGGACACACTCCGGACTCTAGGGTCCCGAGGTTGAAGCGAAAAGGTCGGCAAAGACAAACGATCTACAATCCGGCTAGAAGGCATTTCACATGTCACTTTAAAAGGAAAACATACATTGTCAAATTTACTGATTGTATTCCTCCTCAATCTCGTCTAACAGGCTGTCTAACTTACAGTCCCGTTGGGAAAATTTAGCAGCCAACTCTACTTGGCTGTATACTAAACTCACAGGGATCTCCTTCCCATCGGGCCCCACCGGTCCAACTTCGGCCATGTGGTTGGGATCCGCCTTCTTGTAACGCGTCTTCACCATGGCCCAAGCCTCCCTGGTACCTTGACGGTAGGCCGAAATCTTCCACAAACGGAAGCGCTACCGCACTCCCTGAAGCTTCTCCGCAAGCTCCCCAAGGCCCTCGGGTAGGGAGAGGGCTGGCCATAAAGCCTGGACGACGCCGCTCATGGCCTGCCGAACTCGTTCGAGCAGTTGCAACAGCTCGGGAAGTTGATCACCCGTTGGTATGGGCATCTCCTCCGCAGGGCGACCTGTGAGTATACCTACAAGACATATCATGTCAATTTACTTCCTCGCCGAACTCTTCTTTTCAAAAGAGTCCCCGCAAGCACTTACTATAAATGCCGCGACGAAGCCGCTGATTCTCCTTAACGGAGCTGGACAGCACGGCTCGAGCGCCTTTCAGCTCTTCTTCGAGCTGGGCGTTGGCATCCTGGAGCTTGTTCCTTTCTTGCTGTACCCTATTCAGCACCCTCTCGCCGGCCTTTAGCTGGCGTAGTAATTCTTGCCTGTCCGGATCTTGTCCGGCGGCACCTGCAATGTCACTATTAGACTTGCGCGCACGCCGCACAGCGCTTATATTTATTAATAAAAATGTGTTACCAGGAGGGGTCTCTGCGTCTCCTCCTGCGGCAGCAAGTGCGGCCTCAAGTTGGGCCTTGCATTCTTGCAGCTCCTGAGACAGCTGGGCAATCTTCTCGGTAAGAGCCTGCGTTTCAAATGATCCTTAAATCAGTTAACATAACTACTTTAAGTCTCGGGGGCTGCTGCTGTATATAACAATTAAAATTCCCTTACCCGTATGTCTTTCACATACTGCTCCGTGGCTCTGGTAAAACCATCTTGAGCGGCATGGAGGTGCGCGTCCCCTGTGTTAAAGGCGTCCAATGCCTCAGGGGAGAAGCACGCTTCACGAAACACTGTCCGGCGGCGCCTATGGTTCATGGCGCTCTCCACCTCAGACTTGGTGGCGGACAGTCTGTCGATGTCCTCCGTTGGAGGAGGATCCGGCCCGCGTCTTGCGCTTGCCTCCCCCTCCAGGCTGGGCGCTGGAGCCTGGCCGGTATAGGTTGGATCGGCAACTTCCGCGCCCGCAGTCCGGCGAGCGCTTTTCCTCCTATAAAAATCATGAGCACTCAGACGCTTCCTAGGAACATTGCTCTGAAAATTTAAATACGAGCTATACCTTTGCGGCGACGTTTCAGTCTGTGCCGCGCTCCTTTTCCGCCTGCTGGTCCGGACTGACCTTTGTTGGTCAGCCGCCGCGGGCTCGGCTTCCCGCCCTGAAGGCGCTTCCTGTAAAACACCATCGTTCGCGAAGGTCAGAAATGGGCAAGGAAGAGATAATGGTGTCCGGACCTCGGTCACAGTCACCTGGGAAGCCGGATACAGTCCGGGGTAGCCCGCCGTAATGGCGACCAAAGTATTGTCCATGCTGAGCTGGTGAAACACCCCGTCGATCAGCTCCACCTTGATATCCGGATCCTCTTCGGAGGCTGGATCCAGGGATCTTTCTGGATCCTCGGGTTGCGGAGCGGGACTTACCATGTCCTCCACAGTCCGGCGTAGATCCTGCGCCGAAGACATAATGTAAGAAGCCTAAACTTCGAAAGCACGGGTTAAGCCCTTAAAAGTGTTCGCTTACCCAGCCTCTAGGGTTGTTCATGGAAAACCCATTCAAAGGGTTCGTTCGAAGGAAGTCCTCCTTCTCCCCCTTATACAGGCTGGACAGGATCTCCACCAGATCCTCGGTCGAATCCGGCCCTTCGCGGCCGTGACGGGTGGCATCGTCTTACCCGTTGAAATCCCACATGGGGTGGCCTCTGTATTGCAATGGTTGTACCCCCTGCATGATGCATGTCGCCATGACTCCAATCATGGTCAACCCGGAATGGGCCAGTAATCTTATTCGGCCATCAAGTAATGGACGCTCTTGTCTTCCTCCAATCGGGGGCTCCGTGGGCGCCAGCTGAGGCGTTTCTTCAGAGGAGCAGCACTAAACTCCGGGAAGCCAATCCAAACTGGGTCCGGCAGCGGAGCGTCTCCTATGTAAAACCACTCTGAAGGCCAGTCTTCGAACGCCTTCTTGGGAGTACCGGATGGGTATCCGGTCCCGGCAATGCGCCATATTTCGGCGCCGCCCACTTGATATATGGACCCCTCGTGAGAACGGGGTACGAGGCAGAACAGCCTCTTCCACAATGCAAAATGGGGCTCAATGCCCAGGAATAGCTCACAAAGAGCTACATAGCCCGCGATATGCAGGACAGAGGCGGGCGTAAGGTGGTGGAGCTGGAGTCCGTAGAACTCCAGGAGCCCGCGGAGGAACGGATGTATTGGGAATCCGAGTCCCCTTATCAGATAAGGGACGAAGCATACTCGCTCCCCTTTATTGGGACTTGGGGTAGCCTCCGCTTGCCTCCCACCTTGATAAGTGACCAGCCCGGCTCGAACCGGGACCATGAAGGCCGGAGGGAGATATCCCCCCGCTTGGAGCTTCACTAGCTCGTTGTGTGGAACAGAGCACCTCCTCCAATCCCCTGGCGGTGGGCTGGGAGCGCGAGAAGAGGAGCCGCGTCGACGGTCCATGATGGAAAGGATTTTTAGGTCAAGGGCGCTCCGATGAAGTATTCGCGGGAGGAAGATGGTGTGGTTTGGATCTGGATTTTTGCCTCTTTTATAGGCGGATGACTCGCACGACTAGGGGGTGAAACATAAAAGACACCCTGGCTTTTCACATTCGTGCGACGCGTGGAAGAAGGCCATTATTGGGCATAGAAGCCGAGAAACACAGTATTTATGATAAAGCCGGACACTGTTCGGCAGGTACATGGAACTTGAAGGGAGAACCCGCCTTGCAACGCCGAAGACTATATATGCACTGGACTTATCGTCATTGAAGCCGGGTTCGGGGGCTACTGAGGGAGTCCTGGACTAGGGGGTGTCCGGACAGCCGGACTATCATCGTCCGCCGGACTCCAAGACTACGAAGATACAAGATTGAAGACTCCGTCCCGTGTCCGGATGGGACTTTCCTTGGCGTGGAAGGCAAGCTTGGCGATACGGATATGTAGATCTCCTACCATTGTAACCGACTCTGTGTAACCCTAGCCTCCTCCGGTGTCTATATAAACCGGAGGGCTTTAGTCCGTAGGACACAACATACATTACAACAATCATACCATAGGCCAGCTTTAGGGTTTAGCCTCCTTGATCTCATGGTAGATCCACTCTTGTACTACCCATATCATCAATATTAATCAAGCAGGACGTAGGGTTTTACCTCCATCGAGAGGGCCCGAACCTGGGTAAAACATCGTGTCCCTCGTCTCCTGTTACCATCCGCCTAGACGCACAGTTCGGGACCCCCTACCCGAGATCCGCCGGTTTTGACACCGACAGCCGCCATCGAGCCTCGCGGCCCGCCGAACACTCCTACCTACTACACATGAGACGCGTCAAGATTTTGGCTCGACCTCTGTTTGCAGAAAGTTGTAATCTACGAAGTGCCCACACCATCAGAAGACTACATGGATTACAAGCTCATTGCCTTGTTCAACATGGGATTAGTCTATCTGGAATCCGGTCGCCATACATGGTTATGGCTCATCATCAATCCTGTTGAGGCAACATTTCTGTCTGATGCTATAGTGCACGATTGCATCGTTTACGCGGTCGATGCACAGATTGGCTGCATATACTGGTGGAATCTATCGTCGTGTAATTGTTCTATCTAATCTCATCTTTACCTTATGCATATGACTACCTGTTCATTTGTTACAAATTTAGAATACATAGCATGTCTATAACCACATCATTGCTATATGTTCCTCTCATTTCCTAGATTTTTATGATCACACATGTTATTGTTAGAGTTGATATGAGAACAATTGGCATCTAATGATTGTTAGAATACATATTATGAGCATAACATCATGATTGCTATATGTTACTCTTGTTTACAAGATTTTTATAACAACGCATGTTATTGCTTAGAGTTGATATGAGAACAGTAGTAGTAAGTGCTATGGTAGAATATGAGTAGGCGCTGTCATAGCTATTTTCCTCTCATTGTTACATGATGTTTGAACCATGACATATTGCTAGAATATGAAAGTCATTGGCTTATTTTTTTAACTTGGGGTATGATTATGACCACGGCATTGCAATTTTCTGTCTATGATATGTGTCACTGTTATAATAATCTTAATTCCATATATATATTAACACTATTCTAATCCTGGGATTAGAATAACTATTTGGATCACAGAGCCCTATATAGGGGCGATCACAGGTTCATGAGATCCCCAATTCGTAAAAGAAAAAGAAAACCACCCCACCCGCTCGCGACGACCCCTCCCCTAGCCTCCCTCGATCCCATCTGGCCCCTCCCTCGATCTGCATCACGCCATCGCCGCCTCCCTCCTACCCCGCGCCACCGCCGGGCTCCGGCCACCTCCCACGCCGCTGCCAAGCCCCTGCCACCTCCCGCACCATCGGCTGGTCCCGGCCACCTACAGCATCGTCGTCGGGCCCCTCCCCTGCTCCAACCACGGGATCCGGCCCCCTGTCACCTCCCACACCACTGCCGGACCCCGGCCACCTCCCGCGCCACCGGCTGGTACCGGCCACCTACAGCGCAGCCGTCGGGCCCCTCCCCTGCTTCAACCACAGGATCCGCCACCCGTGTCGACCGCCCCCGCCCCCGAAACCGGTCGCCGCGCAGCCTCCGCCACTGTAACAGGCTCTCGCGCCGCCTCCACCCCTGGATCCGGCCGATGTGCTGCTTCCTCCCCCCGTATCCGACCTCCACGACGCCTCCTACCCCGGATCCAGCTGCGAGACAAATCCGGCCATGCGCGCCTCCCCAAACCACCCGCTGCCGCGTGCGCCCATCCCGGAAATCTCGCCGGCGCGCGCGGCCTCCCCGGATCCCCTGCCTAGCCGGATCCCGCTTCGGCCTCGCAAGCCTCCACGGATCCCGCCAGCGCCCTCCCTTCGACGTGCCCCTGGATTCCTCCGTCACATCCTGCAGCCATGCCCCTGTCCCCCCCACCGCTTCCAGCCATCGCGGCGCACACCAGATTCGCCCGCCGCCACAGACAGCCACCTGCTAGGTGAATCACCAGCATCTTCGTACTAGAAAAAAAACTCTAGCAGTGTTCAATTATTCTGATTTCTTGCAGCAGTTCAATGTATATTACACAAGAAGAATAAACTAACAGTAGGTTGCAGATGTTCTGTTTTGTGATTTTCGTAGACTTGCAGCAATTTAGATGTTTACAAGTCAAACATAGTTCTCTTTGCTTCTGTTGATTTTCTTGGCTCATCAGGATTGTGCTCTTTGGCAGGTCAAACAGAGTTCTCGTGGCAGGTCGAACAAAGATGCTTTGGCAGGTCAAACAGAGTTCTCGTGGCAGGTCAAACAAAGATGCACATGGAGCCGTTTCTGCTAGTCACCATTCCCATCTACCACACATTATGTTCCTGTTATTGTGATGCATGTTTTTTGATGTGCTATCGGATGCATAATTATCGCTGTATGCGTTTGTATTTCCCGACAGGTTTCTACATGCATTTCATGGTGATGGATAGAGATTCTTTCTTTGTTTATATAGAAGTTCAAAATGAATAAAAATGACGGTTCGATGTTTATTGAAAGCCACTTTGGTAAAACCTACTAGGTCTGAGATTCCCATGTGTAGAAAATGTTGGTAGGAAAGGTGCCCATGAACAATGTGGAAAATGTTGTTTCAAATGAATCAGTGTTTTTGATTGATTTATGTTATAGTGTGTGGTTTGAAGTTCATGTTCTCAAGATCGTGAAATTCAAAAAAACTATTCCTGATAAAAGTTCAGGAAGAGCTTTCTTTGAGTAGTGCTTCAAACATATTATTTGCTCATCGTGTTAATGGGGTCGTGGCCCGGGAAGTTCAAACCTTTTGTTTTGTGGAAAAAAATGTCGGTTTCAAACAAGATAAACAAATCCAACATATGATACACCAGGATATGGTTGGTTTTTAAAATTCATTCTGCACGTAAAATGATCATTGGAGACATTGACATATTTGTCTTGTTATTTCTCACTACATTCATTTTTTAGGTGTTGGAAAATGTACAGCAGAAGCTCAAGTTAAACTAAGAGGGTGATTCAGTGTTTATATAAGAATCAAATTTTTCATAGGAAAAGATTAAGAAATATAACCAGGAAGTCCAAATTAAAAAGATGCAGAAGTTCGATGATTATAGAAAACTCAGATTTCCCTCCTTATAAAAGAATGGAAACAAGAAGTTCAAAAATAAAATAACAAGAAGTTCAACTTTTAAGAATAGAGCGCTTCAAAATTTCATAGAAAAAAATTAAGAAATAAAACAAGGAAGTCCAAATTAAAAAGATGTAGAAGTTCGATGATTATAGAAAACTCAGATTTATCTCGTTACTAAAGAATGAAAACAAGAAGTTCAAAAATAAAATAACGTCTAAAAAAGTTGTTGCTAGAAGTTCAAGTGCTCAGCCCGAGGAAATTCAAAAATTCATGTGAGAGAGGTTGAACAAAAATACATGACAGAAGTTTAAGGTGAAAACAGCGGGAAGTTCAACTATAAGAATAGAAAACAAAAAACTTAAAAGGTTTGTTGCAAGAAGTTCAAGTGCTCTGTCCAGAGAAGTTCAAAAATTCATGCGAGAGAGGTTCACCTTGAATTTCCATGTTCGATTTTTTCCGTATAAAAATTGAATAAAATTCTTTACTCAAAATATAAAAAGGTGAAGTTCAAATTGAAATAACAGAGAAGTTCGGAATTTATTAAAACATAGGATTTGCCTGTTCAAAAAATAAAAAACACAACGCCTTTTTTGCACTTTTAAAAACAACTCATAAATGAAAAAAATGTTTGCTAGAAGTTCAAGTGCTCGGCGAGGAAAAGTTGAAAAATTCTTCTGAGAGAGGTTCACCATGTATTTAGATGTCCAAAATACATAAAAAAATATGTTATTTTTTGTGTTTTAAAATAATTCTCTCAAACCAGAGGGAAGTTCAAAGTGATAACAACCGGAAGTTCATGTACTACATGGTGTGTATTTCATATAAGAAAAAATACAAAAAAAGTGAAACAGGGTGAAGTTCAAACAGAGATGCTCCAGAAGTTCAATTACTTCACGTAGTGCAAAAAACACCACGTAAAAAATCAGCACGTCAAAAACAAAGTGAAGTTCGAATAGACACGCCCTAGAAGTTCAACTACTTCACGCAGAGCAAAAAACAACACGTTAAAAAGAGTGTGAAGTTCGAACAGACATGCACGAGAAGTTCAACTACTTCACGCAGTGTATTTCCATTCGCGATGAAGGCAGGAATCATGATCTCGTCATTTTCTAATTTACTTCAAAACAGTAGGAAATCATTTGTGTAAGTTCAAGTCCTTCGTCCGAGAAAGTTCAAAAAAATATTGTGAGAGAGATTTGTACAAAAGGAATATCATTTGTGTAACATTGACGAATGTATGAGAAAATTACAAAACGAAAATACGTCACGGAAGTTCAACGTGAAAACAGCTGGAAGTTCAACTACTACACGGAATGAATTTCAAATGAAAAAAATTTAAAACCGTTGCGAGTATGAAAAAGTGATCAACACGGGAAAGTTGCGTGTCTACAACAGCTTTCCATCGGTATATCACTTGCTCAATTCCGGTGAGTGTTCCGGTGCGTGGATGGAGATCCACGGGCAAAAAAAGCACGTGAAAAACAGAGTGAAGTTCAAGGTTTCATACCGAGAAGTTCAGGTACTTCACGCGATGCATTTTTCACGAATCTGTTTCGCGATAAAGGCAGAACGGATGATCTCGCCATTTTCCAAATTACTTGAAAACGTCAGGGAATCACAGAAAACCATCTGTCGTGGTTCTACGTCTGACAGTAGAGTGGGGGGTAGGTATAGAGAGGCAAGGTCCTAGCTATGGAGAGGTTGTAAACACAAGAGATGTACGAGTTCAGGCCCTTCTCGGAGGAAGTAAAAGCCCTACGTCTCGGAGCCCGGAGGCGGTCGAGTGGATTATGGGTATATGAGTTACAGGGGTGCGAACCCCTCTGCCTGTGGAGGGGGGTGGCTTATATAGAGTGCGCCAGGACCCCAACCAACCCACGTAATGAAGGGTTTAAGGTACATTAAGTCCGGTAACGTCCCACATAAAGTGTCTTAACTATTATAAAGTCTACTTAATTACAGACCGTTGCAGTGCAGAGTGCTTCTTGACCTTCTGGTGGTCGAGTGAGTCTTCGTGGTCGAGTCCTTCAAGTCAGTCGAGTGAGTTCCTCGTAGGTCGACTGGAAGGTGATCTCTTCTAAGGGTGTCCTTGGGCAGGGTACTTAGATCAGGTCTATGACCCTACCCTAGGTACATGACTCCATCATTAGCCCCCGAATGGATTGAGGCTTGAGTGATGAAGGAGTTGATGTTGTTTCCGATTAGCCTTCGCATACTGGTCGTGCGTTGTTTTGAACCAAAAAATCTCTTTGTTGATAGTGAGCAACTTTTCTTCAGTCGACTCGATCCATTCTTTTCTTTCGTCGAGTGATCTTTTGGACTTCGCCGATTTCCGAGTGACGGATCACAGGAAATCCCGCGTTCGACAGACCGATCTGCCGTTCGCGGATTCCGCGGGGTACGAAATTTGGGGAAGCGCCCGAAGCGGGGCGAACCGCGGCGCTCGGATGGGATAGGGCATAGACGCCTCGATCCCCGCGCCGCTTTTTTCGCCACGTATCACGTCCGCGCAATTGTTTCGGGATATGATTAGATCGACCGGGCCCACCTGTCATCCACTCGGAAAGGATCTTATAAATGCGCCCGGCGAGGGTTTTTTGAACAGTGCCTCAGCATTCTCTCTCTGCTTCCTTCGTCTCCGCCCAACGCGCTCGCTCTCGCCTCCGCACAACTTCTCTTCGTGCGTCTCGCCGGCAGCCATGGTCAAGGATAAGACGGCGGCGCTGGAATGCGCGAAGAAGGCGTCGGCGACGGAGAAGGCGAAGGGGAGATCCACCAGTCGCGGCGGGTCTTCGTCTAGATCTCGCCTGCCGAAAGGCTAGGTCCAGGGAGATTGGATCCGGTCGACCATCACGGAGGCGGATCTCCTCGATATGGCCAACGACGGGCTGATCCCCCACGGAGCCGCAAGGCTTCCGGGGAAAGAGTGGCAGCCCCAGCCGGAAGAGGGTGAGTGCGTGCTTCTGGCCACCCATGTCGACCGCGGATTTTCTTTGCCACCGAGCATTTTCTTTCGTGGTTTCTTGAACTTCTTTGGAGCGCAACTCCACCACTTCACCCCGAACTCCATCGCCTATCTCGCCGCGTTTGTGTCCATGTGTGAGAATTTTCTGGGTTGTCGACCGCATTGGGGATTGTTCAAGCATATATTCACGTGTCGCTCTCAGGCCGTGAAGAAGGCGAGCCCAGGCGACGAAAGAGCCCAAGTTATCCAAATGTGTGGAGGTCTGGGGATCCAGGTGAGGAACAAGAGTACCTTCCCAGCCATGACGTTTCCCGAGTCAGTCAGAGGCTGGCAGTCGACCTGGTTCTACTGCCCGGATCAGCCGACGCCGGGGAAGTCGAGTGGACTCCCTCAGTTCACCATGGACCGAGTGAACAAGCCCTCCTCTCTGAAGGTGATTCCGGAGGAGAAAGCTGACGTGAATATGTTGATGGAGCGCGTAGTTCAGTTGGTTCGGGAGGGAGTGACGGGTATGGATCTCCTGGAGGTGTTTCTTAGGCGTCGTATCCAGCCTCTTCAGTTCCGGAGCCATTGCATGTGGTTGTACCGCGGGACTGAAGATGAGACTCGGATCAATCCAGAAGCAGTCGACGATACCACTCTGGAAAGGTGGATGGCCGCTGTTACTGGGAACAAGGATAACCCTCGTGGAGCCAGAAGGATTCCTCCACTCGACCACCTCAGTGTTCCAGACAAGGTATGTCAGCTCCACTTCCCATTGTATTCTTGTCATATTTATTTCTGTTTTCTCTGCCAATCGGTCGATTGACCTTTGTCTTGATGTCTATCAGGCCCTCACTGAGCTGTACTCGATGCCCAATGGGGCACAGGCTCCGACTGAGGAGGGAGAAGCGAGCGGGGGCGAGAGCCAGGAGGAGTGGGACTCGGATGCCGCTGAGGATGATGATGATGATGATGACGATGAGGAGGACGAAGAAGAGGAGGAGGAGGAGGTCGCACCGCCGCGCTCGGAAAGGGGGTCGAAGCTTGTCCATGACCCTGCAACTGAACGTGGCAAGGGGGTTGCGACTGTGGCGCAGTCGACCAAGCGCCCTCGGACCACTTCTCCGGTGTCGACTGAGAGGGCGTCGAAGCAGCCCAGGGCGGCCCCGTCAAAGCCGACCAAGCTCCTGCCGAAGATGAAGGTGTCCATCCCCACCATATCAGGGTAATCGTTGCTGCTTAAATCTTCCTGTTTTGTGCAAGCTTTATCTCTGGTTGACGTTTGAGCTAGTCGACTAATTCTTTGGGATTGCAGTGCTGCTACTTCTGAGACCTCAGCCGGGGCTGATGACCATGAGATGGAGGACGCAGCAACCTCAAACCTTGGTACTATACTCTTAATTTTGTTTTTAGTCGACTGACTCATGATCTCTAACTCTGATTCTTTTCTGTAGCTCCATCCAACGTTGTTATCACTCTTCCTGATGATGATGAAGATGAGGAACCGCTGAAGCACAGAAGGAGCAGGAAAGCGTCTGCCGGCAGGGTGTTCCAGGATGTGACGGCGCCCGAGACTCTAGTCGCCGAGGAGGAGAACACCACTCGACACACTGTGTCCTTCGCAGATCCACTGACGAGTGCTCTCCCTGCTTCATCGAGTGCCGCACAGCCCTCCCTCTTCACGACGTACCACGTCCCAGAGGACCAAGCTGAGGCCGCAAAGGAGGCGATACGCCAGGCAGGGATCATGATGGAGCAGGTGAAGACCATCCGGGAAGCGAGCCAGGCAGCTTACGACGCCAGTTCCGCCCTTCAAAGCAATGTTCAGGTCAGTCGACCACCGCTTGTTCTGTTAGGATATGCTATCAAAAAATTTTCTTTCCGGAATTCATAGCAGTCACCCAGTGGGTGTGTCGATTCAAACTCCGTGTTAGCGGGGGCACGCTGAGTGCACCCGCTGGGTGTAGTCCCCAAGGCTAAGGTCGACTGCAGGCAGTCGGCCTTAGGCTTTATAAGTTGAATCTTTCTGTCATTCGTCTGAGGCGAATGGATTTCTCAAAACCGGTGGGGGCACGCTGAGTGCACCCACTGGGTGTAGTCTTTTTTTTTTTTTGAGGTCGACTAGTCGACTCTGTCTTCAATAGGATTAGTGGGGGCACGCTGAGTGCACCCACTGGGTGTAGTCCCCGAGACTACGGTCGAATGCTTGTATTCGGTTGTAGTCTTAGAAATGCATGATTTTTCCTTTTCCACTCGGAAGTGAATTTTCTTTGACATTTAGTTGATTGGTTCTTCGCAGAAATCCTATGACCTTGCGGCTCACTACACCGAGCTGGAAAACAAGCACCTTCAGCTCGAGCTGGATTTGAAGCTGGTTCAGGAGAATCTGACGAAGGCAAAGGAGGAGACCGAAGGTATGTTTGGTGAGGCCTCGACGACTGCTTTTTTCCTTCGTTTGTTTCAAAATCTGATCTTGCTGTAACTTGCAGGTAAGGTGAGGGAGGCCCAACAAAAGAAAGACCTTGAACTAGCTGATAAGATCAAGCTTGCTGACGAGAAGTTAGCTTTAGTCACCAAGCTTGAACAAGAAAATACCAATCTGGAAGCTGCTCTTGGGATTGCCAACAAGGAAGTCGGTCAACTGAAAATTGACAAAGCTGCCCTGACCGACCAAGTCAACCAGTTGACTGGGAAGAAAAATGATCTGGAGGCCTTCCTGAGTGGTCTTGCCAAGAAGTTGTTCCTTATGCTTGAAGGTAACCCTTTACTCTCAACAATCATTTTCAACTGTGATTTTTCCATTCGACCATTGCCTTGACTCGGTGATTGTCCTTGCAGAATTTTGTCAAAACTTTGAAGAAGAGACTAGCCGGCTGGAACCAAACCTTGACCCCATCAATTCTCCGGTGAACGACAAAGTTGCCATGAATGTTTTCCGACTGGAGTCTCGTGTTGCAGCCGTCGTGGACTATCTTGAAAGGCTGAAGGTCGCCACATCTCGCATCGACTCATCGCTCTGGCCCAGGGAGACACTCCAGAACGACCTTGAGTCGCTGATGGCTCGCCTGAACACGGTCCCTGGTCGAGTGCAGGAGTGGAAAAAGTCGTCGGCTCGGTGCGGTGCAGATGTTGCTCTGTGTCTGGCCCGAGTCCACTGCAAAGATGCACGAGAAGGCAAGCTGGCGGCTCTCCGAGTGGCCAACACCAAGAAGCACGACTTCAGGTCCTTTATGGAAACCTTCATTGCTGCTGCCACTCGGATCGCAGATGGAATTGATCTTGATGAGTTCGTCGCTCCTTCCAGCCCTCCACAGGAGGGGTAAAAAACTTCTTTTAAGCTCGACACTTTAAATTTGCCTCGGTATGCCGAGTGGAGTTGTAACCGATAAACCTTAACAGGCTTAGCGCCTGAGCACTTTCGGTTCCTTTAGGTATCGATCCGAACTTGGATTTGATGTTTGAATATGATTGTTTTTGGCTCGAAATGTCTTTTTGCAGGTTCAAAGCAAGACACTTACTGCAGTCGACTTTTTCCCTAATCCACTTAGGCGAGCGCTGGGCTGCAGCTAAGCCCCCGAGTGTGAGGTTTACTCTTCACTCGGTAGGATTTTGATATCTTAGGCGAGCACTGGGCTGCAGCTAAGCCCCCGAGTGAGAGGTTTGCTCTTCACTCGGCAGGATTTTCATATCTTAGGCGAGCACTGGGCTGCAGCTAAGCCCCCGAGTGAGAGGTTTGCTCTTCACTCGGCAGGATTTTCATATCTTAGGCGAGCACTGGGCTGCAGCTAAGCCCCCGAGTGAGAGGTTTGCTCTTCACTCGGTAGGATTTTCACATCTTAGGCGAGCACTGGGCTGCAGCTAAGCCCCCGAGTGAGAGGTTTGCTCTTCACTCGGTAGGATTTTCACATCTTAGGCGAGCGCTGGGCTGCAGCTAAGCCCCCGAGTGAGAGGTTTGCTCTTCACTCGGTAGGATTTTCACATCTTAGGCGAGCGCTGGGCTGCAGCTAAGCCCCCGAGTGAGAGGTTTGCTCTTCACTCGGTAGGATTTTCACATCTTAGGCGAGCGCTGGGCTGCAGCTAAGCCCCCGAGTGAGAGGTTTGCTCTTCACTCGGTAGGATTTTCACGTTGTACTTGTGGCGAAGCTCAGAGGAGACGGTCTCAGTCGACCTGCACCTCGTCCTCCTTACGAGCGCACATTGTACTTATGGCGTGGCTCAGAGGAGAGGGTCGCAGTCGACCCGCACCTCGTCCTCCTCACGGGAGCACATTGTACTTAGGCGAGTGTTTAAACTGCAGCTAAGCCCCCCGAGTGGGAGTCTGGCTCGCCACTCGATAGGATTTAAATAACTTAGGCGAGTACTTTGGACTGCAGCTAAACCCCCGAGTGGGAGTCTGGCTCGCCACTCGGTAGGATTTAAATAACTTAGGCGAGTACTTTGGACTGCAGCTAAGCCTCCGAGTGGGAGTTTGGCTCGCCACTCGGTAGGATTTAAATAACTTAGGCGAGTACTTTGGACTGCAGCTAAGCCTTCGAGTGGGAGTCTGGCTCGCCACTCGGTAGGATTTAAATAACTTAGGCGAGTACTTTGGACTGCAGCTAAGCCTCCGAGTGGGAGTCTGGCTTACCACTCGGTAGGATTTTATTTAATCTTAGGCGAAACGGATTCGCAGCTAAGCCCCCGAGTGGAAGTCTGGCTCACCACTCGGTAGGATTTTACAAACTTAGGCGAAACGGATTCGCGGCTAAGTCCCCGAGTGGGAGTCTGGCTCACCACTCGGTAAGGATTTTTACAAACTTAGGCGAAATGGATTCGCGGCTAAGTCACCCACTGAGGGGAAAATAAAAAGTGACAAAAATTATGGAGGAATTATGACACTATTATTTTGAAACCCATGAACTACAGAAGTACTTTATTACAACTCATCCGAGTGGTAAACTTAAGTGTAAAATGGGCGGAGTAGTTCCGCGTTCCAAGCTCGGGGCTCGTCGATATTATGTTCGACGTTGTAAAGACGGTACGCCCCGTTGTGGAGAACTTTGGTAATGATGAAGGGTCCTTCCCAAGAAGGAGCAAGCTTGTGTTGTTTCTTCTGATCCAGTCGGAGAACTAAATCCCCTTCCTGGAAGGCTCGACCCCTCACATTTCTGGCGTGGAAACGACGCAAGTCTTGTTGGTAGATGGTCGATCGGATCAGGGCCATCTCCCTTTCTTCCTCTAAAAGGTCGACTACATCCTGCCGCGCTTGTTCAGCTTCTGCTTCATTGTAGAGTTCAACTCGAGGAGCATTGTGGAGAAGATCACTCGGCAAGACTGCTTCAGCTCCGTAGACCAAGAAGAATGGAGTTCTTCCGGTCGACCGATTAGGTGTGGTCCGCAGTCCCCAAAGCACCGAGGGAAGTTCGTCAACCCACGCTCCAGCCGCATGCTTGAGATCACGCATCAGTCGGGGCTTCAATCCCTTGAGAATCAGGCCATTGGCTCGCTCTGCTTGTCCATTCGACTGCGGATGGGCGACTGAAGCGTAGTCGACTTGTGTTCCTTGAGAGTTGCAGAAATCTCTGAATTCCTCCGAGTCAAAGTTCGATCCATTATCCGTGATGATGTTGTACGGGACTCCATATCTGAATATCAGTTCCCTGATGAAGCTAACAACAGCCCCGGCGTGAAGGTTCTTGATTGGTTTAGCCTCAATCCACTTGGTGAACTTGTCGACTGCCACCAGTACATGCGTGAAGCCACTTCGACCTGTTCTCAAAGGACCAACCATGTCCAACCCCCATACTGCGAAAGGCCAGACGAGTGGAATGGTCTTCAGAGCTGATGCAGGCTTGTGCGACATATTCGAGTAGAACTGACATCCTTCGCACTTGTCCACTATTCCCTTTGCCATCTCATTCGCCTTTGGCCAATAAAATCCGGCTCGGTATGCTTTGGCCACGATGGTCCGAGAGGACGCATGATGACCACAGGTCCCCGAGTGGATATCATTAAGGATGATTTGACCTTCTTCTGGCGTTATGCACTTCTGACCAACCCCAGTCGCGCTTTCTCTGTACAACTGTCCTTTGATTACGGTAAAGGCCTTGGATCGATGGACGATCTGTCGAGCCTCTTCCTCATCCTCTGGAAGCTCTTTTCTTAGGATATACGCGGTATATGGAACCGTCCAGTCGGGAATGACCACTAAGACCTCCATGACCAAGTCGACCACCGCTGGGACTTCAACCTCAGTCGGATCTGTGGCACTCTTGGGCTGTGGAGCTTCTTCGGTGAAAGGATCTTCTTTGACTGACGGAGTGTGTATATGCTCCAAGAACACACCACTCGGAATGGCTTCTCTCTTGGAACCTATCTTTGCCAGATCATCTGCTGCCTGATTTTTCAGTCGGGGTATGTGATGGAGCTCTAACCCCTCAAACTTCTTTTCCAGCTTCCTCACTGCATTGCAGTATCCAGTCATGGCTGGGCTTCTCACGTCCCACTCCTTCATCACTTGATTGACCACTAAATCTGAATCGCCATAGACCATCAGGCGACAGACGCCGAGTGAAATGGCCATGCGTAATCCATGTAAGAGGGCCTCATACTCTGCCTCGTTGTTGGAGGAATCAAAGTGAATCTGGAGCACATATCTAAGCTTATCTCCTCTGGGGGAAACCAAGACCACCCCAGCACCGGAACCATTCAGCATTTTAGAGCCATCAAAGAACATGGTCCAATGCTCCGAGTGAACTTCAGTTGGCTGCTGTTGTTCAATCCACTCGGCGAGGAAATCTGCTATTGCCTGGGACTTAATGGCTTTCTTTGCCTCAAACTTGATATCAAGGGGAAGAAGTTCAATCGCCCATTTCGCCACTCGACCAGTTGCATCTCTGTTGTGCAAAATCTCTGATAGTGGAGCGTCGCTGACGAGTGTGATGGAATGATCAGAGAAATAATGAGCAACCTTCTTCGTGGTCATGTATATTCCATACACAAGCTTCTGATAATGAGGATATCTCTGCTTGGATGGAGTCAAGACTTCAGACAAATAATACACTGGGCGCTGAACTTTGAAGGCTTTTCCTTCTTCCTCCCGCTCGACCGTAAGCACTGTACTGACGATTTGTCCTGTGGCTGCGATATAAAGCAACAGAGGCTCTTTGCTGATTGGAGCAGCAAGCACCGGCTGGGTGGAGAGCAGAGCTTTTAGCTCGGCAAACGCTGCATCAGCTTCTGGAGTCCACTCGAACTTGTCTGCCTTCTTCATCAGTCGGTAAAGAGGTAATGCCTTTTCACCGAGTCGTGAGATGAATCAACTTAATGCGGCAAGCATCCAGTAAGCTTCTGGACATCGTGCACTCGCGCAGGGCGTTTCATTCGGAGAATAGTGCCGATCTTTTCTAGATTAGCATCGATCCCTCGCTCGGAAACGAGAAAACCGAGTAACTTCCCACCAGGAACTCCGAATGTGCACTTTGATGGATTGAGCTTGATATCATACCTTCTGATGTTGGCAAATGTTTCGGCGAGGTCAGCGAGCAGGTCGGAACCTTTTCGTGACTTGACGATGATATCATCCATATACGCTTCCACATTCCGACTTATTTGAGTGAGCAGACACTTCTGAATCATTCGCATAAATGTGGCTCCGGCATTCTTGAGGCCGAATGGCATGGTGATATAGCAGAAGCACCCGAATGGAGTGATGAAAGTTGTTTTTATCTCATCGGGCCCGTACAGACGGATCTGGTGGTACCCGGAATAGGCGTCTAGAAAAGACAATCTCTCGCATCCCGCGGTCGAGTCAACAATTTGATCTATGCGAGGGAGAGGAAAATGATCTTTCGGGCAGGCCCGGTTGATGTGCTTGAAATCAATGCATATTCAGAGCGATTTGTCCTTCTTAGGAACCATGACGACATTGGTGAGCCACTCGGAGTGGTATATCTCTCGGATAAATCCTGCCGCCAACAGTCGAGCCACTTCCTCGCCAATGGCTTTTCTCTTCTGGACGGCGGACCGCCGAAGATGCTCTTTGACTGGTTTTGCTGATGAGTCGACTCTTAGGCGATGCTCAGCCAGCCCCCTGGGAACACCTGGCATGTCAGCGGGCTTCCATGCAAAAATGTCCCAGTTCTCACGGAGGAACTGGATGAGCGCTTCTTCCTATTTCGGGTTGAGTGTTGTGGAGATGTGGGTCGGGGCTACATTGGGGTCCGTCGGGTGAATCTGAACAGGCTTCGTCTCACCGGATGACTGAAATGCAGATTCTGTGGCGGGTTTCTTGGATCGCAGCAAATCACTCGGATCTGCGTTTTGCTTGTATTCTTCAAACTCGACCGCTGTCACCTGGGAATCGGCAATCTTTGAGCCCTTCTAAAAGCACTCTTCTGCCTTTTTCCGATCACCGGTGACAGTGATCACTCCTTTGGGGCCGGGCATCTTCAGTTTGAGGTACACGTAACATGGTCGAGCCATGAACCGTGCATAAGCTGGTCTCCCCAAAATTGCATGATACGCACTCTGAAAATCCATGACCTCAAACGTCAACTTCTCTTTGCGAAAATGTTTCGAATCACCAAACACCACGTCCAGAGCTATTTGGCCGAGTGACTCGGCTTTCTTCCCTGGTATAACTCCATGAAAGCTCATGTTACTGGTGCTCAGTCGGGACATCGGAATGCCCATTCCTTTCAGTGTGTCTGCATACAACAAATTCAGTCCACTACCACCGTCCATCAGCACTTTTGTCAGTCGAGTGCCTTCGACAACTGGATCGACCACCAAGGCTTGCCTCCCAGGGGTGGCAATATGAGTCGGGTGATCAGATTGGTCGAATGTGATGGGTGTTTGGGACCATCTCAGATAACTTGCTTTTGCTGGGACAACCATGTTCACCTCACGGTTAATGACTTTCAGTCGACTCTTGCTTTCCACATCTGCAAAGATCATCAGAGTGGAGTTGACATGCGGATATCCTTCCTCACTGTCCTCCTTGTCTTCGGCCTTGTCCGACTCCTTTTCCTTGTCCTTAGACTGTTTTCCTTGAAACTGCTAGATCAGGAGTCGACATTGGCGTGTGGTATGCTTTGGGTAAATGATATTGCCCTCTTCGTCTTTCTTCGTGTGGATGTGACACGGCATATCCATCACGTCGTTCCCTTCTTTATCCTTTACCTTCTTAGGGTTCCAGGATCCTTTTGGTTTCCCTTTAAACTTTCCCTGAGTCACGGCCAGAGCCTCTCCAGGAGTTGCTGGTTCAGCCTTCCGCTTCTGTTTCCGACTGGTGTTTCCCTTCTCCGACTGACTCGGTTTGTACTTGCCGCTTCGGAGTCGGTCTTCTTCTTCACCGTTGGCGTACTTGGTAGCAATCTCCATCATCCGACTCAGGGTCATGTCTCCGGTTCGACCAAATTTCAGACTCAATTCTCTGTTCTTGACGCCATCCTTGAAGGCGCAGACTGCCTGATGATCAGACACATTCTCCACAGTATGGTGCAAAGTGATCCATCTCTGAATATATTCCCTGAGAGTCTCATTGGTCTTCTGCACACAGACTTGCAGCTCCGTCAATCCAGCCGGTCGCTTGCAAGTTCCTTCAAACGTTCTGACGAACACTCGGGACAGATCTTTCCAAGTGTAAATGCTACTAGGAGGTAACTGATTCAACCATGCTCTGGCAGAACCTTCCAACATGAGGGGCAAATGCTTCATGGCCACCTCGTCGTTCCCACCACCAATCTGAACCGCCACTCGGTAGTCCTCAAGCCAAGTTTCAGGCTTAGACTCACCGGTGAACTTGCTGACTCCTGTTGCCAACCTGAAATTGGGGGGGATCACTGCGGCTCTGATAGCTCTGCTGAAACATTCTGGACCAGAAACATGCACTCGACTGCTTGTGGGCGCATCTCTGTCGGGTCCATCCCGATGGGATCTGTTCTGGTCGACCAAGCCTTGCACGATAATGGATCGCGCGTCGAAGCCTAGTTCTCTGGGGTCGACTGGAGATCTTCGCCCCACACTGAGCTGACGCCTGTCGTCTTGCCACCAAGGAGCGTAAGACCCTACCCTCGGAGGGGAAGCGGGCACTCGACGCCTATCATCTTGGTCGTGTCGGTCTCCATACTGGTCCCGCCGATTCTCGCGCCCTTCTCGCCGCGGAGGCGATTTGGGACTGTGAGCCGACTGAACCGTATTCGCAGCGACGGATCGACTGTGAATTCTATTGCGCGACTGCGACACGGCTGAATTCTGGTCTCCTGCTGCCCGGAGCAAATCCCTGATCTGCATCAAGCCTCTGCCAGCTTCCGACTGAGAGGGCTGGATGGACTCTGCTATACGGGTCGCAGCTGCTAAATTCTGGATTGGGGTTCGATATACCTGAGTCGGCGGGAAGAGTTGACGTCGATTGGCGTCGGGAACTCGTTGTCGCGCGCGCTTGTCGAGTGCTCGCTGAAGATTCTCCAAGCGAGCACGTTCGGCCAAATTGGCCTATTGTGCCTCCTCCAAGGCACGAGCCTCGGGGGTTTCTCCTGCGATGGGAGTATGCAGGGCATCCATATTCCTGCGGCGAAGTTCCTCTCTTTGCAGGGAGTCGAGTGGCTCGGGCTGGTACTCTTCGTGGCCTCGTGCGGGGTCGTCTCCGCCGCCTGCCCCACCATCATGGGCGAAGCCAGGCGGACTGCGAGGCCCGTTGACCATCAGGATTTCCGCCGCTGGATCACTGCTATCGCATTCGGATGCAGTCTCTACGGAGCCAGTCGATAGATCGAACAGGCCGTAGAGAGATTCGTCGAGCTCGATTGCCGCAACTTGGGTGGTGGCCGTCTGGCGAGCCACCGCGTGTCTCACCCACCGCTGAAGCCTCGACCGACCAGAGCGCTTGCGCTGGCGGGAGACCGGGAGGGTGATCGATAGGGGAGTCGACCGATATGGGGTCGACGGTTGCCGCAGCAGAACGCCGCGGACACATGCGCAAAAATGCGTCGCACCGCGGACGGGGAGCGCATCAACGTCGAGTGGAGCCTCCTGGAGCCAGGCGGAGTCGTCGGCGACGAAGGTGAGAGCGCCGAGGCGGATCTCGCGACCCTCGACCAAAACTCCAGCAGCCACCATGATGAAAGTATTCGTAAGAATCGCAACTTCTCCACAAAATCGCTAAAACACCGGCCCCAAGGTGGGCGCCAACTGTCGTGGTTCTAAGTCTAACAGTAGAGTGGGGGGTAGGTATAGAGAGGCAAGGTCCTAGCTATGGAGAGGTTGTAAACACAAGAGATGTACGAGTTTAGGCCCTTCTCGGAGGAAGTAAAAGCCCTACGTCTCGGAGCCCGGAGGCGGTCGAGTGGATTATGGGTATATGAGTTACAGGGGTGCGAACCCCTCTGCCTGTGGAGGGGGGTGGCTTATATAGAGTGCGCCAGGACCCCAGCCAACCCACGTAATGAAGGGTTTAAGGTACATTAAGTCCGGGGCGTTACTGGTAACGTCCCACATAAAGTGTCTTAACTATTATAAAGTCTACTTAATTACAGACCATTGCAGTGCAGAGTGCTTCTTGACCTTCTGGTGGTCGAGTGAGTCTTCATGGTCGAGTCCTTCAAGTCAGTCGAGTGAGTTCCTCGTAGGTCGACTGGAAGGTGATCTCTTCTAAGGGTGTCCTTGGGCAGGGTACTTAGATCAGGTCTATGACCCTACCCTAGGTACATGACTCCATCACCATCAACATGAAAAAGTTTCGCATTTTCCTTAGCTTTTCAATGGTATATTATTTGTCCCATTTCGATAAAGTTTATGAAAATTACAGCGAAAATACTTTTTTAGCCATTTTGAAAACTGACATAAAACAGTAAGGAACTGGGAGAAATAATATACACCAAAAAGTTTCGCATTTCCTCAAGATTTCCAACGCCATATCATTTGTTGCATTCGGACATAGGGTTAAAAAAAATAGATCGAAAATACGAACTCGATAAAACTTGTACCGTTTTCTAAATCACTTTTAAACCGTTCAAAATTAGAAAAAACTTTCTACATGAAAAAGTAGCGCATTTTCATAAGCTTTCCAACGCCATATCATGTGCCTCAAATGGTTTAGCCGTTTAGAAATGACATCGAAAATACGAACTCGGCTGTTCGGTTTGTGAAATTTTATGATTTTCTAAATTACTCTTTAACCGTAGGAAATTAGAGAAAACTTTCAACATGTGGAAGGAGCGGTTTTGCAGCAGCTTTCCAAAGACATATTACTTGCCTCATTCCGATAAACGGTTTAGAAATGCGATCGAAATTACAATTCACGTTTTTTGTGTGAAGAAAAAACGGTTTTCAAAACTGCTCTTAAACCGCTTACATTTTGCGAAAAATTTAACTTGGCTCATGATACTCGTGTCCATAGCTTTCCAACGGTATATAGCAAGCCCTATTTGGGCAATGTTGCGGGAAGTTCAACCTAGCACAAGGGGAAGTTCAGGTCGAACAACTCAGGCAGTAAAATCGCAAAAAACGTGAGTTCTTCACGACCCGAGTGCAAAATCCGCCTATGAGCGAGATTCCTATCTAAAACAAGTATTTAGTTGCTAAAAATCGTTTGAAGATTACACTTACATCACATGGAACACGACTAACCAGAAAAACTCGCGGTAGAAGGCACGGTTGCGAAGATAGCCCGAAGGTCAGGTTCGTACAAAGAGAAGTTCAGGCGCGCGTACAAACAAAAATACGTCACAGAAGTTCAACGTGAAAATAGCATGAAGTTCAACTACTACGCTGAATGAATTTCAGATGAAAAACTTTTAAAATTGTTGCGAGTATGAAAAAATGATCAACACGGGAAAGCTGTGTGTTTACAGCAGCTTTCCATCGGTATATCACTTGCTCAATTCCGGTGAGTGGATGGAGAGCTAGGAGCAGTGGATAGAACGAGCAAAAACAAGCACGTGAAAAACAGAGTGAAGTTCAAGTACACGTGCCGAGAAGTTCAGGTTTTTCACGCGATGCATTTTCGAAGAATCAGTTTCGCGATAAAGGCAGAACGAATGATCTCGCCATTTTCGCAATTACTTGAAAACGGCTAGGAATAAGAGAAAACCATCAACATGAAAAAGTTTCGCATTTGCCGTAGCTTTTCAGCGGTATATTATTTGCCCCATTTCGATAAAGTATGTAGAAATTATGCCAAAAATACGTTTTTAGCCATTTTCCAAATTGACTTAAAACTGTAAGGAATTAGGAGAAACAATATATACGAAAAAGTTTCGCATTTGCTCAAGCTTTCCAACGCCCTATTATTTGTTACATTCGGTTGTACGGTTAAAAAATTATCTTGAAAATACAAACTCGATGGAACCTGTACCATTTTCTGAATTACTTTTAAACCGTTCCAAATTAGAAAAAACTTTTAACATGTAAAAGTAGCGCATTTTCACAAGCTTTCCAATGCCATATCATTTGCCTCAAATGGATTAGCCGTTTAGAAATTACATTAAAAATACGAACTTGGTTGTTAGGTTTGCGAAATTTTACGATTTTCAAAATTACTCTTTATGCATAGGGAATTAGAGAAAACTTTCAACATGTCGAAGGAGCGGTTTTGCAGCAGCTTTCCAACGCTATATTATTTACCTCATTCCGATAAACAGTTAAGAAATGCATTGAAAATACGATTCACGTTTTTTGTATGAAGAAAAAACGGTTTTCAAAACTGCTCTTGAACCGCTTACATTTTGCCAAATATTTAACTTGGATCATGATATTGGTGTCTATAGCTTTCCAACGGTATATCGCAAGCCCCATTTGGACACTTTTTAGCTGAAGTTCAACCCAGTACAGAGGGAAGTTCAGGCGCGTTACTCAGACAGTTCAGGTTGTGATCAGAATATTATTCTGATCCCGTGATCAGAATAGTGTTTATATATATATATATATATATCAGTTAGGCTTCAAGTGCGTACTTGTTACTTAATCCTATGTATAAATTGTGACACTAAATACGACTAGTAAGTAGTACAGTAGCAGTACTAGTATATGTCGGTCAAATTATTCATCATGTTCACACATTGAATTGATGTGACAACACGCTGCGCGTGAGGTGACACAAGAATCCCGGCGGCATGTTCGGGTATTCTGGACTTCAGATTTGGAGTACCACTTATCTGTCGAAATCTTTCATCATTCCCTTAAAACAGTCAATTGATCATACATTGAGTACCATATAACTGGAATTACCGATGCAAGTCGAAGAAGGATTGGCCGGTGCTGCCGGCTGGCGTCAAGTTCGATCCACGGATCAGGGGCTGATCGAGCACCTTGAGGCCAAAGTGAGTGCTGACAGCGTGAGACTTCAGTCTCTCATCGATTTGTTCATACCAACCATCGACAGCGAGCACGGCATATGCTACACCCAACCTGAGAAACTTCCAGGTAAGACACTGATCGGCCGTCTACTTGCACAAACATATTCCTTTGTTCGTAGCTCTATTTTTCTTTTTAGACGCAGACATGGTGAAGCAATTACAATTTGACATTTAATAAAAAGTGAAACAAGTGACTGCAACATGCCAAAGATATTATGAAAATGCCAACTACGTACACTAAAACCTGTATTCCACAATACTGCAGGTATCACACTGAGTGGCCTAAGGAAGCATTTCTTCCAGCGCAATTCCAGGGCTTTCAAAAGGGGCACATGGACGCGTCGCAAGATACAGTCGGAGTGCGGCATGCACGCGATGTGGCACAAGACCGGCAATACCTTGCCAGTGATGGTCAACGGCCGGCGGACGGGCAGCAAAAAAGGTTCTCGTGCTGCACACCAACAAGAACTTCGACCAGCAGAGGACCAACTAGGTGATGCACCAGTACCACCTCGGGGACCTGGAGCAAGAGAAGGAGCGGGAGTTGGTCCTCTGCAAGATTTTCTACCAGACGAACAGGGCAAGGAGTAAAAAGATGATAAGTTAGTTTGGTATTGGTAGTTGTACTACCTTGTCGTCCGCAAGTTGGTATTGTTGTTAACGATCTTTTGGTATGAACTTGCATTTGCTTCCAACCATCATGCCGAGGGTCGACGTGGATATAAAACTGAATCATTTGTTTCGAAATGAATTTTCAGGCACCTGATTTTTATTTGATGGGTAGCATAAGCACCTGCCGTTCGAATTTCCAGTTCTCCAATTTTTTCGAAACAAGTGCATGCACTTATTATCACGATAAAAAAACAATATCCGTGTTGCATCCCAGTTATCAGTCTGTACTTGCAGAATTCTCTCGTTTATTGAGCACGTATATTTTTTTCAGGTCGAGCAAGTTTCAACTGGGCTGTAGACTGCCCAGGGTTGGTTTTGTTTTTAACAGGCCCAGCCCATGACGACAACGGGGCACAAAGATCCAGCAGGTATCTACTGGCCTATGGCCCGCTAGCGTTAGTTATATTTTGTCTTACAACATCTGCAGGCAGTTTTTTTTACTGAATCAAGCACACAACCCGGTTCTATTTTCCTCTTGAAACGCATGTCCTACATCCATTTTCTAATCTCTACCTATAGTTTTACTAGTTCATATACACGTATCATTATATTGAAAACACATAAAATTCCCTTTTCATATTTACATCCTTATTTTTGTTGTTTTTCCCACCCAGCGCTGATTTTTTTACCACTGGTTTTCCCTTAAACCAACTCAATTGTCCCACGTCTTATTTGCTTACAAAAACAAAACGATTTTTTTGGCAAATCAATAAGTTCTTAAAAAAATTATCATTTCGGGATTACAACAGTTCGGACTCCATCGAAATATGCAAAATAAGGTTGAACTTTTTGACCATGGTCCTGGGCAGAAAATGGGCTGTAATAAATTACTTAAGAATTAGCAAATGGGCTGCAAATTATAAAAAATAGCAAATGGGCTTTATGTTGTCTGCCACAGATTTGGAGGCTGACTTGTGGGCCTACTAAGTTCATGCGTACACAAGGTTTCTCAAAAAAGAAACTTAGTCAACAATCGACTCTACCAGCGTTAGACAGTTAGATGTCAATCTAACGGCAATCGTGCTTCTTCAGTCTCTGATCTTCCTACACCAGCCACCCAAACCAGCGCCGTCGGAACCGCCTGCTCCCACCTCCCGTGGCCGACAGTGCTGCCGGGCAGGCCTCACGGCCCCATCATACTCGCATCCCTGGCCTGTCTATCCCTCTACTCACCCACACCTCATGTTATTTTCCGGCGACGACAGCCGAACCAGTCAACCCTCGTACTCTCCACCGCGTGGGTAGCTACTGCCGTGTCTTCCCCGGCTCCGTGTCGTTCCCTTCGTAGGCCTCGCCGTCGTCCACCACCCTGGTGCTCTCGGCGCGGCGTGGTCAATGATGTCCATCCAACGGCCGTAGTGCTTCTTCAACCTCTGGTCTTCTTGCCCAGCTGCCCAAAGCAGCGCTGGTCGTGCCGCATGCTCCTGCCTCCCATGGCCGGCTGTGCTGCCGCAGAGGCCTCCCTCCACTCACCCACCGTTGGCCAGGCCATCCCTCCACTCACCCACTCCCCCTGTTATTCTGCGGCGATGGCAGCCGAACCAGTGAACCCTCGTACTCCTCTCCGCGTGGGCATCCACTGCCGCGTCTTCCCCGGCTCCGCGTCGTCCCCTTCCTAGGCCTGGCCGTCGTCCACTGCCATGGTGCTCTCGGCGCGGCGTGGTCAATGTGGTCAACGACCGACTTCCATCGGAAGAGTACTGTACGTGGAGAGGCTGACAGCTGGGTCCACGGCAGCCGCAAGGAAGTGCCTCCTTATTACGCGCAAAATAATTATTCCTCCACCTGACAGCAGGGGCCCACCGGACGGGCCACCGTATTTCGTGAAAAAAATGTTTGCCCCTGAATGCTGGGACCCATCGGATGGACCACCGTATTTCACAAAAAAACGTTCCCCCCGCTGTCAGCTCAGACCCACCGGAAGTGCCTCCTTATTACGCACAAAAAAATGAATACTTCCCCTGCTAGCTGGGACCCACCATGGTGGGAGGCTGACTTGTGGGCCTACTAAGTTGACGGGGATGGAGGGCTTTGTCAACTTAGTCAATATGAACGATTCTAGCTCCAGTGACCGTACGATGTCCATCCAACGGCCGTCGTGCTTCTTCAATCTCTGCTCTTCCTACTCCAGCCGCTCAAACAAGCGCCGGTGGGACTGTCTGCTCCCTCCTCCCCGCGGCCCGATGTGCTGCCGCGCAGGCCTCATCGCCCCACCGTACTCCCATGGCTGGCATAGCCATCCCTCTACACACCCACACTTGTTGTTATTCTCTGGCGAGGGCAGACCGAACCAGTCAACCCTCGTACAACCGTACTCCCCTCCGCGTGGGGAACAACTGTCGAGTCTTCCCTGCCTCCGTGTCGTTTACTTCCTAGGCCTCGCCGTCGTCCACCGCCCTGGTGCTCTCGGCACGGCCTGGTCAACGTGGTTAACGATCGACATGCATCTGAAGTGGACTGTACGTGGAGAGGCCGACAGCTGGGTCCACGGCCGCACGCAAGGAAATGCCTCCTTATTACGCGCAAAATAATGATTCCTCCACCTGACATCGGGGACCCACTGAAAGGGCCTCTGTATTTCGCGAAAAAAACGTTACTGCCGCTGACAGCTCAGACCCACCAGCTATATCTTCGCACGCAAGGAAGTTCCTCCTTATTACGCACAAAAAAATGAATACTCCCCCTGTTAGCTGGGACCCAGTATAGTGGCAGGCTGACTTGTGGGCCTACTAAGTTGACGGGGACGGAGGGCTTTGTCAACTTAGTCAATATGCACGATTCTAGCTCCAGTGACCGTACGATGTCCATCCAACGGCCGTAGTGCTTCTTCAACCTCTGGTCTTCTTGCTCCAGCCGCCCAAACCAGCGCTGGTCGTGCCTCGTGCTCCTACCTCCCGTGGCCGGCTGCGATGCGGCGGAGGCCTCACCGCCCCCTACTACTCCCACCGCTGGCCAGGCCATCCCTCTACTCACCCACACCCCCTGTTATTCTGCGGCGACGGCGGCCTCACACCGCAGCGAACCAGTGAACCCTCGTACTCCTCTACGCGTGGGCATCCACTGCCGCGTCTTCCCTGGCTCCGCGTCGTCCCGTTCCTAGGCCTCGTCGTCGTCCACCGCCCTGGTGCTCTCGACGCGGCGTGGTCAACGTGGTCAAGGAACGACTTCCATCGGACGTGGACTGTATGTGGAGAGGCTGACAGCTGGATCCACGGCCGCAGCAAGGAAGTGCCTCCTACGCAAAAAATAATTATTCCTCCACCTGACAGCGGGGACCCACCGGACGGGCCACCGTATTTCGTGAAAAAACATTTCCCCCTGACTGCTGGGACCCACCAGCTACATCTTCGCACGCAAGGAAGTGCATCCGGGCAAAAAAATGATTCGCCCCCCTGACTACTGGGACCCATCAGCCACATCTTCGCACGCAAGGAAGTGCCTGACAGTCGGGACCCACCTGGTCGAAGCGTACGTAGCGTTGTCATTCTGGTCGCGAACGTGTACGGACATATATACTGGTCGATGTAGAGGCGCGCACGTGTCGATGTAGAGGCGCGCACGTGTCATAGTAGAGGCACGCACGTAGCATATACACGTACGTACAGTGTCCAGTGTGCAAGAAAGAAAATACGTCCACGTATGTGTACATACGGGCGGGGTCTCGAACGCCTACTCGCGCATACATATGGCGAGGGCTCGTGTACATGGCTGGGTCAGAACGGAGAAACAGCGTCGTCGTCGTGTTCATGTGGAGGCAACGGAATGCGTCGTGTTCATGGGGAGGCAACGGAATGCGTCGTGTTCATGGGGAGGCAACGGAACGCGTGGGAGCCAACCGGCTGGGTCGGAACGAAATGCGTGGTCGTGTTCATCGGGGGGGGGGGGGGGGCTTGGACGGAACAAGCGATGGAAACGAGGCCTGGCGTACCGCGGAATGGAGGAAACGGACCTCCTACGTTCGGAACAGGGTCCTGGTGATCGGGAGGGGTGTGGCGTACCGCAAAACGGAGGAAACAGACCTCCTATGGTCGAAACGGGGGTCCTATTGATCAGGAGGGGTGTGGCGTACCGCAAAACGGAGGAAACGGACCTCCTACGATCGAAACGGGGGTCCTGTTGATCGGGAGGGGTGTGGCGTACCGCAAAACGGACGAAACAGCCTTGTGTTAGAGTGCTACGGTCGAAACGGGGGTCCTGTTCATCGGGAGGGGTGTGGCGTACCGCAAAACGGGACTCCACAGGATACTATTCATCTCCACCATCGACCTCCTCCAGCCTCCACGGGCTACCGTCGACCTCCTCCAGCCCCCACGGGCTCCTGTTCATCCAGCCTTCACCGCGCGCTACTCCACCGGCTACTGTTCAACCACCCCTCCATGGGCACCCATCCACCGTCTATTGTTCATCCAGCCCTCCACACCACGGGGTCCTGTTCAACCACCCCTCCACGGGCACCCCTCCACTGTCTACTGTTCATCCAGCCATCCACACCACGGGGTCCTGTTCATCCAGAGGCAACGCGACCTCTCACTGTTCATCCAACCCCCCCCCCCCCCCCCCGCAACGCTCATTGTTCATCCAATCGATCGGCTTCAGTTAGCAGCAGTAGCGAAGGAATCGCTCGATCGGGTTCAGTTAACAGCCATCGATCGATTGCTCGGGTTCAGTAACGCGTAGCCTGCAGCGTAATCGCTCGGGTTCAGTAACGCGTAGCCTGCAGCGTAATCGCTCGGGTTCAGTTAGAACCCAACGCCTCGCTCGAGTTCAGTTAGAGCCAACGCCTCGCACACACGCGCGTACGTGTATGAGAGAAACGTGCACCGCTTGGCCCCCGACCTCCCACCGTAACCGGGAACTCCCCGAAATTTTCCTCGCCTTCGCTTCTACCATGGTTTTTCCGTCATCGACGGCACAAAGAATGTCATGCAGCTGCGTCTCCGGCCCGCCCAGGACGAAAAGCCCATTTTATGTCATGATTTTTTGTCATAGAAATAGGAGCCCACCACATCTATGATGATACCAGGTTTTGTCACAATTATCGTCATAGAAGTGTCATATGTATGACAGAAAAAAAATTCGTTCGGCCCAAAGTGTCACGGATGTGTCTTTTTTTTAGTGTAACTTGCATGATTTGAATGGAACTAACCCGGACTGACGCTATTTTCAGCAGAATTGCCATGGTGTTATTTTTGTGCAGAAATAAAAGTTCTCGGAATGACCTGAAACTTCACAGAGATTATTTTTGGAATTTATAAAAAATACTGGCGAAAGAATCAAGACCAGGGGGGCCACACCATGTCCACGAGGGTGGGGGGCGCGCCTACCCCCCTGGGAGCGCCCCTGCCTCGTGGGCCCCCTAATGCTCCACCGACCTCAACTCCAACTCCATATATTCACGTTCGGGGAGAAAAAAATCAGAGAGAAGGATTCATCGCGTTTCACGATACGGAGCCACAGCCAAGCCCTAATCTCTCTCGGGAGGGCTGATCTGGAGTCCGTTCGGGGCTCCGGAGAGGGGAATCCGTCGCCGTCGTCATCATCAACCATCCTCCATCACCAATTTCACCTCACCGCCGTGCGTGAGTAATTCCATCGTAGACTTGCTGGACGGTGATGGGTTGGATGAGATTTACCATGTAATCGAGTTAGTTTTGTTAGGGTTTGATCCCTAGTATACATTATGTTCTAAGATTGATGTTGCTATGATTTTGCTATGCTTAATGCTTGTCACTAGGGCCCGAGTGCCATGATTTCAGATCTGAACCTATTATGTTTTCATGAATATATATGTGAGTTCTTGATCCTATCTTGCAAGTCAATAGTCACCTACTATGTGTTATGATCCGGCAACCCCGAAGTGACAATAATCAGGACCACTCCCGGTAATGACCGTAGTTTGAGGAGTTCATGTATTCACTAAGTGTTAATGCTTTGGTCTGGTACTCTATTAAAAGGAGGCCTTAATATCCTTTAGTTTCCAATAGGACCCCGCTGCCATGGGAGGATAGGACAAAAGATGTCATGCAAGTTCTTTTCCATAAGCACGTATGGCTATATTCAGAATACATGCCTACATTACATTGATGAACTGGAGCTAGTTCTGTGTCACCCTATGTTATAACTATTGCATGAGGAATCGCATGCGACATAATTATCCATCATTGATCCATTGCCTACGAGCTCTTCACATATTGATCTTTGCTTAGTTACTTTACCGTTGTCACTGTTACAATTACTACAAAACTGCTACTGTTACTTTTGCCACTCTTACCGTTACTTCCATACTACTTTGCTACTAAATACTTTGCTGCAGATATTAAGTCTTTCAGGTGTGGTTGAATTGACAACTCAACTGCTAATACTTGAGAATATTCTTTGGCTCCCCTTGTGTCGAATCAATAAATTTGGGTTGAATACTCTATCCTCGAAAACTGTTGCGATCCCATATACTTGTGGGTTATCAAAAAGCTTCACGTTTGGTTCCAAGACCCTAGAAACCGAGAAGTGTCGTGCGACGCCATCAACTGAAGATCAACACTCACTGTACAAGCTCGGGTTGTTGACGAAGAAGACGATGCAACCTCTCCTGCGATCACTTCACTTCATCAAGATGTTGCGTCGGGCACTTCTACACCACCCAACGCCATAATCGACCCGGCTGCACCAACATCTTCTCCACTGCCTTCCGGGAACGCTTCGATGCTCTATGTCTTCGAACATTTTTGGTCATCTAATGACAAAGGGGGAGAAGCATACAAGTTGATGGTCTTCAAGCGGGCAATTTGGGCTGGGCCTTACTTATTTTGTTAAGTTTGCAACTCTTGTTCATGAACATTTGTCGTTTTGGGGTTGTAAACTTCAGTCCTTATGGACGTCTGCTACATTTAAATTTTGTGCGCATGAAGTCATTCTACAGACGCCTATTTCTCAGTGTGCATATCATTATCTTCAAGTTCACTTAAAATGCATTGATATTTGACTTCATGAAAAGAGGAGATCTCCATAAAGCAAATCGTGCCATGTGCATTTGCATTCAAAAGCAAAATACTATTGTGCACATATTCAGGGGGGAGCCCCGCAATTTCATGAAGCCAAACACCTTGTTCCATAACTTTCACATATTTTATCCCCGTTGAAAACGTCAACCAGTTTGTCATCAATCACCAAAAAGGGGAAGACTGTAAGTGCTTCTGGTGTCACCCCTAGTTGGTTTTGGAGTATTGAAGACAAACTTGTTTGTGGGACTAATGTGTTTGTGAGATTCACAGGAGAACACGAGTAGAAGTCCCTATTGATTCGGTTTACCCATCAAAGATGACCCCTAAAAATGTATGAAGACATTGAAGGCAATGATGGTTTATGAAGATATCCGTGTTGAAGATAATGGCACGCGAAGACATTCGCTTGAAGACAATGGAGCGCGAAGACATAGTCTTTTGGTAGTTTCATTTTCTTCTTTCCAGAGTCATAGGAACCACCGCACTGTTAAGTGGGGTCAAGGTAAACAAAGTCAGAAAACTGACGTGATGCTCAACCTAAAATTCAATGTCTTCGAGCGAAGACAATGAGAGAAAACCTCTTCCAGAGTTGGTTGAGTCAGCTTTACTTGGAGCCCAATTCAAGCCGTTGCGTGTGTTCGAAATCCGACCGTACACGTGTCAGTCGTCCACTGACCCAGGGTCATTTCGGACATATCATGTCGAGTTGCCTGCTGGCTATAAATAGCCCACCCACTCCATCATGAGTTGGTGGCTGCTCCAAGTTAGTGCACAACTTTTGTCATTTGAGAGCAACCCACCTCCGAAGCCTTTGAGAGAGAATCCTTGCAAGGACAAACCCAAAAGACCTAGAGCCCACTGTGTTTTGAGCATCATCGAAGTCTTTTTGTTCTGCGCGAATTGAAGACTTGTTATACTTGAAGAATGTGATCTTCCAGTCGGTTAGGCGTCGCGTTCTGAGCATCCAAGAGCCATTGTGGACTGTTGGTGAACAAGTCTGTGAAGGTTTAGAAATCTACCTTGAAGACTTACATGAGTGATTGGGAGAGATCTACGGGTCTTAGCTCAAGGGAAATAAGGTGAAGACGTGGTCTTCTGAGTTCAATCTCAGCCTCCCTAACCAGACGTACAGTTATCACAGTAACTGCAACTGGTCCAACAAATCATTTGTCTTCTCCACGCAACTGGTTCTATCACTTCTCTTCTTTACTTACAGTTTAGTTTCGTTAAGTCATTGCATGCTAGCTCTAGTCGAAGACATTGTGTGAAGACATCCCCTCTAGTTACATCTTTGTCTTCACACTCTACTCTGTTCTACCTAGTTGTTGTTTGTCTTCACATATCACTTCAATTGTTGTTTGACATTCATGCCTAGTGTAGCTTATCTTCCGTTGTTTCCTATTTAGTTACTATTTTGCTTCCGCATCTTCGAAGACATTGCATGTCTCGAAGACATTCATAAAAATCGTCTATTCACCCCCCCCCCTCTAGTCGATAACTAGCACTTTCAGGAGCTACCCCCGGTGTCCACCTTTGATCGTTCCAATGTAATCCGGAGGGCCAAGTCCTCCTCGACGTCGACGTTGAAGCCAGAGTGGCTGCCGGAGCTCAACATGTCACCAGATTGGATCAGAATCGAGAAAGGGAGAGGAGGGGTGGAGCAAGAGAGGATAGTGGGTGGGCTGGGGTTCGCAGAGGGGATAAATTGGGTTTTTTGTGGGATAGTCGTGGGTCAGTGGTGGGCCTAGCTGACATGGCGCGTGAGCCTGACATCCCGACCTAGGCATCCAAGTGGGTTGATTTTTATTGACCGGTCCGCCCGTCCGGACATTTGAGACGCCGGTTGTAGATGCTCCAAGTGGCAGTCATGGGGTCACGGCAGACGGCCCCAAGCGACGTAGCAGTGTAATCAGCCGGCGCGGACGTTGGGTGGGGTGGCACGTCGCGGAGACAGGTTGTGTTTTTTGTTTCAGCGGCGACCAGGTGTGGGGGGCGAGGCGAGGCCGGACGCCGACATGGGTGCATGGTGGCGTCATGGCGTGGGTAGAGAAAAAGGAGAGAGAGGCGGGAGGCGGTGGGTCTGTGTGACAGGTGGGCCAGGCCTCACATGCAGCGAACGAAGAGGACACAGTAAACGTCCGCTTTGTGTCCGCTTCTGACCCAAATGTGACCCAAATTTGGGACGAAAATAGATCCGAGCGGACACAAAATGAAAATGAGTCTCTGCTTGGGCTGTGCTTTTTATCCGCGTGGACACAAACGAACACGTGTGGACGAATTAGGTCGCTGCATTGGAGTTGCTCTTAGGCTGGTGGATTGCTATATTAACCAATTGGGTATAGCCAAATATAGGCCATAGCTAGAAAAGATTAGCAGTTCATAAACGTTTAGGTTAGCTATTGAAGCTATTTTTTGGGACAAAAAGCCTAAATTTTCAGTTTTTAGCATGAAAAAGATAACACGCTATAGCGTGTAGAGAATTGTCTCGTTAAATAAATCAATATACAATATCTCACTAGTAACACTGTCTCGTTAAATAAATCAATGTACAATGCCCCGCTAGTAACACGCTCATCACGTAATTTATAAGGCGATGCTGTTTTGTAGTGTGCTATTTTCTTTTCTTGGTTTTTACATATTCGACTCAACTTTAAAGTAGTACTTTCTCCATCCCATAATACAAGAGCGTTTTTGACACTACTCACCCTAAGGTCTCACATCGTAGGCAACACCCCCAGAACGGCTGTGACGTCACATACCGGAACGGCGGGCCATCCATACGTAGCATAGCTACCCGTTTGTGCTTTCGTCCTCTTCATCAGCCGCAATTGTCCCCCCTCGCGTCGCCTCCCCCTCGTTGTCGCCTCCCCCTAGGCGATGCCAGGGCCCCCCGAACCCTAGCGCCGCAGGCTTCCTCTCGCGCCTCCCTCTGCCGCCGCTGCCGCCGGTAAGGGCCGCGGTGGCGGCGGGCCCAGCGCCGAAGGCACCTGGGCGGGTGGACGCGGCGAGATCTCATCGGAGGCGGCAGGGGTGGCCCTTCTCATGGGATCCAAAGGCGGCAGCTGGGGCGGCGATCCCTTGTCGTGCAGCGGTGGCCGAAGCGACATAAGCCGGCGGAGCGGAGGCCCTGAGAAGGACGGCTGCGGTGGCAGCGCCCCATCCGACGGGGTGCCTGATCTGCGTGGTGATGGTGGCGGCGGCGACTGCGGATCCAACCCCGATCAGACCCGCCGCGGGATGGCCTTTAGCCGACCGGCGGCGCGTGGAGGGACCGGTGAGGAGATGTCGGATCTCCGCTAGTTTACCGACGTCGGCATTCGTCTTCGTGGCAAGAATCCGCTCGGTTCCAGCCAACCGCGAGATCGGGACGACGTGGCTTCCGGAGAAAATCGCGTCTGACTGCGGTCATGGCGGACGATGGCGGCGTCTCGTACGTCGTTCCCTTCTCGAGGCATCGTCATTGCAGGTCACGTCAACCTGATCGGAAGGTTCCGGGGGAAACCCTAAGTCTGGACCTACCGGATCAGACGATGGCGACGTTTCGATGTCGTTCTCCCTCCTGGGGGCTTCGTTTTGGAGCAAGTGTTGGCACACGAGGAGGAGCGGCGTGATATCTGACACGTCGACAACGGCGGGTCTCAGCGGCATGGAGCAGCAGGGTCTCACCGGTGGGCGTGTGATGGACGAGCGCAGGATGGTGGCGTTATCTGACGTCGACGACAGATAGACCGGACAAGGTACATGCAACAGTACAACACTAAAGATGGATTGGTGACAGATGGCTACGGCAGCCTTATACCCGGCAAGCGTCCTGGTTGAGGAGCACGCCGGACTAGTGAGTGCCCATACCCGGCAGGCGTCCTGGTTGGGACCTCAGGTCTTAGATGTTAGGTTTAGCAGCGAGGTCTGTTTGGTATTAGGCCTAAGACTATCAGCACCCCTTCATCAACTGGATAGGAGTAGCAACAGATGTTGTTTAGATGGTGGCACGGTGGCTTTAGTCTTACTGTTGTATGACTTTATAAGATCTTGTGTTAATAATTAATAACTTTGTAAGGTCTTGTGTTAATAATTGATAAAATAGCAGTATGCATCGTCCAGATGCAGAAACCGGGGTCTTCCTCCTTTTCTAAAAAAAAAAAAATCAGCCGCGATTGTCAGAACCTGCAAGAGTAAGGGTGCTTTCACTTGACTACCCGGTGCTCCCAAGCTCAGAGCCATGGGTTGAACGCAAGATTTGGTGGGTCGAGGTGCCACACAAACCCGGGACCCAACCTTATGAGTAGTCGGACCATAACAGTTCCGATGAACAATCACTCGCTTTTGCTTTTGACAGTTATACGATTCCAGGCCGTCTGTTCTCGGTTCGCTACGCACTTGGCTAGGCATAGGCGTTGCGGATGCCTGGAAGGCACCAACCAGCACGACGGATGGCTGGTGGAGGATACCGCACAACAAGGCTTCCTTCCACCGAGGAAGGTTAGGTTGGCAGGGCATCAGGGCAAGGTCATTGTCAACATAGGTCTTGGAGGAGATCGGAAGCTTGGAACTGCAGCTACCAAGACTACCTCAGGGAAGAAGCTTCGCCCTGTGGTCGCCATGGAGCAGAGGGTTCGCAAATCGCAATAGGAGAGAGTTAGCACCGCTCTCCTACACGCCAAACATTTGCTAACTTGCAAGCTTTCTATGGTTGTCTGAATTTCTGCAAATGTGGAGTGAAATGCCAGTCCAAACATGGACCGAAGCATCGGCAACCATCAGACATGGAAAACCGTTAGGTGAAGCACTCTACAAGTTGGTGGCTGAAAGCGACGGGGTAACATGAAACGGTGAAGGCCGTGATGAGGAAGGAAACAAATCAAGATATATATGGATGCAGAAAATAGCGAGCTATTTATAGAGGGAGGGAAAGTACACACAGCCTGGTGTACTTCAACTACCTAAAAGGCAAAGCCAAGGCAGTACCCCTCCACATGAGATCTAAAGCTACTTTCGAAAAGATGGAAATGGAAGACACGAGCACATGCATGCCATCCTGAGCTATGAAAAGCTTGCGTATGTGAGTACCTACCTACCGACTGATAGGCTTTAAAACAATCAAACAGTGTGCAAATATGCATGACCAGATCCAAATTTGTATTTTTCCCATAAGAAGAAACTAGCAACAGCATACAAATAGACACAGAAGAAGAACAAAAAGAAGAAGCAACATTGTATGTACTTTGGGTGACTTTATTAATGGGGACCAGGATGGCATTGGCACCCCCAAATAGTTTTTACTAGTAAAGCCGACCAAATCCTCTAGTAACAAATGAAATGGTTAAAAAAGGAGAAGAGGAAAAACACGCAAGCTAATGTTGCCATAAATGGGCAAGATAATACAGCATCCCTGGTATACAAGTTTGTCGTCCGTATGACAGAATTCCAGCTTATGTTGGAACACCTTCTAAGTGTGTGCCGCAATCACCACTGCACATCTCATTGGAAAACCAAAAGACCTAATACACGTAGAAAATTAAACTAAAATCTGAAACCTTCACAAAATGTTTGTATCCCGCTCCTCTAGCATGTTGGTTGGTGTCCGTAAACCACACCTCTGGTTAGCTAGAAACAATTAACTAACCTGTATATTAATCTGATATCACCAATTCACAGTACTGCACCTGAATACCTGATATAATGGGTGTCTTGCCTATCCCAAGTCATATATATGACTATAATAATATTCTCGCCTAGGAAGTGATACCTGCAAAAGGGTGCAAAATCTTGATCAGAAACAAACATTCTAGTATAGTTTCTCTTCAGTATAGATTTCAAGAATATAATAAAGAGGGCATTGACAACAAACAGACTCGATTACTGATTACTGCACATATGATGTACCTCAGATCATGTGTTGACTAGTAGTAAAAAACTTAGTATCAAGTTACCAAAAGGACTTAGGTATTTTCATTCCCAAACATATTATACAGGTTAAGTTGTAATGAAATACATGTGAGCGACTATTTTTGTCACGCGTGCCTTATCAGATAGCACAAGTAAATCTCCGCGACAGATATATAGCTCATGTACTCGAGACAAGGAGCCCTTGCACCACATTTAGCTATGATCTACACAGGAAATGAGGAAAGCAACAAGCACAGTTGTCCAACTTAAAATAGAAATTTACATCTCTACAACACCAGTTGAGCAACATGACCCAGTCCTTGGTGCATCGAAGTATAAAGATTAACACTACCTTATGCAACATTTCTGACTCAGCGCATTTTCACGAAAGCAAAATATTAACTACAACAATACTTTTTTCATTTTCAATTGCAACTGATTGACTATTCTGTAATTACAAAATAATTAGAATCACTGTCGAACTTCGTTGTAGTACATTTAATTATTTGAAAATAATAGGGTTAACTTGTTGCCAGAATTGTAAACACATACAGACACAGAATTTATCACAAATTGGTAATAATAATAATAAACTATCATTCAATGGGTTATCTTAGCTAGTTTCTAAAAATGCAAATTCATTCATGTGTATCTACAATCAATCAAGCACAGAAACAAATGACAGTAGCTTTGGAAATAAAACCACCGATAACAGTCCTGACAGAAAATGGTAATTTAGAACTATAATAATTCATCAGACGAAAGGAAGAACTAACATATGTCCATCCTCAACAGACATGAGTCAATACATACTTCACTTAATGCAAGTTCCAAACTGATTCTATGCGTATTTAGACAAGTGATTTGCTCAGCCAATGACAACAGCCGCATGCATACAAAATGTTCTCATAATTGCTCGACTCACCCTCTTTTTCAATTTTATTTATATTTAAAACATATTGTTTTCTCATTTCTTACCCTTTATGTTGTTCAGGCACATGCATTACACATCTCCAATGCTATCATTTACCCTCAACTTCAGGATGGCACTACAATAACAAGGTTGTAGCAAATCTCAATTTTACTTATGAAAGAGCTGATCACAAAATTTGTCCTAGTATTATGTCAAAGATCATAGAATAGATCTATGTTTTAAAGGCGTCCGTAAGGCGACGCCTAGGCGTCGAGGCGCCCCCCCCCAGCGCTTTGCGCTTTAGGCGCCTAGGCGTCCGCTTTAGGCGCCTAGGCGTCGAAGCGCCCCCCCCCCCCCCCCCCCAGCGCCTTAAAGCAAGGCGTCGCCTTAAAAACATAGGAATAGATACAGGAACTAAACAAATCAGGATACTGAATACATCCTACACCAATCATTGCATCGATTTACTTGGCACAACTAAAGTTGCAAAACAAATCATTGGTCCCTAATCCATTATGTTTGTCAGGCATTACATGGAAGCACATCCCAGGTCAATGGAATGGATGAAGGCAGTGCTCCCTATTTGATCTATTCATTATCATTCAAAGCTGATGCATCCAAAAGTTGCTGCTCTTGATGGTGCTTTCATTACAGCGAAAGCAGTCGGACAGCACCCAATGTTGTGTCAGTTAAATGTGATAAGTATACCACCACAATATAATTACAAAACAAATCCTTCAAGTTCAATCCACTGATCTACCAGTCAAATCTGATGTAAGCCCCAAAAAAGGTCTATTGATTATGCTCTAGCATCAACTGATTAAGCATATGGCATGCAATTATGCAACATTTTTCCTTTACAAAAGCATAGACATGCAGCTGTGATGGTCCTAATAAACTGAATGGGTAGATCAATTGCTCTATTTAAATATCGGTTCTATGTTTTGAATAGCTGAGTTATGTAGCACCTTTAACTTTCAAAAAAAGATGGGAAATTTATGTGTAACTGATAGCAAAATGTTGAAGCGGATACTGACCTCTGCTTGTCTGATTATTATTAACAGTATAGTTGCCCATGTAACTTGCTGGCATGTTCGATTTGATATCTGGATCGATATTTCCAAGATCGTTATCAAAAGGAGGAATATCGATCTCAGATGACGTGAACCTCCAGGTTGAGTCACCATAAATAGAGTTGTTGCCATATGTATCTATGTTGTTCATTTCATATGCATTGGCTGACGCAGAAAAAGGTTCACCAATGGTGCCAGTTGGGTTGCTCCTTCCATAGC
Source organism: Triticum timopheevii (assembly GCA_963921465.1). NCBI lineage: Eukaryota > Viridiplantae > Streptophyta > Magnoliopsida > Poales > Poaceae > Triticum > Triticum timopheevii. The sequence continues at coordinate 168,885,407 of OY997264.1, read as the reverse complement.
CGCCAGACGGCAAGCCAAAGTTATCTCCAGCCCCACGGCCAATGTTAGACCCAAGGCTTGAAATGCTTCCCATCCCATGGGCAGAAGTAGGACCTCCCCAATTTATACCGTCGCCAGTAATACCAACTTGACTCCCACTTCCAGATGGTACAAAAGAACTCATGTTTGTAGGGCTGTTCTGGTAGTTGACATTTCCATTACCCCAAACATTCCTTCCCATTGAACTCAATATTGATCCTGAATCGTCATTCAGACCAACATACCCAATAGGGCTGCCTAGTCTGTTTGAACCACCATTGTAGTATGAACCCATTTGCCGCCCATTTGAGTTATTGAGGAAACTAGAGTTTGCACCAAAATTCGCATTCATCCCAGTTTCAACATTCATGCCCATTCCATAACTGGGGCCAAATGAAGAAAACCCATTTCGTGCACCTGAAAGCAGCCCAAACCTTCCATCCACTCTCATGCCGTAACCTCCTATCGGGTTTGGGCTATATCCCTGGTTGAAGCCATTCAAGAAGTTGTGAACCCTGCTGATAGCAAGGTTCTGCCCTCCAGCAGGTGAGCGTGCGACAGGTCCAGGCGACTGCTCCTTTGGGACAGCTCTCTTGACTTCAACCATCTTGCCATTAAGCTCGTGGAAGTTCTTGTGCAGCGCCTTATCCACTGCATCTTCTGAATCATAGGTGATGAAGCCAAAGCCCCTGGGCCTCTGTGTGTTGTGGTCGTACATGACAACCACATCTGTTATCATACCGAATTGCTCAAAATACCTTCTGAATTCAACCTCAGTAACATTGGAGGCCAGCCCCCCAACAAAGATCTTTCTGGTACGGACTGGCCCAGGCGAGCCTATGCTGCTGCCATTGTTCTTGCTTGCAATGCTCTGGTCGTCCCTGGGAACAGCTTTCTTGGCTTCGACCTGAATTGAATTGGCGCAGACAATTGAGCTCAAGCTTGATTGAACCACAGACAGGATTACAAACGGAATTCCCAAGGAAATGCACATGACTAGACTAGCAGGAGGAGGAACAAGAATGGCATGAGGTAATTACCATGCGGCCATCGATCATGTGCTTGTCCATGGTGACTCGCTCAGCGACGCCTGCCTCAGCGAAGACTATGAAGCCGAAGCCGCGCGCGCGGCCGGTGTTGCGGTCCCGCATGATGACGGCCTCGGTGACCTCGCCGAAGCGGCCAAAGTATTCGCGGAGGCGGTCCTCGTCCGTCTCCCAGGAGATGCCGCCGACGAAGAGCTTCCCGGAGTCGGCCTCCATCGCGTCCTCCCCTCCCCTCCTACCCCTGCAATCCACAAGTCAGGGCGAATTCATACCAGCCAGCCATAGCAAATGCGGACAAAACCCCGACTTATCCACAAGGGCAGCCACAAAACGAAACGCGCACACGCCCCGCGCGCGCGCGCGCAGGGCTAGCTAGATCCGAGCTGAAAGCAACGCGGCGATCGAGCCGCGCCCGCGGCCCACGCAGCAAAACGACAAGCGCGCCTCACAGGGGCACGGAATTACGCGAGATCCGTACCAGATCCGGCCGATCCAGCGGCGATCGGCGCCGGGGGGGCGGGGCGGATCGGGCGACTCACCGATCGGCGGTCGGCGGCGGCGGTCGGCGGCGGCGGAGGAGGAGGAGGTGGGATCGGGGGAGCCGCGGGGCCGCTCCTCGCGATCTCCGGCGGTGCCAGCCAAGATCTCGATGCGGCCGGGGGGAGCAAGGCGATGGGAAAGGGAGGGGGGAAGGGGAGGTGGGGATGTTACTTGGGCTTGGACGCTTCGTCTCCTCCTCTCCTTTTTATCGAACCTTTGCTCGCTCCTCTCTCTCCCACCCCCCTCCCTCCGCCCGCTCGCTCGGTGCTACGCTGCGCTGCGCTGCGATGCGGTTGTTGTTTTTTACTTTTGCGCGGACGGAGGGGGGTTGCCTTTTTTAATCGGTTTCCGCTGGCCTGGAATCGCGGTGCTCGGCTCGATTGGGAAAGCAGCAGCGGGGGCGGGGTGGGGGTGACGCGGATAATCGCATAAAATTATCCAGGGGGCAGGTGCGTGCCGCCCGCTCGGCCCTGCCGCGCTGGACCCTGAGCTGGGCTTGCCTGGTGCGCCGCGAGGAGGAAGACGAACCAAGCTGACGCTGCGTGCTACCCGGAGATGAACCTGCCAGGGACGCGGAGAGACGGACCGGAGCCGGCCCGGTTTCAAAATCCTCTTCTTTCCCTTGCACCCAAGAAAGCTCCGAGCTTTTGAAGCTTTTGAAATGGTATAGTAGTTCTGTTTTACCGGCGGAGACAAGAAATGGAGCAGCGTCATTGACGGGATGCATATAGGTATGGGATTATATGGCTTGAAAATGACATGCTCTCTCATGCCCAGAAAATATCTCACGTAATTCAAATATGCCACATGCATGATCACATGCGGCTAGAAAACCATGAAGTTTCCCCGCAAAAAAAAACATGAAGTCACTGTTGAATAAAATTACCAAGTTTTTGGTTGATTTAATCCATAAATAGGTTATGAACATGACACTGACAATATTAAACTCATACTACTACGCATATAGCAGAAACCACTATGCAAATATCTAGTACTCCATACAAGCAACACAAAAATAAACATAAGACGGGTAAACGAATTATATCATCCGGCTAGTTAAAAAACCATGAAGTTATACTCAATGTTTTGTGCACTACTACGGTGAAACTCTTTTTTTAGGCAACAGCGAAACTCTAATGGTTTCATTCTTTTTCTTCGGGCTGCGTTTCTTTCAAATTATTGGGCTTTCCAATCGAAATACTTTTTATCTAATCTGATTTTTGTTCTTATGGTTGTAAATGTGGATGGTCTCCACAAATGGGCAAGGTAGGAAGACGTGGTTGGAAGTTTCTTACCAGGGGAGACAAGAAATGGAGTACCGTCGACGGGGAATAAAATGTCTTGAAAATGATAGGTTCTACTCCCTCCGTCCCATAATGTAAAACGTTTTTTGACTAGTGTCAAAAAACGTTTTACATTATGGGATAGTGTCAAAAAACGTTTTACATTATGGGACGGAGGGAGTACCTTTCTTTCTTTTTTTGCGGGGAAAAATGACAAGTTCTTTCTTTTATGCCTGAAAAACATCTCACGTAATTCAAGTATGAGGCATGCTAGAACATGTGCACATGCATGATCAGGTGCGGCAAAAAAGTTGAGGTCATATATACTTATGTTTCGTCGGTACTACGGTCAAACTTTACCAGAATGTTAGAAATCTGACATCGGATTTTTAAACATGGCAAATCAAATACTTTTATGGTAACTGCATGGCAATTCCCTTCAACGAGCATGGCAAATTCTGGCCACCGCAAAATATAATTTGTAAAAAAACGTTCAATTGGCCATGCTTAAAAATCTAACGTTGGAATTTTAGCAAAATATAAAAATTAAGACTTTCAAATTATTGGGCTATCCGGTTGAAATACTCTTTATCCAATCAGATTTTTTTTCTTATCTTGCATCATATGATTGTGACATGGAAAATGATTCTAGAATGCGAAAAACAAACATAAATGCGTACTAAAGACAAGTATGTGCACAGTGCACACACACACACATGTGCAATATTTGGTATAAAAATATAATTGTGGATTGGGAGGGGAAAACTATAAATCAGGATGAAATATCCAAATTTATTAAGTAAAGAGAATGAACAGGAGATTATCAAAATAAAAAAACAATAAACAATTTGTTGATTAGCATGCATGAGTGAGGAACTCCAGCGAGAACTAGGTACTAACTAGGGGCACATTTATCCTCCAAGAAGCCCAACCAGGCTCGCGCAGACGCGCACTGCAAAAATGGTCTGTTTCGTTGGCTCGGTTTATACCTGGCCATACCTCGGGCCGGGCCGGGCCTAGTCAAGCCCGACGCAAAAAACCCAGGCCCAGGCCCGGCTCGGCCCGGCCATCGGGCCTGTTTTCTGGGCCCGAGCCCGGCTCAAACACGTAAAAGCTCGTCGGGCTTCGGGCCGGCCCGGCCCGACCTTCAGAAAAACGCAAAAACGACGGGCCCGGGCCCGGCCCGGCCCGGCCTTCGGGCTCAAAAATCTAGGCCCAAGCCCGGCCCGGGGGCAGCGTCGGGCCGGACCGGGCTTCCCATGGCCAGGTATAGCTCGGTTGCATCAGTTTACTGGTCAACGCGATGTTTATCGTTATGGCCCGGGGGGGTGCCTCACCTTGCTGGTTATCGGCCCAAGTATGTCCATCGAGGACCCCGTGGGTCGGTTTCCGCCCTGGGCCATCATGCTGACACATGGGCCATGCAGAATAAAGATTCAGGAAGCCTTGTTGTTCAAGACAAGAAGCCGGGTCCGTGAAGGACTCTAACTTTTGTAAACCTAGGGCCCTGATATCTTATATAAGTCGAGGTCGGGCTGGTGCGCCGCGAGGAGGGAGACGAACCAAGCTGACGCTGCCCTGCAGTGTGCTAGCCAGAGCTTGCCGAGTTTCAAATTCTCCTCTCTTATGCCGGAAGCTCCGATCTTTTGAAATGGTGGTACTACTCTTCTACTAACTGAGGCGAGAAATGGAGTACCATTGATGGGATGCATGTAGTGATGTACGCTTGTAGGGGATTAAATGGCTTGAAAATGACATGCTCTCTCATGCCCAGAAAATATCTCACATAATTCAAATATGCCACATGCATGATTTAGAGGCGGCTGAAGCCAAAGTGGAAAAACTGCAAAAGCTGAAGCATGAGCCCAAATAAAAAGGGCTTTTATCCAATATGATTTTTCCTTATCGTTGTATCAAAATGTGGATGGTCTCCGCAAATGGACAAGGTAGGGGGCATGGTTGAAAGTCTTTTGATGCAAAGCCTTGCGAAAAAGACGGGTATCGTATGATTGTGATATGGAGTAGTAACTCAACAGGAAATTGTCGCCTTAAGTTTTTATAAATGTGAAAACACAAACATGCCTGCAAAAAAAATAAGAGCGAGCATTTCCATGAGGTTATCAAAAAATGTACCCCAGTAAATTGTTATTGGGATTGTCCCAATAATTTAGAAGGGGTTTGTAGGTGAGGTGCTTTATCAGGATCCCAATAAGCTCCTCCCAATAATCTGTTTTTTTTCTATTTCTCTTCAATCTTGCATATGAACTACATATGTATGTCCATTGTACCAACATATAATTCAAATAATTATATTTTAGACACATATAATTGGACAATGTTTAAAATCCACAATTTATGAAATTAGATTTGAAATTCGAATTCAAATTTGAACATAACAAATAGTCCAACTAGTTCAAAGTAAACATGACAATTGTCCAAATCAATTAAGTAAAGATAACATCAAGAAGTTTATTGCCCATGGAGCGCCCACAGATGCTGAGCAAGGTCCTCATGAAGTTGTTCAGGCCCCGTGCTACTCCCGTAGGAGTTGTTGAATTTCCCTGAAGAGGAAGGGTGATGTAGTACGACAGCAGAAGTACTTCCCTCAGTTAAGAACCAAGGTTTATCGAACTAGTAGGAGGCATCACACTGTCAACTTCAACATCACCTACACACAAATAAATAATTGCTTGGATCCAACAAAGGAAAAGGGGGGTCGTCACTCCCCTTGTTCTTGCTAGACACAAGGTCAAAAGCAAATAATAGTAATGATAGTAAAAATAAGTAGGATAATGTAGCAATAGCAAAATAGTAGTGGTAACTGTAGGATCTAGCAACTTAATTAAGAATGGACCCGGGAATCATAGGTTCACTAGTGGCATCTCTCTTGAAAGCATAATAGCGAATGATAAGCAAATTATTGTTGGGCAATTGGTAGAATTGCACATAGTTATGATGATCATTTATGGCATAATCATTACATAGGCATTACGTTTGTGATAAGAACGTTAAACTTACTGAAGTCTACTACTATTACTCTAACCCAAGACTGCTATCCAGCATGCATCTCAAAGTATTAAGTTCATGATAAACAGAGTAACGTGATAAGCAAGATGACATAATGCATATGTAGACAAAGTAGGACCAATCAATGTGATCAAACCACATCGTTTTATCCTTAGTAGCAACAATACAATACGTGCCTTTCTACCCCTCCTATCACAGAGCAAGGTCACCACGAGATTGAACCTACTACAAGCACCACCCCCGCTGAAGATGAATCAATCAAACTTGGCTAAAGTAGACCAATAGACCAAAGAGAAATAAAAAGCTATAAAATTACGCAAATAGGTAGGCTCCAGAAATCATAAAAGATCAATGAATAATCTGATCATAAACCCATAATTCATCGGATACCAACACATTTCAAAAGATTACATCGAATGGATAGTAGATAAGATCATTGTATTGAACACACACACACACACACACACACACACACACACACACACACACACACATATATATATATATATATAGAGAGAGAGAGAGAGATCTAGCTACTGATATGGACCCATAGGTGATGTAGGGTGGAAACCTAATGGCGATTTGTCACGAAATGGAGGGGATTTCCCGAAGAACACGATGAACACAAGAGAGGAAAACACCCAAATCAACGGGATCCAATCACACATGTGATAAATCCACATACACAAAGGGGAAAGACAAGATCCAAAGTCAACAAAGGGAGATACAAAAGGGGAACTAATTCATTCCAATCCTTGAAGGAAAGAGGTCTTGAATCCTTGGAGGATCTTCCCACAAAGGGGGTCTTCAATCCACTTGGGGGATCTTCTCCTGGGAGGTCTTGGTCTCCATAGAAGCAGGGATAAGTGGATGAGCAAAGTGAAGGAAATATGCCCCAGAGGCAATAATAAAGTTCTTAGTTTGTATTTCCTTATTTCATGATAAATGTTTATCATTCATGCTAGAATTGTATTAACTGGAAACTTGATACATGTGTGGATACATAGACAAAATACCGTGTCCCTAGTAAGCCTCTACTAGACTAGCTCGTTGATCAAAGATGGTTAAGTTTCCTAACCATAGACATGTGTTGTCATTTGTTAAATGGGATCACATCATTAGGAGAATGATGTGATGTACAAGACCCATTCGTTAGCTTAGCATTATGATCATTCAGTTTTATTGCTACTGTTTTCTTCATGTCAAATACATATTCCTTTGACTATGAGATTATACAACTCCCGGATACCAGAGGAATGCCTTGTGTGCTATCAAACGTCACAACGTAACTGAGTGATTATTAAGATGCTCTATATTATGTTTGTTGGGTTGCGCTAGCTAGATCCGAGCTGAAAGCAATGCGGTGATCAAGCCGCGCCTGTGGCCCACGCAGCAAAACGACAAGCGCGCCTCACAAGACCGTGGAATTATGTGAGATCAGTACCAGATCGGCCGATCCAGCGGCGATCAGCGCCGGGGGGCGGGGCGGATCGGGCGACTCATCGATAGGCGGTCGGCGGCAGCGGAGGAGGAGGAGGTGGGATAGAGGGAGCCGCGGGGCCGCTCCTCGCGATCTCCGGCGGTGCTAGCTGATACGTCTCCTCGTATCTACTTTTCCAAACACTTTTGCCCTTGTTTTGGACTCTAACCCGGACTAACACTGTTTTCAGCAGAACTGCCATGGTGTTATTTTTGTGCAGACTCGGAATGACCTAAAAATCCACGGAGCAACTTTTCAGAATTAATAAAAAATACTAGCGAAAGAATCAGCGTCAGGGGGTCCACACCCTGTCCACGAGGGAGGGGGCGCGCCCTAGCCCCCTTCCCTAGGGCGCGTCCCCTGCCTCGTGGGCCCCCTGGATGTCCACCGACCTCAACTCCAACTCCATATATTTGCTTTCACGGAGAGAAAAATCAGAGAGAAAGTTTCATCGCGTTTTACGATACGGAGCCGCCGCCAAGCCCTAATCTCTCTCGGGAGGGCTGATCTGGAGTCCGTTCGGGGCTCCGGAGAGGGGGATTCGTCTCCGTCATCATCATCAACCATCCTCCATCACCAATTTCATGATGCTCACCTCCGTGCATGAGTAATTCCATCGTAGCCTTGCTGGACGGTGATGGGTTGGATGAGATTTACCATGTAATCAAGTTAGTTTTGTTAGGGTTTGATCCCTAGTATCCACTATGTTCTGAGATTGATGTTGCTATGACTTTGCTATGCTTAATGCTTGTCACTAGGGCCTGAGTGCCATGATTTCAGATCTGAACCTATTATGTTTTCATGAATATATGTGAGTTCTTGGTCCTATCTTGCAAGTCTATAGTCACCTATTATGTGTTATGATCCGACAACCCCGAAGTGACAATAATCGGGATACTTCTCGGTGATGACCGTAGTTTGAGGAGTTCATGTATTCACTATGTGTTAATGCCTTGGTCCGGTACTCTATTAAAAGGAGGCATTAATATCCCTTAGTTTCCATTAGGACCCCGCTGCCACGGGAGGGTAGGACAAAAGATGTCATGCAAGTTCTTTTCCTTAAGCACGTATGACTATATTTAGAATACATGCCTACATTACATTGATGAATTGGAGCTAGTTCTGTGTCACCCTATGTTATAACTATTACATGAGGAATCACATCCGATATAATTATCCATCACTGATCCAATGCCTACGAGCTTTTCACATATTGTGTTTTGCTTATTTAATTTACCGTTGCTACTGTTACAATTATTACAAAACTGCTACTATCACTTTTGCTACTGTTAGCATTACTTCCATACTACTTTGCTGCAGATACTAAGTTATCTAGGTGTGGTTGAATTGACAACTCAACTGCTAATACTTGAGAATATTCTTTGGCTCCCCTTGTGTCGAATCAATAAATTTGGGTTGAATACTCTACCCTCGAAAACTGTTGCGATCCCCTATACTTGTGGGTTATCAAGACTATTTTCTGGCACCGTTGCCGGGGAGCATAGCTCTATTCTTTGAGTCACTTGGGATTTATATCTGCTGGTCACCATGAGGAACTTGAAAGACGAAAGAACTAAGATTTATCCATCAACTACGAGGGGAGGTAAGGAACTGCCATCTAGCTCTACACTAGATTCTCCTTCTGTTATGAGTAAGCTTGCGACACCTAAACCTGCTTCTGCTATTAATTCTGATACGTCGCATGTTATTGATGATGCCACTTCTACTATGCATGATACTTATGATGAAACTACTGTGTCATTAGGTGAATTTCTTGATGAACAACTTGCTAGGGTTAGAGAAAATGAAATTGTTGAAAACAAAATTATTGAAGATAGTGATGATGAAGATTCTCCCCCTAAGTATGAATTGCCTGTTGTTCCTGAGGGTTATGTTATGGATGAAGAAACTGCTAGAGATTTTCTTGCTTGCAATGATAGATCTGATCTTAAGAAGTTATTAGCTAAACTGAAACAGAAAGCTCTGAATGCTAGAATGAAATATGATCCTGCTTTTGCTACTTCACCTATCCTTGTTGCTGACAAGGATTATGATTTCTCTGTTGATCCTGAGATAATTACTTTGGTTGAATCTGATCCTTTTTATGGCTATGAATCTGAAACTATTGTGGCACATCTTACTAAATTGAATGATATAGCCACCCTATTCACTAATGATGAGAAATCTCACTACTATTATATCCTTAAGATATTTCCATTCTCATTAAAGGGTGATGCTAAAACTTGGTTTAATTCTCTTGATATTGGTTGTGTGCATAGTCCCCAGGATATGATTTATTACTTCTCTGCTAAATATTTCCCTGCTCATAAGAAATAAGCTGCCTTGAGGGAAATATATAATTTTGTGCAAATTGAAGAAGAGAGTCTCCCACAAGCTTGGGGGAGGCTTCTCCGATTACTTAATGCTTTGCCTGATCATCCTCTTAAGAAAAATAAAATACTTGATATCTTTTATAATGGACTAACTGATGCTTCAAAGGACCACTTGGATAGTTGTGCTGGTTGTGTTTTCAGGGAAAGAACAGTCGGTCAAGTTGAATTGCTATTGAATAATATGTTGACTAATGAAAATAATTGGACACTTCCTGGGCCAATTGAGCCAACTCCTAAACCAACTCCGAAGAAGAGGGGTGTTCTATTTCTCAGACTAGAAGATATGCAAGAGGCAAAGAAATCTATGAAAGAAAAAGGTATTACAGCTGAAGATGTTAAGAATTTACCTCCTGTTGAAGAAATACATGGTCTTAATATGCCACCTATTGAAGAAACACATGGTCTTGATAACCCGACACAGGTAGTAAAGGTAAATTCTCTCTATATACATGATAAAGTTGAAATCCCGTCTACTAAGTTTGCTAGCCAATGCTTGGATGAATTTGATGATTTTATGGCTAGACAAGAAAACTTTAATGCTTATGTTGGTAGAGAATTAAAGAGTAATGCTTACATGATTGGATGCTTGAGTGGTTATATGGCTAGAGTTAAAGGAGAACTTAAACTCATTAGTAAATATGCTTCTATGGTTACCACTCAAGCAGAACAAGTACTTCAAGCTCAAAGTGATTTGCTCGATGAATTAAATAATAAACATGACTTTGCTGTTAAAGTGGCTACTAGAACTGGTAAAATGAATCAGGAACCTTTGTATCCTGAAGGCCACCCTAAAAGAATTGAGCAGGATTCTCAGAGAAATAATTTAGATGCACCTAGTCCTTCTAAAAGGAAGAAAAAGAAAAATGATAGGACTTTGCATTCTTCTTGTGAACCTATTGTAGACACACCTGAGAATCCCAATGATATTTCTATTTCTGATGCTGAAACACAATCTGGTGATGAACATGAAACTAGTGATAATGTTAATGATAATGTTCATGTTGATGCTCAACCTAGCAATAATTATGATGTAGAGATTGAACCTGCTGTTGATCTTGATAACCCACAACCAAAGAGTCAATGTTATGATAAGAGAGATTTTGTTGCTAGGAAGCATGGTAAAGAAAGAGAACCATGGGTTTAGAAACCCATGCCTTTTCCTCCTAAGCCATCCAAGAAAAAGGATGATGAGGATTTTGAGCGCTTTGCTGAAATGATTAGACCTATCTTCTTACGTATGCGCTTAACTGACATGCTTAAAGTGAATCCTTATGCTAAATACATGAAATATATTATCACAAATAAAAGAAAGATACCGAAAGCTAAAATTTCCACCATGCTTGCTAATTACACTTTTAAAGGTGGAATACCTAAGAAACTAGGAGATCCAGGAGTACCAACTATGCCATGCTCCATTAAAAGAAACTATGTTAAAACTGCTTTATGTGATCTTGGAGCCGGTGTTAGTGTTATGCCTCTCTCTTTATATAGTAGACTTGAATTGTATAAGTTGACACCTACTGAAATATCTTTGCAAATGGTCGATAAATCAACTGCTATACCTGTCGGTATTTGTGAGGATGTACCTGTTGTGGTTGCAAACGTTACTATCTTAACGGACTTTGTTATTCTTGATATTCCCGAGGACGATAGTATGTCGACTATCCTTGGTAGACCCTTTTTGAATACTGCAGGGGCTATTATTGATTGCAACAAAGGCAATGTCACTTTTCATGTTAATGGTAATGAGCATACGATACACTTTCCGAGGAAACAACCTCAAGTTCATAGAATCAATTCTATTGGAAAATTTCCAACTATTATTATTGGAGGTTTTGAATTTCCTCTTCCTACTGTCAAGAAGAAATATGATATTCTTATTATTGGGGATGTTCATATCCTCATTGAGGTAACCTAGTGTTATTTAAAATTTCTCCGGTTCCATGTTATTCGGAATGAGTTTGTTAACAAGACTTGATCAACCTTGTTAGTAGATTCCTTTTGATGATCATGAGATGGATGAAGTTAGAAGGCACAACCTTCTGTACCCTCTTTTTACTTTCTGTTATTTAGATTAAATAAAGTAAAAATAGTATTTTCTGTCTGCTTTCTGAATTATCCATGCAATAAAAAAATACCCCAAAAAATAAAAGTTCTCCAAATGCCTTGCAAATTTAGTATGATTTTTTCTGGAATATTTGAGAATATTTGGCACCGAGAACACAGCAGGGGGAGCGGGCACCTGGCCACGAGGGTCCAGGGCGCGCCCCCTACCTCGTGGGCCCACGGTGGCCCCCCTCCACTTATTCCTGCACCCACACACTTCATCTTCCTCCCAAAAAATCACCATCCAGCTCAAGCACGAGTTCTAGCTCACTTTGCTGCCATTTTCGATCTCCTTGCTCAAAGCTCCATTCACAAAACTGCTTTGGGGGATTGTTCTTTGGTATGTGACTCCTCCAATGGTCCAATTAGTTTTTGTTCTAGTGCTTTATTCATTGCAAATTTTTGCTGCCTAGGTGACCCTGTTCTTGAGCTTGCATATCAAATTTATATGGTCCCAAGTAATTCTAATGCATGATATAGGCTCTAGGAACTTATGGGAGTAGTTGCTATCAGTTTTGTTGAGTTTGATTCACTTTTATTTTGAGTTACTAAAAATTTCAAATATTTTCAGAAAATGATTAAGAGATTTTTGGGGGGCTCTTCTAACCAAGGCTCTAAGGATAAGCAAGCTAAGGAGAATGAAAAGGTCAAGTATAATCTCCCCCGTGTGGCGAAAATGCGGCCGTGTGAATGGCCTTGTGATGATTTCTTGAGAGCAGCCGGGATTTATGATGACTTTTATTCTTTGGCTGATAATGCGGGCCTCACCAACTTCCTCCATGACTAGGCTGAACAGTATCTCTTACTCACCAGTACTTTCGTGCAAAATTTCTACTTTTATCCTAAGAAATCACCTCCTTCAGTAGCGTTTCATTTATATGACTTGGCTAGGGAGATGACACTATATGAATTTTCCATAGTTTGCAAGATACCTTTCAGGGGCAGCTTAGAGGAACCACATCATAAAGATGTGGATGGATTTATTGATACCATTATTGTAGGGGAAACGAGGAAGGTTTCCGATGCAAGAATTACTAGCATACATTTTCCTGTTTTACGCTATTTTGCAATATTTGCTAGTCGATGCTTAATTGGTCGCGGAAACTGTGGAAACCTTAGTGTTCCTAATATTATTATTTTGTTCCATGCTTTATTTCGTGATAACTCTATTAGTATGGGCACAATTATTGCTAAACGATTAAGCCTGAACCGTACAAAGGGCCCCATCTTTGGAGGTATTTATGCTGCATGCCTTGCTAAACATTTCAGGATACCTATTAGGCATTTTGAGAAAGAGGAAAAGCTGCTGCCCCCTACTTTTCTAGATTATAAGAGCATGGTAGCACATGAGTTTATTGTTAATAATGATGATAAGATGCTTTTGTATAATTTGAGATTTAATAAGAAACATAGTGAGACTATTATCTTGCCTGCGCCCTCTTTGTTTGATTTAACTACAGGCCATTACCTCGTCTTGCCGGCGGCCGTTTACGCGTACTGGGGCCAGACATCAGCCCCAGAGCCCGAGCCGGAACCGCCACTTGACCCTTATCGTCCATCATCTTACCAGTGGGATCCGGAGGAGATCGCCAGCCAGTGGCAATATGATGACACTCCTCAGTACATCGGAGAGAGTAGCCATGATCCATGGGCATATACCAACTTAGGCCAAAAGCCTAAGCTTGGGGGAGTATGTATTTCTCATCGACATTACATTCATGTTCACACAAACTCATTCTAGTTGTCGGTGCTCATACTTTTTCATTGTACTACCATGCTAGTTTAATTTCTTTTTCTAGCTTTATTCTTGTGTGTTTGATAAACCTTAAGAAAAACCAAAAAACAATTAGTTAGTTTACTTTCCATGCTTGTAGTAGTAATTAAAAGAAAACCCAAAAAGATTTCTCATTCTTCTTTTGCTTGTTGAGAGCTTTCCCATGTAAATAGTTTTATTTCTTTTCTTTCCTTTGGGGGTCGAGAGGAGAAGACTATAATGAAAATGTTTAGTGGCTCTCATATGCATAATTGTTGATTTAACCATGAGCCCATATTACCTTGTCTTCTCCCTTGAATTGAATGCTTGCAGATTCCATCTTAGTCCAATGCACGTGCACTATTATTATTATACACATCGTTCGGTCGTGCAAGTGAAAGGCAATAATGACGATATATGATGGAGTGATTGAGATGAGAGAAGCTGGTACGAACTCGACCTCTCTTGTTTTTGTAAATATGATTAGTTCATCATTCCTGTTTCAGCCTATTATGAATAAACATGTTTGCAATGACAATTAGAGATTATAGTTGCTTATGCCATGCTTAATTAGCTAGGAGCTTATAATGGTTTACCTTGCGTGCCAACATGCTATTAAAATGGTTGTGATGTGGTATGATAGGGTGGTATCCTCCTTTGAATAATTCGAGTGACTTGACTTGGCACATGTTCACGCATGTAGTTGAAACAAAATCAACATAGCCTTCACGATATTTATGTTCATGGTGGATTATATCCTACTCATGATTGCACCTAGTGTTGATTAATTTTAATGCATGTTCATGGTTGTTGTCGCTCTCTCAGTTGGTCGCTTCCCAGTCTCTTGCTAGCCTTCACCTGTACTAAGCGGGAATACTGCTTGTGCATATAAACTCCATAATCCCCAAAGTTATTCCATATGAGTCCACCATACCTTCCTATATGCGGTATCTACCTACCGCTCCAAGTAAATTTGTATGTGCCAAACTCCAAACCTTCAAATGAAATTCTGTTTTGTATGCTCGAGCAGCTCATGTATCAACTAGGGCTGTCTGTATCTTCCATGCTAGGTGGGTATTTCTCAAGAGGACTGTACTCCGCTCCTCATTCACGAGAAAATGGCTGGTAACCGGGATGCCCAGTCCCATGCTCAAATCAAATCAAAATAATTAAACAAAACTCCCCCAGGATTGCTGCTAGTTGGAGGCACCCGTTGTTTCGGGCAAGCCATGGATTGATGCTTGTTGGTGGTGGGGGAGTATAAACTTTACCATTCTGTTTGGGAACCGCCTATAATGTGTGTAGCATGGAAGATATTGAGATCTCATAGTTGTTATGTTGACAGTGAAAGTATACCGCTCAAAATGTTATTCATCTCTATTTCAAAAACAAGCTCTGGCACCTCTACAAATCCCTGCTTCCCTCTGCGAAGGGACTATCTATTTACTTTTATGTTGAGTCATCACCCTCTTATTAAAAAGCACCCACTGGAGAGCACCGCTGTCATTTGCATGCATTACTATTAGTTTATATTGGGTATGACTATGACTGGATCTCTTTTACCATGAATTACAATGTTTAGTCAGTCCTTGATCTTTAAAGGTGCTCTGCATTTATGTTTTGCGGTCTCAGAAAGGGCTAGCAAGATACCATCTTGTTATATCATATTATGATTGTTTTGAGAACGTGTTGTCATCCGAGTTTTATTATTATTGTTCGCTAGTTGATTATGCCATTAATATGAGTAAACATGAGACCTAAGTGTTATTGTGACTATGGTTACTTCATAATCTTTGCAGAAAACTTGAATGTTGGCTTTACATATTTGCAACGACAAGAGCAAACAGAGTTTGTAAAAGTTTTTCTTTATCACTTTCAGTTTGTCAACTGAATTGCTTGAGGACAAGCAAAGGTTTAAGCTTAGGGGAGTTGATACGTCTCCATCGTATCTACTTTTCCAAACACTTTTGCCCTTGTTTTGGACTCTAACTTGCATGATTTGAATGGAACTAACCCGGACTAACGCTGTTTTTAGTAGAACTGCCATGACCTGAAAAATCCACGGAGCAACTTTTCAGAATTAATAAAAAATACTAGCGAAAGAATCAGCGTCAGGGGGCCCACACCCTGGCCATGAGGGTGGGGGCGCGCCCCCTTCCCCAGGGTGCGCCCCCTGCCTCGTGGCCCCCCTGGACGTTGCTACGTCTTGAGCTTGCGTTGGTTTTCCTCGAAGAGGAGAGGGTGATGCAGCAAAGTGTAGCGTAAGTATTTCCCTCAGTTTTGAGAACCAAGGTATCAATCCAGTAGGAGGCTCCTCAAAAGTCCCACGTGTTGGGGAACGTAGTAATTTCAAAAAAATTCCTACGCACACGCAAGATCATGGTGATGACATAGCAACGAGAGGGGAGAGTGTTGTCCACGTACCCCCGTAGACCGTAAGCAGAAGCGCTAGCACAACGCGGTTGATGTAGTCGTACGTCTTCACGATCCGACCGATCCAAGCACCGAACGTACGGCACCTCCGAGTTCAGCACACGTTCAGCTCGATGACGATCCCCGGGCTTCGATCCAGCAAAGCTTCGGGGATGAGTTCCGTCAGCACGACGGCGTGGTGACGATGATGATGCTCTACCGGCGCAGGGCTTCGCCTAAACTCCACGACGATATGACCGAGGTGGAATATGGTGGAGGGGGGCACCGCACACGGCTAAGGAACGATCCGTAGATCAACTTGTGTGTCTAGGGTGCCCCCGCCCCTGTATATAAAGGAGCCAGGGGGGAGGAGGCGGCCGGCCAAGGAGGGCGCGCCAAGGGGGGAGTCCTACTCCCACCGGGAGTAGGACTCCCTTCTTTCCTAGTTGGAGTAGGAGAAGGGGGAAGGAGGAGGAAGAGGGGAAGGAAGGGGGGCGTCGCCCCCCTCTCCTTGTCCTATTCAGACTAGGGAGGGGAGGGGGCGCGGCCCACCTCTTGCCTCCTCTCCTCTTCTCCCTTTTGGCCCATGTAGGCCCAATAACCCCCGGGAGGGTTCCGGTAACCCCCGGTACTCCGGTAAAATGCCGATTTCACCCGGAACACTCGATGTCCAAACATAGGCTTCCAATATATCAATCTTTATGTCTCGACCATTTCGAGACTCCTCGTCATGTCCGTGATCATATCCGGGACTTCGAACAAACTTTGGTACATCAAAACTTATAAACTCATAATAAAACTGTCATCGTAACGTTAAGCGTGCGGACCCTACGGGTTCGAGAACTATGTAGACATGACCTAGAACTATTCTCGGTCAATAACCAATAGCGGAACCTGGATGCCCATATTGGTTCCTACATATTCTTCGAAGATCTTTATCGGTCAAACCGCATAACAACATACGCTGTTCCCTTTGTCATCGGTATGTTACTTGCCCGAGATTCGATCGTCGGTATCCAATACCTAGTTCAATCTCGTTACTGGCAAGTCTCTTTACTCGTTACGTAATGCATCATCCCGTAACTAACTCATTTGTCACATTGCTTGCAAGGCTTATAGTGATGTGCATTACCGAGAGGGCCCAGAGATACCTCTCCGACAATCGGAGTGACAAAACCTAATGTCAAAATACGCCAACCCAACATCTACCTTTGGAGACACCTGTAGTACTCCTTTATAATCACCCAGTTACGTTGTGACGTTTGGTAGCACCCAAAGTGTTCCTCCGGTAAACCGGAGTTGCATAATCTCATAGTTTCAGGAACATGTATAAGTCATGAAGAAAGCAATAGCAATATACTAAACGATCAAGTGCTAGGCTAACGGAATGGGTCATGTCAATCACATCATTCTCCTAATGATGTGATCCCATTAATCAAATGACAACACATGCCTATGGTTAGGAAACATAACCATCTTTGATTAATGAGCTAGTCAAGTAGAGGCATACTAGTGACGTTATGTTTGTCTATGTATTCACACATGTATCATGTTTCCGGTTAATACAATTCTAGCATGAATAATAAGCATTTATCATGATATGAGGAAATAAATAATAACTTTATTATTGCCTCTAGGGCATAGTTCCTTCAGTCTCCCACTTGCACTAGAGTCAATAATCTAGATTACATAGTAATGATTCTAACACCCATGGAGTCTTGGTGCTGATCATGTTTTGCTCGTGAGAGAGGCTTAGTCAATGGATCTGCAACATTCAGATCCGTATGTATCTTGCAAATCTCTATGTCTCCCACTTGGACTTGGTCCCGAATGGAATTGAAGCATCTCTTGATGTGCTTGGTCCTCTTGTGAATATCTGGATTCCTTTGCCAAGGAAATTGCACCAGTATTGTCACAGAAGATCTTCATTGGTCCCGATGCACTAGGTATGACACCTAGATCGGAAATGAACTCCTTCATCCAGACTCCTTCATTTGCTGCTTCCGAAGTAGCTATGTACTCCGCTTCACATGTAGATCCCGCCACGACGCTTTGTTTAGAACTGCACCAACTTACAGCTCCACCGTTTAATAAAAACACGTATCCGGTTTGCGATTTAGAATCGTCCGGATCAGTGTCAAAGCTTGCATCGACGTAACTATTTACGACTAGCTCTATGTCACCTCCATATACAAGAAACATATCCTTAGTCCTTTTCAGGTATTTCAGGATGTTCTTGACCGCTGTCCAGTGATCCACTCCTAGATTACTTTGGTACCTTCCTGCCAAGCTTATTGCTAAGCATATGTCAGGTCTGGTACACAGCATTGCATACATGATAGAGCCTATGGTTGAAGCATAGGGAACATCTTTCATTTTCTCTCTATCTTCTGCTGTGGTCAGGCATTGAGTTTGACTCAACTTCACACCTTGAAGCATGGGCAAGAACCCTTTCTTTGCCTGATCCATTTTGAACTTTTTCAAAATTTTATCAAGGTATGTGCTTTGTGAAAGTCCTATTAAGCGTCTTGATCTATCTCTATAAATCTTGATGCCCAATATGTAAGCAGCTTCACCGAGGTCTTTCATTGAAAAACTTTTATTCAAGTATCCCTTTATGCTATCCAGAAATTCTATATCATTTCCAATTAATAATATGTCATCTACATATAATATCAGAAATGCTACAGAGCTCCCACTCACTTTGTTGTAAATACAGGCTTCTCCAAAAGTTTGTATAAAACCATATGCTTTGATCACACTATCAAAGCGTTTATTCCAACTCCGAGATGCTTGCACCAGTCCATAAATGGATCGCTGGAGCTTGCACACTTTGTTAGCACCTTTTGGATCAACAAAACCTTCTGGCTGCATCATATACAACTCTTCTTCCAGAAATCCATTCAAGAATGCAGTTTTGACATCCATTTGCCAAATTTCATAATCATGAAATGCAGCAATAGCTAACATGATTCGGACAGACTTAAGCATCGCTAAGGGTGAGAAGTCTCATCGTAGTCAACCCCTTGAACTTGTCGAAAACCTTTCGCAACAAGTCGAGCTTTATAGACAGTTACATTACCATCAGCGCCAGTCTTCTTCTTAAAGATCCATTTATTCTCAATGGCTTGCCGATCATCGGGCAAGTCAACCAAAGTCCATACTTTGTTCTCATACATGGATCCCATGTCAGATTTCATGGCCTCTAGCCATTTTGCGGAATCTGGGCTCATCATCGCTTCCTCATAGTTCGTAGGTTCATCATGGTCAAGTAACATGACTTCCAGAATAGGATTACCATACCACTCTGGTGCGGATCTTACTCTGGTAGACCTACGAGGTTCAGTAGAAACTTGATCTGAAGTTTCATGATCAATATCATTAGCTTCTTCACTAATTGGTGTAGGTGTCACAGGAACTGATTTCTGTGATGAACTACTTTCCAATAAGGGAGCAGGTACAGTTACCTCATCAAGTTCTACTTTCCTCCCACTTCTTTCGAGAGAAACTTCTTCTCTAGAAAGGATCCATTCTTAGCAACGAATGTTTTGCCTTCGGATCTGTGATAGAAGGTGTACCCAACAGTCTCTTTTGGGTATCCTATGAAGACACATTTCTCCGATTTAGGTTCGAGCTTATCTGGTTGAAGTTTCTTCACATAAGCATCGCAACCCCAAACTTTAAGAAATGACAACTTTGGTTTCTTGCCAAACCACAGTTCATAAGGCGTCGTCTCAACGGATTTTGATGGTGCCCTATTTAACGTGAATGCGGCCGTCTCTAAAGCATAACCCCAGAACGATAGCGGTAAATCGGTAAGAGACATCATAGATCGCACCATATCTAGTAAAGTACGATTACGACGTTCGGACACACCATTTCTTTGTGGTGTTCCAGGTGGCGTGAGTTGCGAAACTATTCCGCATTGTTTCAAATGTAAACCAAACTCGTAACTCAAATATTCTCCTCCACGATCAGATCGTAGAAACTTTATTTTCTTGTTACGATGATTTTCCACTTCACTCTGAAATTCTTTGAACTTTTCAAATGTTTCAGACTTGTGTTTCATTAAGTAGATATACCCATATCTGCTCAAATCATCTGTGAAGGTGAGAAAATAACGATATCCACACCACGAGCTTCAACATTCATCGGACCACATACATCTGTATGTATGATTTCCAACAAATCTGTTGCTCTCTCCATAGTACCGGAGAATGGTGTTTT
Source organism: Triticum timopheevii (assembly GCA_963921465.1). Classification (NCBI taxonomy): domain Eukaryota; kingdom Viridiplantae; phylum Streptophyta; class Magnoliopsida; order Poales; family Poaceae; genus Triticum; species Triticum timopheevii. Next base: position 168,865,122 of record OY997264.1, on the reverse strand, counting down.
AGTCATCTTGCCCATGAGGCACGGTTCGCAAGTACCAAGTGATTCATAATCAAGTGATTCCAAAAGTCCATAAGTATGGAGTTTCTTCATGCGCTTTACACCGATATGACCTAAACGGCAGTGCCACAAATAAGTTGCACTCTCATTATCAACTTTGCATCTTTTGGCTTCGACATTATGAATATGTGTATCACTACTTTCGAGATTCAATAAAAATAGACCACTCTTCAAGGGTGCATGACCATAAAAGATATTACTCGTATAAATAGAACAACCATTATTCTCTGATTTAAATGAATAACCGTCTCGCATCAAACAAGATCCAGATATAATGTTCATGCTCAATGCTGGCACCAAATAACAATTATTCAGGTCTAAAACTAATCCTGAAGGTAGATGTAGAGGTAGCGTGCCAGCCGCAATCACATTGACTTTGGAACCGTTTCCCACGCGCATCGTCACCTCGTCCTTCGCCAGTGCTCGCTTATTCCGTAGTCCCTGTTTCGAGTTGCAAATATTAGCAACAGAACCAGTAGCAAATACCCAGGTGCTACTATGAGCTCTAGTAAGGTACACATCAATAACATGTATATCACATATACCTTTGTTCACCTTGCCATCCTTCTTATCCGCCAAATACTTGGGGCAGTTCCGCTTCCAGTGTCCAGTCTGCTTGCAGTAGAAGCACTCAGTTTCAGGCTTAGGTCCAGACTTGGGTTTCTTCTCTTGATCAGCAACTTGCTTACCGTTCTTCTTGAAGTTCCCCTTCTTTTTTCCTTTGCCCTTTTTCTTGAAACTAGTGGTCTTGTTGACCATCAACACTTGATGCTCCTTCTTGATTTCTACCTCCGCAACTTTTAGCATTGCGAAGAGCTCGGGAATTGTCTTGTTCATCCCTTGCATATTATAGTTCATCACGAAGCTCTTGTAGCTTGGTGGTAGTGATTGGAGAATTCTGTCAATGAGGCTATCATCCGGAAGATTAACTCCCAGTTGAATCATGTGATTATTATACCTAGACATTTTGAGTATATGCTCACTGACAGAACTATTCTCCTCCATCTTGCAGCTGTAGAACTTATTGGAGACTTCATATCTCTCAACCCGGGCATTTGCTTGAAATATTAACTTCAACTCATGGAACATCTCATATGCTCCATGACGTTCAAAACATCGTTGAAGACCCGGTTCTAAGCCGTAAAGCATGGCACATTGAACTATCGAGTAGTCATCAGCTTTGCTCTGCCAGACGTTCTTCACGTCGTCAGTTGCATCAGCAGCAGGCTTGGCACCCAGCGGTGCTTCCAGGACGTAATTCTTCTGTGCAGCAATGAGGATAATCCTCAAGTTACGGACCCAGTCCGTGTAATTGCTACCATCATCCTTCAACTTTGCTTTCTCAAGGAACGCATTAAAATTCAACGGAACAACAGCACGAGCCATCTATCTACAACAAACATAGACAAGCAAAATACTATCAGGTACTAAGTTCATGATAAATTTAAGTTCAATTAATCATATTACTTAAGAACTCCCACTTAGACAGACATCTCTCTAGTCATCTAAGTGATCACGTGATCCAAATCAACTAAACCATAACCGATCATCACGTGAGATGGAGTAGTTTTCAATGGTGAACATCATTATGTTGATCATATCTACTATATGATTCACGCTCGACTTTTCGGTCTCTGTGTTCCGAGGCCATATCTGCATATGCTAGGCTCGTCAAGTTTAACCTGAGTATTCCGCGTGTGCAAAACTGGCTTGCACCCGTTGTAGATGGACGTAGAGCTTATCACACTCGATCATCACGTGGTGTCTGGGCACGACGAACTTTGGCAACGGTGCATGCTCAGGGAGAACACTTCTTGATAATTTTAGTGAGAGATCATCTTAAAATGCTACCGTCAATCAAAGCAAGATAAAATGCATAAAGGATAAACATCACATGCAATCAATATAAGTGATATGATATGGCCATCATCATCTTGTGCTTGTGATCTCCATCTTCGAAGCACCATCATGATCACCATCGTCACCGGCGCGACACCTTGATCTCCATCATAGCATCGTTGTCGTTACGCCATCTATTGCTTCTACGACTATCGCTACCGCTTAGTGATAAAGTAAAGCAATTACAGGGCGTTTGCATTTCATACAATAAAGCGACAACCATATGGCTCCTGCCAGTTGCCGATAACTTCGGCTACAAAACATGATCATCTCATAAAATAAAATATAGCATCACGTCTTGACCATATCACATCACAACATGCCCTGCAAAAAAAAGTTAGACGTCCTCTACTTTGTTGTTGCAAGTTTTACGTGGCTGCTACGGGCTTAGCAAGAACCGTTCTTACCTACGCATCAAAACCACAATGATAGTTCGTCAAGTTAGTGTTGTTTTAACCTTCGCAAGGACCGGGCGTAGCCACACTCGATTCAGCTAAAATGAGAGAGACAGACACCCGCCAGTCACCTTTAAGTACGAGTGCTCGTAACGGTGAAACCAGTCTCGCGTAAGCGTACGCGTAATGTCGGTCCGGGCCGCTTCATCTCACAATACTGCCGAACCAAAATATGACATGCTGGTAAGCAGTATGACTTGTATCGCCCACAACTCACTTGTGTTCTACTCGTGCATATAACATCAACGCATAAAACCTAGGCTCGGATTCCACTGTTGGGGAACGTAGTAATTTCAAAAAATTTACTACGCACACGCAAGATCATGGTGATGACATAGCAACAAGAGGGGAGAGTGTTATCCACGTACCCTCGTAGACCGTAAGCGGAGGCGTTAGCACAACGCGGTTGATGTAGTCGTACGTCTTCACGATCCGACCGATCCAAGCACCGAACGTACGGCACCTCCGAGTTCAGCACACGTTCATCTTGATGACGATCCCCGGGATCCGATCCAGCAAAGCTTTGGGGATGAGTTCCGTCAGCACGACGGCGTGGTGACGATGATGATGCTCTACCGGTGCAGGGCTTCGCCTAAACTCCGCGACGATATGACCGAGGTGGAATATGGTGGAGGGGGGCACCGCACATGGCTAAGGAACGATCCGTAGATCAACTTGTGTGTCTAGGGAGGAGGCGGCCGGCCAAGGAGGGCGCGCCAAGGGGGGAGTCCTACTCCCACCGGGAGTAGGACTCCCTTCTTTCCTAGTTGGAGTAGGAGAAGGGGGAAGGAGGAGGAAGAGGGGAAGGAAGGGGGGGCGCCGCCCCCCTCTCCTTGTCCTATTCGGACTAGGGAGGGGAGGGGGCGCAGCCCACCTCTTGCCTCCTCTCCCCTTCTCCCTTATGGCCCATGTAGGCCCAATAACCCCCGGGAGGGTTCCGGTAACCCCCGGTACTCCGGTAAAATGCCGATTTCACCCGAAACACTTCCGATGTCCAAACATAGGCTTCCAATATATCAATCTTTATGTCTAGACCATTTCGAGACTCCTCGTCATGTCCGTGATCATATCCGGGACTCCGAACAAACTTCGGTACATCAAAACTTATAAACTCATAATAAAACTGTCATCGTAACGTTAAGCGTGCGGACCCTACGGGTTCGAGAACTATGTAGACATGACCTAGAACTATTCTCGGTCAATAACCAATAGCGGAACCTGGATGCCCATATTGGTTCCTACATATTCTTCGAAGATCTTTATCGGTCAAACCGCATAACAACATACATTGTTCCCTTTGTCATCGGTATGTTACTTGCACGAGATTCGATCGTCGGTATCCAATACCTAGTTCAATCTCATTACCGGCAAGTCTCTTTACTCGTTACGTAATGCATCATCCCATAACTAACTCATTGGTCACATTGCTTGCAAGGCTTATAGTGATGTGCATTACCGAGAGGGCCCAGAGATACCTCTCCGACAATCGGAGTGACAAAACCTAATCTCGAAATACGCCAACGCAACATCTACCTTTGGAGACACCTGTAGTACTCCTTTATAATCACCCAGTTACGTTGTGACGTTTGGTAGCACCCAAAGTGTTCCTACGGTAAACCGGAGTTGCATAATCTCATAGTTTCAGGAACATGTATAAGTCATGAAGAAAGCAATAGCAATATACTAAACGATCAAGTGCTAGGCTAACGGAATGGGTCATGTCAATCACATCATTCTCCTAATGATGCGATCCCATTAATCAAATGACAACACATGCCTATGGTTAGGAAACATAACCATCTTTGATTAATGAGCTAGTCAAGTAGAGGCATACTAGGGACGTTATGTTTGTCTATGTATTCACACATGTATCATGTTTCCGGTTAATACAATTCTAGCATGAATAATAAACATTTATCATGATATGAGGAAATAAATAATAACTTTATTATTGCCTCTAGGGCATATTTCCTTCACCACGCACCTACACAAACAAACTGAGAACTCACAACCAACGCAATAAAGGGGTTGTCAATCCCTTCACGACCACTTGCGAAAGTGAGATCTAAGAAATATAGTATGATAAGATAAATATATTTTTGGTATTTTATAATATAGATGCAAAAAGTAAAGATGCAAATAAAAGTAGATTGAAAGCAAATATGATAACAGATAGACCCGGGGGCCATAGGTTTCACTAGAGGCTTCTCTCGAGATAGCATAAGTATTACGGTGGGTGAACAAATTACTGTCGAGCAATTGATAGAAAAGCGCATAGTTATGAGATTATCTAGGCATGATCATGTATATAGGCATCACGTCCATAACAAGTAGACCGACTCCTGCCTGCATCTACTACTATTACTCCACACATCGACCGACTCCTGCCTGCATCTAGAGTATTAAGTTCATAAGAACAGAGTAACGCATTAAGCAAGATGACATGATGTAGAGGGATAAACACATGCAATATGATATAAACCCCATCTTGTTATCCTCGATGGCAACAATACAATACGTGCCTTGCAACCCTTTGTGTCACTGGGTAAGGACACCACAAGATTGAACCCAAAGCTAAGCACTTATCCCATGGGAAGAAAGACCAATCTAGTAGGCCAAACCAAACTGATAATTCGAAGAGACTTGCAAAGATAACTCAATCATACATAAAAGAATTCAGAGAAGATTCAAATATTATTCATAGATAAACTTGATCATAAACCCACAATTCATCGGATCTCAACAAACACACCGCAAAAAGAGTTTACATCGAATAGATCTCCACAAGAGAGGGGGAGAACATTGTATTGAGATCCAAAAGGAGAGAAGAAGCCATCTAGCTAATAACTATGGACCCGTAGGTCTGTGGTAAACTACTCACAACTCATTGGAGGGGCAAGGATGTTGATGTAGAAGCCCTCCGTGGTTGATTCCCCCTTCGGCAGAGTGCCGGCAAAGGCTCCAAGATGAGATCTCACGGATACAGAAGGTTACAGAGGTGGAAATTGTGTTTCATGGTGCTCCTGGATGTTTTCGGGGTACGTAGGTATATATAGGAGGAAGAAGTACGTTGGTGGCCGCCCGAGGGACCCACGAGACAGGGGGCGTGCCCTACAGGGGGGAAGGGCGGCCCCCTATCTCGTGGGGCCCTCGGAAGCTTCTTGACTTGCACTCCAAGCTCTCCGGATCACGTTCGTTCCAAAAATCACGCTCCTGAAGGTTTCATTCCGTTTGGACTCCGTTTGATATTCCTTTTCTTCAAAATACTAAAATAGGCACAAAAAAAAGGCAATATGGGCTAGGCCTCCGGTTAGTAGGTTAGTCCCAAAAATGATATAAATGTGTAAAATAAAGCCCATAAACATCCAAAAGGGGTAATATAATAGCATGGAACAATCAAAAATTATAGATACGTTGGAGACGTATCAAGCATCCCCAAGCTTAATTCCTGCTCGTCCTCGAGTAGGTAAATGATAAAAAGAGAATTTTTGATGTGGAATGTTGCCTAGCATAATTCATAATGTAATTTTCTTTATTGTGGCATGAATGTTCAGATCCAAATGATTCAAAATAAAAGTTCATATTGATAAAAGAAATAGTAACACTTCAAGTATACTAATCAAAGTAATCATGTCTTCTCAAAATAGCATGGCAAAAGAAAGTTCATCCCTACAAAATCATATAGTTAGGCTATGCTTCATTTTCATCACACAAAGATGTTCCCAACTTCTATACCCCCGATGACAAGCCAAGCAATTGTTTCATACTTAAATAATCTCAAACTTTTTCAACCTTCACGCAATACATGAGCGCGAGCCATGGATATAGCACTATGGGTGGAATAGAATATGATGATGGGGATTGTGTGGAGAAGACAAAAAAGGAGAAAGTCTCACATTGACGAGCATAATCAATGGGCTATGGAGATGCCCATCAATTGATGTCAACATGAGGAGTAGGGATTGCCATGCAACGGATGCACTAGAGCTATAAATGAATGCTCAACAAAAGAAAACTAGTGGGTGTGCATCCAACTTGCTTGCTCACGAAGACCTAGGGCATTTGAGGAAGCCCATCGTAGGAATATACAAGCCAAGTTCTATAATGAAAAATTCCCACTAGTATGAAAAAGACAACTTATGAGACTCACTATATGAAAAACATGGTGCTACTTTGAAGCACAATATATGAGACTCACTACATGAAGAACAAGGTGCTACTTTGAAGCACAAGTGTGGAAAAAGAGATAGTAACATTGCCCTTTTTATTTCTTTCTTTTTTTTTCTTTTTTTTTCTTTTTCTTTGGGCCTTTCTTTTTTTTTCTTTTTGGCCTTTCTTCTTTTTTTTTTCTTTTTTTTCTTTGGGCAATGTTCTAATAATGATGATCATCACACTTCTATTGATTACAACATAAGAATTACAACTCGAAGCTAGAACAAGATATGACTCTATATGAATGCCTCCGGCGGTGTACCGGGATGGTGCAATGAATCAAGAGTGACATGTATGAAAAATAATGCATGGTGTCTTTGCCACAAATACGATGTCAACTACATGATGATGCAATGGCAATATGACAAAAGTAAAGTATGTCATGATGATGATGAGCGGAACGGTGGAAAGTTGCATGGCAATATATCTCGGAATGGCTATGGAAATGCCATAATAGGTAGGATGGTGGCTGTTTTGATGAAGATATAAAGAGGTTTATGTGTGATAGAGCGTATCGTATCACGGGGTTTGGATGCACCGGCAAAGTTTGCACCAACTCTCAAGGTGAGAAAGGGCAATGCACGGAACCGAAGAGGCTAGCAAAGGTGGAAAGGTAAAAGTGCGTATAATCCATGGACTCAACATTAGTCAAAAGAACTGAAAGCACAAGTGCTCCCTAGGTGGTTTTGGTAGTTAATGTCAACATATCTCTTGTTGGACTAACACTTTTGTCTAGTATGTTTCAGATAAGTTCAACAATGGAGTGGCATGGACTAAAGTATGTGGGAACTCCTTCAAGATGCTAAGGACAAAGGATTGGCTCAAGCTTCAAGCTCAAGACTCTTCATTTTATATTTTAGTGATCCAAGATCACATTGAGTCTATAGGAAAAGCCAATACTATCAAGAAGGGATGAGGTGTTGCTTAATGAGTTTCTTGCTCCACAGTGCTTAGTATATGCTCCAAAACCCTCAACTACTTTCCCACTCCCACACAAATGACCTAAACCTAAAGTCAAAATCGGTCCTACCGATTCTTTCCATCCGGCGCCACCGAGTTCAAATGTCATAGCCACTGCCACAAACCCTAGGCAAATTGGTCTTACCGATAGGGATCTCGGTCTCACCAAGATGGGATTGTAATCTCTCTGTGTATGTCCATTACCAAAATCGGTCTTACCGAGTTTGAGCAATTGGTACTACCGAGATTACAATGCAAACTTCCTGGTTGACTCATTACCAAAATCGGTTCTACCAAGTTTGTGTAATCGGTCCAACCGAGTTTTCCTGACCAACTCTCTGGAAAGCTTATTACCAAAATCGGTCTCACCGAGTTTGTGTAATCGGTCTCACCGAGATTACGTTATGCCCTGACCCTAACCATGTCGGTCCTACCGAGTTGCATGTCGGTCCCACCGAAAATCCTAACGGTCACTAGGTTTACTAAATTGGTCTAACCGAGTCTGTTGAATCGGTCCCACCGAGTTTGGTAAATTGTGTGTAACGGTTAGATTTTGTGTGGAGGCTATATATACCCCTCCACCTCCTCTTCATTCGTGGAGAGAGCCATCAGAACGAACCTACACTTCCAGCATACATTTTCTGAGAGAGAACTACCTACTCATGTGTTGAGGCCAAGATATTCCATTCCTACCATATGAATCTTGATCTCTAGCCTTCCCCAAGTTGCTTTCCACTCAAATCTTCTTTCCACCAGATCCAAATCCCATGAGAGAGAGTTGAGTGTTGGGGAGACTATCATTTGAAGCACAAGAGCAAGGAGTTCATCATCAACACACCATTTGTTACTTCTTGGAGAGTGGTGTCTCCTAGATTGGCTAGGTGTCACTTGGGAGCCTCCGACAAGATTGTGGAGTTGAACCAAGGAGTTTGTAAGGGCAAGGAGATCTTCTACTTCGTGAAGATCTACCGCTAGTGAGGCAAGTCCTTCGTGGGCGACAGCCATGGTGGGATAGACAAGGTTTCTTCTTCATGTACCCTTCGTGGGTGGAGCCCTCCATGGTGCGCAACCGTTACCCTTCGTGGGTTGAAGTCTCCATCAACGTGGATGTACGATAGCACCACCTATCGGAACCACGCCAAAAACATCCATGTCTCCAATTGCATTAGAATCCTCCAAAACCCTTCCCTTTACATTCTTGCAAGTTGCATGCTTTAGTTTCCGCTGCTCATATACTCTTTGCATGCTTGCTTTCTATGTATTGTGAATGTTAAACTTGTGCCTAAACTCCACTTAAACTTAAAGATCTTAAAAACTACAACTTTGGTACTTAGTGTCTAATCACCCCCCCCCTCTAGACACCTCTTCTCAATGTCCTACAAGTGGTATCAGAGCATTGGTCTCCATTGCCTTGGTTTAATCACCATTGGAGGAAGATGGATGAGTCTACTTTGGGGAGTCTTAGACATAGAGTGCCTATACTTGATGGAGAGTATTTTCATGAGTGGAAAAATGAGATGCTTGTAATTTTCAATCAATATCATTTGAACAAGTACATTGCTAGCCCTTGTGCACCTCATGTTGACCCTATGCATCCTACTCTTGATGAGTCAATTGACATGATTAGGAATCTTAGAACTGCCGAACTTATCATTAGAGGATTGCCTAGAAACTTGATTGGATGTTTGCCTACTCTTAAGTGTGCCTACACTATATGGAAATTTCTTGAGGAACGCTTTCCAAATTATTCCTTGAAAAATCTAGATGAAATTCTCCATAAGTCTATTGCTTTGAGTAAGATGAATACTAGTGATCCTATGTTTGGTGATCGTCTATTTGAGCTTACAAACCTTGTGCGTGCCAAAGGAGATGTTGGAATTATTAGTGATATTATTTCCGAAGCTATAAAAATTCATCATTGTCAAACTCACTCTAATGAATCACCCTCTCTAGGATTTGATCCACCACATGACGATGTTGAACATGGATACTATGATGAGGATGATGATAGTGACTTCGATCTTGATGATGCAATGAGACATTTTGGTCTTATGGCAAATCTTCGGGGATATATGTCAGGAGGAAAGGAATGGGTTCTTGATAGTGGATGTACCGATCACATGACCGGAGATAAAGACATGTTTCGTGAGCTTGCTGAAAATGATAGTCCTCGAAAGTATGTCACCTTAGGTGAAAACTCAAAGGGTAAGGTGGTTGGCCTTGGTAAGGTGGCCATATCACATGATAGCTCCATACAAAATGTCATGCTCGTTGAATCTCTTGGATACAACTTACTTTCAGTATCTAGACTTGCTGATTTCGGTTTCAATGTCCTATTTACTAAAGTAGATTGTCAAGTGTTTTGTCGAGATAATCATAAAATGGTCTTTACCGGTGTGCGTAGAGGTGATCTATACATTGTTGATTTCACTAAAAAGGCTCAACCTAAAACTTGCTTCATTGCTAAATCCTCAAAAGGTTGGTTATGGCATAGACGACTAGGTCATGTTGGTATGCGAAACCTTGACAAGCTTATTAAAGGAAATCATATCCTTGGTGTTAACGATGTCATATTTGATAAGGATAGACTTTGTAGCGCTTGTCAGGCAGGTAAACAGGTTGGAGGAAGGCATCCCGTGAAGAACATCATGACCACAAGGAGGCCACTCGACCTACATCACATGGATCTCTTTGGTCCCAACTCCTACAAGAGTCTCGGTGGAAGTTCTTTTGGTCTAGTTATAGTTGATGATTTTTCAAGATTTACGTGGGTGTTCTTTCTCGATGATAAATCGCAGGTCCAAAAGATCTTCAAAAACTTCGCTAGGAAGGCCCAAAATCAATTTGAAGTGAAGATCAAGAAGGTTCGCAGCGACAACGGAACGGAGTTCAAGAACGCAAATGTGGACACCTTTCTTGACGAAAAAGGGATTTCACATGAGTTCTCGGCTACGTACACACCTCAACAAAATGGAGTTATTGAGGGGAAGAACCGTACGCTCATCGAAATGGCGAGAACAATGCTTGATGAATACAAGAAACCGAAGCACTTTTTGGCAGAAGCGGTTGAGACAGCTTGTCATGCAACAAATCGCTTGTATCTTCACAAGCTACTCGGCAAGACAGCATACGAGCTCCTCACCGGTAACAAACCCCAAGTTGGATACTTTCGAGTATTCGGCTCAAAGTGCTACATTCTTGATAAGCATCGTCGTTCTAAATTTGCTCCCAAGTCTCATGAAGGTTTCCTACTAGGTTATGGTTCAAACTCTCACACTTACCGTGTCTACAACAATTTCACCCGAAAGGTTGAAGAGACGGTAGATGTGAAGTTTGCTGAATCTAACGGCTCGCAAGTAGAGCAATTGCCAATTAATGTAGGAGACAAAGATCCCTCGGAAGCAATCCAAGACTTGTCTGTTGGCAAGGTCCGTCCAACGGAGGTGAAGGTGAGTACCTCGTCCGTCCAAGTGGAAGCTTCTACTTCACGACAAGGTGAACCAAGAGTTGATACGGAAGCATCCACAAGCAGGACACACCAAGATGAAGGAAACGAGGAAGAGCATCAAGATGAACGTCAACAACCTCCTTCTCCACCACGACAAGAGAACGACAACGCCAACAATGAAGAAGGCCAAGAAGAAGAACAAGATGAAGAAGAAGTTCAACCAAGAACCAAGCAAAAGCTTTCACGAGTTCGAGCAAGAATTGCTAAAGACCATCCCGTCGAGCAAATCTATGATGATATTCAAACTGGGAGAATCACTCGCTCTAAAACTCGTTTAGCTAACTTTTGTGAAAACTATTCTTTCATCTCTAGCATTGAACCTAGGAAGGTTGAAGAAGCATTGGAAGATCCGGATTGGATAAATGCTATGCATGAAGAGCTACACAACTTTGAGAGGAACCAAGTTTGGACATTGGTTGAGAAGCCCGACAACAACCACAACATCATCGGTACCAAATGGGTGTTTCGCAACAAGCAAGATGAAGATGGACAAGTAGTTCGCAACAAAGCACGTCTTGTCGCCCAAGGCTACACACAAGTCGAAGGTATGGACTATGGTGAGACTTACGCTCCTGTTGCTAGACTTAAGTCCATTCGCATCTTACTTGCCTATGCTAATCACCATGACATCACCTTGTACCAAATGGACATTAAAAGTGCTTTTCTAAATGGTGAAATAGAGGAGGAAGTTTATGTTAAGCAACCTCCCGGCTTTGTCAATCCTAAGAAACCAAATCATGTTTACAAACTTCACAAAGCTCTTTATGGTCTTAAACAAGCTCCTAGAGCGTGGTATAAATGCTTGACCAAGTTCCTTATTGAAAAAGGCTTTGAAATTGGGAAAATTGATTCTACTCTTTTTTACTAAAAGGGTTAATGGAGAACTATTTGTGTGCCAAATCTATGTTGATGATATTATATTTGGTTCGACTAACCCTCATTTTAGTGAAAAGTTTGGGAAGCTAATGTCGGAGAAGTTTGAGATGTCTATGATGAGTGAACTCAAATTCTTTCTTGGATTGCAAATCAAGCAAACTAAGGAATGTACCTTTGTTTCTCAAACGAAGTACACCAAGGACTTATTCAAGAAGTTCAATATGCAAGAATGCAAAGGTATGACTACACCCATGCCTACTAGTGGACATCTTGACTTGACCAAAGATGGTGAACCGGTTGATCAAAAGGTTTATCGCTCTATGATTGGTTCATTGTTATATCTATGTGCTTCACGTCCCAATATCATGCTAAGTGTGTGCATGTGTGCACGATATCAAGCTGCTCCTAAAGAATGTCATCTTAAGGCTGTGAAAAGGATAGTGAGATACTTAATCCATACACCAAATTTTGGCATTTGGTATCCTAAGAGGGCCTCTTTCAATCTTGTTGGCTACTCCGACTCAGACTATGCCGGAGACAAGGTTGATAGAAAGTCCATTTCGGGTACTTGTCAATTTCTTGGTAGATCTCTTTTGTCTTGGTCCTCCAAGAAACAAAACTCGGTATCCTTATCCACCGCCGAAGTGGAGTACATTGCCGCTGGTTCATGTTGTGCTCAATTACTTTGGATGACCCAAACTCTTAAAGATTATGGGATATATGGGAGACATGTTCCATTGCTTTGTGATAATGAAAGTGCTATCAAAATTGGTCATAATACCGTACAACATTCTCGAACTAAGCATATTGAAGTTCGTCATCATTTCATTCGAGATCATGTTGCAAAGGGTGACATTGATCTTAAGCATGTTCACACAGAAAAGCAATTAGCGGATATATTCAGTAAACCTCTTGATGAGAAAGTGTTTTGCAGGTTAAGAGGAGAATTGAACATCATTGATGCCTCAAACTTGGAGTAGAAACTCCATTGGATACATGCAAGACTTGAGCTTATGACTAATCCTTGATATTTCTCTTATGATGAAAATCTTATGTCTTGGATATATTTGCATCTTGCATGTTATCTAACCCATGTAGGTACTTGGTTGAATCAAATTCCATGAGATTGTAATCTACTCACATCTTGAGCAATCTCTACATCACCAAGTTTCTACACTATGGTGGTTGAAGACAAGGAAGCACGGAACCATTCAAACATATCCTTTGACAAATTCTATGTTGAGCTTCATGATTGTCATCTTTGGATACACAAGTGCTCTTCCTTGCAAGAACTAACCCATGTAGGTAGATGGACTCAAATTCCAAGTGGTGCTCCCAACTCTTGATGAGCTACATCAACCTTGAGCAACCCACACAAGTTCAACTACATGGACAACACCACCAACCAAGGTATGTTATTCCACCTTAGAGAAGCCTTACTCCAAGTTATGAGCTAAAGCAACTCGACAAGATGTGAATACATCAAGATGCTTAAACGAAAAATGGCAACCCCATTTTGAGCTTAAACGATGAGTATGACCTATGATCAAGTGATCTCACTTGACTCCTAAGTCAATACACTCTAACATAGGTGACTTTGTCGCCGACCATCTCTAGATGAAGTTCTCTTGTGTTCTTTTTTGTGTTTTTGCATTTGTCTCATGCATATCTGTTTCCCCTTTCAAAAAAAACTTCATCTATATTTCTTTCTGTTTGCTCTGCATTTTTCTGCATCCAATTCATTGCATATCTTTCAGTAAATTCCTTGCAAATCTTTGTGAGATCTTACTAGTCTAGTGAGCTGAGGTGACAAGTGTTTTCTCTGCGATGAACTCGGTTTCACCGATTTGATGTTTTCGGTCCAACCAAATCCTTTCGGTACAACCGAAGCATACCACTCGGTGCCACTGATTTCACAACAGGAAAAACAGTTTACCACTTATTCTGTGTTTCTTCTGATCCAGCTCCACTCAATAAATCTTGTCCTCTACAAGCATCACATTTTTAACATTGCTTTGTGCTGTGACTCAAGGACCAAACCCGTTCACGACAAATTCCAGAAGACCCTTCTTGGAAATTGATGTCAAAGGGGGAGAGAGAGATCACATCAAAGCTTATCACTTAAAGAGATCACATCAGAGAAAGAGAGTATCACCTCATCAGGGGGAGAAAGAGATCTCCAGGGGGAGAGAATACTCAAGTAGAAAGTATTTCTCAAGGATCCCAGATGCTTGGTGAGGGAGTCCTGGACTAGGGGGTGTCCGGATAGCCGGACTATCATCGTCAGCCGGACTCCAAGACTATGAAGATACAAGATTGAAGACTTTGTCCCGTGTCCGGATGGGACTTTCCTTGGCGTGGAAGGCAAGCTTGGCGATACGGATATGTAGATCTCCTACCATTGTAACCGACTCTGTGTAACCCTAGCCCTCTCTGGTGTCTATATAAACTGGAGGGTTTTAGTCCGTAGGACACACAATCATTACAACAATCATACCATAGGCTAGCTTCTAGGGTTTAGCCTCCTTGATCTCGTGGTAGATCCACTCTTGTACTACCCATATCATCAATATCAATCAAGCAGGAGTAGGGTTTTACCTCCATCGAGAGGGCCCGAACCTGGGTAAAAACATCGTGTCCCTTGTCTCCTGTTACCATCCGCCTAGACGCACAGTTCGGGACCCCCTACCCGAGATTTGCCGTTTTTGACACCGACATTGGTGTTTTCATTGAGAGTTCCTTTGTGTCGTCACCGATAGGCTTGATGGCTTCTTCAATCAACAACAACGCAGTCCAGGGTGAGAATTTTCTCCCCGGACAAATCTTTGTGTTCGGCGGCTTTGCACTGCGGGCCAATTCACTTGGCCATCTGTAGGAGATCGAAAGCTACGCCCCTGGCCATCAGGTCAGATTTGGAAGCCTAAACTTCACGACCGACATCCGTGGAGAATTAATCTTCGACGGACTCGAGCCACAGCCGAGCGTGCCGCACTGTCACGATGGGCATGATCTAGCTCTGCCACCGGACAGTACCTTGGAGGCCACACACGAATCCGCTCCGACCCATAGCTCGGAGCCGACCACGCAGATCAAGGACCGGTGGCTGGACACCGCCTCAGGAGCTGCAACTGCTACGGCGATAGAGCCGAATACTGACCTTGTCCCTTGTAAAGCTCGTGACTCCGAGGTGCCGGACTCCTTGCCGGACTCCAAACCTCCTGCGCCCCTACCAATCGAATCCGATTGGGCGCCGATCATGGAATTTACCGTTGCGGACATCTTTCAGCACTCACCCTTTGGCGACATCCTAAATTCGCTAAAGCATCTCTCGTTATCAGAAGAGCCCTAGCCGGACTGCGGTCAGGATGGTTGGGATGCGGACGACGAAGAATTTCAAAGTCCACCCACCACCCACTTTGTAGCCACTGTCGACGATCTAACCGACATGCTAGACTACGACTCCGAAGACATCGACGGTATGGACGACGATGCCAGAGACGATCAAGAACCAGCGCCTACAGGGCACTGGAAGACCACCTCGTCATACGACATATACATGGTGGACACCCCAAAGGATGGGGACGGCGAAGAAGCAGCACATGCAGATTCTCCTAAGAAACAGTCCAAGCGCCGACGTCAGCGGCGCCGCTCTAAATCCCGCCACAGCAAGATTGGAGATTCCGGCACCGGAGATAATAACACCCCAGAGAGCGCCGAAGACAACCCCCTCCAGCAAGATTCAGCACAGGAGGACGGGGAAGCCAACCCTCAAGAGAGAGCGGCAGATGAGGAGATAGAGGATGACAATTACATGCCTCCCTCCGGAGACGAGGCAAGCCTCAACGACGACGAATTTGTCGTGCCCGAGGATCCCGTCGAACAAGAGCGTTTTAAACGCAGGCTAATGGCCACGGCGAACAGCCTAAAAAAGAAGCAGCAGCAGCTTCGAGCTGATCAAGACCTGCTGGCCGACAGATGGACCGAGGTCCTCGCGACCGAAGAGTATGAACTCGAACGCCCCTCCAAAAGCTACCCAAAACGCAAGTTGCTCCCCCGACTAGAGGAGGAAGCATACAAACCTTCGTCACCAGCGCACAATACGGCAGACCAACCACCTCGTGGCCGCGACAGAGAGGCATCTAGGCCCTCCGCCAGAACCGTACCCCGGCACCGCTCGAAAAGCGCGAAGCCACGGGGGAATGCGCCGGACTTGCGAGATATATTGGAGGACAAGGCAAGACAATCCAGATCCATCTACGGATCACGTGGGCGCCCCACGACCCACGACGACTACCGTCGCGCTAGATACAGCAACTCCGGCCGGGCCGAACACAGCAGACAACGCTCTCTTGAGCTACGTCGTGATATTGCTCAATATAGAGGCGCCGCACACCCACTATGCTTCACAGACGAAGTAATGGATCATTAAATCCCTGAAGGGTTTAAACCCGTGAACATTGAATCCTACGATGGCACAACAGACCCCGCGGTTTGGATCAAAGATTATCTCCTTCATATCCATATGGCCCGCGGCGACGATCTCCACGCCATCAAGTATCTCCCACTCAAGCTTAAAGGACCAGCTCGGCATTGGCTCAACAGCTTGCCCGCAGAGTCAATTGGGTGTTGGGAGGACCTAGAAGCCGCATTCCTCGACAACTTCCAGGGCACATATGTGCGACCACCAGACGCCGATGACCTGAGCCACATAATTCAGCAGCCAGACGAATCGGCTAGACAGTTTTGGACACAGTTCTTAACAAAGAAAAATCAAATCGTCGACTGTCCGGATGCAGAGGCCCTCGCAGCCTTCAAACATAACATCCGCGACGAGTGGCTGGCCCGGCACCTAGGACAGGAAAAGGCGAAATCCATGGCAGCCCTCACATCACTCATGACCCGCTTTTGTGCGGGAGAGGACAGCTGGCTAGCCCGCAGTAACAACCTCAGCAAAAATTCTGGCAGTCCGGACAGCAAGGACCACAATGGCAGGTCACGTCGCAACAAAAACAAATGCCGCGTTAACGGCGACAACACTGAGGATACGGCAGTCAACGCCGGATTCAGAGGCTCTAAACCCGGTCAGCGGAAAAAGCCATTCAAAAGAACTACTCCAGTTCCGTCCAATTTGGACCGAATACTCGACCGCTCTTGCCAGATACATGGCACCCCCGAAAAGCCAGCTAATCACACCAACAGAGATTGTTGGGTATTCAAGCAGGCGGACAAGTTAATGGCCGAAAACAATGACAAGGGGCTGCATAGAGATGACGAGGAAGAGACCCGGCCGCCGAACAGTAGAGGACAGAAGGGTTTTCCCCCACAAGTGCGGACGGTAAACATTATATACGCAACCCACATACCCAAGAGGGAGCGGAAGCGTGCGCTTAGGGACGTATATGCGATGGAGCCAGTCGCCCCGAAGTTCAACCCATGGTCCTCTTGCCCGATCACCTTCGATTGAAGGGACCACCCTACCAGTATCCGCCATGGTGGATTCGCCGCATTGGTTTTAGACCCAATTGTCGATGGATTTCACCTCACTAGAGTCCTGATGGACGGCGGCAGCAGCCTGAACCTGCTTTATCAGGATACAGTGCGCAAGATGGGCATAGACCCCTCAAGGATTAAACCTACAAAGCCGACCTTCAAAGGCGTCATACCAGGTGTTGAGGCCAATTGTACAGGCTCAGTCATGCTGGAAGTGGTCTTCGGATCCCCAGATAATTTCCAAAGCGAGGAGTTAATCTTTGACATAGTCCCGTTCCGCAGTGGCTATCACGCTCTGCTCGGACGAACCGCGTTTGCAAAGTTCAACGCGGTGCCGCATTATGCATACCTTAAGCTCAAGATATCAGGCCCTCGTGGAGTCATCACGGTCAACGGAAATACTGAACGCTCCCTCCGAACGGAGGAACACACAGCGGCTCTCGCGGCAGAAGTATAGAGCTGCCTCTTAAGGCAATTCTCGAGTCCGGCCGTTAAATGACCGGACATGGCCAAACGCACCCGGAGCAACATTAATCAAGACCACCTGGCACGTTTCGAGCACGCGTAGCAATGCGGCCCCAACCCCAGCCCTTGTATGATTGCAAGAACAGCTCTTCGCGTACATCATTACGCTCTGGAGATACCATGGGCATAGGGGGAGGGGCACGACCACGACAGGCCCAGAGTGCGGCTTAACCACACCAGGGGCTCCCAAGTGTGTCACTCTTTTTTCTTCTTTTATTTTTCCACAGGACTCTGTTCACCAGAGGCCCTGTCCGGCAGTAGATCTGCCGAACTCACGATGCAACAGCCAGGGAGGGACAAAGGCTATGACGAACACTTAGGTGGTCTCCATTATGAGCATTAAATTTGTTAAATACACCAGTCCGTAGCCCACCCCTGGAGGGGGACATGTTTAAAATAGTCCAATCCCTTGCTTATCGCACTATTTGTATCGTTCTGCACTCATTGCATAATTCCTTGAATAAACAATGCATCACTTTTCGCTTACAATTGCATTCCTTTTCTTATATATGTTCATTTATGACATCTTGCATCCGTACACTCTGGTACTGCCGAATACACCAGGGGCTTATGTTTCCCGCATTATGGTGTGATAAGTCCGAACACTTTTGCAAGTGCGGCACCCCGAACTTATAGCACTATATGCATCGGCTCCGAATCATGTCTTGGGTCAATAGTTGGGTTTGCCCGGCTCCCATGTTTTGGTACCTTACGTTTCGTTCCATCGGCTAAGGTAGCACTGGGAGAACCACTGTGATTGTGCCCTGGTTGAGCTGGGCGAGAGCTGGTCGCTGTTCGAGAGGTCTTTTCGAGTCCCTAAAGACTTATGCCGCTTAGAGCGAGGAACCGGCTGTGTCCGGCTAAGGCGTGGATAGCGCCCCGAACTCGGTCTTCCGAACACCAGGGGCTTCGCCGAAATTTAAAATTATAGAATTCTATGTCTAAGTGAGAGTGTTCAAGCATTATAAGTCCGGTTGCCTTGTTCGTTGTGTTGAGCGCCTCCCTAGATGGACCCAAAAATGGGAACAAGAGCGCTCAAGTTTATCCCGAACACCCCAGCACTCGTGGCATGGGGGCTGAAGTCGACGACTTGCCATCTCTCAGATTTATAAACGGCCACACATAAGGTAATATTTTAAATTAATAAGCGTTGCTTAGCGCATATGAACAAAGTTTTCAGCGCACAGGATAACACATTGCGAGTCTACTAAAAAATTACATCTTTGGGGCACTCATCCGCAATCTTGCGGGCACCCTTCAGGACACTCTTATAGTACATTTCGGGCGTATGATACTCCTTGCCCGCCGGCGGCGCGTCCGTGATAAGCCTCTCAGCATCCAGCCTGCCCCAGTGCACCTTTGCGCGGGCAAGGGCCCGACGGGCACCTTCAATGCAGGCGGAGCGCTTGATGACTTCCACCCAGGGGCACGCATCCACCAGCCTCCGCACGAGACTGAAGTAGCTCCCAGGCATGGCCTCTTCAGGCCACAGCCGGACTATGAGGCCCTTCATGGCCTTCTCGGCTACCTTGTGGAGCTCGACCAGCTGCTTCAGCTGGTCGCTAAGGGGCACCGGATGTCCGGCCTCAGCATACTGAGACCAGAAGACCTTCTCCGTTGAGCTCCCCTCCTCGGCCCGGTAGAATGCGGCGGCATCGGACACGCTGCAAGGCAGATCTGCAAACGCCCCTGGAGAGCTCCGAATTCGGGTAAGTAACAGGTAATTTACATTCACATGCTTGCTTTGCATGAAAAATGCCTTACCCGCCGCTGTCTTCTTCACCGCCTCAATCTCCTGGAGGGCCTTATGGGCCTCGGCCTTAGCGGCTTTGGCACTCTCAAGAGCCGAGGCAAGCTCGGACTCTCGAGTCTTCAAGTCGCGCTCCAAACTCTCATGCTTTTCCATGAGAGCCTGGAGCTCTTGCCGCACCTCCGCCACCCGCGCCTCCTGCTTCTCTCGCTCCGCTCGTTCCGCAGCCGCATTGCGTTCGGCCGTGGACACGGCCTCCTTCAGGGTGGCCACCTCGTTCGTGGCCCCTGCAGTACCCACGTTATCCTTGTTATTTCTATTGCAACCAAAATCCTTTTCTGTAAGGTACAAATTTAATGCGGTGTTACTCACCTTCTTTGTCCTCGAGCTGCTTCTTGGCAAGGCCGAGCTCGTGCTCGGACCGCTCGAGGTCCTGCTTCAAAGCACCGACCTCCGTAGTCAGTGTGGCAGAGGTCAGCAGCGCAGCCTGCAAAACCATATTGACATAATTTTTAGCACTCCTGCGTATATCTTTTTTAGATCCTCAGTCCGGTTTTTCTTTCCGAACACTGAACCGAGCATCAGGCCCTACTGTCTATGTGGTATTACATCACATATTTTAAAACTTCTTACCTCAAAGCCTGTTAGAAGGCTACTGCAGGCTTCGGTCAGCCCGCTCTTGGCGAGCTGAACCTTCTGAATCACCGCACTCATGATAGTGCGGTGTTCTTCCTCGATGGAAGCGCCGTTAAGCGCCTCCAACAAGTTGTCCGGTGCCTCCGGTTGGACGGAGGCTGCCGGCATCACGGTCTTGCCCTTCTTACGAAGGGGCCGCCTGCCGGACTCTGGAACCACTGCGGGTTCCGGCATGGAGTCCGGTGCAAAGTCCGGGAGGCTGCCTTGCGGCACCTCCGGAGCCTCCTCCTGATGGGTCCCCTCCTGGGATCCCACCTCGGCGTCCTCAGCATCGCGAGGGGTGGAGGCAGTTGGAATGGAATCTACATCCGACGGAGCCAATGACCCGCTTGATGAAGCGGGAAGATCATCATCGGCCGGACTACAGGTAGTGTGCGGCATTAGAAGGACACTATGTGACACAAAAGAGAAATTATAAATCATTCAGGAACCCGGATACTTACGATCTTGCCGGAGGCTTGGCCCTTGAGGGCCACTCTTCGTCACCAACGTTGGCGTTGGCGGAGCTGTCCGGGGGAAGGGTCCTTCCCCTCTTGGACCCTTCGGTCTCCCCCGTTGGGGAAGCCTTCCTCTTCCTCTCTCCCCCCTCCTGGGGAGAGTCCTCTTTCTCCTCCTCGTCTTCGGGGGTGGAGTACGCCTCGGAGCCATCGGACGATGAGTCCGATACCACCTGGCGCCGAGAACTCCTTCGAGTTCCCGTGGCCTTTTTCTTGGCCTTCTTCTCCGGCACCACGTAAAGGGCCGGAACCAGCAGCCCCGTCAAGCGGGTGTTCGCTGGGTCTTCGGGAAGGGGAGCCGGACAGTCTACTTGTCCGGACGTCCTCTGCCAGTCATGTCAAAGGCATTGGGAGTTTAAGATCCCACATAGAGTCAAACTATGAAAGAAATAAGTGTCCCGTAAAGGATAACAAAGCTTACCTCGCCGGCCGGGCGCTTGGTGCTGAATCCGCGGTCTTTTGTCACGGACGCGGGGGCTTCTCCACCCTTGAACAGCACCCTCCAGGAAGCTTCGTACGTCGTGTCGAAGAGCCCGCTCAGGGTCCGGTGCTGTGCCGGATCAAACTCCCACAAATTGAAGGCCCGCTGTTGGCAGGGGAGAATCCGGCGGACGAGCATGACCTGGATCACATTGACAAGCCTAAGCTTCTTGTTCACCAAGGTCTGGAGACAGGACTGGAGTCCTGTCAGCTCCTCCGAACTGCCCCATAGCAAGCCCTTCTCTTTCCAGGAGGTGAGCTGCATGGGGATACCAGATCTGAACTCAGGGGCCGCTGCTCATTTAGGGTCACGCGGCTCGGTGATGTAGAACCACCCCGATTGCCACCCCTTGACGGACTCCACGAAGGCCCCCTCGAGCCAGGTGACGTTGGGCATTTTGCCCACCATGGCGCCTCCGCACTCCGCTTGGACGCCCTTCACTACCTTCGGCTTGACATTGAAGGTCTTTAGCCACAAGCCGAAGTGGGGCCGGATGCAGAGGAAGGCCTCGCACACGATGATAAACGCCGAGATGTTGAGGATGAAGTTTGGCGCCAGATCGTGGAAGTCCAGGCCGTAGTAGTACATGAGCCCCCGGACGAAGGGATGAAGTGGGAAGCCCAGTCCGCGGAGGAAGTGGGGAAGGAATACGACCCTCTCATGGGGCCTGGAGGTGGGGATGAGCTGCCCCTCGTCGGGCAGCCGGTGCGCGATGTCGCTGGAAAGGTATCCGGCGCCGCGTAGCTTTTCGATGTGCCCCTCCGTAACGGAGGAGGCCAGCCACTTGCCTCCCGCTCCGGACATGGTTGGAGAAGGTCGAGACGAGATGTGCGGACTTGGGCGCTGGCGCTCGAGTGCGCGGAGATGGATAAGCAAAGGAGGAAGAAGGCGTAGGTAATAAGGTGGATCCTTATCCCCTTATATATGGGCGGACGAAGACTATGCGTCCCCACCGGCCTGGTAAAACTCGCTTATCTCCCAAGCACCACCATCAATGGCGCGGTTGGGTTACCCACGTCCGTATTGATGGGAATCCCGGAATAAGGGGAACACGATCTCTGCTTCGACAAGACGTGCCAAGGAAACCGCTTTGCTAAACGCGCTGAGGTGGTATAATAAAAAACGATTCAAGTAAAGGCTTGGTAGTGGCATGACGTCATGCCGCAAAATACGTCAGCAGATTGAACTTGTGTACATATTATTCTCTCTACGGTGGAATGTGGAATTTATTTTGCAGAGCCGGACACTATCCTGGTGTTCACAATCTTCTATGAATTATTCGGAGGAGAAACCCGCCTTGCAATGCCGAACAATATGCGCGCCGGACTCATCGTCATTGAAGCCTGGTTCAGGGGCTACTGAGGGAGTCCTGGACTAGGGGGTGTCCGGATAGTCGGACTATCATCGTCAGCCAGACTCCAAGACTATGAAGATACAAGATTGAAGACTTCGTCCCGTGTCCGGATGGGACTTTCCTTGGCGTGGAAGGCAAGCTTGGCGATACGGATATGTAGATCTCCTACCATTGTAACCGACTCTGTGTAACCCTAGCCCTCTCCGGTGTCTATATAAACCGGAGGGTTTTAGTCCATAGGACACACAACCATTACAACAATCATACCATAGGCTAGCTTCTAGGGTTTAGCCTCCTTGATCTCATGGTAGATCCACTCTTGTACTACCCATATCATCAATATCAATCAAGCAGGAGTAGGGTTTTACCTCCATCGAGAGGGCCCGAACCTGGGTAAAAACATCGTGTCCCTTGTCTCCTGTTACCATCCGCCTAGACGCAAAGTTCGGGACCCCCTACCCGAGATCCGCCGGTTTTGACACCGACACTTGGTGTTCAAGAGGAGAGATGCCACATGTCTTATTGAGAGGAAAAGACATGTTCATATGTGCTTATTTGCATTAGCTTGCATTAGCTCTGTTCATTTATATCTTTCAGCTCTGCTTTTCTATTCCCTATCTTCTCCCAGTATCCCATGCTAGATTCAGGGGGAGCAAGACATCGAAGGGAAAGAAATCATTTAAATTCATTGCATATCTTTACTCTTGGGGACATGTCTAATCCAATGTGGTACTTAGTACTCACTCTCTACATGTCATCCCAGTCTTGGTATTCTTGTGGTTTCTTCTGTTTGCTCTGGCTAGTAGATGTACCTGTGTTATCTAACCTTGTTTACGCAGGTTCATTCCATCCTAAGCCAACTCAAGACTACAAGGTAAGTATATGCATCACAACCATGTGTATGAGGAATTCTTGCTGATGTACATACTGTTTGCAAGGACTCATGAGCATGAAGGTATTTTCTTTAATATTCTTTGCTCTGGTGCATATGGCCAAGATACATGTAACACATCGCCTGCTCTATCATGGTTATGCTCTCACATGCTTCTATATTCCATATTCACATGATTGCATACATGTAGGGGGAGCCTATGCTTGTTACATGTCTTTCCAAACCTTTACTTGCTATTCTTTATATCTTTATCTAAAGCTTTGATGTATGTTGTCATCAATTACCAAAAAGGGGGAGATTGAAAGCACAAGTGCTCCCTAGGTGGTTTTGGTAGTTAATGTCAACATATCTCTTGTTGAACTAACACTTTTATCTAGTATGTTTCAGATAAGTTCAACAATGGAGTGGCATGGACTAAAGGATGTGGGAACTCCTTCAAGATGCTAAGGACAAAGGATTGGCTCAAGCTTCAAGCTCAAGACTCTTCGTTTTATATTTTAGTGATCCAAGATCACATTGAGTCTATAGGAAAAGCCAATACTATCAAGAAGGGATGAGGTGTTGCTTAATGAGTTTCTTGCTCCACAGTGCTTAGTGATATGCTCCAAAACCCTCAACTACTTTCCCACTCCCACACAAATGACCTAAACCTAAAGTCAAAATCGGTCCTACCGATTCGTTCCATCCGGCGCCACCGAGTTCAAATGTCACAGCCACTGCCACAAACCCTAGGCAAATCGGTCTTACCGATAGGGATCTCGGTCTCACCGAGATGGGACTGTAATCTCTCTATGTATGTCCATTACCAAAAAATCGGTCTTACCGAGTTTGAGCAATCGGTACTACCGAGATTACAATGCAAACTTCCTGGTTGACTCATTACCAAAATCGGTTCTACCGAGTTTGTGTAATCGGTCCAATAGAGTTTGCCTGACCAACTCTCTGGAAAGCTTATTACCAAAATTGGTCTCACCGAGTTTGTGTAATCGGTCTCACCGAGATTACGTTATGCCCTAACCCTAACCATATCGGTCCTACCGAGTTGCATGTCGATCCCACCGAAAATCCTAACGGTCACTAGGTTACTAAATCGGTCTGACCGAGTTTGTTGAATCGGTCCCACCAAGTTTGGTAAATTGTGTGTAATGGTTAGATTTTGTGTGGAGGCTATATATACCCCTCCACCTCCTCTTCATTCGTGGAGAGAGCCATCAGAACGAACCTACACTTCCAGCATACATTTTCTGAGAGAGAACTACCTACTCATGTGTTGAGGCCAAGATATTCCATTCCTACCATATGAATCTTGATCTCTAGCCTTCCCCAAGTTGCTTTCCACTCAAATCTTCTTTCCACCAGATCCAAATCCCATGAGAGAGAGTTGAGTGTTGGGGAGACTACCATTTGAAGCACAAGAGCAAGGAGTTCATCATCAACGCACCATTTGTTACTTCTTGGAGAGTGGTGTCTCCTAGATTGGCTAGGTGTCACTTGGGAGCCTCCAACAAGATTGTGGAGTTGAACCAAGGAGTTTTTAAGGGCAAGGAGACCGCCTACTTCGTGAAGATCTACCGCTAGTGAGGCAAGTCCTTCGTGGGCGACGGTCATGGTGGGATAGACAAGGTTGCTTCTTCGTGGACCCTTCATGGGTGGAGCCCTCCGTGGACTCGCGCAACTGTTACCCTTCGTGGGTTGAAGTCTCCATCAACATGGATGTACGATAGCACCACCTATCGGAACCACGCCAAAAACATCCGTGTCTCCAATTGCATTTGAATCCTCCAAAACCCTTCCCTTTACATTCTTGCTAGTTGCATGCTTTAGTTTCCGCTGCTCATATACTCTTTGCATGCTTGCTTGCTATGTATTGTGAATGTTAAACTTGTGCCTAAACTCCACTTAAACTTAAAGATCTTAAAAACTGCAACTTTGGTACTTAGTGTCTAATCACCCCCCCTCTAGACACCTCTTCTCAAGGTCCTACAAGAACTCATATACTTATTGCAAAAATTTAGAAGTCATCAAAAATCAAGTACTACACGCATGCTCCTAGGGGGATAGATTGGTAGGAAAAGACCATCGCTCATCCCCGACCGCCACTCATAAGGATGCACAAGCCAAGTACACTTCATGTTTCAAATTTGTTGCACAACTTTAACCATACGTGCATGCTACGGGACTTGCTAACTTCAACACAAGCATTCTTTAAATTCATAATCACCCAACTAGCATGACTTTAATATCACTACCTCCATATCTCAAAACAATTATCAAGTATCAAATTGATCATAGCATCCAATTCACTTCCTATGATAGTTTTTATTATACCCAACTTGGATGCCTACCATTCTAGGACCAACTTTATGATAATAGCAAATACCATGCTGTTCTAAAATACTCTCAAAAAGATATAAGTGAAGCATTAAAGACTAGCAATTTCTTCAAAATTAAGACACCACCGTGCTCTAAAAGATATAAGTGAAGCACTAGAGCAAAAACTATCAAGCTCAAAAGATATAAGTGAAGCACATAGAGTATTCTAGCAAATTCTAATCAAATAGGCTTCTCCCGAAAGGCGTGTACAGTAAGGATGATTGTGGTAAACTAAAAAGCAAAGACTAATATAATACACGACGCTCCAAGCAAAACACATATCATGTGGCAAGTAAAAATATAGCTCCAAATAAAGTTACCAATGAGCAAAGACGAAAGAGGGGATGCCTTCCCGGGGCATCCCCAAGCTTAGGATTTTGGCTACCCTTGAATATCTTGGGGTGCCATGGGCATCCCCAAGCTTAGGCTCTTGCCACCCTTTATTCCATAGTCCATAAAAGTTTTACCCGAAACTTGAAAACTTCACAACACAAAACTCAACAGGAAATCTTATAAGCTCCGTTAGTGAAAGAAAACAAAACCACCACATAAGGTACTGCAATGAACTTATTCTTTATTTATTTTGGTGTTAAACCTAACGTATTCCAACTTCATTATGGTTTATAAACTAATTTACTAGCCATAGATGCATTGAAATAAGCAAACAACACACGAAAAACAGAATCTGTCAAAAACAGAATAGTCTGTAGCAATCTGTAACTAACGCAAACTTCTGGAACTCAAAAGATCCTACAAAAATAGGAAGTCCTGTACAATTTGCTTATTGAATATAAGCAAAAAGAATCAATGCAAAAGCACATTCCTGTGATTTAACAAAATTATATTCGTGCGTGCAAAGTTTCTGTTTTTCAGCAGAATCAAATCAACTATCATTGTAGGTTATCCTATAGGTTCTACTTGGCACAAACACTAATTAAAAGATAAAAACACATCTAACCAGAAGGTAGATGCAAGATTTATTACTAAACAGGAGCAATAACATAAAGAAAATTTGGGTTGCCTCCCAACTAGCGCTATTGTTTAACGCCCCTAGCTAGGCATAAAAGCAAGGATAGATCTAAGTAGTGCCATCTTTGGCACTAAATTCATAAGTAGCACGCATGATAGATTCATAAGGTAATTTGACCTTCTTTCTTGGAAAGTGCTCCATGCCTTTCTTCAATGGAAATTTGAATCTAATATTCCCTTCCTTCATATCAATAATCGCACCAATCGTTCTAAGGAAAGGTCTACCAAGAATAATAGGGCACGAAAGGTTGCAATCTATATCAATAACGATAAAATCTACGGGCACCAAATTTCTATTTGCAACAATGAGAACATCATTGATTCTTCCCTTAGGCTTTTTAATGGTGGAATCCGCAAGGTGTAAATTTAAAGAGCAATCATCAAGATCATGGAAACCTAGAATATCACATAAAGTTTTCGGAATCGTGGAAACACTAGCACCCGAATCACACAAAGCAAAACACTCATAATATTTAATTCTAATCTTTATAGTAGGTTCCCACTCATCATTAAGTTTTCTAGGTATAGAAACTTCCAAATTAAGTTTTTCATCATAAGATTGCATCAATGCATCAACGATATGTTTGGTAAAAGCCTTATTTTGACTATAAGCATGAGGAGAATTAACAACGGATTGCAACAAGGAAATAGAACCTTTTAAAGAACAATTATCATAATCAAATTCCTTGAAATCCGAGATAGAAGGTTCAGTATTATTAGGAGTTGATGATTCTCCAATCTCACTTTTACCAAGTTTAGCATTAAGATCTAAAGACTCCGAATTTTTGGGACGCCTTCTAGGCAAAGTGGATTCATCATCACTCCCATAATCATCAAAATTCATATTGCAAAACATATATCTAATCGGAGACGCATCAATAACTTTAAGATCCTCATCATTATTTTCACGTAATTTTTCTGGTTTAGCGGCCATCTTATTGACTAAGGTGGCTTGCTTGTCAGAAATTTTGGCTATAGCATTTTCAAGCCGGGTAATTTGAGCGTTAACTCCATAGAATTCTTTGTTCATATCATCAAGCTCTTTATTCATAAAACCCAAAAAACTCTTTTGTTCCTTAAGCTCTTTTCTAAAGAAATTATTATGCTCAAATTGCAAATTCATAAAGCTTCTAATATTTGATTCAATCTCATCCATCCTTCTGAGAAGGTGGTCAGGACCCTTAGGCGCGGCCATAAGGTCAAACAAGCAAACAAGCACACAAAAGAAGGCAAGCGAAAAGAGAGGAGGAGATTGGGAAAGAGAGGGCGAATAAAACAGCAAGGGTGAAGTGGAGGAGAGGAAAACGAGAGGCAAATGGCAAATAATGTAAATGCGAGGGAGATGGGTTTGTGATGGGTACTTGGTATGTCTTGACTTGAGCGAAGACTTCCCCGGCAACGGCGCCAGAAATCCTTCTTGCTACGTCTCGAGCTTGCGTTGGTTTTCCTCGAAGAGGAGAGGGTGATGCAGCAAAGTGTAGCGTAAGTATTTCCCTCAGTTTTGAGAACCAAGGTATCAATCCAGTAGGAGGCTCCTCAAAAGTCCACACACCTACACAAACAAACTGAGAACTCGCAACCAACACAATAAAGGGGTTGTCAATCCCTTCACGACCACTTGTGAAAGTGAGATTTAATAAAGATAGTATGATAAGATAAATATGCTTTTGGTATTTTATAATATAGATGCAAAAGGTAAAGGTGCAAATAAAAGTAGATTGGAAGCAAATATGATAAGAGATAGACCCAGGGGCCATAGGTTTCACTAGAGGCTTCTCTCGAGATAGCATAATTATTACGGTGGGTGAACAAATTATTGTCGAGCAATTGATAGAAAAGCGCATAGTTATGAGATTATCTAGGCATGATCATGTATATAGGCATCACGTCCATAACAAGTAGACCGACTCCTGCCTGCATCTACTACTATTACTCCACATATCAACCGACTCCTGCCTGCATCTAGAGTATTAAGTTCATAAGAACAGAGTAACGCATTAAGCAAGATGACATGATGTAGAGGGATAAACACATGCAATATGATATAAACCCCATCTTGTTATCCTCGATGGCAACAATACAATACGTGCCTTGCAACCCTTTCTGTCACTGGGTAAGGACACAGCAAGATTGAACCCAAAGCTAAGCACTTCTCCCATGGCAAGAAAGACCAATCTAGTAGGCCAAACCAAACTGATAATTCGAAGAGACTTGCAAAGATAACTCAATCATACATAAAAGAATTCGGAGAAGATTCAAATATTATTCATAGATAAACTTGATCATAAACCCACAATTCATCGGATCTCGACAAACACACCGCAAAAAGAGTTTACATCAAATAGATCTCCACAAGAGAGGGGGAGAACATTGTATTGAGATCCAAAAAGAGAGAAGAAGCCATCTAGCTAATAACTATGGACCCGTAGGTCTGTGGTAAACTACTCACAACTCATCGGAGGGGCAAGGATGTTGATGTAGAAGCCCTCCGTGGTTGATTCCCCCTCCGGCAGAGTGCCGGCGAAGGCTCCAAGATGAGATCTCGTGGATACAGAAGGTTACGGCGATGGAAATTGTGTTTCGTGGTGCTCCTGGATGTTTTCGGGGTATGTAGGTATATATAGGAGGAAGAAGTACGTCGGTGGCCACCCGAGGGGCCCACGAGACAGGGGGCGTACCTTACAAGGGGGGGGGGGCTATCTCGTGGGGCCCTTGGAAGCTTCTTGACTTGCACTCCAAGCTCTTCGGATCACGTTTGTTCCAAAAATCACGCTCCTGAAGGTTTCATAACGTTTGGACTCCGTTTGATATCCTTTTCTTCGAAATAATGAAATTGGCAAAAAAATAGCAATGTGGGCTGGGCCTCCGGTTAGTAGGTTAGTCCCAAAAATGATATAAGTGTGTAAAATAAAGCCCATAAACATCCAAAAGGGTTAATATAATAGCATGGAACAATAAAAAATTATAGATACGTTGGAGACGTATCAGACGTCCACCGACCTCAACTCCAACTCCATATATTTGCTTTCGCGGAGGAAAAAACAGAGAGAAAGTTCCATCGCGTTTTACGATACAGAGCCGCCACCAAGCCCTAATATCTATCGAGAGGGCTGATCTGGAGTGCGTTCGGGGCTCCGGAGAGGGGGATTCGTCGCCGTCGTTATCATCAACCATCCTCCATCACCAATTTCATGATGCTCACCACCGTGCGTGAGTAATTCTATCGTAGGCTTGCTGGACGATGATGGGCTGGATGAGATTTACCATGTAATCAAGTTAGTTTTGTTAGGGTTTGATCCCTAGTATCCACTATGTTCTGAGATTGATGTTGCTATGACTTTGCTATGCTTAATGCTTGTCACTAGGGCCCGAGTGCCATGATTTCAGATCTGGACCTATTATGTTTTCATGAATATATGTGAGTTCTTGATCCTATCTTGCAAGTCTATAGTCACATATTATGTGTTATGATCCGACAACCCCGAAGTGACAATAATCGGGATACTTCTCGGTGATGATCGTAGTTTGAGGATTTCATGTATTCACTATGTGTTAATGCTTTGGTCCGGTACTCTATTAAAAGGAGGCCTTAATATCCCTTAGTTTCCATTAGGACCCCGCTGCCATGGGAGGGTAGGACAAAAGATGTCATGCAAGTTCTTTTCCATAAGCACATATGACTATATTCGGAATACATGCCTACATTACATTGATGAATTGGAGCTAGTTTTGTGTCACCCTATGTTATAACTCTTACATGAGGAATCACATCCGATATAATTATGCATCACTGATCCAATGCCTATGAGCTTTTCACATATTGTGTTTTGCTTATTTACTTTACCGTTGCTACTGTTACAATTATTACAAAACTGCTACTGTTACTTTTGCTACTGTTACCGTTACTTCCATACTACTTTGCTACTAAATACTTTGCCGCAGATACTAAGTTATCCAGGTGTGGTTGAATTGACAACTGAACTACTAATACTTGAGAATATTCTTTGGCTCCCATTGTGTCGAATCAATAAATTTGGGTTGAATACGCTACCCTCGAAAACTGTTGCGATCCCCTATACTTGTGGGTTATCACTAGCCAAGATCAGAGGCGAGTCCGGCTCCCCGATGACTGGGAGAGTCCCGTTTGACCCCGGGTTCACTAACGGCGTGATCACATCTGGGTCTTCGGTTGGGAGTTCCATGATAGGAGAGAGTCCGGCAGGGTCGATCCTCCCGTCGTCGGATATACGATCTAGCCCTGGATGGGATCTGATGGCGAATCCAAAGGGCCTTATTCATGAGGGTGAAGAGCTATAGCCGAGGCCGCGAACCCCTCAAAGATCAGATCTCCTCGGATATCAGCGACGTAGTTCAGGTTTCCAAACCTGATCTGGTGATCGGGGCGTAGCTGTCGACCTGCTCAAGGAGGCCAGTGATACGTCTCCAACGTATCTACTTTTCCAAACACTTTTGCCCTTGTTTTGGACTCTAACTTGCATGATTTGAATGGAACTAACCCGGACTGACACCGTTTTCAGCAGAATTGCCATGGTGTTATTTTTGTGCAGAAATAAAAGTTCTTGGAATGACCTGAAAATCCACGGAGACACGTTTTGGAATTAATAAAAAATATTGGCGAAAGAATCAGTGTAAGGGGGCCCACACCCTGTCCACAAGGGTGCAGGGCACTCCCCCCTGGGGCATGCCCCCCTGCCTCGTGAGCCCCCTGGACCTCCACCGACCTCAACTCCAACTCTATATATTCACTTTCCGGGAGAAAAAAACAGAGAGAAGGATTCATCGCGTTTTACGATATTGGGCCGCCGCCAAGCCCTAATCTTCCTCGGGAGGGCTGATCTGGAGTCCTTTCGGGGCTCCGGAGAGGGTAATCTACCGCCATCATCATCATCAACCATCCTCCATCACCAAATTCATGATGCTCACCGCCGTGCGTGAGTAATCCCACCGTAGGCTTGCTGGACGGTGATGGGTTGGATGAGATTTACCATGTAATCGAGTTAGTTTTGTTAGGGTTTGATCCCTAGTATCCATTATGTTCTAAGATTGATGTTGCTATGACTTTGCCATACTTAATGCTTGTCACTAGGGCCCGAGTGCCATGATTTCAGATCCGAACCTATTATGTTTTCATGAGTATATGTGAGTTCTTGATCCTATCTTGCAAGTCAATAGTCACCTACTATGTGTTATGATCCGGCAACCCCGAAGTGACAATAACCGGGACTACTCCGGTGATGACCGTAGTTTGAGGAGTTCATGTATTCACTAAGTGCTATTTCTTTGGTCTGGTACTGTATTAAAAGGAGGCCTTAATATCCCTTAGTTTCCAATAGGACCCCACTGCCACGGGAGGGTAGGACAAAAGATGTCATGCAAGTTCTTTTCCATAAGCACGTATGACTTATTCGGAATACATGCCTACATTACATTGATGAACTGGAGCTAGTTCTGTGTCACCTTATGTTATAACTATTGTATGATGAATTACATCTGACATAATTATCTATCATTGATCCATTTCCTATGAGCTTTTCACATATTGATCTTTGCTTAGTTACTTCTCCGTTGCCACTGTTATGATTGCTACAAAACTGCTACTGTTACTTTTGCCACTCTTACCGTTACTTCCATACTACTCTGCAACTAAATACTTTGCTGTAGATATTAAGTCATTCAGGTGTGGTTGAATTGACAACTCAGCTACTAATACTTGAGAATATTCTTTGGCTCCCCTTGTGTCGAATCAATAAATTTTGGTTGAATACTCTACCCTCGAAAACTGTTGCGATCCCCTATACTTGTGGGTTATCAAGACTATTTTCTGGTGCCGTTGCCGGGGAGCATAACTCTATTATTTGAGTCACTTAGGATTTATATCTGTTGATCACTATGAGGAACTTGAAAGATGAAAGAACCAAGTTTTTTCCCTCAACTATGAGGGGAGGTAAGGAACTGCCATCTAGCTCTGCACTTGATTCAGCCTCTGTTACGAGTAAATTTGTGACACCTACACCTGCACGTGCTATTGATTTTGATATGTCGCATGTTATTGATGATGCCACTTCTGCTATGCATGATGCTTATGATGAAACTACTTCTCTGCTTGATAATACTGTGCCATTAGGTGAATTTCTTGATGAACAACTTGCTAGGGTAAGAGAGAATGAAATTACTAAAACTGATGATATTAATGAAAGTGATGATGAAGATTCTCCCCCTAGATATGAATTGCATGTTGTACCTGAGGGTTATTTTATGGATGAAGAAACTGCTAGAGACCTTTTTGCTTGCAATGATAGATATGACCTTAAGAAACTATTAGCTAAGCTTAAAGAAAAATCTTTGACTGCTAGAATGAAATATGACCCTGCTTTTGCTACTTCACCTATCTGTGTTACTGATAGGGATTATGATTTCTCTGTCGATCCTGAGTTAATTACTTTGGTTGAGTCTGATCCTTTTTATGGCTATGAATCTGAAACTGTCGTGGCACATCTTACTAAATTGAATGATATAGCTACCCTATTTACTCATGAGGAAAAAAATTCGCTATTATTATATCCTTAAATTGTTTCCTTTCTCATTAAAGGGTGATGCTAAGATATGGTTTAATTCTCTTGCTCCCGGTTGTGTGCGTAGTCCCCAGGATATGATTTATTACTCCTCTGCAAAATATTTCCCCGGTCATAAGAAACAAGCTGCCTTAAGGGAAATATATAATTTTGTGCAAATTGAAGAAGAGAGTCTCCCACAAGCTTGGGGGAGGCTTCTTTGATTACTTAATGCTTTGCCTGATCATCCTCTCAAGAAAAATGAAATACTTGATATCTTTTATAATGGACTAATCGATGCTTCCAGAGACCACCTGGATAGTTGTGCTGGTTGTGTTTTCAGGGAAAGAACTGTTGAGCAAGCTGAATTGCTATTGAATAATATATTGAGTAATTATAATGATTGGACACTTCCTGAACGAACTCCTAAGCCAACTCCGAAGAAAAGGGGTATTCTATTTCTCAGTCCTGAAGATATGCAAGAGGCAAAGAAATCTATGAAAGAAAAAGGTATTAAAACTAAGGATGTTAAGAATTTACCACCTATTGAAGAAATACATGGTCTTGATAATCCGACACAAGTAGTAAAGGTAAATTCTCTTTATATATTTGATAAGTGTGCAATCCCATCTACTAAGTTTGCTAGTCAATGCATGGATGAATTTGATGATTTTATGATTAAACAAGAAGACTTCAATTCTTACTTTGGTAGACAATTGAAACGTAATGCTTACATGGTCGAACACTTGAGTGATTATATGTCTAGAGTTAAAGGTGATATTAAGCTTATTAGTAAACATGCATCCATGGTTACCACTCAAGTAGAACAAGTTCTTAAGGCACAAGATGATTTGCTCAATGAATTAAATAATAAGAACAATGATAATGTTGTTAGAGTTATGACTAGAGGTGGTAAATGAACCAGGAACCATTGTATCCTGAGGGCCATCCTAAGAGAGTTGAGCAAGACTCTTAGAGAACTAATATTGATGCACCCAGTCCTTCTAAGAAAAAGAAAAAGAAAAATGATAGGACTTTTCATGCCTCTAGTGAACTTGTTATTGACACACCTGAGAATCCCAATGATATTTCTATTTCTGATGCTGAAACACAATCTGGTAATTGATACGTCTCCGTCGTAT
This sequence comes from Triticum timopheevii, assembly GCA_963921465.1. NCBI lineage: Eukaryota > Viridiplantae > Streptophyta > Magnoliopsida > Poales > Poaceae > Triticum > Triticum timopheevii. The sequence goes on along the minus strand of OY997264.1, from coordinate 168,830,354 downwards.
CTATAATTTTTGATTGTTCCATGCCAATATTCTACAACTCTTACATACTTCTGGCAACTTTTTATACAATTTTTGGGACTAACATATTGATCCAATGCCAAGTGCCAGTTCCTGTTTGTTGCATGTTTTTTGTTTCGCAGAAAACCGATATCAAACAGAGTCCAAACGGGATAAAAACGGAGGGAAAATATTTTTGGAATATTTATGATTTTTGGGAAGAAGAATCAACGCGAGACGATGCTCCAGGGGCCAATGAGGCAGGGGGTCCACCCCAGGGGGGTGGGCGCGCCCCTGACCCTCGTGGACACCTTGTAAGGCGGTTGCTGCTCTTCTTTTGCCGCAAGAAAGCTAATATCCGGAAACAAATCATGTTGAAGGTTTCAATCCAATCGGAGTTATGGATCTCCGGGAATATAAGAAATGGTGAAAGGGCAGAACCGGGAACGCAGAAATAGAGAGTGACAACGAGACAGATCCAATCTCAGAGGGGCTCTCGCCCCTCCCACGCCATGGAGACCATGGACCAGAGGGTAAACCATTCTCCCATCTAGGGAGAAGGCCAAGGAAGAAGAAGAAGGAGGGGGCTCTCTCCCCCTCTCTCTTGGTGGCGCCGGAACACCACCGGGGCCATCATCATCACCATGATCTACACCAACACCGCGGTCATCTTTACCAACATCTCCATCACCTTCCCCCATCTATATTCAGCGGTCCACTCTGTCGCAACCCGATGTACCCTCTACTTGAACATGGTGCTTTATGCTTCATACTATTATCCAATGATGTGTTGCCATCCTATGATGTCTGAGTAGATTTTCGTTGTCCTATCGGTAATTGGTAAATTGCTATGATTGGTTTAATTTGCTTGTGGTTATGTTGCTGTCCTTTGGTGCCCATCATATGAGCGCGCGCATGGATCACACCATAGAGTTAGTTGTATGTTGATAGGACTATGTATTGGAGGGCAAGAGTGACAGAAGCTTCAACCCAGCATAGAAATTGATGCATACAGGATTGAAGGGGGACCAATATATCTTAATGCTATGGTTGGGTTTTACCTTAATGAACATTAGTGTTGCCGATGCTTGCTAATAGTTCCAATCATAAGTGCATAGAATTCCAAGTCAGGGATGACATGCTAGCAGTAGCCTCTCCCACATAAAACTTGCTATTGGTCTAGTAAAGTAGTCAATTGCTTAGGGACAATTTCACAACTCCTACCACCACTTTTCCACACTCGCTATACTAACTTTATTGCTTCTTTATCTAAACAGCCCCTAGTCTATATTTACGTGCTCTTTATATTCTTGCAAACCTATCCAACAACACCTACAAAGTACTTCTAGTTTCATACTTGTTCTAGGTAAAGCGAACGTTAAGCGTGCGTAGAGTTGTATCGGTGGTCGATAGAACTTGAGGGAATATTTGTTCAACCTTTAGCTCCTCGTTGGGTTCGACACTCTTACTTATCAAAAGAGGCTACAATTGATCCCCTATACTTGTGGGTTATCAGTAATGAACATGAACCTAGTGATAATGTTATTGATGATGTTCATGTTGATGCTCAACCTAGCAATAACAATGATGTAGCGATTGAACCTGCAGTTGATCTTGATAACCCACAATCAAAGAATCAACGTTATGATAAGAGAGACTTCATTGCTAGGAAGCATGGTAAAGAAAGAGAACCATGCCTTGTCCTCCCAAACCATCCAAGAATAAGGATGATGAGGATTTTGAGCGCTTTGCTGAAATGATTAGACCTATCTTTTTGCGTATGCGTTTGACTGATATGCTTAAAATGAATCCCTATGCTAAATTTATGAAAGATATTGTTACAAATAAAAGAAAGATACCGGAAGCTGAAATTTCTACCATGCTTGCTAATTACACTTTTAAGGGTGGAATACCAAAGAAACTTGGAGATCCAGGAGTACCAACTATACCATGCTCCACTAAAAGAAACTATGTTAAAACTGCTTTATGTGATCCCGGAGCCGGTGTTAGTGTTATGCCTCTCTCTTTATATCGTAGACTTGATTAGAATAAGTTGACACCTACTGAAATCTCTTTGCAAATGGCCGATAAATCAACTGCTATACCTTTTGGTATTTGTGAGGATGTGCCTGTTGTGGTTGCAAACGTTACTATCTTAACGGACTTTGTTATTCTTGATATTCCCGAGGACGACAGTATGTCGATCATCCTTGGTAGACCTGTTCTAAATACTGCAGGGGCTGTTATTGATTGCAACAAAGGCAATGTCACTTTTCATGTTAATGGTAATGAGCATACGGTACACTTTCCGAAGAAACGGCCTCAAGTTCATAGTATCAATTCTATTGGAAAATTTCAACGATTACTATTGGAGGTTTTGAATCCCTCTTCCTACTATTAAAAAGAAATATGATATTCTTATTGTTGGGGACTTTCATATCCCCGTTGAGATAACTTAGTGTTATTCGAAAATTCTCTAGTTTCATGTTATTCGGAAGAAGTTTGTTAACAAGACTTGACCAACCTTGTTAGTGGATTCCTTGTGATGAGCATGAGATGGATGAAGTTAGAAAGCACAACTTTCTGCACCCTCCTTCTACTTTCTGTTATTTAGATTAAATAAAGTAAAAATAATATTTTCTATCTATTTTCTGAATTATTCGTGGAATAAAAAATACCCCAAAAATAAAAGTTCTCCAAATGCTCTGAAAATGGAGTATGATTTTTTATAGAATATTTAAGAATTTCTGGCACTTAGAACACCAGGGGGGGCCCACCATTTGGCCACAAGGGTACAGGGCGCACCCCTTGCCTCATGGTCCCCACGTGGCCCCCCTCCACTTATTCCAGCACCCACATACTTCATCTTCCTCCAGAAAAAAATCATCCCGTAGCTCAAACCCGTGTTCTAGCTCGTTTTGCTGCCATTTTTGATCTCCTTGCTCAAAGCTCCATTTACAAAGCTGCTTTGGGGGATTGTTCTTCGGTATGTGACTCCTCCAATGGTCCAATTAGTTTTTGTTCTAGTGCTTTATTAATTGCAATTTTTTGCTGCTGAGGTGACCCTGTTCTTGAGCTTGCATGTAAAATTTACATGTTCCAAAGTAGTTTTAATGCATGATTTAGCCTCTAGGCACTTGTGGGAGTAATTGCTATCAATCTTGTTGAGTTTGGTTCACTTTTATTTTGAGTTACTAAAAAATTCAGAAATTTTTCAGAGAAAGAAAATGATGAAGAGAATGTTGAGGGGCTCCTCCAGCCGAAGCTCGAAGGATAAGCAGAATGAGGAGAATAAAAGGCCCAAGTAAAATCTCCCTTGCACCGCGGAGGTTCGGCCTTGTGATGTGGTCTTGAGGGCCACCGGAATTCATGATGACTTCTATTATTTGGCTGAGAATGCAGGCCTCACCGACTTCCTCCACGACCAGTGTGAACATTATCTCCTACTCACTAATTTTTTTGTGCAAAACTTTTATTTCCATGCTAGAAAATCACCACCTTCAGTGGAGTTTTATTTATATGATGAGTTTAAGGAGATGTCACTCTATGATTTTTGTTTGGTTTGCAAGTTGCCCTTTGTGGGCAGCATCGAGGAACCACATTCTAGTGATGTGGATGGATTTATTAACCAAATTGCTGTAGGGGAAATGAGAAAGGTTTCGGATGCAAGGACTACTAGTATACATTTTCCTGTTCTATCTTACTTTGCAATATTTGCTAGTAGGTGCTTAATTGGTCGCGAGTACAGTGGGAACCTTAGTGCTCCTGACCTTGCTATTTTGCGCCAAGCTTTATTTTGTGATACAACTTTCAGTTTAGGCGCCATTGTTGCTAAACGGTTAAGTTTGAACCGTACAAAGGGCCCCATCTTTGGAGGTATCTTTGCTTCACGCCTTGCTAAACACTTTGAGATACCTATAATGCATCATGAGAAAGAGGAAAAGTTACTGCCCACTATTTTTCTAGACTATAAGAGTATGGTAGCACATGATTTTATTATTAAATAAGAAGAAGATACTTAAGTATAACTTGATTTTTGCTAAAACTCATTGTGATACTATTATCTTGCCTGCACCCTCTTTGTTTAACATACTTTCAGGCACGTACCTCATCTTACTCGAGGACATTTATGCATACTGGAAGCTTACACAAGCTCTAGAGCCTGAGCCTGAGCCACCACTTGATCCACATCGACAGTCTGTTTATCACTGGGATCCGGAGGAGCTCACTAACTAGTGGCACCCCGAGGACCCTCCACAGTACATCGGAGAGGGTAGCTTCGATCTATGGGCATAGACCAACTTAGGCCAGAAGCCTAGGCTTGGGGGAGTACATATTTATCACCGACATTACATTCATGTTCACACACTCATTCTAGTTGTCGGTGCTCATACTTTTTCATTGTACTATCCATGCTAGTTTATTTTCTTTTATTGCTTTCTTCTTGTGTGTTTGAAAAACCTTAATAAAAACCAAAAAAAAATAGTTGTAGCTTTTAGCCCGTTTACTTTCCATGCTTGTAGTAGTAATATTAAAAGAAAACCCAAAAAGATTTTCTGTTCTTCTTTTGCTTGTTGGGAGCTTTCCCATGTAAATAGTTTTATTTTTCTTTGAAGTTCTTTTCTTTTCTTTGGGGGTCGAGAGTAGAAGACCACGATGAAATTGTTGAGTGGCTCTCACATGCATTATTGTTGATCTAACCAAGAGCCCATATTACCTTGTCTTCTCCTTTGTATTAAATGCTTGCAGATTCCAGCTTAGTCCAATGCATGTGCACTATTATTATTATCCACACTGTTCAGTCGTGCGAGTGAAAGCCAATAATGACGAAGCTGGTATGAACTCGACCTATCTTGTTTTTGTAAATATGATTAGTTTATCGTTCATGATTCACCCTATTATGAATGAAACATGCTTGGAATGACAATTAGAGATTATAGTTGCTCATGCCATGCTTAATTAGCTAGGAGTTTATAATGGTTTACCTTGCGTGCCAACATGCTATTAAAATGGTTGTGATGTGGCTTGACTTGGCACATGTTCATGCATGTAGTTGAAACAAAATCAACATAGCCTCCACAATATTTATGTTCATGGTGGTTTATATCCTACTCATGCTTGCACTCATTGTTAGTTAATCTTAATGCATGTTCATGACTGTTGTCGCTCTCTAGTTGGTCGCTTCCTAGTCTCTTTCTGGCCTTCACTTGTACTAAGCGGGAATACAGCTTGTGCATCCACTTCCATAAACCCCAAAGTTATTCCATATGAGTCCATCATACATTCCTATATGCGGTATTTACCTGCCATTCCAAGTAAATTTGTATGTGCCAAGCACTAAACCTTCAAATGAAATTCTGTTTTGTATGCTCGAATAGCTCATGTATCAACTAGGGCTGACTATATCTTCCATGCTAGGTGGGTTATTCTCACGATGAGTGGAATCCGCTCATCATTTACGACAAAATGGCCGGTAACCGGGATGCCTAGTCCCATGCTCAAATCAGATCAAAATAATTGCAAACAAAACTCCCCAGGATTGTTGTTAGTTGGACAATACCCGTTGTTTCGGGCCAGCCATGGATTGATGCTCGTTGGTGGTGGGGGAGTATAACCTTTACCATTCTGTTTGGGAACCGCCTATAATGTATGTAGCATGGAAGATATCGAGATCTCTTGGTTGTTATGTTGACAATGAAATTATGCCACTCAAAATATTATTTATCTCTGTTTCAAAACTCGAGCTATGGCACCTCTGCAAATCCCTGCTTCCCTCTGCGAAGGGACTATCTATTTACCTTTATGTTGAGTCATCATCCTCTTATTAAAAAGCACCAGTTGGAGAGCACCGCTGTCATGTGCATTGCTATCAATTTACATTGAGTATGACTGTGACTGGATCTCTTTTGCCATGAATTACAATGTCTAGTCAGTCCTTGATCTTCAGGGGTGCTCTGCATTTATGTTTTGCGGTCTCAGAAAGGGCTAGCGAGATACCATATTGTTATATCATATTATGATTGTTTTGAGAAAGTGTTTTCATCTGAGATTTATTATTATTGCTCGCTAGTTGATTATGCCATTGATATGAGTAAATGTGAGACCTAAGTGTTATTGTGAATATGGTTAGTTCATAATCTTTGCTGAAAACTTGAATGCTGGCTTTACATATTTGCAACAACAAGATCAAATAGAGTTTGTAAAAGTTTTTCTTTATCACTTTCAGTTTGTCAACTGAATTGCTTGAGGACAAGCAAAGGTTTAAGCTTGGGGGAGTTGATACGTCTCCAACGTATCTACTTTTCCAAACACTTTTGCCCTTGTTTTGGACTCTAACTTGCATAATTTGAATGGAACTAACCTGGACTGACACTGTTTTCAGCAGAATTGCCATGGTGTTATTTTTGTGCAGAAATAAAAGTTCTCGGAATGACCTGAAAATCCACGGAGACACGTTTTGGAATTAATAAAAATATTGGCGAAAGAATCAACATAAGGGGGCCCACACCCTGTCCACGAGGGCGCAGGGCGCCCCCCTGGGGCGCGCCCCCTGCCTCGTGGCCCCCCTGACCTCCACCGACCTCAACACCAACTTCATATATTCACTTTCGGGGAGAAAAAAGTCAGAGATAAGGATTCATCGCCTTTTACGATACGGAGCCCCCACAAAGCCCTAATCTTCCCAGGGAGGGCTGATCTGGAGTCCGTTCCGGGCTCCGGAGAGGGGAATTTGTTGCCATCGTCATCATCAACCATCCTCCATCACTAATTTCATGATGCTCACCACCGTGCATGAGTAATCCCATCGTAGGCTTGCTGGACAATGATGGGTTGGATGAGATTTACCATGTAATCGAGTTAGTTTTGTTAGGGTTTGATCCCTAGTATCCATTATGTTCTAAGATTGATGTTGCTATGACTTTGCCATGCTTAATGCTTGTCACTAGGGCCCGAGTGCCATGATTTTAGATCCGAACCTATTATGTTTTCATGAATATATGTGAGTTCTTGATCCTATCTTGCAAGTCAATAGTCACCTACTATGTGTTATGGTCCGGCAACCCCGAAGTGACAATAATCGGGACCACTCCCGGTGATGACCGTAGTTTGAGGAGTTCATGTATTCACTAAGTGCTAATGCTTTGGTCCGATACTCTATTAAAAGGAGGCCTTAATATCCCTTAGTTTCCAATAGGACCCCACTGCCACGGGAGGGTAGGACAAAAGATGTCATGCAAGTTCTTTTCCATAAGCACGTATGGCTTATTCGGAACACATGCCAACATTACATTGATGAACTAGAGCTAGTTCTGTGTCACCCTATGTTATAACTGTTGCATGATGAATTACATCCGACATAATTATCCATCATTAATCCATTGCCTGCGAGCTTTTCACATATTGATCTTTGCTTAGTTACTTCTCCGTTGCCACTGTTATAATTGCTACAAAACTGCTACTGTTACTTTTGCCACTATTACCGTTACTTCCATACTACTTTGCTACTAAATACTTTGCTGCAGATATTAAGTCTTTCAGGTGTGGTTGAATTGACAACTCAGCTGCTAGTACTTGAGAATATTCTTTGGCTTCCCTTATGTCGAATCAATAAATTTGGGTTGAATACTCTACCCTCGAAAACTGTTGTGATCCCCTATACTTGTGGGTTATCAGCCGATCGAGTTGGCACATAGAATGAAGCTGACGAATACAAAGACCTGTCCAGGGAGAAAGTTCTCCTCGGACACAGCATCGTCATTGACAACGAGGCATGCCGTCGATCCCTCTGTTGACAACACAACGGAGCTCTCAATGAAATCACCAATGTTGGTATCAAAACTGGCAGATCTCGGGTAGGGGGGCCCAAGTTGTGCCTCTAAGGATCAATGGTAACAATGGACTAAGGGACACAATGTTTACCCAAGTTTGGGCCCTCTTAAAGGAGGTAAAACCCTACATCCTGCTTGATTATATTCGATGAGTATAGGGGTTACAAGAGTTGATCTACCTCGAGATCATAATGGCTAAACCCTAATTGTCTAGCCTATGAATATTATGATTGCCTCTACGAACTAAACCCTCCAGTTTATATAGACATCGGGGGTGCCTAGGGTTGTACAGAGTCGATTCACACGGAAAGAAAACAACATATCCGGACACCAATCTTGTCGTTCACGCATATAGGAGTCCTACCCGGACACGGGGGATGGTCTTCTGCCTTTATCTTCATGGCCCATTGATACGTCTCCAACGTATCTATAATTTTTGATTGTTCCATGCTATTATATTACCCGTTTTGGATGTTTATGGGCTTTAGTTTACACATTTATATCATTTTTTTGACTAACCTACTAACCGGAGGCCCAACCCGTATTGCTGTTTTTTTGCCTATTTCAGTGTTTCGAAGAAAAGGAATATCAAACAGAGTCCAAACGGAATGAAACCTTCAGGAGCGTGATTTTTGGAATGAACGTGATCCAGAGGACTTGGAGTGCAAGTCAAGAAGCTGCTGAGACGTCCACAAGGGTGGAGGGCTCCCCCCCTACTGGGCGCCCCCCCTATCTCATGGGCCCCTCGGGCATCCACTGACCTACTTCTTCCTCCTATATATACCCACGTACCCCGAGAACATCAAAGGCGACCACGAAAAACTATTTCCACCACTGTAACCTTCTGTATCCACGAGATCCCATCTTGGAGCCTTCGCCGGCGCTCCGCCGGAGGGGGAATCGACCATGCAGGGCTTCTACATCAACACCATAGCCCCTCCGATGAGTTGTGAGTAGTTTACCACAGACCTTCGGGTCCATAGTTATTAGCTAGATGGCTTCTTCTCTCTTTTTGGATCTCAATACCATGTTCTCCTCGATCTTCTTGGAGATCTATTCGATGTAACTCTTTTTGTGGTGTGTTTGTCGAGATCCGATGAATTGTGGGTTTATGATCAAGTTTATCTATGAGAAATATTTGAATCTCCTCTTAATTCTTGTATGTGTTATTAAGTTATCTTTGCAAGTCTCTTCGAATTATCAGTTTGGTTTGGCCTAGTAGATTGATCTTTCTTGCAATGGGAGAAGTGCTTAGCTTTGGTTTCAATCTTGCGGTGTCCTTTCCCAGTGACAACAGCGGCAGCAAGGCATGTATTGTATTGTTGCCATCGAGGATAAAAAGATGGGGTTTATATCATATTGCATGAGTTTATCCCTCTACATCATGTCATCTTTCTTAATGCGCTACTCTGTTCTTAATGAACTTAATACTCTAGATGCATGCTGGATAGCGGTCGATGTGTGGAGTAATAGTAGTAGATGCAGGCAGGAGTCGGTCTACTTGTCATGGACGTGATGCCTATATACATGATCATGCCTAGATAATCTCATAATTATTAGCTTTTCTATCAATTGCTCGACAGTAATTTGTTCACCCACCGTAATACTTATGCTATCTTGAGAGAAGCCACTAGTGAAACCTATGGCGCCCGGGTCTATCTTTTATCATATAAGCTTTCAATCTACTTTTATTTGCATCTTTACATTTCCAATCTATATTATAACATACGAAAAATATATTTATCGTATCATACTATCTGTATCAGATCTCACTTTTGCAAGTGGTCGTGAAGGGATTGACAACCCCTTTATTGCGTTGGTTGCGAGTTCTTTGTTTGTTTGTGTAGGTGCGTGGGACTTTTGAGGAGCCTCCTACTGGATTGATACCTTGGTTCTCAAAAACTGAGGGAAATACTTACGCTACTATTGCTGCATCACCCTTTCCTCTTCAAGGAAAACCAACCCATGCTCAAGACATAGCACCCATCAGTCCGGCCCATGTCGAATAGACCGGATGCCCGAGGACCCCTTAGTCCAGGACTCCCTCAGCCCCTCCCTCTCGCCATCGTCATAGAGGTTGATACGTCTCCAACATATCTATAATTTTTGATTGTTCCATGCTATTATATTACCCGTTTTGGATGTTTATGGGCTTTACTTTACACATTTATATCATTTTTGGGACTAAAACCTACTAACCGGAGGCCCAACGGGTATTGCTGTTTTTTTGCCTATTTCAGTATTTCAAAGAAAAGGAATATCAAACGGAGTCCAAACGGAATGAAACCTTCAGGAGCGTAATTTTTGGAATGAATGTGATCCAGGGGACTTGGAGTGCAAGTCAAAAAGCAGTCAAGGCGAACATGAGGGTGGAGGGAGCGCCCCTATCTCGTGGGCCCCTCGGGCGGCCACCGACCTACTTCTTCCTCCTATATATACCCACGTACCCCGAGAACATCCAGGGAGCCAACAAAAAACTATTTCCACCACCGTAACCTTCTGTATCCGCGAGATCCTATCTTGGAGCCTTCGCCGGCACTCCACCGGAGGGGGAATCGACCACGGAGGGCTTCTACATCAACACCATAGCCCCTCCGATGAGTTGTGAGTAGTTTACCACAGACCTTCGGGTCCATAGTTATTAGCTAGATGGCTTCTTCTCTCTTTTTGGATCTCAATACCATGTTCTCCTCGATCTTCTTGGAGATATATTTGATGTAACCCTTTTTGCGGTGTGTTTGTCGAGATCCGATGAATTGTGGGTTTATGATCAAGTTTATCTATTAGAAATATTTGAATCTCCTCTAAATTCTTTTATGTATGATTGAGTTATCTTTGCAAGTCTCTTTGAATTTGGTTTGGCCTACTAGATTTATCTTTCTTGCAATGGGAGAAGTGCTTAGCTTTGGGTTCAATCTTGCGGTGTCCTTTCCCAGTGACAGCAGGGGCAGCAAGGCACGTATTGTATTGTTGCAATCGAGGATAAAAAGATGGGGTTTATATCATATTGCATGAGTTTATCCCTCTACATCATGTCATCTTTCTTAAAGCGTTACTCTTTTCTTATGAACTTAATACTCTAGATGCATGCTGGATAGCGGTCGATGTGTGGACTAATAGTAGTAGATGCAGGCAAGAGTCGGTCTACTTGTCGCGGACGTGATGCCTATATACATTTTCATGCCTAGATAATCTCATAATTATTCGCTTTTATATCAATTGCTCGACAGTAATTTGTTCACCCACCATAATACTTATGCTATCTTGAGAGAAGCCACTAGTGAAACCTATGGCCCCCGGGTCTATCTTTTATCATATAAGCTTTCAATCTACTTTTATTTGCATCTTTACTTTTCCAATCTATATTATAAAATACGAAAAATATATTTATCTTATCATACTACCTCTATCAGATCTCACTGTTGCAAGTGGCCGTGAAGGGATTGACAACCCCTTTATTGCGTTGGTTGCGAGTTCTTTGTTTGTTTGTGTAGGTGCGTGGGACTTTTGAGGAGCCTCCTACTGGATTGATACCTTGGTTCTCAAAAACCGAGGGAAATACTTACGCTACTATTGCTGCATCACCCTTTCCTCTTCAAGGAAAACCAACGCAAGCTCAAGACGTAGCAGAGGTCGGCTCGGATCTTGAAGCGGGAGGGAGTTGCAAGAAGATGAAGAAGAGCCTGGGGGGTCTGTCCCCCTTGCCCTTATATAATATTCGACAAAGGGTCAGTCTGCGCCTCCTTGCCTTCAGAAGGTGGGCGCAAGGCAAGGAAGCTAATGATAGCCTTGTGCCGTGTGTGGGCAGGCTTTATGTCAGCCCGGGCGGTTGCCGAGGTGTCATGAGAGAAAAGGGGGCGCCCTAAGCTCCATCGTGCGCCACGCGTCGCGCCTGGCCCGCAGGCGGTTAGGGCCCCCGCCGTTTTGTCCCCTCTGTTAGTGGGCGGAGATGTGCGTGCCTGGGCCCAAGGCTACTATCGGGCCTTTGGGACCGGGGGTACCTAAGGACGTCTGTCTTTGGCCTAGGGTGCAACGCGTACCAAGAAGCACAAGGAACGACCAACTAGCAAGCTTCATGAGCAAGACGCACCGTGAGGTCCCCGCCTCGCGAGGCATATGTTAGCAAGCGCGCTAGGCTGGATTGAGGCGCCACCAGGAGCCTCGCGAGGCCCTCTCATGAGGTGGTCTCCCAAGGATGCCTCCCAGGCCCCCGCGGAGGCGAGCGAGTCAAGGGCTGCTCAGCCTGGTCACGTGGCCATGCGTCTTCACTGTTGAAGAATGCGGTAATTTAAAAAAATATCCTATGATCACGCAAGATCTATCTAGGTGATGCATAGCAACAAGAGGGGAGAGTGTGTCCACGTACCCTCGTAGACCGAATGCGGAAGCGTTTCAATAACGCGGTTGATGTAGTCGAACTTCTTCGCGATCCAACCAATCAAGTACCGAACGCACAACACCTCCGCTTTCAGCACACGTTCAGCTCGATGACGTCCCTCGTGCTCTTCATCCAGTTGAGGACGAGGGTGAGTTTTGTCAGCACGACGGCGTGGCGACGGTGATGATGATACTACCGGCGCAGGGCTTCGCCTAAGCACTACGATGGTATGATCGAGGTGTGTAACTATGGAGGGGGGCACCGCACATGGTTAAGAGAAACTTGTGTGTTCTAGGGTGCCCCTGCCCCCGTATATAAAGGAGAAAGGGGGAAGTTGGCGGCCCCTAGGGCGCGCCCCAAGAGGAGTCCTACTAGGACTTCCTAGTCCTAGTAGGATTCCACTTCAAGGAAGAGAGGGGGAAGGAAAGGAGAGGGAGAGGGAGTAGGAAAGGGGGGCGCCCCCCTTCCCTTGTCCTATTCAGACTCCATGGGAGGGGAGGCGGCCTTCCCTGGCTGCCCTCCTCTCTCTCCACTAAGGCCCATGGTGGCCCATTAGTTCCCCCGAGGGGTTCCGGTAACCCCTCGGGAACTCCGGTTTTATCCGAAACTTCCCAGAACTCTTTCGGTGTACGAATAACATGGTCCAATATATCAATCTTCATGTCTCGACCATTTTGAGACTCCACGTCATTTCCGTGATCTCATCCGGGACTCCGAACAAACTTCGGTCATCAAAAACACATAACTCATAATACATATCATCATCAAACGTTGAGCGTGCGGACCCTACGGGTTTGAGAACTATGTAGACATGACCGAGACACATCTCCGGTCAATAACCAATAGCGGAACTTGGATGCTCATGTTGGCTCCTACATATTCTACGAAGATCTTTATCGGCCAAACCGCATAACAACGTATGTTGTTCCCTTTGTCATCGGTATGTTACTTGCCCGAGATTCGATCGTCGGTATCATCATACCTAGTTCAATCTCGTTACTGGCAAGTCTCTTTACTTGTTCCATAATACTTCATCCCGCAACTAACTCATTAGTCACAATGCTTGAAAGGCTTATAGTGATGAGCATTACCGAGAGGGCCCAGAGATACCTCTCCAAAACACATAGTGACAAATCCTAATCTCGATCTATGCCAACCCAACAAACACCTTCGGAGACACCTGTAGAGCATCTTTATAATCACCCTTTTATGTTGTGACGTTTGATAGCACATAAGGTGTCCCTCCGGTATTCGGGAGTTGCATAATCTCATAGTCTAAGGAACATGTATAAGTCATGAAGAAAGCAGTAGCAATGAAACTGTAACGATCATAATGGTAAGCTAACGGATGGGTCATGTCCATCACATCATTTCTCCTAATGATGTGATCCCGTTCATCAAATGACAACACATGTCTATGGTTAGGAAACATAACCATCTTTGATTAACGAGCTAGTCAAGTAGAGGCATACTAGGGACACTATGTTTTGTCTATGTATTCACACATGTACTAAGTTTCTGGTTAATACAATTCTAGCATGAATAATAAACATTTATCATGATATAAGGAAATATAAATAACAACTTTATTATTGCCTCTAGGGCATATTTTCTTCATTCACGTGGTGACGTGCGCAACGACGAACGATGCCAGAGGCCATGCCAGTAGGCGCATATGAGGAGGCTTTCCTCTTTCATGCTAAGGGAGCAAGGTCAGCCACTAGTTCCCAAAGCAATCCCCAAAGGTTTCCAGGTAGGTGCAAGGAGACCAAGACGACGGGCGCGCCATGGTAGAGGTAATCACCGAGCCCACCGACACGTCATGGATGGATGCTTTGCAGGCGAAGTCCACCTTTTGTCAGGATAGACTGCGCCCCCGTCCCCCTTCATAATGCCATTGTGTGGCAACCCTTCCCGCCAATGTTTTCGGGGCAAGAGGACTAAGGTGAGTATAAAAGAGGGGCAGGGTGCTGCCGTAGAGGGGGTGGATGATTCCCTTCTTCGAACACTTGTACTCTTCCACCCTCGCGAGGCAATGCAACCACCAAGCATGAGTAGGGCTTTACACCGCAAGGTGGCCCGAACCTGTGTAAACCACTGTGTTTCCGACCGCCCCTACTCGGTCGGTCTCGCTGTAGCCCCATCGTAGTTGTAGCAGAAGGGAGTAGAGCGGTAGGAATGAGTGCACCATAGAGTTTGAACCTCTTGGGTCCCTGGAGCCTCGATTCACTACTGGAATCAGGGATTTTGCCGTCTGCCAGTTCTTTGCCGTCTGCTAGCGGACGGCAAAGAAGGTCTTTGCCATCAGCTACCAAACAGTAGACAGCAAAGAACCGGCAGACAGCAAAGAAGGTCTTTGCCATCTGTCATTTTGTTGCCGTCTACTGGCAGATGGCAAAGAAGTTTTGCCATCTGCCAGCAGACGACAAAGAGGTGCTGGTGGGGTCCACCGAATGCCAGTACACTGCAACGGTCCACCCCCCCTCTTTGCCATCTGCTGGCGGACGGCAAAGATTCTTTGCCATCTGTTGGCGGACAGCAAAGATTCTTTGCCATCTACTGGCGGACGGCAAAGAGGTGGGGCTATCTTTTTTTGGCGGGTAAAAAAAACCGTTACCCCACCTCCTCTATCTCTATCCTATCTCTATCCCCTCTCTCTCTGACCAGCCCCTCTCTCTCCCGCTCGTCTCTCCCTCTCCTTCGCGCGAGCAGCTATGACGACCTCCCTCGACCCCGCGCCACTGCGCCACCTCGCCTCTGCCCGCTGGTGCGCGCCGCCACCTCACCGGACCCAAGGAGCCCCGCCGCCTCGTGCTGCCGCCTGCGCCGCATCACGCGCTGCCACCTCCCCACAAGCTCACCGCCCCACCGCGGAAGCCTCGTCGAGCACCGGGCTCCTCTGTGCCCCGCCCGCGTCCCCGCGTCGCGGCCGCCGCCCCACGTTGCCTCGCGCCTGGATCCGGCCGCGGGTGGTCCGACCACTCCAAATCCGGCCTCCTCCTTGCCGGAGTGATGCCCCTCGCCGGAGCAGCGCCAGCCAAGCCCATCGACCACCAGGGTTGTGCTGCAGCCCATCCGTGAGATCTCCGGCGCCGTGCAGCTGCCAGGGTCCAAGTCGCTCTCCAACCGGATCCTCCTCCTCTTTGCCCTCTCCGAGGTGACTCCCCCTCCTCCTCCTCCCGCTCTTCCATTGAGTGGGCGAATGAAGCAAATTTGGGTGTCGAGGTGGGATTTTGCGGGGTCTATTAGGAGCAGACGTACCTTTGTCGTGCTGACTGACTGTCTACTGGATCATGAGAATTTTGACTCGAGCCGATCCAACCGTGAGATTTTGCTTATAGTGGGTAGGTAGGTTGTTTGGTAGCCAGTTCACGCTTTTCTTTATCAGATCATTGGATTGTGCATCTTGTATTTGGATCAAGAGGATGCATCATAATAATCAGGGGCGATCCTCCTATGTTTTATAGGCTACTAAATTTTCTTTTCCGATGGACCCTTTATGAATATATTATGTTGTAATGCTGTCATGAACACTTGGAATTCATATATGGCTGCTCAAAATTATCATGCAACCTAAAGTCTACACACATTTTCTGAGACGGCGTGACCACGAAAAGACGATAATATTTTAGATGACAAATCATTGAATTGCTAATCGTAGCAGGGGCATTTGTTTTCATGAGCTATGTAGGTACTAATTCTAGGATCCTCCAGGCTTTACTCGGTTCCAACTGATGAGTAACTATAGTGCAGCATGTCCTGTCATCTTATTTACTTATAGTAAGAAGAGAAATTCTAGGATTCTCCAAGCTTTACTAGGTTTCAACTGATCAGAAAATTATAGTGCAACATGTCCTGTTATCTTATTTATTTATAGTAAGATGAGAAATTCTAGCTGGTTTACTTCACTGTCATCACTAGCTGATCCCTAGCTTGTTTCTGCTTATTAGGGAACAACGGTGGTGGATAACATGTTGAACAGCGAGGATGTCCACTACATGCTCGAGGCCCTGGAAGCCCTTGGACTCTTCGTGGAAGTAGATAAAGTTGCAAAAAGTTGTGGTTGTTGGCTGCGGCAGCAGGTTCCCGGTTGAAAAGGATGTTGTCGGTGTCAAAACCGGCAGATCTCGGGTAGGGGGTCCCGAACTGTGCATCTAAGGCTAATAGTAACAGGAGGCGGGGGACACGATGTTTACCCAGGTTCGGGCCCTCTCTATGGAGGTAATACTCTACTTCCTGCTTGATTGATCTTGATGATATGAGTATTACAAGAGTTGATCTACCACGAGATCATAGAGGCTAAACCCTAGAAGCTAGCCTATGATTATGATTATGATCTATATAGACACCGGAGGGGGCTAGGGTTACACAGAGATGGTTACAGAGAAGGGAATCTACATATCTGAATTGCCAAGCTTGCCTTCCATGCAAAGGAGAGTCCCACCCGGACACGGGACGAAGTCTTCAATCTTATATCTTCATAGTCCAACAGTCCGACATAAGCATATAGTCCGGCCATCCGAGGACCCCCTAATCCAGGACTCCCTCAGTAGCCCCTGAACTAGGCTTCAATGACGATGAGTCCGGCGCGCAGATTGTCTTCGGCATTGCAAGGCGGGTTCCTTCTCCGAATATTGCAAAGTAGATCTTGAACACAAGAATCGTGTCCGACTCTGCAAAACAAATTCCACATACCACTGCAGAGAGTACAATATTCCACGAGTCTAATCTACTGACAACTTTTACCTAGCATGACATCACGCCGGGGCCCGGTTATTATTCAAACCGTTTTTCCAACCTACCACTACACGTCTTGCAAGGCGGTTTTATTGGCACGTCTTGTTGAAGCAGAGATCGTGTCCCCCTTATCACGGGATTCTCATCAATACGGGCGTGGGTAACCCAACCGCTCCATTAGTATGACTCCTTGGTTTAGGCAAGTTCCAAACGGCCGCGCGGAGGACGATTGACATTCATCCTCTTTATAAAGAGGTCAAGACCTGTCCTTTTCTTTCCACGCCCGATCCTTCCTTTCCCTCACCTCGAGTTCCAACACTCAAGGTTTAGTCCAAGCGCTCCGGACCTTCAACCATGTCCAGATCCAACCTTCAAGGCCGGTGGATGGCCTCTTCCGTCACAGAGGAGGACATCAAAAAGCTTAGGGAGGCTAGGTATTTGACCGCCGAAATCCTTCACAGGCTTCCTGCTCAAGGGCAGGTTATCCCTACTCCCAAACCCAACGAGAGCGTCGTGTTCATCTCCCACTTCCTCCGAGGGCTAGGCTTCGGTCTTCATCCCTTTGTTAGAGGGCTCATGTTCTATTACGGGCTAGATTCTCATGATCTAGCTCCAGATTCCTTCCTTCACATCTCAACGTTCATCATTGTGTGTGAGGCCTTCCTCCGTATTACCCCACACTTTGGCTTATGGCTCAAGACCTTCAATGTGAAGCCGAAGATGATCGACGGCGACACGCGGATTGCGGAGGCGCTATAATAAGCAAAGGCGCCGATGCTTTATGGTCAAAGGGTTCCCTCTCGGAAGTTTCTGACCTATGGCAACGGGAGTGGTTTTATATCACAGCACCCCGAGGGAGGAAGTGGGCGGCCGCCCCTGCCTTCCGCTCTGCCCCTCCGCCACAACTTGCATAACGGGTCAACAAGGGGCTGGACTGGGGATCGGTTGATGATGTGCGGACATTGCAAAGCCGCATTCAGGATCTCCTCAAGAAGGATATCAGTCTTATCAAAGTAATCCAAGTAATGTTAGTTCGTCGGGTCTTGCC
Source organism: Triticum timopheevii (assembly GCA_963921465.1). Classification (NCBI taxonomy): domain Eukaryota; kingdom Viridiplantae; phylum Streptophyta; class Magnoliopsida; order Poales; family Poaceae; genus Triticum; species Triticum timopheevii. The sequence goes on along the minus strand of OY997264.1, from coordinate 168,812,365 downwards.
GTGCCAACGTCGACCTCTTCGTATGTGGGAGTTCAACCCGGAAGGACCACGAACTGTTCAGCACTTCTTCGGCAGGACGCTCGAAGGAATGTATCAATTATTCTTCGGATCACGAATAAAGTGCGCGGATACAAACGGAGGATGTAGGCCTCGACTGCAACCATCCAGATCCCAGGTAAGTAATTCCACAACCGAACATGCTGTCATTATGTTTGTCACAACATTATTCTGAAAAACCATCCTCAGCCAGGACTGGATAAGAAAGGCGGAGAGGATCAGGTGTTCGGCCCCCCTTCCCGAAGATTTGCCGGATCCGGTGTTAACCAGGATGCTGGCTCGGGTACCTTATCAAGTGCCATCAGGGGAGGACAAGGAGAGGAATGGGGAAGCAAAAAGCGGACTTCATGTTGGAGGTACGTTACGCATCCTAACTGGGGAAATTAGTACTCCCGTGTTGGAGGATGAATAGGAAGGAGAATCTAGCGCCCCCTCTCCCCATGGGAAGAAAAGGATAGCTCCCGAAGACTTGGAAGGAGAGGTCTCCAAACTAGGCAAGAAACCTTCATCAGGGGGCCCTGCCCCGGAGGGCAACATTGCCGCACAGCGCCCACAGGGGGGCCAGCCGTTAACCAATCCATAAGTGAACAAAGGTGCTTAGTAAGCATACCCCGTTATTTTCCTGAGAATAACGACCGAGACATATGTTTTGCAGTTCGGCTTATAGCCTCCCTCAACAATGTTCGTCCTCGGGGGATCTTCTTACAGAGATGATGGAGAGCGAAACGCCTACTCCTACTTCTCCGCCTCATGAGGAGGACGACCCTGAGGTGTCGTCCTGGAGGATCTCTCCTGATCCGTAAAGACCAGAAGGTAACTCTTCGGCCGCCCGAAGTCTGGGGTTTTCAGCTCCTAGAGAGACCAACAGAAAAAGCCCCGAACTGTCCGATATACAACCGGACACATTGACGGGTCTTCTGCGGCAAGCAGCTATCTCAGAGGCACATCGTACCTTAATGGGTACGGCGGTTGAGAGGATATCATCCACAAAAAGCGGGTTGTATGAAGCTTTTACGAGCCTGCTAAGAGGCTTTGAGGTATGCAAAGTGATATTCTTTGATTGTACCATAAGCACAAGGTGCACTTTGTATAGATAGTAGCCCCTGAGACTCTGGTTGCCATCCGGACGAGGCGAGCAGAGGATCATAGTCTCAGGTAATGATGGTGCCAATTTTGTACGCATGCGGCTGCAGCTCTGGCGGCTGACCGGACTGCTGAATTTGCCGAACTGAAGCGGCAACTTGATGTGGCGGATGCAGACATTACGCTTGTGAACAAGCGGCTTGACGAGGCACAGGGTATGTATATTTGGGTGGTCAGCGAATATTAATAAGAGCATGATGCTAGGATTTATGATATGCTTTGACTGCATAGGGTGCTGCCGCCGTGGAGACCCTTCGGGCTGAACTTGCCTGGGCCAAGGAGCAAGCCAGGAGAAGCAATGCGGTTGCCGTGAAGGCAGCTGATGAATTAAAAGCCGAACAGGCTCTTATCGCCAAAGTGAGGATAGAATAGCCAATATGGCTCTTGAGCTACAAAATGCCGCTAGCCTATATGAGCTTCTCGAAAGGGAAAACCAAGCGAAAACGGCTGACCTAAAGAAGGCCTTACAAGTAGCTAAGGAAACTCGCTCTGAGATCACCGCGGCTCGGGAGGAGCTTCGGCAAGCCGGTGAGATCGCGGCTGGGAAGCCCTTTTTATTGTGAAGAAAATTTGGCGTACGAACTATGCCCCTCTTGACCAGTTGTGGAGTTCTTCAGATGCATACCTGGATTTGTCAAAGAGTGTTGCTGATGCGACACAGTATTTCAAAGATCGAGAAGATCACGAAGCGGAAAGATTGTTTTGGTCGCAATTCAGTACTCCTAGGCGTCCGCTGCTGTTGAATGAGCAAATGGCCGAATGGGCCGAGCTCCATAGGTTATCCGGGCTTGCCATGAAGGCCGTCGTGGATCACCTGTGGCCGTAGGAACCAAGTCCAGATAGTTATTTTGGTTTGGTGCAACGATTTATTCGTGCTATGCCGCATATTGACGCTGTCAAGCAGTCGGCGTGCATAGAGGGTGCGCGGATGGCCCTTGCCCGTGTTAAGACATACTGGGCAAAGATGGAAGCCACCGATATTGCAACCAGGGGTCCACCCGGGGGCCAAGACTCGCCCGAGCACTATTTTGAAGAATTCTTAGAAGGTGCTCGTTTAATAGAGGCTCAGTGCTCAAATAATACCATGTTCGAATGACATGTATTTTGATTGTAAAAACAATGCTTTTGATAATAAAGGCTATATTTATACTTTTGCCCGTAAAGTATTGTAGTGCCTCCTCTGCGGCTGCTTATGTATATATGTATATAACCTGAAAGTTTGCAGTCGTCGGCTTCAGCCCCCTCGCGTATAACGCGGGGGTGTTCGGTAAAAGCGCGTAATCACACTTGATCCAATGTCTTGGTCTGTTAAGGAGGTGGTAGCGCGGCGAACGAGGCAATCAGACTATATAGCTTTAACACTTTCACTTAGCCATAGGAGTTTGACGGTGGGGCTACGATATAGCCCCTGGTATGTCCGTGTTTGTCCGAATACGGTGCGTTTACATACGTGACTGGAAAACCGGTCCTTCGTTAATGCGGAGGAATCGTGAAGATTCCACTAAGTCATTGAGTGGTTGACCAGTCTCTCGCTTTATCATGACTGTCATTTTTCGGCTTTCTCTACTGAGGTGCTCATACGGATGAACCAGGGCACAATAGCAGTAGTTATCCTTGTGCCACCTTAGCCGATAGAGCAGAACGTAAGGTAGCAAAACACGGGAGAGCCAGGCAAACCCAACTATTGACCAAAGACATGATTCGGAGCTGATGCATATAAGGCTAAACTCGCGACGCCGAACACTCCCGAAGGTATTCGGACTTTACAACATATACTGGGTTCAATAATGCCCTCGATAATGAGCCCTAAATTTCCAGGTACGTGCAATAATCCGGTGTGACGAAAGAGCGGCTGTGGTGAGAGCATAGATCCCAAAAACACATTGGTTGCTGCCTCTGTAACGTATATTTTAGATCGGCGAATCATAAACTCGCCAATAACGCCGGTATCCCTCTTGGTCATTTGAAGTACCAGGAGGGTGTGAGCCAACAAGAGACAATAAAAAAGGTTTACACAAGGTCTTAATCTAAAAGGAAACCTTTGAACGGGGCCCTGGTGCACGTCTGCGCCTTTGTCTCCGTTGTGCCATATCCTGGAAGGGTATAGCACGATGGTCATCTGTAAAAAAAGGAAAAACCCAGGTGAAAGAATCTGGTGTGACTGTGCGTATAGTCGGTTAATCTTAATGAACTGTGAAAATTCAATCTCTTGAGTGTAAATAGGGTCGAGCCAAACTATGGACCTTTTACATGCGGGCAGCCCCTAGCACCACATATGGGGGCATAGCCATTAATCAAGCTCAGGTTTATCTGGGCTGCTACAACTAGGTGTGCACCGAACGCGTTTAGCCGTGTCCGTGGTCTCGAAGACCGATGAGTTACTCGGGTTGGAGGGGCCGTTCAGTGGTTTGGCTGCTAGAGCCGCCACGTAATCTTCCGCACGAAGAGAACGCTCTGTGTTTCCGCTAATTGTGATGACGCCATGTGGACCGGGCATCTTAAGTTTGAGATAAGCGTAATGCAGTACTGCATTGAAACGAGCAAAGGTCGTTCTTCCGAGTAGTGCATGATAGCCGCTTCGGAACGGAGCGATGTCGAATATTAGTTCTTTGCTTCGAAAGTTGTCGAGAGAACTGAATACAACCTCTAACGTCAAAGAGCCCGTGCAGCGGGCCTCTACGCCTAGTATTACTCCTTTAAAGGTAGTACTGCTTTGGTTGATTCTTGACGGGTCTATCCCCATCTTGTGGACAATGTCCTGATATATCAGATTAAGACTACTGTCGCCATCCATGAGGACTCGGGTGAGATGGTATCCGTCAATTATTAGGTCAAGCACCAAGGCGGCTGAAACTCCATGCCAGATACTAGTCGAATGATCCTTGCAATCGAAAGTGATCGGGCAGGTCGACCATGGGTTGGATTTGGGGCAACGGGTTCTACAACATATATGTCTCGGAGTGCGCATTTGCGCTTCCTCTTTGGTATGTGGGTGGTGTCGGTGTCAAAACCGGCGGATCTCGGGTAGGGGGTCCCGAACTGTGCGTCTAGGCGGATGGTAATAGGAGACAAGGGACACAATGTGTTTACCTAGGTTCGGGCCCTCTCAGTGGAGGTAAAACCCTACTCCTGCTTGATTAATATTGATGATATGGGTAGTACAAGAGTAGATCTACCACGAGATCAGAGAGGCTAAACCCTAGAAGCTAGCCTATGGTATGATTGTTGTTCGTCCTACGGACTAAAACCCTCCGGTTTATATAGACACCGGAGAGGGCTAGGGTTACACATAGTCAGTTACAATGGTAGGAGATCTACATATCCGTATTGCCAAGCTTGCCTTCCACACCAAGGAAAGTCCCATCCGGACACGGGACGAAGTCTTCAATCTTGTATCTTCATAGTCCAGGAGTCCGGCCAACCGTGATAGTTCGGCTATCCGACACCCCCTAATCCAGGACTCCCTCAGTAGCCCCTGAACCAGGCTTCAATGACGACGAGTCCTGCGCGCATATTGTCTTCGGCATTGCAAGGCGGGTTCCTCCTCCGAATACTTCATAGAAGATTTTGAACACAAGGATAGTGTCCGACTCTACAAAATAAGTTCCACATACCACCGTAGAGAGAATAATATTTACACAAATTCAATATGCTGATGTATTCCGTGGCGTGACATCACACCACGGCCAAGCCTTTATTCGAATTGTTTTTACTGTTCCACCTCAACGCGTTTAGCGAAGCGGTTCCCTTGGCACGTCTTGTCAAAGCAGAGATCGTGTCCCATTATTCCGGGATTCTCATCAATACGGGCGTGGGTAACCCAACCGCGCCATCGATTACGGCGCTTGGGAGATAAGCGAGTTTTACCAGGCTGGTGGGGACGCATAGTTTCGTCCGCCCATATAAGGGGATAAGAATCCACCTTTTTACCTACGCCTTCTTCCTCCTTTGCTTATCCATTTCCGCGTACTCGAGCTCCAGCGCCCAAGTCCGCACATCTCGCCTCGACCTTCCCCAGCCATGTCTGGAGCGGGAGGCAAGTGGATGGCCTCCTCCGTCACGGAGGGGCACATCAAAAGGTTGAGGAAAGCCGGATACCTGCACAACGACATTGTGCACCGGCTTCCAGACAAGGGGCAGCTCGTCCCCACCCCCAGGCCCCATGAGAGGGTGGTGTTCCTTCCCCATTTCCTCCGCGGACTGGGCTTCCCACTCCACCCATTTGTCTGGGAGCTCATGTTTTACTACGGCCTGGATTTCCACGATCTGGCCTCGAATTTCATCCTCAACATCTCAGCGTTTATCGTTGTGTGCGAGGCCTTCCTCTGCATCAAACCCCACTTCGGCTTATGGCTGAAGACCTTCAATGTCAAGCCGAAGGTAGTGGGCGGCCAACAGGCGGAGTGCAGAGGCGCCATGGTGGGCAAGATGCCCAACGTCATATGGCTCGAGGGCGCCTTCGTGGAAACCATCAAAGGGTGGCAATCGGGGTGGTTCTACATCACCGAGCCGCGTGACCCTGAATGGGCAGCGGCCCCTGAATTCAGATCTGGCATCCACACATGGCTCACCTCCTGGAAAGAGAAGGGCCTGACATGGGGTGATTTGGAAGAGCTGATCGAACTCCAAACCTGCGTCCAAAACCTTGTGAACAAAAAGATCAAGCTCGTCAACGCAGTCCAGGTCATGCTCATCCGCCGGATCCTCCCGTGCCAACAACGGGCTTTCAACTTATGGGAGTTTGATCCGGCACAGCACTAGACCTTGAGCAGGCTCTTCGACACTACGTACGAAGATGCCTGGAAGGTGCTGTTCTAGGGCGCCGAGGCTCCCGCATCCGCTACCGAAGATCACGGATTCAGCTCGCAGCGTCAAGCCGGTGAGGTAAGCTATTTTACCCTTTACGGGACACTTGTTTTTCATAGTTTGACTCTATGCGGGATCTAAACTCCCTTTACCTTTGACAGGCCTGGCAGAAGAAGTTCGGGCAGGTTAACCGTCCGGCTCCCTTACCAGAAGACCCAGCGGACGCCCGATTGATGGGGCTGCTGGTTCTGGCACCTCACGTGGTGCCAGACAAGAAGGCCATGAAGAAGGCCACGGCAACCCGGTAGAGTTCCCGGCGTCAGGTGTTATCGGACTCATCGTCCGATGACTCCAAGGCGGACTCCTCCCGTGAAGACGAGGAGGAGAAAAAAGAGGATCCTTCCTCCAACTGGGGAGGCCGGAGGGTCCAAGAAGGGAAGGACCCTTCCTCCTGACTGTTCCACCAACGCCGACGATGGCGAAGAGGAGTGGCCCTCGAGGGCGAAGCCCCTGGCGAGATCGTAAGTGTCCGGATTCCAGAATAACTCATGATTTTTCCTTTGTCGCGTAGTGTCTTCTAACGCTGAATACAACCATGTAGGCCGCCCAAGGACGAGCTCCCCGCTTTGTCGAGCGGCTCCCTGGATTCGTCAGATGTGAATAGCACTTCACTTTCGACTGCCTCCTCCCCCCGTGACGCAGACGACGCCGCGGTGGAGTCCCAAAAGGGGCCCGGCCAGGAAGAGGAGGAGGAGGTCCCGGAGGTGCCGCAAGGCAACCTCCCGGACTTTGGGCACGAGGGGGATCAACCCCCAAAGGGTTTTGAGTTCGGCCCTAGGCCGGACTCCGTACCGGAACCTTTAGTGGCTCCGGAGTCCGGTGGGCGGCCCCTTCGTAAGAAGGGCGAGACTGCGACACCGGTGACCTTCGTCCAGCCGGAGGCACCGGATAATTTGCTGGAGGCGCTCAATGGCGCCTCCATCGAATAGGAGCACCACCCTGTTATGAGTGCGGTGATCTAGAAAGTTCAGTCCGCCAAGAGCAGGCTGACTGAAGCCTATACCAGCCTATTAACAGGCTTTGAGGTATGTAATTAAGATATGTAAAAATAGTACGCATAGATAGTAGCCCCTGATGCTCAGTTTGGTGTTCGGAAAGAAAAGCCGAACTGAGGATCTAATTGTTGGGGAACGTTGCAGAAAATTAAAAATTTTCCTATGGTTTCACCAAGATCCATCTATGAGTTCATCTAAGCAACGAGTGATAGGAGTGCATCTACATACCCTTGTAGATCGCGAGCGGAAGCGTTCAAGAGAACAGGGATGATGGAGTCGTACTCGCCATGATCCAAATCACCGATGACCAAGTGCTGAACGGACAGCACCTCTGTGTTCAACACACGTATGGAGCGGATGACGTCTCCTCCTTCTTGATCCAGCAAGGGGAAGGAGAGGTTGAGGAAGAAGGCTCCAGCAGCAGCACGACGGCGTGGTGGTGGTGGAGATGCAGTACTCTAGCAGGGCTTCGCCAAGCAACTGCGGGAGGAGGAAGAGGTGTAGCAGGGGGAGGGAGGCGCCAAGACTCAGGGGTGCGGCTGCCCTCCCTCCCCCCTCCTTTATATAGGCCCCCAGGGGGGGCACCGGCCCTGGAGATGGGAATCTCCCAAGGGGCGGCGGCCAGGGGGGTGGAGTGCCCCCCAAGGCAAGTGGTGCGCCCCCCACCCTAGGGTTTTCAACCCTAAGCGCAGGGGGGCCCAAGGGGGGCGCACCAGCCCACTAGGGGCTGGTTCCCCTCCCACTTCAGCCCACGGGGCCCTCCGGGATAGGTGGCCCCACCCGGTGGACCCCCGGGACCCTTCCGGTGGTCCCGGTACAATACCGGGTGACCCCAAAACTTTCCCGATGGCCGAAACAGCACTTCCTATATATAAATCTTCACCTCCGGACTATTTAGGAACTCCTCGTGACGTCTGGGATCTCATCCGGGACTCCTAACAACATTCGGTAATCACATACAAGTCTTCCTAATAACCCTAGCGTCACTGAACCTTAAGTGTGTAGACCCTACGGGTTCGGGAGACACGCAGACATAACCGAGACGGCCCTCCGATCAATAACCAACAGCGGGATATGGATACCCATGTTGGCTCCCACATGCTCCTCGATGATCTCATCGGATGAACCACGATGTCGAGGATTCAATCAACCCCGTATGCAATTCCCTTTGTCAATCGGTATGTTACTTGCCCGAGACCCGATCGTCGGTATCCCAATACCTCGTTCAGTCTCGTTACCGGCAAGTCACTTTACTCGTACTATAATGCATGATCCCATGACCAAACACTTGGTCACTTAGAGCTCATTATGATGATGCATTACCGAGTGGGCCCAGAGATACCTCTCCGTCATACAGAGTGACAAATCCCAGTCTCGATCCGTGTCAACCCAACAGACACTTTCGGAGATACCTATAGTGCACCTTTATAGTCACCCAGTTACGTTGTGATGTTTGGTACACCCAAAGCACCCCTACGGTATCCGGGAGTTACACGATCTCATGGTCTAAGGAAAAGATACTTGACATTGGAAAAGCTCTAGCAAACGAACTACACGATCTTGTGCTATACTTAGGATTGGGTCTTGTCCATCACATCATTCTCCTAATGATGTGATCCCGTTATAAACGACATCTAATGTCCATAGTCAGGAAACCATGACTACCTGTTGATCAAAGAGCTAGTCAACTAGAGGCTTACTAGGGACATATCATGGTCTATGTATTCACACATGTATTACGATTTCCGGATAATACAGTTATAGCATGAATAAAGACAATTATCATGAACAAGGAAATATAATAATAATCCTTTTATTATTGCCTCTAGGGCATATTTCCAATAGTCTCCCACTTGCACTAGAGTCAATAATCCAGTTACATTGTGATGAATCGAACACCCATAGAGTTCTGGTGTTGATCATGTTTTGCTCGCGAAAGAGGTTTAGTCAACGGATCTGCGACATTCAAATCCGTATGTACTTTACATATATCTATGTCTCCATCTTGAACATTTTCACGGATGGAGTTGAAATGACGCTTGATGTGCCTGGTCTTCTTGTGAAACCTGGGCTCCTTGGCAAGGGCAATAGCTCCAGTGTTGTCACAGGAGAGTTTGATCGGCCCGGACGCATTGGGTATGACTCCTAGGTCGGTGATGAACTCCTTCACCCAAATTGCTTCATGCGCTGCCTCCGAGGCTGCCATGTACTCCGCTTCACATGTAGATCCCACCACGACGCTCTGCTTGCAGCTGCACCAGCTTACTGCTCCACCGTTTAACATATACACGTATCCGGTTTGTGACTTAGAGTCATCCAGATCTGTGTCAAAGCTAGCGTCGATGTAACCCTTTACGACGAGCTCTTCGTCACCTCCATAAACGAGAAACATGTCCTTTGTCCTTTTCAGGTACTTCAGGATATTCTTGACCACTGTCCAGTGTTCCTTGTCGGGATTACTTTGGTACCTTCCTACCTAAAAGTGCGTTATATCGACTAGAGGGGGGGGGTGAATAGGCGATTTTTAGGTATTCTTCACTGAGGAATTTGCTGGTGAGGAAATTCCTTAGCGAAGAACTACTTGCAGCGGAATAAGTACTCAGAGGTAAACATAACAGGATACAAGCATGGTCATCATGATGAAATGAAGACAAGCACAGAGTACAGAAAGCGTAAACACAGGATAACAAGATGAAGACAAACTGACTGAAGAAATTGAACCGAGGAATTTGTGAAAGTCTTCAGTCAAAGTCTTCAAGCACAGATATGAACAACATTCAACACAGTAATGAGGAAATGGAAGGGTTGAGGAAATAGAACCAGTTAGTTGGTGAAGACAATGATTTGGTAAACCAGTTCCAACTGCTGTCTCAGTTGTACGTCTGGTTGGAGCGGCTGAGTATTTAAACTCGAGGACACGCAGTCCCGGACACCCAGTCTCTGAGCCGCAACTCAGGACAGCCAGTCCTCACCGTATTCTCCTTGAACTAAGACCACACAGGTCTCGTCCAATCACTCGTGGTAAGTCTTCAGGTGACTTCCAAACCTTCACAGACTTGGTCACTCGGCAATCCACAATTCCTCTTGGATGCTCTAGACCTTGACGCCTAACCGTCTGGAAGAAGCACAGTCTTCAAAGGTAACAAGCGTCAGATCCACGCGGGATCAATTTCTTCAGTGATGCTCAATCACTTTGGGTTTGTGGGGGTTTGGTTTGGGATTTTCCTCACTTGATGATTTTCGCTCAAAGTCCTCGGAGGATGGGTTGCTCTCAAATGACAAGTGTCAAGTTCTCTCGGAGCAGCCAACCAGCTAGTGGTTGTAGGGGGTGGCTATTTATAGCCTAGGGAGCAGCCCGACATGATAAGACATAAATGCCCTTCAATGATATGACCGTTAGGTGGATAAGATATTTTGGGACAGCCGGCGCGCAGCACAACAATGGTCGGAAATTTGACTCTCAAATTCCTCAGGGCTATCATGTTCCTCACTGTGTAGGCAATTCACACTGGCGAATTCCTAACTCCTCAGTCAGAGCAAAGTCATCAGTGACCAGAAGAACTGCGTCTCTTTCACTGAAGAAATTGACTGAACTGTATGAGATTTCCAATGGCTTCACTCGAAGGGATTGGTAGGTGTAGGATTTTGAGTTGAGCATCACATGGAAATTTTTCCTTAGTATTTCCTCAACCCCCTTTAACAGTACGGTGTTTCCTATGACTCAAGAAAGAGAAAATGAAACTACGAAAACAAAAGTCTTCACGCTTCATGTTCCTCAAGTGAATACCAAGTCTTCAAGGTCACACCATTTTCTTCACTTTCAAAGTCTTCAGAATATCAAAGTCTTTAGTTGAAGAACTTCATTTTTAGGGGTCGACTTTCTCTATAAATATCAAACTCCTCATAGACTTATAGACCTGTGTACACTCACAAACGCATCAGTCCCTTAACCTAGAAGTCTTCAATACACCAAAATCACTAAGGGGCACTAGATACACTTACAATCTCCCCCTTTTTGGTGATTGATGACAACATAGGTTAAGTTTTCAACGGGGATAAATGTATGAAGTGTAAATACTGATATTGAGGAAGTTGATTGCAAGATATAGAAGAACTCCCCCTGAATATGTGCATAGTGAGGAATTTGCTTTTGAGGCAATGCACATTTGAAGAATTGAATCATGGAGATCTCCCCCTATATCTTGTAATTCATACACGCATTTGATATATAATATGAAGAATTTGAAATGCATGATGAAATATGGTGCCTGATAAAATTCAGCATGCGTGCAATAATATTAATGAGGAATAAGCATGCAGAATAACACATCAAAAGTATCAGAGCACAGTGCATCATCAGAGCACTATGCACCGTTCAAAAAGTATTAGGACACCATCGGGTTTAAGATTACAACTCGATCCAATAAAAACTTTCGGAAGAACGAGAGTTGTAACTTAACAAAACGCCCATAATATAAACCCGCTTGAAGACTAACTCAGATTTCTCCCCCTTTGTCATCAAATGACCAAAAGGATCGAAACTGAGGACTAACGCCCCTGAAGAATGTCAAGTTGATGGAGGAGCGCCAGCGTTGTCGGGGTTGTTTGTTGAAGTAGGGCCTGCCGCAGTGTCGTCCAAATCTTCATGCTCATCAGTTTCATGCGATGAAGAATAAGAGCTGGCCACCAGATCAGGAACTTTGACTCTCTTGAATTTCTTCGGAGGTGGTGCAGACCACTCAAATGCTTCCTGGAGACCCATAGTCTTCAGGTCTTCCGCGGTATATACATGAGTGAGAACAGCCCAGGTGCGGTTGAGGGTTTCATGAAGGTGATAATGATTTTTCTTCACAACATTATGGGTTGAGGTCATGTTGTGAAGAATTGCAGCAAACTGACGCTTCACCCATTTGTGATTGCGATCAACCTTCTGATGAAGACTGAGGAGTAACTCACGGTCAGTCATCACCCTGGGTGCTGTGGCTTGAGGCTTTTTCTTAGCTGAGGTATTTGCGACAGTGTCATGTGTAGCAGAGTTGCCATTGGTGGAGTAAGATGTAGCCAGACGAAATTGACCATCCAATGGACGAGTACCTTCATCGATCACAGCAGCTGCCTTGCCTTTGTCATCAGATGATGAAACTGGTCGCTTGAGGACTTCAATGGGAGGCAAGTAGCTACCATGGTTCAGAGTGTCAGCCTTGTAATTCAGTGAAGATCTTGCCCTTATGAATCTCATAATCCAAGGCGCATAGGGATTCAGCTCGAAAGGTGACATAGCAACATTTGCAAGAGTCCTCGTGAAGAAATCATGGAAGTTGACAGGAATGCCATGAATGATGTTGAAAAGCATGTTCTTCATGATGCCAATGACATCTTCACCATTTGAGTCGTGGCCTTTGATAGGACTCATTGTCTTCGTCAGGATTCGATAGACAGTCCGGGGCACATACAGCAATTCCTTAATGAGGAATTTGGTTCGTGGGGCCTGCCCTGGCTTCAAAGGCTTCATGAGCACTTGCATATAATGATTCGTCAGTTCAGGATCATTGTAGATGCAACGTGCACTGTCATGGGGAGGATCTAGGGGAAGGACATGAAGCAATTCAGTTGCCGGTGGCTTGTAGTGAGTGTTTTCGGTCATCCAATCCAGCACCCATGAATTGACGTCTTCAGCATCTCCGATGATATGCAGTGTGGTGTAGAACTGAAGAATGAGTTCTTCATTCCAATCACAGATATCAGTGCAGAAGTTCAGTAGTCCAGCATCGTGAATAACACTGAGGACTGGCTCGAAGCACGGCAGAGATTCCATATCCACATGAGGAATATGTTAATGACCGAAGATTTTGTCCTTGTCAAAGAGCACTGAGGAATAGAAGTTGGCTTGAGTAGCAGTCCAGAAACGCCTCTTCCTTATGCGAGCAGAGTCATATGGAATATAATCAGTGAAGAACACATGCTCAGAAAAGAAGTCTTCAGCCTTGAATTTTTGCTTGCTTGAGAACGGATTCTTCGGTTTAGGCAGAGGAGTGTCAGTGATTTGTAGCACAACCTCAGGAATCACGAGCTCAGATACTGCAGGCTGAGGAATTTCTGGTTCCTCTTCTTGTGATACTTGAGGATCAACAGCAGCAGGTTCTTCAGCACTAGCGGCTGGAATTTCTTCATGAACAGATGAAGTGGGATGAGTTTCTTCAGAGCCCATTTGAACAGTTGTAGCCGGGGACTGAGGAATCTGTTGAATAGGAGTGAAGAGAGGAGTATTGGGATGCTGACTTTCCCAAAAGTCATCATTCATCACTGGTGTAGTGCATCCAATATCCACATCTTCATCTTCTTTTTCAATTTCCTCAACACCAGCCTCTTCAGCTGTGAACTGAGGCATAGGTGAGGAAACGACTGGCGTTGAAAGGAATGGTTCCACTTCAATTTCTTCATCAAACTGCTCTGACATAGCAGCAGAATGATTTTCTTCATCAGATCCGCTTGGGATCTTGTAGTCTTCTCCATAAGGAACAATTTCCTTTGATGACATGGAGGAAATCGGAACGGCATCAATAGGATTTTCAAGAGAGCTGGTCATTGGCTTCATTTTCTTCGCAGCCGAAGAATTTAACGCAGCTGATGCCTTCCTTTTCTTCACTGCAGCTCGCTCTGCAGCCTTGGTCTTCTTCACTTCATAGGCAGAAGGAAGAATTGGAGTTGGAGTAGGCGCGGGAGGAGCTGAGGACTGTGGTTGATTTTCTTCAGGCGCAACTGATGCAGTTGCCCTAATCTCTTCAGTTTCTTCAGGCGCACCACTAGTGGATGCCCTGGTAGTTTCTTCAGCGGCTGGAATGGAGTCATCAGCCCTGGAACTTGTGTTTTCATCAGCAGGCTGAAAGTCATCAGCGGTGCTGGCATGTTCTTCAGCAGGCTGAGCAGAGTCTGCAGCCTGAGGATTTTCTTGTTCCGATGGGGCTGCAACAGTTGACATTTTCTTCGTCAGGTTGACGAATCGCACTTTGGCTCCTTGCCAATCAGCATTGTATGCATCAAAATCCTTGCTGAGGGCTTGGATTTCAGATTGAGCCTTGAGAAGTTCTTCAGGTGTCAGTCTGACCACATTCTTCTTCAGAAGCTTCTCCTTTCTAGCTTGAGCTCTCTTTATCTCACGAGCCTTTTCAAACTTCCATTTCTCTTGAGAGATGAAATGGGTCAGCATGTGACTTTGACCGGGAGTCAGAGGCAGATCAGGCATTGGAGTGTTTGGATCCTTGTGCCATAGGTCAATGTAGTCAAGGATCTTCTTCGGATCCAAAAGAAGTGGCACAGATGTGCCTTTGGCTCTAGCGGCCTTTGCTTGTCTGTCTCTGATGATTTCAGCAAGTTCTTCATCAGAAGCCTCGTCATCAGAGGGCACTTGAAATGCAACCTGTTTCTTCCTTGGACTTGGCCGAGGACCGCGTCCAGCTGTTGCTTTTGTCTTCAACAGTGAGGGGCCTGATGAGGACATTGGTGCAGCTGAGGAACTTGCTGAGACACCAAAAGCAATTGAGAAACCCTGAGTCCTTTGGCATGTAGCCAGATGCACAGGAGTTGAGGACTTTGAGGGAGCTGCTGAGGACTTTGGTGGAGCAGTAGCAGTATGAGGAATTTGCCGTGAGGGCGCAGCTGAGGAACTTGGCCGTGAGGGCGCTGAAGGTGAAGCACTTGGCTTACGAGAAGGCTTCTTCGGCATTGATTTCCTCAGCTTGACCGAGGTCTCAGCAGCAGCAGCAGCGGCAGAATCCTCATTGAATTTCCTCACTGCCTCCTTGGCTTGTCTTGCCATTTTTGCTTGACGCCTAGCCCATTCTTCAGGAAAGTCCTCACCACGCTTGATGCTGGTGGGATCAGCTACTTGGCCAGGTGCCAGTGGAGCTCTTGGGCATGGAGGATTTAAGGCGAATTTCTTCATGTACTTAGGAGTAACATATCGATATTCTCTCCATTCTCGTGCCCATCTTCGTTCAATCCTCTGAATGCACACTTTGCGCTGATTCTTGTTTTCTTTGCCAAACTTGGCTTCATCAGGTGTGCAATAATCCTTGTATATGTCATCAGGGATTTCGAAAGCAGTCATGACCTCCGGTTTCTTTCCTCCTTTCTGCGGTCTCTTTCCTTCAGCCATTTTCTTCAGATGAGGAATTTGAACAATTGAACACTCTGAAGAAGTATGCAATTTTTCTTCGAGGAACGCTGCAAATGAGTTAAGTTGATGAGAACCTAGTGATTCAGCAGCGGACATGAGTACCTATGAACAGAGTGTAGGTGCGAGGAATTTGGAGAGGTCATATGCGTTCTCAGAAGATTTTTCGAAAAGACAAGTTTTGAGGAATTTGACCAGTTGAGCCTTGAGGAATTTCACTAAGCGTTCTTGTCTTAGGTTCCAGAGTTGTACAGATCGAAAATCCGCACAATTGAGGAATCTTGAAGAAAATGAGTGCTTAGAGAGATGGATCAAGAGCATACAGTGTGTGAGGTGTTCATATGTGTGAAGATTTGAAGAATAAAACACCTTTGAAGATTTTCAGGAAAACTTGAGAATTAAAGTGAGTAATAAAATTAACTTTTAATTACCCGAACTGAAGAACACGACGAACTGAGATGAACAGATGTGAAGTTCGTCCGGTTCGATCTCCCACGCCCTAACTTGGCAGAGGGAGATAGCTACGGCGGCGGCGGAGTGAAGATTTCCGCAGCCGGCGCGAGTACGACGGCGACGAGGTCGAGGCAGTGAAGCTCTTCCTCACCGGCGGCGATGGAGTAGCAGCGGCACTAGGGTTTGAGGAGCTCGAGCGAGAGACAGCGATCGAGCGGAGTAAATGAAGTGAGGAAGGGGAGAGGGGTATTTATAGCCACGGTAAAAACTGTTCGCCCGAAGATTTTGGGACGAACATGCCCCTGCCCTTTCTCCTTCATGCGACATGTGTCACCCACGTACTGTGTAGATGAGATCGTGTAAGATCGTGGGTGATTATAATAATGCATCGTGGGATGCAGAACGGTTTGAGCGGTAAAACCAAAAATCTGGATAAGATTTGTTTTAAAGTTTCGTTCGCAATTTCTTCAGCTGACAAGGACACAGTGAAGACTTTGAACGAGTTTCAAATAGAACGCACATGAAGAATTTGTGAATAGATTGGGTTGAGTATAGCATAGAGGGGGAAGGTTCCGATCACATTCACTTAGCAGAAAACACAACTTGAAGAAATAGCAATAAGTGAATGCTGTAGAGGACATAAACTCATATATATGTATATAGCTAATGAAGAAAAACGACGGAGACAGTGAAGATTTTGCAAAGTTGAAGAATTTGAAAAACTGAAGAATTTCAAAAATGAGGAAAAACTCAAATTGAAGATTTTCAACTTTTTGTGGTGGTGTGGCCCACCGTATAAGAATGATGATTTCAGACACCGCATACAATTGTCGTAGGGTTCTGAGAATCAAATTCTTCATTAATTTCTTCACACTTAGAGTGTTGTTCTTCATTGATTGAAGAAAAACGTTTCTCCATGTGTTGCACATCTAAGTCATCAATTTTGCATAAGTGTTAGGATGTGTGTCCTTTTCAAAGAACATTCGAAGACTCTAAGATATTTAGCTCACACCGCAACTTGCTAAATCTCTTCTCATCCAAGGGCTTAGTGAAGATATCAGCTAGCTGTTCTTCAGTATTCACATGCTCGATGGAGATATCACCCTTCAACACATGATCACGAAGAAAATGCTGACGGATTTGAATGTGCTTTGTCTTCGAGTGCTGAACTGGGTTGTGAGCAATCTTGATGGCACTCTCATTGTTGCAGAGGAGAGGAACATTCTTCACATTGACGCCATAGTCCTTGAGGGTTTGCTTCATCCAAAGCAGTTGAGCACAGCATGAGCCAGCAACAATATATTCAGCTTCAGTAGTAGACAGTGATACGCAGTTCTGTTTCTTCGAGGACCAACAGACCAAAGATCGTCCGAGGAAATGACAAGTGCCAGATGTTGACTTGTGGTCCACACGATCACCAGCATAGTCAGAGTCAGAATATCCAATGAGATCAAAAGCAGAGCCCTTGGGGTACCATAATCCTAGTGTTGGTGTGTGAGCTAGATATCAAAGAATATGCTTCACAGCCTTATGGTGTGATTCCTTCGGTGCAGCTTGAAATCAGGCACACATGCAAACACTAAGCATTATATCTGGCCTAGATGCACATAAGTACAATAAAGAACCAATCATGGAGCGGTATACCTTGTGATCGAAGTCAATACCATTTTCATCAGTGCATAGATGGCCATTTGTAGGCATAGGAATTTTGACGCCTTTGCAATCTTGCATGCCAAATTTCCTCAGTACATCTTTGAGGTATTTCTCCTGAGATATGAATATGCCATTGCGCTGCTGACGGATTTGAAGAACTAAGAAGAATTTCAATTCTCCCATCATAGACATTTGATATTCTTCACTCATCATATAGGCAAATTCATCACTATAACGTTGGTCAGTACAGCCAAAGATAATATCATCAACATATATTTGGCACACAAACAGTTCACCATCATAAGATTTAGTAAAGAGAGTAGGGTCGAGTGAACCGGGTGTGAAGCCATTCTTCACGAAGAATTCCTTCAATGTATCATACCACGCCCGAGGGGCTTGCTTGAGGCCATAGAGGGCCTTATTGAGTCTGAAGACTTTGTCAGGATTCTCTGGATCTTCAAAACCTGGGGGTTGAGCAACATATACTTCTTCCTCAAGCTTACCATTGAGGAATGCACTTTTCACATCCATTTGATATAAGATGATATCATGATGGTTAGCATAAGCAAGTAATATGCGAATAGCCTCAAGTCTAGCAACAGGTGCAAATGTTTCATTGAAATCAATTCCTTCAACCTGTGTGTAGCCTTGAGCTACTAGTCGTGCCTTATTCCTCACCACAAGGCCATTTTCATCTTGCTTTTTGCGGTAGATCCACTTTGTGCCAATGATATTATGCTTGCGAGGATCTGGGCGATTAACCAATTCCTAGACATTTTTAAGCTCGAACTGATGTAATTCTTCTTGCATAGCCTGAATCCACTCCGGCTCCAGAAATGCTTCATCTACCTTAGTGGGCTCTGTGATAGAGACAAAAGCATAGTGCCCACAAAAGTTAGATACATGTGAAGCTTTTGAGCGTGTGAGAGGACCTGGTGCGCTAATGTCATCAATGATCTTCTCCACTTGCACTTCTTTTGCAACGCGAGGATGAGCTGGTTGTCACTGAGGAATTTGATCAGCATTTTCTTCAGCACCATTTTCCTCATCATGTTCTTCAGGTGCATCAGCTCGACGTTCTTCATGAACAGGAATGAATTCTTCAGCAGATTCTTCAGTAGGAATGACATCCTCAGTTGCCTTGAGCTTGATAGCATCCTCAGGTGTTGGTTCATCTAACACAGAAGGTAGGTGCTCTCATTGCGAGCCATTAGTTTCATCGAACCGCACATCTACAGTGTTAACAATCTTGTGAAGAACAATGTTGAAGACTCTGTAGGTGTGCGAGTCCTTTCCGTAACCAATCATAAAACCTTCATGTGCTTTCGGTGCAAATTTAGAGTTGTGGTGAGGATCTCTGATCCAACATTTCGCACCGAAGACTTTGAAATAACTCACATTGGGTTTCTTGTCGGTGAGGAGTTCATAGGCAGTCTTCTTGAAGAATTTGTGAAGATATACTCTGTTGATGATGTGGCATGCAGTATCAATTGCATCAATCCAAAAACGCTGAGGCGTTTTGTATTCATCAAGCATAGTGCGAGCTATCTCAACGAGAGTTCTGTTCTTGCGCTCCACGACGCCATTCTGCTGAGGAGTATAAGGAGCAGATAATTCATGAGTAATACCAAGTTCATCAAGATAGGCATCAAGACCGGAATTCTTGAACTCAGTTCCATTGTCACTTCTGATTTTCTTGATCTTCACACCAAAGTTGGTTGAAGCCCTCGAGGAAAAACGTTTGAAGACTTCCTGCACTTCATGTTTGTAAGTAACAATGTGTACCCATGTATATCGAGAATAATCATCAACAATGACAAAACCATATAGAGATGCATCATTAGTGACTGCTGAGTAATGATTAGGTCCGAAGAGGTCCATGTGAAGCAATTCGAATGGACGGGTAGTGGTCATGATAGTCTTCGCTGGATGCTTGGCCTTGGTCATTTTTCCAGCTTCACAGGCTCCGCATAAATGATCCTTGAGGAATTTGACATTCTCAATGCCAATGACATGCTTCTTCTTCGCAAGCGTGTGCAAATTCCTCATGCCTGCGTGACCAAGTCGTCGATGCCATAGCCAGCCTTCTGAAGCTTTTGCAAGTAGACACACGGCTGGTCATGGTCCTGTAGAGAAATCAACAATATACAAATCTCCTCTCCTAAAGCCTTCGAAGACTTTGGAATTGTCAGCTTCCATAATCACAACACAGCGATACTTGCCTAAGACAACAACCATATCAAGATCACAAAGCATTGAGACGTACATGAGATTGTATCCTAAGGACTCAACAAGCATGACTTTGTCCATGTGTTTATCCTTAGAGATCGCAACCTTACCAAGACCCAATACCTGACTTTTGCCTTTATCAACAAAGATGATATGCTTCAGAGGTGACGGTGATAAGGGAGCATCCATCAATAGATTCTTGTCACCAGTCATGTGATTTTTACATCCACTATCGAGGACCCATTCAGTAGTTTTGGGTTGATCATCCTGCAGATGAATTAGTGTAGCTTACAATCTCATATGCTTCATCAGTGAAGGATATGATATCAAGTTCATCAGATGAATTTCATCAAGCAGTAAACAGGTATAGCAGTATGAGGACGTGTGAAATGAAGGTTCATTTCATCATGATTCGCCTGCGTCCTTTCAGGCATTTTGTCAGGTCCCCAGCAAATTCTTCAGACATTAAAGCATGTCTGGAGACCTGACCCTGCAGAAGAAATTAGTTCTTTTTCTTCACCACCCACATCTGGAGGGGTGGCAAAGAATTCATCACTCTGCGAGCACCGTATGAGAAAGGTGGCAAAGATGCCAAACCATTTCGTTTCACATAAGAGGGGTTAGGGTAAGCATATGAATAAGTAGAGTAATTCTTCGAGGACTTATTAACATAATGATTTGAAGAATAATGCACATATTCATAGCCCTTAGCTCTACCCTGCGAGACAGAGTTGTTAGCACGATGATAATCATATGAGGACTTTGATCCTTTTGAGGAATTTGATCCATGTGAGGAATTTGGTCCGTATGAGGACTTGGATCCATATGAAGAGTTTGGTCCATATGAAGAATTTGATCTGGGGTTCCTGTTCTTCACAGGTGGTGTCATGAGGACATTCACCTGAAGACTTTCAACATAACTTTTGGGAACCCAGATTTTCTTCATAGGGGAACCGTTCCTGCAGTTAGTGCCAACATATCTAGCAAATACTTCACCATTCTTTTTTTTGAACAGTTTATAGTTGGAGTCAAATGACTCATCAGAAGAATGAGGAGATTCACATGTAAAGCCAGATAAGTTAGATGGATCAACTGGAGGTCCCTTTGCAGCAACCCACGAGGTTTTGGGGTACTGCTCAGGCTTCCAATATGTTCCATTAACATTGAGTTTCCTCTCAAAGGCAATACCCTCTTTCCTAGGGTTTCTGTTGAGGATCTGCTTTTTAAGCACATCACAAAGTGTCTGATGCCCTTTGAGGCTTTTGTACATGCTTGTCATGTACAATTCCTTCAGCCCTGCATTGTCAGTGATACTAGCAATGTCCTCAAATGCGGAATTAGTGATAGCAGAGGCAGATGAAGAATTTGTAACAGTTGAAGCATTTGAACATTCAGGTGAAGAATTAGCAGATTCACGTTCAATGCACTTTAAGCATGGAGGCACAAATTCTTCCTGGGAAGCACTGATTTGTTGAGCTAGTAATGAATCGCGCTCCTTCTGAAGATCTTCATAACACACTCTTAACTTTTCAAGTTCTTCCTTTCTTTGAAGAGATTCAAGAGAAAGCTTCTCATGATCAGTCAAGAGGGTATTATGTTGATCTTGAAGGACGTCAAACTTGGAGTGAATTCTCTGAAGACATTCACCCAAAGCTTTTGATTGATCCATTTCTTTACGCAACATATCATCACTTTTGTCTAGCATATCTTGAACTTGTTCTAAAGCTGTTTGTTGTTTAGTGGCAATGCAAACAAGTTTGGTATAACAAGATTCAATATCATCATCAGATTCATCATTATCAGATTCATCATTATCAGATTCATCATCACAAGACTCGGATGAGGAGCACTCGGTTACCTCAGCACCGTTTGCCATAAGGCATGATGCAGAAGATGATGATTCTGGCTCAAAAGTCATCGTTTTGAGAGATTCCTTGAAGTCCTCAAACCAGGGATCATGACAAGTTCGATGACCTTCATAGACATCAGAGATTCGGTCCCATATGAGCTTCGAATTGCCAAGATGCATAATTCGCCCGAATTGATCTCTGGATAGGCAGGAGCAGATGATATCCTTCGCTATGATGTCAAGTCGAGTATACTAGCGAATATCATCAGCATTCGCCATCTTGCATAGGTCAGTAAGACCAATCTCGGTGACGGTCCACAGCTCGCTGTTCCTTGCCATGAGGCGCTTCCTCATCATGGCCTTCCACTTGGGATAGTCATGACCGTCAAAGATAGGGCATGTCACTTTTTTCATACCTGCGATCGACATAACTAAAACTCCAGGCGGTTAAACCAAAATCACACAGAACAAGGGAGTACCTTGCTCTGATACCAATTGAAAGTGCGTTATATCGACTAGAGGGGGGGTGAATAGGCAATTTTTAGGAATTCTTCACTGAGGAATTTGCTGGTGAGGAAATTCCTTAGCGAAGAACTACTTGCAGCAGAATAAGTACTCAGAGGTAAACATAACAGGATACAAGCATGGTCATCATGACGAAATGAAGACAAGCACAGAGTACAGAAAGCGTAAACACGGGATAACAAGATGAAGACAAACCGACTGAAGAAATTGAACTGAGGAATTTGTGAAAGTCTTCAGTCAAAGTCTTCAAGCACAGATATGAACAACATTCAACACAGTAATGAGGAAATGGAAGGGTTGAGGAAATAGATCTAGTTAGTTGGTGAAGACAATGATTTTGTAAACCAGTTCCAACTGCTGTCTCAGTTGTACGTCTGGTTGGAGCGGCTGAGTATTTAAACTCGAGGACACGCAGTCCCGGACACCCAGTCTCTGAGCCGCAACTCAGGACACCTAGTCCTCACCGTATTCTCCTTGAACTAAGACCACGCAGGTCTCGTCCAATCACTTGTGGTAAGTCTTCAGGTGACTTCCAAACCTTCACAGACTTGGTCACTTGGCAATCCACAATTCCTCTTGGATGCTCTAGACCTTGACGCCTAACCGTCTGGAAGAAGCACAGTCTTCAAAGGTAACAAGCGTCGGATCCACGCGGGATCAATTTCTTCAGTGATGCTCAATCACTTTGGGTTTGTGGGGGTTTGGTTTGGGATTTTCCTCACTTGATGATTTTCGCTCAAAGTCCTCGGAGGATGGATTGCTCTCAAATGACAAGTTTCAAGTTCTCTCGAAGCAGCCAACCAGCTAGTGGTTGTAGGGGGCGGCTATTTATAGCCTAGGGAACAGCCCGACATGATAAGACATAAATGCCCTTCAATGATATGACCGTTAGGTGGATAAGATATTTTGGGACAGCCGGCGCGCAGCACAGCAACGGTCGGAAATTTGACTCTCAAATTCCTCAGGGCTATCATGTTCCTCACTGTGTAGGCAATTCGCACTGGCGAATTCCTAACTCCTCAGTCAGAGCAAAGTCATCGGTGACCAGAAGAACTGTGTCTCTATCACTAAAGAAATTGACTGAACTGTATGAGATTTCCAATGGCTTCACTCGAAGGGATTGGTAGGTGTAGGATTTTGAGTTGAGCATCACATGGAAATTTTTCCTTAGTATTTCCTCGATCCCCTTTAATAGTACGGTGTTTCCTATGACTCAAGAAAGAGAAAATGAAACTACGAAAACAAAAGTCTTCACGCTTCATGTTCCTCAAGTGAATACCAAGTCTTCAAGGTCACACCATTTTCTTCACTTTCAAAGTCTTTAGAAAGTCTTCAGAATATCAAAGTCTTCAGTTGAAGAACTTCATTTTTAGGGGTCGACTTTCTATGTAAATATCAAACTCCTCATAGACTTATAGACCTGTGTACACTCACAAAGGCATCAGTCCCTTAACCTATAAGTCTTCAATACACCAAAATCACTAAGGGGCACTAGATGCACTTACACTACCAAACTTACGGCAAGGTTTACATCAGGTCTGGTACACAGCATGTCATACATAATAGATCCTATGGCTAAAGCATAGGGGATGACACTCATCTCTTCTTTATCTTTTGCCGTGGTCGGGCATTGAGCCGAGCTCAATCTCACACCTTGCAATACAGGCAAGAACCCTTTCTTGGACTAATCCATTTTGAACTTCTTCAAAATCTTATCAAGGTATGTGCTTTGTGAAAGACCTATGAGGCGTCTCGATCTATCCCTATAGATCTTGATGCCTAATATGTAAGCAGCTTCTCCAATGTCCTTCATTGAAAAACACTTATTCAAGTAGGCCTTAATGCTGTCCAAAAGTTCTATATCATTTCCCATCAAGAGTATGTCATCTACATATAATATGAGAAATGCTACAGAGCTCCCACTCACTTTCTTGTAAACGCAGGCTTCTCCATAAGTCTGCATAAACCCAAATGCTTTGATCATCTCATCAAAACGAATGTTCCAACTCCGAGATGCTTGCACCAGCCCATAAATGGATCGCTGGAGCTTGCATACTTTGTTAGCATTCTTAGGATCGACAAAACCTTCCGGCTGCATCATATACAGTTCTTCCTTAAGATGGCCGTCAAGGAATGCCGTTTTGACGTCCATCTGCCATATCTCATAATCATAGTATGCGGCAATTGCTAACATGATTCGGACGGACTTCAGCTTCACTACGGGGAGAATGTCTGATCGTAGTCAACCCCTTGAACTTGTCGATAACCCTTAGCGACAAGTCGAGCTTTATAGATGGTAACATTACCATCCGCGTCCGTCTTCTTCTTAAAGATCCATTTGTTTTCTATCTCTCGCCGATCATCGGGCAAGTCTGTCAAAGTCCATACTTTGTTTTCATACATGGATTCTATCTCGGATCGCATGGCTTCAAGCCATTTGTTGGAATCTGGGCCCGCCATCGCTTCTTCATAGTTCGAAGGTTCACCGTTGTCTAACAACATGATTTCCAAGACAGGGTTGCCGTACCACTCTGGTGCGGAACGTGTCCTTGTGGACCTACGAAGTTCAGTAGCAACTTGATCCAAAGTACCTTGATCATCATCATTATTTTTCTCTCCAGTTGGTGTAGGCATCACAGGAACATTTTGCTGAGTTGCACTACTTTCCGGTTCAAGAGGTAGTACTTCATCGAGTTCTACTTTCCTCCCACTTACTTCTTTCGAGAGAAACTCTTTTTCCAGAAAGGATCCGTTCTTGGCAACAAAGATCTTGCCCTCGGATCTTAAGTAGAAGGTATACCCAATGGTTTCCTTAGGGTATCCTATGAAGACGCATTTTTCCGACTTGGGTTCGAGCTTTTCAGGTTGAAGTTTCTTGACATAAGCATCGCATCCCCAAACTTTTAGAAACGACAGCTTAGGTTTCTTCCCAAACCATAATTCATACGGTGTCGTCTCAACGGATTTAGATGGTGCCCTATTTAAAGTGAATGTAGCTGTCTCTAGAGCCTATCCCCAAAATGATAGCGGTAAATCGGTAAGAGACATCATAGACCGCACCATATCCAATAGAGTGCGGTTACGACGTTAGGACACACCGTTACGCTGAGGTGTTCCAGGCGGCGTGAGTTGTGAAACGATTCCACATTTCCTTAAGTGCGTACCAAATTCGTGATCCACGATCTGATCGTAGGAACTTTATCTTTCGGTCACGTTGATTCTCTACCTCATTCTGAAATTCCTTGAACTTTTCAAAGGTCTCAGACTTGTGTTTCATTAAGTAGACATACCCATATCTACTCAAGTCATCAGTGAGAGTGAGAACATAACGATATCCTCCGCGAGCCTCAACGCTCATTGGACCGCACACATCAGTATGTATGATTTCCAACAAGTTGGTTGCTCGCTCCATTGTTCCGGAGAAGGGAGTCTTGATCATTTTGCCCATGAGGCATGGTTCGCATGTGTCAAATGATTCATAATCGAGAGACTCTAAAAGTCCATCAGCATGGAGCTTCTTCATGCGCTTGACACCAATGTGACCAAGGCGGCAGTGCCACAAGTATGTGGGACTATCGTTATCAACTTTACATCTTTTGGTATTCACACTATGAGTATGTGTAACATTATGTTCGAGATTCATTAAGAATAAACCATTGACCATCGGGGCATGACCATAAAACATATCTCTCATATAAATAGAACAACCATTATTCTCGGATTTAAATGAGTAGCCATCTCGTATCAAACGAGATCCAGATACAATGTTCATGCTCAAACTTGGCACTAAATAACAATTATTAAGGTTTAAAACTAATCCCGTAGGTAAATGCAGAGGTAGCGTGCCGACGGCGATCACATCGACCTTGGAACCATTCCCGACGCGCATCGTCACCTCGTCCTTTGCCAGTCTCCGCTTATTCCGCAGCTCCTGCTGTGAGTTACAAATATGAGCAACGACACCGGTATCAAATACCCAAGAGTTACTATGAGTACTGGTAAGGTACACATCAATTACATGTATATCAAATATACCTTTAGTGTTGCCGGCCTTCTTGTCCGCTAAGTATTTGGGGCAGTTCCGCTTCCAGTGACCCTTCCCCTTGCAATAAAAGCACTCAGTCTTAGGCTTGGGTCCATTCTTTGACTTCTTCCCGGCAACTGGTTTACCGGGCGCGGCAACATCCTTGCCGTCCTTCTTGAAGTTCTTCTTACCCTTGCCCTTCCTGAACTTGGTGGTTTTATTGACCATCAACACTTGATGTTCTTTCTTGATTTCTACCTCTGTCGACTTCAGCATTGAAAATACTTCAGGAATAGTTTTCACCATCCCCTGCATATTGTAGTTCATCACAAAGCTCTTATAGCTCGGTGGGAGCGACTGAAGGATTCTGTCAATGACCACCTCGTCCGGGAGGTTAATGTCTAGCTAGGACAGGCGGTTGTGCAACTGTCGGAGTAATGGGCCACGGGTAGGCTAACCCGGGTCCCAGGATCTTTCAAGACATCGGGGCAGGCCGCGCCCCTCAAGCCGAGTCCCAGACGGCGACTCCAAGAAGAGCCGAGTCCCAGACGGCGACTCCAAGACAAGCCGAGTCCCAGACGGCGACTCCAAGACAAGCCGACTCCAAGCAGGCGACCTCCAGAGAGGCCGACTATGGGAGTCGGCCCATGACTCTTCCCGAAGCCCGATGCGGGGTACGGTCATGACGTGGCCGTTCCTCCCTACCTACGAGGGACTGGCATGGCTACAGTGAGCCGTATCGCCGGAAGATCTCCGGCGAGGTGCGGCACTGTTGCCATGCCTGCCCTGACCTCAGCCACAGTGCGCGACGCACTGTACCCACGACGCCGGCCTGTACGGCCCGAAGACTGCGGGGCCGCCTGTCAGTGGGTGGACCGAAGGCGGCCTGAGCGCCCCAAAGACGGCCCTGTGGGAGTCGGCCTCCCTGGAGTCGGCCGTCTCCCCTCCAGGGCCCCACAAGCCATTAAGCAGATAGGATGGGGAATGGCGACAGTGATCGCCCGATAGACGGCAGCACTGTTGCCACGACCCAATGACCAAGCCTGTGTCATCAGGAGCGCCACAAAGTGTCAGGCGTGTCTGCGGGACCCACCAGTCGGAGGGCCCCAAAAGCCGGCGGGAAGGACAGTGGCCTAAGAGACAGACGACTGGGGCCCGCGCCCAGCTGGATTACCATTGTACCCCCGAGGGGTAGGCCTATATAAACCCCCCGGGGCACCCATGCAAAGGGTTCGGACCTTGATAGAGATAGACCAGATATCAAAGGGAGGAGAGAATTAGCCTTGCTCTCTCCTGCCTCCCGATACAGCTCGAGGAGCACCATTGTAGTCACTTTGCTTTAGTGATCATGCGGAGACCCCACAGAGCAGCAGTAGGGGTGTTATCTCCCCGGAGAGCCCCGAAGCTGGGTAAGATTCGCCGGCGTGCATGCCTACGCCTCATCCTGTTTCCAGGCACCGGCGACGTTCTACTCGCCCCCACCATGATAAGCCATCCTTTGGCATATGTCGCACCCAACCCCCGACATTTGGCGCCCACCGTGGGGCGAGGTGCACCATCGTCCGGAGATCTGTTCTGGACGGGAACCCTCTTCCTCCCTGGCGAACGCAGCCAGCCAGGCTCGCCAGATGGAGTCTGCATCGACATGCTGCGCGGCGCTGAGGCCGCCTACGCCGCGAGCAGCCTCGCCGAACTTGTCGGCGAGGTGCGCCTCTCCGACGAGCCTGCTCGACGCAGGCACGGGTGGCCCACGAGAGCCTTGACTAACTCCACATCACCGGCGAGACTGCCGTGGACTTGGAGTCCGTAGGCTCCACCGACCCGATGCTGGTCGACTCCGACGCCGTGTCGCTTGACATTTTCCCCACCAACGTGGTGGTCTACGACGAGCCGCTTCCGTACGAGGAGAGCGGCGGAAGCGCCGTCACGGAGGTGCTCGTCATCAGTCACGGCGAGCGCTCCGGCGAAGAAGCCCAGGACCCGCTTGCTGCGGCCCTGCAAGACCTTACTGCACCCATTCCAGAGGACGCAGACGCCGAGACGCTGGAGACACGCCGCCTTCAGATCATCGAGGGCGCCAAGAAGCTGGCAAGCATGAGGCACTTGTCAGAGGCATACCAGCGCGAGATGGACCGCGCCGTAGGCGGCTCGCCGGCTCCGACTGGGCCGAGCCGTCTAGGCGTGGTTTGGCAGCGCGGCGCGGCCATTGCCGACTTGTTCAGGGAAAAACGCCCCGTATACGCCACCCTAGCGGAGAACATCCGCGCCGCCCAAGCGGCGACTGACGAGCTGAAGAACTTCGAGGGCGAAGAGCGCCGTTTGATGACGGAGCGAGTCCAGCAACTCCTCGACGCGGTTGCTGTGCAGAACGCGGCCGGCGGCCACGCAAATGCGCTATAGCAGCCGAACGACGATTTGCCTCCCCGCCGAGATCAAGGCGCGACCTCTCGGACGCCGACTGGCGGAGTCGGCGGAAGGAAAGAAAAGGAGCCGGCTGTCAGTCATAGTCGGACTCACATCACCATCGAGCGCGACCAAGACGGCCGCCCGAGAGCAGTAGAGCGGCGGGACGACTACCTGCCTCCCCCGCCCAGAAGAGAGCGACGAGTTTCCCCGCCGCCAGTTGAGCATCCGACTCTCGGAGGCCGCCTTGGCCGCTGAGAGGGAGTCGGAGAGAACGACGCCCGCCATCGGATCGACCGACTCCACCGATCCCTGGCGCTGGAAGAAGAAGACGAGCTGGGTCCGCCTTGCTTTGGGCCCCGCATCCGAGACGAGCCCTTCCCCAAAGGGTTCACGCTCCCCCGAGACACACCCAAGTACACCGGCTCCGTGAAGCCGGAGGACTGGCTGATAGACTACTCCACAGCCGTCAGCATAGCGAACGGCAACAAGCGAGTTGCCGTGAAGTACGTACCTCTCATGCTCCAGGGCACGGCCCGGACATGGTTGAATAGTCTGAAGCCCCGCAGCATCAACAGCTGGGTCGACTTCACTGAAGCCTTCATCCGCAACTTCACGACCACGTACAAGCGACCTCCCAAGCCGCGCCAGCTTTCCTTGTGCGTGCAAGGCCCTGATGAATCAACGCGCGACTACCTCACGCGCTGGGGCGAGCTTCGGAACTCCTGCGAGGGCATGCACGAGGTGCAGGCTATCGAGTACTTCACCGCCGGGTGCCGAGAGGGCACCCTCCTCAAGCACAGGCTCCTCTGCGACGAGCCAGAAACCCTCGACGAACTGCTAGTCATAGCAGACAAGTACGCCACGGCCGACTCTTCCATGAAGACAGAGATCCAAGTCAACGCCGCTGGCAGGGTGACCCCTCAGGCTCCCAAAACCCTGGCTGGAGACACCAGTCGGTGCCAACAACAGAACGATAACAAGTGCAAGGCCCAACAGCCGACTTCCAACAGTCGGCAAGTGGCGACAGTTGAAGATCAACAGCCGGAGGGGCAGCCTCCGGCCAAGCGACAGAAAGGCGGCAAATCCAATTGGTTGCCAGCCTTCTCCTATGAGCAGACTTTGGATGGTCCCTGCAAGTTCCACAGCGGCACGAAGCCGTCAAATCATAGCACCCGAAAGTGCCACTGGCTCACCAGAATCGCCAAAGGAGACGACCTCATTCCTCCGCCGCCTGCTGGGCCGCCGCCTCCATCGCCGCCTGCTGGGCCGCCGCCTCCATCGCCGCCCCAGCAGCCGGCGGCTCGGCCAGTCGGTGCAGTGCAAGACGAGTTCCCAGATGAGCATGGAGCCTATGTGGTGTTCACCAGCGTGGCGGATGACCGGCGCAGCAGGCGCCAACAGCAGCAAGAAGTAAATGCAGTGGCAACAAATGCCCCAGAGTTCATGCATTGGTCCGAGAGGCCTATCAGTTGGAGTAGAGCGGATCACCCAGAGGTGATGCCGAGTCCGGGCTCTTATGCCCTGGTCCTAGGTGCCACCTTGGCCACTGATAGGCGGGCAGCCCGTTTCTCGCGAGTTCTGATAGACGGAGGCAGCAGCATCAACATCTTGTACAAGGACACCATGGAGAAGCTAGGAATCAAGCGAAGACAGCTGCAGAGCAGCCGGACTGTGTTCCATGGAATTGTACCCGGCCTTTCCTGTTTGCCAATTGGCAAGATTCTGATAGACGTCCTCTTCGGAGACAAAGACCATTTCCGCCGAGAGCCGGTCTGGTTTGAAGTAGTGGACTTGGAAAGCCCGTACCACGCACTGCTTGGCCGACCTGCCTTGGCCAAGTTCATGGCGGTCCCTCACTATGCCTACCTGAAGATGAAGATGCCGAGTTCCAAGGGAATTCTGACCATAGCCAGCAACTACAAGAAGTCGTCCGCCTGCGGCCGAGAGCAGCTGGCTGGCCGAGTCCCTGGTGATCGCGGCAGAGAAGCGGCTCCTTGACCGAGTCGTGGCGATGGCCGGAAAGCAGCCAGAGATGTCGCCCTACCCCAAGGAGTCGGAAGCAGAAGGATCATTCAAGCCGGCCAAAGAAACCAAGAAGATACCCTTGGACCCGGAGCACCCAGAGAGATACGCTGTCGTAGGTACAAACCTCGACAGCAAATAGGAAGGCGAGCTCGTCGATTTCCTCCGTGAGAATCGAGACATCTTTGCATGGTCCCCCAAAGACATGCCAGGTGTACCGACGGAATTCGCCGAGCACAAGCTACACGTCAGGCCAGATGTGAAACCCGTCAGGTAGCCCTTGCGCCGCCTATCAGAAGAGAAGAGAAGAGTTGTTGGAGAGGAGATAGCCCGGCTCCTTGCGGCTGGGTTCATCATGGAAGTGTTTTTTCCAGAGTGGCTGGCAAACCCGGTTTTGGTACTAAAGAAGAACAAGCAGTGGCGGATGTGTATCGACTACACAAGCCTCAACAAAGCTTTCCCAAAGGATCCGTTTGCCCTGCCAAGAATCGATCAGGTGATAGACTCCACAGCCGGATGCGAGCTGCTGAGTTTCCTAGACGCATATTCAGGATATCACCAGATCAAGCTGAACCCGGCGGACAGACTGAAGACCACCTTCATCACACCATTCGGAGCCTTCTGTTACCTGACGATGACGTTCGGCTTGAGGAATGCCGGCGCCACCTTTTAGCGTTGCATGCAGAAGTGCCTCCTCAAGCAACTCGGCAGGAATGCCCATGTCTATGTAAATGATGTGGTGGTGAAGACGGAGAAGCGCGGGACGCTGCTGGAAGACCTCAAGGAGACCTTTGAGAATCTGCGCCGATTCCAGATCAAGCTCAACCCTGAGAAGTGCGTTTTCGGAGTACCAGCCGGCCAGCTCCTTGGTTTCCTGGTCTCCGAACGCGGCATAGAGTGCAACCCCGCGAAGATCAAGGCCATCGAGAGGATGGAGGTACCCATCCGACTGTTAGATGTGCAGACGTTCACCGGCTGTTCGGCATCCATCAGCCGATTCGTCAGTCGGCTGGGCGAGAAAGCTCTGCCCTTGTATCAATTGATGAAGAAGACCACCTTTTTTGAGTGGAACCACAAGGCGGATGAGGCATTTCTCCAACTGAAGAAGATGTTGACTACTCCCCCTGTGTTGGCGGCTCCGACTCCCAAAGAGCCCATGCTCTTGTACATCGCCGCCACCAGCCGAGTAGTCAGCACAGTCATCATAGTCCAGCGCAAGGAGGAAGGCAAGGCGCTCCCTGTCCAGAGGCCGGTATATCACCTGAGCGAGGTACTGTCGACCTCCAAGCAGAACTACCCTCACTACCAAAAGATGTGCTACGGTGTGCATTTTGCCGCCAAGAAGCTGAAGCCTTACTTTTAAGAACACCCAATCACCGTGGTTTGCACGGCTCCGCTGGCCGAGATCATTGGAAGCCGAGACGCCTCCGGCCGAGTAGCCAAATGGGCTATAGATCTGGCTCCTTACACCATCTACTACCAGCCCCGCACCGCCATCAAGTCGCAGGCGCTGGCCAACTTCCTCGTCGACTGGGCCGAGACCCAGTACCTGCCGCCAGCGCCTGACTCCACCCATTGGCGGATGCATTTCGACGGCTCCAAGATGCGCACCGGCCTGGGAGCCGGCGTCGTCCTCA
This sequence comes from Triticum timopheevii, assembly GCA_963921465.1. NCBI lineage: Eukaryota > Viridiplantae > Streptophyta > Magnoliopsida > Poales > Poaceae > Triticum > Triticum timopheevii. The sequence continues at coordinate 168,780,333 of OY997264.1, read as the reverse complement.
CCTCCCCTAAAGGCGACAAGCTCAAGTATGTGTTGCAGATCCACTTCGCCGCCTTCAACAACGTCGCCGAATATGAGGCGCTCATCCATGGGCTCCGGCTTGCCAAAGAACTCGGCATTCGCTGGATCCTGTGCTATGGCGACTCCGACTTGGTGGTTCAGCAATCATCCGGCGACTGGGACGCCAAAGACTCAAACATAGCGAGCTACCGCTTCCTGGTGCAGCAACTCAGCGGATACTTCGAGGGGTGCGAATTCCTTCACATGCCAAGAAATGACAATGATCAAGCGGACGCCTTGGCACGAGTCGGCTCCACTCGCCAAGCAATACCTTCCGGCATCGCTCTTCAGCGCCTCCTCAAGCCGTCTATCAAGCCTTCACCAGAGTCAGACTCCATCTTTGTGCCGGCCCCTCCAGAAGCAGTCGGATCCGACTCTAGAGCCCCAGCAGACGGCCCCCAGAAAACCACAGTCGAAGCCGGCCCGGGGACTTCAGAGCCCGGCCCGGGGACTGCGCCAGCCAGCCCGGTGACTTCAGAGCCCGGCCCGGGGACTGCGCCAGCCGGCCCGGGGACTTCAGAGCCCGGCCCAGGGACTGCGTCTGTCGGCCCAGGGACTCCGTCAATCCAGCAAGCGGCCGCAGACTCCAGCCCGCCGCCTCCCAGCCCAGCCACCCTTGTCCAAGTCGTTGTGGTAGCAGTTGAAGAAATAGCAGCACCCTCATGGGCACAGCCCATCCTCAAGTTTCTAGTAAATAGAGAGCTGCCGACTGATGAGATCTTGGCTCGGCAAGTGCAACGCCGCGCGGCAGCATACACCATAGTCAACAGAGAGCTAGTCAGGCGCAGCGCCACTGGTCTACTAGCGCTGCGTAGAGCCAGAGCAAGGCCAAGCAATCCTCGGAGACATTCACCAGGGCGAGTGCGGCCACCAGGCGGCTTCAAGGGCACTCGTTGCCAAAGCTTTTCGGCACGGATTCTTTTGGCCGACTGCCCTGGAAGAGGCCAAAGAGTTAGTCCAAAAATGCAAGGGGTGCCAGAAGTTCCGCTCCAAGCCACTTCAGCCGGCTTCCGCGCTGAAGACAATCCCCATCGCCTGGCCCTTCGCAGTTTGGGGCCTGGACATGGTGGGACCATTCAAGACGGCCCGAGGCGGCCTAACTCATCTGCTTGTCGCGGTGGACAAGTTCACCAAGTGGATAGAAGCAAAGCCCATCAAGAAGTTGAACGGGCCACCTGCAGTGACTTTCATCGCCGACATCACGTGCAGTATGGCATACCACACAGCATCATCACCGACAATGGCACAAACTTTGCCAAGGGCGCCTTGGCCTGTTTCTGCGCGACGCAGGGCATCCGACTGGACTTAGCGTTCGTTGCCCATCCGCAGTCAAACGGCCAGGTGGAACGAGCAAACGGCCTCATCCTGTCCGGCATCAAGCCTCGACTGGTCGAACCACTCGAGCGTTCAGCCGGCTGTTGGGTTGAGGAGCTACCAGCCGTCCTCTAGAGTCTGCGCACGACTCCAAAAAAGTCAACTGGCTTCACGCCTTTCTTCCTCGTCTACGGTGCCGAAGCCGTCATCCCAACGGATATAGAGTTCGACTCTCCACGAGTCACCATGTACACCGAAGAGGAAGCTGAAGAAGCACGCCAAGACGGCGTTGACCTGCTGGAAGAGGGCCGGCTGTTGGCACTCAGCCGGTCCAGCATCTACTAGCAGAGTCTGCACCGATACTACAACCGAAAGGTCAAGCCGAGATCATTTCAAGAGGGCGACCTTGTGCTCTGGCTGATTCAGAGAACAGCCAGCCAGCACAAGTTGTCGGCACCTTGGGAAGGTCCCTTCATCATCAGCAAGGTGTTGGGCAACGGTTCCTACTACCTAATTGACGCCCAGAAGCCTCGAGCGCGCAAGAGGGACGACTCCGGCAAAGAAACAGAGCGCCCGTGGAACGCAAATCTTCTTCGAAGATTTTACAGTTGATGCAGTATGTATCACACTACCCCCTTTTGTATTAAAGTACTAAGACCTTGGGCCCCCCGAGACGAGCTCGGGGACTGCCTTTTTGTTATCTGTATGATAAGAATCACGCTTCCGAATATGCTACTCTTTTTATCATACTGTCTGGCACCGGGTCCGACTAGTCGGCCCGGGGACTTGCCGTCTTGCGCTATGAAATGCTTCCTGCAGTCGGACAAGTAATGTGTCGCGCTCAAGCCGTCTCCTGTCGAAAGCCACAGCTCGCAGAGCGACTGTTGGTAGGCGGAGAACAAGCAAGAACGGGCGCACACACGAAAAAATGGCTAAGGACCTAAAGCATATGCATAGCTCAAGCCGGCTCCCAGTCTCTCTCTGCAGAGCCGACTCATAAGTAGTCGGCTCGCCGTCTTAGCTTCTATCAAAGACGGTCGACTCTTGGATAGTCGACCTGTCGCTTTCTAGCCGACTTGCTAAAGAAACTCTAAACGGCCAAGTACTTGCCTTCCCAAAGTAGCCAAGCACTTGACCCAGCGACAGTCCGCAGAGCAGCTGCCCAGCTGGCAAGGCAGCAACTAAAGGAAGGCGGCAAAGGAAAAAGCCTAAGGAGCAATAAACAAGGAAAGGCGGAAATCGGATAAATATTTACATAGGCCCTTGGCCGAATCTTCGAATAGAAGTTCAAGATACACCCCGCGGGTGGAACTGTTCGAATCTAACAAGTGTTCAAAAGATTACTAAAGACAGATAAAACAGAGGCGGAAAAAGCAGCCTAGGAGGCGGTCTCCGGGGCCGGAGGATCGGAGGAGATGGCGGTGTCGGGCGCCGGGGCAGTCGGCTGGGCGGTCTCGGTTTGGTCGCCTCCGGCGGCAGTCGCCTTGTCTCCACGTGGCTCGTTGCTGGAGGCGCGATCGAGCTGAGGCTGGCCGCCTGCTCCGTCTTCTAGCGCCTCCGCCTCGCCTTCGTCCTCCGCCTCGTCCTCCTCCTCGGCGCTGGAGTCGATCACCTCCACCGAGTCTTCGCCATACTCCGGGTTCATCCCAAACCAGTCTGGCAGCACTTCCTCGCCGCCTTCAGGCCGCTCGGACACGAAGACATTGGTGTCCGTGTACTCGGTGATGGCCGTCGCACGCTCGACAAGGGCGCCCTCCACGGCCTCCAGCTCGGCCTGGGTTCTGATCGAAACACGGCCAGACGGTCCAGGTCCAACCTCAGATACCACGCCTTGACGAACTCCAAGGCCCGGCGTGCTCCGGCCCGGGCCGAGGAGCCCTTCCAAGCCTCAAGATGACCGGCAGCGACTTCCAGCCAGTCGGCGGTCCGACTAGCGGTACACAGAGCCGGCATGTCCGGCCACAAGGCGGCAACCACCAGGGTGCCGGCACGCTGAAGCCGGCGCAGCAACCGGTGAGCCGGACGAAGACGGGCTTCAATGCTCAGGAGCTGCTCGTCGATGGTTCGGGGGGCATTAGCGGCGATCTCCTCACCCTTCGCCCTTTGCGCCTCCCGAGCAGCCTCGATGGCCAGAGGGACTGCCTGTGAATGACCAGGAAAGAAGTCTGCCAAGACAAAAAAGAAGAAAGTCGAAAAATCAGAAGTCGGCCTGACACATAGTCAGAAGCCCGAAGAAACAAAAGAAACTTACCATCAACGATGTCCTCGATCTCGTGGTAGCCGGAAGTCAGCATCGCCTCCCTATCAGTCCAGGCGGAGCGCTCGCTCTCGAACTCGGCCATGAGAGCGGCCTCCCGCGTCTTGGCCTCGTCCTGTGCCTTCTAGAGCAGCTCCTTCTGCTCGGCCAGCTGCGCCGCCAGCAGGTCACGCTCTTTGGAGAGCTTGCCGCACTCCTCCTCCTTGGCACGCCGAGCGATGTTGGCCTCGCCCAGCTGCTCCTGAAGAGCGGCGTTGGCACCTAAAGAACGAAGAAGAGACAAGCAAGTCGTCAGTAAAGTAGATCGCCGGGGAGATCCGGCCCGACTGCTCAGCAGTCAGCCCGAATCTCGGGGACTAAAGCTCGCGGGTGCGCCAGCACGCCCCCGCGAAGAAGGAAGAAAAGAGCTTACCCCGGCTTTCCACCAAGTCGGTGGTTCGCTTGTTCAACTCCTCAACATTGCGGTTGAAGGCAGCGGCGCGGAGGTTATGATACTCCTACAAAAAGCCGATGAAGACAAAGTCAGTATTCGGAACTCGCCAGAGGGAGTTCCGACCCGCCTGCTCAGCAGTCGGCCCGGAACTCGGGGACTACACCCAGTGGGTGCGCTGGCGCGCCCCCACAGAGAAAAACAAGAATCAGAAAGAAGAAGAAAACGTACTCGGACAAATGTCCGTGCGGCCAGATGCGCCCTGGTGCAGACTTGAAGGGCGTCGCTTTCGGCACGCAGCTTCGCCTGGACGTCCAGGAGCGCTTGGTTCAGCGGTCCGGTGCCGCCTCCGCGCAAGCACCCGGTGGGCGCGGCACTGGAGGCCTCGACGTCCAGGGTCGCCGAGCTGGCAGTGCGGTTTCCCGAGGTCGCGGCGCCGAGGTCGCCCTCTCAAGACGGCGGCGCACCGGTGTGGCGACTTGAAGAAGCAGCCGTGCCTCGGCCTCGTCCGTGGTCGGCGGCTCCGACTGGCCCACCGGCTGTTTGCCGTGCGGTCTCCTAGATGGTGGCGGAGGCGGCGGAGGCGGCACGAGGGTGTGCGAGCTAGAAGCCTCACCGCCCTCCTCCACGAGGGGGTTTTCGGTGCCGACCTCTCCGGTCTGCCCTGTGAACTCCGGAGGCGGCGCCGCCGACGACAATGGGGGGACGAGCATCGGTGACGCGCGGCCTCCTCAGCACGCCGTTTCGCCGCAAGGGGCGGCTTCGGCGTCCTCCAGCTTCTTCTGGGTGTTGGCAGTCGCCTTCTCGGCTTGCGCTTTCTCCAGGCGGTCGGCTTCCTCCTCGGGGTCGTCGATGTCGCTGTCCGCGCGATCAGGGACATACTCGCGGGGCTGTCTCGTGGCACCGGCGGCAGGCTCCATGAGGGGGTTCTAGCCAGAAGAAACCAACAAGAGTTAGAAGCGGGAGTCGGCTGCAAAGAAGACAAAACTACAGGGAGATGCGACTTACCACTGGTGGGGGGTTGTCGCGCGAATACGGCTCCTTGCCGAATTGCCAGTCCTCTGTGAACTCGTAGTGCGCAATATGGTTCACCAAGTTCGCCACCTCCTTGCGGGGCATCTCCTTGGTGCTCATCCGACTTGGGTCTCGGAGGCCGCTCATCTGACAGATCAGGTGAGGCCGGCCTTGGAGCGGAAGGACTCGGCACGCCACGAAGGCGGCCAGAAGGTCGGATCCGACGAGTCCCTCCGACTGCAGCAAGACTCGGAGTCGCGCTATGGCGGCGGCTCCGGAGGGAGTCATCGACCTGGCTCGGTGAGACCAGCTGGGGAGCCTCCCAGTCAGGGGGGCAGCGTTGAAGGGCGGCAGGTTGACCCAGTCGCCGTCGGTGGAGAGGTTCTTCACATAGAAGTATGAGCGCTGCCACATCTTCACCGGCTTAATCAGCAAGATGGGAGGAAAGGGGTTGTCGGCTGTTGAGCGCCGCAACGCGACGTAGGTGCCGCACTGAGCCGGAATGCCGGCGACTTGCGTACCAAGCTTCGAAGAGAGGAATTCTCCCCACAGCTCGAGGGTGGGGAGAACGCCGAGGAAACCTTCGCACAGAGTGGCGAAGGCGGAGAGCAACACCACCGTATTTGGAGTAAGGTGGTGTGGTTGAAGGTTGTGAAACTCCAAGAACGAGCGGAAGAAACCGCTCGCCGGCAGCCCCAGGCCGCGCATGAGATGCGAGCGGAAGATGACCCGCTCGCCCTCCTCCGGCGCCGGTCGGGTCTCTCCCGCCGGTGCGGGGCGGGTGCGCACGAGGTCCGCGCTGGGGAGGCGGCGTGTCTGCCGGAGGAACTCGATGTGTTCCTCCTCCACCTCCAAACCGTCCCATACGCCGGAGCGCACGGCGGGGGCCGCGGTGGAGGAAGAGCTCATCGCCGCGGTGAGGAGTGTTGTCGCTCGTCGGCGGGGGCAGGAGGAAGAGAAGGCAAGATGAGGCGGGAGAATGGGAGAGAAGGGCGCGCGTGCGGTGCCGCCCCGCTTCCCCACCGCCTACTTATAGCCCTATGGGCTGAGAAGCCGAGGGGGCGGGCGTGGGATTAACTGCACATGATCCCCCGCGCCGCCCCACGATTTACCCCATGAAGTTACTGCGCGCAGTAACGGCGTGGGGAAATCAACCGTCCACGACCACAACAGATCCGTTCGTATGCCGAGGCATAGTGGTGGCGGGCCCTGCCTGACGGCCCGTCCCGTCGCGCGCGTGGGTGGGCAGACTGTCCTCTCCACGTGGCGCCATGCGATAGGACCGCCTCGATGGCAGCAGGGAAGTGTATCGGATACGCCGCCTGATTTCCCGCCGCGACTTTCAAGCAGCGGCCCCTCGCTAGAAAAGATCTGACTTTCAACAAGTCGGCCAAAGAGAAGACGGCAGCCGAGTACCAGAGTCTGCACGGGGAAGGTTGAAACTGTTGAAGCCCCACAAGGCGGTGTCTGCGGGGCTTCACCAGCTTCGGGGACTACTGTCGGAGTAATGGGCCACGGGTAGGCTAACCCGGGTCCCAGGATCTTTCAAGACATCGGGGCAGGCCGCGCCCCTCAAGCCGAGTCCCAGACGGCGACTCCAAGAGGAGCCGAGTCCCAGACGGCGACTCCAAGACAAGCCGAGTCCCAGACGACGACTCCAAGACAAGCCGACTCCAAGCAGGCGACCTCCAGAGAGGCCGACTATGGGAGTCGGCCCATGACTCTTCCCGAAGCCCGATGCGGGGTACGGTCAAGACGTGGCCGTTCCTCCCTGCCTACGAGGGACTGGCATGGCTACAGTGAGCTGTATCGCCGGAAGATCTCCGGCGAGGCGCGGCACTGTTGCCATGCCTGCCCTGACCTCAGCCACAGTGCGCGACGCACTGTACCCATGACTCCGGCCTGTACGGCCCGAAAACCGCGGGGCCGCCTGTCAGTGGGTGGACCGAAGGTGGCCTGAGCGCCCCAAAGACGGCCCTATGGGAGTCGGCCTCCCTGGAGTCGGCCGTCTCCCCTCCAGGGCCCCACGAGCCATTAACCAGATAGGATGGGGAATGGCGACAGTGATCGCCCGATAGACGGCGGCACTGTTGCCACGACCCAATGACCAAGCCTGCGTCATCAGGAGCGCCGCACAGTGTCAGGCCTGTCCGCGGGACCCACCAGTCGGAGGGCCCCAGAAGCCGGCGGGAAGGACGGCGGCCTAAGAGACAGACGACTGGGGGCCGTGCCCAGCCAGATTACCATTGTACCCCCGGGGGGTAGGCCTATATAAACCCCCCGGGGCACCCATGCAAAGGGTTCAGACCTTGATAGAGACAGACCAGATATCAAAGGGAGGAGAGAACTAGCCTTGCTCTCTCCTGCCTCCCAATACAGCTCGAGGAGCACCATTGTAGTCACTTTGCTTTAGTGATCATGCGGAGACCCCGCAGAGCAGTAGTAGGGGTGTTATCTCCCCGGAGAGCCCCGAAGCTGGGTAAGATTCACCGGCGTGCATGCCTACGCCTCATCCTGTTTCCAGGCACCGGCGACGTTCTACTCGCCCCCACCATGATAAGCCATCCTTTGGCATATGTCGCACCCAACCCCCGACAGCAACCCAGACATTTTGAGTATGTGCTCACTGACAGAACTATTTTTTCCATCTTACAACTATAGAACTTGTCGGAGACTTCATATCTCTCGACCCGGGCATGAGCTTGGAAAACCATTTTTAGCTCCTCGAACATCTCATATGCTCCGTGTTGCTCAAAACGCTTTTGGAGCCCCGGTTCTAGGCTGTAAAGCATGCTGCACTGAACGAGGGAGTAATCATCAGCACGTGACTGCCAAGCATTCATAACGTCTTGGTTCTCTGGGATGGGTGCTTCACCTAGCGGTCCATCTAGGACATATGCTTTCTTGGCAGCTATGAGGATGATCCTCAGGTTCCGGACACAGTCCGTATAGTTGCTGCCATCATCTTTCAGCTTGGTTTTCTCTAGGAACGCGTTGAAGTTCATGTTGACATGAGCGTTGGCCATTTGATCTACAAGACATATTTGCAAAGGTTTTAGACTAAAGTTCATGATAATTAAGTTCATCTAATCAAATTATTTAATGAACTCCCACTCAGATTAGACATCCCTCTAGTCATCTAAGTGTTACACGATCCGAGTTGACTAGGCCGTGTCCGATCATCACGTGAGACGGACTAGTCATCATCGGTGAACATCTCCATGTTGATCGTATCTTCCATACGACTCATGTTCGACCTTTTGGTCTCTGTGTTCCGAGGCCATGTCTGTACATGCTAGGCTTGTCAAGTTAACCCTAAGTGTTTTTGCATGTGTAAAACTGTCTTACACCCGTTGTATGTGAACGTAAGAATCTATCACACCCGATCATCACGTGGTGCTTCGAAACGACGAACTTTAGCAACGGCGCACAGTTAGGGGAGAACACTTTCTTGAAATTGTTATAAGGGATCATCTTATTTACTACCATCGTTCTAAGTAAACAAGATGCATAAACATAATAAACATCACATGCAATTATATAGTAGTCACATGATATGGCCAATATCATATAGCTCCTTTGATCTCCATCTTCGGGGCTCCATGATCATCTTCGTCACCGGCATGACACCATGATCTCCATCATCGTGTCTCCATGAATTTGCTCGCCAACTATTACTTCTACTACTATGGCTAACATTTTAGCAATAAAGTAAAGTAATTACATGGCGTTAAATCATTGACACGCATGTCATACAATAATTAAGACAACTCCTATGGCTCCTGCCGGTTGTCATACTCATCGACATGCAAGTCGTGATTCCTATTACAAGAACATGATCTCATACATCACAATATATCATTCATCATTCATCACAACTTTTGGCCATATCACATCACAAAGCAATTGCTGCAAAAACAAGTTAGACGTCCTCTAATTGTTGTTGCATCTTTTATGTGGCTGCAATAGGGTTCTAGCAAGAACGTTTTCTTACCTACGAAAAAGCCACAACGTGATTTGTCAACTTCTATTTACCCTTCATAAGGACCCTTTTTGCCGAATCCGCTCCAACTAAAGTGGGAGAGACAGACACCCGCTAGCCACCTTATGCAACTAGTGCATGTCAGTCGGTGGAACCTGTCTCACGTAAGCGTACGTGTAAGGTCGGTCAGGGCCGCTTCATCCCACAATACCGCTGAAGCAAAATAAGACTAGTAGCAGCAAGAAAGTTGACAACATCTACGCCCACAACAAAATTGTGTTCTACTCGTGCAATAGAGAACTACGCATAGACCTAGCTCTGATACCACTGTTGGGGAACGTTGCAGAAAATTAAAATTTTTCCTACGGTTTCACCAAGATCCATCTATGAGTTCATCTAAGCAACGAGTGATAGAAGTGCATCTACATACCCTTGTAGATCGCGAGCAGAAGCGTTCAAGAGAACGGGGATGATGGAGTCGTACTCGCCGTGATCCAAATCACCGATGACCAAGTGCTGAACGGATAGCACCTCCGTGTTCAACACACGTACGGAGCGGATGACGTCTCATCCTTCTTGATCCAGCAAGGGGGAAGGAGAGGTTGAGGAAGAAGGCTCCAGCAGCAGCACGACGGCGTGGTGGTGGTGGAGATGCAGTACTCCGGCAGGGCTTCGCCAAGCAACTGCGGGAGGAGGAAGAGGTGTAGCAGGGGGAGGGAGGCGCCAAGACTCAGGGGTGCGGCTGACCTCCCTCCCCCTCATTTATATAGGCCCCCAGGGAGGGGGCGCCGGCCCTGGAGATGGGAATCTCCCAAGGGGCGGCAGCCAAGGGGGGTGGAGTGCCCCCCAAGGCAAGTGGTGCGCCCCCCACCCTAGGGTTTTCAACCCTAGGCGCAGGGGGGGCCCAAGGTGGGGCGCACCAGCCCACTAGGGGCTGGTTCCCCTCCCACTTCAGCCCACGGGGCCCTCCGGGATAGGTGGCCCCACCCGGTGGACCCCCGGGACCCTTCCGGTGGTCCCGGTACAATACCGGGTGACCCCAAAACTTTCCCGATGGCCGAAACAGCACTTCCTATATATAAATCTTCACCTCCGAACTATTCCAGAGCTCCTCGTGACGTACGGGATCTCATCCGGGACTCCAAACAAAATTCAGTAATCACATACAAGTCTTCCTAATAACCCTAGCGTCACCGAACCTTAAGTGTGTAGACCCTACGGGTTCGGGAGACACGCAGACATGACCGAGACGGCTCTCCGGTCAATAACCAACAGCGGGATCTGGATACGCATGTTGGCTACCACATGCTCCTCGATGATCTCATCGTATGAACCACGATGTCGAGGATTCAATCAACCCCGTATGCAATTCCCTTTGTCAATCGGTACGTTACTTGCCCGAGACTCGATCATCGGTATCCCAATACCTCGTTCAGTCTCGTTACCGGCAAGTCACTTTACTCGTACCGTAATGCATGATCCCGCGACCAAACACTTGGTCACTTAGAGCTCATTATGATGATGCATTACCGAGTGGGCCCAGAGATACCTCTCCGTCATACGGAGTGACAAATCCCAGTCTCGATCCGTGTCAACCCAACAGACACTTTCGGAGATACCTGTAGTGCACCTTTATAGTCACCCAGTTACGTTGTGACGTTTGGTACACCCAAAGCACTCCTATGGTATCCGGGAGTTACACGATCTCATGGTCTAAGGAAAAGATACTTGACATTGGAAAAGCTCTAGCAAACGAACTACATGATCTTGTGCTATACTTAGGATTGGGTCTTGTCCATCACATCATTCTCCTAATGATGTGATCCCGTTATCAATGACATCTAATGTCCATAGTCAGGAAACCATGACTATCTGTTGATCAACGAGCTAGTCAACTAGAGGCTTACTAGGGACATATCATGGTCTATGTATTCACACGTGTATTACGATTTCCGGATAATACAGTTATAGCATGAATAAAGACAATTATCATGAATAAGGAAATATAATAATAATCATTTTATTATTGCCTCTAGGGCATATTCCCAACACTAATATGATATACGCAAGAGTCTAACATAAATATGTCAATATGGGAATGTAGGTTGCACTGCTGACCTCTGCCGCACTGACTGCGGAGGTAAATGCATTGAAGGAGAGCCTCGAGCGGTCCGAGAACGAGCTCGGCCTTGCCAAGAAGCAGCTCGAGGACAAGGAAGGTAAGTAATACCTTATTAAAGTGATACCTTATAGAAAGGATTTGGTTGCAAAAAATGACAGGAATAACGTGAGTATTGCAGGGGCCACGAACGAGGTGGCGACCCTAAAGGAGGCGGTGTCCAAGGCCGAAAAAAGTGCAGCTACGGAGCGCACCGAGCGAGAGAAGCAGGAGGCGCGGGTTGCGGAGGTGCGACAAGAGCTCCAAGCTTTCGTGGAAAAACACGAGAGTTTGGAGCGTGACTCGAAGACTCGAGAGTCCGAGCTCGCCTTGGCTCTTGAGAGTGCCAAAGCCGCTAAGGCCGAAGCCCAGAAGGCCCTCCAGGAGATTGAGGCAATAAAAAAGATAGCGGCGGGTAAGGCATTCTCCATGCAAAGCAAGCATGTAAAAGTGAATTATCTGTTACTTACCCGAATTCAGAGCTCTCCAGGAGCGTTCACAGATCTGCCCAGTAGTGTGTCTGATGCTGCCGTGTTCTACCGAGCCGAGGAGGGGAGCTCGACGGAAAAGGTGTTCTGGTCTCAATATGCTGAGGACGGACATCCGGTGCCCCTGAGCGACCAGCTGAAGCAGCTGGTCGAGCTCCACAAGGTGGCCGAACAGGCCATGAAGGGCCTCATAGTTCGGTTGTGGCCTAAAGAAGCCATGCCCGGGAGCTACTTCGGTCTGGTGCGGCGGCTGGTGGACGCCTGTCCATGGATTGAAGTCATCAAGCGTTCCCTCTGCATTGAAGGTGCCCGTCGGGCCCTTGCCCGCGCTAAAGTGCACTGGGGCAAGATGGACGTCGAGAAGCTTGTGACGGACGCGCCACCGCCGGGCAAGGAGTATCGCACGCCCGAGATGTACTATAAGGGTGTCCTGAAGGGTGCCCGCCTTATAGCGGGTGAGTGCTCCAAAGATGTAATTTTTGAGTAGACTCGCATTTGTTATCATGTACGCTAAAAACTGTGTTCATATGCGCTAAGCAACGCTTGTTAATTTAAAATATTACCTTCTGTGTGGCCGTTTATCAAGTTTGAGAGATGGCAAGTCGTTGGCTTCAGCCCCCATGCCACGAGTGCTGGGGTGTTCGGGATAAACTTGAGCGCTCTTGTTCCCATTCTTGGGTCCTTCGAGGGAGGCGCTCAACACAACGAACAAGGCAACCGGACTTATAATGCTTGAACACTCCCACTTAGCCATAAAATTCTATAATTTTAAATTTCGGCGAAGCCCCTAGTTTTGGAAGACCGAATTTGGGGCGCTATCCACGCCTGGGCCGGACAAAGCCGACTCCTCGCTCTAAGCGGCATAAGTCTTTAGGGATTCGAAAAAACCTCTCGAACAACGACCGGCTCTCGCCCTATCATGACGGTCAGTTTTAGCTTTCTCCACTGAGGTTCTCAACCCAGCTCAACCGGGGCAAAATCGCAGTGGTTCTCCTAGCGCTACCTTAGCCAATATAACGGAACGTAAGGTATCAAAACATGGGAGCCGGGCAAACCCAACTATTAACCCAAGACATGATTCGGAGCTGATGCATATAATGCTATAAATTCGGGGTGCCGCACTTGTTAAAGTGTTCGGACTTATAACACCATATTTTGGGGTACTTAAGCCCCTGGTGTATTTGGCCATACCAAAGCGTACGAATGCAACATGTCATAAATGAACATATATAGATAGAAAAAGGAATGCAATAATAGGCAAAAAGCGATGCATTGTTTATTCAAAAAATACTGCAATGAAAGCAGAACGATACAAATAGTGCGATAAGCAAGGGATGGGACTATTTAACATGTCCCCCTCCAGGGGTAGGCTGCGGGATGGTATGTAAAACAGGTATACTGCTCGTAATAGAGACCACCTGGACAGTCGACGTAGCTTTTCTACTTCCCTGGCTGTTGCATTGTGAGTTCGGCAAGTCTACTACCGGACAGGGCTTCTGGAAAACGGAGTCCTGCGAATAAGAGAAAAAAGAATGACACAATTGGGAGCCCCTGGTGCGGTTGAGCCGCTCTCCGGGCATGCCGTGGTCGTGCCCCTACCCCTATGCCCATGGTATCTCCAGAGCGTAGTTATGTATGCGTGGTACTGGTCTCGCGATTTCGCGAGGGCTGGGGTTGGGGCCGCATTGCTACGCGTGCTCGGAACATGCCAGGTGGTCTTGTTGTAGGTTACTCCGGGCGCGCTTGACGGTGTCCGGCCGCTTAACAGCCGGACTCGTGAATTGCCTTAAGAGGCTGCTTTGTACTTCCGCCACGAGAACCACTGTATGCTCCTCCGTTCGGAGAGAGCGTTCGGTGTTTCCGTTGACCGTAATGACTCCTCGAGGGCCTGGCATCTTGAGCTTGAGGTATGCGTAGTGCGGCACCGCATTGAACTTTGCAAATGCGGTTCGTCCGAGCAGTGCATGATAGCCGCTGCAGAACGGGACTATGTCAAAGATTAACTCCTCGCTTCGGAAGTTATCCGGGGATCCGAAGACCACTTCAAGTGTAACTGAGCCCATACAGTTGGCCTCTACACCTGGTATGATGCCTTTGAAGGTCGTCTTTGTGGGTTTAATCCTTGAGGGGTCTATGCCCATCTTGCGCACTGTATCCTGATAAAGCAGGTTCAGACTGCTGCCGCCGTCCATCAGGACTCTAGTGAGGTGAAATCCATCAACGATTGGGTCTAGAACCAATGCGGCGAATCCGCCATGGCGGATGCTAGTGGGGTGGTCCCTTCGATCAAAAGTGATTGGGCAGGAGGACCACGGATTGAACTTTGGGGCGACTGGCTCCATCGCATATACGTCCCTGAGTGCACGCTTCCGCTCCCTTTTGGGTATGTGGGTTGCGTATATCATGTTCACCGTCCGCACTTGTGGGGGGAAACCCTTCTGTCCTCTATTGTTCGGCGGTCGGGTCTCCTCCTCGTCATCGCTATGCAGCCCCTTGTCATTGTTTTCGGCAGTTAACTTGCCTGCCTGCTTGAACACCCAACAATCCCTGTTGGTGTGATTGGCTGGCTTTTCGGGGGTGTCGTGTATCTGGCACGAGCGATCGAGTATTCGGTCCAAATTGGACAGGCCCGGAGTATTTCTTTTGAATGGCTTTTTTCGCTGACCGGGTTTAGAGCCTCTGAATCCGGCATTGACTGCCGTATCTTCAGTATTATCGCCGTTAGTGTGGCGCTTGTGCTTATTGCGACGCGACCTGCCGTTGCTGTCCTTGGTATCCGAACTACCAGGGTTTTTGGTCAGGTTGTTACTACGAGCTAGCCAGCTTTCCTCTCCCGCGTAGAAGCGGGTCATGAGTGATGTGAGGGCTGCCATGGATTTCAGCTTTTCCTGTCCTAGGTGCCGGGCAAGCCACTCGTCACGGATGTTATGTTTGAAGGCTACAAGGGCCTCTGCATCTGGACAGTCAACGATTTGATTTTTCTTGGTTAAGAACCGTGTCCAGAATTGTCTGGCCGATTCATCTGGCTACTGAATTATGTGGCTTAGGTCATCAGCGTCTGGTGGTCGCACATATGTGCCCTGGAAGTTAACAAGGAATGCGGCTTCCAGGTCTTCCCAACAACCAATTGATTCGGCTGACAAGCTGTTGAGCCAATGCCGAGCTGGTCCTTTAAGCTTGAGTGGGAGGTATTTGATGGCGTGTAGATCATCACCGCGGGCCATGTGGATATGGAGGAGATAGTCCTCGATCCAGACCGCCGGATCTGTTGTGCCATCGTATGATTCAATGTTTATGGGTTTGAAACCCTCAGGGATTTGATGATCCATCACTTAGTCTGTGAAGCATAGTGGGTGTGCGGCGCCTCTGTATTGGGCTATATCACGTCACAGCTCGAATGAGCTTTGTCTACTGTGTTCGGCCCGGCCGGAATTGCTGTATCCGGCGTGACGGTTGTCATCACGTATCGTAGGGTGCCCACGCGATCCGTAGATTGATCTTGTTTGTCTTGCCTTGTCCTCCAATATGTCTTGCAAGTCTGGCGCATTCCCCCGTGGCTTTATACTTTTCGAGCGACGCCGGGGTGCGGCTTTAGCGGAGGGCCTAGAGGCCTCTCTGTCGCGGCCACAAGGTGGCCGGTCAGCCGCGTCATGCGCTGGTGATGTATGTTTGGTTGCTTCCTCCTCTAACCGGGGTAGCAGCCTGCATTTTGGGTAGCTCTTGGAGGGGCGTTCGAGTTCATACTCTTCGGTCGCAAGGACTTCAGTCCATCTGTCGGCTAGCAAGTCTTGGTCAGCTCTAAGCTGTTGCTGCTTTTTCTTGAGGCTGCTTGCCGTGGCCATAAGCCTGCGTTGGAAACGCTCTTGTTCGACGGGATCCTCAGGCACGACAAATTCGTCGTCGTCGAGGCTTGCCTCGTCTTCGTAGGGAGGCATATAATTATCGTCCTCTACCTCTCTGTCTGCCGCTCTCTTATGAGGGCTGGCTTCTCCATCCTCCTGCGCTGAATCCTGCTGGAGGGGGTTGTCTTCGGCACTGTCTGGGGTGTTATTGTTTCCGGTACCGCAATCTCCATTTTTGCTGTGGCGGGATTTAGAGCGGCACCGCTGACGCCGGCGCTTAGGCTGTTTCTTGGAGGGGTCATCCTCCGTTGTTCCATCGCCATTCCCATCCTTTGGGATGTCCACCATGTATATGTTGTATGACGAGGTGGCCTTCAGTGCCCTATAGGCGCTGGTTCTTGGTTGTCTCATGCATCATCGTCCATACCGTCGATGTCTTCGGAGTCAAAATCGAGCATGTTGGTTAAATCATTGAAAGTGGCTACAAAGTGGGTGGTGGGTGGGCATTGAATTTCTTCGTCGTCCGCATCCCAACCTACCTGACCATAGTCTGGCTAGGGCTCTCCTGATAAAGAGAGAGACTTTAGTGAATTCAGGATGTCGCCAAAGGGCGAGTGCTGAAAGATGTCCGCGGCAGTGAACTCCATAACCGACGCCCAATCGGATTTGATTGGCAAGGGCGCGGGAGGTTCAGAGTCCGGAGAGGAGACCGGCACCTCGGAGTCATGGGCTTTGCGAAGGACAGGGATGGTGTTCGGCTCAATCGCTGTAGAGATCGTAGCCCCCGAGGCGGTGTCCAGCCACCCATCCTCGATCGGCGAAGTCGGCTCCGAGCTGAGGGTCGGAGCGGACACTTGTGCGGCCTCCAGGGCACTGTCCGGCAGCAGAGCTAGATCATGCCCATTGTGACAGTGCGGCGCGCTTGGCTGTGGCTCGAACCCGTCGAAAATCAAGTCTCCACGGACGTTAGCCGTATAGTTCAAACTTCCAAATCTGACATGATGGCCAGGGGCGTAGCTTTCGATCTGCTCCAGATGGCCAAGTGAATTGGCCCACAGTGCAAAGCCGCCGAATACGAAGATCTGTCCGGGGAGAAAAGTCTCACCCTGGACCGCATCGTTGTTGATGATCGAAGGAGCCATCGGGCCTAAAGATGACGACACAGAGGAACTCTCAATGAAAGCACCAATGTCGGTGTCAAAACCGGCGGATCTCGGGTAGGGGGTCCTGAACTGTGCGTCTAGGCGGATGGTAACAGGAGACAAGGGACACGATGTTTTTACCCAGGTTCGGGCCCTCTCGGTGGAGGTAAAACCCTACTCCTGCTTGATTAATATTGATGATATGGGTAGAACAAGAGTAGATCTACCACGAGATCAGAGAGGCTAAACCCTAGAAGCTAGCCTATGGTATGATTGTTGTTCGTCCTACGGACTAAAACCGTCTGGTTTATATAGACACCGGAGAGGGCTAGGGTTACACAGAATCGGTTACAATGGTAGGAGATCTACATATCCGTATTGCCAAGCTTTCCTTCCACGCCAAGGAAAGTCCCATCCGGACACGGGACAAAGTCTTCAATCTTGTATCTTCATAGTCCAGGAGTCCGGCCAACGGTGATAGTTCGGCTATCCGGACACCCCCTAATCCAGGACTCCCTCAGGTGGCGTAAATCATGTTCACTGTTTTGACCTCCGGTGAAATTTTTTTCTGTCCCCCAGTGTTCGGCTGGCGAGGTTCATCCTCATATTCACTTGGCGGCTCCCTCCCCTTGTGTTTGGCGTTTAGCTTGCCGGCCTGCTTGAAGACCCAACATTCTCTGTTGGTGTGATTCGCAGGTTTCTCAGGGGTGCCATGAATCTGACAGTACCTTTCTAGAATTTTATTTAGGCTTGACAGACCATCTCTGCTACCTTTAAATGCCTTTTTTCGTTGACCGGGTGTAGAGCCTCGGAATCTGGCGTTTACCGCTGTGTTGTCTGGGTTGTCTTCATTATTTCAACGCTTGTTTTTATTGCTTCGCGGTTTTCCATTGCCATCCCTTATTTCAGATGTGCCTGGATCGCTGGTGCCGCTTCGGGCTAACCAACTGTCCTCGCCCACGCAAAAGCGGGTCATAAGAGTTGTTAGGGCTGCCATTGTCCTTGGCTTTTCCTGGCCGAGGTGTCTAGCAAGCCATTCGTCCCGGACATTGTGTTTGAAAGCTGCTAGGGCTTCGGCATCCGGACAGTCGACGATTTGGTTCTTCTTGGTGAGAAATCTGTTCCAAAGCTTACGGGTTGACTCTCCGGGTTGTTGAATTATGTGACTTAAATCATCTGCATCCGGAAGTCGGGCATATGTCCCTTGAAAATTAGCCCTGAAAGCGTCCTCGAGTTCCTCCCAGCTTCCAATGGAATTTTCGGGGAGGCTTTTCAACCAGTGCCGAGCTGGTCCTTTCAACTTGAGGGGCAGGTATTTGATGGCGTGGAGATCATCTCCGCGAGCCATATGGATGTGAAGAATAAAGTCCTCAATCCAGACTGCAGGGTCTGTCGTTCCTTCGTATGCCTCGATGTTTACGGGTTTAAACCCCTCTTGAAATTCATGATCCAGCACCTCATCGGTGAAGCACAGGGGGTGTGCGGCGCCATGTACTTGGATGTGTCGTGGCGTGGGTCCGACGGCTGTAGTGTTTGGTGTTGATTCCGAGCTGGTAGTCGATCAGTATAGTCGGTTTGGTGGCCGTGATCCTGCGTAGGAACACGTTTCCTAGATCCATAGATGGACCTGGTCATACCGGCTCTTTTGTCCAGGTGCTCACGTAGATCGTGTGCTGACTTGTGTGCGGCGTCATTAGCCGCTCTGTCTCGGCCACGGGGTGGTTGGTCCGGCAGATCGGCCATATTGTTTTTCGGCGGAATGGGCGCGATAGCCTCGTCGTCGAATTCGGGCAGCGGCTTACGTATTGGGTAGCTCTTTGTCTGGCGATCATCGCCGTATCTTTCATCAGTGTCGAGCACTTCGTTCCATCTGTGGTTGAGCGTATCATGCACGGTTTTAAGCCGTTCCTTCTACTTCTTCAAGCTCCTCGTGGTGGCAATAAGCCTTTTGTGGAGGTGCTCTTGTTCCAAGTGCTTTTCTAGGATGATGTGTGCATCATCATCCGGACTGTTCTCCTCTCTAGAGACAGGTTTATAAGTTTTGTCTTTGGTATCGCTGTGATCGGACAGCAGCCCCGGACAGTGTTCGCCGTCTCCTTGCTCGTCCTGCTTCATCGCTGGGTCTGCAGGGTCGTCGTTGTCTTCGGCATCGTCCGGGGTGTTATTCTTTCTTGTACCGATATCGCTGTTTTTGCTATGGAGGGGTTTAGAGCGGCACCGCTGATGCCGGCGCTTTGGCTGCTTCTGAGGAGTCGTTGCATCCTTCTGCTCCTCGCCATTGTTTTCTTTGGGCGTGTCCACCATGTATATGTCATATGATGAGGTGGCAGTCCGGCGCCCTGTGGGCGGTGGTTCCTGTTCTACCCCGGTATCGTCGTTCATACAGTCGATGTCTTTGGAGTCGAAATCAAGCATGTCAGTTGAGTCGTCGACAGTGGCTATTAAGTGGGTGGTGGGTGGGTAACAAATTCCTTCGTCGTCCGCTTCCCACTCAAGCCGGACATAGTTCCGCCAAGGGTTTCCTGACAAGGAGAGAGATTTTAATGAGTTTAGCACATCGCCCAAGGGCGAGTGCTGGAAGATATCCGCGGAGCTGAACTCCATGATCGGCGCCCAGTTAGATCCGATGGGTGCGGATACACGCGGTTTGAAGCCTATGGCCGGGGACGAGTCCAAGGGTCCGATGACACAGAGCTCATTGGAAGTGAAATCTGTGTTCGGCTCTGTCACCGTTAAGTGTGCGGCTTCCGTGGCGGGGTCCATCCTCCCATCCTCGGATGGCACGATCTGCACTGGATCTAAAGCCAGGGCAGGTGTGATCTCCTAAACACCGTCCGATGGCAGATCTAGGTCATGCTCATCGCGACTGTAGGGTGCACCAGTCATGAGCTCGAATTCGTCGAAGATCAAGTCTTCGCGGATGTCGGCAGTGCAATTCAGGCTTCCAAACCTGACCTGATGGCCACGGGCGTAGCTATCGATCTGCTCCAGATGGCCAAGCGAGTTGGCCCGCAGTGCGAAGCCGCCGAATAAGAAGATCTGTCTTGGGAGGAAAACCTCACCCTGGACCACATCATTGTATATGATTGAAGGAGCCAACAAGCCTTATGGTGATGACACAGTGGAACTCTCAATGAAAGCACCAATGTCGGTGTCAAAACCGGCGGATCTCGGGTAGGGGGTCCCGAACTGTGCGTCTAAGGCTAATGGTAACAGCAGGCGGGGGACAGAATGTTTACCCAGGTTCGGGCCCTCTCTATGGAGGTAATACCCTACTTCCTGCTTGATTGATCTTGATGATATGAGTATTACAAGAGTTGATCTACCACGAGATAGTAGAGGCTAAACCCTAGAAGCTAGCCTATGATTATGATTGTTGTTGTCCTATGGACTAAACCCTCCGGTTTATATAGACACCGGAGGGGGCTACGGTTACACAGAGTCGGTTACAGAGAAGGGAATCTACATATCCGAATTGCCAAGCTTGCCTTCCACGCAAAGGAGAGTCCCAACCAGACATGGGACAAAGTCTTCAATCTTGTATCTTCATAGTCCAACAGTCCGGCATAAGCATATAGTCCGGCCGTCCGAGGACTCCCTAATCCAGGACTCCCTCAGACGCCAAAGAGGAAGTAAAGCTCTTCTTGGGTAATGCTAGAACTGCAATGCAGCCACTGACAGCAGCTGTAGTTGGTGCTGGTGGAAATGCAACGTATGTTTTCTTTATCCTAGTGGAAATAAGTATGAGATCCATGGGTAGTTGTCAGATCTTCTTTTCGTTCAGTACTTGTTGAGGTTGTCATAATTTAATTTTCCTCGAAATTTTGCTTGGATTTTCTAATTATGCATTTACCCAGATTAATGCTTAAAACTAAAGTTGGTCATTGGATCTTTTTTGGTTAGGCGAATTTTATGTCTGTACATGCTTGATATGAAAGGAGGGGTTTATTTAATGAACTACACACATGGTTTCACATTCCACCTGTGTGCTCGCAATTTAAATGCAGTATATTTTACTCACTAATACATCTTGAACAATCTAAAAAATATATAGAATCTTCAATTTGTCTCAAATCCTTAGTGGTAAAAACCAGCCATGCTGGTGGTTCTTATCAGTGTGATGGTATGCTAACTGTTTCTGATATAATTCTGCTCTAAAAGCCCTACACTATTTTTGTCTGTGGATGCGCCGGGCAGACAAATGCTGAGTTAAAAAGTCATAAAGATGATAGCATTGAGAATGAGAAATCTTTGCAAAATGCACGTATTATTAAGGAATTCTGGAATGATTGCTTACACTAATTTAAGATTGTCTTGATCTCAAGTGCTGGCTCCTATAGCATTGCATTTCACCAAGTGAAATGCTACATTTCTACTCCTAACCCATTCTCTCTTTCTTAGTGTTTTTGTTATGCAGGTTAGAAGAAAAGAAGAAGATCCAGAGAAGATCTTAGTAATAAGATAGTTTTTAGGAAAATAGATATTTAGTTTTAGGTCATTTCTTGTAATTTCAGATATGGAGTGCTTGTCTTTAGTTTTTGTTTTCACTTTGTGAAACTTGCTACCTATGGATGAAACTATGTATATGTATGGATGAAACTTGCTACTATTGGTAACATGTGTTGGATATCTTCTTATGTGTGTGTGTGTGTGTGTGTTTGATTTTCTGTGAAAATGAACGGATATAAGAAGAAACAGAATTTTTGCCTATTTGGTCTCTTTGCCGTCTGCCAACATATGGCAAAGAGGCCTCTTTGCCATCTGCTGGCAGACGGCAAAGATCCAGTCTTTGCCGTCTGCCCGCAGACGGCAAAGAGCCATGACCTTCGCCGTCCGCCAGCAGACGGCAAAGTGCCCTTTGTCGTCGCTCGTTCAGCCGAACGTTTTGCCGTCTGCTGGCTGACGGCAAAGGCCTTTGCCGTCCGGGATCTATGCCTTGGAAGCTGATTCCAGTAGTGATTCCGACAGCAATTCAGAAGAAGCACCTCATAAAAGCAATTCATGAGAAGCTACGTCCATTGACAATCAGGCTGAAACAGACTAAAGTTGTACTAGCTTATCTCATATACACCACTAGTTTCACGGTGCTGCACAAGAACATATTTAACAAAACTAGCTAAAATGTCAAATACTGTCAAGTCTAACCAGACTAACTAAACACCTAGCAATTAACTAAACTATAAACAAAGCACCATAAAAAATATACTAGGCACACTACCTGCAGCTACAAAGTTGCAAACTAGCCACACATTAAATAGGATTAAGATAAAAGAGAAGGCACTTTTTACAGTATACTCAAGAAAACAGACAATAAATTTGACATCAAAAGACCTAAGAACTCACAATCCAAACATCAATCACACCAAACACCTACAATACTGGAAAACTAATCAATCCATAACCCAAACCTACTTAAGCATAATCACCAAAAATTGGTATAGATCTATGGCTCCACTAAATCAACTAAGCTAACAAAAAGTCACCACCAACATCAACTTGAAACTGGCACCAGAAATAATCAATACACAACACTAACCTTAATGCAAAAGGACACACTCAAACTAGGATATCAGATCAGAAAACGATAGAACTCTTAGGGTTTAAAAACAGGTTAAGAAGGAATGGCTATTTAGGGTTTACACAAAGAACACAGATTAAAGAAAGCCTATTACCATCAATTTACACTAACTAAAAGGGCCTTTTACAGAATACTCAATAATATACCTAATAAAATATTATAAGCCTAAAAACTAACTTACTAAACATCAATCAAATCGAATCACCTAGAAACTACCAAAGAATCTAATCCAAACCTAGCACATGCATGCTCATACTTGTAAATCAACTAAAAATAACAACAAGTCAGCAACAAAATGAACTTGAACTAACACAGATCTAAACCACCAATAAAACATGAGGGATGGGAACCAATCTAAGACCTAATAGGACCTAACAAAAGAATCTACTCAAGAATAGGAAGATTAGATCAAAAGGGGAAGACTCACCAAACCCTAGCCAAAGCATAGTCATTTTTACATAGCAAAACACCTAGCCATACATGACAGAACACCATAAAAACCAAATCATGGAGAAAAGAACGAGCATACACATACCTGAACAACCGTTTTGCTCGCCGATGGAGCATAAGAACCCTAACCCAAAGCACTGTCAAGAGCAAAATCCTGCAAAAGAACAACACAGAAGACCTCAAGAACTGACAAATAACCGCAAAACTCAAGCAAATCTAAAGAAAAGAAGGGGAAAATCACAAGAACACCAAAGAAATCGACGAACCCTAGCTCGGATGGGGAGAGGAGACATAGAGCGAGAGAGAGTGATGAACAGAGGAGGCGAAGTGACTGAGGGCACCTGAGCGACTAGATAAGGCAGGGACGAGACGATCCACCTCCACGGCGCGAGCTGGGCTCAGAAGATTAACGGGTCATCGAGCATAACAGGCACTGCAATGAGCCCTAGAAGCAAATCGACTGACCCAAAATTGGGGTGAGTCAATGGAATTCCTTATTTGCCGCTCATTGCGTCGAACTGTCGACGCAAAGCACAGAGCTGGCGATCGAAGCGCTCACGTGGGCCGGCCCGTTAATCAATTGGGCACTTTCTTGGTTTGGGAACCTTCTAGAGTTTCCCAGCCGGGTTTTTCTGGTCTTGGGAAATTTCTAGAAGGTTCCTTGAACGTTTTTTCTTTTGTCGATTTTTCTTTTTATTTTCCTTTTCTATTTCTTTTTTTTATTTGCTTTACATTTGAAGTCCATTTTTTTAAAAACAAATCAGGTTTCAAATTTTGTTCTGAAATGTTCGTACTTTTAAAATATTTTCAATTTTGTAGAACTTTTCGTGCTTTCAAAATTGTTCATAAATTCATATAATGTTCGCATTTTCAAAAAAGTGTTCAGGCATTTCAAAAATTGTTCTCATTTTCCAAAAATTGTTCGGAATGTTCCTTTTTCATTTTTTGGAACTTTTCAAATAATGACCGGGATTTAAAAAAATGTTCATGTTTTCAAAAATTGTTCTTGTTTCCAAATTTGTACACGTATTCAAAAAATGTTCACGTTTCAAATTTGTTTGGAATTTTTAAAATTGTTTCGAATTTCTAACTTTGGTCTAAAAATGTTCTTGTTTCCTTTTTTGTTTCTTTTTTCGTTTGTTTTCTCATTTTTCATTTTTTTTTCGAAAAAAGTTCATGTTTCAAAAATTGTTCCCACTTTTGAAAAACGTTCATTTTGTAAAAAATGGTCATGTTTTCCAATTTTTTTATAAATTCAAAAAATATTCGCATTTTAAACAAAATGTTCTGGGACTTAAAAAATGTTCCCTTTTAAAAAAATGTTCGTCTTTGCCTTTTTTGGTTTTCTTTTTTACTTTGGAATTTTCAAAAAATGTTCTGACTTTCGAAATGTGTTCAATAATTTGAAAACAAATAATGTTTTGGACAATTTGTTGGCAAACTCAAAATATGTTCGAGGAATTTAAAAAAATGTTCTCATTTCTAAGTTTTGTTTCATAAATTTGAAAATGTTCTGTAATTTCAAAAAATGTTCCAGCCTTTTCGATTTTGTTCACATACTAAAAAATTATTCATGTTTTCTGAATTTTCTGAAAAAAATGTGTTTTGAACAAATTGATCATAATTTCAAAAAATGTTCGTGTTTAGAAGAAAAAAATGTCCCTACTTTTTCAAAAATGTTATATTTTTTTGGAAAATTGTTCCAAATTTGGAAAGTGTTTGTGTTTGCCAGAACATTCCTTTTTTGAAAAAAGAAATTACTTTTGAAATTCCTAAAGTAATTCGGATCTGTAAAGCGAGTCTGGTTCTTTATGTTTGATGCTAAGTTGTGAGCACATACGAGTGCCAGGTCAGCTGGTAGGAACACATTGTCTGGATCACTCGATCCTGTGTTCGAATCCCCGGTATCACAAAGAATGATTCAACGCCCACAAAATCGACCGACCAAAATTTAAAATGCAGTTGATTTATAAAAAATAAAAAATCAAAATGCAGTTAACTGACATGTAGCTAGTGTGTAAAACTAAACACAACACAGTGCAACGACAGCAAGCCAATCCTAAAGATGTAAACATCACCCAACAAATGAACTGATAAACTATGCATATCTTGGCAGTTGCTAACCCAACGAAAGTACCCACTTCACCTCGCGCTTGTTCTACTGAATGAACACCTGAACCTGACAGTAACTACCTATTCAAGCCTTTCAACAACATTGCTAGCAGTATGTACAAATAAGCAGTCACTACATCCATGGCTACCAGGTTTCACCGTGGCATCTGCAATTTCCAATTCCACAGGTAAAAAGTTCAAAACTTCCAGACTGATTTTTCTTTGGCAAGCTGTCCCGATTCCTGAGTCCTGGATGGAAGAGTACTGCAAGTCTACAAGCAACTGAGCTGCTCTGCTGCTGCCCTGCACTTGCTCTGCTTCCCTCGGGACCTGCTCCGCCCGAACACGGCCAGTCTCGTAAACACGCGCAGGATCCTGCTGGCGCACCGCCGCTGCGAGCCCCAGCGCATGGAGCCGATGCAGCTGCCGGACACGGGCGCTCGCCGCCTGATCGCCACCGGCGCCGCCACGTCCGCCCTGAAGCTCGGCTCCTTGCTGTCCTTGCGAACCGAGCCTCCTTTCAGGGTGTTGTGCCGCTGCAGGGTCTTCTTCAGCGAGATGATCTCCTGCTCCAGCGCCTGGATCCTGAAGCTCGCCGTCTCGTAGTCCGACGTCGCGTCGTCCTCGCCGCGGGCACGGAGCTTCCCGTCGAGCGCGGCGCTGGTGTGGGCGTCTGTATACGGGCTGGTGGTGCTCAGCGGCTGGCTCGTGGGGACGGGGCACCCCGGGCTCGGCGTGTACGCGCCGGCGACGCCTGGGATCAGCTCGCCGGAGAGCATGTATCGGAACGAGTCGGAGCGCTCGGCGAAGGCGCGGTGCGTGTGCATCTGCTGCACGAACAGCGCCTGTACGATGAACCGGAGCGGCATCCGCTCGTTCTGCACCGCCTGGATGCACGCCTCGTGCGACAGCTTCCGGCACTCGAGGTGCCCGCACAGCGCCGCCTTCTCCTCGCCGGACAGGCCGGGATGCTCCTGCCATGACATATATAGAATCGGCAGCTTCCTCTCGTCAGGGACAGTTGAACATTCAAACCAGCAAACGCAAATCACTCGGACTAATAACTATGCCAGCGTGTGACCGGAAGGATACTTGTCTTACCACTAAGTAAGTGTTGATTGCCTCGTATAGATGATCGTGGGTCTTCCGGTTGCCGGCCGGGACGACGCCGATCAGTTCTGCCAGCCTCTCCGGCCGGAGCTTCGGATCAGCGACGATATGCACGAGGTACCGATCCCACAACTCCGCCACGGCCTCGGCCCCTTGTCTTTGCATGGCGACGTGGTTTGAGACGATGCTCTCCATCGTCACCACCTCCGGGCTATCGGCGACGGACCGGTCGGCGTCTTGCTCCGGCAGCGGCAGGTCATCCGCGCTGGCGAACTGCAGTTGAGACGCTACCTGGTCCCGCAGCCTCGTCCGGCTCTCCTCTTTCAGCTCGAGGGCGAGCGACCGCGACAGCAGCGCGAAGTAGAAGGCCACCGGGACGGCGCCGCTCGCCTCCACCGGGAGCAGTTCGACCACGCCCTGCAGTATCTCCGTGGCCCTCCTGTTGGCGTCGGTCTCGCCGTCGCCTGCCTCGTCCGTGCTCGCCCAGAACTTGTGGGTCTTCTTGGAGAGCACCCACTTGTTGGCGTAGAAGAGCACCACGGGGCTCACGTACTTCTCCTTCATCCCTTGCCGCCGCAGCGCCTGCACGATCCGCTTGAAGAACTCGAAGGGGAGGGCGATGAGGTCCTTGATCCAGAGGTCGCGCGCGGCGAGCTCCTTGACGACCTCGGCGTCCCAGCGGCGGCCGACCAGGCCGCGCGCGCCGGCGTCGTCGACGCCGGGCTGGTCCCGCCGCTGCTCGGGGTCGAGGATCTCCATGCACGCCATGAAGGCCAGCGACTCGACGCAGCGGCTGACGATGAGGAGCTCCTCGGCGACGGGGAGGAGGGGCTGGCAGCGCTGCAGGACGATGAGCGCATCGTCCCAGCTCTGCAGCACCACCTGGTTGATGTAGAGGTCGCAGCGCGCGCCCAGGCCGCCCACGTCCAGGAACTCCGCTGCGCAGCGCACCGCCGCCACGTTGAACGGGTCCAGCGCCACGGCGTCGCCGTAGCAGAAGAGCCCGATAACCTCGAAGGCGTCGGAGCCTCCGGGGAAGCTCTCCGGCAGCTCGACGTCTCCGGACACCTCCTCCATCGCCTGGCTGAAATACCTGCTTCTTGACGACAGAGGATCCTGCAACGACGACGACGACAAAGGTTAGCATGGTCCTCACCAAACCAGCGCCACCGCCACACCATAATTGAGTTCGTCTCAAGCTCTTACTGACCCTGTGCAGAATGAAGCTCCTGTCGGCGACGCGAACGCGCACCGTCGCCGGCGACCCGGTCTCCCTCGCCCTGCAATCCAGAGCAATCAGAATTCGATCGCGCGCGAGGCAAGAGAAAGAAGCAACATGCCATGAGCTTCACGTACCAGGAAAGAACTCTCCTCTGCAGCAGGAAGGCCGTGCTAGGGCTCGAGTAAGGGCTAAACATGGCAGCGGCGGCCGCCTCCTTGGCAGCCGGCGACATCTCCACCTCTGTCGCCATCTCCATCTCCCTCCCAATCATCTTCTCCAGGAAGTATGTAGTAGCTATCTATCCTTCGCAGGTTAGGCAGCGTACTACTAGTACTTGTGTCACTGGGAGGAGGATCGGAGCAGCTATAAGGATGTTGAGTGCGGAGGGGAGTAACATAGGGAGGCGTGCAAAAGGGTACAATGGCTGAGGGCGCACGAATGGGGGTTGAACCCCAGTTTTAAGGCTGGGAAATCGGATCGCCCTCGTGCAAGCTTTCTTAATCCCCTATCTCCTCTGGATGGATGGTCTCAGCGTTTTCTCGGTAGATTTGCTCGCCCCCACGGGGGCAGCCGTGTAAGGATCCAAGAGAGGGTCAACACTAGTTTAAGCCCCAATCACCGCGTCGTCCAGTCACCACCAAAATTGCACGCACGCACGCACGCACGCACGCGTGATACAGATGGAAACACCTGGTGTAAATTCTTGATGCAAGTAATTGGTGTTTGTTGGAGTGTTGAACCAACTGGTGGAAAAAACGGGCTTCTGGTGCCATGGACGGATCGCAGTACGATGGCCGAGAAGTCCAAGCTTCAACGAGCTCTCGGCATTTGGCAGAGCACGGTGACTTTGCCAGCCAGAGCCAGGGGTTGCTTGGAGTTGGAGGGAGCACGCAGACGCAGCCTCATTTTAAAACTGCCTCCCTCGAGACTCGGCATCTTGTGCGATCAGACTATCCTTTCTGCTCACGGATGCCAGAGGACCGAAATTTTAAGACCAAAATTTTAGCACCACGTACGCGATGGCATAAGGCTGGTCACAATGGGCAAGAACATAAGCTAGTAACTTCACACTTCCCTATACTATGTTACTACTTCCATAGTGGGTAGGAACATCTACGTAGTGTCATGCAATGATGTATTTATTAGGTTATAGACTCATTGTTTCTTGGAGTGTGTGATGTTCCGGTAACTTAGCTAGTTACCACAAACACCTCTCTCTTCATTAAGTACGTGTCACATAAGCAAAGTTGTATTGGAGTGTGTGATGTTACTCCTAAGTTCCTCCCCACTGTGACCAGCCTAAGCTGGACGGATGCGCTTCCATACTGCTTTTTAATAAAGGCGAGCGTGCACATTGACGAGCACCTCTACGAGGGGAGGAGGCTCTGAATATCATACGGCCGGGAATGGAGTCCCTGTCGCCCGGTTCAACGGGCGTTCCGTCATTCACCATGAGCGCACGCCACAAAACTCTGGTTTAGACTACGGAACTGTAAAATTCTTTCTTTAAGAGATCTGATGATGCGAGAGGCCTGGTGTACCTCGCCGCCATGGAAGCGGATCAATCACGGCGTTTTTCTTTTCAATTCAGGGACATGCCTGGCTGCCGGCCACGTCTTCTTCTCCGGTGCAAAATTGCTGGTCAGATGGCGTTCGTCGTGCTGGGAGCTGGCCGGGGCGATCTGCATGCGTGGACCGGTCAGCGTATTGTACCGCTCCCCGCCGCTCGTGATCGCCATTGATAAGGGAGAATGTCGGTAATAATCAAATCGTTGACGTGCATCGGCCGCTGCACTGGGGGTTGGGGAATTTAAGTGCACGGAGTCGGGGGAGTATTCCGCTTCCGCTGTGGAATTTGAGGGCATCGGGAACCCAAGTCGCCATGCTTCTCCTCCCCGAGCGCTCGGTTGCAGTTTTCTGGAGCCTTTTTCGTGGCCCCGTGACGCATCGAGATCGGCTACGGAATTTGTACCCGCCCGGCCACGCGCTTCAGTTCGGTGGGACGCCGGGTCACGCACTCCTGCCACGCCCGTTGATTCTAGGGTACTACTATCACATATGCTACGGGGATACAAGTTCTTACACGCCTTTCACCTCTAAACAGAAAACTGTCAGGGTAAAGTATTTGGCAGCATGGTCATAAGGGCATCTCTAAGGCGGACTCATAAACCTCCCACAATCATTTGGATCAGTCTGTTCGGACCACGGTAGCCCATCCAACGCCGACCTGTATCGGTCCATGGAATGGTCCAGACACGATTTCTTCTGCAAACCGGAGACAAATGTGGGGAGGTTCTCCCAAGCCCGCTTCTGACCACTCCGCACGTTTTCGGCCAGCGTAGGTCTAGAGCGTCAGCGCCCGCATTCATGCCCGTCCAGAGCGGACGCAACCGCTCACTGGCGCCAGCATTAAAGCGGCGCGCCGGCTGAGAGATCGCCACCCACGCCGTTTCGCGACGCAGGCGACTACAGCACGTTCAAACGACACGACGGCCGCCCGTCCGTCCGTCTGCCACCCGCACTGATGGCATGCAGTTGCCGAGGCGTTTCCTCCAGCGCCACCCGTCCATCCCTCCGTCTACCTCCCACCAATGCTGTATAAACCGGTGCCCCAGTGCCATAGCCATAGTTAGCCCTCTCCATACCACCCCCTCCATGGATCCCTCCGCAGCCAGAGCTCTCTAGGACGGGCTTACGTCGGAGAAGAAGAAGGCCATGGCCGCCATTGCTGCCGACTGGCAGGCCGGCAAGCAGCCACAAGATATGCAAATGGAGGGCGCCTCCGAAGACGCGCCAGCGCCGCTCTCATCTTCCTCCGCGGCACCCTCCTCCTCTGCTCCACCCTCGTCGGTGCATTGCACCCTGACCATCGGCGAGGCCCGTGCCCATTATATGGACATGGTGCGGGAGAAGCGGGAGGAGCAGTTTTGGGAAGCGCAGGTGACGCCAACTGCAACCACAACCTCCTCCAGGAGCATCTGCAGGCGGAGGAGCAGGTCGCCGCGGGTAGGGCGACCGCGTCGGACGCGGACCTGGTGGAGCAGGAGGCGCTGCTCAAGTCCTACCGGTCCACCCGCTGGCGGTACCAGCAGCGGGTCGCAGAGGTGGAGGCCGCTGGCAAGGAGTACGACGGCGCGGGCGAAGCGTTGTTCGGCGACACTGACGAGGAGGAAATCGCCGGGACCGCGCCCTGGTGCCATGACCACGAAGAAGTCGACACGTTTGCGGGCGCCACTGACAGCGAGGAAGAGTAGTCCACGGTAGGTCGCCGTCGTTCGTGTCCCAGGAAGGACACCGCTCCTCCCCTCCTGTTGACGCCAAGCTTGGTGGGCTCACATCTTCGGCCAATTAGTCGCTTGGCGGCGACGTGGAGGTGGGCAGCTTCAGTTCCCGGGGCTTCAGAGGTGAAGGTCGCGGAGGTAGAACTGGAGAGCACCGAGGCGGAGCTGGAAAAGGCGAAGCTTCCGTTCTCTTGGTTCATGGCTAGACATGGGGACAGGATGCCCGCAATCATTTAGATTAGGTATTAATTATACTCCAGAGCCCACCTAGGACCGCTTTGATGTATTTGTACTGAAATCCGTCATGTTTATATGAAATCTGGTATGTTCATATGAAATTTGGTTGTGTTTATGTGAAATCTGGACTTGTTTGCACGAATTTCGTCCGGTTGGTTTGAGTTGTTATGAAAATATATGCAGCTAGCATTGGATGGTTGTCTCCCACATTCGTGCCCGCGGATTGGTCCCCCTATTCACGGATAAATGCGGGATGTTTTTTGTGCGTTACCGTTGGAGCTGACCTAAGAAAGAGTAGGCAGACAGACATAGGAGAGGGGCAATGGTGGTGATAAGATTAAGGGCATGCCGTATACTCAATGCATTGCTACTCCTCCAGTTCCTCCGCTAGCCTCTCTTTCTCCTCCTCCTCTCGAGGCCACCCAGAGGTCCCGGAGACTACCGCCTCCACCACCGCCTCCATCGCCGCCACCCCAAAGTTTGGATCAACAAAAGGAATAACAGTCAAAATAAATTACTAACATGGAAGCAACGACCTGCAGGAATTTGATCTATTTCGGACTAGCCCAATAGCCATTTCAGAATTCCTAATAGATCCTAAAGGACCACTTAGCCCATTTGTGCAAGTCAAGAGGTGGGACTAAACTTTAGTCTCACATTGCTAGTTTGGTAGGAGTTGGACCTCCTTATAAGGGAGGATGTTTCTCCACCATGCATGAACATGAGAACAAGAGAGACATGTTAGGGAACGTAGCATGCAATTTCAAAAAAATTCCTACGCTCACGCAAGATCTATCTAGGAGATGCATAACAACGAGGGAAGAGTGTGTGTCTATGTACCCTCGTAGACCGTAAGCGGAAGCGTTTGACAACGCGGTTGATGTAGTCAAACTTATTCTAGCTTTGACAGATCAAGTACCCGACGTACGACACCTCCGAGTTCTGCACACGTTCATCTTGGTGATGTCCCTCGCCTTCTTGATCCAACAAGGTGTCGAGGTAGTAGATGAGTTCTGTCAGCACGACGACATGGTGACGGTGATGGTGAAGTGATCCGCGCAGGGCTTCGCCTAAGCACCGCGAGAATATGACCGGGGGTGTAAACTATGGAGGGGGCCGCCGCACACGGCTAACAATTGATGTTTTGTGTTCTAGGCGCCCCCCTCCCCACATATATATATAGGTTGGAGGGGAGGAGAGGCAGCCAGGCGCCCCAAGTAGGATCCGAATCCTACTTGGGGCTTCCCCAAGTGGCGCCCCCTTTCCCTTTTTTTCACCGGAGAAGAAAGGAAGGGGGAAGAAGAGAAGGAAGGGTGCCTGTCGGTGTCAAAACCGGCGGATCTCGGGTAGGGGGTCCCGAACTGTGCGTCTAGGCGGATGGTAACAGGAGACGAGGGACACGATGTTTTACCCAGGTTCGGGCCCTCTCGATGGAGGTAAAACCCTACGTCCTGCTTGATTAATATTGATGATATGGGTAGTACAAGAGTGGATCTACCACGAGATCAAGGAGGCTAAACCCTAAAGCTAGCCTATGGTATGATTGTTGTAATGTATGTTGTTCTACGGACTAAAGCCCTCCGGTTTATATAGACACCGGAGGAGGCTAGGGTTACACAGAGTCGGTTACAATGGTAGGAGATATACATATCCGTATCGCCAAGCTTGCCTTCCACGCCAAGGAAAGTCCCATCCGGACACGGGACGGAGTCTTCAATCTTGTATCTTCATAGTCTTGGAGTCCGGCGGACGATGATAATCCGGCTGTCCGGACACCCCCTAGTCCAGGACTCCCTCAGTAGCCCTTGAACCAGGCTTCAATGACGATAAGTCCGGCGCGCATAATGTTCGACATTGCAAGGCGGGTTCCTCCCTTGAATAATCCAGAGAAGATTATGAATACCAGGATAGTGTCCGGCTCTACAAAATAAATTCCACATTCCATCGTAGAGAGAATAAAATGTACACCAGTCCAATCTGATGACGCATTATGCGGCGTGACATCACACCGCTACCAAGCTTTTGTTTGAATTGTTTTTTACCATACCGCCTCAGCACATTTAGCGAAGCGGTTTCCTAGGCACGTCTTGTCGAAGCAGAGATCGTGTTCCCCTTATTCCGGGATTCTCATCAATACGTGGTAACCCAACCGTGCCCGTCGCCACGCCTCCTCCATCGAAGGTGAATCCCGAACGGTCACGGAGACGACCCTTGGTATTTTTCCCCTTTATAAGAGGACCAAGGACCGTTCCTTTTCTTCAATCTCGCATCGAATCTCCTCCTCGCTCCAAGTTCCAGCACCCAGAGCCCCAGATTCAAGCGCTTCGGATTCTCAACCATGTCCGGCTCCGACCTCCATGGTCGGTGGGTGCCCTCCTCCGTCACGGAGGAGGACGTGTCAAAGCTGCGGGAGGCCAAATACCTGTCCTACGAGATTTCGCACAGGTTGCCTGCCCAAGGGCAGGCCGTGCCCGCCCCCGAGCCCGGTGAGTACGTTGTCTTCGTACCCCACCTCCGTCGGGGTTTAGGCTTCCCGACGGACCCCTTCATGAGAGGGCTCATGTTCTACTACGGGCTGGATTTTCACGATTTGGCTCCGGAGTCCATCCTCCATATCTCCGCATTCATTATCGTCTGCGAGGCCTTCCTCCGCGTCACCCCCCACTTCGGCCTGTGGCTGAAAACCTTCAATGTGGAGCCGAAGATGATCGGGGGGCGTCAAGCGGAGTGCGGCGGGGCGGCCATAAGCATAAGGGCCGATGCCCCGTGGCCTGAGGGTTCCTTCCAAGAGGAACTCGGACTATGGCAACAGGAGTGGTTCTATATCACCGCTCCGAAGGGCAGCAAGCAAAAGCCGCCGCCTTCATTCTGCCCGGGACCTCCACGCCAACTGATGTCGTGGGTCAACCAAGGGCTCAATTGGGGGCCGTCCGAAGACGTGCCCTCACTGCAGGGCCGGATTCGAGACCTCCAAGCGAGGGAGATCAATCTGGTCGTGGTGATGCAGGTAATGCTAACCAGGCATCTCCTGCCCTGCAAACGCCGTCCTCTCCGTCTATGGGAGTTCAACCCGGAGGGACCTCGAATTCTCCAACACTTCATGGCTGCAACACCCGTGGAGATGTACAGGTTGTTCTTCGGACCGCAGGTGGCGTGCCCGGAATTGACCGAGGACGCAGGCCTAAGCCGCAATCGCCCGGATACTCAGGTAAATAGCTCAGAGTCCGGACGTTTTATTTATCTGCTTTTCTAGGGTTCGCCTTCTGACCCATAACTTTTCACAGGAGTGGGTAGCGCGATCGAAGCTGATAAGGTGTCCGGCTCCCCTACCAGAGACCGCACTGGAGCCCGTGCTGGTCAGAATGTTGGAGGTCGCGCCCGTAAAAGGGGGCGATGGGAAAGATAAAGGAGCTGTTACTTCGCCCAAAGGGGCGTCTGAAGAGGGGGGGGGGGAATCAAAAACTCCTCCTTCCAGGGGGAGAAGAGGACCGCCTCCGAAGATCCGGAGGCCAAAGCCCCTAAACGGGGGAAGAGATCTTCACCGGGGGGTCTGGCGTCCGGGGAGAATCCGGACGTACAATCATCACCAAAGGATCAGCCCTCCAACGAGCCGTGAGTATGAAAAGGGGAGTTCATTAGTAAGAAAATACCTCCATTTGTGCTTCTGTGGGTGACCGAAATTTTTATCTTGCAGTTCGGATTTGCAGCCTTCGTAGATGAGTTCGTCTTCGGGGGACCTTCTTCCGGAGATGATGGAGAGCGAAACGCCCCCGTCTGCTACGCCGTCAGATAGGGCAGACGAGCCTGAAGTATCGTCACGGAGGGCGTCCCTGAGTCCGAAGGGGCCGGGGAGTTCGGCGCCCGCTAGTGTCCGGCTGGGAGAACTGAAGAATCTGCTGGAGAAGGCGTCCATCTCAGAAGATCACCGTGCGTTGATGCGTATGGTGATTGGAAGGATTTCGTCTGCCGAGAGCGGATTGCGTGATGCCGCTACGAGTTTGCTGGCGGGATTTGAGGTACGCGAAAATGGCGCACCTATTTTTTTTGGCCGTTTTGCACATAAAAGTGCGCCCTGTATAGGTAGTAGCCCCTGAGACTCGGTAGGTTGTCGAAAGCGACAGCGTGCCGAGGATCAAAATTGCAAGTAATGAATGTCGCCATTCCAATGCAGGTGGCGGATAGTCCGAGGGCTAGCCGGACTAGTGGGGTTGCCGAGTTAATGCGGCAACTTGACGTGGCAGACGCGGACATCGCACTTGTCAACTGGCGACTTGACGAGTCGCAAGGTAAATGAGTTCTCCACAGTCGCTTTATTAAGGGGGTCAAAACCCTCCTCTGATAAATTAAATGTTGTTATACAGACGGTGCTGCTGCTGTGGAGAGCCTTCGGGCCGAACTTGCTCAAGCTAAGGAGTAAGCCCGAAGGAGTGACGCGGCTGCCTCTAGGGCGGCCGAGGAGTTGAAAGCCGAAAGGGCTGCACACTGCCTAAGCAGGGAAGAGGTGGCCGAATTGGCCGTGAAAGTAAAAGATGCTGCCGACCGCAATGAGGCTCTTGAAAAGGAGCACTTATCAGAGCGGGAAGACCTGAGGAAGGCCACCGCCGAGGCCAAGGATGCCCGCTCTGCAATGCGGGCCGTGAAGGAGGAGCTGCGCCAGGCCGGAGATATCGTGGCTGGCAAGCCTTTTCTGCTGCGTCGCCGGTTTATGGATCAAAAGTATGCTCAATTTGATCGGCTGTGGAGTCCGGAGGATCCGTATATGGACTTAGCGGCAAGTGCGGCAGATGCCGTTGAGCACTTCCGGAGCCAGAAGGATCACAAGACGGAAGAGCTATTTTGGTCTCAATTCCATAGTCCGGATCGCTCACTTCCGTTGACCGACCGGTTGGCCGAATGGGCCGAGCTAAATAGATTATCCGGACTTGCCATGACTGACATCGTGGCTCATGTCTGGCCAGAGAGGCCCAAGGCGACGAGCTACTTCGGCTTACTGCAGCAATTCCTTGGAGCGGTGCCGCATATCAAGGAGATGAAGCGGTCGGCCTGCATCGAAGGCGCGTGGATGGCTCTTGCCCGCGTGAAGGCGCATTGGACAGAGATGGATGCCATCGCTGTTGCTGCCCAGGGTTCGGATGAAAGCCGGCTCCCCGCCGAGCACTATTTCGGGGAAGTTATGCGTGGTGCTCGTGTAATAGAGTTGCAGTGCTCAAAAAATGTCACGTTCAAATGAACGTTTTAGCTTGAAAAAGATGATTATGCTATAACTGCTTTTTATACTTGTGCGTCCCAAGTAGTAAAACTTCTCCTATGCGGCCGTTTACGTATACATTTGTATAACCTGAAAGATTGCAGTCTTCGGCTTCAGCCCCCACGCACAAGGTGCGGGGGTGTTCGCAAAAATAGCGCGTGTTCACACTTAATCCGACGTCTCGGTCCTGTTTAGGAGGTGGTAGCGTAGCAAAGAGGCAATCCGGACTATAATGCTTTATCACTTTCACTTAGCCAGTGGAGTTCGAGGGTGGGGCTACGATATAGCCCCTGGGGGCACCGCACTTCTCCGATTTCGGGGCGCGTGTGTGCCTGACCGGGAAACGGTCCTTCGTCAAAGCGGGGAATTCTAAACATTCCGGTAGTCGATCGAGTGGTTGACCAGTCTCTCGCTATATCATGACAGTCAGTTTTCGGCTTTCTCTACTGAGGTGCTCGCCCAGCCGAACTGGGGCACAATCGCAGTAGTTCTCCTGGTGCCGCGTTAGCCGATGATACGGAACGTAAGGCAGCAAAACACAGGAGCCGGGCAAACCCAACATTTGATCAAAGACATGATTCGGAGCTGATGCATATAATGCCTAACTCGAGACGCCGAACACTCCCTAAGGTGTTCGGTCTTTATGATAATGGGCAGAATAATGCCCTAAGCCCCTAGTGTCCAGGTACGGGCATGATCTTCTGACGCGGCCGATGCCAAAACGTCAGGCTCCGCTTTGGTTATAGGAAGAAACCAAGGGAGAATAACAACAAGAGACAGTAAAAAAGGTTTACGCAGGGTCTTAATCTGAAAAGAATCCTCGCAACGGGTCCCTACTGCACGTCTGTGCCCGTGTCTCCGTTGTGCCGTTATCCTGGACGGGTATGCACGTTGTTCATCTGTAAAAAGAGAGGAATGCTTAGTTTGAAAACAATTCGTGCGAAGAAAAAAAAAGGTATGTGTAAAAGAAAAAATATGGATAAGCAAAGCGGGGTTTGAATAAACCCGCGGTTGTTTGTGCGCGCAGCCCCTTGTGAAGGGGTGTGCGGCTAGGGAGCCCCTAGCCTATTGATGCCGGACTCGTCTATCCGAGTCCGGACCCTCGCACTGAGATGATGCCACGCGGACCGGGCATCTTGAGTGTAAGAGATGCGTAATGTGGTATGGCATTGAAACGGACAAAAGCCTTTCGTCCCAAGAGTGCTTGATATCCACTTTTAAATGGGACGATATGAAAAATTAGTTTTTCGCGCCGAAAGTTGTTCGGTAATCCGAACACGACTTCTAATAATAGGGAGCCTGTGCACTTGGCATAAGGGCCTGGCGTCACTCCTTTAAAGGAAGTGCGGCTGTGTCGAATTTTGGAAGGGTCTATCCCCATCTTGCGGATTGTGTTTGAATACAGCAGGTTTAAGTCGTTGCCTCCGTCCATTAGGACTTTAGTAAATTGTAATCCGTCGATTATGGGATTCAATATCAGGGCAGTCCGTCCCGCGTTTCGAACGCTTCTGGAATAGTCTAGGTGGTCGAAAGTGATTGGTTTTGATATCCAATCTCTATGGTCTGCTGGGTTGGACCGTGCGAGGCTCTTTTTAGGAAGTGCCGCACTATTTTTCCGTATTATCGTATGAAGTGAGTTTACTGCTTTGACCTCTTGTGGGAAAGTCTTTTGTTTTCTGGTGCTCTGCTGGTGGGGTTTATCGTCTTCGCTTGACGCGTCGAGCCCCTTGTGTTCGGTGTTTAGTCGGCCGGACTGTTTGAAAACCCAACAGTCTCGATGGGTATGGTTTGCAGGCCTTCCGGGGGTACTGTGGATTTGACATATCCGACCCAAAATCTTGTTTAAGTTGGACAGCTCATCGCCGTCATCCTTAAGAGGCGGTGTTTTGTTGTTTGGCCGCGAGTTTTTGAATCCGGCGTTGACTGCCGTGCTCTTTGGGCTTTTCTCTTGATTCCGGCACTGCTCTTTTCTGCGCCATGATTTTCCGTTTCCATCTCTTATCTCGGATGTACTTGGGTCGCTGGTGCTGCATCTTGCTAGCCAGCTATCCTCTCCCGCGCAGAAGCGGGTCATGAGGCTTGTTAGCGCGGACATTGTCCTCGGTTTCTCTTGGCCGAGGTGTCTGGCAAGCCATTCGTCTCGGACGTTGTGTTTAAAAGCTGCTAAGGCTTCGGCGTCCAGACAGTCGACTATTTGGTTCTTTTTAGTGAGGAACCTGTTCCAGAATTTGCACGCTGACTCTTCGGGCTGTTGAGTTATGTGACTTAGATCATCTGCATCTGGAGGGCGGACATAAGTCCCTTGAAAATTTGCTCTAAACGCGTCCTCGAGCTCTTCCCAACTTCCCACAGTGTTTTCTGGGAGGCCTTTAAGCCAATGACGGGCTGGCCCTTTGAGCTTGAGGGGTAGGTATTTTATGGCATGGAGATCATCTCCTCTGGTCATGTGTATATGTAGTATATAATCTTCTATCCAGACTCCAGGGTCTGTTGTTCCATCGTAGGCCTCTATGTTTATTGGTTTAAATCCTGCTGGGAATTCATGGTCCAACACCTCATTGGTGAAACATAGTGGGTGTGCGGCGCCACTGTATTTGGGTGTGCCGCTATCTTCGGACACTTGACGTGTTGCCTTGCTTCCTGGGGCCTTCTTCTTTGGCCCGTAGATGGACCTGGCTGGGCCATCTGTCCTTCCAAGTTCATTGGTTGGTTTATGTGTGGCGCCGCTTTCAGAATTTGGCCTGTCATCCGGCCGTCTATCCAACCAGGCAGCCTCTTTACTTTTTGACTGTGGGGGCTCTATGGCCTCATCGTCGAATTCTGGTAGCAACTTGCACTTCGGGTAGCTCTTTGATTGGTGGCCATTGCCGCATTTATCCACGGTTTTGAGTACTTTGCTCCACCTCATTCTGAGTGTATCTTCCGCTGTTTTGAGCTTCCGCTTTTCCTTCTTCAAGCTTCTTGCAGTGTTGACGAGTCTTTTCCGAAGGATTTTACCTTCCGGCGGCGTGTCCGGCATGAGATCGTCCGAACCGTCGTTTTCGCCGGGCCTGGACTGATTATCTGACTCGTCCTGTTCGGACGGTTGCTTATCTGCATGTTCGTCGTCCACTTTTGTGCCCTGCTGTATTGCGGGGTCCTTAGGAGCGTTGTTGTTGTCAAGGCGGGGCTTAGGGCGGCGTCTGCGCCGCCGTTTTGGTTGTTTATCGGCGGGATTATCCTCTGCCGCAGCCCGTTGGTCCTCGTTATCGCTCTCTTTCGGGGTATCCACCATGTATATGTCGTATGACGAGGTGGTCCTCGCGTGCCCTATAGGCGCTGTTTCTTGTTCATCTCCGGCGTCGTCGTCCATAGCGTCGATGTCTTCGGAGCCGTAGTCTAGCATGTCGGTTAGATCGTCGACAGTGGCTACAAAGTGGGTGGTGGGTGGGCTCTGAATTTCTTCGTTGTCCGTATCCCGACCGTCCCGGACATAGTCCGGCCAGGACTCTCCCGATAATGAGAGATGCTTTAGTGAATTCAGGATGTCGCCAAAAGGCGAGTATTGGAAGATGTCCGCGGCGGTGAATTCCATAACCGGCGCCCAATCCGATTTGGTTGGTAGGGGCGTGGGAGGTTCGGAGTCCGGCACCTCGGAATCACGAGTTTTGCGAGGGACAAGATTAGTGTTCGGCTCCATCGCCGTGGAAGTTGAAGCCCCCGAGGCGGTGTCCATCCACCGATCCTCTATCTGGGCAATCGGCTCCAGATTAATGGCCGAAGCGGATTCGCGTGCGGCCACCAAGGCACTGTTCGGCGGCAGAGCTAGATCATGCCCATCGTCATAGTGCGGCGCGCTTGGCTGTGGTTCGAATCCGTCGAAGATCAAGTCTCCGCGGACATCGGCCATGAAGTTTAGGCTTTCGAATCTGACCTGACGGCCAGGGGCGTAGCTTTCGATCTGCTCCAGATGACCAAGCGAATTAGCCCGCAGTGCGAAGCCACCGAATACGAAGATCTGTCCGGGGAGAAAAGTCTCACCCTGGACAGCGTCGTTGGTTGAAGATGCCATCGGGCCTATCGGTGACGACACAGAGGAACTCTCAATGAAAGCACCAATGTCGGTGTCAAAACCGGCGGATCTCGGGTAGGGGGTCCCGAACTATGCGTCTAGGCGGATGGTAACAGGAGACGAGGGACACGATGTTTTACCCAGGTTCGGGCCCTCTCGATGGAGGTAAAACCCTACGTCCTGCTTGATTAATATTGATGATATGGGTAGTACAAGAGTGGATCTACCACGAGATCAAGGAGGCTAAACCCTAAAGCTAGCCTATGGTATGATTGTTGTAATGTATGTTGTTCTACGGACTAAAGCCCTCCGGTTTATATAGACACCGGAGGAGGCTAGGGTTACACAGAGTCGGTTACAATGGTAGGAGATCTACATATCCGTATCACCAAGCTTGCTTTCGACGCCAAGGAAAGTCCCATCCGGACACGGGACGGAGTCTTCAATCTTGTATCTTCATAGTCTTGGAGTCCGGCGGACGATGATAATCCGGCTGTCCGGACACCCCCTAGTCCAGGACTCCCTCAGTGCCGAACCCCCTCTTCTCCTTCTCCTATTCGGCAACCTGCCATAGGAGGGCGTGCCACTCCTTGTGGGCTGGTGTGCTCCCCTCTGGCCCATATGGCCCATATCTTCCCTCCGGGGGTTCTGGTAACCCCTCCGGTACTCCGATATGTACCCGTTACTCTCCGGAACACTTCCGGTGTCCGGATACTATCGTCCTATATATCAATCTTTACCTATAGACCATTACGATACTCCTCCTCATGTCCGTGATCTCATCCTGGACTCCGAACAAAATTCGATCACCAAATCACATAACTCATATAATACAATATCGTCGTCGAACGTTAAGTGTGCGGACCCTACGGGTTTGAGAACTATGTAGACATGACCGAGACGCCTCTCCGATCAATAACCAATAGCAGAACCTGGATGCTCATATTGGCTCCCACATATTCTACGAAGATCTTTATCGGTCGAACCGTTATGATAACATACGTTATTCCCTTTGTCATCGGTATGTTACTTGCCTGAGATTCGATCGTCGGTATCTTCATACCTAGTTCAATCTCGTTACCGGAAAGTCTCTTTACTTGTTCCGTAATACATCGTCCTGCAACTAACTCATTAGTCACTTTGCTTGCAAGGATTCTTATAATGTGTATTACCGTGAGGGCCCAGAGATACCTCTTTGATACTCGGAGTGACAAATCCTAATCTCGATCTATGCCAACCCAACAAACACCTTCGGAGATACCTGTAGAGCATCTTTATAATCACCTAGTTACATTGTGACGTTTCATAGCACACAAGGCATTCCTCCGGTATCCGGGAGTTGCATAATCTCATAGTCGAAGGAATATGTATTTGACATGAAGAAAGCAATAGCAATAAAATTGAACGATCATAATGCTAAGCTAACGAATGGGCCTTGTACATCACATCATTCTCCTAATGATGTGATCCCGTTTATCAAATGACAACACATGTCTATGGTTAGGAAACTTAACCATTTTTTATCAACGAGCTAGTCTAGTAGAGTCTTACTAGGGACACGATATTTCGTCTATGTATCCACACATGTATCAAGTTTCTGATTAATACAATTCTAGCATGAATAATAAACATTTATCATGAAATAAGGAAATATAAAATAACAACTTTATTATTGCCTCTAGGGCATATTTCCTTCAGTATCCTACTTGCACTAGAGTCAATAATCTAGATTACATTGTAATGATTCTAACACCCATGGAGTCTTGGTGATGATCATGTTTTGCTTGTAGAAGAGGGTTAGTCAATGGATCTGCTATATTCAGATCCGTATTTATTTTGAAATTCTCTATGTCTCCCTCCTTGACTTGATCACGGATGGAGTTGAAGCGTCTCTTGATGTGTTTGGTTCTTTTGTGAAATCTGGATTCCTTTGCTAAGGCAATTGCTCTAGTATTGTCACAAAGATTTTCATTGGACCCGATGCACTAGGTATTACACCTAGATCGGATATGAACTCCTTCATCCAGACTCCTTCCTTTGCTGCTTCTGAAGCAGCTATGTACTCCGCTTCACACGTAGATCCTGCCACGACACTTTGCTTGGAACTACACCAACTGACAGCTCCACCATTCAAAATAAATACATATCCGGTTTGTGACTTAGAGTCACCCGGATCAGTGTCAAAACTAGAATCGACGTAACCATTTACGACGAGCTCTTTGTCACCTCCATAAACGAGAAGCATATCGTTGGTCTTTTTCAGGTACTTCAGGATGTTCTTGACCGTTGTTCAGTGATCCACTCCTGGATTACTTTGGTACCTTGTAGGATCGAAAGTATGTCTAGAGGGGGGGTGATTAGACTACTTGACCAAATAAAAATCTAGCCTTTTCCCAATTTTAAGTCTTGGCAGATTTTAGCAACTTAACACAAGTCAAGCAATCAACCTACACATGCAATTCTAAGAGTACAGCAGCAGAATGTAAATCATTGCATATGAAGGTAAAGGGGAGGAGTTTGGAGGGAGCAAATGCAATGTAGACATAGAGATTTTTGGTGTGATTCCAATAGGTGGTGCTATCATACATCCACATTGATGGAGACTTCAACCCACGAAGGGTAACGGTTGCGCGGGTCCATGAAGGGCTCCACCCACAAAGGGTCCATGAAGAAGCAACCTTGTCTATGCCACCATGGCCATCGCCCACAAAGGACTTGCCTCCCTTGGGTAGATCTTCACGAAGTCTCCTTGTCCTTACAAACTCCTTGCTTCAACTCAACAATCTTGACGGAGGCTCCCAAGTGACACCTAACCAATCTAGGAGACACCACTCTCCAAAAGGTAATAGATGGTGTGTTGGTGATGAACTCCTTGCTCTTGTGCTTCAAATGATAGTCTCCTCAACACTCAACTCTCTCTCATAGATTTGGATATGATGGAAAGATGATTTGAGTGGAAAGCAACTTGGGGAAGTCTAGAGATCAAGATTCTTGTGGTTGGATTGGAATGTCTTGGTCTCAACACATGAGTAGGTGGTTCTCTCTCAAAAAATGATTAGTGGAAGTGTAGGCACGTTCTGATGGCTCTCTCTCAAATGGAGAAGGGGGTGGCGGGGTATATATATAGCCTCCACACAAAATCTAACCATTACACACAATTTACCAAACTCGGTGGGGCCAAATAGTGAAACTCGGTGAGACCGACCTGGTTCAAAATGTGAACGTTAGGTTTTTTGGTGGGACCAAAAATACCAACTCGATGAGACCGATGCGCTAGGGTTATGGCAAAACCTCATCTCGGTGAGACAGATCACATGAACTCGATGAGACCGATTTCAGTAATAAGGAAACAGAGACTTGGTCAGGCAAACTCAGTGGGACCGATCGCTCATTTCAGTGAGACAAAAATGTTATGAAAAGGAAACAGAGAGTTTGCACTGTGAACTCGGTGGGACCGATTGCTCATCTCGGTTAGACTGAAACGTTACAAAGGGAAACAAAGAGTTTGCAATCCCATCTCGGTGAGACCGAGATCCCTGTCGGTGAGATCGAACTGGTTAGGGTTTCTGGCTATGGCTATGTCAAGTGAACTCGGTGGCACCGGATAGATCAAATCGGTAGGGCCGAGTTTGACTTTAGGTTTAGGACATATGTGGAAATGAGAAAATGATTTAGGGCTTTGGAGCATATCACTAAGAATTTTGAGCAAGCAAGCCATTAAGCAACACATCATCCCCTTTTAATAGTATTGGCTTTTCCTATGGACTCAATGTGGTCTTGAATCACAAAAATGAAAAGGTAGAGCCTTGAGCTTTTGATAATATGCGCCCTTAGCATTTTTAGGGGTCCACATCTGTAGTCCATGCCACACCAATCATTGAACTTTCTGAAACATTAGTCTTGAATGGATATTAGTTCA
This sequence comes from Triticum timopheevii, assembly GCA_963921465.1. Lineage (NCBI taxonomy): Eukaryota > Viridiplantae > Streptophyta > Magnoliopsida > Poales > Poaceae > Triticum > Triticum timopheevii. The sequence continues at coordinate 168,736,439 of OY997264.1, read as the reverse complement.
ATGAGCTATATGTTGTTATGAATTACCAAAACCACCCAGGGACTAGTTGCACTTTCATACCTCCCTGCCAGAATTATGGCAAGGCACACATCAGGTCTGGTACACAGCATAGCATACATGAAATAACCTATGGTTGAGGCATATAGGGAATGACTTTCATTTTCTCTCTATCTTCTGCCGTGGTCGGGCATTGAGTCTGACTCAATTTCACACCTTCCAACACATGCAAGAACCCTTTCTTTGACTGATCCATTTTGAACTTCTTCAAAACTTTGTCAAGGTATGTGCTTTGTGAAAGTACTATTAGTCGTCTTGATCTATCTCTATAGATCCTGATATCCAATATATAAGCAGCTTCACTGAGGTCTTTCATTGAAAAACTTTTATTCAAGTATCCTTTTATGCTATCTAGAAATTCTACATCATTTCCAGTCATCAACATATAATATTAGAAATGCTACAGAGCTCCCACTCACTTTCTTGTAAATACAGGCTTCTCTGAAAGTCTGTATAAAACCATACGCTTTGATCACTAATGACCCACAAGTGTAGGGGATCTATCGTAGTCCTTTCAATAAGTAAGAGTGTCGAACCCAACGAGGAGCAGAAGGAAATGACAAGCGGTTTTCAGTAAGGTATTCTCTGCAAGCACTTAAATTATCGGTAACAGATAGTTTTGTGATAAGGTAATTCGTAACGGGTAACAAGTAACAAAAGTAAATAAGATGCAGCAAGATGGCCCAATCCCTTTTGTAGCAAAGGACAAGCCTGGACAAACTCTTATATAGAGAAAAGCGCTCCCGAGGACACATGGGAATTATCATCAAGCTAGTTTTCATCACGCTCATATAATTCGTGTTCGTTACTTTGATAATTTGATATGTGGGTGGACCGGTGCTTGGGTACTGCCCTTTCTTGGACAAGCATCCCACATATGATTAACCCCTATTGCAAGCATCCGCAACTACAAAAGAAGTATTAAGGTAAACCTAACCATAACATGAAACATATGGATCCAAATCAGCCCTTACAAAGCAACTCATAAACTAGGGTTTAAGCTTCTGTCACTCTAGCAACCCATCATCTACTTATTACTTCCCAATGCCTTCCTCTAGGCCCAAACAATGGTGAAGTGTCATGTAGTCGACGTTCACATAACACCAGTAGAGGAAAGACAACATACATCTCATCAAAATATCGAACGAATACCAAATTCACATGACTACTTATAGCAAGACTTCTCCCATGTCCTCAGGAACAAATGTAACAACTCACAAATCATATTCATGTTCATAATCAGAGGGGTATTAATATGCATATAGGATCTGAACAAAGATCTTCCACTGAATAAACCAACTAGCATCAACTACAAGGAGTAATCAACACTACTAGCAACCCACAGGTACCAATCTGAGGTTTTGAGACAAAGATCGGATACAAGAGATGAACTAGGGTTTGAGAGGAGATGGTGCTGGTGAAGATGTTGATGGAGATTGACCCCCTCCTGATGAGAGGATCGATGGTGATAATTTCCCCCTCCCGGAGGGATGTTTCCCTGGCAGAACAGCTCCGTCGGAGCCCTAGATTGGTTCTGCCAAGGTTCCGCCTGGTGGCGGCGGTGTCTCGTCCCGAAAGATTGCTTATAACTTTTTCCAGGGTAAAAGACTTCATACATCGGAAGATGGGCACCGGAGGCCTGCCAGGGGGCCCACGAGGCAGGGGGGCACGCCCAGCGGGGTAGGGCGCGCCCCCACCCTCGTGGACGGTGGGTGGGCCCCCTCTAGTATTTTCTTCGCTCGGTATTTTTTATTAATTCCAAAAATAACTTCCGTGGAGTTTTAGGACTTTTGGAGTTGTGCAGAATAGGTCCCTAATATTTTCTCCTTTTCCAGCCCAGAATTCCAGCTGCCGGCATTCTCCATCTTCATGTAAACCTTGTAAAATAAGAGAGAATAGGCATGAGTATTGTGACATAGCGTGTAATAACAGCCCGTAATGCAATAAATATCAATATAAAAGCATGATGCAAAATGGACGTATCAATCACCTCATCAAAGCGTATATTCCAATGCCGAGATGCTTGCACTAGTCCATTGATGGATTGGTAGAGCTTGGACACTTTGTTGGCACCTTTAGGATTGACAAAACCTTCTGGTTGCATCATATACTACTCTTCTTTAAGAAATCCATTAAGGAATGCAGTTTTGACGTCCATTTGCCTGATTTCATAATCATAAAATGCGGCAATTGCTAACTTGATTCGGACAGACTTAAGCATCACTACGGGTGAGAAAGTCTCATCGTAGTCAACTCCTTGAACTTGTCGAAAACCTTTTGCGACAAGTCGAGCTTTGTAGACAGTAACATTACCATCAGTGTCAGTCTTCTTCTTGAAGATCCATTTATTCTCTATCACTCACCGATCATCGGGCAAGTCCACCGGAGTCCATACTTTGTTCTCATACATGGATCCTATCTCAGATTTCATGGCCTCAAGCCATTTATCGGAATCTAGGCTCAACATATCTTCTTCATAGTTCGTAGGTTTGCCATGGTCTAGTAACATGACTTCTAGAATAGGATTACCTTACCACTCTGGTGTGGATTGTATTCTGGTTGACCTACGAGGTTTGATAGTAACTTGATATGAAGTTTCATGATCATCATCATTAACTTCCTCTCTAGTTGGTGTAGGCATCGCAGGAACGGATTTCTCTGATGAGCTACTTTCCAAATTGAGAGAAGGTGAAATTACCTCACCAAGCTCTACTTTCCTCCCACTCGCTTCTTTCGAGAGAAACTCCTCTAGGAAGGTTCCATTCTTGGCAACAAAGATCTTGCCTTCGGATCTGTGGTAGAAGGTGTACCAAATTGTTTCCTTAGGGTATCCTATGAAGACGCACTTCTCCGATTTGGGTTCGAGCTTATCAGGCTGAAGTCCTTTGACATAAGTGTCGCAACCCCAATCTTTAAGAAATGACAACTTAGGTTTATTGCCAAAGCACAGTTCATACGGTGTCGTCTCAACAGATTTAGACGGTGCCCTATTTAATGTGAATGCAGCTGTCTCTAATGCATAACCCAAAAACGATAGTGGTAAGATACATCATATATCGCACCATATCTAATGAAGTACGGTTATGATGTTTGGACACACCATTACGCTATGGTGTTCCAGGTGGCGTGAGTTCTGAAACTATTCCACATTGTTTTAAATGAAGGCCAAACTCGTAACTCAAATATTCGCCTTCGCGATCAGATCGTAGAAACTTTATTTTCTTGTTACGATGATTCTCCACTTCTCTCCGAAATTATTTGAACTTTTCAAATGTTTCAGACTTGTGTTTCATTAAGTAGATATAACCATATTTGCTCAAATCATCTGTGAAGGTTAGAAAATAACGATACCCGCAGCGTGCCTCAACACTCATCGGACCGCATACATCGGTATGTATTATTTCCAATAAGTCATTGGCTCGCTCCATTGTTCTGGAGAACGGAGTTTTAGTCATCTTGCCCATGAGGCATGGTTCGCAAGTATCAAATGATTCATAATCAAGTGATTCCAAAAGTCCATCTGCATGGAGTTTCTTCATGCACTTCACATCAATATGACCTAAACGGCAGTGCCACAAATATGTTGCACTATCATTATAACCTTTGCATATTTTGGCATCAATATTATGAATATGTATATCACCACAATCGAGATTCAACAGAAATAGACCGCTCTTCAAGGGTGCATGACCAAAAAATATATTACTCATATAAATTGAACAACCATTATTCTTTGATTTAAATGAATAACCGTCTCGCACTAAACAAGATCCAAATATAACGTTCATGCTCAATGCCGGCACGAAATAACAATTATTCAGGTCTAAAACTAATCCCTAAGGTAGATGTAGAGGTAGCATGCCGACGGCGATCACATCGACCTTGGAACCATTCCCGACGCGCATCGTCACCTCGTCCTTAGCCAATCTTCCTTTAATCCATAGCTCTTGTTTCGAGTTACAAATATGAGCAACCGAACCAGTATCAAATACCCAAGCGCTACTACGAGCATTAGTAAGGTACACATCAATGACATGTATATCAAATATACCTTTTTCACTTTGCCATCCTTCTTATCCACCAAATACTTGGGGCAGTTCCGCTTCTAGTGACAAATCCCTTTGTAGTAGAAGCACTCAGTTTCAGGCTTGGGTCCAACTTTGGGCTTCTTCCTGGGAGTGGCAACTTGCTTGCCATTCTTCTTGAAGTTCCCTTTCTTTCCCTTGCCCTTTTTCTTGAAACTAGTGGTCTTGTTAACCATCAACACTTGATGCTACTTCGTAATTTCTACCTCCACAGCTTTGAGCATTGCGAAGAGCTCGGGAATTTTCTTCTCCATCCCTTGCATATTATAGTTCATCATGAAGCCTTTTTAGCTTGGTGGAGTGATTGGATAACTCTGTCAATAACACTATCATCTGGAAGATTAACTCCCAGCTGAGTCAAGTGATTATGATATCCAGACATTCTGAGTATGTTTTCACTGACAGAACTGTTCTCCTCCATCTTGCAGCTATAGAACTTTTTGGAGACTTCATATCTCTCAATTCGGGCATTTGCTTGAAATATTAACTTTAACTCTTGGAACATCTCATATGCACCATGACGTTCAAAATGTCTTTGAAGTCCCAATTCTAAGCCATAAAGCATGGCACACTGAACTATCGAGTAGTCATTAAATCGAGCTTGCCAGACATTCAAGACATCAGCATCTGCTCCTGTAGCAGGCCTTTCACCTAGAGGTGCATCAAGGACATAATTCTTCTGTGTAGCGATGAGGATAATCCTAGGGTTATGGACCCAGTCCATGTAGTTTCTACCATCATCTTTCAACTTAGCTTTCTCTAGGAACGCATTAAAATTCAAGGGAACGGTAGCACGGGCCATTGATCTACAACATAGATATGCAAATACTATGAGACTAAGTTCATGGTAAATTAAGTTCAGCTAATCAAATTATTTAAGAACTCCCACTTAGATATAGGATCTGAACATATGATCTTCCACCGAATAAACCAACTAGCATCAACTACAAGGAGTAATCAACACTACTAGCAACCCACAGGTACCAATCTGAGGTTTTGAGACAAAGATCGGATACAAGAGATGAACTAGGGTTTGAGAGGAGATGGTGCTGGTGAATATGTTGATGGAGATTGACCCCCTCCCGATGAGAGGATCGATGGTGATGACGATGGTGATGATTTCCCCCTCCCGGAGGGATGTTTCCCCGGCAGAACAGCTCCGCCGGAGCCCTAGATTGGTTCCGCCTCGTGGCGGCGGTGTCTCGTCCCGAAAGCTTGCTTATGATTTTTTCCAGGTTAAAAGACTTCATATAGCGGAAGATGGGCATCGGAGGTCTGTCAGGTGGCCCACGAGGCAGGTGGGCGCGCCCAGGGGGTAGGGCGCGCCCCCCACCCTCGTGGACGGTGGGTGGCCCCCCTCGGTATTTTCTTCACTCAGTTTTTTTATCAATTCCAAAAATAACTTCTGTGGAGTTTCAGGACTTTTGGAGTTGTGCAAAATAGGTCTCTAATATTTGCTCCTTTTCCAGCCCAGAATTCCAGCTGCCAGCCTTCTCCCTCTTCATGTAAACCTTGTAAAATAAGAGAGAATAGGCATAAGTATTGTGACATAACTTGTAATAACAGCCCATAATGCAATAAATATCGATATAAAAGCATGATGCCCAAGCTTAGACCTGGCTTGTCCTCAAGCAGAAGCCGATAACAAAAAATATGTCCACATGTTTAGAGATAGTGGTGTCGATAAAATAAAATACGGACATGAGGGCATCATGATCATTCTTATAACAGCAACACACACACACACACACACACACACACACACACACATATATATATATATTGTCATATGATTTCTTATGCTCAAGTAATAATCTATACACAATGTCAAGTATGAATCAGAAACTTCATTGAAAACTAACAAACTATAATCTCGGTCATTGAAGCAATCGCAATTTATCATAACATCGGAAAGAGTCAATATAGGAGCTTTTCAGCAAGTCCACATACTCAACTATCATTTAGTCTTTCACAATTGCTAACACTCACGTAATACTTATGGTTATGGAGTTTTAATCGGACACAAAGAAAGATAAGGGCTTATAGTGTTGCCTCCCAACCTTTTACCTCAAGGGTAATGTCAACAATAATAGTTCATGCTAACTTACATCCAATTGGATATATATATCAGGATCTTTCCAACACAAGGTGCTTGCCAAATGATAAAATGTAAAAAGGAAAGGTGAAGATCACCATGACTCTAGTAGAAGGTATAAGACAAAAAGTAAAAGATAGGCCCTTCACAGAGGGAAGCAGAGGTTGTCATGTGCTTTTATGGTTAGATGCACGAATCTTAATGCAAAAGAATGTCACTTTATATTGCCACTTGTGATATGGACCTTTATTATGCAGTCCGTCGCTTTTATTGCTTCCATATCACAAGATCGTATAAAGCTTATTTTCTCCACACTAATAAGTCATACATATTTAGAGAGCAATTTTTATTGCATGCAACATGGCAACTTACTTGAAGGATCTTACTCAATCCATGGATAGGTATGGTGGACTCTCATGGCAAAACTAGGTTTAAGGATATTCAGAAGTAGAAGTAGTATTTCTACTTGGTGCAAAGAATTTGGCTAGCATGAGGGGGAAAGGCAAGCTCAACATGTTGGATGATCCATGACAATATACTTTATTTCGGATATAAGAAAACATAACCCATTACGTTGTCTTCCTTGTCCAACATCAACTCTTTAGCATGTCATATTTTAATGAGTGCTCACAATCATAAAAGATGTCCAAGATAGTATATTTATATGTGAGAAAATCTCTTTCTTTATTACTTCCTATTAATTGCAACAATGACCGAAACTATGTTTGCCAACTCTCAACAACTTTTATTCATCATACTCTTTATATGTGAAGTCATTACTCTCCATAAGATCAATATGATCTCTTTATTTCTTTTTATTCTTTCTTTTTCTTTTATTCCCTCAAGTTCAAAGTAAGAAAATCAAGCCCTTGACTCAACACTAATCTTTATTATATACGGACTCAATTACATAGAAGGATCATAAAGCAAAAACTCACAACTAGATCACACTAAAACTTTATTCTACTAGATCAAGATATTACCAAAAGGAACGAACTAAGAAATACGGTAAAGATAGGAGTGTGATGGTGATATGATACCGGGGCACCTCCCCCAAGCTTGGTGGTTTCCAAGGGGAGTGCCCATACCCATGTGTTTATGTCTCCTTCGAAGGTGGTGATGATGGAGTTGTTGATGATGTAGGCTTGTCACCCATCTTCCAAGGCATTGGCTCACCATCATAGAAGGATGATCGAGTCTCCGGGATCCTCAAATCTGCAGCCAAACTCATCCTCTTGAATCTATATTCATACTCACAGTTTTGGTTTTGCAGGTCATAGATCTGGGCTTGGAGGTGCTCGATTTTCTCATGAAGCTTGAAGATGGTCTCCCCAATGTTCTTAGCATCCAGCTTGTGGTTGTTGGTGAACTCCGTGATCATCATGTGGTTGGCGTTGAGTCCGCGTTCCACCATCCCTTGGCATTTGAAAACTTGTTGTTCCATTGCTTCGAGTCTTGTCTCCACGCTTCCGGTCCTCCTTGGTCCCTCAACATCACGGATGTGCAGCACCCCCTAACGCATCTCAAGGGTTTGAGGGTGTTGCAGCACCTCCGTGAGGTAGGGGTTGATGACCTTCTCGAAAAACTTGTCCTTGGGGGCGCTTGAAGACGTCATGGTGATCTAGATCTGTTAGAAAAATAACTCGAAACAAAAACAGAGGATATTTGCGTGATATGAGGGTCAAAACCTTCAGGAGATTATATAATGAATTTTTACCGACCAAAATAAGTATCGTGCAAGAAAACAGAGTCCGGAGAGCAGACGAGGTACCCACGAGGTAGGGGGCGTGCCCAGGGGGGTAGGGCGCGCCCTCCACCCTCGTGGACGCCTCGTGTCCTTCCCGGACTACTTCTTATTTTCTATTTTCTTAAATATTCCAAAACAGAGAAAATTGCTATTAGAACTGTTTTGGAGTCGGTTTACTTACCGTACCACATACCTATTCCTTTTTGGAGTCTGAAATGTTCTGGAAAGTGTCCCTTATGTATTCCTCTGGGGTTACGGTTTCAATAACATTAGTTTCAACATTTATTGGATTACTTGAGATATGATGTTTGATTCTTTGGCCTTTCACCACCTTTGGATTTGTGCCTTCGAAGTTGTTGATTTTTATGGCACCGGAATGATAGACCTCGTCGATAACGTAAGGCCCTTCCAATTTAGAGAGGAGTTTTCCTGCAAAAAATCTTAAATGAGAGTTGAAAAGCAACACATAATCACCTACATTAAACTCACGCTTTTGTATCCTTTTGTCATGCCATCTTTTAACTTTTTCTTTAAACAGTTTGGCATTCTCATAGGCTTGAGTTCTCCATTCATCAAGTGAGCTAATGTCAAATAACCTCTTCTCACCGGCAAGTTTGAAATCATAATTGAGCTCTTTAATGGCCCAATATGCCTTATGTTCTAGTTTGAGAGGTAAGTGACATGCTTTTCCATAAACCATTTTATATGGAGACATACCCATAGGATTTTTATATGCAGTTCTATAAGCCCATAATGCATCATCAAGTTTCTTGGACCAATTCTTGCTAGATCTATTAATAGTCTTTTGCAAAATTAATTTGAGCTCTCTGTTACTCAGTTCTACTTGGCCACTAGACTGTGGGTGATATGGAGATGCAATTCTATGATTAACATCATACTTAGCAAGCATTTTACGAAAAGCACCATGAATAAAATGTGAACCACCATCAATCATTAGGTATATAGGGACTCCAAACCTTGGAAAAATAACTTCTTTAAGCATCTTAATAGAGGTGTTATGATCAGCACTACTAGTTGGAATAGCTTCTACCCACTTAGTAACGTAATCAACATCAACTAAAATATCTGTATACCCATTAGAGGAAGGAAACGGCCCTTTGACATAAGTGTCGCAACCCCAAACTTTAAGAAATGACAACATAGGTTTATTGCCAAAGCACAGTTCATATGGTGTCGTCTCAATGGATTTAGACGGTGCCCTATTTAACGTGAATGCAGCTGTCTCTAATGCATAACCCCAAAATGATAGTGGTAAGAGACATCATAGTTCACACCATATCTAATAAATAACGGTTATGACGTTCGGACACACCATTACGCTGTGGTGTTTGCTACGTCTTGAGCTTGCGTTGGTTTTCCTTGAAGAGGAAAGGGTGATGCAGCAATAGTAGCGTAAGTATTTCCCTTAGTTTTTGAGAACCAACTCAAAAGTCCCACGCACCTACACAAACAAACAAAGAACTCGCAACCAACGCAATAAAGGGGTTCTCAATCCCTTCACGGCCACTTGCGAAAGTGAGATCTGGTAGAGATAGTATGATAAGAAAAATATATTTTTGGTATTTTATATTATAGATGCAAAAAGTAAAGATGCAAATAAAAGTAGACTGGAAGCTTATATGATAAAAGATAGACCCGGGGGCCATAGGTTTCACTAGTGGCTTCTCTCAAGATAGCATAAGTATTATGGTGGGTGAACAAATTACTGTCGAGCAATTGATAGAAAAGCGAATAATTATGAGATTATCTAGGCATGATCATGTATATAGGCATCACGTCCGTGACAAGTAGACCGACTCCTGCCTGCATCTACTACTATTACTCCACACATCGACCGCTATCCAGCATGCATCTAGTGTATTAAGTTCATAAGAACAGAGTAACACATTAAGAAAGATGACATGATGTAGAGGGATAAACTCAAGCAATATGATATAGAACCCATCTTTTTATCCTTGATGGCAACAATACAATACGTGCCTTGCAACTCTTTCAGTCACTGGGTAAGGACACCGCAAGATTGAACCCAAAGCTAAGCACTTCTCCCATGGCAAGAAAGATCAATCTAGTAGGCCAAACCAAACTGATAATTCGAAGAGACTTGCAAAGATAACTCAATCATACATAAAAGAATTCAGAGGAGATTCAAATATTTCTCATAGATAAACTTGATCATAAACCCACAATTCATCAGATCTCGACAAACACACTGCAAAAAGAGTTACATCAAATAGATCTCCACAAGAGAGGGGGAGAACATTGTATTGAGATCCAAAAAGAGAGAAGAAGCCATCTAGCTAATAACTATGGACCCGAAGGTCTATGGTAAACTACTCACAACTCATCGGAGGGGCTATGGTGTTGATGTAGAAGCCCTCCATGGTCGATTCCCCCTCCGGCGGAGCACCGACGAAGGCTCCAAGATGAGATCTCGCGGATACAGAAGGTTACAATGGTGGAAATTGTTTTTCATTGGCTCCCTGGATGTTTTTGGGGTACGTAGGTATATATAGGAGGAAGAAGTACGTCAGTGGCTGCTCGAGGGGCCCAGGAGACAGGGGGCGCGCCTAGGAGGGGTGGGCGCGCCCTCCTATCTCCTGGCCGCCTCGTTTGCTTCTTAACTTGCACTCCAAGTTCTCCGGATCACGTTCGTTCCAAAAATTACACTCCCGAAGGATTCAGAGATCTATCGTGAATCACTTCATAAAGTACTTCATCACAATTTCTAGATTCACGAAGTTCAAGCAAAACTTCATAAAGATAATCTAGTGCACAAAACTCACTAGCAATTGGTTCAACATAATTGGATCTCTTAAAAAGATTGGCAAGAAGATGAGGATCCATAGATCTTAGCTAGCAAAGATGCAAGCACATAGAAGGCACATGGAGACACAAGCAAACAAAAAGGCAAGCGAAAGAGAGAGAGGAGATTGGGAAAGAGAGGGCGAATAAAACGGCAAGAGTGAAGTGGGGGAGAGGAAAATGAGAGGCATATGGCAAATAATGTAATGCGAGAGATAGGGATTGCGATGGGTACTTGGTATTGTTGAATTGCTTGCGTGAGTCTCCCCAGCAACGGCGCCAAAAATTCTTCTTGCTACCTCTTGAGCACTACGTTGGATTTCCCCGAAGAGGAGAGGATGATGCAGCAAAGTAGCGTAAGTATTTCCCTCAGTTTTTGAGAACCAAGGTATCAATCCAGTAGGAGACCACGCACAAGTCCCTCGTACCTACACAAAACGATAGCAACTCACAACCAACGCTTAGGGGTTGTCAATCCCTTCACAGTGACTTACGAGAGTGAGATCTGATAGAGATAATATTTTTGTTTTTTTGATAGATAGATGCAAAGTGAAAAGTAAAAGGCAAAGTAAAAACAAAGCAAGTGAATAAAATGATAGAGATTGATATGATGAGAATAGACCCGGGGGCCATAGGTTTCACTAGTGGCTTATCTCAAGAGCATAAGTATTCTACGGTGGGTGAACAAATTACTGTTGAGCAATTGACAGAATTGAGCATAGTTATGAGTATATCTAGGCAATGATCATGTATATAGGCATCACGTCCACAACAAGTAGATCGAAACGATTCTGCATCTACTACTATTACTCCACTCATCGACCGCTATCCAGCATGCATCTAGAGTATTAAGTAAAAACAGAGTAACGCCTTAAGCAAGATGACATGATGTAGAGGGATAAATTCATGCAATATGATAAAAACCCCATCTTGTTATCCTCGATGGCAACAATACAATACGTGCCTTGCTTCCCCTTCTGTCACTAGGTAAGGACACCACAAGATTGAACCCAAAGCTAAGCACTTCTCCCATTGCAAGAACTACCAATCTAGTTGGCCAAACCAAAAAGGATAATTCGAAGAGACTTGCACAGATAACTCAATCATACATAAAAGAATTCAGAGAAGAATCAAATATTTTCCATAGGTAATACTGGATCATAAACCCACAATTCATCCGTCTCAACAAACACACCGCAAAAACAAGATTACATCAAATAGATCTCCACGAGAGAGGGGGAGAACATTGTATTGAGATCCAAAAAGAGAGAAGAAGCCATCTAGCTACTAGCTATGGACCCGAAGGTCTGAAGTAAACTGCTCACACTTCATCGGAGGGGCTATGGTGATGATGTAGAAGCCCTCCGTGGTGGATGCCCCCTCCGGCGGAGCTCCGGAACAGGCCCCAAGGTGGGATCTCATGGATACAGAAGGTTGCGGCGGTGGAATTAGGTTTTTGGCTCCTCTTCTGATCGTTCGGGGATACGTAGGTATATATAGGAGGAAGGAGTACGTCGGTGGAGCGTCGAGGGGCCCACGAGGTAGGGGGCGCGCCCAGGGGGGCGCGCCCTCCACCCTCGTGACCGCCTCTGGCACTGCTTGGAGTAGGGTCCAAGTCTCCTAGATCACGTTCGGTTGGAAAATCACGATCCCGAAGGTTTCATTCCGTTTGGACTCGTTTGATATTCTGTTTCTTCGAAATACTGAAAAAGGCAAAAAGCAACAATTCTGGGCTGGGCCTCCAGTTAATAGGTTAGTCCCAAAAATAATATAAAAGTGGAAAATAAAGCCCAATATAGTCCAAAACAGTAGGTAAAGTAGCATGGAGCAATAAAAAATTATAGATACGTTGGAGACGTATCATGAGGCAGTTTTATTGGCACGCCTTGTGGAAGCAGAGATCGTGTTTCCCTTATTGTGGGATCCTCCATCAATACGGGCGCGTGCAACCCCACGACGCCTATTGGTATGACTCCGTCTTTTTAGGCAAGTCCCAAGCGGGTACGCTGAGGACGCTTGATATTCACCCCCATTTATAGAGGGGCTGAGGCCTATCCCTCTTTCCTACCATGCTTGTGCCTTTTCGCATCTCGAGTTTCCACACCCGAAGCCCAAGCTTAGGCACTTCGGATCTTCAATCATGTCCAGATCCAACCTTCAAGGCCGGTGGATGGCCTCCTGTGTCACAGAGGACATTGCAAATCTTAGGGAGGTCAGATATATGACCGCCGAAATCAAGCACAGGCTTCCTGCACCTGGGCAGGTCATCCCTACTCCCGAGCCCAATGAGAACGTCGTATTTGTTTCTCACTTCCTCCGCGGCTTAGGCTTCACCCTCGATCCCTTTGTGAGAGGGATCATGTTCTATTACGGGCTAGATTTTCATGATCTAGCTCCGGACTCCATCCTTCACATCTCATCTATCATCGTCGTGTGCGAAGCCTTCCTCCACATCACCCCGCACTTCGGCTTATGGCTCAAGACCTTCAGTCTGAAGCCGAAGATGATCGAGGGGAGACACGCAGAGTGCGGAGGCGCTGAAATAAGCACGAACGCCGACGCCCCATGGCTAGAGGGCTTCTTCCCGGAGTTATCCGATCTATGGCAGCGGAGGTGGTTTTACATCATGGCTCCCAGAGGCACAAAGTGGGTGGCTGCCCCCGACTTCCGTTCGGGCCCTCCGCCTCAACTAGTGCCATGGGCCAACGTGGGACTGGATTGGGGGCCTGCTAATGATGTACCGACATTGCAGAGCCGCATTCGGGAGCTTCTTGAGAGGGGCATTAGTCTTGTTAGCGTAATTCAGGCAATGCTAGTCCGACGGATCTTGCCGTACAAATGTCGGCCTCTCCGGATGTGGGAGTTCAACCCAGAAGGTCCGCGGACTATTCTGGACTTCTTCGGCATGACGCTCGAAGGGATGTGTAAGTTATTCTTCGGACCACAAGTAAAGTGTCCGGACACCACCGAGGATGCGGCATGAGTTGCAACCGCTCGGATACCCAAGTAAGTAACCCAGAAACCGAACACTTCATTTATATTTATCATAACATTGTTCTGAAAACCATCCACAGCAAGGAATGGCTCAGCAAGGTGGAGAGAATCAGGTGTCCGGCACCGCTTCCCGAAGGCTCGCCTAGTCCTGCCATAGCCAGGATGCTTAATCGTGTGCTAAGTCAAGTGCCCTCGGGGAAAGATGAAGGGAAGAACAGAGAAGCAGAGCTTCACACATTGCACATCCAAACCGGGAGAATTACTACCTCCACGAAGGAGGATAGTCGAGGTGTCGTCACAGAGGAATCTAGATTTGCCGAGGCCAGAAGCTAAAACTTCGGCCGCCCTGAGCCCGGAGCATTCGGCTCCCACGGGGGGCGATAAGAAGGGTCCGACATAGTTCGGCGACCGGCCGGACACACTGACGGGCCTTCTGGAGCAAGCTGCTATCTCGGAGGATCACCGTTCATTAATGAGAATGGTGCTTGAGAAGATTTCATCCGCCACAAGCGGGTTGAACGAAGCTTTTACGAGCCTGCTCAAAGGCTTTGAGGTATGTAATAAAATTCATCATTTTTGGTTGTGGCGCATGCGCTAGGTGTGCTCCGTATAGATAGTAGCCCCTGAGACTCTGGTTGCCATCCCTAGGCGGCAAACGGAGGATCACATTGTTAAGTAATGATTGCACTAAATTCATGCGCAGGTGGCTAAGGGTCCGGCGGCCGACTGGTCTGTTGAAGTCGCCGAACTAAGGCGACATATTGAAGTTGTGGATGCCGACATCACACTTGTGAACGAGCGGCTTAACGAGTCACAAAGTATGAGCTCTGATTTCCTTATTTTTATAGGAAATATTTAAGAGGAGCATAGTGTTAATGTGATATGCTTCGACTGCAGGCGGAGCTGCTGCTGTGGAGGCCCTAAGGGCGGAGCTTGCCCTAGCCAAGGAGCAAGTCCGGGCTAGCAATGTGGTTGCCTTAAAGGCGGCCGAAGAGTTGAGAGCCAAACAGGCTGCTCATCGCTGAAGCGAAGATAAAATAGCCGAGATGGATGTGGAGCTGAAAAACGCCGCCGGCCGGTATGAGCTCCTTGAGAAAGAGAATCAGGCGAAGTCGGCTGACCTGAAGAAGGCCCTTGATGCGGCCAAGGAGACACGTTCCGAAATTAGGGATGCGCGGGAGGAGCTTCGACAGGCCGGAGAAATCGCGGCTGGAAGCCCCTATTTGTTGCGGATGAAGTTCTTAGATCCAAAGTACGCTCCTCTGGATCGGCGCTGGAGCCCCACAGACGCGTATGTGGATCTGGCAAAGAGTATGGCTGATGCGGCCAAGTTTTTCGAGGATCAAAAAGATAATGAAGTGGAAAGGCTGTTCTGGTCGCAATTCAGTGCTCCAACGCGCCCGTTGCCATTGAGTGAAAGGATGGCTGCTGTGGCTGAGCTCCATAGGTTGTCCGGTCTTGCGATGAGGTCTGTAATAGACCATCTATGGCCAAAGGGGCCGAAGCCGGACAGTTATTTTGGTTTAGTGCAACAATTACTTGGTGTCGTATCATGAATCGATGCCATGAAGAGGCTGGCGTGCGTAGAGGGTGCGCATATGGCTCTTGCCCGTGTTAAAACATATTGGACAGATATGGAGGCCACCATCATTGCAACCCAGAATCCGGCAGGAAGCCAGGATCCAGTCGAGCACTACTTGGAGCAGGTAACAGAAGGTGCTCGTTTAATAGAGGCTTAGTGCTCCAAGAATGTCATGTTCGAGTGACAAATTGTTCCGTTGTAAAAACAATTGCATTTTAATTATAGAGGCTATGTTTATACTTTCGCCCGAAAGTGTTATTGTGGCTCCTGTGCAGCCGTTTGATGTATATATAACCTGAAATTTAGCAGTCGTTGGCTTCAGCCCCCACGCATACAATGTGGGGGTGTTCGCAAAAAAGATGCGTAATCACACTTGATCCAACGTCTTGGTCCGTTAAGGAGGTGATCGCTTGTCGAACTAGGCAACCGGACTATATAGCTTTAACACTTTCACTTAGCCATAGGAGTTTGACGGTGGGGCTACTATGTAGCCCCTGGTACCTTCACGTGCATCCAGATAAGGGCACGTGTGTACATGACCGGGGAACGGCCCTTCGTTAATGCGGAGAACCCTAAAGATTCCTATGAGTCCTCGAGTGGTTGACCAGTCTCTCGCTATATCATGACAGTTAGTTTTTGGCTTTCTCTACTGAGGTGCTCATCCGGAATAACCAGGGCACAATCGCAGTAGTTCTCCTTTGGCCGCCTTAGCCGATAAAAATGGAACGTAAGGTAGCAAACCCAGGAGCCGGGCAAACCCAACATTTGACCAAAGACATGATTCAGAGCTGATGCATATAAGGCCAAACTCGCGACGCCGAATACTCCCGAGGGTATTCGGACTTTATAACATATACTGGGCTGAGTAACGCCCTTTATTATGAACCCTGTATTTCCAGGTACATGCATTATTCTGTCGTGGCAAAATGTCAATAACGCCAGTATCCCCTGTGGGTGTATTCAGTACCCATGGGATGTTAAGCAACAAGAGACAATAAAGAAGGTTTACACAGGGGCTTAATCTAAATAGAAACCTTTGAGCGGGGCCCTGCTACACGTCTACGCCTTTATCTCCGTTGTGCCGTGTCCTGGGAGGGTATCGCACGAATGTTGTTTGTAAAAAGGAAAACTCAGGTAAAAGAGTATGACATAAGCGTGCAAAGAGTTGGTTATTTTTAGTGGATAGTATAAGTGTAAGACATTGGCCTCTTAATAAGGTCAAGCCAAAAGGTGGGCCTTATTGAATGTCTGTAGCCCCCGGTGTCCTCGATGGGATTACATGTATAGCACCCATCTCAGGTTTATGTAGGCTGTTACCGACAGTGGTGTGCCGGACTCGTCTAACCGCGTCCGTGGTCTTAACGACCGATCATGCATTCTGATATTAGAGGCCGCTTAGTGTCCGGCTGCTAGAGCCGCCGCATACTGTTCCGCACGTAAGGAACACTCTATATTTCCGTTAACAGTGATGACGCCACGTGGACCGGGCATCTTGAGTTTAAGGTAGGCGTATTGTGGTACTGCATTGATGCGGGCGAAGGCCGTTCTCCCAAGCAATGCATGATAACCACTTTGAAGGGGAGCGATGGTGAAGAGTAGTTCTTCACTTCTGAAGTTGTCTGGAGAACCGAATGTCACCTCTAATACGAGGGAGCCCCTGTAGCGGGCCTCAACGTCTGGTATCACCCCTTCGAAGGTGGTGTTACTTTGGCTGATTCTGGATGGGTCTATCCCCATCCTACGGACAGTGTACTGGTATATTAGATTGAGACTACTGCCGCCGTCCATGAGGACACGAGTGAGATGGTATCCGTCGATTATTGGGTCAAGCACCAAGGCAACCGATCCTCCATGCCACATACTAGTCGGGTAGTCCCTGTGATCAAAGGTGATCGGGCAGGCCGACCAGGGGTTTAGTTCGAGGGCGACGAGCTCTACAGCGTATGTGCCTCTGAGCGCGCGTTTACGCCTACTCTTGGGTATGTGAGTCGCGTAGATCATGTTTACTGTTTTTACCTCTGGTGGGAATTTTTTCTATCCCCCAGTGTTCGGCTGGCGAGGCTCATCCTCGTCTTCACTTGGTGTTTTCCTGCCCTTGTGTTCGGCATTTAACTTGCCGGCCTACTTAAAGGCCCAGCATTCTCTGTGAGTGTGGTTCGCAGGTTTTTCGGGGGTGCCATGAATTTGGCATAGTCTGTCCAGGAATTTGTTCAGGCCGGACGGTCCCTCTTTGCTGCCTTTAAATGGCTTCTTTTGTTGACCGAGTCGAGAGCCCCTGAATCCGGCGTTGACCGCTGTGTTGTCCGGACTTTCTTCCTTGTTTCGATGCTTGTTTTTATTGCGCTGTGGCTTCCCGTTGCCATCCCTGATTTCGGATGTGCCTGGGTTGCTGGTGCCTCTACGGGTCAACCAACTGTCTTCACCCACGCAAAAGCAGGTCATAAGGCTTGTTAAGGCTGCCATTGTCCTCGAATTTTCTTGGCCGAGGTGTCTGGCGATCCACTCATCCCGGATATTGTGCTTGAAGGTCGCTAGGGCTTCGGCATCTGGACAATCGACAATTTGATTCTTCTTAGTGAGGAATCTACTCCAAAGCTTGCAGGCGGACTCTCCGGGCTGTTGAATTGTGTGACTTAAATCGTCAGCGTTCGGAGGTCGGACATAGGTTCCTTGAAAATTGGCCCTGAAAGCGTCCTCAAGTTTCTCCCAACTTCCAATTGAATTTTTGGGGAGGCTTTTCAACCAGTGCCGAGCTGGTCCCTTCAACTTGAGGGGGAGGTATTTGATGGCGTGGAGGTCATTCCCACGAGCCATGTGAATATGCAGGATAAAATCCTCAATCCAGACCCTGGGGTCTGTCGTTCCGTCATATGCCTCTATGTTCACGGGTTTAAAACCATGCGGAAATTCGTGGTCCAGTACCTCTTTGGTGAAGCACAGAGGGTGAGCAGCCCCTTTGTATCTGGACATGTTGTGGCGTGCTGTCTACTGTTGTTGTGTTCGGTACTGATTCCGAACTGGTATTCGATCAGTCTGATCGTTTTGGTGACCGGAATCCTGCGCCGGAGCGTGTCCTCTAGATCCATAGATGGACCTCGTCGCGCCAGCCTTTTTGTCTAGAAGCTCATGTAAATCGTGTGCGGCGTCAGTTGCCGCTCTGTTGCGGTCATGAAGTGGTTGGTCCGGCCTACCGGTCGTATTGTTCTTCAGCGGAATGGCCTCATCATCGAATTCTGGCAGCAGCTTGCGCTTTGGATAGCTCTTTGCGTGGCATCGTCACCGTATTTTTCTTCAGTGTCTAGCACTTTATTCCATCTGCGGTTGAGCGTTTCCTGTGCGGCCTTAAGTCTTTGCTTCTTCTTCTTTAGACTTCTCGCAGTGGCCATAAGCCTTCTGTGGAGGTTATCTCGTTCCAAATGTTTTTTCGGGATGACGATTGCATCATCGTCCGGACTGTGGTCCTCTCCCAAGGCAGGTTGATGAGTTCGGCCCTCGGGATCGCTGTGATCGGGCGTCTGCTCTGGGCTGTGTTCGGCGTGACCTAGCTCATCCTGCTCCATTGCTGGGTCCATATGGTCGTTGTTGCCTTTGGAGTTGACTGGGGTGTCGATCTTTCTAGCGCTGTTATCGCTATTTTTACTGTGGCTGGACTTAGAACGGCGTCTGCGCCGTCGTTTTGGCCTTTGTCCGGGGGTTTTATCCTCCGTTGTGTCTTTTTTGTCGCCATCGTCCTCCTTAGGCGTGTCCACCATGTATATATCGTATGATGAGGTGGCAGTCCAGTGCCCCGTGGGTGGTGGTTCCAAATCGTCCCCTGCGCCAACGTCCATACCGTCGGTGTCATCGGAGTCGAAGTCAAGCATGTCTGTTACGTCATCGATAGTGGCTATGAAGTGGGTGATGGGTGGGAAACGAATTTCTTCGTCGCCTTCTTCCCCCTCGAGCCGGACAAAGTTCGGCCAAGAGTCTCCTGACAACGAGCGAGACCTTAATGAATTCAGCAAGTCTCCGAAGGTGAGGACTGGAAGATATCCGCAGCGGTGAACTCCATTACCGGATCCCAACCAGATTCGGCGGGCTCGGGGGCGCGCGGTCTGGAACCTACAGCGGGACACATGTCCGGGGGTCCGGTGACACAGACTTCCTTGGGGGTGGAGTCTGTGTTCGGCTCTACCGCCAATGAGTGTGCGGCCTCCGGGGCGGGGTTTATCCACCCGTCCTCGGATGACGCGATCTGCCCCGGCTTTAGGTCTGGAGCTCCTACGGGTGCAATATCCCAAGTGTTGTCTGACAGCAGGTCTAAGCCGTGCTCGTCGTGACTGCTTGGCGCTCCTGGCGTAGGCCCGAATCCGTCAAAGATCAAGTCTCCACGGATAACGGTCATGTAGTTCAAGTTTCTGAACCTGACCTGATGGCCAGGGGCATAGCTGTCGATCTGCTCCAGATGGCCAAGTGAATTGGCCCGCAGTACGAAGCCGCCGAACATGAAGATCCGTCCAGGGAGAAAAGTCTCACCCTGGACCGCGTTGTTGTTGATGATTGAAGGAGCCGTCGAGCCTTGCAGCAACAACACAGAGGAACTCTCAATGAAAGCACCAATGTCGGTGTCAAAACTGGCGGATCTCGGGTAGGGGGTCCCGATCTATGCGTCTAAGGCTAATGGTAACAGGAGGCAGGGGACACGATGCTTTACCCAGGTTCGGGCCCTCTCGGTGGAGGTAAAACCCTACTTCCTGCCTGATTGATCTTGATGATATGAGTATTACAAGAGTTGATCTACCACGAGATCATAGAGGCTAAACCCTAGAAGCTAGCCTATGATGATTATGATTGTACTTCTACGGACTAAACCCTCCGGTTTATATAGACAACGGAGGGGGCTAGGGTTTACACAGAGTCGGTTACAAAGAAGGAGATCTAACATCCGGATCGCCAAGCTTGTCTTCCATGCAAAGGAGAGTCCCATCCGGACACGGGACAAAGTCTTGAGTCTTGTATCTTCACGGTCCATCAGTCCAGCCAAAGTATATTGTCCGGCTGTCCGAATACCCCCTAATCCAGGACTCCCTCACTTGGTTCCACCGATTCGGCTAAGGCCATTGCACATGTGATTCTCGGTCTGACCGAGAATTGCAAATCGGTGTGACCGAGTTCAGGACTTTGTGAAACCCTAGCAGTCTCGGTGCCACCGAACTGTGACTCGGTCTGACCGAGTTCACTAGTTTAGGTTCCAAAAGCTGCTTCGGTATCACCGAGTTCACAAATCGGTAGATCCGAAATGCTTTCTGTGGAAAACTAAAACTAAGTTTTTGACTCATTCTTTTGCAAAAACCTCTATATTTTGTGATGCTCATCTATTCTACCTCATCTATATCTATTCGCAGGGTCTGCTGTCAGTGTTTGCAACATGTCTGATCAAAGTGACAGTCAGAACAAGTCTGAGGAGCATGTTCAGATGAGTGAGGGCACTAGTCCCTCTAGCAGCTACGATGAGGGTAGCAGGAGCACACCCAACAACTTACCCAAGGTAGCCACCAGGGCCAAAAAGAAGAGAACCTCAAATTCTGAGGATGAAGACTATGTGGCTGTTGAGGATGAGGCCACTTCCAAGAAGAAGGTGCTCAAGAAGGAGTATGGCACAGCTGCTGCCACTAAGCCTGGTATGAAGACCAAAACACCTGCCAAAAGAATTCCCATGTCTAAAGCCAGAGCCTCCACTCAAGTACCTTTGGAATCTGAACCCAAAGAGGCTGTTGCAGAAGGGAAGAAGAGGAAGGAAAGGTTCAAGAAGACCATGGCCAGGGTTGTTGGAAAGCCTTTCATGATGGAAGAAGAAGAAGAGGAAGAGGTTGCTGCACCAGCACCCAAAGCTAAAAAGCTTATGGGTGATGCCATCAGGTCAGGGGTTGCTTCATCAAAGCCCAAAGAAGCTCCTAAGGCAGCTACTCCAAAGCCCAAATCTGCACCCAAGAGGAATACAAGGAACATCCCTGCTGGAGAGAAGAATAAGGCCCCAGTGCCTGAAGCTACTTTTGAAGAAGAAGATGATGAGAAACATGTCTTGAGAAAGTTCAAGCCCAAAATTCCAGATCATAATGATGTTTATCCTGTAGCTGAGGATATGAAGCTGAGGAAGGATGTAGGTCTCAGGCAGTGGAGATTGACTGATCCCTATGTAGTTAGGAGGAGAACTACTGTGGACTACAGGTTCCATACAAAGGAACAGCAGGATTTCTATGAGATAGTCCTGCTTGACAAGAAGCCAATAGTCTGTGATATGAGATGGGTGGACTGGGAGTACACCAGGAAGAATGAAGAGCATTATCCTAGAGTGTATGACAGTTTCAATGCTTGTGGAGTGGATGACTTTGTTGGGCAGAAGCTCACAAAGTGGAATGATGAGCTTATTATGCAGTTCTACTCCACAGCTCACTTCTACCCAGATGGAAGGATTGTCTGGATGTCTGAAGGTACTAGGTACCAATAATCAGTTGAAGAATGGGCAAAGTTGATCAATTTACCTAAGGAGAAAGAGGATGACTTGGATGTCTATGCCAAGAAGAAGAAGGATCACAACTCCATGGCACATATGTATAGAGAAATCCCAGATGCTGCTGTTGAGACACACAAGTTTGGATCAGTACATTATCTTCTATCAGGATTGCCAACAATTAACTGGATCCTCAGGCACACTCTTTTGCCAAAGTCAGGTGATCACAAGATGATCAGAGGCCATGCTATCAACCTACTTCACATATTTGATGTGCCTCAAAAGTTCAAGGTCATGAGCCTCATAGTGGAAACTATCAAGAGAACAGCTGCTGACCAAAAGAGAAGTTGTGGGTATGCCCCATAGATCCAGGAGCTAATCAACTCCAAGGTGGGCACTGGCACATACCTCTTGGACAAGGAACACATGCCCATCTATCCAGATTTTGAGGACAACACAGAGGTTATGGATGAAAATGAACCATCTTCTGTGCAAGCACAAGCAAAGAAGGAGAAGGCAAGGACTGAAAAGGTTGCAAAGATGCCAACCATTGATGAGGCATCTCAGTACTTCCTGAAGAGCAAGCAGGATCATCTTGGCTACTTGATTGCCTCCACTCTGAGGATTGAGAAGGGATTGGCCACCCTGACTCAAAACCAGGAGAGCCTGGAGAGGATCATGGAGCAGAAGTTCTACGACTTGGATGTGAAGGTCACTGAGATACAGTCAGTTGTTGAGCAACTTCAGGATGACATGCAGGAGAGGAAGGGCAAGACTACTACTGATGCTTTTGCTAGAGTGCCCAGGAGTCAGAGATCAGCTGCAGTGCCTGTTCCAGACACCAGAGCAACTTCATCTGCACCAGCTACAGCTTCTGTGCAACCAGCTCCAGCACCTACTCCACCAGCTCCATCTACATCAACTGAAGTCTTCGTCCAAGGAGCCATCTCTACACCACCACCTGAAGACCAAGCCTGAGAGTCGATTTAGTGCTATGCATTTTCTATGAACTTTTTGCTAACTTGTTGCCAAAGGGGGAGAAAAATGTATAGATCATAGGCTTCGAGAGAGAGTGTTGCTTTTGTTCTCTCTTGTTTTGGTGGTTGAACTTTATTTGCTTGTTTGAGATACTTTATATGCTTTTGTGAGATACTTGGATGATCATGTGTTTGATCATATGCTACCTTAATGCTTGTTGGATGACATTATCCTTTTATCTCTATATGATCATTCACTTTGCTTGGTGATGAGTGCATGTATTTAATTATTATCATTTTGAGCGCTCCACCAAGATGTATGTGACATGGAAGAGTAACTCATGATCCCAACTCATTGTGCATTTGCAGTCCAAAGCAAATCTTAAACTATGCACACATTTAGGGGGAGCTCTTACATTTCACATACTTCTCAAAGCGACAATGCTTTTCAATCTTATTATCATTTGTCGAAGCTTTGATCTATATGTTGCCAGCAATTACCAAAAAGGGGGAGATTGAAAGTGCAACTATCCCTAGGTGGTTTTGGTAATTCCTAACAACATATAACTCATTGAGCTAATGCTATTTCAAGATGAATATTTCAGGAAAGCTCAATGATTGGCATGGCATGGATGAGAAAAGTGGACCCCTCAAAATGCTAAGGACAAAAGGATTGGCTCAAGCTCAAAGCTCAAGACTCTACATTTTATATTTTAGTGATCCAAGATCACATTGAGTCTATAGGAAAAGCCAATACTATCAAGGAGGGATGAGGTGTTGCTTAATGGCTTACTTGCTCAAAGTGCTTAGTGATATGCTCCAAAGCCCTCAACTACTTTCTCACATCCACATATGACCTAAACCAAAAGTCAAACTCAGCCCCACCGATTCTTTCTATCCGGCGCCACCGAGTTCAGATGTCTTAGCCACTGCCACAAACCCTAGGCAAATCGGTCTCACCGATAGGGATCTCGGTCTCACCGAGATGGGATTGTAATCTCTCTGTTTCCCTTTGTAACGTTTCGGTACCACCGAGATGAGCGATCGGTCCCACCGAGATTGCAATGTAAAATCTCTATTTCCTTTTCGTAACATTTCGGTCTCACCGAAATGAGCAAAGCGGTCCCACCGAGTTTACCTAACCAACTCTCTGGTTAGCTTATTACCAAAATTGGTCCCACCGAGTTTGTGTAATCGGTCTCACCGAGATTACGTTATGCCCTAACCCTAATCATATCGGTCCTATGGAGTTGCATGTCGGTCCCATCGAAAATCCTAACAATCACTAGATTGGCTGAATCGGTCAGACCGAGTTTATCAATTCGGTCCCATCGAGATTGGCAAGTTGTGTGTAACGGTTAGATTTTGTGTGGAGGCTATATATACCCCTCCACCTCCTCTTCATTCGTGGAGAGAGCCATTAGAACGAACCTACACTTCCAACTTGCATTTTCTGAGAGAGAACCACCTACAGTTGTGTTGAGACCAAGATATTCCATTCCTACCATATGAATCTTGATCTCTAGCCTTCCCCAAGTTGCTTTCCACTCAAATCTTCTTTCCAGCGAATCCAAATCCTGTGAGAGAGAGTTGAGTGTTGGGGAGACTATCATTTGAAGCACAAGAGCAAGGAGTGCATCATCAACACACCATTTGTTACTTCTTGGAGAGTGGTGTCTCCTAGATTGGCTAGGTGTCACTTGGGAGCCTCCGACAAGATTGTGGAGTTGAACCAAGCAGTTTGTAAGGGCAAGGAGATCGCCTACTTCGTGAAGATCTACCACTAGTGATACAAGTCCTTCATGGGCGACGACCATGGTGGGATAGACAAGGTTGCTTCTTCGTGGACCCTTCGTGGGTGGAGCCCTCCGTGGACTCGCGCAACCATTACCCTTCGTGGGTTGAAGTCTCCATCAACATGGATGCACGATAGCACCATCTATCGGAACCACGACAAAAACATCCGTGTCTCCAATTGCGTTTTAATTCTCCAAACCCTTCCCTTTACATTCTTGCAAGTTGCATGCTTTACTTTCCGCTGCTCATATACTCTTTGCATGCTTGCTTGAATTGTGTTAAGATTGCTTGACTTGTGCTAAGTTAGCTAAAATTTGCCAAAGACTGAAATTGGGAAAAGGATAAGTTTTTATTTGGTCAAGTAGTCTAATCACCCCCCCTCTAGACATACTTTCGATGCTACAATGCAATATGACGATCACCGCCCACAACTCTTTGTGTTCTACTCATGCATATCATCTACGCATAGACCTGGCTCGGATGCCACTATTGGGAAACATAGCATGCAATTTCCAAAATAATCCTACGCTCACGCAAGACCTATCTAGGAGATGCATAGCAACGAGGGGGAGAGAGTGTGTCTATGTACCCTCGTAGACCATAAGCGGAAGCGTTTGACAACACGGTTGATGTAGTCGAACTTCTTCTAGCTCCGACCGATCAAGTACCGAATGTACGACGCCTTCGAGTTCTGCACATGTTCATCTTGGTGACGTCCCTTGCCTTCTTGATCCAGCAAGGTGTCGAGGTAGTAGATGAGTTATATCAGCACGACAGCATGGTGACGACGATGGTGAAGTGATTCGCGCAGGGCTCCGCCTAAGCACCGTGAGAATATGACCGAGGGTGTAAACTGTGGAGGGGGCGCCACACACGCTGATATGTTTCCAACATATCTATAATTTTTGATTGTTCCATGCTGTTATTTTATCGTTCTTGGGTGTTTTACAATCATTTTATAGTCATTTTATATCATTTTTTGGTACTAACCTATTGACATAGTGCCCAGTGCCAGTTGCTGTTTTCTGCATGTTTTTTACATCGCAGGAAATCAATATCAAACGGAGTCGAAACGCAACAAAACTCCTAGAGGATTTTTTTGGGCTAGAAGAAAGCCAGTGGGCAAAGGAAGCACCTGGGGGCTTCTCGAGGGGAGCAACACCCACCAGGGCGAGCCAGGAGGCCCAGGCGCGCCCTGGTGGGTTGTGCCCACCTCGGGTGCCCCCTGAACCGCATCTTTGCTCTATAAATACCCAAATATTCTAGAAAACCTAGGGGAGTCAACGAAAATCAATTCTAGCTGTCGTAGAGTCTAGAACCACCAGACCCAATCTAGATACCGTCATGGAGGGGTTCACCACTTCCATTTGTGCCTCTCCTATGATGCGTGAGTAGTTCTTTGTAGACCTACGGGTCCGTTGTTAGTAGCTAGATGGCTTCCTCTCTCTCTCTCTCTTGATTATCAATACAATGGTCTCTTGGAGATCCATATGATGTAAGTCTTTTTGCAGTGTGTTTGTTGGGATCCGATGAACTTTGAGTTTATGATCAGATCTATGTTTTTATCCATGAAGGTTATTTGATTCTTCTTGATCTCTTATATGCATGATTGCTTATAGCCTCGTATTTCTTCTCCAATATTTGGGTTTTGTTTGGCCAACTTGATCTATTTATCTTGCAATGGGAAGAGGTGCTTTGTAGTGGGTTCGATCTTACGGTGCTTGATCCTAGTGACAGAATGGGAACCGACACGTATGTATCGTTGCTACTAAGGATAACAAGATGAGATCTATATCTCCGCAATAGATAAACGGATCTCTTCTACATCAGTTATCGTTCTTATTGCATTACTCCATTTTCTCATGAACTTAATACACTAGATGCATGCTGGATAGCGGTCGGTGTGTGGAGTAATAGTAGTAGATGCAGGCGAGAGTCAGTCTAATAATCTTGGATGCGATGCCTATATAATGATCATTGACTGGATATCATCATGATTATTTGAAGTTCTATCAATTGCCCAACAGTAATTGTTTTCCTACCGTTTGGTATTTTTGTCGAGAGAAGCCACTAGTGAAACCTATGGCCCCTGGGTCTCTTTTCATCATATTTGCCTTTGCGATCTATTGTCCCTTGCATTTATTTTCAGATCTATTAAACCAAAAATACAAAAATACCTTGCTGCAATTTATTTGTTCCGCGATATATTTATCCTATCTACCAATTTTACCTCACATTTTTTGCCTATCTTGAGGCGCCGTGCCCAGAAGGGATTGACAACCCCTTTAACACGTCGGGTTGCGAGTATTTGTTATTTGTGTGCAGGTACTGTTTACGTGGTGTGAGGAGGTTCTCCTACTGGTTCGGTAACCTTGTTTTCATCACTGAGGGAAATACCTACCGTCTCTATACTGCATCACCCCTTCCTCTTTGGGGAAATACCGACGTAGTTCTAGCAGACATCAAAAGGAATTTCTGGTGTCGTTGCCGGGGAGGATCACCTCAAGATAGTCTCCCATCAACGTGCCATTTCTGGCGCCATTGCCGGGGAGGATCTTCAACATCAACCAGGTTCCTAATCACAAATCTCATCTCCTCGCTATTTACATTATTTGCCATTTGCCTCTCGTTTTCCTCTCCCCCACTTCCCAAAAATTTGCCGTTTTATTCGCCCTCTTTTTCCGTTTGCCGTCTTCTCGTCGGATCTGTTTTGACTTCGGAGATGGGGGCCGACGATGTGCGGGACTGGACCCTAGACCCGGACCCTGTCGATTCATTGATTGAGCATCGTCCGGGCACTGTCTTGAACGAACATGGAGTGGTCACACTTCAAGTCCGGCCCCAACCCTTGGGCGGCGTGGACCCAGCAGGCCTCTCGTTTGCAAACGATCTGCTAGATCGGATCCGGGCCATGGGACCCTCCGGTGGTCAGTCCTCGGTCTACGACCGGATTGGGTCCAAATCCGACAACAGGATAATTCACACCCTGCCTATCATGCACCTCGTCGCCACCATTAAAGAATTGGTCGAGGATCCGCCAATGCTAAAAACAATTTACGTCCGGAACAATGACCGTGCTTTGAGCCCGAAACCCACCGATCGCCCCGAAGAAGGTGATATGTCTCCAACGTATCTATAATTTATGAAGTATTCACGCCATGTTTACAACAATTTATGTGGTTTTGGTATGATTTTATTAGAACTAACCCGGACTGACGCTTTTTTCAGCACAACTACTGTGGTGTCATTTTTTGTGCAGAAATAGAAGTTCTCGGAATGGGCACAAAATTTATGGTGATTTTTTATGGACCAAAAGAGACCCCCAAAGCACAAGAGCTAGGCCAGGAAGTGGACGAGGAGTCTACAAGCCTTCTAGGCGCGCCCACCCCCCTAGGGCATGCCCCTGGCTTGTGGACACCCCAGGCACCCCCTGACTTGTTCCCAACGCCAAAAATTCTTATAAATATGGAAACCCCAAGAACCCTAGATGAGAAGTTCCACCGCTGCAAGCCTCTATAGACACAAAAAACCAATTGGGAGCCCGTTTCGCCACCCTGCCAGAGGGGGGAATCATCATTGGAGGCCACCATGATGAGGAAGGAGTAGTTCACCCTCGGGGCTGAGGGTATGTACCAGTAGCTATGTGCTTGATCTCTCTCTCTCTCTCGTGTTCTTGATTTGGCACGATCTTGATGTACCGCAAGCTTTGTTACTATAGTTGGATCATATGGTGTTTCTTCCTCTCTACCTTCTTGTGATGAATTGAGTTTTATCTTTCAGCTTTCACTATTATCGAATTGAATACTTTTATGGATTTGAGAACACTTGATGTATGTCTTGCATGGGATACCCGTGGTGACAATGGGGTGTTCTATTGATTCACTTGATGTATGTTTTGGCACTCAACTCATGGATTCCAAAGGTGACATTGGGGTAATCTATGCATAGGGGTTGATGCATGTTTTCGTCCTTGTTTCTCTGGTAGAAATCTTGGGGCACTCTTTGAAGTTCTTTGTGTTGGATAGAATATTATGAATATGAAGTTATTTGATGCATATCTTATAATTGACCCACGGATACTTGTGGTGACATTGGAGTATCTAGGTGATATTAGGGTTGATGATGTGTATCATATGGTGTTATTTTATTATGAACTCTAGGGCTGTTTGTGACACTTATAGGAATAGCTCAATGGATTGGCCAGAAAGAATAACTTTGAGTCAGCTTCGTACCCTACAAAAAATTTCATCTTATGTTCTCCATGATAGGAACTTCGGTGTGACTCTTTGTTGCATGTTGAGGGATTGTTATGTGATCCAAATATGTTATCATTGTTGAGAGAATTTGCACTAGTGAAAGTATGAACCCTAGGCCTTGTTTTCAAGCATTGCAATACCGTTTTTGCTCACTTTTGTTACTAGTTACCTTGCTATTTTTATATTTTAAGATTACAAAAACCTATATCTACTACCCATACTACACTTGTATCACCATCTCTTTGCCGAACTAGTGCACCTATACAGTTTACCATTGTATAGGGTGTGTTGGAGGCACAAGAGGCTCTTATTTATTTGGTTGTAGGGTTGTTTGAGAGAGACCATCTTCATCCTACACCTCCCACAGATTGATAAACCTTAGGCCATCCACTTGAGGGAAAATTGCTACTGTCCTACAAACCTTTGCTCCTGGAGGCCCAACAATGTCTACAAGAAGAACGTTGCGTAGTAAACATCAAGCTCTTTTCTGGCGCTGTTGCCCGGGAGGTGAGTTCTTGAAGGTATATCTTTATATCTTGCAGTTGAATATTTTAGTTCTTGTTTATCACTAGTTTGGTTTATAAAAGAAAACTACAAAAAATGGAATTGATGTTGCCACATATATTCCATCTTTATAATGTCTTTCTTGAAAATGATGGATCAAAAAATTGTGCCAAAGTGTTAGAAGAAGAAGTGAATAAAATGTTTGGAACTAAATCTTTGAAAGATGAGAATGACTGCAATGTTGTTAGTATGAATTCTATGAATATTCGTGATGCTAATGATATGCAAAGCTACAAGCTTGGGGATGCTATGTTTGATGAAGATGATATTTTTAGTCCCCCAAGTTTTGATGAGCAAATTTATTATGATGAAAGAATGCCTCCTATTTATGATTATTATATTGATGAAAGTGGGTTTGTAAGAGTGCCAACTCTAGGTAGTAATTATCCCACTTTTTTGGAGGGTGTTGAATCTTATTATAATGGTAAATGTGGATTTGGAGAGGTCATGACTTTATTTAGTGATGAATCCACTATTTTGGAAGAGGTTCTAATTGATTAGGATGAGAGAAAAGTTGCTAACTATGATGATTATTGTGATGACACCTATGTCATAAAGAATACTAATAACCATGAAACTTGCCATCATGATTTTAATCAAGTGGCATATGATAGTTTTTTCATTGAGTTTGCTCCCACAACTATTCATGAGAATAAGTTTGCTTATGTGGGAGAGTAATAAAATTTCTCTGCTTGTGGATCATGAAAAGAATGCTTTATGTGATATCTATATTGTTGAATTCATTCATGATGCCACTGAAAATTATTATAAGAGAGGAACATATGCTTTTACATATCTCAATAATATCAAGTTTCCTCTCTATGTGTTGAAACTTTTGAAGTCATGCTTGTTTCGCCTTCCTATGCTAGTTGATTCTTGTTCCCATAAACTATTTACTCAACAAATACCTATGCATAGGAAGAGGGTTAGACTTAAATGTGCTAGTCATATGCTTCATGATGCCCCCATTATGTTTCAATTCTTATCTCTTATGTGAGCATCATTAAAATTATCATGCCTAGCTAAAAATGCATTAAAAAGGCGCTTGTTGGGAGATAACCCAATATATATACCTACTATTTTTGTCTGTTCAAATTATTAAGCTACTGTAGTAATCATGTTTTATAGCTTGTGTTTCAGTAATGTGTCAAGTAAAGCCTTTGGGGTAGTGTGGATGATAGTTGACTTGATTCTGTGCAAAAACAAAAAAGTTTGCTCTCAGCCCAGGAATTTTGAAAATTCACTGGAACGTGATTTTGATCTGAATTTTTTGACACATGATTTATATACAATTTTCCTACGTTTTCCTATTTTTTCAGAATTTTTAGGGTTGCAAAAGTATGCTTGTTCTCCATATCATTACAGACTGTTCTATTTTTGACAGATTCTGTTTTCAATGCATAGTTTGCTTGTTTTAGTGTTTCCATTGCTTATATTAAGTGATATAAATTGTGGAAATGACAGAGTATAGTAGGCATTGTATGAGAACAATTATGAATCTTGTCTTGATAGTACCCAAGAGAATGATTTGATTTATCATACTAACCTATCTCATGAAGTTCTGTTAATTTTTTTCTGATTGAAGTTTTCAAGTTTTGGGTGAGATATCGATATGAGGAGAATAAGGTGTGACAAGACACTAAGCTTGGGGATTCCCAATCAAAGGTAATATTCAAGCAATATCCAAGCAACTAAGCTTGGGTATGCCCCGGAAGCCATCCCCTCTTTCGTCTTCAACATTATCGGTAACCTTACTTGGAGCTATATTTTTATTCTTCACATGATATGTATTTTGCTTGGAGCGTCATTTTTTTTGTTTAGATTTGCTGGAATTTATAATAAGGTTTTGTATCTTTTATTTAAATAAAAGTGTCAAGGATAGCCTTCACCATGCTCAATTTGCAAGTATATGAGTTGCTGTTTCAAAACAGAAAGTTTGTCGCTATTGCAAAAATTCCCTAGAAAAGTCGGAATGTGATAAAAGCTTGAAATATTGACACAATTTAAAATGGTAAATTATATACAGTGTGGTAATTTTTCATATTTGTTTGAGTTAAATAACTATAGATCTTCGTTAGTCCTTTACAGTCTGTTCTGTTTAGACAGATTGCTGTTATGATTGCATGGTTTGCATATGTTTGCTTGTTTAATGATTCTATTTGAGGATAGGAGTATTAAATATGAAGAGCATTTAGTATGCAATGTAAAATTATAATTTTAGTGATTTTCTACAGTAGAGAATGATAAGGTTTTGCATTGATTTATACTAACTTATCTCACGAGTTCTTGTTGAGTTTTGTGTGGATGAAGTTTTTAAAAATAAGGGGAACTATGACATGAGAGGAATTAAGGAGACACGAGAGCTCAAGCTTGGGGATGCCCAAGGCATCCCTAGTTAATATTTCAAGAAGTCTCAAGCATCTAAGCTTAGGATGCCCCGGTTGGCATCCCACCTTTCTTCTTTAACAATGATCGGTCAGTTTTGGTTGAGCCTAAGTTTTTGCTTCTTCACATGATATGCGGTATACTTGGAATGCCATTTTATTTTGTTTTGCTTGTTGTTTGAATAAAATAATTAAGATCAATATTTTCTTTATGAGAAAGAGTCTTCACATAGCTACTTAATTATTTGACAACTCATTGATCTTCACTTATATCTTTTTTGGAGTAGTTTGTCATTTACTCGTGTGATTCACTTATATCCTATGAGTAAATGGTTGAATGATTTGAATATCATAAACCTGAAATTATATATGTTTCATATGCTTATCCCATGTGGAGTAATGAATTCACATATAAGAAGTATAGATGGTAAATTTATTGAAAGTTAGCAAACATAGTATTGGTCACTTGAACAATTCATGAAAGAATATTGAAGGAAGAGAGGTTTCACATATAAATATACTATCTTGGACATCTTCTATGATTGTGAGCCCCATTAATTATTTTCAAACTTGAGCAAATTAGTTGAAGTTGGACAAGGAAGACAACATAATGAGTTATGCTTGGGTATATTTGTATAGAAGTTATATTGTTATGGATCCTTCAACATGTGGTGCTTGCTATTTGGAATCTTTTGCTAGCCAAATTTTTTGTACTAAGCAGGAATACTGCTTGTGCATCCAAAATCCTTAAACCAAGTTCTTCCATGAGTGTTCACCATATCAACCTATATGTGGTATTTACCTGCCGTTCCAAGTAAATTTGCATGTGCCACCTCTAATCATTCAAATAAGCATCTGTTTTGTGTACCCGTACCGCTCATGAAGTGGCAGGGAGTGGTCAGTGTCTTCCATGCTAAGTGGGTTACTCTCATTATGGGTGTTTAGTCACTTTTCATTGTACAAGAGAGGCTAGTAATAGGGATGCCCAGTCCCATGATCAAAACGAAAAATAACGAAACAAACTCCCCCGGAAGTTGATTGTATGGAGGGCACCCGAGGATTCGGCTAGCCATGGCTTGTGTTTGAATGGTTGAGAGGAAGTAAACTTTACCTTTCCGCTTGGGAACCGCCTATAATATGTTTAGCATGGAAGATATTGAGATCTCTCGATCATTATGTTGAGAGGAAAGGCATGGCACTCTAAATGTATTCATCTCTGTTTTAAGCTCCAAGCTCTGGCACCTCTGCAAATCCCTGCTTCCCTCTGCAAAGGGCCTATCTTTTACTTTTATTTTTGATTGAGTCAATTTCTTATTCCAACCTATTCTTTAGTTGGTAAGCATCATGTGATGGGGAAAGATCTAAGCATATATGGCCATTCAAATATATTTGATCTTGAATTATTATTGTTGACAATTATCTATATGATAAATAAGTTGGGAGGCAAAACACTAAGCCCCTATCTTTCTCTGTGCTCGATGGATGCTATTTGTTCTAAAAATCTGCTTTGAGTGGTAGCAATCATGGAAGACTATATGATAGTTGAGTATGTGGAATTTGCTAAATCAAAGATCTTACATAGACCCTTCCTGAAAATAAGATGAATTGCAATTGTTTGATGACTGAGAACATAGTTTGTTAGTTTTCAAGAAAGTTTATGGTCTATGCTTTAACATGTGAATAGCTTGCTACTTGATCATGAGAAGTTTTATGAGATGAGCTACTGTTTATGATATATAATGATGTTAGAAGAAGTGATTGAAAATATCATTGATCAAACTTGTGCACTTGCTCGCATTGACACTTCATAAATTATTCCTTTTATCATTTACCTACTCGAGGACGAGCAGGAATTAAGCTTGGGGATGCTGATACGTCTCCAACGTATCTACAATTTATGAAGTATTCGTGCCATCTTTACAACAATTTATATGGTTTTGGTATGATTTTATTAGAACTAACCCAGATTGCTGCTGTTTTCAGTAGAACTACCATGGTGTCGTTTTTTTGTGCAGAAATAAATGTTCTCGGGATGGGCTGAAAATTTATGGTGATTTTTATGGACCAAAGAGACCGCTGAAGCACAAGAGCTGGGCCAGGAAGTGGATGAGGAGTCCACAAGCCCTCTAGGCACGCCCACCCCCTAAGGTGCGCCCCTGGCTTGTGGACACCTCAGGCACCCCCGCTGACTTGTTTCCAATGCCAAAAAGTCTTATAAATATGGAAACCCCCAAAAAGAACCCTAGATGAGAAGTTCCGCTTCCGCAAGCCTCTGTAGCCATGAAAACCAATCGGGAGTCCGTTCTGACACCCTGCCGTAGGGGGAAATCATCACCGGAGGCCATCTTCATCATCCCGGTGGCCACCATAATGAGGAGGGAGTAGTTCACCCTTGGGGCTGAGGGTATGTACCAGTAGCTATGTGCTTGATCTCTCTCTCTCTCTGTCTCTCTCTCTCTCTCTCTCTCTCTCGTGTTCATAATTTGGCACGATCTTAATGTACTGCGAGCTTTGTTACTATAGTTGGATCATATGGTGTTTCTCCCTCTACCTTCTTGTGATGAACTGAGTTTTACCTTTGAGGTTTCACTATTATCGGATTGAATACTTTTATGGATTTGAGAACACTTGATGTGTGTGTTACATGGGATACCCGTGGTGACAATGGGGTGTTTCTATTGATTCACTTGATGTATGTTTTGGCACTTAACTCCTGGATTCCCGAGATGACATTGGGGTAATATATGCATAGGGGTTGATGCACGTTTTTGTCCTTGTTTCTCTGGTAGAAATCTTGGGGCCCTCTTTGAAGTTCTTTGTGTTGGATTGAATATTATGAATCTAAAGTTGTTTGATGCATATTGTATAATTGACCCACGAATACTTGTGGTGACATTGGAGTATCTAGGTGACTAGGGTTAATTGATGTGTATCATATGGTGTTATTTTATTACGAACTCTAGGGCTGTTTGTGACACTTATAGGAAAAGCTCAATGGATTGATCGGAAAGAATAACTTTGAGGTGGTTTCGTAACCTACAAACAATTTCATCTTATGTTCTCCGTGATAGGAACTTTGGAGTGACTCTTTGTTGCACGTTGAGGGATTGTTATGTGATCCAAATATGCTATCATTGTGAGAGAATTTGCACTAGTGAAAGTATGAATCCTAGGCCTTGTTTTCAAGCATTGCAATACCATTTTTGCTCACTTTTGTTACTAGTTACCTTGCTGTTTTTATATTTTCAAATTAGAAAAACCTATATCTACTATCCATACTACACTTGTATCACCATCTGTTCGCTGAACTAGTGTACCTACACAATTTACCATTGTATTGGGTGTGTTGGGGACACAAGAGACTCTTTGTTATTTGGCTGCATGGTTGTTTGAGAGAGACCATCTCCATTCTACGCCTCCCACGGATTGATAAACCTTAGGTCATCCACTTGGGTAAAATTGCTACTATCCTACAAAACTCTACGCTTGGAGGCCCAACACGAGTCTACAAGAAGAAGGTTGCGTAGTAGACATTAGAAGGTCCGGAGCCAAACTCCGACCTAAACCGTGATTTTGAGCCTCCATCACCACCCGATGACAGTGCAGATGCCAGATCCAGTACGTCAAGTGCTTCACGGACTGCGGACACCGCCGCTAGAGCCCCGGAAATACAACCGGGGGCAATACAGATTTTTTTCCCACCGACCCCCCATGTCGCGTACTCCCCAGACAATTCGGATCCTCCGGACATCTGGGATTTGATGCACGTAAAGGAGCATCCCAGAGAAACAGTCCACCATTATTGGGCTAGATTCCTCCTAGTGAAAGAAAAAAAATCACAAGTTACTGTGACCAAGATATAATCGCGACTTTTCGGTCTAACTGCCAAGACGAGGGGCTTCTCAACGCCCTCGCCCGTCGCCATGTGAAAAGCCTCAACAAGTTATCAGAACTGGTATGCAAATACTACACCATGGAGAGCCCCTGGAAGGAACAACAAATGTGCACGGAGTCAAACCACGCCGAACAGTCAAACACAATCAGGGAAAAGTGTGCACACGCACATCGGTCGCCTGAACACGAGGCCCCTGAAAAAAGAAACAGATCCCTCGCTGGACCTAGATCGGTCATCCATGAACTATTGGACAAGGCATATCCCGTACACTTGGCCCTGCTAAACACAAATCCAGCTCATAGACTTCGAGCCTGTTGGGTTGTTAGACGGGTCACCAAAAGCGATGAAGCCATACTCCGCCTTCAGACCCCCAGTAAAGGATCAGAAACACCCCCATACAATGACAACAACGTATTAACCATCTATGAGACTTTCTCCTCAAACAATTAGAGGAAAAGAGCTGTTCGAGAGCTCAACCAAGTCCACCAGGTCAGAGCAACAAGCTCCTGGACAGACACCGATCACCTTTGACGCAGAGGATGAACCAAGAACTTGATCCATCAGAGCACCTGCCGCACTAGCCCTCGACCCTATCATGGATGGCTTTAGATTAACCAAGATGCTTATGGATGGGGGCAACGACCTAAACCTCATTTACGAAGATACCATTGACAATATTCAATTTGACAGGTCTTGAGTCGAGAAAAGTTACACTACATTCCGGGGAATCATCCTCGACAAGGAGGCGTGCTGCCCCAAACGAATCACTCTAGATGTAGTATTTGGCACTCCAACAAACTATATGACCGAATAACTACTCTTCCACAATGTACCCTTCCATAGCGGATACCACGCTCTATTGGGGCATGACACATTCTCAAAGTTTTAGGTTGTACCCATATAGGGTACATGAAACTCAAAATGCCAGGGCCCAATGGTGTGATCACAATAACGAGTAACGCAAACAAAAACCTTCGAGCCAAAAATAAAACGTCATCCCTGGCCCTTGAGGCACTATCCAAGGCTCTCGCAGCCGAGGAGCCGACCGCGCTGCGTACAGTGGTGGGCAGGGATGACGTCACCCTCAGTAAAAGACCCAAGTTCACATCCTTCAAACTAGCTGAGGAGACCGTCAAGTTCCCAGTGCACCCGACAGACCCCACTAAAGTGGCGACCATTGAAGCCCAGTTGGACCCGGAGATCGACGAGACGCTGTGCACATTCTTGTGCGAAAATTGGGACTTATTCGCCTGGCACCCGTCGGACATGCCAGGTATCCCACACAGGCTGACAGAGCACAGTCTGAACATAATCAAGGGCTTCAAGCCAGTAAAATAGACACTTCGCCAATTTTCCGAACCCAAACGTCAAGCCATGGGGGAAGAACTAGCTAAACTACTCGAAGTCGGATTCATCAGAGAAATAAAACACCCCGACTGGCTGGCAAATCTGGTCATGGTACCTAAAAAAGACAAATCCTGGCGGCTGTGTTTCGATGTCAAAGACCTCAACATGGCTTGCCCCAAGGATCCCTTCCCTCTGCCCCGAATAGACCAGAGCATCGACACAACCGCCGGACACGACTTGCTATGTTTCCTTGACGCCTACTTGGGGTATCATCAAATCAAGATGAAGGAGTCTGATCAGCTAGCAACCACGTTTATCACACCCTATGGGTCATTCTGCTTCAATACAATGCCCTTCGGTTAAAAAATGCTGGCGCAACATATCATCGCATGATTCAAACGTGCCTAGAAAACCAAATCGGTATAACAGTTGAAGCCTATGTGGATGATGTGGTCATTAAGACCAAACATGTCGGCCAGTTGGTCGACGACCTCTGTCTCATCTTCGAAAACTTTAGAACATACGAATATGGCTTAACCCGGACAAATGTATCTTCAGAGTCCCCGCGGGAAAACTGCTCAGATTCATTGTCTCCCATAGAGGGATAGAAGCCAATCCGGCAAAAATCCGAGCTCTGTCCCAACTGGCAATACCCACAAAACTAAAACACGTCTAGAAGCTGGCCGATTGCGTTGCAGCTTTGAGTCGTTTCATCTCTCACCTCGGCAAAAAGGCCCTGCCGCTCTATAAATTGCTCAAAAATACCCAAAACCTCGAATGGACGGATGAGCCAACAACCGCACTAGAGGAGACAAAGACTCTACTAGCTGGCAACCCCATTTTGACAGCACCTGGCATAGCTGAACTAATGTTGTTATACATCTCGGCTGATGTCTACTATGCAACTTTATTCTTGTAGACTCATGTTGGGCCTCCAAGCGCAGAGTTTTGTAGGAGAGTAGCAATTTTCCCTCAAGTGGATGACCTATAGTTTATCAATCCGTGGGAGGCATAGGATGAAGATGGTCTCTCTCAAACAACCCTGCAGTTAAATACCAAAGAGTCTCTTGTGTCCCCAACACACCAAATACAATGGTAAATTGTATAGGTGCACTAGTTCGGTGAAGAGATGGTGATACAAGTGTAGTAATGATAGTAGATATTGATTTTGTAATAAGAACAATAAAAAACAACAAGTTAGCAAGTAACAAAAGTGAGCGCAAAAAGTATTGCAATGCTTGAAAATAAGGCCTAGGGTCCATACTTTTGCTAGTGCAATCTCTCAACAATGCTAATCTAATTGAATAACATAACCATCCCTCAATGTGCGATGAAGAATCACTCCAAAGTTCTTATCTAGTGAAGAACATAAGAAGAAATTGTTTGTAGGGTACGAAACCACCTTAAAGTTATTATTTCCGTTCGATCTATTCAAGAGTTCATACTAAAATAACACAAGGCTATTCTTTCCATTTGATCTATCCAAGAGTTCGTACTAAAATAGCACCATATGATACACATCAACCAACTCTAATGTCACCTAGATACTCCAATGTCACCACAAGTATCCATGAGTTAATTATACGATACGCATCAAACAATTTCAGATTCATAATACTCAACCCAACACAAAGGACCTCAAAGAGTGCCCCAAGATTCCTGCCGGAGAAAGTAGGATGAAAACGTGCATCAACCCCTATGCATAGATTACCCCAATGTCACCTCGGGAATCCGCGAGTTGAGTGCCAAAACATATATCAAGTGAATCAATATAGTACCCCATTGTCACCATGGGGTATTCATATGCAAGACATATATCAAGTGCTCTTGAATCCATAAAAGTATTCAATCCGATAAAATGAAATTTCAAAGGGAAAACTCAATTCATCACAACAAGATAGAGAGGGAGAAACACCATATGATCCAACTATATTAACAAAGCCTGTGATACATCAAGATCATGCCATCTCAAGAACACGAGAGAGAGAGAGAGAGAGAGAGAGAGATTAAACACATAGTTTCTGGTACAAACCCTCAGCCCCGAGGGTGGACTACTGATGTCTACTGCGCAACCTTCTTCTTGTAGACGTTGTTGGGCCTCCAAGTGCAGAGTTTTGTAGGACAGTAGCAAATATCTGTCAAGTGGATGGCCTAAGGTTTATCAATCCGTGGGAGGCATAGGATGAAGATGGTCTCTCTCAAACAACCCTGCAACCGAATAACAAAGAGTCTCGTGTCCCCAACATACCCATTACAATGGTAAATTGTATAGGTGCACTAGTTTGGCAAAGAAATGGTGATACAAGTGCAATATGGATGATAGATATAGGTTTTTATAATCTAAAAATATATAAAAAAGCAAGGTAGCAAGCGATAAAAGTGAGCGAAAACGGTATTGCAATGCTTTGAAACAAGGCCTAGGGTTCATACTTTCACTAGTGCAAGTTCTCTCAACAATGATAACATAATTAGATCATATAACAATCCCTCAACGTGCAACAAAGAGTCACTCCAAAGTCATTAATAGCGAAGAACAAACGAAGAGATTATTGTAGGGTACGAAACCACCTCAAAGTTATTCTTTCCGATCAACCCATTGGGCTATTCCTATAAATGTCACAAATAGCCCTAGAGTTCATAGTAAAATAACACCTTAAGACACATATCAACCAAAACCCTAATGTCACCTAGATACTCCAATGCCACCTCAAGTATCCGCGGGTTTGATTATACGATATGCATCACACAATCTCATATTCATCTATTCAAACCAACACAAAGACCTTCAAAGAGTGCCCCAAAATTTCTACCAGAGAGTCAAGACGAAAACGTGTGCCAGCCCCTATGCATAAGTTCACAAGGTCACAGAACCCGCAAGTTGATCACCAAAACATACCTCAAGTTGAACACATGAATATCCCATTGTCACCACGGATAAGCACATGCAAGACATACATCAATTGTTCTCAAATCTTTAAAGACTCAATCCAATAAGATAACTTCAAAGAGAAAACTCAATCCATTACAAGAAGATAGAGGGGAAGAAACATCATAAGATCCAACTATAATAGCAAAGCTCGTGGTACATCAAGATCATGCCATATCAAGAACACGAGAGAGAGAGAGAGAGAGAGAGAGAGAGAGAGAGAGATCAAACACATAGCTATGGGTACATACCCTCATCCCTGAGAGTGAACTACTCCCTCCTCATCATGGAGAGCATCGGAATGATGAAGATGGCCACCGGTGATGATTCCCCCCTCCGGCAGTGTGCTGGAACAGGGTCCGGATTGGTTTTTGGTGGCTACAGAGGCTTGCGGGTGGAACTCCCAATCTAGGTTATGTTCTGGAAGTTTGGGGATATATAAGAGGTGTTAGCGTCGGGAACAAGTCAGGGGGTCCCAAGGCAGCCACGAGGTAGGAGGGCGTGCCTAGGGGGTAGGGCATGCCCTCCACCCTCGTGGTGGCCTCGGGACTCTTCTGGTCCATCTTCGATGCTCCGTGGGCTTCTTCTGGTCCAAAAACAATCTCCGTGAATTTTCAGATCAATTGGACTCCGTTTGGTATTTCTTTTCTGCAAAACTCAAAAACAAGGAAAAACAGAAACTGGCACTGGGCTCTAGGTTAATATGTTACTCCCAAAAATCATATAAAATAGCATATAAATGCATATAAATCATCCAAGATAGATAATATAATAGCATGGAACAATTAAAAACTATATATACTTTGGAGACGTATCAACTACCCCCTCCTCCTCATGGTGGCCATACGGATGATGAAGATGGCCTCCGGTGATGATTTCCCCCTTCGACAGAGTGCCGAAACAGGGTCTAGACTGGTTTTTCATGGCTACAGAGGCTTGCGGCAGTGGAACTTTTGATCTAGGGTTATCTTCGTGGTTTTGGAATATTTGGGAATTTATAGGGCGAAGAGGCGGTGCGGGAGGCCACCGAGGTGGGCACAACCCCCAGGGCGCGTCCAGTTGGGTTGTGCCCCCCTCGGCGCACCCCTTTGGTACTTCTTTGGCCATGTTGTTGCTTCTCGTCCATCAAAATTCTCCAAAAAGTTTTGCTGCGTTTGGTATTGATATTCTACGAAGTAAAAAACAAGCAAAAAACGGCAACTGGCACTGGGCACTATGTAAATAGGTTAGTCCCAAAAATGATATAAATTTGCTATAAAATGATTGTAAAACATCCAAGAATGATAATATAACAGCATGGAATAATAAAAAATGATGTATA
This sequence comes from Triticum timopheevii, assembly GCA_963921465.1. Classification (NCBI taxonomy): domain Eukaryota; kingdom Viridiplantae; phylum Streptophyta; class Magnoliopsida; order Poales; family Poaceae; genus Triticum; species Triticum timopheevii. The sequence goes on along the minus strand of OY997264.1, from coordinate 168,695,099 downwards.
CGTTGGAGACGTATCATCGGCCACAAACCAGGTTGTAAGCATTGTCCTTGTGGTAGAGCAGGAGGCAGAAGGACACAAGTTCAAGGTGCAAAAACCTGTCTATTATGTTTCGGAAGCAATCACCCCATGCAAATCCTAGTATCCGCACTATCAGAAGATCGCCTACACAGTTTTCATGGCATCCCGCAAACTCCGACAATACTTTCAAGAGTGTTTGATCACCATGGCATCCGAAGTACCCTTAAATGATATTATCAATAATAGGGACGCCACGGGCTGCATCGCCAAATTGGTGATAGAACTCCTGCCTTTCAAATTGTGTACAAGCCACGTCACACTATTAAATATCATGTGCTAGCTGATTTTCTGGCTGAATGGATGGAGGTCGAACTTCCTCGGGACTATAGTACGTACTCACACTGGACAATGTATTTTGATGGTTCCCAAATGCTGGCCGAACTGGGGGCTGGAGTAATCCTCACGTCCCCCATGGGCGACACCATTTGGTACGTACTAAAGATTATGTACACAGACTCCAACAACGCGGCCAAATACGAAGCCCTGTTGCATGGTCTTCGGATGGCAACCTCGATGGGTGTTCGACGGCTTGAGGTGAGAGGATATTCCAACCTCGCCATCTCCCAAGCCAGTGGCGAGTTTGACGCCAAGGACCCAAAAATGGCGGCATCCGAAATGTCGTCCTAAGAATATCAACCCAGTTTGAAGGGTTAGAATTTCACCACGTCTCTAGAGACAGTAACCAAGCTGCAGATATCCTCGTCCGTATGGGCGCTAAACGTGACCCTGTCCCCAAAAACACCTTTCTAGAGCGGCTTTTCAAGCCATCCGTGGTGTGGCAGAATGGAGACCAGGATACAACAATCAACGGGCCTGAGCAAATCGTCCCTCCAGCCATCGAGCCAGACGATGATATCATCGGTGGCTCGATAGTTGAAGAGACTGCTTCCGCTCATGAGGCCATGAGCATAATTTCATCATGGACTGAGCCTTTCCTTGCCTACCTTCCGCGGCAAGAACGAGGCATGGGGCATAATCCAGCATTCCAAACCTATAAGGTCCATGAGGGTAAGCTATACAAGAAAAGCACTGTCGGTGTCAAAACCGGCGAATCTCGGGTAGGGGGTCCCGAACTGTGCGTCTAGGCGGATGGTTACAGGAGACGAGGGACACGATGTTTTTACCCAGGTTCGGGCCCTCTCGATGGAGGTAAAACCCTACGTCCTGCTTGATTAATATTGATGATATGGGTAGTACAAGAGTAGATCTACCACGAGATCAAGGAGGCTAAACCCTAGAAGCTAGCCTATGGTATGATTGTTATAATGTATGTTGTCCTACGGACTAAAGCCCTCCGGTTTATATAGACACCAGAGAGGGCTAGGGTTACACAGAGTCGGTTACAATGGTAGGAGATCTACATATCCGTATCGCCAAGCTTGCCTTCCACGCCAAGGAAAGTACCTTCCGGACACGAGCCGGAGTCTTCAATCTTGTATCTTCGTAGTCTTGGAGTCCGGCGGATAATGATAGTCCGGCTGTCCGGACACCCCCTAGTCCAGGACTCCCTCAGTAGCCCCTGAACCAGTCTTCAATGACGATAAGTCCGGCGTGCATAATGTTCGGCATTGCAAGGCGGGTTCCTCCCTTGAATAATCCAGAGAAGATCATGAACACCAGGATAGTGTCCGGCTCTGCAAAATAAATTCCACATTCCACCGTAGAGAGAATAACATGTACACTTAGTTCAATCTGCTGACGTATTATGCGGCATAACATCACACCGCCACAAGGCCTTTGTTTGAATTACTATACCACCTCAGCACGTTTAGCGAAGCGATTCCCTTGGCACGTCTTGTCGAAGCAGAGATCGTGTTCCCCTTATTCTGGGATTCTCATCAATACGTGCGTGGGTAACCCAACCGCGCCATTGATAGTGGCGCTTGGGAGATAAGCGAGTTTTACCAGGCTGGTGGGGGACGTATAGTTTTGTCCGCCTATATATAAGGGATAAGGATTCACCTTCTCACCTACGCCTTCTTCCTCCTTTGCTTATCCATCCCCGCGAACTCAAGCTCCAACGCCCGAGCTCGCGCATCTCGCCTCAACCTTCTCCGAATATGTCCGGAGCGGGAGGTAAATGGTTAGCCTCCACCGTCAAGGAGGAGGACATCACCAAGCTGCGCAGCGCCGGATACCTTTCCGGCGATATCGCGCATCGGCTGCCCGACGAGGGGCAGCTCATCCCTACCCTCGGGCCTCATGAGAGGGTCGTCTTCCTCCCCCACTTCCTCCGCGGACTGGGCTTTCCGCTCCATCATTTGTCCGGGGGCTCATGTTTTACTACGGCCTGGATTTCCACGATCTGGCGCCGAACTTTATCCTCAACATCTCGACGTTTATCGTCGTGTGCGAGGCTTTCCTCTGCATCCGGCCCCACTTCGGCCTGTGGCTCAAGACCTTTAACGTCAAGCCGAAGGTTGTGAAGGGAGGCAAGCGGAATGCGGAGGCACCATGTTGAGCAAATTGCCCAACGTCCCTTGGCTAGAAGGGACCTTCGTGGACTCCGTCAAGGGGTGGCAATCGGGGTGGTTCTACATCACCGAGCCGCGCAAATCCACATGGGCGGCGGCCCCTGAGTTTAGATCTGGCATCCCCATGCAGCTCATGTCCTGGAAAGAGAAGGGCTTGCGGTGGGGGAATCCGGTGGAGGTGACGGGACTCCGAGCATGTATCAAGAAGATGGTGAGCAATAGGCTCAGGCTCGTCGACGTGGTCCAGGTCATGCTCATCCGGCGGATCCTCCCATGCCAAGAACGGGCATTTAATTTGTGGGAGTTCAATCCGAAACAGCACCAGGCGCTAAGTAGGCTCTTTGATACAACATATGAAGGCGCCTGGAGGGTGCTGTTCAAGGGCGCCGAAGCCCCCGCGTCTGCGACCGAAGACCGCGGATTCAGCTCGCAGCATCCAACTGACGAGGTAAGTGATTCAACCCCATTACGGGATACTTGTGATAATTAGATTGACTCTAGTGAGGTTTCATTCTACCCCTTCGTTTGACAGGAATGGATGGAGAAGGCCAAGCTGCTCATCAGCCCGGCTCCCATGCCAGAAGACCCAGCGGACGCCCGCTTAACAGGGCTGCTGGTCCCGGCACCGCACGTGGTGCCGGAGAAGAAGGCCAAGAAGGTGGCCGCGGGGACTCAAAAGAGTTCCCGCAATCAGGCATCTGACGACGACGAGGACTCCTCCCCCGAAGACGAGGAGGAGTACTCTCTCCCGGAGGAGGGAGAGAAGAAAAGGAAGGCTTCCCCCATCGGGGAGGCCGAAGGGTCCAAGAGGGGGAGAACTATCCCCCCGGACAGTTCCGCCAACATCAGCGTTGGCGAGGATGAGTGGCCTCCAAGGGCCAGGCGTCCAGCAAGATCGTAAGTATCCGGATCCTTGATGTGTAATTTCTTTTATGTCGCGTAGTATCCTTCTAACGCCGCATTCTGCCCGTAGTCCGGCCAATGATGATCTCCCCGACTCATCGAGCAGGTCATTGGCCTCGTCGGATGTGAATTCCATCCCGACTGCCTCCACCCCACGCGCCGACGAGGACGTCGAGGTGGGATCCCTGAGAGGGACCCATCAGGAGGAGGCTCCGGAGGCGCCGTCAGGCAGCCTCCCGGACTTCGTGCCGGACTCTACACCGGAACCCGCAGTGGTTCCAGAGTCCGGCAAGCGGCCCCTTCGAAAGAAGGGCAGGACCGTGACGCCGGCGGCCTCCGTCCAACCGGAGGCGCCGGATAACCTACTGGAGGCGCTTAAAGGCGCTTCCATCGAGGAAGAACACCGCACTATCATGAGTGCGGTGATTGAGAAGGTTCAGCTCGCTAAGAGCGGGCTGACTGAAGCCTGCAGCAGCCTTTTAACAGGCTTTGAGGTAAAAAGTTAAAATTATGTAATATAATACCGCATAGACAGTAGCCCCTGATGCTTAGTTCGGTGTTCGGAAAGAAAAGCCGGACTAAGGATCTATAACAAGATATACGCAGGGTTGCCTAAAAATATGTCAATATGGGTTTGCAGGCTGCACTGCTGACCTCTGCCGCACTAACGGCGGAGGTTGACGTGCTGAAGAAGGAACTCGAGCGGTCCGAGCAAGAGCTCGGCCATGCAAAGAAGCAGCTCGAGGAAAAAGAAGGTGAGTAACACCTCTTTGAATAAGTACCTTACAGAAAAGGATTTTGGTTGCAAATAAAATTAACAAGGATAATATGTGCATTGCAGGGGCCACTAACGAGGTGGCAACCCTGAAGGATGCTGTGTCCGCGGCCGAACGCAGTGCGGCCGCGGAACGGGCTGAGCGAGAAAAGCAAGAGGCATGGGTGGCGGAAGTTCGGCAAGAGCTCCAGGTTCTCATGGAAAAACATGAGAGTTTGGAGCGTGACTCCAAGACTCGAGAGTCCGAGCTTGCCTCGGCTCTCGAAAGTGCCAAGTCCGCCAAGGCCGAGGCCCATAAGGCCCTTCAGGAGGTTGAGGACATAAAGAAGATAGCGGCGGGTAAGGCGTTTTTCATGCAAAGCAGGCATGTTAATGTGAACTACCTGATACTTACCCGAATTCGGAGCTCTCCAGGGGCGTTTGCAGATCTGCCACGTAGTGCGTCTGATGCCGCCGCATTCTATCATGGCGAGCAGGGGAGCTCGACGGAGAAGGTCTTTTGGTCTCAGTATACTGAGGCTGGCCATCCGGTGCCCCCAAGCGACCAGCTGAAGCAGCTGGTCGAACTCCACAAGGTAGCTGAGGAGGCCATGAAGGGCCTCATAGTCCGGCTGTGGCCTGGACAGGCCATGCCTGGTAGCTACTTTGGCCTCGTGCGGCGACTGATGGATGCATTGCCCAGGCTGGATGTAGTCAAGCGCTCCGCCTGTATCGAAGGTGCTCGTCGGGCCCTTGCCCGCATAAAGGTGCAATGGGGCAGATTGGATGCGGAGAAGCTTCTCACGAACCCACCGCCGCCGGGCAAGGAGTATCGCACACCGGAGAAGTATTATAAAATTGTCCTGAAGGGAGCCTGCAATATTGCAGATGAGTGCTCCCGAAATGTAATCTTTGAGTGAACTCGCTGTTTATTTATCCTGTGCGCTGAAAACTTCGTTCATATGCGCCATGAGCAACGCTTGTTTAATTTAAAATATTACCTTCTGTGCGGCCGTTTATAAAATCTGAGAGATGGCAAGTCGTTGGCTTCAGCCCCCAAGCCACAAGTGCTGGGGTGTTCGGGATAAACTTGAGCACTCTTGTTCCCATTTTTGGGTCCATCTAGGGAGGCGCTCAACACGACGAACAAGGCAACCGGACTTATAATGCTTGAACACTCTCACTTAGCCATAGAATTCTATAATTTTAAATTTCGGCGAAGCCCCTGGTATTCGGAAGACCGAATCCGGGGCGCTATCCACGCCTTCATCGGACATTATCCGGAACTTCGCTCGAAGCGGCGTGAGTCTTTAAGGACCCGAAAAAACCTCTCAAACAGCGACCAGTCTCTCGCCTTATCATGCCAGTCAGTTTTAGCTTTCTCCACTGAGGCGTTAACCCGGCTCAACCGAGGCGCAATCGCAGTGGTTCTCCCAGTGCCACCTTAGCCGACAGAACGGAACGTAAGGCACCAAAACGTGGGAGCCGGGCAAACCCAACTATTGACCCAAGACATGATTCGGAGCCGATTCATATAATGTTATAAGTTCGGGGTGCCGCACTTGTGAAAGTGTTCAGACTTTATCACACCATAGAGTGGGGAACATAAGCCCCTGGTGTATTATACCGTATCAAAATATACGGGTGCCAGATGTCATATAATGAGCATATATATATAATGTAATGCAATTGCGATCATAAAGGTGCTGCATTATTAGTGAAAGAAAAGTCTGCTAGTAGAGCGGACTGATACAAATAGTGCGGTAAGCAAGGGATTTGGACTAAATAAACATGTCCCCCTCCAGGGATGAGCTGCGGATTTGGTGTATATAATTGATTTTAATGCTCGTAATTGAGACCACCTGAGTGTTCGACGCGGCCTTCTTTGGTCCCTGGCTGTTGCATCATGAGTTCGGCAGGTTCACCGCCGGACAGGGCTTCTGGTTAACAGAGTCCTGTGTACAAAAAATAAGAAAAATAATAAAAAGAGGGGCACATTTGCGAGCCCCTGGTGTGGTCGAACCGCACTCTGGGTCCGTTGTGATCATGCCCCCTCCCCTGTGCCCATGGTATCTCCAAAGCGTAATGATGTACGCGGAGTGTTATTCTTGCGATCATACGCGGGCGAGGGTTGGGGCCGCATTGCTACGCGTGCTCTGATCGCGCCAGTTGGTCTTGGTTGGCATTGCTCCGGGCGCGCTTTGCTGTATCCGGCCGTTTAACGGCCGGACTCGAGAATTGCCTTAGAAGGCTGCTCTGTACTTCTGCCGCGAGAGCCGCTGTATGTTCCTCCGTTCGGAGGGAGCGTTCCGTATTCCCATTGACCGTGATGACTCCACGAGGGCCTGGCATCTTGAGCTTTAGGTATGCATAGTGCGGCACCGCATTGAATTTGGCAAACGCGGTTCGCCCGAGTAGGGCATGATAGCCGCTGCGAAACGGGACTATGTCGAAGATTAACTCTTCGCTCCGGAAATTATCCGGGGATCCAAAGACCACTTCCAGTGTGACTGAGCCTGTACAATTGGCTTCCACTCCTGGTATGACACCTTTAAAGGTTGTCTTTGTAGGTTTAATCCTTGATGGGTCTATGCCCATTTTGCGCACTGTATCCTGATAAAGCAGGTTCAGGCTACTGCTGCCGTCCATCAGGACTCTCGTGAGGTGGAACCCATCGACGATTGGGTCTAAGACCAATGCGGCGAATCCGCCATGGCGTATGCTGGTCGGATGGTCTCTTCGATCGAAAATGATCGGACAAGAGGACCATGGGTTGAACTTTGGGGCGACTGGCTCCATCGCATAGACGTCCCTTAGTGCGTGTTTCCTCTCCCTCTTGGGTATGTGGGTCGCGTATATCATATTCACCGTCCGTACTTGTGGGGGAAAACCCTTCTGTCCTTTGTTGTTCGGCGGCCGGGTCTCTTCCTCGTCATCGCTATTTAGCCCCTTGTCATTGTTTTCGGCAATTAACTTGCCGGCCTGCTTGAACACCCAGCAATCTCTATTGGTGTGGTTAGCTGGCTTTTCAGAGGTGCCATGTATCTGGCATGAGCGGTCGAGTATTCGGTCCAGATTGGACGGACCCAGAGTGGTTCTTTTAAATGGCTTCTTCCGTTGACCGGGTTTAGAGCCTCGGAATCCGGCATTGACCGCCGTATCCTCCTTATCGTCGCCGTTAATTCGGCGCTTGTTTTTGTTTCGACGTGACCTGCCGTTGTTGTCCTTAGTATCCGGACTGCCAGAATTTTTACGGAGATTGTTGCTGCGGGCTAGCCAGCTGTCCTCTCCCGCACAAAAGCGGGTCATTAAAGATGTGAGGGCTGCCATGGATTTCGGCTTTTCCTGCCCCAGGTGCCGGGCTAGCCATTCGTCCCAGATGTTATGTTTGAAGGCTGCAAGGGCCTCTGCATCCGGACAATCGACGATTTGATTTTTCTTTGTCAAGAACCGTGTCCAGAATTGTCTGGCCGATTCGTCTGGCTGCTGAATGATGTGGCTTAGGTCATCGGCGTCTGGTGGTCGCACATATGTGCCTTGGAAGTTATCAAGGAATGCGGCCTCCAGGTCTTCCCAACACCCAATTGACTCTGCGGGCAAGCTGTTAAGCCAATGCCGAGCTGGTCCTTTAAGCTTGAGTGGGAGGTACTTTATGGCGTGGAGATCGTCGCCGCGGGCCATATGGATGTGGAGAAGATAGTCTTCGATCCACACCGCGGGGTCTGTTGTGCCATCATAAGATTCGATGTTTACGGGTTTAAACCCTTCGGGGATCTGATGATCCATTACTTCGTCAGTGAAGCATAACGGGTGTGCGGCGCCCCTGTATTGAGCGATATCGCGACGCAGCTCGAGAGAGCGCTATCTGCTATGTTCGGCCCGGCCGGGGTTATTGTATCCGGCACGACGGTATTCACCATGGGTCGTAGGGCGCCCACGTGATCCATAGATGGATCTGGATTGCCTTGCTTTGTCCTCCAATATGTCTCGCAAGTCCGGCGCGTTCCCTCTTGGCTTCGTAATTTTGGAGCGATGCCGGGGTATGGTCTTGGCTGGGGGCCTGGATGCCTCTCTGTCACGACCACGGGGTGGTCGGTCAGCCATATTGTGCGCTGGTGATGGATGTACGTATGCTTCCTCCTCTAATCGGGGGAGCAGCTTGCGTTTTGGGTAACTTTTGGAGGGACGTTCGATTTTATACTCTTCGGCCGCGAGGACCTCGGTCCATCGATCGGCCAGCAGGTCCTGATCAGCTTGAAGCTGCTGCTGCTTTTTCTTTAGGCTGTTTTCCGTGGTGATGAGCCTGCGCTTGAAACGCTCTTGTTCGACGGGATCCTCGGGTACGAAGAATTCGTCATCGTTGAGGCTTGCTTCGTCTTCGGAGGGAGGCATATAATTATGATCCTCAACCTCTTTGTCTGCCGCCCCCTCATGAGGGCTTGCTTCTGCATCCTCCTGCACTGAGTCTTGCTGGAGGGGATTGTCTTCGGCACTCTCTGGAGTATTATTATCTCCTGTGCCGGAATCTCCATTCTTGTTGTGGCGAGATTTAGAGCGGCACCGCTGACGCCGGCGCTTGGGATGTTTCTTTAAGGGATCTGCCTCCACTGTTTCTTCGCCGTCCCCATCTTTTGGGGTATCCACCATGTATACATCATATGACGAGGTGGCCTTCCAGTGCCCTATGGGCGCTGGTTCCTGTTCGTCTCCGGCATCGTCGTCCATAGCATCGATGTCTTCGGAGTCGTAGTCTAGCATGTCGGTTAGATCGTCGACAGTGGCTACAAAGTGGGTGGTGGGTGGGCTTTGAATTTCTTCGTCGTCCGCATCCCAACCATCCTGGCCATAATCCGGCCAGGACTCTCCTGATAACGAGAGATGCTTTAGTGAATTCAAGATATCGCCGAAAGGCGAGCATTGGAAGATGTCCGCGGCGGTGAATTCCATAACCGGCACCCAATCCGGATCGATTGGTAGGGGCGCGGGAGGTTCGGAGTCCGGCGAGGAGTCCGGCGCCTCGGAATCACGAGTTTCGCAGGGGACAAGATTAGTGTTCGGCTCCATCGCCGTGGATGTTGAAGCCCCCAGGGCGGCGTCTATCCACCGGCCCTCGATCTGGGCGATCGGCTCCGGGCTAATGGCCGAAGCGGATCCGTGTGCAGCCACCAAGGCACTGTTCGGTGGCAGAGCTAAATCATGCCCGTCGTCACAGTGCGGCGCGCTTGGCTGTGGCTCGAGTCCGTCGAAGATCAAGTCTCCGCATACGTCGGCCGTGAAGTTTAAGCTTCCAAATCTGACCTGACGGCCAGGGGCATAGCTTTCGATCTGCTCCAGATGGCCAAGTGAATTGGCCCGCAGGGCGAAGCCGCCGAATACGAAGATCTGTCCGGGGAGAAAAGTCTCACCCTGGACAGCATTGCAGGTTGAAGATGCCATCAAGCCTATCAGTGACGACACAGAGGAACTCTCAATGAAAGCACCAATGTCGGTGTCAAAACCGGCGGATCTCGGGTAGGGGGTCCCGAACTGTGCGTCTAGGCGGATGGTTACAGGAGACGAGGGACACGATGTTTTTACCCAGGTTCGGGCCCTCTTGATGGAGGTAAAACCCTACGTCCTGCTTGATTAATATTGATGATATGGGTAGTACAAGAGTAGATCTACCACGAGATCAAGGAGGCTAAACCCTAGAAGCTAGCCTATGGTATGATTGTTGTAATGTATGTTGTCCTACGGACTAAAGCCCTCCGGTTTATATAGACACCGGAGAGGGCTAGGGTTACACAGAGTCGGTTACAATGGTAGGAGATCTACATATCCGTATCGCCAAGCTTGCCTTCCACGCCAAGGAAAGTACCTTCCGGACACGAGCCGGAGTCTTCAATCTTGTATCTTCGTAGTCTTGGAGTCCGGCGGATAATGATAGTCCGGCTGTCCGGACACCCCCTAGTCCAGGACTCCCTCAAGCACCACCGAAGTCCTACAACAGTGCATATCAGACACAGAAGGGCAACAACTTTTGGCTGAGATTCATGGCGGCATGGGCGGCCAACACGTGGCAGCTCGGGCCTTGGTAAGCAAGGCTTTCTGGGCAGGGTTTTTCTGGCCCACTGCTCACGCTGACGCCCACACCCTAGTTCAATGATGCGTTGGATGCTAGCTCTTCGCTAATCAAAGCCATATGCCCCCCACAACTCTCAGAACTATACCAATTACCTGGACTTTCGCAGTCTGGGGATTAGACATGGTTGGACCACTTAAAGGGGGAACCAACAAAAAGAAATACCTACTGGTAATGGTCAACAAATTCACTAAATGGATTGAAGCAAAGCCAGTAACCTCAGCAAAGTCCGGGCCAGTTAGCGACTGTACATCTGATGTGGTATAACGTTATGGTGTCCCTCACAGTATCATCATGGATAATGGGTCCGATTTCACGGCCCAAGAAGTGAAAGACTGGTGCGCTACTATGGGAATCAATCTCGATTACACTTCGGTGTACCACCCGCAGACCAATGGACAAGTCGAATGGGCCAACAGACTAATCATGAAGGGCATTAAACCTCACCTAGGTCGTTCCTTAAAACAATCCAATTGTCATTGGGTGGAGGAGCTTGACTCTGTGCTTTGGGGACTACACACTACCCCCAATGATCAATAGGATACACACCATTTTTTATGTTGTATGGCACAGAGGCAGTCCTACCTTGTGTCATTATTCATGAGGCACCTCAAGTATGCATGTATGAGGAAAAGGAGGCCGAGTTGGATCGGCAGGATGACCTAGACGCCTTGGAAGAGGAACAGGATGTCGCTCACGCTCGTTCTACATTTTATTAGCAGTAGGCTAGGCGTTACCAGAGCATGGAAGTTCAGGCCAAGGCATACAGCGTTGGAGAACTCGTCCTCCGCCTCCCGGAGAAGCAAAGAACAAGCTCTCACCTAAATGGGAGGGCCCTTTCATAATTGATGAAGTTTTAGCAGGAGGTGTGTACCGCATTCGGAACCCGGCCGATGACCGCCTTGAACCAAACCCCTGGAATGCAACCTGCCTTCAACGCTTCTACGGCTAAATGTGCCCACGCCAGTCCACTATCCCTTTCCTCATTGTAAAATCCTTTCCCTTTTTATTTTTTGATCATCAGAATCTCTCGGGCCCTGTTCGGATAAACCAAATCCTGTTTGAGCCCTATTGATCGCACATCTTCAAATGCAACACCCAGATTTTACTCGGGGCTCCTTTAAAGCAGCCACTTATATATTTATGTGTGTGTAATTGTATCTGTGTTCACACTCTCCTGAAATCCTCTTCAGTCATCATATGCATCGATTTGACTTAAGTTTTTGCCAAGCTGGGTTGCCTGTCTCCTGTGCTTACCCCTACGTTCCCGATTGTTCGGCTAGGGGGTAAAGGGAGCACCTTTGCGATTATTAAGACCGGGTCAGCCGTGTACGTACCTCAGACGAGTGACACCGAAGGCTAGCATTCTTAAGAACATAATTGGTCGGCAAAGGGGAAAACCATAGTAATCTTGGTGTTTGTCACGAACGCTTGGAGATTCGGCCCCTGTAGCAATTATTGGTGTACTTCAAGTATCCAAATACAAAATTTCTGCACCTAGTATGATGAACCTCAAGAAAGGAACCCATCGAGGAACTATTTACTTCAGAAGATGTTTCTTATGTTAAATAGTAATATAACATAACTCTCCACACACAGTTTTGTCTGTTCGCACCTAAAGGCCGGACTGCCTGGTTACCGAAAGTGATTTCCTGTTTACCTTGGGTCACATAGTACAGAACACTCCCCGATCACCGGCCAGGGAGGCAGAAGCCAATGGCTGGTTAAGACAACGTTTTACCGTTCGGACCGAGGCTGTTCTATGTAAAGTACATAGATACATCGAATCAAACGCATCATTCTTTGTCTACATTGTCTATAATGCTATCTAACACACAATCCTACTGGGACAATCGAGCTGCGGGCACCACTTGGTCATACACCAAATGAAGGGGTATTTCTTGCCCATCCAGCCCTACTGGTCCCACTCGAGCCATATGCTCTGGCTTGAGTTTCCTGAACCAGGTTTTCACCATAGCACACGCTTCTCACGCCCCCTCCGTACAGGATGATGTTTTCCATAATTTGAAGCGCCACCGAGCTCCCTTAAAATGATTCGCCAGTTCGGCCATATCACCCGACGCCACTTCGGTCGGCCATAATGCCTTCACCATGTTTTTCATAGCCTTTTGAGCTTTCTCATGAATCACGGACAGTTCCTTCAACACGTTCCCACCAAAGGATTGGACCTCCTCTCCGGGCCGGCCAGTCAGGAGACCTAGCATCAAAAGCATGGCATATCCTTCAGATTCAAGAATGGTACAAGTCTATACTTATCCAAAAGCATACGAACAAAACTTACTGAACATGCCGCTTCTCAAGCTCTGTTTTTCTCTGCGGACCTGTGCCAGTTGAGTTTTTAGAGTCTCTAGTTCTTCGGCATGCTAATGGTTCACCGCCTTCAGTTTGTTGGTCTCCTCCTGGCTTCGTTTTAGAACCCGAAGACTAGCCTGATGTTGCGATTCCGCATACCGTTGAGTTTCTTTCATGGCGTCTAGGTCCTTTTGGAGCTGACCTATGGATTTAGCTGCTACAAAGGTAATGGGTGTTAAACATTGCGTGAGGGCATAATTCATGTGGGATTCAAAAGCTTTCCCTCACCATGGGCCTCGCTGGTGAACTTCTTCACACCCTCCAATTCGGTTTCTACCTCAGCCAACCGTGTTCGACTCAACTCAAGGTCCTCGGACAATTTTTTGTTCTGGCCCTTTAAGGCCTGCAGCAAACCGCAAATATTTCTCAAACCCTTAACTCGGCCATCCCATCCATATCAAGGCTGGGGGGCTACCGGGTTAGCATTTATATATTTGGCTTTCAAAACTCATCTCTTGCGTGCATACCGGCTGATAAAAGGTTAGCAATTCCCTCGAGACCTGTTCGGGCCGCTCCAAGGTATGCGTCGACCGAATTAAAGGCATTGAATTCTTGGTTGGTAAAATGTCCTGGTGCAGGGATTCCTCTAGTCGACTTTCGAATTGGTAACCGACACATCCTCAGGATTCTCCGCAAGCTGGTGCATTGCGGAATCCCCCGCATTAACTCTCGCCCGGTCTGAGGATCTTCGGCCACTCCCGGACACTTCTAGCATGTTTTGGACGAGTGGGGTGGTACCTTCTTCCTGTTGGCCTGGATTGAACTTTAGTGGAGCCCTACATAGATAAGGCGAGTAATGAACTAATGGCAATTTTATGGCATATTAGCTTTTTTTGAAGACGTGATTGGCACAATCGCTTTTCGTTTAGAGGCTCCTTTGTTGGCTGGAATTGACGCCACCTCCATTGGTGTTCGGCGTGAGGTGCGGTGGCTTTGTTGGAAAGGAGGCTTTCTTGCTACTTATGTCGGAGGAGGGGAGAAGCCCGGGGTGATCAGCTATGATAGCCACCTTAGAGCCATCGAGGCTTTCCTAAAAGAAAACTCCGTCCTCAAAATCAATTGATATCACTGAAGGAAATATGCCCTAGAGGCAATAATAAAGTTATTATTTATTTCCTCATATCATGATAAATTTTTATTATTCATGCTAGAATTGTATTAACCGGAAACATAATACATGTGTGAATACATAGACAAACATAGTGTCACTAGTATGCCTCTACTTGACTAGCTTATTGATCAAAGATGGTTATGTTTCCTAACCATAGACATGTGTTGTCATTTGATTAATGGGATCACATCATTAGGAGAATGATGTGATTGACTTGACCCATTCTGTTAGCTTAGCACTTGATCGTTTAGTATATTGCTATTGCTTTCTTCATGACATACAAAGTTCCTACAACTATGAGATTGTGCAACTCCCGTTTACCGGAGGAACACTTTGTGTGCTACCAAACGTCACAACATAACTGGGTGATTATAAAGGTGCTCTACAGGTGTCTCCAAAGGTACATGATGAGTTGGCATAATTCGAGATTAGGTTTTGTCACTCCGATTGTCGGAGAGGTATCTCTGGGCCCTCTCGGTAATACTCATCACTTAAGCCTTGCAAGCATTGTAACTAATGAGTTAGTTAAGAAATGATGTATTACGGAACGAGTAAAGAGACTTGTCGGCAACGAGATTGAACTAGGTATTGGATACCGACGATCGAATCTCGGGCAAGTAACGTACCGATGACAAAGGGAACAACGTATGTTGTTATGCGGTTTGACCGATAAAGATCTTCGTAGAATATGTAGGAACCAATATGAACATCCAGGTTCCACTATTGGTTATTGACCGAGAATAGTTCTAGGTCATGTCTACATAGTTCTCGAACCCGTAGGGTCCGCACGCTTAACGTTACGATGACAGTTTTATTATGAGTTTATAAGTTTTGATGTACCGAAGTTTGTTCGGAGTCCCGGATGTGATCACGGACATGACGAGGAGTCTCGAAATGGTCGAGACATAAAGATTGATATATTGGACGACTATATTCGGACACCAGAAGTGTTCCGGGTGATTTCGGAGAAAACCGGAGTGCCGGAGGGTTACCGGAACCTCCCCCCCCCTCCCGGAGAGTAATGGGCCTTATGGGCCTTAGTGGAAAGGAGAGAGGGGCGGCCAGCATGGGCCGCGCGCCCCCTCCCCCCTCTGGTCCGAATTGGACTAGGAGGGGGGCGGCTCCCCCCCTTTCCTTCCCCCTCTCCCCCTTCCTTCCTCCTCCTCGTAGGAGTAGGAAAGGAGGAGTCCTACTCCTACTAGGAGGAGGATTCCTCCTCCTTGGCGCGCCCTCTAAGGGCCGGCCGGCCTCCCCCCTTGCTCCTTTATATACGGGGGCAGGGGGCACCCCATAGACACACAAGTTGATCTATGGATCGTTCCTTAGTCGTGTGCGGTGCCCCCCTCCACCATATTCCACCTCGGTCATATCGTTGCGGAGTTTAGGCGAAGCCCTGCGCCGGTAGAACATCATCATCGTCACCATGCCGTCGTGCTGACGGAACTCATCCCCGACACTTTGCTGGATTGAAGCCCGGGGAACGTCATCGAGCTGAACGTGTGCTGAACACGGAGGTGCCGTACGTTCGGTGCTTGGATTGGTCGGATCGTGAAGACGTACGACTACATCAACCGCGTTGTCATAACGCTTCCGCTTAACGGTCTACGAGGGTACGTAGACTATACTCTCCCCTCTCGTTGCTATGCCATCACCATGATCTTGCGTGTGCGTAGGAATTTTTTTGAAATTACTACGTTCCCCAACAGTGGCATCCGAGCATAGGTTTTATGCGTTGATGTTATATGCACGAGTAGAACACAAGTGAGTTGTGGGCGATACAAGTCATACTGCTTACCAGCATGTCATACTTTGGTTCGGCGGTATTGTTGGATGAAGCGGCCCGGACCGACATTACGTGTACGCTTACGCGAGACTGGTTCTACCGACGTGCTTTGCACACAGGTGGTTGGCGGGTGTCAGTTTCTCCAACTTTAGTTGAACCGAGTGTGGCTACGCCCGGTCCTTGCGAAGGTCAAAACAGCACTAACTTGACGAACTATCGTTGTGGTTATGATGCGTAGGTAAGAACGGTTCTTGCTAAGCCCGTAGCAGCCACATAAAACTTGCAACAACAAACTAGAGGACGTCTAACTTGTTTTTGCAGGGCATGTTGTGATGTGATATGGTCAAGACGTGATGCTATATTTTATTGTATGAGATGATCATGTTTTGTAACCGAAGTTATCGGCAACTGGCAGGAGCCATATGGTTGTCGCTTTATTGTATGAAATGCAAACGCCCTGTAATTGCTTTACTTTATCACTAAGCGGTAGCGATTGTCGTAGAAGCAATAGATGGCGTAACGACAACGATGCTACGATGGAGATCAAGGTGTCGCGCCGGTGACGATGGTGATCACGACGGTGCTTCGAAGATGGAGATCACAAGCACAAGATGATGATGGCCATATCATATCACTTATATTGATTGCATGTGATGTTTATCCTTTATGCATCTTATCTTGCTTTGATTGACGGTAGCATTTTAAGATGATCTCTCACTTAAAATTATCAAGAAGTGTTCTCCCTGAGTATGCACCATTGCCAAAGTTCATCGTGCCCAGACACCACGTGATGATCGGGTGTGATAAGCTCTATGTCCATCTACAACGGGTGCAAGCCAGTTTTGCACACGCAGAATACTCAGGTTAAACTTGACTAGCCTAGCATATGCAGATATGGCCTCGGAACACGGAGACCGAAAGGTCGAGCGTGAATCATATAGTAGATATGACCAACATAGTGATGTTCACCATTGAAAACTACTCCATCTCACGTGATGATCAGTTATGGTTTAGTTGATTTGGATCACGTGATCACTTAGATGACTAGAGAGATATCTGTCTAAGTGGGAGTTCTTAAGTAATATGATTAATTGAACTTAAATTTATCATGAACTTAGTACCTGATAGTATTTTTGCTTGTCTATGTTTGTTGTAGATAGATGGCTCGTGCTGTTGTTCCGTTGAATTTTAATGCGTTCCTTGAGAAAGCAAAGTTGAAAGATGATGGTAGCAATTACACGGACTGGGTCCGTAACTTGAGGATTATCATCATTGCTGCACAGAAGAATTACGTCCTGGAAGAACCGCTGGGTGCCAGGCCTGCTGCAGGAGCAACACCAGATGTTGTGAACGTCTAGCAGAGCAAAGCTGATGACTACTCTATAGTTCAGTGTGCCATGCTTTACGGCTTAGAACCGGGTCTTCAACGATGTTTTGAACGTCATGGAGCATATGAGATGTTCCAGGAGTTGAAGTTAATATTTCAAGCAAATGCCCGGATTGAGAGATATGAAGTCTCCAATAAGTTCTACAGCTGCAAGATGGAGGAGAATAGTTCTGTCAGTGAGCATATACTCAAAATGTCTGGGTATAATAATCACTTGATTCAACTGGGAGTTAATCTTCCGGATGATAGCGTCATTGACAGAATTCTCCAATCACTACCACAAAGCTACAAGAGCTTCGTGATGAACTATAATATGCAAGGGATGAACAAGACAATTCCCGAGCTCTTCACAATGCTAAAGGCTGCGGAGGTAGAAATCAAGAAGGAGCATCAAGTGTTGATGGTCAACAAGACCACTAGTTTCAAGAAAAAGGGCAAAGAAGAAGGGGAACTTCAAGAAGAACAGCAAGCAAGTTGCTGCTCAAGAGAAGAAACCCAAGTCTGGACCTAAGCCTGAAACTGAGTGCTTCTACTGCAAGCAAACTGGTCACTGGAAGTGGAACTGCCCCAAGTATTTGGCAGATAAGAAGGATGGCAAAGTGAACAAAGGTATATGTGATATACATGTTATTGATGTGTACCTAACTAGATCTCGTAGTAGCACCTGGGTATTTGATACTGGTTCTGTTGCTAATATTTGCAACTCGAAACAGGGACTACGGAATAAGCGAGCACTGGCCAAGGACGAGGTGACGATGTGCGTGGGAAACGGTTCCAAAGTCGATGTGATCGCGGTCGGCACGCTACCTCTACATCTACCTTCGGGATTAGTTTTAGACCTGAATAATTGTTATTTGGTGCCAGCGTTGAGCATGAACATTATATCTGGATCTTGTTTGATGTGAGATGGTTATTCATTTAAATCAGAGAATAATGGTTGTTCTATTTATATGAGTAATATCTTTTATGGTCATGCACCCTTGAAGAGTGGTCCATTTTTATTGAATCTCGATAGTAGTGATACACATATTCATAATGTCGAAGCCAAAAGATGCAGAGTTGATAATGATAGTGCAACTTATTTGTGGCACTGCCGTTTAGGTCATATCGGTGTAAAGCGCATGAAGAAACTCCATACTGATGGACTTTTGGAATCACTTGATTATGAATGACTTGGTACTTGCGAACCGTGCCTCATGGGCAAGATGACTAAAACACCGTTCTCCGGTACTATGGAGAGAGCAACAGATTTGTTGGAAATCATACATACAGATGTATGTGGACCGATGAATATTGAAGCTCGTGGCGGATATTGTTATTTTCTCACCTTCACAGATGATTTGAGCAGATATGGGTATATCTACTTAATGAAACACAAGTCTGAAACATTTGAAAAGTTCAAAGAATTTTAGAGTGAAGTGGAAAATCATCGTAACAAGAAAATTAAGTTTCTACGATCTGATCATGGAGGAGAATATTTGAGTTACGAGTTTGGTTTACATTTGAAACAATGCGGAATAGTTTCGCAACTCACGCCACCCGGAACACCACAACGAAATGGTGTGTCCGAACGTCGTAATCGCACTTTACTAGATATGGTGCGATCTATGATGTCTCTTACTGATTTACCGCTATCGTTTTGGGGTTATGCTTTAGAGACGGCTGCATTCACATTAAATAGGGCACCATCAAAATCCGTTGAGACGACGCCTTATGAACTGTGGTTTGGCAAGAAACCAAAGTTGCCGTTTCTTAAAGTTTGGGGCTGCAATGCTTATGTGAAGAAACTTCAGCCAGATAAGCTCGAACCTAAATCGGAGAAATGTGTCTTCATAGGATACCCAAAAGAAACTGTTGGGTACACCTTCTATCACAGATCCGAAGGCAAAACATTCGTTGCTAAGAATGGATCCTTTCTAGAGAAGGAGTTTCTCTCGAAAGAAGTGAGTGGGAGGAAAGTAGAACTTGATGAGGTAACTGTATCTGCTCCCTTATTGGAAAGTAGTTCATCACAGAAATCAGTTCCTGTGACACCTACACCAATTAGTGAGGAAGCTAATGATATTGATCATGAAACTTCAGATCAAGTTTCTACAGAACCTCGTAGGTCTACCAAAGTAAGATCCGCACCAAAGTGGTACGGTAATCCTATTCTGGAAGTCATGTTACTTGACCATGATGAACCTACGAACTATGAGGAAGCGATGATGAGCCCAGATTCCGCAAAATGGCTAGAGGCCATGAAATCTGAGATGGGATCCATGTATGAGAACAAAGTATGGACTTTGTTGACTTGCCCGATGATCGGCAAGCCATTGAGAATAAATGGATCTTTAAGAAGAAGACTGATGCTGATGGTAATATAACTGTCTATAAAGCTCGACTTGTTGCAAAAGGTTTTCGACAAGTTCAAGGGGTTGACTACGATGAGACTTGAAAGTGCGTTACATCGACTAGAGGGGGGGTGAATAGGCGATTTTTATGAATTCTTCACTGAGGAATTTGCTGTTGAGGAAATTCCTTAGCGAAGAACTACTTGCAGCGGAATAAGTACTCAAAAGTAGGCATAACAGAATACAAGCATGGTCATCATGATGAAATAAAGACTAACACAGAGTACAGAAAGCGTAAACACAGGATAACACAAGATGAAGACAAACAGACTGAAGAAATTGAACTGAGGAAATTGAGAAAGTCTTCAGTCAAAGTCTTCAAGCACAGATATGAACAAACACTCAACACAATAATGAGGAAATGAAAGGGTTGAGGAAATAGAACCAGTTACTCCCTCCGTCCGGGTGTATAAGTCATTCGCGTAGTTCTAGGTCATCGATTTGAGAAATTAAATATGTGTTATATGTCATGAAAAGTATATCACTAGATTTCCACGCGGATGTAGTTTCTAAATATATATTTTTTGTCACATATAATACATATTTAGATAGTTAAATCATCGACCTAGAACTAAGCGAATGACTTATACACCGGGACGGAGGTAGTAGTTGGTGAAGACAATGATTTGGTAAACCAGTTCCAACTGCTGTCTCAGTTGTACGTCTGGTTGGAGCGGCTGAGTATTTAAACTCGAGGACACACAGTCCCGGACACCCAGTCACTGAGCACGCAGCTCAGGACACCCAGTCCTCACCGTATTCTCCTTGAACTAAGGCCACGCAGACCTCGTCCAATCACTCGTGGTAAGTCTTCAGGTGACTTCCAAACCTTCACAGACTTGGTCACTCGGCGATCCACAATTCCTCTTGGATGCTCTAGACCATGACGCATAACCGTCTGGAAGAAGCACAGCCTTCAAAGGTAACAAGCGTCGGATCCACGCAGGATCAATTTATTAAGTGATGCTCAATCACTTTGGGTTTGTGGGGGTTTGGTTTTGGGTTTTCCTCACTTGATGATTTTCGCTCAAAGTCCTCGGAGGATGGGTTGCTCTCAAATGACAAGTGTCAAGTTCTCTCGGAGCAGCCAACCAGCTAGTGGTTGTAGGGGGCGGCTAGTTATAGCCTAGGGAGCAGCCCGACATGATAAGACATAAATGCCCTTCAATGATATGACCGTTAGGTGGATAGGATATTTTTGGGACAGCTGGCGCGCAGCACAGCAACGGTCGGAAATTTGACTCTCAAATTCCTCAGGGCTATCATGTTCCTCACTGTGTAGGCAATTCGCACTGGCGAATTCCTAACTCCTCAGTCAGAGCAAAGTCCTCAATGACCAGAAGAACTGCGTCTCTGTCACTGAAGAAATTGACTGAACTGTATGAGACTTCCAATGGCTTCACTCGAAGGGATTGGTAGGTGTAGGATTTTGAGTTGAGCATCACATGGAAAATTTTCCTTAGTATTTCCTCGACCCCCTTTAACAGTACGGTGTTTCCTATGACTCAAGAAAGAGAAAATGAAACTACGAAAACAAAAGTCTTCACGCTTCATGTTCCTCAAATGAATACCAAGTCTTCAAGGTCACACCAATTTCTTCACTTTCAAAGTCTTTAGAATATCAAAGTCTTCAGTCGAAGAACTTCATTTTTAGGGGTCGACTTTCTCTGTAAATATCAAACTCCTCATAGACTTATAGACCTGTGTACACTCACAAACGTATTAGTCCCTTAACCTATAAGTCTTCAATACACCAAAATCACTAAGGGGCACTAGATGCACTTACAATCTCCCCCTTTTTGGTGATTGATGACAACATAGGTTAAGTTTTCAACGGGGATAAACATATGAAGTGTAAATACTGATATTGAGGAATTTGATTGCAAGATATAGAAGAACTCCTCCTGAAGATGTGCATAGTGAGGAATTTGCGTTCGAGGCAATGCACATTTGAGAAGTTGAATCATCGAGATCTCCCCCTATATCTTGTAATTCATACACGCATTTGATATATATAATATGAAGAATTTGAAATGCATGATGAAATATGGTGCCTGATGAAATTCTGCATGCATGCAGAATAGCACATCAAAAGTATCAGAGCACAGTGCATCAAAAGTATCAGAGCACCATCCAAAAGTATCAGAGCACCATCGGGTTTAAGATTACAACTCGATCCAATAAAAGTTTCGGAAGAACGAGAGTTGTAACTTAAGAAAAATGCCCTTAATATAGACCCGCTTGAAGACTAACTCAGATTTCTCCCCCTTTGTCATCAAATGACCAAAAGGATTGAAACTGAGGACTAACGCCCCTGAAGAATTTCAAGTTGATGGAGGAGCGCCAGCGTTGTCGGGGTTGTTTGTTGTAGCAGGGCCTGCCGCAGTGTCGTCCAAATCTTCATACTCATCAGTGTCACGCGATGAAGAATAAGAGCTGGCCACCAGATCAGGAACTTTGACCCTCTTGAATTTCTTCGGAGGAGGTGCAGACCAGTCGAATTCTTCCTTGAGACCCATAGTCTTCAATTCTTCAGCGCTATAGACATGAGTGAGGACAGCCCAGGTGCGGTTGAAGGTTTCATGTAGGTAGAAGTGGTTCTTCTTCACTGCATTGTGTGTTGAGGTCATATTGTGAAGAAGTGCACCAAACTGACGCTTTACCCATTTGTGATTGCAATCAACCTTCTGATGAAGACTGAGGAGTAACTCACGGTCAGTTATCACCCTGGGTGCTGTGGCTTGAGGATTTTGCTTGGCTGAGGTATTTGCGGCAGTGTCACGTGTGGCAGAGTCGTCATTGGTAGAGTAAGATGTAGCCAAGCGAAATTGACCATCCAATGGACGAATGCCTTCATCGATCACAGCAGCTGCCTTGCCTTTATCATCAACTGATGAAACTGTCCGTTTGAGGACTTCAATGGGAGGCAAGTAGCTACCATGGTTCAGAGTATCAACTTTGTGATTCAGTGAAGATCTTGCCCTTATGAATCTCATAATCCAAGGCGCATAGGGCTTCAGCTCAAATGGTGACATAGCAACATTGGCCAGAGTCCTCATGAAGAAATCATGGAAGTTGACGGGAACGCCATGAATGATGTTGAAAAGCATGTTCTTCATGATGCCAATGACATCTTCATCATTTGAGTCGTGGCCTTTGATAGGACTCATTGTCTTCGTCAGAATGCGATAGACAGTCCGAGGCACATAGAGCAATTCCTTGACGAGGAATTTGGTTCGTGGGGCCTGCCCAGGCTTCAAAGGCTTCATGAGCACTTGCATATAGTGATTTGTCAGTTCAGGGTCATTGTAGATGCAATGTGCACTGTCATGGGGAGGATCGAGAGGAAGGACACGAAGCAATTCAGTTGCCGGTGCCTTGTAGTGAGTGTTTTCAGTCATCCAATCCAACACCCATGAATTGACATCTTCAGCGTCTCCAATGATATGCAGTGTAGCGTAGAACTGAAGAATGAGTTCTTCATTCCAATCACAGATGTCAGTGCAGAAATTGAGTAATCCTGCATCGTGAAGAACACTGAGCACTGGCTCGAAGCATGGCAGAGATTCCATATCCACGTGAGGAATGTGTTCATGATCGAAGATTTTGTCTTTGTCAAACAGCACTGAGGAATAGAAGTTGGCTTGACTTGAAGTCCAGAAACGCCTTTTCCTTATGCGAGCAGAGTCATAGGGGTTGTAATCAGTGAAGAAAACACGCTCGGAAAAGAAGTCTTCAGCCTTGAACTTCTGTTTGTTTGAGAACGGATTCTTCGGCTTTGGCAGAGGGGTGTCAGTGAGTTGCAGTACCACCTCAGGAATTGCGAGCTCAGGTTCTTCAGGCTGAGGAACTTCTGGTTCCTCTTCTTGTGCAACCTGATGATCATCAGCGGCAGGTTCTTCAGCACTAGCGGCTGGAATATCTTCATGAACAGAGGGAGTGGGATGAGTTTCTTCAGAGCCCATTTGAACAGTTGTTACCGGGGACTGAGGGATCTGTTGGATAGGTGTGAATAGAGGAGTATTGGGATGCTGACTTTCCCAAAAGTCATCATTCATCACTGGTGTGGTGCATCCTATATCCACATCTTCATCTTCAATTTCCTCAACACCAGCCTCTTCAGCTGTGAACTGAGGCATAGGTGAGGAATTGGCTGTCGTTGAAGGGATTGTATCCACTTCAATTTCTTCATCAATCTGCTCTGACGAAGCAGCAGAATGATTTTCTTCATCAGATCCGGTTGGGATCTTATAGTCTTCTCCAAAAGGAACAATTTCCTTTGATGACATGGAGGAAATTGGAACGGCATCAATTGGATGTTCAAGTGAGCTGGTCATTGGCTTCATTTTCTTCGCAGCCGAAGAATTTGACGCAGCTGATGCCTTCCTTTTCTTCACTGCAGCTCGCTCTGCAGCCTTGCTCTTCTTCACCTCATAGGCAGATGGAAGAATTGGAGTTGGTGTAGGCGTGGGAGGAGCTGAGGAATCTGGTTGATTTTCTTCAGTCGCAACTGATGCAGTTGCCCTGATCTCTTCAGTTTCTTCAGGCACACCACTAGTGGATGCCCTGGCAATTTCTTCAGCGGCTGGAATGGAGTCATCAGCCCTGGAACTAGCATTTTCTTCAGCAGGCTGAAAGTCATCAGCGGTGCTGGCATGTTCTTCAGCAGGCTGAGCGGAGTCTGCAGCCTGAAGATTTTCTTGTTGCGATGGAGCTGCAACATTTGTCATTTTCTTCGTCAGGATGACGAATCTCACTTTGGCTCCTTACCAATCAGCATAGTATGCATCAAAGTCTTTGCTGAGGGCTTGAATTTCAGACTGAGCCTTGAGAAGTTCCTCAGGTGTCATTCTGACAACATTTTTCTTTAGGAGCTTCTCCTTTCTGTATTGCGCTTTCTTGATCTCTCTTGCCTTTTCAAATTTCCATTTCTCTTGAGTAATGAAATGGGTTAGCATGTGACTTTGACCAGGAGTCAGATGAAAGTCAGGCATGGGGGTGTTTGGATCCTTGTGCCAGAGGTCAATGTAATCAAGGATTTTCCTCGGATCCAAAAGCAGTGGCACAGATGTGCCTTTGGCTCTAGCGGCCTTCACTTGTCTGTCTCTGATGATTTCTGCAAATTCATCATCAGAGGGCACTTGGAATGCGACTTGTTTCTTCCTTGGACTTGGCCGAGGACCGCGTCCAGCTGTTGCTTTAGTCTTCATCAGTGTGGGGCCTGACGAGGACATTGGTGCAGCTGAGGAACTTGCTGAGACACCAGAAGCAATTGAAAAACCCTTAGTCCTTTGACATGTAGCCAGATGCACCGGCGCTGAGGACTTTGTAGGAGCTGCTGAGGACTTTGGTGGAGCAGTAGCAGTCTGAGGAATTTTCCATGAGGGCATAGCTGAGGAACTTGGCCATGAGGGCGCTATTGGTGAAGCACTTGGCTTGCGAGCAGGCTTCTTTGGCATAGATTTCCTCAGTCTGACCGAGGCCTCAGTAGCAGCAGCAGCAGCAGAATCCTCATTGAATTTCTTCACTGCCTCCTTGGCTTGTCTTGCCAATTTGGCTTGGCGCTTAGACCATTCTTCAGGAAAGTCCTCACCACTCTTGATGCTGGTGGGATCAGCTACTTGGCCAGGTGCCAATGGAGCTCTTGGGCATGGAGGATTGAGGGCGAATTTCTTCATGTACTTTGGAGTAACATATGGGTATTCCCTCCATTCCCTTGCCCATCTCCGTTCAATCCTCTGAATGCGCACCTTGCGCTGATTTTTGTTCTCTTTGCCGAACTTGGCTTCATCAGGTGTGCAATAGTCCTTATATATGTCATCAGGGATCTCGAAAGCAGTCATGACCTCAGGCTTCTTTCCTCCTTTCTGCGGTCTCTTACCTTTGGCCATATTCTTCAGATGAGGAATTTGAACAACTGAACACTCTGAAGAAGTATGTAGTTTTTCTTCGAGGAACGCTGCAAATGAGTTAAGTTGATGAGAACCTAGTGATTCAGCAGCGGACATGAGTACCTGTGAACAGAGTGTAGGTGCGAGAAATTTGGAGAGGTCATATGCGTTCTCAGAAGGTTTTTCGAAAAGACAAGTTTTGAGGAATTTGACCAGATGAGCCTTGAGGAATTTCACTAAGCGTTCTTTGTCTTAGGTTCCAGAGTTGTACAGATCGAAGATCCACACAATTGAGGAATCTTGAAGAATATGATTGCTTAGAGAAAAGCATCAAGAACATACAATGTGTGAGGTGTTCATATGTGTGAAGATTTGAAGAATAAACATCTTTGAAGATTTTCAGGAAAGTTTGAGAATCAAAGCGAGTAATAAAAGTAACTTTTAATTACCCGAAGTGAAGAACATGACGAACTGAGATGAACAGAGGTGAAGTTCGTCAAGTTAGATCTCCCACGCCCTAACTTGGCAGAGGGAAACAGCTACGGCGGCGGCGGAGTGAAGATTTCCGCAACCGGCGTGAGTACGACGGCGACGAGGTCGAGGCAGCGAAGCTCTTCCTCACCGGCGACGATGGAGTAGCGGCAGCACTAGGGTTTGAGGAGCTCAAGCGAGAGACAGCGGTCGAGCGGAGTAAATGAAGTGAGGAAGGGGAGAGGGGTATTTATAGCCACGGTGAAAAACTGTTCGCCCGAAGATTCTGGGACGAACATGCCCCTGCCCTTTCTCCTTCACGCGACATGTGTCACCCACGTACTGTGTAGTTGAGATCGTGTAAGATCGTGGGTGAATAAAATAATGCATCGTGGGATGCGGAACGGTTTGAGCGGCAAAACCGAAAATCTGGATAAGATTTGTTTTAAAGTTTCGTTCGCAATTTCTTCAGCTGACAAGGACACAGTGAAGATTTTGAACGAGTTTCAAATAGAACGCACATGAAGAATTTGTGAATAGATTGGATTGAGTATAGCATAGAGGGGGAAGGGTCCGATGACATTCACTTAGCAGAGAAAGCAACTTGAAGAAATAGCTATAAGTGAATGTTGTAGAGGACATAAACTCATATATATATATATATATATATATATATATATATATATATAGCCAATGAAGAAAAACGACGGAAACAGTGAAGATTTTGCAAAGTTGAAGAATTTGAAAAACTGAAGACTTTCAAAAATGAGGAAAAACTCAAATTGAAGATTTTCAACTTTTTGTGGTGGCATGACCCACCGTATAAGAATGATGATTTCAGACACCGCGTACAATTGTTGTAGGGTTCTGAGAATCAAATTCTTCATTAATTTCTTCACACTTAGAGTGTTATTCTTCATTGATTGAAGAAAAACGTTTCTTTATGTGTTGCACATCTAAGTCATCAATTTTGCATAAGTGTTAGGATGTGTGTCCTTTTCAAAGAACATTCGAAGATTCTAAGATATTTAGTTCACACCGCAACTTGCTAAATCTCTTCTCATCCAAGGGCTTAGTGAAGATATCAGCTAGCTGTTCTTCAGTCTTCACGTGCTCGATGGAGATGTCGCCCTTCAACACATGATCACGAAGAAAATGATGACGAATCTGAATGTGCTTTGTCTTCGAGTGCTGAACTGGGTTGTGAGCAATCTTGATGGCACTCTCATTGTCGCAGAGGAGAGGCACATTCTTCATGTTGACGCCGTAGTCCTTGAGGGTTTGCTTCATCCAAAGCAGTTGACCACAGCAAGAGCCAGCAGCAATGTATTCAGCTTCTGCAGTTGACAGTGATACACAGTTCTGTTTCTTCGAGGACCAACAGACCAAAGATCGTCCGAGGAAATGACAAGTACCAGATGTTGACTTGCGGTCCACACGATCACCAGCATAGTCAGAGTCAGAATATCCAATGAGATCAAAAGCAGAGCCCTTGGGGTACCATAATCCTAGTGTTGGTGTGTGAGCTAGATATCGAAGAATATGCTTCACAGCCTTATGGTGTGATTCCTTCGGTGCAGCTTGAAATCGGGCACACATGCAAACACTCAGCATTATATCTGGCCTAGATGCACATAAGTACAATAAAGAACCAATCATGGAGAGGTATACCTTGTGATCGAAGTCAATAACATTTTCATCAGTGCATAGATGGCCATTTGTGGGCATAGGAATTTTGACGCCTTTGCAATCTTGCATGCCGAATTTCCTCAGTACATCTTTGAGGTATTTCTCCTGAGATATGAATATGCCATTGCGCTACTGACGAATTTGAAGACCTAAGAAGAATTTCAACTCTCCCATCATAGACATTTGATATTCTTCACTCATCATATAGGCAAATTCATCACTATAACGTTGGTCAGTACAGCCAAATATAATATCATCAACATATATTTGGCACACAAATAGTTCACCATCATAGGATTTAGTAAAGAGAGTAGGGTCGAGTGAACCAGGTGTGAAGCCATTCTTCACGAAGAATTCCTTCAATGTATCATACCACGCCCGAGGGGCTTGCTTGAGGCCATAGAGGGCCTTATTAAGTCTGAAGACTTTGTCGGGATTCTTTGGATCTTCAAAACCTGGGGGTTGAGCAACATATACTTCTTCATCAAGCTTACCATTGAGGAATGCACTTTTCACATCCATTTGATATAAGATGATATCATGGTGGTTAGCATAAGCAAGTAATATGCGAATAGCCTCAAGTCTAGCAACAGGTGCAAAAGTTTCATCGAAATCAATTCCTTCAACCTGTGTGTAGCCTTGAGCTACCAGTCGTGCCTTATTCCTCACCACAAGGCCATTTTCATCTTGCTTGTTGCGGTAGATCCACTTTGTGCCAATGATATTATGCTTGCGAGGATCTGGGCGATTGACCAGTTCCCAGACATTGTTAAGCTCGAACTGACGTAATTCTTATTGCATGGCCTGAATTCACTCCGGCTCCATAAATGCTTCATCTACTTTAGTGGGCTCTGTGATAGAGACAAAAGCATAGTGCCCACAAAAGTTAGATAAATGTGAAGCTTTTGAGCGTGTGAGAGGACCTGGTGCGCTAATGTCATTGATGATCTTCTCCACTTGCACTTCTTTTGCAACGCGAGGATGAGCTGGTTGTCGCTGAAGAATTTGATCAGCATTTTCTTCAACACCATTTTCCTCAGCATTTTCTTCAGGTGCATCAGCTCGACGTTCTTCATGAACTGGAATGAATTCTTCAGCAGATTCTTTAGTAGGAATGACATCCTCGGTTGCCTTGAACTTGATAGAATCCTCAGGTGCTGGTTCATCTAACACAGAAGGTAGGTGCTCTCTTTGCGAGCCATTAGTTTCATCGAACCGCACATCTACAGTGTCAACAATCTTGTGAAGAACAGTGTTGAAGACTCTGTAGGTGTGCGAGTCCTTTCCGTAACCAAGCATAAAACCTTCATGTGCTTTCGGTGCAAACTTAGAGTTGTGGTGAGGATCTCTAATCCAACATTTAGCACCGAAGACTTTGAAATAACTTACATTGGGTTTCTTGTCAGTGAGGAGTTCATAGGCCGTCTTCTTGAAGAATTTGTGAAGATATACTCTGTTGATGATGTGGCACGCAGTATCAATTGCATCAATCCAAAAACGCTAAGGCGTTTTGTATTCATCAAGCATAGTGCGAGCCATCTCAACAAGAGTTCTGTTCTTGCGATCCACGACGCCATTTTGCTGAGGAGTATAGGGAGCAGATAACTCATGAGTAATACCAAGTTCATCAAGATAGGCATCAAGACCGGAATTTTTGAACTCAGTTTGATTGTCACTTCTGATGTGCTTGATCTTCACACCAAAGTTGGTTGAAGCCCTTGAGGAAAATCGTTTGAAGACTTCCTGCACTTCATGTTTGTAAGTAACAATGTGTACCCATGTATATCGAGAATAATCATCAACAATGACAAAACCATATAGAGATGCATCATTAGTGACTGCTGAGTAATGATTAGGTCCGAAGAGGCCCATGTGAAGCAATTCGAATGGACGAGTAGTGGTCATGATAGTCTTTGCTGGATGCTTGGCCTTGGTCATTTTTCCAGCTTCACAAGCTCCGCATAAGTGATCCTTGAGGAATTTGACATTCTCAATGCCAATGACATGCTTCTTCTTCGCAAGCGTGTGCAAATTCCTCATGCCTGCGTGACCAAGTCGTCGATGCCATAGCCAGCCTTCTGAAGCTTTTGCAAGTAGACACACGGCTGGTTGTGGTCCTGTAGAGAAATCAACAATATACAAATCTCTTCTCCTAAAGCCTTCGAAGACTTTGGAATTGTTAGCTTCCATAATCACAACACAGCGATACTTGCCAAAGACAACAACCATATCAAGATCACAAAGCATTGAGACTGACATGAGGTTGTATCCTAAGGACTCAACAAGCATGACTTTGTCCATGTGTTTATCCTTAGAGATTGCAACCTTACCAAGACCCAATACCTGACTTTTGCCTTTGTCAGCAAAGATGATATGCTCCAGATGTGACGGTGATAAGGGAGCATCCATCAATAGATTCTTGTCACCAGTCATGTGATTCGTACATCCACTATCGAGGACCCATTCAGTAGTTTTGGGTTGATCATCCTGCAGATGAATTAGTGTAGCTTACAATCTCATATGCTTCATCAGTGAAGAATATGATATCAAGTTCATCAGATGAATTTCATCAAGCAGAAAACAGATATAGCAGTATGAGGACGTGTGAAGTGAAAGTTCATTTCAGCATGATTCACCTGCGTCCTTTCAGGCAATTTCGTCAGGTCCCCAGCAAATTCTTCAGACGTTAAAGCACGTCTGGAGACCTGACCCTGCAGAAGAGATTAGTTCTTTTTCTTCACCACCCACATCTGAAGGGGTGGCAAAGAGTTCATCACTCTGCGAGCACCATACGAGAAAGGTGGCAAAGATGCCAAACCATTTTGTTTCACATAAGAGGGGTTAGGGTAAGCATATGAATAAGCAGAGAAATTCTTCGAGGACTTATGAACATAATGGTTTGAAGAATAATGCACATATTCATAGCCCTTAGCTCTACCCTGCGAGACAGAGTTGTTAGCATGATGATAATCATATGAGGACTTTGATCCTTTTGAGGAATTTGATCCATGTGAGGAATTTGGTCCGTATGAGGACTTGGATCCATATGAAGAATTTGGTCCATATGAAGAATTTGATTTGGGGTTCCTGTTCTTCACAGGTGGTGTCATGAGGACATTCACCTGAAGACTTTCAACATAACATTTGGGAACCCAGATTTTCTTCATAGGAGAACCGTTCCTGCAGTTAGTGCCAACATATCTAGCAAATACTTCACCATTCTGATTTTTGAACAGTTTATAGTTGGAGTCAAATGACTCATCAGAAGAATGAGGAGATTCACATGTAAAGCCAGATAAGTTAGATGGATCAACTGGAGGTCCCTTTGCAGCAACCCATGAGGTTTTGGGGTACTGCTCAGGCTTCCAATATGTTCCATCAGCATTGAGTTTCCTCTCAAAGGCAATACCCTCTTTCCTAGGGTTTCTGTTGAGGATCTGCTTTTTAAGCACATCACAAAGAGTCTGATGCCCTTTGAGGCTTTTGTACATGCCTGTCATGTACAATTCCTTCAGCCCTACATTGTCAGTGATACTAGCAATGTCCTCAGATGAGGAATTAGTGATAGCAGAGGCAGGTGAAGAATTTGTAACGGTTGAAGCATTTGAACATTCAGGTGAAGAATTAGCAGATTCACGTTCAATGCACTTTAAGCATGGAGGAACAAATTCTTCCTGAGAAGTGCTGATGTGTTGAGCTAGTAATGAATCGCGCTCCTTCTGAAGATCTTCATAACACACTCTTAGCTTTTCAAGATCTTGCTTTCTTTGAAGAGATTCAGAAGAAAGCTTCTTGTGATCAGTCAAGAGGGTATTATGTTGATCTTGAAGGGCGTCAAACTTGGAGTGAATTCTCTGAAGACATTCACCCAATGCTTTTGATTGATCCATTTCTTTACGCAACATATCATCACTTTTGTCTAGCATGTTTTGAACTTGTTCCAAAGCCGTTTGTTGTTTAGTGGCAATGCAAACAAGTTTGGTATAACAAGATTCAATATCATCATCAGATTCATCATTATCAGATTCATCATTATCAGATTCATCGTCACAAAACTCGGATGAGGAGCATTCGGTTACCTCAGCACCGTTTGCCATGAGACATGATGCAGAAGATGATGATTCTGGCTCGAAAGTCATCGTTTTGAGAGATTCCTTGAAATCCTCAAACCAGGGATCATGACGGGTTCGATGACCTTCATAGACATCAGAGATTCGGTCCCAGATAAGCTTCGAATTGCCAAGATGCATAATGCGCCCGAATTGATCTCTGGATAGGCAGGAACAGATGATATCCTTCGCCATGATGTCAAGTCGAGTGTACTTGCGAATATCATCAGCATCAGCCATCTTGCATAGATTAGTAAGACCAATCTCAGTGACGGTCCACAGCTCGCTGTTCATTGCCATGAGGCGCTTCCTCATCATGGCCTTCCACTTGGGATAATCATGACCGTCAAAGATAGGGCATGTCACTTTCTTCATACCTGCGGTCGACATAACTAAAACTCCAGGCGGTTAAACCAAAATCACACAGAACAAGGGAGTACCTTGCTCTGATACCAATTGAAAGTGCGTTATATCGACTAGAGGGGGGGTGAATAGGCGATTTTTATGAATTCTTCACCGAGGAATTTGCTGGTGAGGAAATTCCTTAGCGAAGAACTACTTGCAGCGGAATAAGTACTCAGAAGTAAGCATAACAGAATACAAGCATGGTCATCATGATGAAATAAAGACTAACACAGAGTACAGAAAGCGTAAACACAGGATAACACAAGATGAAGACAAACAGACTGAAGAAATTGAACTGAGGAAATTGAGAAAGTCTTCAGTCAAAGTCTTCAAGCACAGATATGAACAAACACTCAACACAATAATGAGGAAATGAAAGGGTTGAGGAAATAGAACCAGTTAGTTGGTGAAGACAATGATTTGGTAAACCAGTTCCAACTGCTGTCTCAGTTGTACGTCTGGTTGGAGCGGCTGAGTATTTAAACTCGAGGACACGCAGTCCCGGACACCCAGTCACTGAGCATGCAGCTCAGGACACCCAGTCCTCACCGTATTCTCCTTGAACTAAGGCCACGCAGACCTCGTCCAATCACTCATGGTAAGTCTTCAGGTGACTTCCAAACCTTCACGGACTTGGTCACTCGGCGATCCACAATTCCTCTTGGATGCTCTAGACCATGACGCCTAACCGTCTGGAAGAAGCATAGTCTTCAAAGGTAACAAGTGTCGGATCCACGCATGATCAATTTCTTCAGTGATGCTCAATCACTTTGGGTTTGTGGGGGTTTGGTTTTGGGTTTTCCTCACTTGATGATTTTCGCTCAAAGTCCTCGGAGGATGGGTTGCTCTCAAATAACAAGTGTCAAGTTCTCTCGGAGCAGCCAACCAGCTAGTGGTTGTAGGGGGCGGCTATTTATAGCCTAGGGAGCAGCCCGACATGATAAGACATAAATGCCCTTCAATGATATGACCGTTAGGTCGATAGGATATTTTTGGGACAGCTGGTGCGCAGCACAGCAACGGTCGGAAATTTGACTCTCAAATTCCTCAGGGCTATCATGTTCCTCACTATGTAGGCAATTCGCACTGGCGAATTCCTATCTCCTCAGTCAGAGCAAAGTCCTCAATGACTATAAGAACTGCGTCTCTGTCACTGAAGAAATTGACTGAACTGTATGAGATTTCCAATGGCTTCACTCGAAGGGATTGGTAGGTGTAGGATTTTGAGTTGAGCATCACATGGAAATTTTTCCTTAGTATTTCCTTGACCCCCTTTAACAGTACGGTGTTTCCTATGACTCAAGAAAGAGAAAATGAAACTACGAAAACAAAGTCTTCACGTTTCATGTTCCTCAAATGAATACCAAGTCTTCAAGGTCACACCAATTTCTTCACTTTCAAAGTCTTCAGAAAGTCTTCAGAATATCAAAGTCTTCAGTCGAAGAACTTCATTTTTAGGGGTCGACTTTCTCTATAAATATCAAACTCCTCATAGATTTATAGACCTGTGTACACTCACAAACGCATTAGTCCCTTAACCTATAAGTCCTCAATACACCAAAATCACTAAGGAGCACTAGATGCACTTACAAGACTTTCTCACCCGTAGCGATGCTTACGTCTGTCTGAATCTTGTTAGCAATTGCCGCATTTTATGATTATTAAATTTGGCAGATGGATGTCAAAACTGCATTCCTGAATGGATTTCTGGAAGAAGAGTTGTATATGATGCAACCGGAAGGTTTTGTCGATCCTAAGGGAGCTAACAAAGTGTGCAAGCTCCAGCGATCAATCTATGGTCTGGTGCAAGCCTCTCGGAGTTGGAATAAACGCTTTGATAGTGTGATCAAAGCATATGGTTTTATACAGACTTTTGGAGAAGCTTGTATTTATAAGAAAGTGAGTGGGAGCTCTGTAGCATTTCTAATATTATATGTGGATGACATATTGTTGATTGGAAATGATATAGAATTTCTGAATAGCATAAAAGGATACTTGAATAAAAGTTTTTCAATGAAAGACCTCGGTGAAGCTGCTTACATATTGGGCATTAAGATCTATAGAGATAGATCAAGACGCTTGATTGGACTTTCACAATGCACGTACCTTGATAAAGTGTTGAAAAGGTTCAATATGGATCAGGCAAAGAAAGGGTTCTTGCCTGTATTACATGGTATAAAGTTGAGTCAGACTCAATGCCCGACCACTGCAGAAGATAGAGAGAAAATGAAAGGAGTTCCCTATGCTTCAGCCATAGGCTCTATCATGTATGCAATGCTGTGTACCAGACCTGATGTGTGCCTTGCTATTAGTTTGGCAGGGAGGTACCAAAGTAATCCAGGAGTGGGTCACTGGACAGCGGTCAAGAACATCCTGAAATACCTGAAAAGTACTAAGGATATGTTTCTCGTATATGGAGGTGACAAAGAGCTAGTCGTAAATGGTTACATCGATGCAAAATTTGACACTGATCCGGACGATTCTAAATCGCAAACCGGATATGTATTTTTATTAAACGGTGGAGCTGTAAGTTGGTGCAGTTCTAAACAAAGCGTCGTGGCGGGATCTACATGTGAAGCGGAGTACATAGCTGCTTCGGAAGCAGCAAATGAAGGAGTCTGGATGAAGGAGTTCATTTCCGATCTAGGTGTTATACCTAGTGCATCGGGACCAATGAAGATCTTCTGTGACAATACTGGTGCAATTGCCTTGGCAAAGGAATCCAAATTTCACAAGAGGACCAAGCACATCAAGAGACGCTTCAATTCCATTCGGGACCAAGTCCAAGTGGGAGATATAGAGATTTGCAAGATACATACGGATCTGAATGTTGCAGACCCGTTGACTAAGCCGCTCTCATGAGCAAAACATGATCAGCACCAAGACTCCATGGGTGTTAGAATCATTACTATATAATCTAGATTATTGACTCTAGTGCAAGTGGGAGACTGAAGGAAATATGCCCTAGAGGCAATAATAAAGTTATTATTTATTTCCTCATATCATGATAAATTTTTATTATTCATGCTAGAATTGTATTAACCGGAAACATAATACATGTGTGAATACATAGACAAACATAGTGTCACTAGTATGCCTCTACTCGACTAGCTTATTGATCAAAGATGGTTATGTTTCCTAACCATAGACATGTGTTGTCATTTGATTAATGGGATCACATCATTAGGAGAATGATGTGATTGACTTGACCCATTCCGTTAGCTTAGCACTTGATCGTTTAGTATATTGCTATTGCTTTCTTCATGACTTATACAAAGTTCCTACAACTATGAGATTGTGCAACTCCCGTTTACCGGAGGAACACTTTGTGTGCTACCAAACGTCACAACGTAACTGGGTGATTATAAAGGTGCTCTACAGGTGTCTCCAAAGGTACATGTTGAGTTGGCATAATTCGAGATTAGGTTTTGTCACTCTGATTGTCGGAGAGGTATCTCTGGGCCCTCTCGGTAATACTCATCACTTAAGCCTTGCAAGCATTGTAACTAATGAGTTAGTTACGAAATGATGTATTACGGAACGATTAAAGAGACTTGCCGGCAACGAGATTGAACTAGGTATTGGATACCGACGATCGAATCTCGGGCAAGTAACGTACCGATGACAAAGGGAACAACGTATGTTGTTATGCGGTTTGACCGATAAAGATCTTCGTAGAATATGTAGGAACCAATATGAACATCCAAGTTCCACTATTGGTTATTGACCGAGAATAGTTCTAGGTCATGTCTACATAGTTCTCGAACCCGTAGGGTCCGCACGCTTAACGTTACGATGACAGTTTTATTATGAGTTTATAAGTTTTGATGTACCAAAGTTTGTTCAGAGTCCCGGATGTGATCACGGACATGACGAGGAGTCTCGAAATGGTCGAGACATAAAGATTGATATATTGGACGACTATATTCGGACACCGGAAGTGTTCCGGGTGATTTCGGAGAAAACCGGAGTGCCGGAGGGTTACCGGAACCCCCCCCCCCCCCCCCGGAGAGTAATGGGCCTTAGTGGAAAGGAGAGAGGGGCGGCTAGCATGGGCCGCGCGCCCCCTCCCCCCTCTGGTCCGAATTGGACTAGGAGGGGGGCGACGCCCCCCTTTCCTTCTCCCTCTCCCCCTTCCTTCCTCCTCCTAGTAGGAGTAGGAAAGGAGGAGTCATACTCCTACTAGGAGGAGGATTCCTCCTCCTTGGCGCGCCCTCTAAGGGCCGGCCGGCCTCCCCCCTTGGTCCTTTACATACGGGGGCACCCCATAGACACACAAGTTGATCTACGGATCGTTCCTTAGCCGTGTGCGGTGCCCCCCTCCACCATATTCCACCTCGGTCATATCGTCGCGGAGTTTAGGCGAAGCCCTGCGCCGGCAGAACATCATCATCGTCACCACGCCGTCGTGCTGACGGAACTCATCCCCGACGCTTTGCTGGATTGAAGCCCGGGGAACGTCATCGAGCTGAACGTGTGCTGAACACGGAGGTGTCGTACGTTCGGTGCTTGGATTGGTCGGATCGTGAAGACGTACGACTACATCAACCGCGTTGTCATAACGCTTCCGCTTAACGGTCTACGAGGGTACGTAGACTATAATCTCCCCTCTCGTTGCTATGCCATCACCATGATCTTGCGTGTGCGTAGGAAATTTTTTGAGATTACTACGTTCCCCAACAATCTCTGGGTCCTCGTGAAAGCCTGGGTCATCGTCACGAGAATAATCCTTCGGTTGAGGAGCAGGGCAAATGATGCCTTCCACTTGGCGTCTCCAGCTCTATTCGGAAAAATGGTTGAACCGATTAGTATTTAGGCGTGATATCTGATATATGTACTCAAGTTTGAATGTACCCATTTGATGGGGTTATAGCTCGCGTAGCCTTTCCAGTTTCTCGGACAGGCGAATTCTTCTTCTTCGCCTTTGAAAAGATCTGCCAATATGGCGGCCATTGCTGCTTGATTGTCTGGCCCCTATCACTTGTAGCGAGACGCGTCACTTGTCCCATTATAGGACCACAGGGGATGCGTCCTTTGTTGAAGGGGTTGAATGTATCGGTCGATCGCGATGGCCATTATGTCAACTATGGTCAATCCACCGTGGGCTAGCACCCTTACCTTTGTGGCTAGGCACTGCACCTCGGGGGACTCTTCTTGGGAGGGGCCATTGGGCCACCAGTTAGGTCTCTTCTTTAGCGGGGCGTCCGAATACCCGGGCAGACCTCTCCGAACCGGTTCGAACAGGGGGACGTCTTCAATATAAAACCACTCCGAAGAAAACACTTCAGAATCTTTCTTTGGAGTCCCGACGAGATATCTAGTGCTGGCTATACGACACACTTCGGCTCCGCCTACTTCAAGAATTGATCCCTCGTGGGTGCGACGGACAAGGCATAAATATTTCCTCCATAGCTCGAAATGGGCCTCACAGCCTAGGAACATCTCATAGAAGAGATGAAGCCAGAAATATGCAGAATTGATACCGGGGTGAAGTGGTGGACCTGGATCCCATAAAACTCTAGCAGACCCCTTAAGACAGGGTGAATGGGGAATCCTAGGCCTCTTAGAAGGAAGGATACAAAACATACCCTCTCATCCTTATTTGGATTGGGAAAGTTCTCTGTGAAGGCCTCGCCATCGGCCGAGGTGAACCCCGTGCGAATGGGCACGAGATCTGCAATTGGAAGATACCCTTGCCGCTGGAGATCGCATAGCTAGAGCCGTGAGACGGAGCAACTGGGCCAATCGCCCGGTAGTTGGCCGTGAGGGCACATGTATGAGCTAGGGGCGTCGGCCATGTCCGTCGAAGGTTTCTTCTGGATGAGATTGGGTTTCTTGTTTTAAGATGATCGACTGCTCGATGCACCTCTGGCCTATTTGACGGGTATGCTTCTGGCCCTCGGTGTGTGTTTTTGTAAAAAAGATGGGACTGCTCGCCTTCTGGCAAACACGCAGAAATCAAGGGTCACTCAGGGCAAAGTTAATGGTGAGGGCCTGCCTCGATATTGGGGCTTAAAAGTTATTGGTGACCGAACTATTGAAGTGACCCGAACAAGAAGATGGGGAACTTGCCTTGCAAGCCGAAGACTTTGAGGAACCATGGGGCGATTAGCGGTGGTGAGCTCCGGCGTTGAAGGCCAGTTTGGGGGCTACCAAGAGAGTCCTGGACTAGGGGGTCCTCGGGTGGCCGACTTATCGCTCATGGGCTGGACTGTTGGGACACATTATGTCCGGTCCAAAGACCTTTCTGCCTTGGTGTGCACTCCAAGACAAGGTAGAAGATCTATTGTTCCCCTCTATGTAACCGACTATATGTAAACCCTAGTACCCCTGGTGTCTATAAAAGCCAGGGGGTTTAGTCCATAGAGGCCGGAAGAACAATCACCATCCTACTAGTTAGGGTTTAGTTCATCTGATCTCGTGGTAGATCTTCTCTGTAACCCCCTTATACACAAGCAATATAATCAAGTAGGGTTTTACCTCTTAGAGAGGGCCGAACCTGGGTAAATATCGTGTCCCACGTCTACTGTTCCCCATCGATTCAAGGTCCACAGTTCGGGACTCCCTACCCAAGATCCGCAGATTTTGACACCGACACCCACCACTTCGACTCATGTACGGGAGAAGGGTGATAAAGTTTTTGGGAGCGCTCCGCACGACTATTGACTTCCTCATCACGGAAGCCACGGACGCCGACGACCACTTCCCAAATGACGACTTCTTCCACGACGTCGACAACCTCTTCGACGACATGGCCGGCGAAGACGTCAACCCAACCCCAATGCTATTGTCATAGCTCAGTACGTTTTCGTGTTCTTTCTGTTTGAGATCCTACCACAGTTTCTTGTTCTAGCTTTTATTCTAGATTTGTTCTGTTCATATTCACCTCTTCAGATGCTATTTGCATACTCTTTGTCCGATTGTGTGACTTACTTTATCTCTGCTACGATAATCATGTTTTATCTACTATTTCTGTTAATAAAGTCATATGGTAAATTGCTCATATTTCCAACACGAC
Source organism: Triticum timopheevii (assembly GCA_963921465.1). Lineage (NCBI taxonomy): Eukaryota > Viridiplantae > Streptophyta > Magnoliopsida > Poales > Poaceae > Triticum > Triticum timopheevii. Next base: position 168,656,139 of record OY997264.1, on the reverse strand, counting down.
CTACCTACCTAAATGTGTGAATACAGAAGTAGCATTTACATATGGTCGGCTCGATCTACGATAGATGACCAACAACAAAGCATGCAGGTAGGATTTAACTTAATAGGACGTGTGACGATGAATGACATATTTAGGTAATACACGTGAGCAGAAAACCCAACATGATTTTCCTTGGTTTTCTTTATACACTTGTATGGAATGTTTTTTCTTGGCACTACAATCACAAATACTCATAAACACGCACATATACTCATCCCTATAAACGCACACACACCTTGCCCAATGAGCACCTCGAAGATATTAAGCCGGCATAATTTGAGATTGACGAAGTCGCCATAGGCGCCTCGTAGTCAACGAAAACGTCTCTTCCACTGAACAAACATCGTCGGAAAGTCTTAAATAAATCAATAAAAACATGAGCACTAGTGCCGAGTCTAGGACTTGAACTCTGATGGGCTGGGGATACCACTATCCTCCTAACCATCCAACGACAAGTTGGTTCGCCACTTTGTATGCAACACTGCTACAGATTAGGGCTAAGACGACAGCTGTATCGCAGACCATGTGACGGAACTATGTGCTATACGGACATCGCAAACCGTAAGAAAATAAACCCATGTGCCAGAAAACGAAATGTGTGTCACGACCCATCCATCGGGCACGATTTTGTCAAGAAGACCATATGCGATAACGGGCACACCGCACAACATGCTTAACAAAAACAAAAGACAAAGACAAAATGTTTGCGACGGTTTTAACCATCGCACAACATGCTTGTTATGAATATTTGTGTGCGAAGATTTGAAATGTACACACACGAATTTTAGAGGAGGCAAGCTCGTGACAATGCACATGCTTCTACGGTAGGTCGTCCTTTCTTCTTTCCTAAGTCTTTCATCAATGGTGCTATCCGAACACGCCACCATTTCCCACCAGTCCTCCACCAGTCTTCTGCCACCAGCATGAGCGGCGACACACCATAGCGCGCAGAAAGGGCTAGCGCAGTATGTACCATTCCAAGCATGCCACCGCGACAAAGCGCCGCCTCTGTCATTAACCTCTGGCCGGAGTAGGCCGGAGAGCAAGAACCGGTGCAAGCGTCGCGACCCTTTGAGGTCGATGGCGCCTCAGAAACGAGATAGATGATGTCATGCTGCGTGTAATCGCTAGGATGGAGCAGACACTTGACTCAGAAGCGCGGAGAGGCGGGGGCACGCATGACAGCAAGAGCGGCGGCGAACCACGGAGCAAGAGTGCAGTGCGCCGCAATGCAAGAGTGGATCCAACGCAATGGTGTTTACTTGGTCTTATTTAGGATTATTCATTTTCATTATTTATCGTCGTCTCTTTTTTTACATTCTTAAACTTGTCTTAATTTTACGAACATTTTGTAAATTGATGAAGCTTTTCAAATTATCGAACTCGAAAATTTCATTTTTCTATCAAATTCTTGAACATTTTTTTGAATTTTTGAACTTACGAAAAAACCTTGATCATTTTTCTAACATGCGAACATTTTTTCTAAAATTAGTGAATCTTCTTTTAGAATTTGTGAATATTTTCAATCGTGATTTTGTAAAACAGTTGGTGAAACTCTTTTTAAAATATGCAGATAATTTTGAAATTCATGAATTTGTTTCAAATTCCTGAAAATCTTTGAATTTTGAGATTTTTCTAAAATTCATAATTTTTCTGATATTCTTTTATACAGTTATTGAAGCTATGGATTTTTTCAAGTCTATAAAAAACTGGTTTCGTTTTATTCGTTGGACGCTAATGATCAGCACCGAAAGCGCCGAATAGGGGCCGCACCTATGTCTCGCTTTACGCGAGCATAGGGTAGCCTCGCCTGAGGGAGCACGAGACGGGCTGGGCCAGCTCGCGGGAGGCCGCAACCTCATATTTTTCTGTTTCTTTTTCATTTTTTGTTTCTTATTTCTTATTTATTTTGTTTATACTTTAAAATAAGTATGTATCTTACATAAAACACTCTACATAAAACATTTGAACAAAGTTAATCTGCATTTTTAAAATGTATATAGAGAAATGTTTCTCTTGTATACGAAAAATATATACCAAAAATACAATGTGTCTGAAAAAAAGTTGATCATGTATTTTTTTAAATGTTATTAAGCCTTTGAAAAATAATTATTTTTATTATAAAATGTTAAGCGAGTATAAAAAATGTTTTCCTAATGAATACAAAAAATGTAGAACAAGTATTAAAAATAATTGAACCTGAAAACAATATTTTGAAAAATATATGAGAAAAATGTTAATTATATATTTTAAAAAATATGTTAACTGTGTATTAAGAAAATGTTCCTGGTATATACCAGAAATGTACAATTTTTATAGAAAAGTAGTCATCAAACACAAATATTTGAAAATATTAATCACCTATTGAAAAAATGTTAAACATAAAAATATTGATTCTGTATAAGGAAACTTTAGTCATGTATTTTTTATAAACATGTGTTAAAAATATTGTTGATATATACCAAAAATGTACAATGTGTATGAAAAAATGAAAAAAATAGTCATCAAACATAATTTTTCCAATGTCAATCATGCATTTGAAAAATGTTAAAGATGCATATAAAAAATTCCTGTTGTATATAGGTATGCATAACATGTACAAACGTGTATGAAAAATGTGTATATGTGTTGAAAAAAAATGGAGATAAACATTGAAAACCGAGGAAATGGAAGAAAGAAACACCTTAGAAACGAAGGAAAAAACCCTGAGGAAACCATGAAAACTCGTAAGTAAACGAAGAGAAACCAAGAAAAACAAAAAAGTTCGAATACAAACAAATAAAACTCACGAAAACTGATAATGATAAAAAAAACGAAGAAAAAATATAGAAAATGAAAAGAAAGGGGAAAACCAAAGAAAGAAAGAAAAGAAAACTAAAGAGAAAGAGCAAACAAGAAAACCATAGAAAAAACACTGCAGAAAGAAAAACTGAGGAAGAAACAAAAGAAAACCGAAAAAGAAAACAAGAAAACCGGTGAAGAAAATAAAAAACCCAGAAGAAGATACAAAACAAAACAAAGAAAACCGACCCAAAAGTGAAAACTGGAGAAGAAATCCACACAGAACAAAAAACAGAAGAAAACCACGAACAAAACCCAGCAAACAAAAACCTAGCAAATGAATAGAAAACAGACTTAAATGGCCCGGCCAGTAGTTACAGCGCGGGGACAAAGCTTCAGGCAAGATAGAAGAAGCACTCGCAGTAAGCAAGATATAAGGCCAACTACAACGCAACGACTCAAACAGACGCCAGCTTTTGTCCGTTTTTTATACGTTTGTGTTAACTAGACAGACACAAGCACCTGTTTGCGCCTACTGGCATGTAGATGCGTCCAACGCAGATGGACGCATTTCACAAACTTCAAATAAAAATATATTATGTTGCCTCCAAAAGTCCCGGCAGTCGCCCCGTACATTAAACTTAAACTTAAACACTAGATCTAGTAGTTGCCGTCGCCGCAGTCCGCGATGAGGTCGACGAAGGGTAGTGGCTGTCACACGTGGTTGGGCGGTGCCTGTGGCTACTACTACACCACCCGGCCGAAGTTGTGGTGACAACAACCACGTATCTGCACCCACCCGCATAGCCGGGACGGACACTAATTCCGACATGCAGAGCATCGTCGATGTCCACGTCCAGGACTGCCCCATCAATACTGGGTCTCATGGCACGCCCCGTGGCTCCAATGACCCCGTCCTCTAGATCTGGGACGACTACATCGCCTACGACCGACAAGGCGAGCTGCATTGCTAGGACGTCCCAGTGGCCGACCTCGTAGTCGAGCTTGGACTACTTGAGCACCTTCTTAAAGAACTCGTCCTCCTCTTCGTCATGGTCGTCTGTTGGCGATTGTGGCGGGGACGGCCATGGCGTACGCGTGTGCACCCGTGTACGCCCACATGTACGAGCTGGGGTGGGCAGCATGCACGTGGGGTGGGTGGGAGCACGAGCACGCGCCCATAGCATGCTGGGAGCACAACCAACCAAGAAGGTCTACCGTTGCATGTCGTGCTCGTCCCGGAACCATGTGTCCCATAGTGATGAGTCGAGGGCGTACCTCAAGTCGCGGAGGAGGTCCGGAGGCAGTTGGGCTCGCCGGCGGTTGATCTCCAAAAGACGGCGCGGCCACTGGCCGGGATGGGAGGCATGGGCATCCGATCTGGGCTAAGGTGTGCGTCACCCCACAACAACGGGGTGGCCGTGTCGCAGTAGCACTGGTACACCTCCACATTCACGTACGGCCGCTACCGCAGCGCAACGGGCGACGAGATCCTCAGCCCCGACGAGCAAGACGACGACCTGGCCTCATGGTCGTGCTTCCCGGACCTCCCCACTGTCCACTTCCACATCATTGTGGGCGGTGGTGAGCGGCGCAACCTAGGGTTTGTCCGACGCGTGAGGGCAGGAAAGTGTGTGGAAGTGGACTAGCTGGTCCACGCCCACGGGCTAGGCATTAAAAAGGATCCCGGTAGGGTGGCTGGGTAACTGACACGCAGGCCCTTTCCACGCGCTTGGATTAAATGGGCTTGGTGGAAGGTGGTCGGCCGACTGACACGCTGGCGGAGGGTGAACACCGAGATGACACGTGCACATCTGTTCAATGTCTGTCTAGACGCAAATTCAACCAAAATTCGCGCCGGAAATGCGTCGAGACGAACACGCTGCAAACGGATTTTGCGTACAAAGGCCACGTGTTGGGCCATGGCATTTATATGTCTGGACCCAAACGGAGAACAAAACAAATGTGTCCCTGCATTGGAGTTGGCCTAACTCCTGCCGAATCATAGCCCCCGAGCAGAGGTTTTATAGCGGGAGTCGGGAATAACCCCTACAGGCTGTTGCTATAGTTACTTTTAAAGGAAAGTTGTACGTCTGACTTTACAGATACAACTACTAAGCACGGTTCATCAGAGACCATACAGCCCAAAAGGTTGCTATAGTTACTTACTTGTGGTCTAACACATACGACGGCCCACTTGAATTGTGGCGATTCTGAGAAACGCCACTGCAATTTTTAAACTTTGAAAATGTCACTGCAATTTTTGCAAACTTTGAAACACGCCTCTGCAGACTTTGAAAAATGCTACTGGAAATGACATTTTTTTTTTAAGTTTGAAAATTGCAGTGGCATTTCTCGCAATCGTCAAAATCCGAGTGGCATTTATCTAATTAACCCTTTTAAAAGTGTGTTTCCCGGCCAAAGTTGCCAGTTTCATCAGCACGTAAGTACAGTTTTGATTGGCCTCCTTGCATAGTTCTCCGGGATTTCATCATCAAGGAGAAGCGCGCAGAACAGTAGATGCAACAAGATTCGTGCTTGCTCTCATTTTGTTTTATTTTTAAAAAATTTACTGTAAAACAGCCAAGGTACATGCAGAAGCATACAGATACAGATCTCCAGATCTCACGTGGTTACAAAACATTTGAATTCTCTACACGGTACTCGTGTGCTTATACAACGTCCGATTCCTGTACATGAACGTCTCAGCCCATGGTGTAGGACGGAGATGGGAGGTTTATGACAGTGCTCTTCACCTTGGTCATCATGTTTATGCTGTTGGTTATCCCCTGGGATCCTATTCCACTGTCCTTCAGACCCTGCAATCCAGAGAGACATCACATCATGTAGCAACTGGAAGGAGAAAACGAGCTTGTCGGATCAATTCCACGGCGACGTCGAGTCGCGGACACGGTACCTGGAAGGGGAAATGGTCCGGACCTCGAGCCGGGGCGGAGTTGATCTGCACAGTTCCACTCTCCATTGCATCACTGATCATGATTGCCTTGTTGATGTCTCTTGTGAAAACACATCCCTGAATTCCACAAACAATGAGCATCCAGGATTCATAATAGCTTCAGAAAACTTAAGGGTACATATATATGTTGACAGAAAAATAGAGAAAGAGACCTGGAGCCCAAAGTTGCTGGCGTTGCAATGGTGGATGCCTTCCTCAACCGAGTTGATCCTGATCACGGGCAAGACAGGGCCAAAAGGCTCCTCCCAGGCGATCCTCATGTCAGGCCGGACATGATCCAACAACAACGGCCAGATAAGGTTGCCTTCTCTCCTGTACTCTTGGCAAAAAGTTGCACCTTTCTCCTTGGCATCCATTACCAAGCCTTCAATGAAATTCGCCGAGGATTCTGTTACAACTGGGGTGATATCACAGTCATCCTCGGGTGGGCCAACTTTCAGCTTTGCCAGCTTGGCATTGACCTTCTCCACCACGGTGTCAGCAACCGCTTCCATGATCAGAACCACTTTTACGGCAGTGCACCTCTGGCCACTGTGTTGATCACAAGTTCATGGTATATGTGAGTGTAACTCCAAGGAGCACCATGGGTGCAAACAAGCAAGATAAGATAGATAGAAAGGAAGAAAGGAAGCACAAGCATAAACTTAAAGAAAAAGGCACAATGTTGAACAATACTCTATCTATTCACAATATGGAGTATGAGTTATGAGATGAGGATGGGAGCTGTGACTATGTGAGCTAAGGAAAAGCATATGACACCACTATCTGTTATACATGGCACAACTTGGATGACATGTGTTCTGTTAGCTAAGATGTTATATACAGACATTTTTGTTCATTTCCAGTTGTTGCTTGTGACTCTTTAAGGAATGGCATGCCATAAATCCAACAATTCCAGATGCCCAATGGATCAAACCGTATGGAAGACGTGTGGTTTGGCCCTATGAAATACGTACCACACAACCAATTTTCTTATTTCAGTACCTGTATGAGAAGCCTCCTTTTACTATGTTTGCCGCGACTAGATCGAGGTCTGCATCCTCTAGCACAATGCAGGCATCTTTTCCTCCGAGCTCCATCTGAAGCGGGACCATCCCAGCCTTCTTTGAAATGGCTATGCCGGTATCACCTCCCGTGAAACTAAGAAACAAACAAACAGATGAATTTTTCGTCTCTGTAAAAAACACGAATGGTAGAAGCAGAAGCAGCTCATTATCTACCTTATGCAGTTGACTCCAGGGTGCATTGTGAGAAAATCACCTATTTCAGAGCCTTTCCCAGTAACACAACTAATCAGGCCCTTTGGGAAACCGGCCAGGTGAAAGCAGTGTACCATATGGAGCGCTGCCACCGCGCCCTGATTTTGCAGTAGCATTTGAGAATTCAGATAAACATTTTTTTAATAGAATAAAATTGCAGGAACAAAATAAATATCTATGAAATCATATACCTGAGTCGGAGGCTTGAGCACAAGAGAATTGCCAGCAATCAGCGCCGGGCCAATCTTAGAAACCGCTAGGTTGACAGGATAGTTAAATGGTGGGATTGCCAAAACTACTCCGAGAGGTACCTTTATGAATGAGATGGCATAAGATGCAGAACAAAAATAATATCAACGGATCATTAATGTAGGTAATTTGATACTCCCTCCATCTCAGAATATAAGAGCATTTTTAACACTAGTGTAGTGTCAAAAATGATCTTATATTATGGGACGGATGTAGTACAATTCAGGGAAGGAGGGTGTAGAAGCTTAAGCCTTATATATTCAGACAATTTATAGGAAAGAAAGATGGGTAACCTGCTCATACTTCTATATTCAGACAATTTCTTTGTAAATGAGAACATATCAACAGTTGTGGGACTAGAGAGCACACACACGTCTCGCATGATTTATCAGATGCCAGGGCTAATGAAATTACCCACAACGAGCCGTGTGAAATAACTGAAATGCAGGTGTACCTTGGAGCTCAAACAGTACTTGTTGCGCTCATTACCGGGGAAGCTATCGGATACCAGCAGCTTGCCCTCCCCCAGTATCCGGACACCCTCCTCGGCCGTGTATGACACCAAATCCCCGGACCGCACCACCTATATCAAACCAAACCACGCATCTCTTAATTGTCTCTTAGCATCAGAAGAAGAAGAACAACCACAATTTTCAACCACAGGTCCACAGCAACAAATTATAAGGGGCCACATGGACAGTGCAAACGCCGGTGACCTCAGAAACGGCATCCTTGGCCGGCTTGGCGATCTCCTTGACCAGACTCTCGGCGATCGGGGTCTTGTGCTCCTTGAGGATGGCCGCCGCCTTGTGGAGGAGCTCAGCGCGCTTCCACAGCGGAGTCCGCGCCCACGACTTCTGGGCCACCTTGGCGGCGTCCATCACCTTGTTCACCTCCTCCTGTGTGCATGCTGAACAAGGGCGGCCAAACCAAATTCATTAGGAATAAAGTTCTCGGAATCTGAATCTTGTCATACGATTCTGCGCAGAAATGCTACATGGATTCTTTCTCATATGATATATGCTGTCCTACCATGGAACCTCCGTCTCGAACGATTTCTGACCACATTGGCTCAGCAAATTATAAGCCAGGTTCCAAAGTTGATTTCTACCATGAAAACTTCTCACCAAGTTCATTCAATTGGCGCCAGTAAAGAATCGAAAGGGACAGGAGGCCCTATCAGGGTCGGTCAATTCTTTCGTACTCCTACAACTAATGGTGAGTGCGCGCGGAGTACAGTATTAGTTGCACCGATGAAACTTATGTTTGCTTCGTAAGTATCGAAAGATTTCAACGACGACACTAACAAGTCACCGTCAAGCATTGAATCACTTCAGGCAGCAGAGCAGAGCAATCTCAGACCAGGGGGCACACTCTGCTCAGTGCTCACACAGCCGGTCACACTAGAGGCAGCTAGCGCGTGCTGGGTTCTCGTGGCCGGAAAGAATAAACAAGAGGAGGGGCAAGCGTCAAGCGTGGCATGCACCTTGCACCCTGTACTGCGTCTGGCGGGTGGTGGGGTTGACGATGGCGACCGTCTTGCCAGAGGCGGACGCGCGCCACTCCCCGTCGGCGTAGTACTTGTAGACCTCGCCGTCCAGCACGTCCGCGAACACCCCCGTCCCCGCCATCGGGGAAGAAGAAGAAGAAGAAGCAAGTGGAGTACGTGCGGTGTGTGGTGGTGGCGAGCGGAACGGGAGGGACACACTGCAGGTTAGCCACTAAGCACACAGCTAGTGGCGGTGAGGGGCTCGGGGGGGACGGTGGTGGTTGGTGCTGATGGGTGCGCGAGTGGTGCAGCTGTGGCGGGGCGGGATTAAGTAGAGAGCGGAGGTGGTGGAGGAGGAGGAGGCGCCGAGGATGATGGCCACGCGTGGGCGGGTGGTCGGCTGCGACGGGTGTGATGGAGAAGCGAGGAAACGGACGGAAGAAGAAACTACTGCAGGAATAGTACCACGCGACGCGAGACGAAACCTCGTGCGCCTAATACGGGTGGCAGTCGCCGCACACCAGGCCACCAGGGCCGTGTGCGCGGCTTTGGACTTGGCATCCCTGTGGCCGTCAATGGTAACTCGGAAAATATCATCCAGCTCCCGCCACACGTATCAACCACTCCAACCCGCTGCCCCAGTCCGGGCAGTTTGAACGCCCGGGAGGCCGGGACCGTTCCGTGCCATGGACCACCGTGAGTGCGCGCCGCGGCCCAGCTCCATTCGCCGAGAGAAGACGGTGCCTGGCGCCGGCGGCGTCCACGTACGTACGCTCGGCGTGCTCGACGCCTCGGCCGGGTCCCGGTGGAGTCGCGTCGTGATGTTGGGCGGCGAACCACCCGAACCACCAGGCCATGATTGGTAACGTAAAATAGCTTGAGGTCCAGGCCTCGTCCTCATCGATAGCGCCTCGAAACCGAATGGTGCGGGAAAGAGGTGATGCGGCAGTTCATGGAGAGCATGCCGGCCGGCCGGTACGAATCTGATCGTCGTCATTTTGTTATTAGTGAGGTACATGAAACAGAGGAAATATAACGACTCGCGTAGCCTTTTCCTCGTCTTTTTTCTTTCGTTCTTTCGGAATTGAACAGTACAATTGCAGACCCCACATATACGCATCGATGCATCGCATCTTTAAGAAAAATATGAACGCCAGTGTCAAAGTCTAAGAATTAAATTCTGGTGGGCTATATGGTCTCCTTGAGAAAGGCAAATTCGCCGAGGATCAAAATAAGACAAACAGTTCAAACAGTTCAGAAAGACCAAGAGCATGAGCAGCTGTTAATAAAATGACTAAGAGCATGGATGAACCAAGAGCATGAGCTGTTAGAAGGGAGAGAGGGATTAGTGCGGAATATGATGGATGTATTATTGAGCCTCGAGGGCGAGTATATATTAAGTACAAGACTTGGAGAGCAAGAAGCCTCTCTTGAAGATAAGGTAGGAGACGGATTACAAATCCTAGACTATCAAATACATGTATCCTAAATATATCTCTAACATCCCCCGCAGTCGTAGCGGTAGCGTTGCAAACAACAGGAGCGCCGCGGACGGTCAGACTGGAGAGAATAGCAGCCGACGGGCTGACATCCCCCCGCAGTCGTAGCGGGAGCGTCATGGATGGTGTCGCGTCGCGGACACGTTGACTGTAGAGGAAGCCGGCGAGTTGCTCAAGCGGATGATAGCCCTTGTGCCGTTGTTGAGGTAGCCGAGAGCGTAGGGTGGTGTACCCGTGGTCGAGGTAGCCATGCGAAGAACGTCGTGGTCGATGTCGAGTCGCGGTGGATGGTGTCGAGGAAGTCACCGTGGAGCCGCGGGCGCAAGGAGGCGTAGAGTTAGTCATGGGCGCAGTAGTGGTGCGCTAGGGAGAAGATGTTGTTGATGACGCGTCGCGCCGGGGTTGCCAAGCCCGGGGACACATCATAGATGAATGCACGCACCCGTGTTGGCAGCACTAGGCATGTGAAGACAGACGAAGACGAAGTTGACGAAGCGCCGCACCAGGTTTGCCAGGCCTAAGGACGCGTCGTGGATGAAGGCACGCATCGTGTTGCAAACACTGGGCATGCGTAGATGAGGGACCTGCACGAGCTGTATGTCATGTCATAGAAGTCAGAGGGCCAGTAAAGAAGGAGACTCGACGATGTTTGTGGTGACAATCGGCATCGAGCCGATGTCACCAACAGTGGTCGGAGTAGACGAAGTGGTCAGGGAAGATGACGGCGACGCTGACAATAGGCTGGTGCTAGACGAAGACAAAGGAGGTGGACAGGCAGCGACGGCTACGGGGATAGCGGCGACGGCCTGATGGCGGCGGCTGCGGCTAGGTTAGGAACGCGGCGGTGGTACTCAAAGTAGGCGAGAAACCCTGACAGCATGACAAAGACCGGCGCGGACGGTGGCGTTCCCGCGCCAGGGGAGGCGGCGCGGTGCACACCACGGGAGGTCGACGCGCGGTGACTGACGGTGTCCTGGACTAGGGGGTACTCACCACGTCGTCTCCCGATCAGTTGGATTGGGCCGAGGACCCCCATGGCCGTTTACTCGTGGGCTAGTTTGGTCAGCCGAATTATACACAAGGAAGATTCCACAAAGACTTGGTGATCAAGATGAGGACTCCTCTCCACCGGCGTATTCGACTAGGACTCTTGTTATCCTATGCCTCTGATACATTATATAAGCTAAGGCCAGGCTAGTCAATAGATAATTATGATAATCATAATCTCATAGGCTAGACTTCTAGGGTTTAGCCATTACGATCTCGTGGTAGATCAACTCTTGTAATACTCATATTCATCAAGATCAATCGGGCAGAAAATAGGGTATTACCTCTATAGAGAGGGTCCGAACCTGGGTAAAAATTGTGTCCCCCGTCTCCTGTTACCATTAGCCTTAGACACATAGTTCGGGACCCCCTACCCGAGATCCGCCGGTTTTGACACCGACATTAGTGCTTTCATTGAGAGTTCCGCTGTGTGATCAGCAAAGGATCAATGGCTCGACTGCAGATCAACTGCGACGTTGGCTTCTTCGTCACCGGCTCGACTGGTCACCTTGGCTTGACCGAGGACTGCGCCCTACCTCCGATCGTCAAGTTCGGATGATGGTCTTCATCAACATCAACTCCGATCTCTATCAAGATCATGGGGGAATCATCCATGAAGCTCGTGGGCTCAACGTCAACATTGCCCTCGGGTGTCCGTGTTGTTCTTTTGGACAGCAAACTTGTATCCGCCACCACCATCTCCTCAAGTGTCGTTTTAACGATTGCTTCGGTGGAGTTGTGCGGAATTAAGTCTACAACAACCCTGAAAATTTTCATTGCGTTCCGATGGAGGAATCTCTGGCAATCTACGATATACCGGAGCCCTGTCATATCTGGACGGGAATCTGGATGAGTTTAGGGCGTGATCTCTAGAGCTCAACTCGGAGGTCCTTTGGAAGATCCAACCGTTCATCTGCTACGGAATTCCCATATCTACTACCCCTCAAAATTTTAACTCGATCCGACCGTCCAAACTCCGGAAACATTCCGATTAGTGCATCACTTTTCGGATCTTTTTCTGCGCGAGAACGAATCCAACCCGAATTTATCTTTTTTATGAACGGGATTTCGGATATCCTTTTTGAAGGAAGTTTTGTATGGGGTATTGTGTTTTGTTCCCAAACACATCCCGCTAATTTTAAAGTCTTTTCCAATATTATCTTCACCATCGCGCCGGTGTCAAACCAGCCCGACAACGTTGCTTTAGGGCTGCCGACCTGCGCTAGACACGCCATCGCTTTGTTGAGCCGAGCTCAACTTCTTCGGATCATCATCTCGGCAATCTGAACAAGAGTTCGGCATCGCGAAGGATAAATCGTCACCAACATCGCCGCCCCACGGATTGCACGGAGCGGGCACGCCGACATCGCTGCACAGTCACTTCATCAAGCCAGCATTGACCACGTCACAAGTTACGACCTGCATCGGCATGGCCGAACCGTTGCTTCATCGAGCCGATGTCCATCACGTCGAACTATTGTAACACCTCGGCTAACATGGCAGCTGCAACATCTCCTTACCGACTTGCTCCGTCTCCTCGTCTGGACTGGGGGCTTCGACATCCCTTCATCGACCTACTCCGGAGACCTCGGCGTCAACCGACCAACTTCGTCACGTTAGCCCGACCGGGGGCTTTGCCTCGGCAAGCCAAACTTTGCCGGAATCGCCATGCCGCCGCTCCATCGCTCATCAGGCGATGGGTGTGCGGATCAAGTCCCAATTTCGGGAGTAACCTATTTTCAGATTGCTACAACAGATAAACCAGGTGCTATTAATCCTAGTAATTTTTTCTTGCTTGGGTTTATTTTTCGGAAAAGTTATTACACTGGTTTGTTCCATCATCCATACACAGGTCTGTCAAATGATGGCCGCATTAACGATGGTTGCGTGATGGTTCGGTCTGTTTTCCGTACATAGTTGGGCGAATGCCGCATCCGGAACCCAGACCGCCCTGCAAATTTAGGCTTTGTCACGCCTTCACTGCGTCACGCCGACGCCCTGCATCGACATTGGCTTCGGCGTCAGGCCACATCTCTTTAAATAAATTATTTTTGTGTAAAGCAATTATGCAAGGATTATATATATATATATATATATATTATTATTTCCTGGACCGCACTGTTTTATGTGTGCAGGTAATCGATTTTGACTGTGTTATGCAGTCACTACTCCGGAGTGCTGAACTCCTTGCTCGGACACCTCGGACTTGGGGCCTGGGACCTCGGCCATGCCGAGGACTGCGAACCTTGTCGGATCTTTCACAGATCAATGGGCATCTTCGTCCCGCCACAAGCCCGAATCGCATCATCAACACCGAGCACATTAACCAGCTAAGTCGCTTTCATGCTCAAAGAATTTCAGTTTTAAATTTTGTTCGGTTCGACCAACCATTATATTTTTTGGCAAAGAGTTGTTGTTGACAAGATTCCTTGTCAAAACTTTGTTTGTGGCACACAAGTTCAAATACCCCGTTTATTTGGGTGCTTCCTTTATGAAGCCTTTCCTCTTGCATATGATTATACTTGCATGGCTTCGTTCCTTGCTCGTGTATTACGCCACAATATGCACCATATTGACTTAAGTGTTCCGCAAGCTGGGTTGCCTTGCTCCTGTGTTTACCCCTGCGTTCCCTATTGTTCAGCTAGGGAGTAAAGGGAGCACCTCTGCGATTGTCACGATCGGGTCATCTGAGCTCGAACCTCAGACTGGGTGAAGCCGAAAGCTAGCGCTCTTACTGTTTTCAATCATGGTCGGCACACAAAGGAACTCATGAGTACAAAAAATCTATTTCATAAGTCTCATAGTAACAATGAGCAACCGAAGAAAGGTATCAGTGGGGGTACTATTTTCTTCGAAGATGCTTCTTACAATTTGTCAGTAATATAGCATAAGTTTCCTGAGCGCGCTTTGTCTGTTACAGCCTTATGGCATGATTGGCTGGTTATCGGAAACACCATCGGTATTCTCGACAGGTGGAGTACATTAACACTTTTCGGCGCTTGACTAAAGAGGGAGAAGCCGACGGTCGGTTAAGACGTGTTTAAAGTTCGGGTGAATACATATATGATATAAGTACTTCGGTACATACAATCATTATACATAAAATTCTTTTACCCAAGTCACTTGGGGGCTCTTAAAATTTATATGAGCTGTTTTATAGTAAATGTGTTTTCTTCTTGGTCGTTGCAAAGTCTTTTTCTACCGTTCCTTTTTCGACTCGAGTGTATGGTCAATAGCCGGATAGCCTGTCTTTTCTCTAAAAGTCGCTCGAGTTTAGTTCGCTAAACTGCCCTCGGAGAAGTACTCTTCCTTTGGGATAAGGAGCTTGAAGCCATAGGTGACCCGTGTGAAGTCTTGAGATCGGATGTGTCATGTTAAAGCACGACAGAAGCACAATTTTTTTTCCAATTTTCGGATTGGCACCGAACACTTGATCTTGTTCGAACGTCAAGTTTTTACTAACGTTTTTTTGGTTTTCCAAGATTATGGCACTTTTAAACTATTTGTGTGTTTCCAGCATAAGTCTCGCAGTGCAACGCCGGACAACTTTAGAGATTCGGCAAAAACATTCTCGGATATTGCTATATGTGCATCGGTTTCAAATTGTGTCTTCGGTCAATAGTTGGTTGCCCGACTCCTATGCTTGCCTCCTACATTCCGCTTTGTTCGGCTAGGTGTGCAAAGGGAGAACCACTGCGATCGTGCTTCTAGTTCGCATGGTTAAGCACCTCAGTGGAGAAAGCCGAAAACTGACTTTCACAATAAGCGTAAACCGGTCAGCGGTCCGATGATTATGTTAAATGACGGGCCATTCATAACATTGGCCAAAGTGTTTATGGCTTGACCTTGGCTGTCGCCGAACGCTAATCGGGGGATCGTAGCTAGCTTCCCTAGTTTAAAGCTCCTATGACTAAGTGAAAGTTATAAAGCCCGCATATCTGATTGCCTCGTTTCCGCTAACACAATCGCCTTCGGGCACCGAGACGTCAGCTAAGGGTTGTCTTGTTATTGCGGAAACACCCTGCATAGTATCTACAAAGGGGCAGAAGCCGATGATGGCCAACTTTCAACTGATAAACGGTCACAACGGAGTCAAAATAAACATATCACCGGCATTTGTATTTAATATACAAGGGCCGCCTTCCGTAATCATCGTTATAAAGCCATAAATATGTATCAATTTGACTTGATTTTTGCCAAGCTGGGTTGCCTGGCTCCTGTGCTTACCCCTACGTTCCCGATTGTTTGGCTAGGTGGTAAAGGGAGCACCTCTGTGATTATTACTAACAGGTCATCCGAGTTAGTACCTCAGACTGGATGAAGCCGAAAGCTAGTAATCTTAAAGGATCACATTGGTCGGCAACGACAGAAGTGAAAATTTTGGTTCATTAATACCATAGAGTTTGGGAACTTTCCCCGAACTAAATCCTCAATATTTTCCTCCCACATTGATCAGAGGAGAGGTTTCATGATCATGATAAGCATGATGACCCAAAGAAAGGAACCGATAGCGGGACTATTTTCCTTGGAAGATGTTTCTTACATTAAGTAATATAACATATCTCTCCGCGTACCTTTGTTTATAAAACCGTATGACCGGATTGCCTTGTTTGTCGTAAATCTTTGCTCTCATGAAGGCTTTATAAAGAAGGACAAACACTCCCCGACTGCTGGCCGAGGAGGTGGAAGTCGATGGTCGGTCAACAAAGTCTTGTACAATGCGGATCCGAGCCTTAATGATGTAAAATACATGGATACATAGGATCATAAATTGCGAGAAAAGTCAATTTATTGCAGCTCATCTTTTAAAGACCAAGCGGGCAACTTACATAAAGCTCTCCTAAATCCCCAGTGGCATCGATTTCCTATCTATTAAGCTCCTTGGGGCCAACCTTGGCGAGCCCAGCTTTCGCTGGCTCTAGCTCCTTTAAGAGATCTTTATTCTCTTTTCGAGAAGTTTGTGTTAAACACAACAAAATTTTCTGTCACACGGATATCGATCCTTAATTCGGCTACCCGTGCCCACATTAAGGCTCGGGGGCTACTGGGCTTTGCGCTCATTATTTATAAATATTAAAGGGGCACATCGATCCCCTGATCTGGTGTTGCCACCCGACCAGTGTCTCGGGGGCTACTGCATTGCCTATTCAATGCAGAAAATTCAAAGGGCTCAGTGTTCAGCTTGACCGAACTATGGGCGAACGCATCTTTGGACAACAATAGGTACCATCTGGACCTATCTGGCGTCAAGCTAATATATTGCGGCAACTTCTCAAGACCCTCTCTCAAGGGCCCGTTCACCGATTACTATTATCTCTAATATATTACACTGCGTTTCTATTCTTATGTTAGCTGCCGAGCTAAGAGTCGATCCTCAGGCCGATTTTGCGCGTCGAACCGAGTCTCGGGGGCTACTAGGAACATCGGTTTCATGTTTTCCTTCAGGTGCATCTCGGGTTTTAGACTGACACACACCTTGAGGGCTACTGGATATACATATACTGGCTATATATCTCGGCAGAGAATAAATTGCACCAATCAAAAATCAGCCCGCGGTTGGGATGGTGCACCACCTTGGAAGCAGTCCGGCATATAGCTCGGGCGCCAGTGGCTAGCTCCATACAGGGCATTTCCGGCATTAAGCTCGGCTAAACTCCTTCAACTTTTTTGAACCAAGATGATCTATGACATCTCGGATATAGTCCGGCGTTGGAGCTTGGATACATTCCGGCGTTGGAGCTTGGACACAGTCCGGCGTTGGAGCTCGGGTACATTCTTGCGTTGGAGCTCGGAAGCAATCCGGTGTTGGTGCTTGGCTGCAAAAGATATCTCGAATGTAGTCCGGTGTTGGGGCTCGGATGCAAGAGGACACCGCCGCACGGGAACAACTTCAAACCCGAGGTGTGGCGTAAAAAATAACAAGGCATTGACAAAGGCCGAGAACTTAAAGGGGCTCCTCGGATGCCCGACGTGTAAACTCTTCGGATTCACCTCGGCGATCCTCAAGATCGAAGAGAAGATTTGTTGAACCAGCTTTCAAGACCGACGACTGAAGATGAAGAACAGTTCAAAAGAATCGAGGAGAGTCCCCAACTTGAAGACTGGTTCAGGGGGCTACTGACGGTGTCCGGGACCAGGGGGTACTCACCATGTCGTCTCCTGATCAGTTGGATTGGGCCGAGGACTCCCATGGCCGTTTACTCGTGGGCCAGTTCGGACAGCCGAAATATACACAAGGAAGATTCCACAAGACTTGGTGATCAAGACGAGGACTCCTCTCCACCGGCGTATTTGACTAGGACTCTTGTTATCCTAGGTGTTGGTGTCAAAACCGGCGGATCTCGGGTAGGGGGTCCCGAACTGTGCGTCTAGGCGGATGGTAACAGGAGACGAGGGACACGATGTTTTTACCCAGGTTCGGGCCCTCTTGATGGAGGTAAAACCCTACGTCCTGCTTGATTAATATTGATGATATGGGTAGTACAAGAGTAGATCTACCATGAGATCAAGGAGGCTAAACCCTAGAAGCTAGCCTATGGTATGATTGTTGTAATGTATGTTGTCCTACGGACTAAAGCCCTCCGGTTTATATAGACACCAGAGAGGGCTAGGGTTACACAGAGTCGGTTACAATGGTAGGAGATCTACATATCCGTATTGCCAAGCTTGCCTTCCACGCCAAGGAAAGTACCATCCGGACACGAGCCGGAGTCTTCAATCTTGTATCTTCGTAGTCTTGGAGTCCGGCGGATAATGATAGTCCGGCTGTCCGGACACCCCCTAGTCCAGGACTCCCTCAGTAGCCCCTGAACCAGTCTTCAATGATGATAAGTCCGGCGTGCACAATATTCGGCATTGCAAGGCGGGTTCCTCCCTTGAATAATCCAGAGAAGATCATGAACACCAGGATAGTGTCCGGCTCTGCAAAATAAATTCCACATTCCACCGTAGAGAGAATAAAACGTACACTTAGTTCAATCTGCTGACGTATTATGCGGCGTGACATCACACCGCCACAAGGCCTTTGTTTGAATTACTATACCACCTCAGCACGTTTAGCGAAGCGGTTCCCTTGGCACGTCTTGTCGAAGCAGAGATCGTGTTTCCCTTATTCCGGGATTCTCATCAATACGTGCGTGGGTAACCCAACCGCTCCCGTCGCCACGCCTCCTCTATCGAAGGGGAATCCCAAACGGTCACGGAGACGGCCCTTGGTATTTTTTCCTCTTTATAAGAGGACCAAGGCTCGCCATTGTTCTTCAATCTCGCATCGAATCTCTTCCCCGCTCCCAGTTCCAACACCCAGAGCCTCAGATTCGAGCGCTTCGGATTCTCAATCATGTCCGGCTCCGACCTCCAGGGCCGGTGGATGCCCTCCTCCGTCACGGAGGAGGACATATTGAAGTTGCGTGAGGCCAAGTACCTGGCCTACGAGGTTTCGCACAGGTTGCCTGCCCAAGGGCAGGCCGTGCCAGCCCCCGAGCCCGGTGAATACGTCGTTTTCGTATCCCACCTCCGTCGGGGTTTAGGCTTCCCGACGGATCCCTTCGTGAGGGGGCTCCTGTTCTACTATGGGCTGGACTTTCACGACTTGGCTCCGGAGTCCATCCTCCATATCTCCGCATTCATTATCGTCTGCGAAGCCTTCCTCCGCGTCATTCCCCACTTCGGCCTATGGCTGAAGACCTTCAAGGTGGAGCCGAAGATGATCGGGGGGCGTCAAGCAGAGTGCGGCGGGGCGACCATAAGCAAAAAGGTCGATGCCCCGTGGCCCGAGGGTTCCTTCCAAGAGGAACCCGGACTGTGGCAGCAGGAGTGGTTCTATATCACCGCTCCAAGGGGCAGCAGGCAAAAGCCGCCGCCCTTATTCCGCTCGGGACCTCCACGCCAACTGATGTCGTGGGTCAACCAAGGGCTCAATTGGGGGCCGTCCGAAGACGTGCCTTCACTGCAGGGCCGGATTCGAGATCTCCAAGCGAGGGAGATCGACCTGATCAAGGTGATGCAGGTTATGCTAATCAGGCATCTTCTGCCCTGCAAACGCCGTCCTCTCCGTCTATGGGATTTCAACCCGGAGGGACCTCGGATTCTCCAACACTTGATGGGTGCGACACCCGCGGAGATGTACAAGTTGTTCTTCGGACCGCAGGTGGCGTGTCCGGATTTAGCCGAGGATGCAGGTCTAAGCCGCGATCGCCCGGATACTCAGGTAAGTAGCTCAGAGTCCGGACATTCTGTTTATGTGCCTTTCTAGAGTTCGCCTCCTGACCCTTTGTTCTTTACAGGAATGGGTGGCACGATCAAGGCTGATAAGGTGTCCGGCCCCCCTCCCAGAGACCGCACAGGAGCCCGTGCTGGTCAGAATGTTGGAGGTTGCGCCCACAGAAGGGGGCGACGGGGAAAATAGAGGAGCTAATATTTCGCCCAAAGGGGCAACTGAAGAGGGAGGAAGTAAGAACCCCTCCCTTCAGGGGGAGAAGAGGACCGCCCCCGAAGACCCGGAGGCCAAAGCCCCTAAGCGTGGGAAGAGATCTTCCCCGGGGGGTCCGGCGCCCGGAAAGAATCCGGACACACAATTATCATCAAAGGATCGGCCCTCCAGCGAGCCGTGAGTATGAAAGAGGGAAGTAATTAATAAGGAAATACCTTCATTTGTGCTTCTGTAGATAACCGAAATATTTATATTGCAGTTCGGATCTGCAGCCTTCTCAGATGAGTTCATCTTCGGGGGACCTTCTTCCGGAGGTGATGGAGAGCGATACGCCTCCGTTCGCAGCGCCGCCAGATGAGGCAGGCGAACCCGAAGTTTCATCACGGAGGGTATCCCCGAGTCCGGAGGGGCCAGAGAGTTCGGCACCTACTAGTGTCCGGCCGGGAGAACTGAAGAATCTGCTTGAGAGGGCGTCCATTTCAGAAGATCACCGCGCGTTAATGCGTATGGTGATTGGAAGGATTTCGTCCGCTGAGAGCGAATTGCGTAATGCCGCCATGAGTTTGCTGGCGGGAATTGAGGTATGCGAGAATGACGCACCCCTTTGTCTTTTAATAGTTTTGCATATAAAAAGTGCGCCCTGTATAGATAGTAGCCCCTGAGACTCGGTAGGTTGTCGGAAACGATAGCGTACCGAGGATCGAAATCTAAAGGAATGAATTCCGTCGTTCCTATGCAGGTGGCGGATAGTCTGGGGGCTAGCCGGACTAGTGAGTTTGCCGAGTTAAATCGGCGATTTGACTTGGCAGATGTGGACATCGCACTTGTCAACAGGCGACTTGACGAGTCGCAAGGTAAAAGAGTTCTCCGCAGTCGCTTTATTAAGGGGGTCGAAGCCCTCCTCTGATAAATTATATTGCTGTCTGTACAGACGGTGCTGCTGCTGTGGAGGGCCTTCGGGCCGAACTTGCTCAAGCTAAGGAGCAAGCCCGAAGGAGTGAAGCGGCTGCCCCGAGGGCGGCCGAGGAGTTGAAAGCCGAAAAGGCTGCGCACTGCCTAAGCAGGGCCGAGGTGGCCGAATTGGCCATAAAAGTAAAGGATGCTGCCGACCGCAATGAGGCTCTTGAAAAGGAGCGCTTATCGAAGTGGGAAGACCTGAAGAAGGCCACTGCCGAAGCCAAGGATGCCCGCTCTGCAATGCGGGCTATGAAGGAGGAACTGTGCCAGGCCGGAGAGATCGTGGCTGGCAAGCCTTTTCTGCTGCGTCGCCGGTTTATGGATGGGAAGTATGCTCAATTTGAGCGGCTGTGGAGTCCGGAGGATCGGTATATGGACTTAGCCGCAAGTGCGGCCGATGCCATTAAGCACTTCCGGAGCCAGAAGGATCACGAGACGGAAGAGCTATATTGGTCTCAATTCCACAGTCCGGATCGCCCACTTCCATTGATAGACCGGTTGGCCGAATGGGCCGAGCTAAATAGATTATCCGGACTTGCCATGACTGACATCGTGGCACATGTCTGGCCAGAGAGGTCCAAGGCGACGAGCTACTTTGGCTTACTACAGCAATTCCTTGGAGCGGTGCCACATATAAAGGAGATGAAGCGGTCGGCCTGCATAGAGGGCGCGTGGATGGCTCTTGCCCGTGTGAAGGCGCATTGTCCAGAGATGGACGCCACCGCTATTGTTGCCCAGGGTTCGGATGAAAACCGGCTCCCTGCCGAGCACTATTTCAGGGAAGTTATGCGTGGCGCTCGTGTAATAGAGTCGCAGTGCTCGAAGAATGTAACGTTCAAATGAACGCGTTAGCTTGTAAATCGATGATTATGTTATAACTGCTTTTTATACTTGTGCATCCAAGTAGTAAAACTTCTCCTGTGTAGCCGTTTACGTATACTTGTGTATAACTTGAAAGATGGCAGTCTTTGGCTTCAGCCCCCACGCACAAGGTGCTGGGATGTTCGCAAAAATAGCGTGTTTTCACACTTAATCCGACGTCTCGGTCCTGTTATAAGGAGGTGGTAGCATAGCGAACGAGGCAATCCGGACTATAATGCTTTATCACTTTCACTTAGCGCGTGGAGCTCGAGGGTGGGGCTACGATATAGCCCCTGGTGGCATCGCCCTTCTCCGAAGTCGGAGCGCGTGTGCCTGACCGGTAAACGGCCCTTCGTCAAAGCGGGGAATTCTAAACATTCCGATAGTCGATCGAGTGGTTGACCAGTCTCTCGCTGCATCATGACAGTCAGTTTTCGGCTTTCTCTACTGAGGTGCTCGCCCAGCCGAACTGGGGCACAATCGCAGTAGTTCTCCTTGTGCCGCGTTAGCCGATGATACGGAACGTAAGGCAGCAAAACACAGGAGCCGGGCAAACCCAACATTTGACCAAAGACATGATTCGGAGCTGATGCATATAATGCCTAACTCGAGACGCCGAACACTCCCTAAGGTGTTCGGTCTTTATAATAATGGGCAGAACGATGCCCTAAGCCCCTAGTGTCCAGGTACGGGCATGGTCTTCTGACGCGGCCGATGCCAAAATGTTAGGCTCCACTTTGGCTATAGGAAGAAACCAAGGGAGAATAACAACAAGAGACAGTAAAAAAGGTTTATGCAGGGTCTTAATCTGAAAAGAATCCTCACAGCGGGTCCCTACTGCACGTCTGCGCCTGTGTCTCCGTTGCGACGTTATCCTGGACGGGTATGCACGTTGTTCATCTGTAAAAAGAGAGGAACGTTTAGTTTAAAAAACAATTCGTGCAAAAAATATTAGAAATATAAATAATTAAAGCGGGGTTTGTATGAACCCGCGGTTATTTGTGCGCGCAGCCCCCTGGGAAGGGGTATGCGGCTAGGGAGCCCCTAGCCTACTGACGCCGGATTCGTCTATCCAAGTCCGGGGTCTTTAGGTGACCCTCGCACTAAAATTACGCCACGTGGTCCGGGCATCTTGAGTGTAAGAGACGCGTAATGCGGTATGGCGTTGAAGCGGACAAAAGCCTTTCGTCCCAAGAGTGCTTGATATTCACTTTCAAATGGGACGATATGAAAAATTAATTTTTCGCGTCGAGAAATGTTCGGCGATCCGAACACGACTTCTAGTAATATGGAGCCTGTGCACTTGGCGTAATGGCCTGGCGTCACTCCTTTGAAGGAAGTGCGGCTGTGTCGAATTTTGGTAGGGTCTATCCCCATCCTACGGATTGTGTTTAAATATAGCAGGTTTAAGTCGCTGCCTCCGTCCATTAGGACGTTAGTAAATTGCAATCCATCTATTATGGGATTCAATATCAGGGGAGTCCGTCCCGCATTTCGAACGCTTCTGGAATAGTCCAGGTGGTCGAAAGTGATTGGTTTTGATATCCAATCTCTACGGTCTGCTGGGTTGGACCGTGCGAAGCTCTTTTTAGAAAGTGCCGCACTATTTTTCCGTATTATCACATGAAGTGAGTTTACTGCTTTGACCCCTTGTGGGAAAGTCTTTTGTTTTCCGGTGCTCTGCTGGTGGGGTTTATCTTCTTCGCTTGACGTGTCGAGCCCCTTGTGTTCGGCATTTAGTCGGCCAGACTGTTTAAAAACCCAACAATCCCTGTGGGTGTGATTTGCAGGCCTTCCGGGGGTACTGTGGATTTGACATATCCGACCCAAAATTTTGTTTAAGTTGGACAATTCGTCACTGTCATCCTTAATAGGCTGTGTTTTATTATTGGGCCGCGAGCTTTTGAATCCGGCATTGACTGCCGCGCTCTTTGGGCTTTTCTCTTTATTCCGGCGCTGTTCTTTTCCGCGCCGTGATTTTCCGTTTCCATCTCTTATCTCTGATGTACTTGGGTCGCTGGTGCTGCATCGTGCTAACCAGCTATCCTCGCCCGCACAGAAGTGGGTCATGAGGCTTGTTAGTGCGGACATTGTCCTCGGTTTCTCTTGACCGAGGTGCCTGGCGAGCCATTCGTCTCGAACATTGTGCTTGAAAGCTGCTAAGGCTTCGGCGTCCGGACAGTCGACTATTTGGTTCTTTTTTGTAAGGAACCTGTTCTAGAATTTCCGCGCTGACTCTCCGGGCTGTTGAGTTATATGAATTAGATCATCTGCATCCGGAGGGCGGACATAAGTCCCTTGAAAATTTGCTCTAAACGCGTCCTCGAGCTCTTCCCAACTTCGAACAGTATTTTCTGGGAGGCTTTTAAGCCAATGACGGGCTGGCCCTTTGAGCTTGAGGGGTAGGTATTTTATGGCGTGGAGATCATCTCCTCTGGCCACATGTATATGTAGTATATAATCTTCTATCCAGACTCCAGGGTCTGTTGTTCCATCGTAGGCCTCGATGTTTATGGGTTTAAATCCTGCTGGGAATTCATGGTCCAGCACCTCGTCAATGAAACATAGTGGGTGTGCGGCACCCCTGTATTTGTGTGTGCCGCTATGATCGGACACTTGACGTGTTGCCTTGCTTCCTGGGGCCTTCTCCTTTGGCCCGTAGATGGATCTGGCTGGGCCATCTATCCTTCCAAGTTCGTTGATTGGTTTATGTGGGGCGCCGCTGTCAGAATTTGGCTTATTGTCTGGCCGTCTATCCAGCCAGGCAGCCCCTTTATTTTTGGACGGTGGGGGCTCTATGGCCTCCTCGTCGAATTCTGGTAGCAGCTTGCGCTTCGGGTAGCTCTTTGATTGGTGGCCATTGCCGTACTTATCTGCGGTTTTGAGCACTTTGCTCCATCTCATTCTAAGTCTGTCTTCCGCTATTTTGAGCCTCCGTTTTTCCTTCTTCAGGCTATTTGCAGTACTGACGTGTCTTTTCCAAAGATTCTTGCTCTCCGGCGGTGTGTCCGGCGTGAGGTCGTCCGGACTGTTGTTTTCATCTGGCCTGGACTGATTATCTGACTCGTCATGGTCGAACGGTTGCTTATCTGCGTGTTCGTCGTCCGTTTGTGAGCCCTGCCATATTGCAGGCTCTTTGGGAGCGTTGTTGTCGAGGCGGGACTTAGGACGGCGCCTGCGCCGCCGTTTTGGTCGTTTATCGGCGTGGTCATCTTCTGCCGCGGCCCGTTGATCCTCGTTATCGTTCTCCTTTGGGGTGTCTACCATATATATGTCATGTGACGAGGTAGTCCTCCCGTGCCTTATAGGCTCTGTTTCTTGTTCGTCTCCAGCATTGTCATCTATTCCGTCAATGTCTTCGGAGTCAGGGTCTAGCATGTCGGTTAGATCGTCGACAGTGGCTACAAAGTGGGTGGTGGGTGGGCTCTGAATTTCTTCGTCCATTCCCCAACCGTCCTGGCCATAGTCCGGCCAAGACTCTCCTGATAACGGGAGATGCTTTAGTGAATTCAAGATATCGCCGAAAGGCGAGCATTGGAAGGTGTCCTCGGCGGTGAATTCCATAACCGGCGCCCAATCCGGATCGATTGGCAGGGGCGGGGGAGGTTCGGAGTCCGGCAAGGAGTCCGGCGCCTCGGAATCACGAGTTTCGCAGGGGACAAGATTAGTGTTCGGCTCCATCGCCGTGGATGTTGAAGCCCCCAGGGCGGCGTCTATCCACCGACCCTCGATCTGGGCAATCGGCTCCGGGCTAATGGCCGAAGCGGATCCGTGTGCGGCCACCAAGGCACTGTTCGGCGGCAGAGCTAGATCATGCCCATCATCACAGTGCGGCGCGCTCGGCTGTGGCTCGAGTCCGTCGAGGATCAAGTCTCCGCGGACATCGGCCGTGAAGTTTAAGCTTCCAAATCTGACCTGACGGCCAGGGGCATAGCTTTCGATCTGCTCCAGATGGCCAAGTGAATTGGCCCGCAGTGCGTAGCCACCGAATACGAAGATCTGTCCGGGGAGAAAAGTCTCGCCCTGGACAGCGTTGTTTGTTGAAGATGCCATCAAGCCTATCGGTGACGACACAGAGGAACTCTCAATGAAAGCACCAATGTCGGTGTCAAAACCGGCGGATCTCGGGTAGGGGGTCCCGAACTGTGCGTCTAGGCGGATGGTAACAGGAGACGAGGTACACGATGTTTTTACCCAGGTTCGGGCCCTCTTGATGGAGGTAAAACCCTACGTCCTGCTTGATTAATATTGATGATATGGGTAGTACAAGAGTAGATCTACCACGAGATCAAGGAGGCTAAACCCTAGAAGCTAGCCTATGGTATGATTGTTGTAATGTATGTTGTCCTATGGACTAAAGCCCTCCGGTTTATATAGACACCGGAGAGGGCTAGGGTTACACAGAGTCGGTTACAATGGTAGGAGATCTACATATCCGTATTGCCAAGCTTGCCTTCCACGCCAAGGAAAGTACCATCCGGACACGAGCCGGAGTCTTCAATCTTGTATCTTCGTAGTCTTGGAGTCCGGCGGATAATGATAGTCCGGCTGTCCGGACACCCCCTAGTCCAGGACTCCCTCACTAGGCCTCTGGTACATTATATAAGCCAAGGCCAGGCTAGTCAATAGATAATTATGACAATCATAATCTCATAGGCTAGACTTTTAGGGTTTAGCCATTACGATCTCGTGGTAGATCAACTCTTGTAATACTCATATTCATCAAGATGAATCAAGCAGGAAGTAGGGTATTACCTCCATAGAGAGGGCCCGAA
Source organism: Triticum timopheevii (assembly GCA_963921465.1). Taxonomy (NCBI): domain Eukaryota; kingdom Viridiplantae; phylum Streptophyta; class Magnoliopsida; order Poales; family Poaceae; genus Triticum; species Triticum timopheevii. The sequence goes on along the minus strand of OY997264.1, from coordinate 168,629,775 downwards.
CCTGGGTAAACATTGTGTCCCCCCGCCTCCTATTACCATTAGCCTTAGACGCACAGTTCGGGACCCTCTACCCGAGATCCGCCGGTTTTGACACCGACAGTGACGACGAAGTGGACCGCGGGCCGCGGCGCTATGACCCGAACGGGCGACGCAGCCACGGCGGGCAGGTCGGTGCAACGGCGGGAAGACCTCAGGGCAGCAGTGTTGACCGTGGTCGCGGCACTACAACCCGTAAGGGCGCTACAGCGGTAGAGCGCAGGTCGGTGCAACCGCGGGGACGGCTTCAGTACAGTGGCGTGGACCGCATGCCACGCTCGCTACAGCCCGATGGGGCGATGCAACGATGGCATGAGTTTCGGTGCAGCCACGGGGACGGCCTGGAGTAGACGGCCTCGGGTCGGCGGTGGACCGCGGGCCGCGGCACTACGACCGCGGGGAACGTAACATGCAATTTAAAAATAATCCTACGCTCACGCAAGATCTATCTAGGAGATACATATCAACGAGAGGGGGAGAGTGTGTCTATGTACCATTGTAGACCGAAAGCGGAAGCGTTTGACAACGCGGTTGATGTAGTCGAACTTCTTCTCGTTCCGACCGATCAAGCACCGAACGTACAACACCTCCGAGTTCTGCACACGTTCAGCTCGATGACGTCCCTCGAACTCTTGATCCAGCAGAGTGTCGAGGAAGTAGATGAGTTCCGTCAGCACGACGGCGTGGCGACGGTTGTCGGTGTCAAAACCGGTGGATCTCGGGTAGGGGGTCCCGAACTGTGCGTCTAAGGTTTATGGTAACAGGAGGCATGGGACACAATGTTTACCCAGGTTCGGGCCCTGTCTATGGAGGTAATACCCTACTTCCTGTTTGATTGATCTTGATGAATATGAGTATTACAAGAGTTGATCTACCATGAGATCGTAATGGCTAAACCCTAGAAGCCTAGCCTATGAGGTTATGATTGTTGTCCTAGGGACTAAACCCTCAAGTTTATATAGACACCGGAGGAGGCTAGGGTTACACAACGTCGGTTACAGAGAAAGGAATCTACATATCCGAATCGCCAAGCTTGCCTTCCACGCAAAGGAGAGTCCCATCCGAACATGGGAAGAAGTCTTCTATCTTGTATCTTCATAGCCCAACAGTCCGGCCAAAGTATATAGTCCAACTATCCGAGGACCCCTTAATCCAGGACTCCCTCAGTAGCCCCTGAACCAGGCTTCAATGACGATGAGTCCGCTGTGCAGATTGTCTTCGGCATTTCAAGGCAGGTTCCTTCTCCAAATATTCCAACATAGCCTTCCGAACATAGAAAATGTGTCTGGCTCTGCAAAACAAGTACCACACACAACCATAGAGAGTATAATATTTCATGAGTCCAATCCGCTGACAACTTTTTGTAGCGTGACATCACGCCACTGCCCGATCATTATTCGAACCATTTTTTAGCCTGCCGCTCCGTATTTCGAGTTGTGGTTTCATTGGCACATCTTCTCAAAGCAGGGATCATGTCCCCTCATCACGGGATTCTCATCAATACAGGCATGGGTAACCCAACCGTGTCATCTGCACTGTGCTTGGGGAATAGGCGAATTTTAAGGTGAGTGGGGAGGCGCATGACTTTAACTGCCTTTATAAAGGGATAAGGATTCATCCTCTTTAACCCACGCCTTCTCCTTCCTCTGCCCATCCATCCTCGAGCTCCAGCGCCCAAGCTCTCGCCTGCTCCGCCCAAAAAAGCACTCCAATCATGTCCGGATCCGGAGCAGGAGGCAAGCGGATGGCCTCCTCTGTCAATTAGAAGGACATCAAGAAGCTCCGGGAGGCCCGGTACCTAGCCAAGGAAATCGCTCACCGACTTCCAGCCAAGGGACAAATCGTCCCCACCCCAGAGCCCCAGGAGAGGGTGGTGTTCCTCACACACTTCGTCCGCAGGTTGGGAATCCCCCTCCACCTATTTGTCCACGCGCGGACTAATGTTTTACTACGGGCTAGACTTCCATGATTTGGCCCCCAACTCTATCCTCAACATCTCGGCATTTATTGTCGTGTGTGAGGCCTTCCTCCGCATCCCACCTTACTTCGGCCTATGGCTGAAGACCTTCAATGTGAAGCCGAAGGTGGTGAGCGGCCAACAAGCAGAGTGCGGAGGCGCCATGCTGGGCAAGATGCCCAATATCACCTGACCTGAAGGATCCTTTGTGGAGACTGTAAAAGGGTGGCAGTCGGGGTGGTTCTACATCACCGAGCCGCACGACACCAATTGGGCGGCGGCCCCCGCATTCCGATCCGGAGTCCCGATGCGGCTCACCTCCTGGCAAGAAAAAGGCCTGGCCTGGGGGTGTTCGGACGAGCTGACAGGGCTCCAGACGTGCGTCCAGAACATGATAAACAAGAGAATCAAGCTCGTCAACGTGATCCAAGTTATGCTCGTTTGCCGGATCCTTCCATGCCAACGTTGGACTTGCTATTTGTGGGAGTTCTTTCCGGCCAAGCACCAGACGCTACTAGAGCTCTTCGGCACGACGCACGAAGACATCTGTAAGGTGCTCTTCAAGGCTGGCAAGACACCACTACCCACGACTGAGGATCATGGGCTTAGCTTAACTCGCCAGGCTAATCCGGTAAGTTCTTTCATGTTTTCAAGGTATACCCTTTACTAGCATATTTGAGGATGGAATCTAAGCCTCCCTACCAATGTTTTCAGGCCTGGATAGAGATAGCGGAGCGGTTAACTGTCTGGCTCGGCTGCCCGAAGGCCCAGAAACCCCGCTTCTGACGAAGATGCTGTTTCCGACGCCTTATGAGGTGCCGAAGAAGAAGGCCAAGGGGACCAAGGATGGTCTCCGCCGCAAGGGTACTTCGGACGTGACGTCCGAAGACGCTGAGGCTCACTCCTTCGTCGCCAAAGACGAGGAGGAGGAGGAGGAGGAGGAAGAAGAAGAAATCCATTCCCCCCTGCAGGGGGAGAAAGAAGAGGACGACCTCCGCTCATCTGGAGGCCGAGGCGTCCAAGAAGGGGAAAGCTTCCTGTCGATGTCAAAACTTGCGGATCTTGGGTAGGGGTCCCGAACTATGCGTTTAAGGCTAATGGTAATAGGAGGCGGGGGACACAATGTTTACCCAGGTTCGGGCCCTCTCTATGGATGTAATACCCTACTTCCTGCTTGATTGATCTTGATGAATATGAGTATTACAAGAGTTGATCTACCACGAGATCGTAATGGCTAAACCCTAGAAGTCTAGCCTATGAGATTATGATTGTCATAATTATCTATCGACTAGCATGGCCTTGGCTTATATAATGTACCAGAGGCCTAGGATAACAAGAGTCCTAGTCGAATACGCCGGTGGACAGGAGTCCTCATCTTGATCACCAGGTCTTGTGGAACCTTCCTTGTGTATACTTCGGCTGTCCAAATTGGCCCACGAGTAAACGGCCATGGGGGTCCTCGGCCCAATCCAACTGATTAGGAGACGACGTGGTGTGTACCCCCTGGTCCAGGACACCGTCAGTAGCCCCTTGAACCGGTCTTCAAGTTGGGGACGCTCATCGATTCTTCCGAACTGTTCTTCATCTTCAGTCATCGGTCTTGAAAACAGGTTCAACAAATCTTCTCTTCGATCTTGAGGACCGCCGAGGTGAATCTGAAGAGTTAACACATCGGGCATCCGAGGAGCCCCTTTAAGTTCTCGGCCTTTGTCAATGCCTTGTTATTTTTTTACGCCACACCTCGGGTTTGAAGTTGTTCCCGTGCGGCGGTGTCCTCTTGCATCCGAGCCCCAACGCCGGACTGCATTCGACATATCTTTTGCAGCCAAGCACCAACGCCGGATTGCTTCCGATCTCCAACGCCAGAATGTATCCGAGCTCCAACGCCGGACTGTGTCCAAGCTCCCACACCGGACTATATCCGAGCTCCAACCCCGGTCTATATCCGAGATGTCATATATCATCTTGGTTCAAAAAAGTTGAAGGAGTTTAGCCGAGCTTAATGCCAGAAATGCCCTCTAGTGAGCTAGCCATTGGCGCCCGAACTTTATGTCGGACTGCTTCCGAGGTGGTGCACCACCCCGACCGCTGATTTTCAACTGGTGCAATTTATTCTCTGCCGAGATATATAGCCAGTATATGTATATCCAGTAGCCCTCAAGGTGTGTGTCAGTCTAAAACCCGAGATGCACCTAAAGGAAAACATGAAACTGCTGTTCCTAGTAGCCCACGAGACTCAGTTCGACGCGCGAAATCAGCCTGAGGATCGACTCTTAGCTCGGTAGCATACACTAGAATAGAAACACACTATAATATATTAGAGATAATAGTGATCGGCGAACGGGCCCTTGAGAGAGGGTCTTGAGAAGTTGCCACAATATATTAGCTTGACGCCAGATAGGTCCAGATGGTACCTATTATTGTCCAAAGATGCGTTCGCCCATAGTTCGGTCAAGCCGAACACTGAGCCCTTTGAATTTTCTGCATGGAATATGCAATGCAGTAGCCCCCGAGACACTGGTCGGGTGGCAACACCAGATCAGGGGATCGATGTGCCCCTTTAATATTTATAAATAATGAGTGCAACGCCCAATAGCCCCTAAGCCTTAATGTGGGCACAGGTGGCTGAATTAAGGATCGATATCCGTGTGACAGAAAATTTTGTTGTGTTTAACACAAACTTCTCGAAAAGAGAATAAAGATCTCTTAAAGGAGCTAGAGCCAGCGAAATCTGGGCTCGCCAAGGTTGGCCCCAAGGGGCTTAATAGATAGGAAATCGATGCCACTGGGGATTTAGGACATCTTTATGTAAGTTGCTCGCTTGGTCTTTAAAAGATGAGCTGCAATAAATCGACTTCGCTCACAATTTATGATCCTATGTATCCATGTATTTTACATCATTAATGCTCGGATCCGCATTGTACAAAACTTTGTTGACCGACCATCGGCTTCCACCTCCTCGGCCAGCAGCCGGGAGTGTTTGTCCTTCTTTATAAAGCCTTTATGAGAGCAAAGATTTACGACAAACAAGGCAATCTGGTCATACGGTTTTATAAACAAAGGTACACGGAGAGATATGTTATATTACTTAATGTAAGAAACATCTTCCAAGGAAAATAGTCCCGCTATCGGTTCCTTTTTTGGGGTCGTCATGCTTATCATGATCATGAGGCCTCTCCTCCGATCAATGTGGGAGGAAAATATTGAGGATTTAGTTCGGGGAAAGTTACCGAACTCTATGGTATTAATGAACCAAAATTTTCACTTCCGTCATTGCCGACCAATGTGATATTTTAAGATTGCTAGCTTTCGACTTCTCCCAGTCTGAGGTACTAACTTGGATGACCCGGTAGTAACAATCACAGAGGTGCTCCCTTTACTGCCTAGCCAAACAATCGGGAACGTAGGGGTAAGCACATGAGCTAGGCAGCCCAGCTTGGCAAAAATCTTAAGTCAAATTGATGCACATTTATGGCATTATAACAATGATTACAGAAGGCGGCCCTTGTATATTAAATACAAATGCCGATGATATGTTTATTTTGACTATGTTGTGACTGTTTATCAGTTGAAAGTGGCCCATCGTCGGCTTCTGCCCCTTTGTGGATACTACGCAGGGTGTTTCCGCAATAACAAGACAACCCTTAGCCGATATCTCGGTTCCCGAAGGCGGTTGTGTTAGCGGAAACGAGGCAATCATATATGCGGGCTTTATAACTTTCACTTAGTCATATGAGCTTTAAACTGGGGAAGCTAGCTACGAGCCCCCGGTTAGTGTTCGGCGACAGCCGAGGTCAAGCCGTAAACACTTCGGCCAATGTTATGAACGGCCCGTCATTTAATATAATCATCGAACCGATGACCAGTTTACGCTATTATGATAGTCAGTTTTTGGCTTTCTCCACTAAGGTGCTTAACCATGCGAGCTGGAAGCACAATCGTAGTGGTTCTCCCTTAGTACACCTAGCCGAACAAAGCGGAACGTAGGAGGCAAGCACAGGAGCCGAGCAACCCAACTATTGACCGAAGACACAATTTGAAACCGATGCACATATAGCAATATCCGAGAATATTTTTGCCGAATCTCTAAAGGTGTCCGGCGTTGCACTGCGAGACTTATGCTGGAAACACACAAATAGTTTAAACGTGCCATAAGCTTGGAAAACCAAAAAAACGTTAGTAAAAAGTTGACGTCCGAACAAGATCAAGTGTTTGGTGCCAATCCGAAAATTGGATAAAAATTGTGCTTCTGTCGTGCTTTAACATGACACATCTGATCTCAAGACTTCACACGGGCCAGTCTACGGCTTCAAGCTCCTTATCCCAAAGGAAGAGTGCTTCTCCGAGGGCAGTTTAGCAAACTAAACTCAAGCGGCTTTTAGATAGAAGACAGGCTATCCGGCTATTGACCATACACTCGAGTCGAAAAAGGAGCGGTAGAAAAAGACTTTGTAACGACCAAGAAGAAAACACATTTACTATAAAACAGCTCATATAAATTTTAAGAGCCCCCAAGTGACTTGGGTAAAAGAATTTTATGTATAATGATTATATGTACTGAAGTACTTATATCATATCTGTATTCACCCGAACTTTAAACGCGTCTTAACCGACCGTCGGCTTCTGCCTCTTCGGTCAAGGGCCGAAAAGTGTTATGTACTCCACCTGTCGAGAATATAGATGGTGTTTTCGATAACCAGGCAATCAGGCCATAAGGCTGTAACAGACAAAGCGCGCTCAGGGAACTTATGTTATATTACTGACGAAGTGTAAGAAGCATCTTTGAAGAAAATAGTACCCCCACCGATAACTTTCTTCGGTTGCTCATTGTTACTATGAGACTTGTGCAATAGATTTTTTGTACTCATGAGTTCCATTGTATGCCGACCATGATTGACAATAGTAAGAGTGCTAGCTTTCGGCTTCACCCAGTCTGAGGTCCAAGCTTGGATGACCCGATCGTGACAATCGCAAAGGTGCTCCCTTTACTCCCTAGCCGAACAATCGGGAACATAGGGGTAAACACAGGAGCAAGGCAACCCAGCTTGCAGAACACTTAAGTCAATATGGTGCATATTGTGGTGTAATACACGAACAAGGAACGAAGCCATACAAGTATAATCATGTGAAAGAGGAAAGGTTTCATAAAGGAAGCCCCCAAATAAATGGGGTATTTGAATTTGTGTGTCACAAACAAAGTTTTGACAAGGAATCTTGTCAACAACAACTTTTTGCCAAAAAATATAATGCTTGGTCGAACCAAACAAAATTTAAAACTGGAAGTCTTTGAGCATGAAAGCGACTTAGCTGGTTAATGTGCTCGGTGTTGATGACGTGATTCGGGCTTGTGGCGGGACGAATACGCCCAGTGATCTGTGACAGATCCGACAAGGTTCACAGTCCTCGGCATGGCCGAGGTCCCAGCCCTCAAGCCCGAGGTGTCCGAGCAAGGAGTTCGGCACTCCGGAGTAGTGACCCCGTAACATAGTCAAAATCGATTACCTGCACACATAAAACAGTGCGGTCCAGGAAATAATTATATATATATATATAATCCTTGCATAATTTCTTTATGAAAAAATAATTTATTTAAAAAGATGTGGCCTGGCGCCGAAGCCAATGTCGATGCAGGGCGTCGGCGTGACGTAGTGAAGGTGTGACAAAGCCTGAATTTGCAGGGCAGTCCGGGTTCCGGATGTGGCGTTCGCTGAACTATGTACGGAAAATGGACTGAACCTTCGCGCAACCATCATTAATGCGGCCATCATTTGACAGACCTGTGTACGGATGTTGGAACAAACCAGAGTAATAATTTTTCGGAAAAATAAGCCCAAGCAAGAAAAAATTACTAGGATTAATAGCACCTGGTTTATCTGTTGTAGCAATCTGAAAATAGGTTACTCCCGAAATTGGGACTTGATCCGCACGCCCATTGCCTGGTGAGCGATGGAGCGGTGGCATGGCGATGCCAGGAAAGGTTGGCTTGCCGAGGCAAAGCCCCCGGTCCAGCTAACGTGACGAAGTTGGTCAATTGACGCCGAGGTCTCCGGAGTAGGTCAATGAAGGGATGTCGAAGCCCCCGGTCCATACGAGGAGACGGAGCAGGTCGGTAAGGAGATGTTGCAGCTGCCATGTTAGCAGAGGTGTTACAGTAGTTCGGTGTGATGGACATCGGCTCGATGAAGCAATAGTTCGGCCATGCCGATGCAGGTCGTAACTTGTGACATGGTCAATGCTGGCTTGATGAACTGACCATGTGGCGATGCCGACGTGCCCGCTCCGTGTAATCCGTGGGGCGGCGATGTTGGTGATAATTTATCCTTCGTGATGCCGAACTCTTGTTCGGCTTGCCAAGATGTTGATCCAAAGAAGTTGAGCTTGGCTCAACAAAGCGACGACGTGTCTAGCGCAGGTCGGCAGCCCTAGAGCAATGTTGTCGGGCTGGTTTGACACCGGCGCGATGGTAAAGATCATATTGAAAAAGACTTTAAAATTAGCGGGATGTGTTTGGGAACAAAACACAATACCCCATACAAAACTTCCTTCAAAAAGGATGTCCGAAATCCCGTTCATAAAAAAGATGAATTCGGGTCGGATTCGTTCCCGCGCAGAAAACAGATCCGAAAAGTGATGCACTAATCGGAAGGTTCCCGGAGTTTGGACGGTCGGATCAAGCTGAAAGTTTGACAGGTAGTAGATATGGGAATTCTGCCGCAGATGAACGGTTGGATCTTCCAAAGGACCTTAGAGCTGAGCTCTGGAGATGACGCCCTAAACTCGTCCAGATTCCCGTCCAGATTTTATAGGGCTCCGATATATCATAGATTGCCATAGATTCCTCCATCGGAACTCGACGAAATTTTCCAGGGTTGTTTTAGACTTAATTCTGCACAACTCCACCAAACAATTGTTAAAATGACACTTGAGGAGGCAGTGGCGGCGGATACAAGTTCGCTGTCAAGAAAAACAGCACGGACGCCCGAGGGCATTGTTGACGTTGAGCCCCCGAGCTTCATGGATGATTCCTCCATGATCTTGATAGAGATCAGAGTTGATGTTGATGAAGGCCCTCATCCGAACATGACGATCAGAGGTAGGGCGCAATCCTTGGTCAAGCCAAGGTGACTAGTCGAGCCGGTGACGAAGAAGCCGACGTCGCAGTTGATCTGCAGTTGAGCCAGTGATCCTTTCCGATCATACAGTGGAACTCTCAATGAAAGCACTAATGTTGGTGTCAAAACCGTCGGATCTCGGGTAGGGGGTCCCGAACTGTGCGTATAAGTCTAATGGTAACAGGAGGCGGGGGACACAATGTTTACCCAGGGTCGGGCCCTCTCTATGGAGGTAATACCCTACTTCCTGCTTGATTGATCTTGATGAATATGAGTATTACAAGAGTTGATCTAGCACGAGATCGTAATGGCTAAACCCTAGAAGTCTAGCCTATGAGATTATGATTGTCATAATTATCTATGGACTAGCCTGGCCTTGGCTTATATAATGTACCAGAGGCCTAGGATAACAAGAGTGTTAGTCGAATACGTCGGTGGAGAGGAGTCCTCGTCTTGATCACCAAGTCTCGTGGAATCTTCCTTGTGTATACTTCGGCTGTCCGAACTGGCCCACGAGTAAACGGCCATGGGGGTCCTCGGCCCAATCCAACTGATCGGGAGACGACGTGGTGAGTACCCCCTGGTCCAGGACACCATCACTTCCCTTCCGGACAGCTCCACAGCGGCCACCGATAGCAGCTGGGAGTGGGAGCCCAGGGAGAAGCCCCTGGCCCAATCGTAAGTGTCCGGACACATTCATATAGCCGGTCCTTTTACTTCATTGTTTTAATTTGCTAAATTATGCATTTGCAGTCCGGCTCGGTCCAACCTCGAGCGGTCCTTATCTTCAGAGGACTCACTGGATCCGGCCGCAATGGACAGCGGGACCCTTCCCTCGGCCTCCTCTCCCAAGGACACAGATGGTTCTGAGGCATCATCCCGAAGGATCCCCAGTCCGGGAGAGAATCCGGAGGCCATGAGGGAGGCTCCGGAGGGTAACGCCTCGGCTCCCGGACACATGGGGGAGCATACCCCCATGGATACTGACGATGGGGGACGTATTCAATTTGGCCCTCATCTGAATATAATTCTGGAGACCCACACGGCGCCGGAATCAGGCGAGCAACCCTCTTCGAAGGAAGGGGGGATGCCTATCCCGCTGGTGACCTCTGTCTAACCAGAGGCACCAGACAGGTTGCTGGAAGCGCTGCAAGGCGCTTCCATTGTTGACGAACACCGTACCCTTATGGGTATGGTGATTGGGAGGGTCCGGTCCGCGAAAAGCGGACTGACCGAAGCCTGCACTAGCCTTCTAACAGGCTTTGAGGTAAGTAATGTAATTGTAAAAAGAATATCACAGTATAGACAGTAGCCCCTGATACTCTATTCGGTGTTCGGAAAGATAAGCCGAACAGAGGATCAAAATAATTTTCGCAGGAGTCTAACATAATATGTCTATGTGAATAAGCAGGCGTCGCTGCTGGCTGCGGCCCTCATACTGCGGAAGTCTCCGGACTGAAGTAGAATCTGAAGCGGGTCGAGGGGGAGCTCGGCCGCGTGAAGAAGCAGCTGGAGGAAAGTCAAGGTATGCAGTAACCTTGTATATATCCAGGAAGGATGAATGATTCAATGCTGACTAATGTGTAATGAACTTTATTAGGGGCAACGACCGAAGTGGCGGCCCTCAAGAAGGCGTTGGCCGAGGCCGAGGACCGGGTAGCTAAGAAAAAGGCCGCACGTGAAAAGCATGAGGCTAGGGTCAGTGAGGTTCAGCAAGAGCTCCAGGATGTCGTCAAGAAGTACGAGTCCTTGGAGGGCGATTTTAAGGATCGAGAGTCCAAACTTGCCAAGGCCCGCTAGAGCGCACAAGATGACCGAGCCGATGCCCAGGTCGCCCTCCAGGAAATCCAGGCGGCCAAGAAGATTACGGCGGGTAAGGCTTTCATTATGCAAAGTAGATATGTGAAGGAAAGGTTCCTTTTACTTACACGGATTTGGAGCTCTCTAGGGGCGTTTGTGGATTTATCGCGCAGCGTGTCAGATGTTGCAGAATTCTATCGAGCCGAAGAGGGGAGCTCTACAGAGAAGCTGTTCTGGTCGCAATACCTTGGACCAGAGCATCCAATGCCCTTTAGAGATCAGCTGAAACGGCTGGTCGAGCTGCATAGGGCGGCCGAACTAGCCATGAAGGATTTGATAATCCAGCTATGGCCTGCCGAAGCCATGCCCAGCAGCTACTTCAGACTCGTGAAGCGGCTTGTCAGCGCCTGCCCTCGGATTGAAGCCATCAAGCGGTCGGTCTGTATTGAAGGTGCGCGAATGGCCTTTGCCCGCGCCAGGATGCACTTGGCGAAGATGGATGATACGTCTCCAACGCATCTATAATTTATGAAGTATTCATGCTATTATATTATCCATCATAGATGTTTTATATGCATTTATATGCTATTTTATATGATTTTTGGGACTAACCTATTAACCTAGAGCCCAGTGCTAGTTTCTGTTTTTTCCTTGTTTTTGAGTTTTATAGAAAAGGAATACCAAACAGAGTCCAATTGACGTGCCAATTTTTGATGATTCTTTATGGACCAAAAGAAGCCCCTGGAGTAAAAGAGTTGGGCCAAAAGAGTCTCGGGCTGTCCACGAGGGTGGGGGGCGAGCCCACCCCCCTGGGCGTGGGCCCTATCTCATCACCGGAGGCCATGGAGGAGGATCTCGGAGGGGCCATCATCGCCATGAAGGCCAAGGACCAGAGGGGGAACCTCTCCCCATCCAGGGGGGGGGGCATGGAGGAAACACAAGGGGGAGAACCTCTCCTCCTCTCTCTCGGTGGCGCCGGAGTGCCATCGGGAGGGGAATCATCGCCGCGGTGATCGTCTTCATCAACATCACCATCATCATCTCTTTTACGCGGTCCTCTCTCCCGCACCCCGCCGTAATCCCTACTTGAACATGGTGCTTTATGCCACATATTATGATCCAATGATGTGTTGCCATCTTATGATGTTTTCAGTAGATATCTTTTGTCTTTGGGTTGATTGATGATCTAGATTGGTGTTGTTGTGGGTGCACGGCAGATGCCATGGGATGGCTAAAGAGAGGAGGAGGCTCGATGGCGCTGGTGGGCATGAGCGGGCGCGGGACGCCGGACATACCCAGGTTCGGGGCTCTCCGGAGAGATAACACCCCTAATCCTGCCGAGTGTAGTTGGATGCTCGATAGTACAGTGTTGCTCCTGGAGCTGTATGGGGGAGGAAGGAAGCTGGCCAAGGCTTAGGCTGCTCCTTCTCTCTGGTGTTGCTGTTTCGGTGGCTAGTTCTATGCTCACTTGATCTCATGCCCGTATACGTGGGGGCTCATGGGGGGTTTTATTGACCAACCCCCCAAGGGTACAATGGTAATGTTGCAAGTCGGTGGGTCCGCATTGTCGGTGTCCGGGGACCCGGGCTGGGTCCCGCTGAGGGCTTGCGGTTCGCCGGGTCCCCTAGGTGCGGGCCCTGCATGCCTAGGGGGACTGTGTGCCGTCTTGTCGATCGTCATGGCGTGGCCGAGTCGAGTCGTGTACAGTGGCTCTCCGTCAGGTTACCGCTTGCTGTTGTCAGCGGTGAGGGCGGGGGCACTATAGCCACGCCGGCCCTGGTCAGCGGGTAGGTGAGGGGCACTATTGCCATGCTCCGGCTGACCAGAGGCATGGGAGGGGAATTGTTGCCTTGGTCATCGTTGATTGAAGACTCGTCCCATCGTACGGCCTGGATGGGACGGGAGCTGACCCGTGGCTGGATTGGGGAGCACGCCACGGGTGGAGCTGGCTTGTCGAGGAAGCTTTGGTTGTGCCGGGTTCGGCTGTCTTGCGCTAGTTGTCGAGGTCGAGTTAACGCGTCTTGCCGGGTCGGAGAGTCTGGCTGGGTTGCAGGGCTTGGCCGGGCCGAGCGACCCGACCAAGCGCGTGCCGGTTTGAGGGACGGTGCCAGCCCCGTTGTTTTTGAAGGGGATCCGGGTTCCGTTGCCTGCCCGGGGTTCATCCCCCCGACAGTAGTCCCCGAAGCTGTGAAGGTCCGCCATCTTCGGATGAGTGGGCCTTCGCAGTTTCCCCCTTAAGCAAGGCGGATTCTGCGAGTGCCGGGTCCGGCAACACCCACTGTGTGCCGGTTTTCTCGGAAACCGGATCATGGCATCCCGACTGTGGCGGGAACCGAGGAGTCCGTCGAATCTTGGGGCAATCCCTCGGGCTTCGCGCAAGCGCCATGTGATGCCCAGAAATCGGAGGGGCCTGACAGGCCACGCTCGTGACGGGACTGGGCGACGGGCTGGGGCCCGCTGCCACGCGCCCTTGGCCCACGCGTGCGGATTTATTGCGGCGTCCGGGGGCCGGTTGCTCTTCCCCGGGCAGTTACTGCGCGTGTATGTGCGCACTTATACCGGGGTAGTGGAACGGGCGCGTGCAGACGATCCCACTCCCCAACGTTCGAACCGAGGGTTATAAATTGAGAAGGGCAAGGGGGTGGCGGAAATCGTTCTCGCTCGCGCCCTCCTGCCCCCTACTCTTGCTCCGCTCTACGCAACCGATGCATAGCAGCGCCCGCTGCTCCGAGCAGAACTCCTTCGTCGCCCATCTTCTTTCTCCTTCCTCCGATCATGGCACTGCCGTCAGGCTCCTGGATGGGTTCGAATGTCACCACCGAGGACATCACCCAACTCCGGGCGACGCGGCGTCTGTTGCGGGAGACGGACATCGGCGTCCGTCTACCGCGCGGCGAGCAGAGGCCTCGGCCCGAGGAGTAGGAGCGTGTGGTCTTCCTCATGCACTTCGAGCGCGAGTTCGGGCTGCCGGCGAGCACCTTCTTCCGCTCGTTCCTGGAGTTCTTCGGGCTCCAGCCACATCATCTTGGCGCCGGCGCCATCGTCCAGTTCTCCGGTTTCGTCACCCTCTGCGAGGGGTACCTGGGGGTCGAGCCCACGATCGACCTCTGGGCGCGCTTCTTCTCGCTGAAGCATCAGGGTGTTGGGGAACGTAGCAGAAATTCAAAATTTTCCTACGTGTCACCAAGATCTATCTATGGAGAAACCAGCAACGAGGGGAAGGAGAGTGCATCTACATACCCTTGTAGATCGCTAAGCGGAAGCGTTCAAGAGAACGGGGTTGAAGGAGTCGTACTCGTCGTGATCGAAATCACCGGAGATCCTAGTGCCGAACGGACGGCACCTCCGCGTTCAACACACGTACAACCCGGTGACGTCTCCCATGCCTTGATCCAGCAAGGAGAGAGGGAGAGGTTGAGGAAGACTCCATCCAGCAGCAGCACAACGGCGTGGTGGTGGTGGAGGAGCGTGGCAATCCTGCAGGGCTTCGCCAAGCACCGCGTGAGAGGAGGAGGACTTGGGAGAGGGGGAGGGCTGCGCCAGAACTTCGTGTGTAGCTCCCATGCGCCTCCCCACTATATATAGGGGTGGAGGGGCTGGTTTCTTGCCCTCCAAGTCCATTGGGGCGTTGGCCAAGGTGGGAGGAAAGAAATCCCATCATTTCCTTCCCCAACGATTGTTATCCTCCCCTTTTTAGGGATCTTGATCTTATCCCTTCGGGATATGATCTTATTACTTCTAAGGGGGGATCTTGGTGCACCTTGACCAGGGGTGTGGGGCCTTTCCCCCACTACCCACGTTCATGTGGGTCCCCCCATGCAGGTGGGCCCCACTCCGGAACCTTCTAGAACCTTCCCGGTACAATACCGGAAATTCCCGAACATTTTCCGGTGGCCAAAATAGGACTTCCCATATATAAATCTTTACCTCCGGACCATTCCGGAACTCGTCGTGACATCCGGGATCTCATCCGGGACTCCGAACAACATTCGGTAACCACATACAAACTTCCTTTATAACCCTACCGTCATCGAACCTTAAGTGTGTAGACCCTACGGGTTCGGGGAGACATGTAGACATGACCGAGACGTTCTCCGGTCATTAACCAGCAGCGGGATCTGGATACCCATGTTGGCTCCCACATGTTCCACGATGATCTCATCGGATGAACCACGATGTCAAGGACTCAATTAATCCCGTATAAAATTCCCTTTGTCTAACGGTATTGTACTTGCCCGAGATTCGATCATCGGTATACCGATACCTTGTTCAATCTCGTTACCGGCAAGTCTCTTTACTCGTTCCGTAACACATCATCCCGTGATCAACCCCTTGGTCACATTGTGCACATTATGATGATGTCCTACCGAGTGGGCCCAGAGATACCTCTCCGTTTACACGGAGTGACAAATCCCAGTCTCGATTCGTGCCAACCCAACAGATACTTTCGGAGATACCTATAGTGCACCTTTATAGCCACCCAGTTACGCTGTGACGTTTGGTACACCCAAAGCATTCCTACGGTATCCGGGAGTTGCACAATCTCATGGTCTAAGGAAATGATACTTGACAGTAGAAAAGCTTTAGCATACGAACTACACGATCTTTGTGCTAGGCTTAGGATTGGGTCTTGTCCATCACATCATTCTCCTAATGATGTGATCCCGTTATCAAAGACATCCAATGTCCATGGTCAGGAAACCGTAACCATCTATTGATCAACGAGCTAGTCAACTAGAGGCTTACTAGGGACATGGTGTTGTCTATGTATCCACACATGTATCTGAGTTTCCTATCAATACAATTATAGCATGGATAATAAACGATTATCATGAACAAGGAAATATAATAACCAATTTATTATTGCCTCTTGGGCATATTTCCAACAGTCTCCCACTTGCACTAGAGTCAATAATCTAGTTCACATCGCCATGTGATTAACACTCACAGGTCACATCGCCATGTGACCAACATCCAAAGAGTTTACTAGTGTCATTAAACTAGTTCACATCATCATGTGATTAAGACTCAATGAGTTCTGGGGTTTGATCATGTTTTGCTTGTGAGAGAGGTTTTAGTCAATGGGTCTACAACATTCAGATCTGTATGTACTTCGCAAATCTCTAGGTCATATTGTAAATGCTGCTTCCACGCTCCACTTGGAGCTATTCCAAATGGTCGCTCCACTATACGTATCCGGTTTGCTACTCAGAGTCACTCGGATAGGTGTTAAAGCTTGCATCAACGTAACCCTTTACGCTGAACTCTTTATCACCTCCATAATCGAGAAACATATCCTTATTCCTCTAAGGATAATTTTGACCGCTATCTGGTGATCCACTCCTTGATCTCCTTTGTACCCTCTTGCCAGATATGTAGCAAGGCACACATCAGGTGCGGTACACAGCATAGCATACTGTAGAGCCTACGTCTAAAGCATAGGGGACGACCTTCGTCCTTTCTCTCTTTTCTGCCGTGGTCGAGCTTTAAGTCTTAACTTCATACCTTATATCTCAGGCAAGAACTCCTTCTTGGACTGATCCATCTTGAACACCTTCAAGATCATGTCAAGGTATATGCTCATTTGAAAGTACCATTTAGCGTTTTTGATCTATCCTCATAGATCTTGATGCTCAATGTTCAAGTAGCTTAAACCAGGTTTTCCATTGAAAAACACTTTTCAAATAACCCTATATGCTTTCCAGAAATTCTACATCATTTCTGATCAACAATATGTCAATAACATATACTCATCAGAAATTCTATAGTGCTCCCACTCACTTCTTTGGAAATACAAGTTTCTCATAAACTTTTGTATAAACCCAAAATCTTTGATCATCTCATCAAAACGTACATTCTAACTCCGAGATGCTTACTCCAGTCCTTAGAAGGATCGCTGGAGCCAGCATACCTTTTAGCATCCTTAGGATCGACAAAAACTTTTGGATTGTATCACATACAACCTTTCCTTACGAAGACTGGTAAGGAAACTCGTTTTGACATCCATCTGCCAGATTTCATAAATGCAGCTTGTGCTAACATGATTCCGACGGACTTAAGCATCGCTACGGATGAGAAAATCTCATCGTAGTCATCTCCTTGAACTTGTGAAAAACTCTTCGCCATAAGTCGAGCTTCATAGACGGTGACATCACCGTCCACGTCCGTCTTCTTCTTAAAGATCCATTTATCTTAATGGCTTGCCGATCATCGGGCAAGTCCACCAAAGTCCATGCTTTGTTTTGATACATGGATCCTATCTCGGATTTCATGGCTTCTAACCATTTGTCGGAATTTGGGCCCACCATTGCTTCTCCATAGCTCGTAGGTTCATTGTTGTCTAGCAACATGACCTTCAAGACAAGATTACTGTACCACTCTGAAGCAGTACGCATCCTTGTCACCCTACGAGGTACGGTAGTGACTTGATCCGAAGTTTCATGATCACTATCATAAGCTTCTACTTCAATTGGTGTAGGTGCCACAAGAACAACTTCCTGTGCCCTTCCACACACTAGTTGTAGTGACAGTTCAATAACCATATCAAGTCTCCACCATCCTCCCACTCAACTTTTCGAGACAAACTTTTCCTCGAGAAAGGACCCGATTCAAGAAACAATCCGTATTGCTTTCGGATCTGAATTAGGAGGTATACCCTACTGTTTTGGGTGTCCTATGAAGATGCATTTTATCTGCTTTGGGTTCGAGCTTATCAACCTGAAACTTTTTCACATAAGCGTCGCAGCCCCAAACCTTTAAGAAATGACAGCTTAGGTTTCTCTAAACCATAGTTCATACGGTGTCATCTCAACGGAATTACGTGGTGCCCTATCTAAAGTGAATGTGGTTGTCTCTAATGCCTAACCCATAAACGATAGTGGTAATTCGATAAGAGACATCATGGTACGCACCTTATCCAATAGGGTGCAACTATGATGTTCGGACACACCATCAAACTATGGTGTTCCAGGCGGTATTAATTGTGAAACAATTTCCACAATGTCTCAATTGCATGCCAAAGCTCGTAACTCAGACACTCATCTCTATGATCATATCATAGACATTTCATCCTCTTGTCACGATGATCTTCAACTTCACTCTGAAATTACTTGAACCATTCAATAATTCAGACTTGTGTTTCATCAAGTAAATATACTCTACCTCTACTCGAATCATCTGTGAAGTAAGAACATAACAATATTCACTGCATGCCTTAGCACTCATTGGACTGCACACATCAAAATGTCTTACTTCCAACAAGTTGCTATCTTGTTCCATTTTACTAAAAAACGAGGCTTTTTAGTCATCTTGCCCATGTGGTATGATTTGCATATCTCAAGTGATTCAAAATCAAGTGAGTCCAAATGATCCATCTGCATGGAGTTTCTTCATGCGGATACACCAATAGACATGGTTCGCATGTCTCAAACTTTTCAAAACGAGTGAGTCCAAAGATCCATCAACATGGAGCTTCTTCATGCGTTTTATACCAATATGACTTACATGGCAGTGCCACAACTAAGTGGTACTATCATTACTATCTTATATCTTTTTGGCATGAAAATGTGTATCACTACGATCGAGATTCAATAAACCATTCCTTTAGGTGCAAGACCATTGAAGGTATTATTCAAATAAATAGAGTAACCATTATCTCCTTAAATGAATAACTGTATTGCGATAGACATAATCCAATCATGTCTATGCTCAACGCAAACACCAAATCTTGATGGTAGAGGGAGCGTGCGATGCTTGATCACATCAACCTTGGAAACACTTCCAACACATATCGTCAGCTCACCTTTAGCTAGTCTCCGTTTATTCCGTAGCTTTTATTTCGAGTTACTAACACTTAGCAACCGAACCGGTATCTAATACCCTGGTGCTACTAGGAGTACTAGTAAAGTACACATTAACATAATGTATATCCAATATACTTCTATCGACCTTGCCAGCCTTCTCATCTACCAAGTATCTAGGGTAATTCCACTCCAGTGGTTGTTCCCCTTATTACAGAAGCACTTAGTCTCGGGTTTGGGTTCAACCTTGGGTTTCTTCACTAGAGCAGCAGCTGATTTGCCGTTTCATGAAGTATCCCTTCTTGCCCTTGCCCTTCTTGAAACTAGTGGTTTCACCAACCATCAACAATTGATGCTCCTTCTTGATTTCTATTCTCGCGGTGTCAAACATCGCGAATACTTCAAGGATCATCATATCTATCCCTGATATGTTATAGCTCATCACGAAGCTCTAGCAGCTTGGTGGCAATGACTTTGGAGAAACATCACTATCTCATCTGGAAGATCAACTCCCACTCGATTCAAGTGATTGTTGCACTCAGACAATCTGAGCACAAGCTCAACGATTGAGCTTTTCTCCCTTAGTTTGCAGGCTAAGAATATCGTCGGAGGTCTCATACCTCTTGATGTGGGCACGAGCCTGAAATCCCAATTTCAGCCCTCGAAACATCTCATATGTCCCGCGACGTTTTGAAAACGTCTTTGGTGCCTAAACTCTAAACCATTTAACTGAACTGTCACGTAGTTATCAAAACGTGTATGTCCGATGTTCGCAACATCCACAGACGACGTTTGGGGTTCAGCACATTAAGCGGTGCATTAAGGACATAAGCTTTCTATTGTCCGCATAATCCCTACTGTCAACTTTCAACTATATTTTCTCTAGGAACATATCTAAACAGTGGAACTAAAGCGCGAGCTTACGACATAATTTGCAAAGATCTTTTGACTATGTTCAGGATAATTAAGTTCATCTTACGAACTCCCACTCAGATAGACATCCCTCTAGTCATCTAAGTGATTACATGATCCGAGTCAACTAGGCCGTGTCCGATCATCACGTGAGACAGACTAGTCATCATCGGTGAACAGCTTCATGTTAATCGTATCCTCCATACGACTCATGCTCGACCTTTCGGTCTCTGTGTTCCGAGGCCATGTCTGTACATGCTAGGCTCCTCAAGTTAACCCTAAGTGTTTTGCATATGTAAAACTTTCTTACACCCGTTGTATGTGAATGTAAGGATCTATCACACCCGATCATCACGTGGTGCTTCGAAACGACGAACTTTAGCAACGGTGCATAGTTAGGGGAGAACACTTCTTGAAATTGTTGTAAGGGATCATCTTATTTACTACCGTCGTTCTAAGTAAACAAGATGCATAAACATGATAAACATCACATGCAATCAAATAGTGACATGATATGGCCAATATCATTTTGCTCCTTTTGATCTCCATCTTCGGGGCTCCATGATCATCATCGTCACCGGCATGACACCATGATCTCCATCATCGTGATCTCCATCATCGTGTCTCCATGAAGTTGTCTCGCCAACTAATTGCTTCTACTACTATGGCTACCGGTTAGCAATAAAGTAAAGTAATTACATGGCACTGTTCAATGACACGCAGGTCATACAATAAATAAAGACAACTCCTATGGCTCCTGCCGGTTGTCATACTCATCGACATGCAAGTCGTGATTCCTATTACAAGAACATGATCAATCTCATACATCACATATCATTCATCACATTCTTCTTGGCCATATCACATCACATAGCATACCCTGCAAAAACAAGTTAGACGTCCTCTAATTGTTGTTGCATGTTTTACGTGGCTGCTATGGGTTTCTAGCAAGAACGTTTCTTACCTACGCAAAACCACAACGTGATATGCCAATTGCTATTTACCCTTCATAAGGACCCTTTTCATCGAATCCGTTCTGACTAAAGTGGGAGAGACTGGCACCCGCTAGCCACCTTATGCACCAAGTGCATGTCAATCGGTGGAACCTGTCTCACGTAAGAGTACGTGTAAGGTCGGTCCGGGCCGCTTCATCCCACAATACCATCGAAACAAGATTGGACTAGTAACGGTAAGCATATTGAACAAAATCAACACCCACAACTACTTTGTGTTCTACTCGTGCAAAGAATCTACGCAATAGACCTAGCTCTGATACCACTGTTGGGGAACGTAGCAGAAATTCAAAATTTTCCTACGTGTCACCAAGATCTATCTATGGAGAAACCAGCAACGAGGGGAAGGAGAGTGCATCTACATACCCTTGTAGATCGCTAAGCAGAAGCGTTCAAGAGAACGGGGTTGAAGGAGTCGTACTCGTCGTGATCCAAATCACCGGAGATCCTAGTGCCGAACGGACAGCACCTCCGCGTTCAACACACGTACAACCCGGTGACGTCTCCCATGCCTTGATCCAGCAAGGAGATAGGGAGAGGTTGAGGAAGACTCCATCCAGCAGCAGCACGACGGCGTGGTGGTGGTGGAGGAGCGTGGCAATCCTGCAGGGCATCGCCAAGCACCGCGTGAGAGGAGGAGGACTTGGGAGAGGGGGAGGGCTGCGCCAGAACTTCGTGTGTAGCTCCCATGCACCTCCCCACTATATATAGGGGTGGAGGGGCTGGTTTCTTGCCCTCCAAGTCCATTGGGGCATTGGCCAAGGTGGGAGGAAAGAAATCCCATCATTTCCTTCCCCACCGATTGTTATCCTCCCCTTTTTAGGGATCTTGATCTTATCCCTTTGGGATATGATCTTATTCCTTCTAAGGGGGGATCTTGGTGCGCCTTGACCAGGGGTGTGGGGCCTTTCCCCCACTACCCACGTTCATGTGGGTCCCCCCATGCAGGTGGGCCCCACTCCGGAACCTTCTAGAACCTTCCCGGTACAATACCGGAAATTCCCGAACATTTTCCGGTGGCCAAAATAGGACTTCCCATATATAAATCTTTACCTCCGGACCATTCCGGAACTCCTCATGACGTCCGGGATCTCATCCGGGACTCCGAACAACATTCGGTAACCACATACAAACTTCCTTTATAACCCTAGTGTCATCGAACCTTAAGTGTGTAGACCCTACAGGTTCGGGAGACATGTAGACATGACCGAGACGTTCTCTGGTCAATAACCATCAGCGGGATCTGGATACCCATGTTGGCTCCCACATGTTCCACGATGATCTCATCGGATGAACCACGATGTCAAGGACTCAATTAATCCCGTATACAATTCCCTTTGTCTAACGGTATTGTACTTGCCCGAGATTCGATCGTCGGTATACCGATACCTTGTTCAATCTCGTTACCGGCAAGTCTCTTTACTCGTTCCGTAACACATCATACCGTGATCAACCCCTTGGTCACATTGTGCACATTATGATGATGTCCTACCGAGTGGGCCCAGAGATACCTCTCCGTTTACACGGAGTGACAAATCCCAGTCTCGATTCGTGCCAACCCAACAGATACTTTCGGAGATACCTGTAGTGCACCTTTATAGCCACCTAGTTACGTTGTGACGTTTGGTACACCCAAAGCATTCCTACGGTATCCGGGAGTTGCACAATCTCATGGTCTAAGGAAATGATACTTGACATTAGAAAAGCTTTAGCATACGAACTACATGATCTTTGTGCTAGGCTTAGGGTTGGACTTGTCCATCACATCATTCTCCTAATGATGTGATCCCATTATCAACGACATCCAATGTCCATGGTCAGGAAACCGTAACCATCTATTGATCAACGAGCTAGTCAACTAGAGGCTTACTAGGGACATGGTGTTGTCTATGTATCCACACATGTATCTGAGTTTCCTATCAATACAATTATAGCATGGATAATAAACGATTATCATGAACAAGGAAATATAATAATAACCAATTTATTATTGCCTCTAGGGCATATTTCCAACACAGGGCCCATCGGCCGGAGAGTTCGCCGACTGCGGCACCGCCGTCATCTCGAAGCGGTCGGGGGCGGACTTCCCCAAGATCCCGTTGGAGGATTATGCCAAGAAATGGCAGAACTCTTTCTTCTACGTCCTCAACTTGGGTGCAGACCACATTAATCTTCCGGCCTTCGCCGTCGCGCAGCCGCGGGCGAAGACGAACTGGGGCTACTCACCCAGGCGCCTGTCGCAGTAGATTGTCAATCTCTGCGAGCGGTTGACGGTGATGAGGACGCATGAGGGGCTCACCGGCACTGACCACCTCGCCGCGTTCATCATGCACCGGGTCCTCCCGCTGCAGAGGCGCTCCTGCCTCATCGGAGAAATGGTCGGCCTTCAAGACCCCAACCCCATGGGGTCGACGCGGCTGACGGCGGAGCAGATCACGTGCAGCGTGAACGACATCTCCAAGGCCAACCTTGGGGAGGACTGGCGGTTCGGCAAGGCGCCGTACAACGAGTCGAACCCGACGACGCAGGTGAGTGTCTAGTCGTCTTACTTTGCTACTGCGCACCTTCTCATCCATACTGATGCGACGCGGGAGGTGCTTCTGAACGCGATCCGGCATCCATACGCCTGGACTCCATTGCAGGTGGCGCCACTGGCGCCAGAGGAGCCCGTGGCCCACGACGGGGAGGAGAAGGCCGAGGCCGACGCCGGCGCTGGGCGTCGCGCGGGTAAGTCTCACATTTTTCTTCATGTGTCTTGAATTGCTGACCACGACATGGTACGGGCGATGCTGACGCTAGTTGTGGGTGCAATGGCATTGGGTGGGGGAGGCGGCGACGCGGGCGGAGCCGGATCTTCGAATGGGGCGGCGCCGAGCCGCCCGCACGGGAAAGACAGCGTCGCACCGTGACCCCGGGCCCCGAAGCGCATGGTGGACCCGGCCGGGGCCGGGAGGCCGGCCAAGAGAAAGTGCGGCACCGGGCATGGGAGGCCAACCCCGGTCCCGGTCTTGTCGGGGTAAGCTTTATCTTCTGCGCACATCCAGATTGTTGAGCTAGCCTTATTTCTTTTTTGCTCATTCTGTCTTCTTCTTCAGGTCGCCAATCGCGCTGGCGAGGGCGGTGGCGGAGGCCGCGGCTATCGAAGGGACCGCGTTCCGCAGGAGCCGGTCCGACCTTGCCGACCAGGCCGAGGTGGAGGGACGGGCCGACTTGGACCTCGGCCTGAACCCGAACGACGCCGAAGGCTTGGCCTGGCGGGACAGGAACAGGGCCGAGGCAGAGCTGGAGGCGGCGTCGGTCCGGGCTTGGACCAACGCGGTGGCAGCATGGGCGCGAGCCGACGCGGAGCCGGCCTGGCGCGAGATGTCGGAGGGCACGATGGTGGCGGCGATGGTCTTTGAGCCGTCGTCGGTGAGGGAGCACGACCGTGAAGGCCGGGCTGAGGTGGTGATCCTCGACCGGGAGGTCGTGGAGGTGGAGGATGATACCCCGCCGCGGGATGACGTAGTTAAGCCAGCGGGGGCTGATGGCTGTGGAGGCGGCACCGTCTTGGAAGAGGCACTGCGGGCCGCGGTGCCGGAGGCCACCCCGGCAGCTGGGCCGGTGGTGGTGTAGCAGGCCGTCCCAGCGTCTAGACCGGAGGCGGCGACGCAGGGCATCTCCGCGTCCGGGTCATCGACGGCGCCGGGAGGGGCATCGGAGGAGGTGCTGGCCGCGTCGGGAGCAGCCAGCGAGGAGCACGCCTTGGTGCCCCGGCAGGGAGGGCGCCGGGCTGCCGCGTCGCAGCCGGCGCGGAGCGGGTGAGCCGTGGTCTTCGGGCCTCAGACCCAGGAGGAGGCGGCGCTGGACGCCGTCAGCCACCACATGCGGGTCCGGACGGACCGGCTCGAGGCCTTCGCCTAGGCCGTGGTGGAGTGGACGTGCGACCTGGAGCACACCGTTCTGGTAAGCCTTTCCTTTCTTGCGATTTCTTCTTTGTGGGGGCGCACCAGCGCACCCACGGGGTGTAGCCCCCGAGGTTCGGACCAACTACGTAGTAGTTGGGTCGAATCTTTAGAGTGTTGGCCTTGTTCTGACTTCCGCCTTCTTCAGCATCTTGATGCCTTCCGGGTCGCCGCCTACCACCGTCTCCTGGGCAAGCACCGGGAGCTCAAGGAGCAGCTCACGGCCAAGGAGGAGGAGCTTCGCGTCGCCGCAGGTATCCTTGTGCTCTTTTCTAGTGGGGAGAGCTAGCGCACCCACTGGGTGTAGCCTCCGAGATTCAGGCCAACTGTGTAACAGTTGGGCCAAATCTTAAGTCTTGCTTTCTCTTTGTTGAATCCTTCTTTTTTCGCAGTCGAGGTGCTATCCGGGCGGACTCGTCTGCTCCGGGCCAGTCATCACTATGATCGGCTCGTTACCGACACCGGCTGTCTTGGCGTCGAGGCGGCGCAGGCGAGGGCGGAGGCGGCTGCGGCCCGACGGTCTCTCGACGGGGTCAACCGGCTGCATGAGCAGCTGGCTGGTCACAAGAGCCGCCTCGAGGACGAGGTGGAGCTTCTTAAGGCGGAAGCTGCCAAGGTGGTGGAGGCGCAGTAGGCCCTGGTGGAGGCGGACCAGCAGCACGGCCAGCTGGCCGACGACAAGGGCCGGCTCCAGGCCGAGGTGGATCGCCTGCAGGGGCAGGTCACCACGGCTGAGGGGGCCAGTCAGGACGAGGCCCATCGCCGCGAGGCGGCCGAGAAGGCGGTTGACGGCAAGGACGCCGAGCTGATGGCGGCCCTTGCCAAGGCGGCTGATCTGGAGAAGGCGCTCCAGGAGCGCGACCGCGCCATTGAACGGGAGCGGCGTGGTACGTTGCTCGAAGCGCATCACCTGGAAGTGTCCTTCTCCAGTAAGTGCTTTTTCTTGCGTTTTGCCGGGTCGGGATCCAGCCTTTCTTCCTTGTTGTTCTTCTTCTGATATGCTTCTCCTCTTGTGGCAGGAGCCTTCCCGGAGATGCAGCGGCTGGCGGAGGAAGCCGTCCGCTATCAGCGTGACCCGACTGGAGTCGTTGGGTCCGGGACGGATCCGCGGGTGGCATGGACCTTCCCGGAGATCATCGCTGCCGCTGAGGCCCGCCTGCGGGTCTTGGGAACACAGATGGCGCGGCTGTCCCAGGCCGGCACCGCGATGATGGCGGCCCTTTGGCCGGATTCCATCGAGTCGAGCAGCTTCACGCGCTTGGCGCATTGGTTGGAGATGGGGCCGGACTGGCTTCATGAGTGGCGCATCTCCGCCGCTCGTGCCGGTGCTGAGACGGCGCTCTGGTTCGCGCTATCTTGGCATCCGGACCTGTAGCTGGACGCGTTGATGGGCCAGTGGGCTGGCTCGGAGCAGCTCTTGCAGGAGCAAGCCGGCCGGATTGCCTCCCGGGCCAGCTACATCACTGAGTTCGCCTTCCACGACGAGTTCCACCCAGAGTGGACGGAAGACGGCAGGGTCATGGACGGCGAAGACTACGGCTTGCTTCTCCATGATCCAGAGGGGAGCTTGGAGGAGACGGGCGTCTATCGCGATGGGGGTGCCGAGGAGGACACCGGCGCCTCGCTGGACCCGGAGGCCGCCAGGGGAGAGCCGTCGACGTCGCGACGCGGCGCTGGAGATGCTTGAGACATTCTATGTAAAAATTGTTAAGTAGCAGGTCCACCCACCCACTGGGGGTTTTAGGGTGTAATGAACTCGGGCCGTGGGCCTTTTCTTAAATATTTTTGTGCAAATGTCGTGAGTGTTTTCGCTCTTTGCCTTCTGTTTTTTTGGGACCAATTTCTTGCGCTTTTCCTTTCTCAAACGTCCCCCCCCCCCCCCCCGCGAGTCAGACGGCCGAGGCTCCGGTCCGTGACAAGGAGTTTGATTTTTCGAGAGGAGCGCGCAGGACTTGGGCCCTTCGAAATGTTGAGTGCGAGCGAAACATCCACTGGGCCGGCTGGCGGCAATCCAGCGAAGCTGGTTGGCGAGCAGCCGGTCGTGCGGCTGTTTATTTGTTGAGCGGCGGGTTGGGTTGATCGAACTAGCAGCCTTTGACTTAGTGTATGAAGCGTAAAGGAGCTCTGGCCCGTTGTGCTTGCCATCCGACAGCCAAAGCTGGATCTGTGGCTTTAGGGCGAAGTGGGGGACCGCGGCATCCTAACTGTATCAGGAATCACCAAGTAAGGCGGCGGGGTGGCGATCGAGCCGGCCAGCCCCCGAGCCCCCGGGTCGAGCGAGTCGGACCGGTGGCCGGGTTCAGTGGCATAGTGATGCAGGAAAATAGGGACACAATAAATTGGTCGACAAAAGGCAGCCCCCGAGTCTTGTTCAGGAACCCCATAGTTTCATGCGTTTACAAAAAGGCGACGATACATACACTCGTGCGGCTAACTGTAAAATGGGTGAAGGAGTTCCACGTTCCACGGCTGGGTCATTTCTTCGCCGGCGGTGTCCTTCTTGCGCTTCCTTGACTTGCGTGCATCGATGAGGTAGTAGGTGTTGCGGTCACGCAAGGCCCTGCTCATGATGAATGGGCCCTCCCATGGCGGGGACAGCTTATGCTGGCCTGCTTGCTCTTGGAGGAGTCGGAGGACGAGGTCGCCCTCGCGGAACGCGAGGGGCTTGATCTTCTTGCTGTGGTAGTGCCTCAGGCCTTGCTGGTAGATGGCCGAGCGACTAAGCGCCAGGAGGCGTGCTTCTTCGAGCAGGTCAAAGCCATCTTCACGGGCTTCTCCGGCTTTGGCTTCGGTGTACATCGCGACACACGGCGAGTCGAACTCTATGTCGGTCGGGATGACGGCTTCGGATCCGTAGACGAGGAAGAACGGGGTGAACCCGGTCGACCGATTTGGCGTGGTGCGTAGACTCCAGAGAACGGCCGGCAACTCATCAAGCCAGCTGCCGGGTGAGCGGATGAGTGGCTCGATGAGTCGCGGCTTGACGCTGAACAGGATGAGTCCGTTAGCCCGCTCGACCTGCCCGTTGGACTGCGGATGTGCAACGGAGGCCAGGTCGAGGCGGATGCCGGAGACAGAGCAGTATTGCTCGAGCGCTCCCTTGGCGAAGTTGGTGCCATTGTCGGTGATGATGTTGTTTGGCATGTCGTAGCGCACCGCTATGTCCTTGATGAACCGAACGGCTGTTGGCCCGTCCAGTTTCTTGATTGGTCTTGCCTCAATCCACTTGGTGAACTTGTCCACTGCCACCAGCAGGTGCGTCATGCCGCCTCGAGCGGTTTTGAAGGGTCCCACCATGTCGAGTCCCTAGACTGCAAAGGGCGAGGCGATTGGTATGGTGTGGAGTGCTGACGCCGGCTGGTGGCTGCGCTTGCTGAAGCGCTGCCATCCCTCACACTTGAGGACGAGCGACTCGGCATCTTGGAGGGCCGTGGGCCAGTAGAAACCGTGGCGGAACGCCTTGGCCACCAGGGATCACGATGTGGCGTGGTGCCCGCACTCGCCCTGATGTATGTCGAATAGGATGTCGATGCCCTGTTCCTACTCGATGCAGCGCTGGAACACGCCGGTGGAGCTGCGCTTGATGTCGGAGTAATGGGCCATGGGTAGGCTAACCCGAGTCCCAGAACCTTTCAAGACATCGGGGCAGACTGCGCCCCTCAAGTACCTACGGCGACTCCAAGACGAGCCGAGTCCCCGAGGCGACTCCAAGATGAGCCGAGTCCCAGAGGCGACTGTAAGATGGCTGAGTCCCAGAGGCGACTCCCATTCAAGCCGAGTCCCAGGGGCAACTCAAAGATGGCCGAGTCCCAGAGGCGACTCCCATTCAAGCCGAGTCCCGGGGGCGACTCCAAGATGGCCGAGTCCTAGAGGCGACTCCCATTCAAGCCGAGTCCCAGAAGCGACTCCGAGGAAGCCGACTGTGGGGAGTCGGCCCGCGACTCCAACCATCCGATAATTAAAGGTAGGCATGGCCACAGTGCACCATTCCCATGGAGATCTCCGCCCGGCACGGCACTGTTGCCATGCCAGCCCTGACATCAGCCCTTGGGGCGGGGCCCTGTGCCCACGACCTCCTGTCTGTACGGCCCGGATACGGCGGGGCCTACCAGTCAGCGAGAGTATTGAAGATGGCGAGAGCGCCGAGAGTCAGACCCGCTGGGAGTCGGCCCCCTGGAGACGGCCGGCCCCTCCCACGGGCCCCACATGCCATTAACCAGACGCGACAGGGGAATGGCAACAGTGATCGCCCGTCAGGCGGCGGCACTGTTTCCATGACCCCATGACCAAGCCCGCATCATTAGAAGCACGGCTACAGTAATCTGCAGCCGGCAAGACCCGCCTGCGGCGGACACGGGTAGACGCCCTCGTACCAGGCCAGTCGGCGGGACCCACTAGTCGGCGGGCCCCAGGAGTCGGCGGAGAAGACGGTGCCTGAGAGACAGACGGCTGGGACCCGCACCCAACCGGTTTTACCATTGTAACCCTGGGGGTAGGCCTATATAAACCCCCCAGGGCACCCATGCAAAGGATTCGCATCCACTAGCATTAGACAGACCACAAAGGAGGGAGAGAGCTAGCCGTGCCCTCTCCTACCTCCAGAAACAGCTCTAGGAGCAAGCTTGTACTCACTTTGCCTTAGTGATCATGCGGAGACCCCGCAGAGCAGCAGTAGGGGTGTTATCTCCTCGGAGAGCCCTAAAGCTGGGTAAGATCCACCGGCGTGCATGTCTTCGCCTCATCCCATTTCCAGGCACCGGCGACGTTCTACTCGTCCCCACCATGATAAGCCATCCTTTGGCATATGTCGCACTCAACCCCCGACATTTGGCGCCCACCGTGGTTCTGGACGGGAACCCTCTTCCTCCCTGGCGAGTGCAGCCAGCCAGGCTCGTCAGACGGAGTTTGCATCGACGCGTTGCGTGGCGCTGAGGCCGCCTGTGCAGCGAGCTGCCTCGCCGAACTTGTCGGCGAGGTTCGCCTCTCCGACGAGCCTGCATCCGACGCAGGCACGGGTGGCCCCGAGAGCCTCCTCGCGGGCCTCCTCGACCAACTCCACGTCACCGGCGAGCCTGCCGTGGACTTGGAGTCCGCAGGCTCCACCGACCCGATGCTGGTCGACTCCGACGCCGTGTCACTTGACACTTTCCCCACCAACGTGGTGGTCTACGACGAGCCGCTTCCTCACGAGGAGAGCGGCAGAAGCACCGTCACGGAGGTGCTCGTCATCAGTCACGATGAGCGCTCCGGTGAGGAAGCTCAGGACCCGCTCGACGCGGCTCTGCAAGGCCTGACTGCGCCTATTCCAGAGGACGCAGATGCCGAGACGTTGGAGACACACCGCCTTCAGATCATCGAAGGTGCCAAGAAGCTGGCAAGCATGAGGCGCTTGTCAGAAGCCTACCAGCGCGAAATGGATCGCCCCGTGGGCGGCTCACCGGCTCCGACTGGGCCCAGCCGCCTAGGCGCGGTCCGGCAACGCGGCGCGACCATCGCCGACTTGTTCGGGGCCAATCGCCCCGTATACGCCACCCCTGCAGAGAACATCCGCGCCGCCCAAGCGGCCACCGATGAGCTGAAGAACTTCGAAGGTGAAGAGCGCCGCACGATGACGGAGCGAGTCCAGCAGCTCCTCGACGTGGTTGCTACGCAGAACACAGCCGGTGGTCGCACCGAGGCACCACGGCAGCTAAACAACGACTTACCTCCCCGCCGAGATCAGGGCGCGACGTCTCGGACGCCGACTGGTGGAGTACGCGGAAGAAAAGACAAAGAGCTGGCTGTCAGTCGCAGTCGGACTCGCATCACCATCGAGCGTGACCAAGACGGCCGTCCAAGAGCAGTGGAGCAGCAGGACGACTACCTGCCTCCCCCACCAAGAAGAGAACGGCGAGTTTCCCCGCCGCCTATTGAGCATCCGACTCTCGGTGGCCGCCTTGGCCGCCGAGAGGGAGTCGGAGAGAATGACGCCCGCCATCGGATCGACCGACTCCACCGAGCCCTGGAGCTGGAAGAAGAAGATGAGCTGGGTTCGCCTTGCTTTGGACGCCGCATCCGAGACGAGCCTTTCCCCAAAGGGTTCATGCTCCCCCGAGACACACCCAAGTACACCGGCTCCGTGAAGCCAGAAGACTGGCTAATTGATTGCTCCACAGCCGTCAGCATAGCGAACGGCAACAAGTGAGTTGCCGTGAAGTATGTTCCACTCATGCTCCAGGGCACAGCCCGGACATGGTTGAACAGTCTAAAGCCCCGCGGCATCAACAGCTGGGTCGACTTCACCGAAGCCTTCATCCGCAACTTCACGAGCACGTACAAGCGACCTCCCAAGCCGCGCCAGCTTTCCTTGTGCGTGCAAGGCCCTGACGAGTCAACACGCGACTACCTCACGCGCTGGGGCGAGCTTCGGAACTCCTGTGAGGGCGTGCATGAGGTGCAGGCTATCGAGTACTTCACCGCCGGGTGCCAAGAAGGCACCCTCCTCAAGCACAAGCTCCTCTGTGACGAGCCAGAAACCCTCGACGAACTGCTGGTCATAGCAGACAAGTACGCCACGGCCGACTCCTCCATGAAGACGGAAATTCAAGTCAATGCGGCTGGCAAAGTGGCCCCTCAGGCTCCCAGAACTCCAGCTGGAGACACCAGTCGACGACAACAACAGAACAACAACAAACACAAGGCCCAACAGCCGACTTCCAACAGTCAGCAGGTTGCGACAGTCGAAGATCAACAGCCGGAGGGGCAGCCTCCGGCCAAGCGACAGAAAGGCGGCAAGTCCAACTGGTTGCCGGCCTTCTCTTACGAGCAGACTCTGAATGGTCCCTGCAAGTTCCACAGTGGCGCGAAGCCATCAAATCATACCACCCGAAAGTGCCACTGGCTCACCAGAATCGCCAAGGGAGACGGCCTCCTTCCTCCACCGCCTGCTGGGCCGCCGCCTCCACCGCTGCCCCAGCAGCGGGCCGCTCGGCCAGTCGGCGCAGTACAAGACGAGTACCCAGAAGAGCATGGAGCCTATGTGGTGTTCACCAGTGTGGCTGATGATCGACGCAGCAGACGGCTGCAGCAGCAAGAAGTAAATGCAGTGGCAACAGATACTCCAGAGTTTATGCATTGGTCCGAGAAGCCTATCAGTTGGAGCAGAGCGGATCACCCAGAGGTGATGCCGAATCCGGGCTCCTATGCCCTGGTCCTAGGTGCTACCTTGGCCACTGATAGGCGGGCAGCCCGCTTTTCGAGAGTGCTGATAGATGGAGGTAGTAGCATCAACATCCTGTACAAAGATACTATGGAGAAGCTAGGAATCAGGCAAAGACAGCTGCAGAGCAGCCGGACTGTGTTCCATGGTATTGTACCCGGCCTTACCTGCTCACCAATCGGCAAGATCCTGATAGACGTCCTCTTCGGAGACAAAGATCATTTCCGCCGAGAGACAGTCTGGTTTGAAGTAGTGGACCTTGAAAGCCCATACCATGCACTTCTTGGCCGACCTGCACTGGCCAAGTTCATGGCAGTTCCTCACTACGCCTACCTCAAGATGAAGATGCCGAGTTCCAAGGGAATTCTGACCGTAGCCAGCGACTACAGGAAGTCGTCCGCTTGCGCGGCCAAGAGCAGCCGTCTGGCCGAGTCCCTGGTGATCGCCGCTGAGAAGCGGCTCCTTGATCGGGTCGTGGTGATGGCCGGAAAGCAGCCAGAGATGTCGCCTGACCCCAAGGAGTCGGAAGTCGAGGGTTCGTTCAAGCCGGCCAAAGAGACCAAGAAGATACCCTTGGACCCGGAGCACCCAGAGAGGTACGCTGTCATGGGTACAAACCTTGACAGCAAATAGGAAGGCGAGCTCGTCGATTTCCTCTGTGAGAATCGAGACATCTTCGCATGGTCCCCTAAAGACATGCCAGGTGTACCGACGGAATTCATCGAGCACAAGTTACATGTCCGACCCGATGTGAAGCCCGTCATGCAGCCCTTGCACCGCCTGTCAGAAGAGAAGAGACGAGTTGTTGGAGAAGAGATAGCCCGGCTCCTGGCAGCCGGCTTCATTATGGAGGTGTTTTTTCCAGAGTGGTTGGCAAACCCGGTCTTGGTGTTGAAGAAAAACAAGCAGTGGCGGATGTGCATGGATTACACAAGCCTCAACAAAGCTTGCCCCAAGGACCCCTTTGCTTTGCCCAGAATCGATCAGGTGATAGACTCCATAGCCAGATGCGAGCTGTTGAGTTTCTTAGATGCATATTCAGGATATCACCAGATCAAGCTGAGCCTGGCAGACAGACTGAAGACCGCCTTCATCACGCCGTTCGGAGCCTTCTGCTACCTGACCATGACGTTCGGTTTGAGGAATGCCAGCGCCACCTTTCAGCGTTGCATGCAGAAGTGCCTCCTCAAGCAACTCGGCAGAAATGCCCATGTCTACGTGGATGATGTTGTGGTGAAGACGGAGAAGCGTGGGACGCTGCTGGAAGACCTCAAGGAAACCTTTGAGAACCTGCGCTGATTCCAGATCAAGCTCAATCCTGATAAGTGTGTTTTCGGAGTACCAGCCGGCCAACTCCTTGGCTTCCTGGTGTCTGAACACGGCATAGAGTGCAACCCCGTGAAGATCAAGGCCATCGAGAGGATGGAGGTACCCAGCCGACTGTTAGATGTGCAGAAGTTCACCGGCTGCTTAGCGTCCATCAGCCGATTCATCAGTCGGCTGGGCGAGAAAGCTCTCCCTTTGTATCAGTTGATGAAGAAGACCACCTTTTTTGAGTGGAACCACAAGGCGGATGAAGCATTTCTCCAGCTGAAGAAGATGTTGACTACTCCCCCTGTGTTAGCGGCTCCGACTCCCAAAGAGCCCATGCTCCTGTACATCACCGCCACCAGCCGAGTAGTCAGCACAGTCATTGTAGTCGAACGCAAAGAGGAAGGCAAGGCGCTCCCTGTCCAGACCGGTGTATTACCTGAGCGAGGTACTGTCGACCTCCAAGCAGAACTACCCCCACTACCAAAAGATGTGCTACGGTGTGCATTTTGCCGCCAAGAAGCTGAAGCCTTACTTTCAAGAGCATCCAATTACGGTGGTTTGCACAGCCCCGCTGGCCGAGATCATTGGGAGCCGAGACGCTTCTGGCCGAGTAGCAAAATGGGCCATAGATTCGGCCGAGACTCTTCAATGCCTCCTTAAGCCGTCTATCAAGCCTTCACCAGAATCAGACTCCATCTTCGTGTCAGCTCCTCCCGAAGAAGTCGGATCCGACTCAAGAGCCCTAGCAGACGGCCCCAAGAAAATCACAGTCGAAGCCAGCCCGAGGACTTCAGAAGCCAGCTCGGGGACTGCGCCAGTCGGCCCGGGGACTGCGCCAATCGGCTCGGGGACTTCATCAATCCAGCAAGCGGCCGCAGACTCCAGCCCGCCGCCTCCCAGCCCAGCCGCCCTTGTCCAAGTCGCAGTGGTGGCGGTTGAAGAAATAGCAGCACCCTCATGGGCGCAGCCCATCCTCAAGTTTCTAGTGAACAGAGAGCTGCCAACTGATGAAATCTTGGCTCGGCAAGTGCAACACCGAGCGGCAGCCTACACCATAATTAACAAAGAGCTGGTCAGGCGCAGCATTACTGGTGTCTACCAGCGCTGCGTGGAGCCAGAGCAAGGCCAAGCAATTCTCAGAGACATCCACCAAGGCGAGTGCGGCCACCATGCGGCTTCAAGAGCGCTCGTCGCCAAAGCCTTTCGGCACGGTTTCTTCTGGCCGACTGCCCTAGAAGAGGCCAAGGAATTAGTCCAAAAATGCAAGGGGTGCCAGAAGTTCCGCTCCAAGCCACTTCAGCTGGCTTCCACGCTGAAGACAATCCCCATCGCCTGGCCCTTTGCAGTTTGGGGCCTGGACATGGTGGGACCATTCAAGACGGCCCGAGGCGGCCTGACTCATCTGCTTGTCGCGGTGGACAAGTTCACCAAGTGGATAGAAGCAAAGCCCATCAAGAAGTTGAACGGTCCGACTGCAGTGACTTTCATTGCCGACATCACGGTGCGGTACGGCATACCGCACAACATCATCACCGACAATGGCACAAATTTTTCCAAAGGCGCCTTGGCTCGCTTCTGCGCGACGCAGGGCATCCGACTAGACTTAGCGTCCGTTTCCCATCCGCATTCAAACGGCCAGGTGGAGCGAGCAAACGGCCTCATCCTGTCTGGCATCAAGCCTCGACTGGTCGAGCCACTCGAGCGTTCGGCCGGCTGTTGGCTTGAGGAGCTGCCAGCCATCCTATGGAGTCTGCGCACGACTCCAAACAAGTCAACCGGCTTCACACCTTTCTTCCTCGTCTACGGTGCCGAAGCCATCATCCCGACGGACATAGAGTTCGACTCTCCACGAGTCACCATGTACACCAAAGAGGAAGCTGAAGAAGCACGTCAAGACGGCGTCGACCTGCTGGAAGAGGGCCGGCTGTTGGCACTCAGCCGGTCCGGCATCTACCAGTAGAGTCTGCGCCGATACTACAACCGGAAGGTCAGGGCGAGATCGTTTCAAGAGGGCGACCATGTGCTCCGGCTGATTCAGCGAACAACCGTCCAGCACAAGTTGTCGGCGCCTTGGGAAGGCCCCTTCATCGTCAGCAAAGTGCTGGGCAACGGCTCCTACTACCTAATCGACGCTCAGAAGCCTCGAGCGCGCAAGAGGGACGACTCCGGCAAGGAGTCAGAACGACCATGGAACGCAAATCTTCTCCGAAGATTCTATAGTTGATGCAGTATGTACCATGCTATCCTTTGTATTAAAGCACCGAGATTTTGGGCCCCCGAGACGAGCTCTGGGACTGCCCTTTTTGTTATCTGTATGATAAGATTTATGCCTCCTAGTATGCTACTCTTTGCTATGCCTCTTGGCACCGGGTTCGACTAGTCGGCCCGGGGACTCGCCGTCTTGCGCTATGAAATGCTTCCTGCAGTCGGACAAGTAGTGTGCTGCGTTTAAGCCATTTCCTATCGAAAGCCGCAGCTCGTAGAGCGACTGTTGGTAGGCAGAGAGTAAGCAAGAACGAGCGCACACACGAAAAAATGTCTAGGGACTCAAAGCATATGCATAGCCCAAGCCGGCTTCCAGCCTCTCTCTGCAGAGCCGACTCTCGAATAGTCGGCTCACCGCCTTCTATCCAACTTGTTAAAAAACTCTAAAAAGGCCAAGTACTTGCCTTCCCTAAAGTAGCCAAGCATTTGACCTGCGGCAGTCCGCGGAGCGGCTGTCCGTCTGGCAAAGCGGCGACTATGGAAAGGCGGCAAAGGAAAAAGTCAAAAAGAGCAATAAGCAAGGAAAGATAGAAGGTAGATAGATATTTACATAACAAAGGCCTCTGGCCAAATTCAAGATACACCCCGCGGGTGGAATTGTGCAAATTGACAAGTTCCTTCAAAGACTATTAAGACAGGAGAAATAAAGGCAAGACGGCAGCCTAAGGAGCGGCAGACGGGTTCGGAGGGTCGCCGGAGACGGCGGTGTCAGGCGCCGGAGCGGCCAGCTGGGCGGTCTCGGCTTGATCGTCTCCGGCTGCAGTCGGCCCGGTCGGACGCGGCTCGTTGCTGGAGGCGCGATCAAGCTGAGGCTGGTCGTCTGCTCTGTCTTCTGGCGCCTCCGTCTCGTCTCCGTCCCCCGTCTCGTCTTCCTCCTCGGTGCTGGAGCCGATCACCTCCGCCGAGTCCTCATCGTAGTCCGGGTTCATCCCGAACCACTCCGGCGGCACCTCTTCGCTGTTCGCGGCCCGTTCAGGAACGAAGACGCTGGTGTCGGTGTAGTCGGCGATCTCCACCGCACGCTCGACGAGGGCGCCTTCCACAGCTGCCAGTTCTGCCTGGGCCTCTAACCAGAACGCGGCCAGCCAGTCTAGGTCCAGTCCTGGGTACCAAGCCTTGACGAATTCCAAGGCCCGACGCGCTCCTGCCTGGGCCGAGGAACCCTTCCAAGCCTCAAGACGGTCGGCCGCGACCTCCAGCTAGTCGGTAGTCCGACTGGTAGTGCGCAGAGCCGGCATGCCTGGCCACAGGGCGGAGATCGCTTGGGCCCCGGCATGTTGAAGCCGGCGCAGCAGCTGATGGGCCGTCCGCAGACGGGTCTTGATGCTCAGGAGCTGCTCATCGACGGTCAGGGGGGCGTTGGCGGCGATCTCCTCGCCATTTGCCCTCCGCGCCTCGCGATCAGCCTCAATGGCTCGGGTGACCACCTGCGAGTGGCCAGGGAAGAAGTCTGCCCCAAATAGAAAGAAGCAAAAAGAAAGAGTCAGAAATCGGCTCGACTTACAGTCAGCAGTTCGAAGAAAGAAGGCAAAGAAACTCACCGTCGATAGTGTCTTTGATCTTGTGGAAGCCGGAAGTCGGCATCGCCTCCTTGTCAGTCCAGGAGGAGCGCTCCATCTCGAACTCGGCTAGGAGAGCGGTCTCTTTCTTCCCCGCCTCGTCCCGAGCCGCCTTCAGCAGCTTCTTCTGCTCTGCCAACTGCTCGGCCAGCAAGTCGCGCTCTTTGGCGAGCTTGCCGCACTCGTCCTCCTTGGCGCGAAGGGCCGTGCTGACTTCGCCTAACCGTTCCTGAAGAGCGGCATTGGCCTCTGAAAAACAAAGAGAAAAGATGTTAAGTCGTCAACAACAAAGGTCGCCGGGAAGATCCAGCCTGACTGCTCAGCAGTCGGCCCGAATCTCGGGGACTACAGTTGTGATACTCCTGTGATAAAAAAACGAACAAAGACAAAAATGAGGAACTCGCCAGATTGAGTTCCGGGCCACCTGCGCAGCAGCTGGCCCGAAACTCGGGGACTACACCCAGTGGGTGAGCTGGCGCCCCCCCACAGAGAAGAACGAGAAGAGACAAAGTCAAAAAAGAAAAACGTACCCGGATAGACGCTCGCGACGCCAGATGCGCCCTGGTGCAGCCCTGGATGGCTTCGCCCTCAGCTCGCAGCTTCGCCTGCACGTCCAGGAGCGCCTGGTTCAGCAGACCGTCGTCGCCTCCTCGCACCCATCTAGTAGCGCTGCACTTGATGCCTCAGCATCTGGAATGGCCGAGCTGGCGGCGCCGGCTTCCAAGGGGCGTGGCGCCGAGACCGCCTTCGCAAGGCGGCGGCGCGCTGGTGAGGCGACTTGAAGAAGCAGCCTCACCACCGCCTCGTCCTCAGCCGGCAGCACTGGAGGGCCCGCCGGCTGCTTGCCATGTGGCGGAGGCGGCGGTGGCGGCGAGGCCGTGCCCGACGCGGAGGCCTCGCCACCGTCCTTCTCCACGATGGAGTGCTCCCCACCGACTTCTCCAGTCTGCCCCGTGAACTCCGGGGTCGGCGGCGCGGAGTTCAGCGGGACGACAAGCAGCGCCGACTGGCGGCGCGCGGTCTCCTCCGCCCGCTGATTTGCTGCGGCGGCGGCGGCTTTGGCCTCCTCCAGCTTCTTGTGGGCGGAGGCCGCCGCTTTCTCGGCCTCCGCCTTCTCCAGACGGTCGGCCTCTTCCTCGTCGCGCTTCTCCCGCGCGTTGCGCTCTGTTGCCTCCCGGAGGTCAGCAGCGGGGTCAATCCGCCGGGTGTTGGCGGACGTCTCGGCCGACCCCATGACAGAGGGGACGGCGACCCTCTCAAGAGAAAGAGGGGCCCTGAAGCAAAAAACAGAATGAAAAAGGCTCGGAAAAGATCCGTCAAAGAAAACAAAACAAAGGCAGTCAAAACTTACGCAGAGACTAGCAGCTGCTTCTTCACTTCCTTGCGGAAGCGGTTGGCCTTCGCAATCGCCTCCTCCCGCTTGGTTGCGGCGGCCGCCCCCTTGAACTTTTTTGGCTGACCACGGAGCGAACTCGGTGCAGCCCGGCGCTTCTTCGCGCCGACTTGACCGGCCAAGCCGGCGGAGGAATTCGCGCCTAGATGGCCGGCTTTCGATTGGCGGCGCGGGACAACTTCGCCGTCGGCCTCGTCCTCTGGCCAGTCGGCGAAGGTCGCCGAGGGTCGGAAGCCACCTTCCGCTCCTCCTCCTCCGCCTTCGGCGTCGGCCTCCATCGCTGCCGCCCCCAAGTCGGGGTCATCGATGTCGCTCTCCGCTCAGTCTGGAGCGAACTCGCGGGGCGGCCCCGTGGTGCCGGCTGCAGGCTGGATGAGGGGGTTCTAACTCGAAGAACCAAGAAGATCAGAAGTCGGATATGGCTATAAAGAAAAACAGAAGACAAAAGATTTGACTTACCACAGGCGGAGGGTTGGCACGCGAGTACGGCTCCTTGCCAAACTGCCAGTCTTCCGCGAGCTCGCAGTTCGCGATGTGATTCACCATGTTCGCCACCTCCGCGTGTGGCATCTCCCAGGTGCTCATCTGGCTCAGGTCTCGGCGGTCGCTCATCTGACAGATCAGATGAGGTCGGCCTTGGAGTGGGAGGACTCGGCGCACCACGAAGGCGGCCAGCAAGTCGGCTCCGACCAGGCCTTCCGACTACGTCAGCACTTGGAGTCGTGCGACGGCGGCGGCGCCGGCAGGTGTCAACGTCTTGGCCCGATTGGACCAGCTGGGAAGCCTCCCAGCCGGCGCGCCGGCTTCATAGTGCGGCAGGTTGACCCAGTCGCCTTCCATGGCGACGTTCTTCATGTAGAAGTACGACCGCTGCCACATCTTCACCGACTTGATTAGCGCGATGGAGGGGAATGGATTGTCGGCGGTCGACCTTCGCATGGCGATGAAGGCGCCGCACTGAGCTGGTATGCCGGCGACGTGTGTGCCGAGCTTTGATTGGAAGAACTCTCCCCACAGCTCGAGGGTGGGGAGAACGCCGAGAAAACCCTCGCATAGGGTGGCGAAGGCGGCCAGCAGAACCACCATGTTCGGGGTGAGGTGGTGCGGCTGGAGTCCATTGAACTCCAAGAAAGAGCGGAGGAAGCCGCTCGCCGGTAGGCCCATGCCGCGCATGAGGTGCGAGTGGAATACGACCCGCTCGCCCTCCTCCGGCGCCGGCCTTATCTCCCCCTCCGGCGCGGCGCGGGCTCGCACCAGGTGCGCGCCGGGGAGCCGGCGCGTCCTGCGGAGGTGCTCGATGGCGTCATCGTCCACCCTAGAACCATCCCACACACCGGAGCGAACGGCAGGAGCCACGGCGGAGGAAGAGCTCATCGCTGCGGTGCGGTGCGGTGTGGTGCGGCGAAGGCAGGAAGAAGAAGAGGCAGGAGGAAGCGAGGGAAGCAGGGAAGAACGAGCACGCGCTTCGCCGTCCCGCTCCCCCCGCCTATTTATAGGCCCGTAGGCTGAGAAGCCGATTGGGCGGCGTGGGATTAACTGCGCGCGAGACCCCATGCCCCCACGAATAAACCCACGAAGTTACCGCATGCAGTAACGACGTGGGGAACCCAACCGCCTGCACGGCCGCAGCGGATCCGTTCGCGTGCCAAGGCACGGTAGTGGCGGGCCCTGCCTGATGGGCTGTCCCGTCGCGCGCGTGGGCAGGCAGACTGCCCCTGCCACGTGGCGCCGCGCGACGGGATCGCGGTGGGCAACTGCGGGAAGCGTACCAGACACGCCGCCTGGTTCCCGCCGCAACGTTCGAAACTCCTCGAGAGGCAAGACGGCCCTCGATGGAATCCGACTCCAACCAGTCGGCCTGAAAGAAGAAGGCCATCAAGGCCTGCATTCCCTCTTCGAAAGAATGAAACTGTTGAGGCGCACGACGTATCACCCTCGAAGCCTCACCAGCTTCGGTGACTACTGTCGGAGTAATGGGCCACGGGTAGGCTAACCCGAGTCCCAGAACCTTTCAAGACATCGGGGTAGACTGCGCCCCTCAAGTACCTACGGCGACTCCAAGACGAGCCGAGTCCCCGAGGTGACTCCAAGACAAGCCGAGTCCCAGAGGTGACTCCAAGATGGCTGAGTCCCAAAGGCGACTCCCATTCAAGCCGAGTCCCAGGGGCGACTCCAAGATGCCCGAGTCCCAGAGGCGACACCCATTCAAGCCAAGTCCCAGGGGCGACTCCAAGATGGCCGAGTCCCAGAGGCGACTTGCATTCAAGCCGAGTCCCAGAAGCGACTCCGAGGAATCCGACTATGGGGAGTCGGCCCGCGACTCCAACCACCCGATAATTAAAGGCAGGCATGGCCACAGTGCGCCATTCCCACGGAGATCTCTGCCCGGTGCGGCACTGTTGCCATGCCAGCCCTGACATCGGCCCTTGGGGCGGGGCCTTGTGCCCATGACCTCCTGTCTGTACGGCCCGGAGACGGCGGGGCCTACCAGTCAGCGAGAGTATTGAAGACGGCGAGAGCGCCGAGAGTCAGACCCGCTGGGAGTCGGCCCCCTAGAGTCGGCCGGCCCCTCCCACGGGCCCCACACGCCATTAACTAGACGTGACAGGGGAATGGCAACAGTGATCGCCAGTCAGGCGGCGGCACTGTTGCCATGACCCCATGACCAAGCCCGCGTCATTAGAAGCACGGTTACAGTAATCTGCAGCCGGCAAGACCCGCCCGCGGCGGACACGGGCTGACGCCCTCGTACCAGGCCAGTCGGCGGGCCCCAGGAGTCGGCGAAGAAGACGACGCCTGAGAGACAGACGGCTGGGACCCGCACCCAGCCAGTTTTACCATTGTAACCCTGGGGGTAGGCCTATATAAACCCCCCAGGGCACCCATGCAAAGGGTTCGCATCCATTAGCATTAGACAGACCACATAGGAGGGAGAGAGCTAGTCGTGCCCTCTCCTACCTCCAGAAATAGCTCTAGGAGCAAGCTTGTACTCACTTTGCCTTAGTGATCATGCGGAGACCCCGCAGAGCAGCAGTAGGGGTGTTATCTCCTCGGAGAGCCCTGAAGCTGGGTAAGATCCGCCGGCATGCATGTCTTCGCCTCATCCTGTTTCCAGGCACCGGCGACGTTCTACTCGCCCCTACAATGATAAGCCATCCTTTGGCATATGTCGCACCCAACCCTCGACACTTGATGAGCTTGTTGTTGATGATGCTGTAGGCGGACGCCCGGCGCTGCACTTGCCGAGCTTCGGTCTCATCCATGGGGAGAACCCCGTTCTCCAGGAATTCTGATATTGGGAGGGCCCAAGATGGAGCCGTGACCACGGCGAAGACGGCCACCAGGGTGGGTTCCGAGTCGGCAGCCCCCGGGCCGGGTTGGGTAGCCCCCGGGTCGGGGATGGCGATGGCCAAGTCCGAGGCGATGGTGGCCGGGTCGAGCTGAGAAGCCCCTGGGCCGGGTTCAGCAACCCCCGGGCCAGGTTCAGCAGCCCCCGGGCCGGCTTGAGGTGCGGCCGGGTCATCTGGAATGTGGATGGACTCGGAGTCCAGCGATGGCTTGACGGACGGCTTGCACAGGTGCTCGAGGGAGACACCGGACGAGATGGCTTGTCGGGACGAGGAGATCTTGGCGAGCGTGTCAGCTGCTTCGTTGTCCGCGCGCGGGATGTGGAGGAACTCGCAGCCCTCGAAGGATTCGGACAACTTCTAGACGAGGAAGCGGTAGCTTGCCATGTTGGAGTCGCGGGCGTCCCATTCGCCGGAGCACTGCTGCACCACCAGGTCCGAGTCGCCGTAGCACAGGATGCGCCGGATGCCGAGTTCCTTGACAAGCCGGAGGCCGTGCACAAGGGCTTCGTACTCGGCGACATTGTTGGAGGCGGCAAAGTGGATCTGGAGCGTGTTGCGGAGCCGGTCGCCCTTCGGGGACGACAGTACGATGCCGGCCCCCAGGCCGAGTCGCATCTTGGATCCGTCGAAATGCATGCGCCAATGCGTCGAGTCGGGGGGTGGCGGTAAGTACTGGGTCTCGGTCCAGTCGACGAGGAAGTCGGCCAGGGCTTGAGACTTGATCGTGGTGCGGGGTTCGTAGAGGATGGTGTGGCCGGCTAGCTGGATCGCCCACTTGGCAACCCGGCCAGAGGCGTCCCGGCACCCGATGATTTCTCCGATAGGCGCCGTGCTGACCATGGTGACGACGTGCTCTTGGAAATACTGCTTCAGCTTCTTCGCGGTGAGGTACACGCCGTAACACATCTTCTGGTAGTGCGGGTAGTTCTGCTTGGAAATGGAGAGCACCTCACTCACGTAGTAGACTGGGCGCTGGACGGCTTGGATCTTGCCCTTCTCTGGTCGCTCGACCACCAGCACCGTGCTGACCGCTCGCGAGGTCGCGGCTATGTAGAGCAACAACGGCTCCTTGTCGGTCGGTGCGGCCAGGACTGGTGCGGTGGAGAGCATGCACTTGAGGTCTTGGAAGGCCTTGTCTGCCTTGTCGTTCCATTCGAACGGGCTCGTCTTCTTCATCAGTTGGTACAGGGGTAGCACCCTCTCGCCCAACCGGCTTAAAAACTGGCTGACTGAGGCCAAGCATCCGATGAACTTCTGGACATCGCGCAGCCGAGCCGGCTTGCGCATGCGCTCGATGGCCTTGATCTTCTCCAGGTTCGCCTCAATGTCGCGTTTCGAGATGAGGAAGCCAAGTAGCTTTCCGTCCGGGACGCCGAAGACGCATTTTTCTGGGTTAAGCTTGACCTTGTATTCGCGAAGGTTGGCGAATGATTCCTTGAAATCGTCGAGGAGCGTGAGGTGCTGCTTGGTCTTCACCATGATGTCATCCACGTACACGTAGATATTACGGCCGAGTTGCGGTAGCAGGCATTTCTGCATGCAGTGTTGGAAGGTGGCGTCGGCGTTCTTCAAGCCGAACGACATGGTGATGTAGCAATACGCCCCAAAGGGCATGATGAAGGACGTCTTCAGGGCATCGGCCGGGTCCAGCTTGATCTGGTGGTAGCCGGAGTAAGCGTCCAGGAAGGACAGGAGCTCGCACCCGGCGGTTGAGTCGATGACTTGGTCGATCCGCGGGAGAGCAAACGGATCCTTGGGACAGGCCTTGTTGAGGCTGGTGTAATCGATACACATGCGCCATGTGTTGTTCTTCTTTAGGACGAGGACTGGATTGGCCAGCCACTCGGGTTGAAACACTTCCATTATGAAGCTGGCCGCCAAAAGCTTCGCGACCTTTTCACCAATGGTTCTTCTCTTCTCTTCGGAAATTGTCGTAGGGGTTGACGGACAGGCTTGGCGTCCTTGCAGACGTGAAGTTTGTGCTCGGCGTACTTCCTCGGGATACCCGGCATGTCCTTGGGAGTCCATGCAAAGATATCCCGATTCTCATGGAGGAAGTCGACGAGCTCGCCTTCCTATTTGCTGTCGAGGCGGGCACCTACGACAACGTACTTGCTGCAGCTGGGGTCTTCCGGGTTCAGCTTCACTTTCTTGGTCTCCTTGGAGGGTTTGAAGGCGGCCTCGTCGGCCGGGTCCGGGGTCAGGATCGATGCGGCGGAGGCCTTGCCTGCCAGGGCGACGATCCAGTTGAGCTGGCGCTGCTCCTTAGCAATGACCAGCAACTCGTCTAACTTGGCGCCGTCTCGGGCGCACTCCAGGGACTTGCGGTAATCGCCGGTGATGGTGACGAGGCCCTTGGGACCCGGCATCTTCATCTTCAGATGCGCGTAGTGGGGAACCGCCATGAACTTGGCGAGCGCGGGCCGGGCCAGCAATGCGTGGTACGCGCTGGACAGGTCCACCACCTCAAACCAGATTGGCTCGCGTCGGAAGTGGCTGCTGTCACCAAACAGGACATCTAGCCGGACCCAGCCAATGGGAGAGCAGGAGAGACCGGGCACGATGCCGTGGAAGATCGTCCGGGTCAGCTCCAGGTCCTCGGCCTTGAGGCCGAGCTTGGTCATCGTGTCGCGGTAGAGGATGTTGATGCTGCTGCCGCCGTCGATGAGGACTCGGGAGAACTTACATGTGCCCTGCACGATGATGGTGGGGT
Source organism: Triticum timopheevii (assembly GCA_963921465.1). Classification (NCBI taxonomy): domain Eukaryota; kingdom Viridiplantae; phylum Streptophyta; class Magnoliopsida; order Poales; family Poaceae; genus Triticum; species Triticum timopheevii. The sequence continues at coordinate 168,585,410 of OY997264.1, read as the reverse complement.
TGAGGACGAGGGCGTAACCTCCCGGACTTGGCATGACCGCCGGGTGATCCTCCCGGGTCCAGGTGATCGGGTGATCTGACCTGTGCATGAACTCCGGCTTGGCCGGGACGACGGTGTTCACCTCCTGCCGAAGGAGGCGCTCGTTGCACTTATCATCGCCGAGGCTGGTGAAGACGACATAGGCTGCGTTCTGGTTTGGGTAGGCGTCGTCGCACATCGCGCCGCCACCAGGAGGCCGTGGTGGAGGCGGAGGCGGCTGTCCCGCACCTGGAGCTGGAGCCGGAGCTGGAGGAGGCAGGACGTCGCCCCTCATGATGCGCTTGGTGATGGCGCACTGCCGAAGCGTGTGCGTGGAGGGTGTTGCGCTGTTGTGGTGCTTGCAGGGGGCGTCGAGCATCTCTTCGTAACTCATGGTGGGTTGCCATGCCGTCTTGCCGGTCTGCCAGCGCTTCGCCGCCGAGTCTGCCGTGGGCTCGATGGCCGTGACAAGCTGGATGTCGTGGCGCTGCACCGGCTGGTCGGCCTTGCACTTTTTGTTCTGGTGATGCTGCTGCCGGCTGCTTTCGCCGGCTGGCTTCGAAGGGGGAACCGGTTTCCCCTTGCTGGCTTCATCCAGTGCCACCTGGATCCTCATGGCGGATTCAGCGTTGGCGTATTTGTCCGCCGTCACCATGAGCACGGCCATGGTGGCCCGCTCGGAGCATAAGAGCTTGTGCTTGAGGAGGGTGCCGTCTCGGCACCCGCTGACGAAGTACTGGATTGCCTGGACTTCATGGACGCCCTCACAGCTGTTCCGGAGCTCGGTCCAGCACGCGAGGTACTCGCGACCGGTCTCCATAGGCCCTTGCACGCACATGGCGAGCTAGCTAGGGCAGCCGGGTCGCTTGTAGGTCCCCGTGAAGTTGCGGACGAAGGCTTCCTCGAAATCGACCACGTGTTGATGCTGCCCATCGATAGGCTGTTCAACCACGTGCGGGCCAACCCTTGGAGCATGAGCGGTGCGTAGCGCACGGCGAGACGACGATTGGCACCGGTGATGCCAATGGCCGTGGTGTAGTCGGTGAGCCAGTCTTCTGGCTTGATGGTCCCGTTGTACTTGGGAGTGTCGCGGGGGAGCGTGAACCCTTTGGGGAAGGGCTCCTCCCGGATGCGCGGGCCGAAACACGCCGGCCCGATAGCGCCGCTCTCCTCCACCTCCATGGAGCGAGCGAGCTGATCAAGGCGGTGGCGGGCGTCGGCGTCGTCGATGGCGCGCGGGCCGAGTCGACTTGCGGCCAGGCCACGGCGGGCCGGGTCGGTTGGAGCCGGAGGCCGGCCATGCTGGCCGAGTCCATGCTAGATCTCTGGGACGGGCTCGTCGCCCAATCCGCCGGCGGCTGTGGCGGCCAGATCGCGCCGAGTCCGGGCTCGGCCGGAGTGCGCCTCACCGGGTGGTGAGGGAGCTATGTGTAGAAGTTCGCCGGGTCCGCCAAGGCGAGCGGAGCCGGATCCCGCCGGCTTGGTGAGCTGGTTGAGGCGGTCCTGCTGGGTGTTGGCCGCATTGAGGAGTTCACGCATCCGCCTGATGCGCTCCTTCAGCTCCTCACCCGTTAGCTAGTCTAGGCCGACTGCGGCTGCCTAGGCAGCGTGCATGTTCTTCGCTGGGGTCTCGTAGACGGTCGGGACGGTGCCAAGAGCCCGGCCGATCGCTCCTCCCTGGGCATGCACACCGGCAACCCGGCTTGGCTTGGCCGCGGCGGGCGTGAATCCGTAGGCGGCATTGCGCTCCAGCTGAGCGGCGTCCATGCGACGCTGAGTGGCGGCGAGCGTCTCGGACAGGTCCAGCATCTGCTGGCGCCTTTCCTCGAGCTGGGTTCGGGCCTCAGCGACGTTGGTGGCGTCGACGTCGGTGCCGATGGGGATGTGGAGGCTCTGCATCGCGACGCACAATAGATCAGACGGCTCGGTCTATTCCGCTGCGGCCCTGGCTACGGCGGCCTTCCTCGTATTGCTCGACGAGGAGGAGGCGCCATCGCCGGTGACGAAGACCTCCACATGGACGTCCATTGCCCCGGTGGAAATGCGGCCACCGAGGGAGAGGAGGGAGTCGGAATAGCTGAGCACCTCGCCTGGGTACTCGTCGGCCGCGAACGCATCGGAGATGCGCATCGTGGCGAAGGAGGCGGCGAGCGTGCCGAGGACGTCGTCCGCCAGCGTGACAGACTCGTCGGTGTAGGAGAAGGGCCCCGTCTGAAGCATGCTCCCGGCCAGCTCCTCAATCTCACCCCACGGTGGGCGCCAACTGTCGTGGTGGGCGCACGACAGATGCCAAGGGATGGATAAAGACAGGAGGAGGCTCGAGGGCGCTGGTGGGCATGAGCGGGCACGGGACGCCGGACATACCCAGATTTGGGGCTCTCCGGAGAGATAACACCCCTAGTCCTGCCGAGTGTAGTTGGATGCTCGATAGTACAATGTTGCTCCTGGAGCTGTATGGGGGAGGAAGGAAGCTGGCCAAGGCTTAGGCTGCTCCTTCTCTCTGGTGTTGCTATTTCGGTGGCTAGTTCTATGCTCACTTGATCTCATGCCCGTATACGTGGGCGATCCTGGGGGGGTTTTATAGACCAACCCCCCAGGGGTACAATGGTAATGTTGCAATTTGGTGGGTCTGCATTGTCGGTGTCCGGGGACCCGGGCTGGGTCCGCTGAGGGCTAGCAGTTCGCCGGGTTCCCCTAGGTGCGGGCCCCGCATGCCTAGGGGGACTGTGCGCCGTCTTGTCGATCGTCAGGTGATAACCCACAAGTATAGGGGATCGCAAAATCTTTCGAGGGTAGAGTATTCAAACCAAATTTATTGATTCGACACAAGGGGAGCCAAAGAATATTCTTGAGTATTAGCAGTTGAGTTGTCAATTCAACCACACCTGGATAACTTAGTATCTGCAGCAAAGTGTTTAGTAGCAAAAGTGGTATGATAATAAAGGTAACGATAGCAAAAGTAAAGATAAATGTTTGTGGGTTTTTGTAGTGATTGTAACAGTAGCAACGGAAAAGTAAATAAGCGAAGAACAATATGTGAAAAGGTCGTAGGCAATGGATCAGTGATGGATAATTATGCCGGATGCGATTCCTCATGCAATAGTTATAACATAGGGTGATATAGAACTAGCTCCAATTCATCAATGTAATGTAGGCATGTATTTCATAAATAGTCATATGTGCTTATGGAAAAGAACTTGTATGACGTCTTTTGTCCTACCCTCCCGTTGAAGCGGGGTCCTAGCGGAAACTAAGGGATATTAAGGCCTCCTTTTAATAGAGAACCGGAACAAAGCATTAGCACATAGTGAATACATGAACTCCTCAAACTACGGTCATCACCGAGAAGTGTCCCGATTATTGTCAATTCGGGGTTGTCGGATCATAACACATAATAGGTGACTATAGACTTGCAAGATAGGATCAAGAACACACATATATTCATGAAAACATAATAGGTTCAGATCTGAAATCATGGCACTCGGGCCCTAGTGACAAGCATTAAGCATAGCAAAGTCAGAGCAACATCAATCTCAGAACATAGTGGATACTAGGGATCAAACCCTAACAAAACTAACTTGATTACATGGTAAATCTCATCCAACCCATCACCGTCCAGCAAGCCTACGATGGAATTACTTACACACGGCGGTGAGCATCATGAAATTGGTGATGGAGGATGGTTGATGATGACGACGGCGACGAATCCCCCTCTCCGGAGCCCCGAACGGACTCCAGATCAGCCCTCCCGAGAGAGATTAGGGCTTGGCGGCGGCTCCGTGTCGTAAAACGCGATGAAACTTTCTCTCTGATTTTTTTCTCCTCGAGACAGAATATATGGAGTTGGGGTTGAGGTAGGAGGAGGTCCAGGGGCCCATGAGATAGGAGGCCGTGCCCTAGGGGGGGGGCGCCCCCTGTCTCGTGGACAGGCTGTGGGCCCCCTGGCATTAATTCTTTCGCCAAAAATTCTTATTAATTCCAAAAGGTGCCTCTGTGGATTTCCAGGACATTCCGAGAACTTTTCTTTTCTACACATAAAACAACATCATGGCAGTTCTGCTGAAAACAGCGTTAGTCCGGGTTAGTTTCATTCAAATCATGCAAGTTAGAGTCCAAAACATGGGCAAAAGTGTTTGGAAAAGTTGATACGTTGGAGACGTATCAACTCCCCCAAGCTTAAACCTTTGCTTGTCCTCAAGCAATTCAGTTGATAAACTGAAAGTGATAAAGAAATACTTTTACAAACTCTGTTTGCTCTTGTTGTTGTAACATGAAAAGCCAGCATTCAAGTTTCAGCAAATATTATGAACTAACCACACTCACAATAACACATAGGTCTCACAATTACTCATATCAATAACATAATCAACTAGCGAGCCATAATAATGAAACTCGGATGACAACACTTTCTCGAAATAATCAAAACATGATATAACAAAATGGTATCTTGCTAGCCCTTTCTGGGACCGCAAAACATAAATGCAGAGCACCTTTAAAGATCAAGGACTGACTAAACATTGTAATTCATGGTGAAAGAGATCCAGTCAAGTCATACCCAATATAAACCAACAGTAATGAATGCAAATGATAGTGTGCTCTCCAGCGGGTGCTTTTAATAAGAAGGGTGATGACTCAACATAAAAAGTAAATAGATAGGCCCTTCGCAGAGGGAAGCAGGGATTTGTAGGGGTGCCAGAGCTTGATTTTAAAATAGAGATTGAATAACATTTTGAGTGGCATACTTTTGCTGTCAACGCAACAACTATGAGATGGCTGTATCTTCCATACTACATGCATTATAGGCAGTTCCCAAACAGAATGGTAAAGTTTTATACTCCCCCAACCACCAACAAGCATCAATCCATGGCTTGCTCGAAACAACGAGTGCCTTCAACATACAACAGCCCTGGGGGAGTTTTGTTTAATTATTTTGATTTGCTTTGATCTTTTTGGATCATGGGACTGGGCATCCCGGTTACGGGCCCTTTCTCGTGAATGAGGAGCGGAGTTCACTCCTCTTGAGAATAACCCACCTAGCATGGAAGATATAGGCAGCCCTAGTTGTAACATGAGCTACTCAAGCATACAAAATAGAATTTCATTTGAAGGTTTGGAGTTTGGCACATACAAATTTACTTGGAACGGCAGGTAAATACCGCATATAGGAAGGTATAGTGGACTCATATGGAACAACTTTGGGGTTTAAGGAGTTTGGATGCACAAGCAGTATTCCCGCTTAGTACAGGTGAAGGCTAGCAAAAGACTGGGAAGCGACCAACTGAGAGAGCAACAACAGTCATAAACATGCATTAAAATTAATTCACACCGAGTACAAGCATGAGTAGGATATAATCCACCATGAACATAAACATCATGAAGGCTATGTTGATTTGATTCAACTACATGCGTGAACATGTGCTAAGTCGAGTCACTCAATTCATTCAAAGGAGGATACCATCCCATTATACCACATCATAATTATTCTAATAGCATGTTGGCACGCAAGGTAAACCATTATAACTCATAGCTAATCAAGCATGGCACAAGTAACTATAATCTCTAAATGTCATTGCAAAAATGTTTATTTCATAATAGCTGACTCAGGAATGACGAACTCATCATATTTACAAAAACAAGAGAGGTCGAGTTCATACCAGCTTTTCTCATCCCAATAAGTCCATCATATATCGTCATTATTGCCTTTCACTTGCATGACCGAACGATGTGTATAATAATAAGAGTGCACGCGCATTGGACTAAGCTGGAATCTGCAAGCATTCAACTCAAGAGAGAAGACAAGTAATATGGGCTCTAAGTTAAATAAAAAATCATGCATATAAGAGCCACTAAACATTTTCAATATGGTCTTCTCGACCCCCAAAAGAAAGAAAAGAAAATAAAACTATTTACACAGGAAAGCTCCCAACAAGTAAAAAGAAGAACTAGAAATCTTTTTAGGTTTTCATTTTAATTTCTACTACAAGCACGGAAATTAAACTAACTAATTTTTTTGGTTTTTCTCAAGGTTTATCAAACACACAAGAAGAAAACTAGAAAAAGAAATTTAAACTAGCATGGATAATACAATGAAAGAGTATGAGCACCGACGACTAGTGTGTGAACATGAATGTAAAGTCGGTGAGAAATACGTACTCCCCCAAGCTTAGGCTTTTGGCCTAAGTTGGTCTAATACTAATGACCGCCTGGCTGATATCCATAAGTGAAACTAGGGTAGTAATAAGATGCAGAGGCGACCGCCTCCTGAGCAGCAGCGTGTTGGCGAGCTTCCTCCATTCCCCTCTCATATTCAGTTGCTTCTTCCCTGGTGACAACATATCTTCCTTTTGCCTGATAATCAAAAAGGTAGGGAGCAGGAAGAGTAACAGGGACGACGTTGCGTCTGTCATAGGTTAGTCGATAATGGAGGAATTGTTCATTCCTCTCAAGAAAATGATGGTCAAACATAGCTTCTTTATCCAAATAAACAGGAGGTACAATCATATCCCCCTCTCGTGGAGCTATATTAAGAAAATTAGCCACACGGGTTGCATAAATTCCTCCAAACAAATCACCCCTTCTACTATTATTCTGCAACCTACGTGCAACTATTGCCCCCAAGTTATAACCTTTATAACCTGACACAGCACTCTTGAGGACACAAAGATCAGGGGCACACATGTGACATACCTCATCCTTACCATTAATGCATCTACCAATAAAGAGAGCAAAGTAATGTATAGCAGGAAAATGAATGCTCCCTATGGTAGCTTGTGTTACGTCCCTAGATTCTCCCACAGTAATACTAGCAAGAAAATCTCTAAATTCAGATTTGGGAGGATCATTAAAATTACCCCACTTCGGGAGTTTGCAAGCAGTTGTGAAATCCTATAAATCCATGGTATAAGATGTATCATAAATATCAAATATGACACTAGGAGAATTACGCGCAGAAATATATTCGAACCTCCGCACAAAGGAATCAGTCAATTGATAATATTGAGGACACTTATCTTGTAAGAAGTCCTCCAGCTCGGCATTACGCACATATGTAGCAAATTCCTCCTTGAAGCCTGCTTCGACCATAAAATCATCGGATGGCCACTCACAAGCCCGTACATCGTCCCTTGGCAAATTAGCATCTTGTTCAGGTATAGCAATCCTTGGCCCTTTCTTCGCCGAGGAACCACCTTGGTACATTCTTCTAAGCATATTTCTTTTTCTGAAAATTTCTGAAATTTTAGTAACTTCAAAATAAAAGTGAATAAAACAAAACAAGATTGATAGCAACTACTCCTACAAGTGCCTGGAGCCTATATCATGCATTGGAATTGCTTGGGACCTCAAAAATTTAACATGCAAGCTCAAGAACATGGTCACCTATGCAGCAAAAATTTGGAATGAATACTAGAACAAAAACTAATTGGACCAATGGAGGAGTCACATACCAAGCAACAATCTCCCAAAGCAGTTTTGTGAATGGATCTTTGAGCTAAGAGATCGAAAATCGCAGCAAAACGAGCTAGAACTCGGGCTTGAGCTGGATGGGGATTTTTTTGGGTAGAAGATGAATTGTGTGGGTGATGGCATAAGTGGAGGGGAGCCACCAGGGGCCCACGAGACAGGGGGGCGCGCCCTACAGGGGGGGCGCCCTCCTCTCCCATGGCCTGGTGCTTGCCCCTCCTGCAGTGTTTTCAGTGCCTAAAATCCTCAAATATTCCAGAAAAAATCATACTAAATTTGCAGGGCATTTGGAGCACTTTTATTTGTCGGACTATTTTTTTAATGCACGGATAAATCCGAAAACAGACAGATAATACTATTTTTGCTTTACTTATTCTAAATAACAGAAAGTAAAAAGTGGGTACAGAAGGTTGTTCCTTCTAGTTTCATCCATCTCGTGATCATCAAAATGAACCCACTAACAAGGTTGATCAAGTCTTGTTAACAAACTCATTCCGAATAACATGGAACCAGAGAAATTTCGAATAACACTAAGTTACCTCAACGGGGATATGAAAATCCCCAACAACAAGAATATCATACTTTTTCTTGACAGTAGGGAGAGGAAATTCAAAACCTCCAAAAATGATTGTTGGAACTTTTTCAATAGTATTGATGCTATGAACTTGGGATTGTTTCCTCGAAAAATGTACCGTATGCTCATTACCATTAACATGAAAAGTGACATTGCCTTTGTTGCAATCAATAACAGCCCCCACAGTATTAAGAAAAGGTCTACCAAGGATAATAGACATACTATCATCCTCGGGAATATCAAGAATAACAAAGTCCATTAAGATAGTGACATTTGCAACTACAACAGGCACATCCTCACAAACACCGACAGGTATAGCAGTTGATTTATCGGCCATTTGCAAAAATATTTCAGTAGGTGTCAACTTATTCAATTCAAGTCTACGATATAAAGAGAGAGGCATAACACTAACACCGGCTCCAAGATCACATAAAGCAGTTCTAACATAATTTCTTTTAATAGAGCATGGTATAGTTGGTACACCCGGATCTCCAAGTTTCTTTGGTATTCCACCTTTAAAAGTGTAATTAGCAAGCATGGTGGAAATTTCAGCTTCTAGTATCTTCCTTTTATTTGTGATGATATCCTTCATATATTTAGCATAAGGGTTTACTTTAAGCATATCAGTTAAGCGCATACGTAAGAAAATAGGTCTAATCATTTCAGCAAAGCGCTCAAAATCCTCATCATCCTTTGACTTGAATGGTTTAGGAGGAAAGGGCATGGGTTTTTGAACCCATGGTTCTCTTTCTTTACCGTGCTTCCTAGCAACAAAATCTCTCTTATCATAACGTTGATTCTTTGATGGTGGCTTATCAATATCAACAGCAGGTTCAATCTCTACATCGTTGTCTTTGCTAGGTTGAGCATCAACATGAACATTATCATTAACATTATCACTAGGTTCATGTTCATCACCTGATTGTGTTTCAGCATCAGAAATAGAAATATCATTGGGATTCTCAGGTGTGTCTACAGTAGGTTCACTAGAAGCATGCAAAGTTCTATTGTTTTTCTTCTTCTTCTTTCTAGAAGAACTAGGTGCCTCTAAATTATTTCTCTAAGAATCTTGCTCGATTCTCCTAGGGTGGCCTTCAGGATACAAAGGTTCCTGAGTCATTCTACCAGTTCTAGTAGCCACTCTAACAGCAAAGTCATTTTTATTATTCAATTCATCAAGCAAATCATTTTGAGCTTTAAGTACTTGCTCAGCTTGAGTAGCAACCATAGAAGCATATTTGCTAACGCGGTGAAGTTCATCTTTAACTCTAGCCAGATTATCACCTATGCGTCCTATCTCGAAAGCATTATTCTTTAACTCTCTACCAACATAAGCATTAAAACTTTCTTGTCTAGCCATAAAGTCGTCAAATTCATCTAAGCATGGGCCATGAAATTTAGTAGAGGGTATTTCAATCTTATCATATCTATAGAGAGAATTTACCTTTACTACCTGTGTCGGGTTATCAAGACAATGTGGTTCTTCAGGCGGTAAATTAAGACCATGTATTTCTTCAATAGGAGGTAAATTCTTAACATCTTCAGCTTTAATACCTTTTTCTTTCATTGATTTCTTTGCCTCTTGCATATCTTCAGGACTGAGAAATAAAACACCTCTCTTCTTTGGAGTGGGTTTAGGAATAGGCTCAGGAGTTGGCTCAATTGGTTCAGGAATTACTTCAGGAATTGGCTCGGGAAGAGTCCAATTATTTTCATTAGTCAACATATTATTCAATAGTATTTCAGCTTCGTCGACTGTTCTTTCCCTGAAAACACAACAAGCACAACTATCCAAGTAGTCCTTGGAAGCATCGGGTAGTCCATTATAAAAGATATCAAGTATTTCATTTTTCTTAAGAGGATGATCAGGCAAAGCATTTAGTAACCGGAGAAGCCTCCCCCAAGCTTGTGGGAGACTCTCTTCTTTGATTTGCACAAAATTATATATTTCCTGCAAGGCAGCTTGTTTCTTATGAGCAGGGAAATATTTAGCAGAGGAGTAATAAATCATATCCTGGGGACTACGCACACAACCAGGAGCAAGAGAACTATACCAAGTCTTAGCATCACCCTTTAGTGAGAACGGAAATATCTTAAGTATGTATAAATAGTGAGACTTCTCATCATTAGTAAACAGGGTGGCTATGTCATTCAACATGGTAAGATGTGCCACAACAGTTTCAGATTCAAGGCCATAAAAAGGATCAGATTCAACTAAAGTAATAATATCAGGATCAACAGAGAATTCATAATCCTTATCAGTAACACAGATAGGTGAAGTAGCAAAATCAGGATCGGGTTTCATTCTAGCATTAAGAGACTACTGCTTCCATTTAGCTAATTATTTCTTAAGATCATTTCTATCATTGCAAGCAAGAATTTCCACAGCAGCTTTTTCATTCATAACATAACCCTTAGGAACAACAGGTAATACATAATCATTGGGGGAACCTTCATCATCACTATCATCAATAATAGGTTCTTCAATATTTTCATTCCCCCTAACTCTAGCAAGTTGTTCATCAAGAAATTCACCTAATGGCCCAGTAGTATCACGCACAGAAGTAGTTTCATCATGCATAGCAGAAGTGGCATCATCAATAACATGCAACATATCAGAATTCATAGCAGTAGTAGGTTTAGGTGTCGCAAGCCTACTAATAATGGAAGGAGAATCTAGTGCAGAGCTAGATGGCAGTTCCTTACCTCCCCTCATAGTTGAGGGCAAAATAGTAGTTCGATCGTCTTTCAAGTTCTACATACTGATCAACAGATATAAATCCCAAGTGACTCAGAGAATAGAGCTATGCTCCCCGGCAACGGCGCCAGAAATTAGTTTTGATAACCCACAAGTATAGGGGATCACAATAGCTTTCAAGGGTAGAGTATTCAACCCAAATTTATTGATTCGACACAAGGGGAGCCAAAGAATATTCTTGAGTATTAGCAGTTGAGTTGTCAATTCAACCACACCTGGATAACTTAGTATCTCCAGCAAAGTGTTTAGTAGCAAAAGTGGTATGATAATAAAGGTAACAGTAGCAAAAGTAAAGATAAATGTTTTTCGGTTTTTGTATTGATTGTAACAGTAACAACGGAAAAGTAAATAAGCGAAGAACAATATGTGAAAAGGTCGTAGGCAATGAATCAGTGATGGATAATTATGCCGGATGCGATTCCTCATGCAATAGTTATAACATAGGGTGATATAGAACTAGCTCCAATTCATCAATGTAATGTAGGCATGTATTTCGTAAATAGTCATACATGCTTATGGAAAAGAACTTGTATGACGTATTTTGTCCTACCATCCCATTAAAGCGGGGTCCTAGCGGAAACTAAGGGATATTAAGGCCTCCTTTTAATAGAGAACCGGAACAAAGCATTAGCACATAGTGAATACATGAACTCCTCAAACTACGGTCATCACCGAGAAGTGTCCCGATTATTGTCACTTCGGGGTTGTCGGATCATAACACATAATAGGTGACTATAGACTTGCAAGATAGGATCAAGAACACACATATATTCATGAAAACATAATAGGTTTAGATATGAAATCATGGCACTCGGGCCCTAGTGACAAGCATTAAGCATAGCAAAGTCAGAGCAACATCAATCTCAGAACATAGTGGATACTAGGGATCAAACCCTAACAAAACTAACTTGATTACATGGTAAATCTCATCCAACCCATCACCGTCTAGCAAGCCTACGATGGAATTACTCACACACGGCGGTGAGCATCATGAAATTGGTGATGGAGGATGGTTTATGATGACGACGACGACGAATCCCCCTCTCCGGAGCCCCAAACGGACTCCAGATCAGCCCTCCCGAGAGAGATTAGGGCTTGGCGGTGGCTCCGTGTCGTAAAACGCGATGAAACTTTCTCTCTGATTTTTTTCTCCCCGAGACGGAATATATGGAGTTGAAGTTGAGGTCGGAGGAGGTCCAGGGGGGCCACGAGATAGGAGGCCGCGCCCTAGGGGGGCGCGCCCCCTATCTTGTGGACAGGCTGTGGGCCCCCTGGCATTAATTCTTTCGCCAAAAATTCTTATTAATTCCAAAAAGTGCCTCCGTGGATTTCCAGGACATTCCGAGAACTTTTCTTTTCTACACATAAAACAACATCATGGCAGTTCTGCTGAAAACAGCGTTAGTCCGGGTTAGTTTCATTCAAATCTTGCAAGTTAGAGTCCAAAACAAGGGCAAAAGTGTTTGGAAAAGTAGATACGTTGGAGACGTATCATCAGGGCGTGGCCGAGTCGAGTCCTGTACAGTGGCTCTCTATCAGGTTGCCGCTTCCTGTTGTCAGCGGTGAGGGCGGGGGCATTGTAGCCACGCCGGCCCTGGTCAGCGGGTAGGTGAGGGGCACTGTTGCCACACTCTGGCTAACCAGAGGCATGGGCGGGGCACTGTTGCCTTGGTCATCATTGATTGAAGACTCATCCTACCGTGGCTGGATTGGGGAGCATGCCACGGGTGGAGCTGGCTTGTCGAGGAAGCTTTGGTTGTGCCAGGTTCGGCTGTCTTGCGCTAGTTGTTGAGGCTGAGTCGACGCGTCTTGCCGGGTTGGTGAGTCTGGCCAGGTCGAGCGACCTGGCCAAGCGCGTGCCAGTTTGAGGGGCGGTGCAAGCCCCGTTGTTTTTGAAGGGGATCTGGGTTCTGTTGCCTGCCCGGGGTTCATCCCCCCGACAATTGGTACGGGTTGTATGTTTTATTTTGGCGCTGTCCTATTGTGCCCTCCGTGTCGCGCAAGAGTGAGGGATTCCCGCTGTAGGGTGTTGCAATACATTCATGATTCACTTATAGTGGGTTGCTTGAGTGACAGAAGCATAAACCCGAGTAAGGGGGTTGTGGCGTATGGGATAAAAGGGACTTGATGCTTTAATGCTATGGTTGGGTTTTACCTTAACGATCTTTAGTAGTTGCGGATGCTTGCTAGAGTTCCAGTCATAAGTGCATATGATCCAAGAAGAGAAAGTATGTCAGCTTATGCCTCTCCCTCATATGAAATTGCAATGATGACTACCGTTCTTGTTAGCAATTGCCTAGGATGATTCCGCACACCGATCCATCGTTATTCCACACTCGCTATTTATAATATTTAGTAATATATTCTAACTTTATGATAACAACACCTACTTTTATATTTTAGCTCTCTGATATCATGCAAAGTTATCCTCTTCATACCCACAACGTAGTGTTATTTCTCGTATCTAGTTGGAAGCAAACGTTCGGTGTACGTAGAGTCGTATCAGTGGCAGATAGGACTTGAGAGAATATTGCTCTTACCTTTAGCTCCTTGTGGGTTCGACACTCCATACTTATCACTTCCACCTTTGTAAATTGCTACGATGATTCCCTGCACTTGGGGATTATCAATGGACGCCACGAAGCTAATGACCGAGGGGCCGCCCGAGGGCAAGGAGCACCGCAGACCCCAACTGTACTTTGACGGTGTCCTGGAGGGATCCCGCCTTGTGGCGGAGCAATGTGCTAAGGTTATCATTTTCCCATGAATACATTCGTGTTACCCTGTCCTGTAATATGGAACAAGATCGTTATGTAATATAATGCTTGTTTATTTAAAATTTTACCTCCTGTGCGGCCGTTTATGAAATCTGAGAGTTGGCCAGTCGTCGGCTTCTGCCCCCACATAGATAGTATGGGGGTGTTCGGGATAAATCTAAACACTATTTACTCCAAATTTTGGTCCTTAAAGGAGGTGTTTAGCGCAACGAACAAGGCAATCGGACTATACGGCTTTATCACCCTCACTTAGCCACAAGAGTTTGACAACGAAAATTTTGGCGTAGCCTCTGGTGTTCGGAAGTCCGAACTTGGGGCTCTATACACGCCTAATCGGATAAAAACGGACTCATCGCATAACGCGGGAAAAATCTGTAAGGATTTGAAACCTCTCGAATAGTTGAGCAGCTCTCACCACATCATGATAGTCAGTTTTGGCTTTCTCTACTGAGGTGCTCTTCTGAAAGAACCGGGACACAATCGCAGTAGTTCTCCCTTTACTACCCTAGCCGATATAGCGGAACATATGGTAGTAAGCACAGGAGCTGGGCAACCCAACTATTGACCAAAGACATGATTCAGAGCCGATGCATATAATGCTATAAGTTCGGGGTGCCAAACTGTACTATATAAGTGTTCAGACTTTATTGCCGTGCTATGGGGTATGATGAAGCCCCTGGCGAATTAAGGCATTCCAGAGTGTACGGGTGCAATTGATAAAGAATACAAAGAAAAAAATCAAGTAATAAGCCGACGCCGCAAATATTGAGTCGCAAATTATTTTCCATTATAATTTGATTAATACGTCAAAGCTGTCGGATTTCGGGTTCCGGCAGACCCTTGAGGTTCGAACACTGGGGTGCGCGTGGAGATTCAACCCTCTACCGGCTCGTTCCTCACCGAATCAATAGGATCTAAACTACCAAACAGAACAGCACAAGAGACACAAGATTTATACTGGTTCAGGCCACCATTGTGGTGTAATACCCTACTCCAGTGTGTGGTGTGGTGGATTGCCTCTTGGGCGGATGATGAACAATACAAGGCAGAACAGCCTCACGAGGGTCTGTTCTTGGCTGGTGCGACGAACTGCTGGGAGGAGTTCAATCGCTCTATCTACTGGTTTCTTGGTGAGGATCCCGATTGCTAGGTCAGATCCCGATTCTAGGTCAGGTCCCGATTCTAGGTCAGGTTCGGGTTCTAGGTCAGGTCCGGGTTGCCCTACCCTGGGGGTGGCTAGTCCTATTTATAGGCAAAGGCCCTGGGCCTCTTCCCAAATATTGAGCGGGAAGGGCGCCAACAATTGGCCATTTTGAAGGGGAACAGCGGGTACACTTATCCTGACTAAAGTTGGTCCTCGCCTGTCAACGGCTCTGGCGGTGACGCTGGCTTGGGCTCCACAACGACTTCCTTCCGGCTGTTGGGCTGGTCTTGGTCTTGTTGCACCGAAATGGAAGCCTTTGCTTGATGCTCTCGCCTGCGCTTGCTCCCTTTGCACCAAAGAGGAAAGGAGGACACTGCGCGGGCTGGCGCCCGACTGGCGCCCTTGGTCGTCATGGCTTGCGTCATGGGCACCTCGCGAGGTACCCCGCCTTGAACTCTCCACCTCCTCGTGAGCCAGCCTGACGAGGTCGTGCCTGAGGAAGCTCCTTGTCGTCCGCCCCACGAGGCTTGGCCCCTCGCGAGGGTCTTGAGCTTGTGTTGATGGAGATGGGCTATGCTGGGCCTCCTTTGAGCCATGCCGCAGGCCACAGGCATGCAAGTGTGGGGACCCCCGTTCCCAGAATGCCGACAGTAGCCCCTGGGCCCATGGCGCGCCCGAACTTGGCTGAGCAGAGAGGCGAAAGGGCAAGTGCGAAGCGTCGTGGGCCCTAACAGCCTGCGGCCTTGGGCGCCGCGTGGCGGTTGATTGGATATGGGCGCCTTTGCTTCCCCACGACGCCTTGGTAACCGCTCGGATTCGACAAGTCCCTGCATGCAAAGCGGGTCATGATTACCTGTGATCATGGAGGTCGATGGTTGGCCTTCGCCGGCTATAAGTACGGAACAGCGGGCGCCCTTCCATTCTATCCCTCTGCTTTCCCCCCTTCCTGGGCCTTGCTCCGTCTTGCTGCAATGACTCCGATCCGCCGGTTCTCCGCGGGAGAGAAGGGAAAAGCTCCCCAAGAGGATCCTGACCCGCTTCGCCCGAAGAAGCGGCCTGCCCTCTGGTGTCAGGGCGAGGGCACTCGCCAGGAAGCGTCAAGACCCTGGTGTGAGCGGCCGCCACCAGGGTTCCCTCTTCCCTTGTATGCGCACATTGGCGGCTCTGAAGGAGTCGACGCCGAACGCCACGAGCGGCGCCGCCGCCGATGCCGACGGGTCACGAAGGTGTGCGTATTCCCCCCTGGAGTCCACGCCGAGGGCTCCTGCTGAGAGTTCGTGCTTCACGCCGCCACGCCTTCTAAGTCTTGGATTCGTCTCCCCTCTTTCTTCGCCTCCGTCGTCCGGCAGGGGGAACCCCTGGGGCTTTGGCTGCAGCACGCCGGCTGCGGCACCCTCGCGACGGGGGCAGAGGTCGCAGTCGTTGCCCCGGGCGAGGTCTTCATAACTCGAGGCTGGGGCGAGGTCGCCCGGGTCTGCAGGACGAGGGGCGCCCTCACGATCCATCTGGAATACAATGGTGCTTCGGTGATGTCCTTCAAGGTCTTCGATGCGGAGGGTCGCCGGCTAGAGTGCTGCCCCGGGAGAGGCGGTCGGGACCCTGCTGCGGTGAGACAGAGGCCGGCCGATCGCTCCCTTGGCCGCTCCTCAGGTGATGGAGGCGCCGAAGGATCCAGTGACTCCGCCGAGCTCTTCGCGACTCCGGAGACGAGCGACGACAGCTATGAGCCCCCGAGCCTGCGCCGTTCCCGGAGCAGGGCGGGCTCGTCAGGCCGTCGCCGCCTCTGATCTGGATGGGTTTGGCGTCGGTGCTGGGCGGCCCACTGTTGATGATGGCGTCTACCGCGATGCCCCCTGTAGTTAGGACTCCTTAGGATTCGCGCCTTTTGTTCCTGCGAGGGGCCAAGATTATACCCCACGGGGGCTTGTAAGATGTTTGTAGCTCCGTCTGTCAATATGATCCTTATTGTGAAGCAATGCGAGATGCTTATTCCGTTTTAGCTTAGTTTCCTCCTTTCAGACCTCGCGAGGGCTTGATGCTCTGCGCCGACAGGTCCCAGTCCCAAGGCGGCTTCAGCCGTCGCTGGTATGCCAGGTCGCATTGCCGTGGTCAAGGCCAGGAGGTGAGCGGCCCGAAGTCCGGTAAGAGCCCCTGAGTCGCGATGCTCAGGAGGTCCCCCTTAGCGCTCAAGCAGCCATCATTCGGTGAGAAAGGATAGCGACGTTGCTAACACGGGATCGCA
This sequence comes from Triticum timopheevii, assembly GCA_963921465.1. Classification (NCBI taxonomy): domain Eukaryota; kingdom Viridiplantae; phylum Streptophyta; class Magnoliopsida; order Poales; family Poaceae; genus Triticum; species Triticum timopheevii. The sequence continues at coordinate 168,568,436 of OY997264.1, read as the reverse complement.
CTTGGTGCGGGGACGGTGCTGTGATAACCAGTGCTTCCGGAGAGTGACTTATCTCGAGGGTCAGAAAAATGCTTCCTGGTGCGGCGTTAGATCCGTGCCTTGGCCGATGTGAGGTTGCTTGGCGACGCTCCTTGGAGGGACCCTGCAGGCTCATCACAGAAGAACAAGGGTTTGTCGCGACAATCGACAGTCAGCTGTTAGTTGCTGTGGAGGGGCATGAAAGGCCTGGCGAGGTGTATTGGGGTACCCGTGAGCCAGCGCGGGACTCACGGGGCCCTACCTCAAGGCGGGTTGCGCCTGGCTCTGGCCTTATCTTGGAGTGTGTTCCTGCAAATTTGCCCAGATGCCGGTGCTCTACGTCTTCAGGTCCCGGCTCTCGGGCTGGTCTCAGCCATCGCTAGCATGCCAAGTCGTGATGCCATGGACAAGACCAGAGGGTGAGGGCCGGAGAGCCGGTAGGAGCCCTGAGTCGCGATGCTCAGGCACCCCCCTTTAACGCCCAAGATTCCGACACCCAGGAGAAAAAGGCACGAAATAACAAGCATGGTGGATTGAAAGCATAGCCCTAAGATAAACGCAAGAAGGGTACATGCCGCTGGGTCAGGCCCGATCAGCTTGGGGATGATGCAGCCCGAGGGGCGCCCCCAATAAGGTAAGCCAGGAACATGTAATAAAAGGGATACATGCCGCAGGGACGGACCCACGCGGCCTGGGAATAATGCGGCCCTGAGGGCGCTCCCAGCCAGAAATGAAACTTAAAAGATGTCACCTGATGATGTTGGGGACGAAGGGATGTTGGTGTAGCAGACTCGGTGGGCTGCGGGAGCCAATCCTCACGAGCCCCCAGGCCCAGGGGCCTCCGGAGGCGCTGGCAGCTCCTCGCGGGCCATCTCCATCTCCGCCAGGGCTGCGGCACGCCTGACCTCTTGAGCCTCCAAGATGGCCCTCATGAGACGCTGGTGCGTAGCAGCCGCGTTCGGCAAGCCGTAAGGCATGCGCACGTAGCTGTGGGGCGGACCTTCGCAACGTCCCACTCGCGAGGGCCAGAGGCACTCTTGAGACGCGGCTCGGTTGAGCCCCGTTATGTCAATGCAGACGCACAGCCCACCATCCTCGCCTGGATGGGGGGCCACAGCGGGTAGGCGGCGGCTGCCTCTCATGACCCTTTACTCCTATAACTCCCGAATGGCCTTGCTGACGAACTCCTGAGGGTTTGTCCCTCCTTGCTTTGCTCCTTGTTGAGGGAAACGTGCTTCGAAGCACGCCTCCACGTGGTGCCCAAGCGCCTCCCTCGTAACCTTGGCGAGGTCGGCGGCCCTCCAGGGGAGAGCCCCCGAGCCCTGCCTGAGGAGGGCGCCGGGCGTGCTTCCCTATGCGATGGAAGGAGACTCCCCCTGGGCAGGCGCGGGCCCTGAGGGGCCTGCCTCCTGAGGGGCCGGGCCGGTCGATGTCTTCTTCTTCTTGGGTGCGGCCTCGGGAAGCCTCCTGCTTCCGCGGTCTGGGTCTTCCAGTGATGCGGCCTGAAAGGCTCACTCCAGGGAGCACACTGCGTCTCTCTTCGCAGGGCACCGTGATGACCCCGCCGCTTCCTGGCATCTTGAGGACGTTGTAGCCGTGGTGGGTCACGGCCATGAACTTGGCCAGCGCCAGGTACCCGAGGATGGCGTTGTACGGCAGGCGAATGTGAGCGATGTCGAAGTTGATGAGCTCGGTGCGGTAGTTGTCGCGTGCCCCGAAGGTGACAGGAAGGCGGACCTGCCCGATCGGGACGGTGGAGCCGTCGGTGACTCCGGAGAAGGGCTTGGTTGGCTGAAGCTGACTGTAGGGCACTTGAAGGTTGTTGAACGTTTCCACGGGCAGGACGTTGAGCCCTGCCCCGCCGTCGATGAGGGTCTTGGTGACTAGCACGTTGCTGATGATTGGGTAACAAAGCATCGGGAGGACTCCGGCTGTGGCCGCGCACTTGAGCTGATCCGCTAAGCTGAACGTGATGGCGCATGCTGACCACCTGAGAGGGCGCGTGGCCACTGAGAGGCTGGGGCTTGAGCTCCGCCCAGGATGCAGGCGATTGCGCGTGGTTCCTGGAAGCCCCCAGCCCCCTCGTCCTGATGACGGTCTTCATTTCTCCTCGGCTGCGGCGGCAGCGGAGGGAGGCCTGCGTTCCCTTGCGGGTGATCCTCACGAGGCTGGTCCCTCCAGCCTCCCTCGCGAGGCGGGTCCTGCCAGCGATCCTCGCGAGGTTGTTCGCGCTACCCTTGGCGCGGGCCGCGGTCTTCCCAACGTCCTGCATTCCTTCCTCCTCCTCGGTCGTAGCCCCGGTCGCTGCGGTCGGGATGTCTGCCGACCCTTCCTTCACGCACGGCCCAGAGCTCTTGGCATTCATTGGTGTTGTGGGTGTGGAGGTCATGGTACACGCAGTACCGACTGCCCTTGGAGGGTTTGGGCTGATCTCTGTCCCGCTTGGTGCCTGGCTCGGCCGCGAGTACGACAGCTCCCTTGCGCTTCATGTCCTTGGCCTTGGGCTTCTTCTCTTCGGGGTCCGCGGCAGGCAGCTCAAGGAGGGAGAGGCGCCCCTCCTCAGCCCTGGCGCACTTGGTCGCCAAGTTGAACAGCTCTGAGGAGGTGCACAGGTCTTCATGCATCGCCAGCTCCTCCTTCATCTTGACGTCGCGCGCACCGTCGGAGAAGGCAGAGATGATGGCCTCCTCCGTCACCTTGACGTGCTGGAGCAGGGAGCGCTCGGGCAGCTTCTCGAGGGCGAGGGACTTCTTGGCAGCTCTGCTCCTGCCGTGCTGGCGCCTGACGGAGCGGGTTCCGCCGAGGAGCCGCGCGCCTTGGGGCCAGGGCGCCATCTTGAGGAGGAGGCGGCTGAGGCGCCCCAGGAGCTTCATTGCCCGCACAGGGCGGGGTGCGATGTAGCGAGAAGGACGGCGCGAGGGCGCCTCCGGCGGCCCGGACGAGCTCGGCGACTCGGTCGAGCCATTCTTCGTAGACGTCGTTGATGGGGCCGTAGCGCAGGAGCTCGTTTGCCACGATGAGCGCAGCTCGGGCATCCATGGCCGCGCGGGGCGCGCGTGACGAAGAACCAGCGGGGGTGAGCGAGGGCGTGGCAGTGCGGCCGTCCCGCCTCATGGATGGATGCTGGGATGATGCTTGTTGTTCGTTCCCCGCCGGGATGGTGGCGGCGTTGACGGCAGGTGACGGGGAACGACGAGGGCGCCCGCCGACGGGAGACGTCTGGGCGACATGGGAAGCGAGGGCGGCTCGGCACTCGGCGCGAGCCCGTCGAGCGTCAGGCATGGATGCGATGGTCAGAGAAGAACAAGACGACGGAAGGCAAATTCTGGCGCACCCCTACCTGGCGCGCCAAATGTCGGATTTCGGGTTCCGGCAGACCCTTGAGGTTCGAACACTGGGGTGCGCGCGGAGATTCAACCCTCTACCGGCTCGCTCCTCACCGAATCGCTAGGATCTAAACTACCAAACAAAACAGCACAAGAGACACAAGATTTATACTGGTTCAGACCACCATTGTGGTGTAATACCCTACTCCAGTGTTTGGTGTGGTGGATTGCCTCTTGGGCGGATGATGAACAATACAAGGCAGAACAGCCTCGCGAGGGTCTGTTCTTGGCTAGTGCGACGAACTGCTGGGAGGAGTTCAATCGCTCTATCTACTGGTTTCTTGGTGAGGATCCCGATTGCTAGGTCAGGTCCCGATTCTAGGTCAGGTCCCGATTCTAGGTCAGGTCCGGGTTCTAGGTCAGGTCCGGGTTGTCCTACCCTGGGGGTGGCTAGTCCTATTTATAGGCAAAGGCCCTGGGCCTCTTCCCAAATATAGAGCGGGAAGGGCGCCAACAATTGGCCATTTTGAAGGGGAACAACGGGTACACTTATCCTGACTAAAGTTGGTCCTCGCCTATCAAAGGCTCTGGTGGTGATGCCGGCTTGGGCTCCACAATGACTTCCTTCCGGCCGTTGGGCTGGTCTTAGTCTTGTTGCACTGAAATGGACGCCTTTGCTTGATGCTCTCGCCTGTGCTTGCTCCCTTTGCACCAAAGAGGAAAGGAGGACACTGCGCGGGCTGGCGCCCGACTGGCGCCCTTGGTCGTCATGGCTTGCATCATGGGCACCTCGCAAGTAGCCCGCCTTGAACTCTCCGCCTCCTCGTGAGCCAGCCTGACGAGGTCGTGCCTGAGGAAGCTCCTTGTCATCCGCCCCGCGAGGCTTGGCCCCTCGCGAGGGTCTTGAGCTTGTGTTGATGGAGATGGGCTGTGCTGGGCCTCCTTTGAGCCACGCCGCAGGCCGCAGGCAGGCAAGTCTGGGGACCCCCGTTCCCAGAATGCCGACAAAAGCATATTTGTACAAGTAGTGCGATAAGCAAATAAGGCTATTTGACATGCCACGACCAAGGGTGAGCTGCGTGCGGGTTTTTTAAAACAGGTATAATGATCGTTAGCAGAGACCACCTGGGGGTTCCCTTGTACGTCAAAGCTTCTTGCCTTCTTGGTGTATCCGTCCCTTGGTAGGTCCGATGATCAGGTTATCAGAAAAAACCTTGGGAAGAGAAGAACCTGAAATAAAAAGAAAAAGAAAAAGTGAAGGTATGCGGATCCAGGGGCGGTTGAGCCGCATTATGGACCACAGTCTAGCTGTGCCTCCGTCCATGCCCATGGTATTTTGAGTGCGTAGTTATGTACGCGCGACACAAATGTCACCGCTTGATTGGGACTGGAACGGAGGCTGAATTGCTAGTCGAGCTCTGGACGGGCTGGACTATCCTGCTGCAGAGTAGTTCATACTCGCTTGACGGTGTCCGGGAGCTTTACTGCCGAATTGAGGTTCTGCCTAAAAAGGCTGCTCTGTACTTCTACTGCAAGGGCAGCCGTGTGTTCCTTAGTACGGAGGGAGCGTTCCATGTTTCCATTGACTATTATAACACCGCGTGGTCTGGGCATCTTCAACTTGAGGTAGGCATAGTGCGGCACCGCATTGAATCGAGCGAATGCGGTTCGTCCGAGTAGGGCATGATAGCCACAGCGGAAGGGGACGATGTCGAAGATCAACTCTTCGCTTCGGAAATTATCTGAGGATCCGAAGACCACTTCTAGTGTGATTGATCCCGTATAGCAGGCCTCTACACCTGGTATGACACCTTTAAAGGTGGTTTTTGTGGGCTTGATCCTTAAGGGATCGATACCCATTTTGCACACTGTATCCTGATAAAGCAGGTTCAGGCTGCTGCCACCGTCCATGAGGACTCGCGTAAGGTGGAATCCATCAATGATTGGGTTGAGAACCAGTGCGGCTGAACCGCCATGACGGATACTGGTGGGATGGTCCCTGCGATAGAAGGTGATCGGACAGGACGACCATGGGTTGAAGTTTGGGGCAACTGGCTCCATCTCTTAGACATCCCTGAGTGCACGCTTGCGCTCCCTCTTGGGGATATGGGTGGCGTATATCATGTTTACCGTTTTAACTTGGGGGGGGGGGGGGGACTTCTTTTGTCCCCCTGTGTTCGGTGGCCGGGGCTCCTCGTCATCGTTATTGCTTTGCGACTCCTTTTCCTTGTTCTCGGCATTTAACTTGCCGGCCTGTTTGAAGACCCAACACTCTCTGTTGGTATGATTGGCTGGTTTATCAGGAGTGCCATGGATTTGACATGGACGATTGAGTATGCGGTCCAAACTGGACGGGCCCAGATTATTTCTCTTAAATGGATCCTTCCGCTGACCGGACTTAGAGCCACTGAAGCCGGCGTTGACCGTCGTATCTTCGGTGTTGTCACCATTGTTTCGACGCTTATGTCTATTACATCGAGGCTTGCCGTTGCTATTTCTGGTTTCAGAAGTGCCAGGTTCGCTTGTATTATTGTTGCTACGGGCTAGCCAGCTATCTTCGCCCGCACAGAAGCGGGTCATGAGTGCCGTAAGGGCTGACATGGACTTCGGTTTTTCCTGGCCGAGGTGTCTAGCCAGCCATTCGTCGTGGATGCTGTGTTTGAAGGCCGCTAGGGCTTAGGCATCCGGACAGTCGACGATTTCATTCTTTTTAGTTAAGAACCTTGTCCAGAACTTCCTGGCTGACTCTCCGGGCTGTTGAACTATGTGACTTAAGTCGTTGGCATCCGGAGGTCAGACGTATGTGCCTTGAAAGTTGTCGAGGAAGGCATCCTCCAAGTCCTCCCAGCTGCCAATGGAGTTTTCGGGCAGACTGTTCAACCAGTACCTAGTTGGTCCTTTGAGTTTGAGCGGGAGGTACTTGATGACGTGAAGATCATCACCGCGGGCCATATGAATATGGAGAAGAAAGTCCTCAATTCATACCGCGGGGTCTGTTGTGCCATCATATGATTCGATGTTAACAGGTTTAACCCTTCTAGGAAATCGTGTCCCATTACTTCGTTAGTGAAGCAAAGAGGGTGTGCGGCGCCTCTATATCGGCCCAAGTCGTGGTGTAGCTCAGATGGAGTTCGTCTATGGTTTTCGGCCTGGACGTGGTTATGTTTGTCACGTTCAGCCGGATGGCCATCATCGCGCATCGGGGCACTCCCCCGCGATCCATAGATCGATCTTGTCTGACCTGCTCTGTTTTCCAAGTCATGCCGCATGTCATGTGTATATCCCCGAGCTGTTGTGTTTCTGTTTGTTCGGCGAGGTAGTGCGGGCTGGTGTTCGGCTCGAGGTGCCGCTTTATCCCGACCACGTGTTGGTCGGTCAGCCGCATTGTACCTTGGTAGGACGGGCTCCAGCACCTCGTCATCGAACTGTGGTAACAGTTTGCACTTCGGGTAGCTTTTGGTTGGGCGCTCGAGGCCATATTCCTCGGCTGCCAGGACATGAGTCCATCTTTCGTTTAGCAGATGTTGATCAGCTTGAAGCTGCTGCTGCTTCTTTTTCAGGCTCCTTGCAGTGGCTATTAGCTGGCGCTTAAAGCGCTCCTGCTTGACGGGCTCCTCAGGCACGATAAAGTCTTCGTCGTTGAGGCTCACCTCATCCTCGGAGAGTGGAAGGTAATTACTATCCTCCGCATCTTCATTCGTGGCCTGTTCATCAGGGCTAGCTTGCCCATCTTCCCGTTCCTCCTGTTCGTAGGTTTGCTCGACGGGGTCTTCATTATCTTCGGCGTCGTCTAGAGTGTTATTTTCTCCTGTGATGCTATTGCTGTTTTTACTACGATGTGGCTTAGAGCGGCGCCACTGACGTCGGCGCTTTGGCTGTATCTCAGGAGGTTTATCCTCGACTAGATTTTCATCATCGCCGTTGTGTTTCTTTGGGTGTATCCACCATGTATATGTCGTACGAGGAGGTGACTGTCCAACGCCCTGTAGGCGGTGGTTCCTGCTCCTCTCCGGCATCTTCGTCCATACCGTCGATGTCTTCGGAGCCCTAATCAAGCATGTCGGTTAAGTCGTCGATAGTGGCTATAAAGTGGGTGGTGGGTGGTAAACGAAGTTCTTCGTCCTCCGCGTCCCATTCGAGCCGGACATAGTTCGGCCGAGAGTCCCCCGACAAGGAGAGGGATTTTAATGAGTTTAACACATCGCCAAAAGGCGAGTGCTGGAAGATGTCCGCGGAGCTAAACTCCAAGATCGGTGCCCAATCAGGTTCGGTGGACACGGATGCACGCGGTCCGGAACCCATGGCTGGAGACGAGTCCGAGGTTCCGGTGACACAAGCCCAGCTCGATGTTGGGTTTGTGTGCGGCTCGAGCGCTGCTGAGTCCGCGGCCTTCGTGGCGGGGTTAAGCTTCCCTTCTTCGGACGACGCAGTCCACTCCGGATCTAGGGCCAGAGCGGTCACACGCGCTATCTCCGGCGCGTGGCCAGATGACAGATCTAGGTCATGTTCATCGTGGTGGTCGGGGACAGCCGTCATGGGCTTGAACCTGTCGAATAGCAAGTCTCCACGGATATCGGCCACAAAATTCAGGCTTCCAAATCTGACCTGATGGCCAGGGGCGTAGCTATCGATATGCTCCAGATGGACAAGCGAGTTGGCCCACAGTGCGAAGCCGCCGAATATGAAGATCTGACCAGGAAGGAAGATCTTCCCCTGGACTGCATTGTTGTAGATGATTGATGGAGCCATCAAGCCTTCTGGTAACTGATACATCTCCGTCGTATCTATAATTTTTGATTGTTCCATGCCAATATTATTCAACTTTCATATAATTTTGGCAATTTTTATACTATTTTTGGGACTAACATATTGATCCAGTGCCCAGTGCCAGTTCCTGTTTGTTGCATGTTTTATGTTTCGCAGAAACCCAATATCAAATAGAGTCCAAACGGGATAAAAACGGACGGAGAATTAATTTGGAATATTTGTGATTTTTGGGAAGTAAAATCAACGCGAGACGGTGCCCAAGGGGGGCACAAGGCAGGGGGGCGCGCCCCAGGGAGGCAGGCGCGCCCTGGACCCTCGTGGGCACCCCATAAGGGGGTTGACGCTCTTATTTTGCCGCAAGAAAGCTAATTTTATGAGAAAAATCTGGGAGAAAGATTCACCCCAATCAGAGTTACGGATCTTCGGATATAAAAGAAACGGTGCCAGGGCACAATCTGGGAGCTCAGAAATAGAGAGAGACAGAGAGATAGATCCATTCTTGGAGGGGCTCTCGCCCCTCCCATGCCATAAGAGCCAAGGACCTGGGAGAAGGTCAAGGAAGAATAAGAAGAAGGGGGGCTCTCTCCCGCTTGCTTCCGGTGGCGCCAGAGCGCTGCCGGGGGCCATCATCATCACTGCGATCTTCACCAATACCTACATCATCTTCACCAACATGTCCATCACCCTCCCCCATCTATATCCAGTGGTCCACTCTCCCGCAACCCGTTGTACCCTCTACTTGAACATGGTGCTTTATGCTTCATATTATTATCCAATGATGTGTTGCCATCCTATGATGTCTGAGTAGATTTTCGTTGTCCTACCGGTGATTGATGAATTGCTATGATTGGTTTGAATTGCATGTTTTATTATTGCTGTTGTCCTATTGTGCCCTCCGTGTCATGCAAGCATGAGGGATCCCCGCTATAGGGTTTGCAATATGTTTATGATTTGCTTATGGTGGGTGGCGTGAGTGACAGAAGCACAGACCCGAGTAAGTAGGTTGTTTGCGTATGGGATAAAGGGGACTTGATACTTTAATTCTATGGTTGGGTTTTACCTTAATGATCTTTAGTAATTGTGGATGCCTTCTAGAGTTCCAATCATAAGTGCATATGATCCAAGAATAGAAAGTATGTTAGCTTATGCCTCTCCCTCAAATAAAATTGCAATAGTGATTACCGGTCTAGTAACGTAGTCAATTGCTTAGGGACAATTCCACAACTCCTACCACCACTTTTCCACACTCGCTATATTTACTTTATTGCTTCTTTATCTAAACAGCCCCTAGCTTTTATTTACGTGCTCTTTATTATCTTGCAAACCTATCCAACAACACCTACAAAGTACTTCTAGTTTCATACTTGTTCTAGGTAAAGCAAACACTAAGCGTGCGTAGAGTCATATCAGTGGCAGATAGGACTTGAGAGAATATTTTGTTCTACCTTTAGCTCCTCGTTGGGTTCGACACTCTTACTTATCGAAAGAGGCTACAATTATCCCATACACTTGTGGGTTATCAAGACCTTTTTCTGGCGCCGTTGCTGGGGAGTCATTGCGTGGGGTGAATACCCTCGTGTGTGCTTGTTTGCTTTATCACTAAGTAATTTTTATTTGCTGTTCTAAGTTGTTCTATATCTCTAGCTATGGATATGGAACACGAAATACCAAAAAAATTAGGTGTACTTGCTACTCATGGAGATGGGTAACCTCCTAAAACCCTCGATGCTCGTTATGTTCAAGATACTATGTACTACTTTGATAATCCTGAGAAAACCCCATTCAATTATGTTATGGGAGACACGTTGGATCAACGTGAATACTTTAGGGATTATCGCTTGACACAAAAAGGGAAACTATTATGGGATCAAATTCATATGTTGCGTTGGTATGTTCGTCAACTATGCTTGAGATATGATTATACTTGTTGCTCTAGGATGAAGGCTCCACACCTTACCTTTTCATGCAAATTCAATGATAATAAAACCTTGGCTTCTTATGCTAATGGTATCTATGATTACTATGATGTGAAACAAATAGAAGAATTCATTGCTTTTATGGGTGCTTATGAGATTGAATCTATGTTTAAAGAGTTTGATGATTTTGATGATTCGGTTTATAGACCTGAAAATTTTGCTATACTTAGATATTGCTATAAAAATTATGAATACAATTCCAATATTGATGTATTTATTGAGAACGTCTCCGCTGTCCAAGAAGAGACTAATATTTTGCAGGAAGCTATGGAAGAAGAAATTACTGAAACTGTGAGCTCATTGGATGAAAAAGATGATGAGGAGAGCGAAGAACAAAAGGAGGAAGAGCGGATTAGCTACCCGTGCCCACCTTCTAATGAGAGTAACTCTTCAACTCATACATTGTTTAATTCCCCTACGTGCTTACCGAAGGATGATTGCTATGATGATTGTTATGATACCATTGATTCTCCTGAAATATCCCTTTTTGATGATGCTTGCTATATGCTTGTGGCCAAGATGCCAATATCAATTATGCTTATGGAGATGAACTTGCTATAGTTTCTTATGTTAAACATGAAATTGTTGCTATTGCACCCACACATGATAGTCCTATTATCTTTTTGAATTCTCCCGACTACACTATATCTGAGAAGTTTGTGCTTATTAAGGATTATATTGATGGGTTGCCTTTTACCACTACACATGATGATTCTGATAGATATAATATGCATGTGTTTTCTGCTCCTACTTGCAATTATTATGAGATAGGAACTATATCTCCACCTCTCTATGTTTCCGATATGATAAAATTGCAAGAAACTGCTTATACTATGCATTGGCCTTTACTTGGTGTGCATGAATTGTTATTTTATGACATGCCGATGCATAGGAAGAGAGTTAGACTTTGTTGTTGCATGATATATGTTACTTTGTGCTCACTACTAAATCACAAATCATTGTTAATTAAAATTGGCTTTGATATACCTTGGGATCCGGGTGGATTCATTACTTGAGCACTATATGCCTAGCTTAATGGCTTTAAAGAAAGTGCTGCCAGGGAGACAACCCGGAAGTTTTAGAGAGTCATTTATTTCTGTTGAGTGCTTTCACATAGTTTAAAAACAAAAAAATAAGGAGGGGAACCCAAAACTTTTCAAAAAGGAAAGTGAAAGTGAGAGAGACAAGCATTGTTGAAGTGGGAGAGCTCCTTGAACTTTGTTCATGCTCACGGAAACTTTGTGAATCTTGATACATAAAATTTTCTTCAAAAAATAATTATCCCCTACTACAATTCCATTGTATTGTAAAAATAATGTGCTAAGGTTTGCCTTTAGGATGTTTACAATGCTTGTTGGTTTGTACGGTGCAGGACAGAAACTTTGGCTGTAGTGCGCGATTTTACATTTACAACTGGAACATCAAACGGTTCTAATTATTTTTGCATTGTCTTTCTGCACAAATAGTTTATTTTTCCTAATTTTGGTATTATTTTTGGGGTACAAAAGTATGGTGAATGTTCAGATTTCTACAGACTGTTCTGTTTTTGACAGATTCTGTTTTTGATGCATAGTTTACTTGTTTTGATGAAACTATAAATTTCTATCAGTGGATTAAGACATGGAAAAGCTATATTACAGTAGACACAATGCAAAATACAAATATGAATTGGTTTGCAATAGTACCTAGAGTAGTGATTTGCTTTATTATACTAATGGATCTTACCGAGTTTTCTGTTGAAGTTTTGTGTGGATGAAGTGTTTGATCGAGGAGGTCTCGATATGAGGAAAAGGAAGAGAGGAAAGAGCTCAAGCTTGGGGATGGACAAGGAACCCCAAGTAAATATTCAAGGATACTCAAGTGTTGGCATCCCATCTTTCTTCAACAAGTATCGGTATGTTTTCGTATTCGTTTCGTTCATGCGATATGTGCAAGTCTTGGAGCATCTTTTGCATTTAGTTTTCACTTTTCTTTTATGCACCATGTTGGTATGAGATAGTCCTTGGTTGATTTATAGAATGCTCATTGCACTTCACTTAAATCTTTTGATTATGGCTTTATAGAATGCTTCATGTGCTTCACTTATATCATTTGAAGTTTGGATTGCATGTTTCTCTTCACATAGAAAACCGCCATTTGTAGAATGCTCTTTTGCTTCACTTATATTTGTTAGAGCATGGCATATCTTTCGTGGAAAGAATTAAGCTCTCTTGCTTCACTTATATCTATTTAGAGAGATGACAGGAATTGGTCATTCACATGGTTAGTCATAAAATCCTACATAAACTTGTAGATCGTTGAATATGATATGTTTGATTCCTTGCAATAGTTTTGCGATATAAAGGTGGTGATATTAGAGTCATGCTAGTGGGCGACTGTGGATTAGTAGAAATACTTGTGTTGAGGTTTGTGATTCCCGAAGCATGCACGTATGGTGAACCGCTTTGTGATTAAGTTGGAACAAAATTTTATTTATTGATTGTCTTCCTTATGAGTGGCGGTCGGGGACGAGCGATGGTATTTTCCTACCAATATATCCCCCTAGGAGCATGCATGTAGTACTTTGTTTTCAATGGGTTGTAGATTTTTGCAATATGAGTTCTTTATGACTAATGTTGAGTCTATGGATTATACACACTCTCACCGTTCCACCATTGCTAGCCTCTCTTGTGCCGCGCAACTTTCGCCGGTACCATACACCCACCATATACCTTCCTCAAAACAGCCACCATACCTACCTATCATGGCATTTCCATAGCCATTCCGAGATATATTGCCATGCAACTTCCATCATCATCATATACATGACTTGAGCATTCATTTTCATATTGCTTTGCATGATCGTAAGATAGCTAGCATGATGTTTTCATGGCTTGTCCGTTTTTTGATGTCATTGCTATGCTAGATCATTGCACATCCCGGTACACCGCCAGAGGCATTCATATAGAGTCATATCTTTGTTCTAGATATCGAGTTGTAATATTGAGTTGTATGTAAATAAAAGTGTGATGATCATCATTATTAGAGCATTGCCCTAGTGAGGAAAGGATGATGGAGACTATGATTCCCCCACAAGTCGGGATGAGACTCCGGACTTAACAAAAAGAGAGAGGGAGAGAGACCAATGAAGCCTAAATAAAAAAAAGAGGCCAAAGAAGCCTATTCAAAAAAATGAGAGAAAAAGAGAGAAGGGGCAATGTTACTATCCTTTTACCACACCACCATGGTCTTCATAGAGAGAGTCTCCTATGCTTTCACTTTCATATACTAGTGGGAATTTTTCATTAAAGAACTTGGCTTGTATATTCCGATGATGGGCTTCCTCAAATGCCCGAGGTCTTCATGAGCAAGCAAGTTGGATGCACACCCACTTAGTTTCAGTTTGAGCTTTCATACACTTATAGCTCTAGTGCATATGTTGCATGGCAATCCCTACTCACTCACATTGATATCTATTGATGGGCATCTCCATAGCCCGTTGATACGCCTAGTTGATGTGAGACTATCTTCTCCTTTTTGTCTTCTCCTCAACCACCATTCTATTCCACCTACAGTGCTATGTCCATGGCTCACGCTCATGTATTGCGTGAAAGTTGAAAAAGTTTGATATTACTAAAGTATGAAACAATTGCTTGGCTTGTCATCGGGGTTGTGCATGATTAAATACTTTGTGTGATGAAGATAGAGCAACAGCCAGACTATATGATTTTGTAGGGATAACTTTCTTTGGCCATGTTATTTTGAAAAGACATGATTTCTTTATTAGTATGCTCGAAGTATTATTGTTTTTATGTCAAAGGATAGACTATTGCTTTGAATCACTCATGTCTTAATATTCATGCCATGATTAGACATATGATCAAGATTATGCTAGGTAGCATATCCACATCAAAAATTATTTTTTTATCATTTACCTACTCGAGGACAAGCAGGAATTAAGCTTGGGGATGCTGATACGTCTCCTACGTATCTATAATTTTTGATTGTTCCATGCCAATATTATTCAACTTTCATATACTTTTGGCAACATTTTATACTATTTTTGGGACTAACATATTGATCCAGTGCCCAATGCTAGTTCCTGTTTGTTGCATGTTTTATGTTTCGCAGAAACCCAATATCAAACAGAGTCCAAACGGGATAAAAACGGACGGAGAATTAATTTGGAATATTTGTGATTTTTGGGAAGTAAAATCAACGCAAGACGGTGCCCGAGGGTGCCACGAGGTAGGGGGCGCGCCCCAGGGAGGCAGGCGCGCCCTGGACCCTCGTGGGCACCCCGTAAGGCGGTTGACGCTCTTCTTTTGCTGCAAGAAAGCTAATTTTATGAGAAAAATCCGGGCAAAAGATTCACCCCAATCGGAGTTACGGATCTCCGGATATAAAAGAAACGGTGCCAGGGCAGAATCTGGGAGCGCAGAAACAGAGAGAGGCAGAGAGATAAATCCAATCTCAAAGGGGCTCTTGCCCCTCCCATGCCATGGGAGCCAAGGACCAGAGGGGAAACCCTTCTCCATTCTAGGGAGAAGGTCAATAAGAAGAAGGGGGCTCTCTCCCCCTTGCTTCCGGTGGCGCCGGAGCGCTGCCGGGGGCCATCATCATCACCGCGATCTTCACCAACACCTCCATCATCTTCACCAACATCTCCATCACCTTCCCCCATCTATATCCAGTGTCCCACTCTACCGCAACCCGTTGTACCCTCTACTTGAACATGGTGCTTTATGCTTTATATTATTATCCAATGATGTGTTGCCATCCTATGATGTCTGAGTAGATTCTCGTTGTCCTACCGGTGATTGATGAATTGCTATGATTGGTTTGAATTTCATGTTTTATTATTGGTGCTGTCCTATTGTGCCCTCTGTGTCGCGCAAGCGTGAGGGATCCCCGTTGTAGGGTTTGCAATATGTTTATGATTTGCTTATGGTGGGTGGCGCGAGTGACAGAAGCACAGACCCGAGTAAGTAGGTTGTTTGCGTATGGGATAAAGGGGACTTGATACTTTAATGCTATGGTTGGGTTTTACCTTAATGATCTTTATTAGTTGCGGATGCTTGCTAGAGTTCCAATCATAAGTGCATATGATCCAAGAAGAGAAAGTATGTTAGCTTATGCCTCTCCCTCAAATAAAATTGCAATGGTGATTACCAGTCTAGTAACGCAATCACTTGCTTAGGGACAATTCCACAACTCCTACCACCACTTTTCCACACTCGCTATATTTACTTTATTGCTTCTTTATCTAAACAGACCCTAGCTTTTATTTACGTGCTCTTTATTATCTTGCAAACCTATCCAACAACACCTACAAAGTACTCTTCTAGTTTCATACTTGTTCTAGGTAAAGCGAACACTAAGCGTGCGTACAGTCGTATCAGTGGAAGATAGGATTTGAGCGAATATTTGTTCTACCTTTAGCTCCTTGTTGGGTTCGACACTCTTACTTATCGAAAGAGGCTAAAATTATCCCCTACACTTGTGGGTTATCAGTGACGACGCAGTGGAACTCTCAATGAAAGCACCAATATTAGTGTCAAAACCGGCGGATCTCGGGTAGGGGGTCCCGAACTGTGCGTCTAAGGCTAATGGTAACAGGAGGCGGGGGACACAATGTTTACCCAGGTTCGGGGCCTCTCTATGGAGGTAATACCCTACTTCCTGCTTGATTGATCTTGATGAATATGAGTATTACAAGAGTTGATCTACCACGAGATCGTAATGGCTAAACCCTAGAAGCCTAGCCTATGAGGTTATGATTGTTGTCCTATGGACTAAACCCTCCAGTTTATATAGACACCAGAGGGGGCTAGGGTTACACAAAGTCGGTTACAGAGAAAGGAATCTACATATTCGAATCACCAAGCTTGCCTTCCACGCAAAGGAGAGTCCCATCTTGACACGATAAGAAGTCTTCAATCTTGTATCTTCATAGCCCAACTGTCCGGCCAAAGTATATAGTCCGGCTGTCCGAGGACCCCTTAATCCAGGACTCCCTCAATGGTGACAGTGCAGTGATCCGTGCAGGGCGTCACCTAAGCACTACGAGATTATGACCTGAGGCGTAAACTATGGAGGGGGGCGCCGCACACGGCTAATAATAGTTGGTGTGTGTTCTAGGCGCCTCCCCCCTTCATATATATAGGTGGGAGGGAGAGGCAGTATCCCTAGCGTCGCCCCAAGTAGGAGGGATCCTACTTGGGTTCCTGCACTAAGCCGGCACCCCCCTTTCCTTCTTTTGGCGATGAGGGGAAGGAAGGAGGAGGTGCCCCCCCTTTCTGTTCTCCCACCAAGGGGGAAAGGCGGGAGGAGGTGGCGCCCCTTCCTTTCCTTCCTCTAGGGCCTGCGGCCAGGGAAAGGGGCACACCAGCCCCTTGTGGGCTGGTCTATCCCTCCCTCGGCCCATTAGCCCATATCTTTGTCGGGGTTGCCTGAAACTCCTTTTCGGTGACCCGATATGTATCTGGTACCCTCTGGAACACTTCTGGTGTCCGAACACTATCATCCTATATATCAATCTTTACCTCTTGACCATTTCGAGACTCTTCATCATTTCTGTGATCTCATTCGGGACTTCGGACAACATTCAGCCACCAAATCACATAACTCATATAATACAAAATCGTCATCAAACGATAAGCGTGTAGACCCTACGGGTTCGAGAACTATGTAGACATGATTGTCGGTGTCAAAACCGGAAGAACTCGGGTAGGGGGTCCCAAGTTGTGTGTCATGGATCGATGGGTAACAAGAGACAGGGGACACAATGTTTACCCAGGTTCGGGCCCTCTCTATGGAGGTAATACCCTACTTCCTGCTTGATTGATCTTGATGAATATAGGATTACAAGAGCTGATCTACCTCGAGATCATATGTTGTGGTCTAAACCTTAGAGGTATGATGAGTAATGTCATAATGATCTAGCTTATCTATCGACTAGCCTAGCCTCGGTTTATATAATGTACTAGAGGCCTAGGATAACAAGAGTCCTAGCCGAATACGCCAGTGGGGAGGAGTCCTTATCGTGATCACCAAGTCTTGTGGAATCTTATCTGTGTATGCATCAGCTTGTCCGAACTGGCCCATGAGTATACGACCATGGGGGTCCTCGGCCCAATCTAACTTATCGGGAGACGACGTGTTGAGTACCCCCTAGTCCAAGACACCATCAGTAGCCCCCTGAACCGGTCTTCAAGTTGGGGACGCTCCTCGATTCTTCTGAATTGTTGTTCATCTTCGGTCGTTGGTCTTGAAAACTGGTTCAACAACTCATCTCATCTTCGACCTTGAGGGTCGCCGAGGTTAATCTGAAGAGTTTACACGTCGGGTATCCGAGGAGCCCCTTTAAGTTCTCGGCCTTTGTCAATGCCTTGTCACTTTTTATGCCACGGCTCCGGTTTGAAGCTTGTTCTCGTGCGGTGGTGTCCTCTTGCATCCGAGCCCCAATGCTGAACTGCATTCGAGGTATCTTTTGCAGCCAAGCACCAACGCCAGACTGCTTCCGAGCTCCATTGTCGGAATGTATTCGAGCTCCAACGCCGGACTATGTCTGAGATGTCATAGATCATCTTGGTTCAAAAAAGTTGAAGGAGTTTAGCCGAGCTTAATGCCGGAAATGCCCTCTATGGAGCTAGCCACTGGCGCCCGAGCTTTATGCCGGACTGCTTCTGAGGTGGTGCACCACCCCAACCGCGGGCTAATTTCTTGTGAATATTTTTGACTGGTGCAATTTATTCTCTGCCGAGATATATAGCCAGTATATGTATAGCCAGTAGCCCTCAAGGTGTGTGTCAGTCTAAAATCCGAGATGCACCTGAAGGAAAACATGAAACCGCTGTTCCTAGTAGCCCCTGAGACTCAGGTCAATGAGCGAAATCAGCCTAAGGATCAACTCCTAGCTCGGCAACATACGTAGGAATAGAAACACAGTGTAATATATTAGACATAATAGTGATCGGCGAATGTGCCCTTGAGAGAGGGTCTTGAGAAGTTGCCACAATATATTAGCTTGACGCCAGATAGGTCCAGATGGTACCTATTGTTGTCCGAAGATGCGTTCTCCCATAGTTCAGCCAAGCCGAACACTGAGCCCTTTGAATTTTCTGCATTGAATAGGCAATGCAGTAGCCCCCGAGACACTGGTCGGGTGGCAACACTAGATCAGGGGATCGTTGTGCCCCTTTCATATTAGTAAATGATAAGCTCGAAGCCCAGTAGCCCCCGAGCCTTAATGTGGGCACGGGTGGCCGAAGTAAGGATTGATATCCAGAGTAAAATCACAAAGTATGTGTAATGATTCTATGTATCCAAGTACTCTACATCATTAATGCTCGGATCCGCATTGTACAAAACTTTGCTGACCGTCCATCGGCTTCAACCTCCTTGGCCAGCAGCAAAGGAGTGTTTGTCCAACTTTATAAAGCCTTTATGAGGGCAAAGATTTACGGCAAATAAGGCAATCCGGCCATACGGTTTTATAAACAAAGGTACGCAAAGAGATATGTTATGTTACTTTTTAACGTAAGAAACATCTTCCAAAGAAAATAGTCCCACTATCGGTTCCTTTCTTTGGGTCGTCATGCTTGTCATGATAATGAAACATCACCTCCGATCAATGTGGGAGGAAAATATTGAGGATTTAGTTCGGGTAAAGTTCCCGAACTCTATGGTATTAATGAACTAAATTTTTCACTTTTGTCGTTGCCGACCAATGTGGTCCTTTAAGATTGCTAGCTTTCGGCTTCACCCAGTCTGAGATACTAACTCGGATGACCCGGTAGTAACAATCACAGAGGTGCTCCCTTTACCGCCTAGCCAAACAATCGGGAACGTAAGGGTAAGCACAGGAGCCAGGCAACCCAGCTTGGCCAAAATCTTAAGTCAAATTGATGCATATTTATGGCTTTATATAATGATAATTACGGAAGGCAACGCTTGTGTAATGAATGCAAACGCTGATGATATATACTTATTTAGACTCCATTGCGACCGTTTATCAGTTGAAAGTGGCCCATCGTCGGCTTCTACCCCTTTGTAGATACCACATAGGATGTTTCCGCAATAACAAGACAACCCTTAGCCGACGTTTCGGTGCCTGAAGGCGGTTGTGTTAGCGGAAACGAGGCAATCAGATATCCGGGCTTTATAACTTTCACTTAGTCATAGGAGCTTTAAGTGTTCGACGACAACTGAGGTCAAGCCGTAAACACTTCGGTCAATGTTATGAATGGCCCGTCATTTAACATAATCATCGGACCGCTGGCCGGTTTACGATTATTGTGACGGTCAGTTTTCGGATTTCTCCACTGAGGTGCTTAACCATGTGAGCTGGAAGCACAATCGCAGTGGTTCTCCCTTTGCACACCTTGCCGAACAAAGCGGAACGTAGGAGGCAAGCACAGGAGCCGGGCAACCCAACTATTGACCGAAGACACAATTCGAAACCGATGCATATATAGAAATATCCGAGAATGTTTTTTCCAAACTCTAAAGGTGTCCGGTGTTGCACTGCGAGACTTATGCTGGAAACACACAAATAGTTTAAAAGTGCCATAAGCTTGGAAAACCAAAAAAATGTTAGTAAAAACTTGACGTACGAACAAGATCAAGTGTTCGGTGCCAATCCGAAAATTGGAGAAAAATTGTGCTTCTGTCTTGATTTAACATGACACATCCAATCTCAATACTTCACGTGGGTCAGCCTACAGCTTCAAGCTCCTTATCCCAAAGGCGGAGTACTTCTCCGAGGTCAGTTTAGCGAGCTAAACTCGAGTAGCTTTTAGAGACAAGACAGGCTATCCGGCTATTGACCATACACTCGAGTCAAAAAAGGAGCGGTAGAAGAAGACTTTGCAACGACCAAGAAGAAGACACATTTACTATAAAACATCTCATATAAATTTTAGGAGCCCCCAAGTGACTTCGGTAAAAGAATTTTATGTATAATGATTGTATGTACCGAAGTACTTATATCATATCTATATTAACCCGAACTTTAAATGCGTCTTAACCGACCGTTGGCTTCTCCCTCTTTGGTCAAGGGACGAAAAGTGTTATGTACTCCACCTGTCGAGAATATCGATGGTATTTCCGATAACCAGGCAATCAGGCCATAAGCCTGTAACAGACAAAGCGCGCTCAGGGAACTTATGCTATATTACTGACGAAGTGTAAGAAGCATATTCGAAGAAAATAGTACCCCCATCGATACCTTTCTTCGGTTTCTCATTGTTACTATGAGACTTGTGCAATAGATTTTCTGTACTCATGAGTTCCGTTGTGTGCCGACCATGATTGGAAATAGTAAGAGCGCTAGCTTTCAGCTTCACCCAGTCTTAGGTCCGAGCTCGGATGACCCAATCATGACAATTGTAGAGGTGCTATCTTTACTCCCTAGCCAAACAATCGGGAACGTAGGGGTAAACACAATAGCAAGGCAACCCAGCTTGCAGAACACTTAAGTCAATATGGTGCATATTGTGGTGTAATACACGAACAAGGAACGAAGCCATACAAGTATAATCATATGCAAGAGGAAAGGCTTCATAAAGGAAGCCCCCAAATAAATGAAGTGTTTGAATTTGTGCGTCACAAACAAAGTTCTGACAAGGAATTTTGTCACAAACAACTTTTTGCCAAAAAGGTATAATGATTGGTCAAATCAAACAAAATTTAAAACAGAAAGTCTTTGAGCATGAAAGCGACTTAGCTGGTTAATGTGCTCGGTGTTGATGACGCGATTCGAGCTTGTGGCGGGACGAAGACGCCCATTGATCCGTCACAGACCCGACAAGGTTCGCAGTCCTTGGCATGGCCGAGGTCCCAGCCCCCAAGCCCGAGGTGTCCCAGCAAGGAGTTCGGCACTCCAGAGTAGTGATCGCGTAACGCAGTCAAAATCGATTACCTGCACACATAAAACAGTGCGGTCCAGAAAATAATAATAATATATATATATAATCCTTGCATAATTGCTTTACCCAAAAAATAATTTATTTAAAGAGATGTGGCCTGGCGCCGAAGCCAATGTCGATGCAGGGCGTTGGCGTGACGCAGTGAAGGCGTGACAAAGCCATAATTTGCAGGGCGGTCCGGGCTCTAGACGCGACGTTCGCCGAACTATGGATGGTAAACGGACCAAACCATCGCGCAACCATCATTAATGCGGCCATCATTTGACAGACCTGTGTACAGATGATGGAACAAACCATAGTAATAATTTTTTGAAAAAATAAACCCAAGCAAGAAAATTACTAGGATTAATAGCACCTGGTTTATCTGATGTAGCAATATGAAAAAAGGTTGCTCCCAAAATTGGGACTTGATCCGCACACCCATTGCCTAGTGAAAGATGGAGCAGCGGCATGGCGATGCTGGCAAAGGTTGGCTTGCCGAGGCAAAGCCCCCAGTCCAGCTAACGTGACGAAGTTGGTCGGTTGACGACGCCGAAGTCTCCGAAGTAGGTCGATGAAGGGATGACGAAGCCCCCGGTCCAGACAAGGAGACGGAGCTGGTCAGTGAGGAGATGTTGCAGCTGCCATATCAGCCGAGGTGTTGAAGTAGTTTGGCGTGATGGACATCGGCCCGATGTAGCAACGGTTCGGCCGTGCCGACGCAGGTCGTAAATTATGACGTGGTCGATGCTGGCTTGATGAAGTGACCGTGCGGCGATGCCGGTGTGCCCGCTTCGTGTAATCCGTGGGGCGGCGATGTTGGTGACGATTTATCCTTCTCGATGCCGAACTCTTGTTCAGCTTGCCGAGATAATGATCCGAAGAAGTTGAGCTCGGCTCAACAAAGCGACGACGTGTCTAGCGCAGGTCGGCAGCCATAGAGCAACGTTGCTGGGCTGGTTTGACACCGGCTCGATGGTGAAGATCATATTGGAAAAGACTTTAAAATTAGCAGGATGTGTTTGGGAACAAAACACAATAACCCATACAAAACATCCTTCAAAAAGAATGTCCGAAATCCCGTTCAGAAAAAAGGTGAATTCGGGTCGGATTTGTTCTCGCGCAGAAAACAGATCCGAAAAGTGATGCACTAATCGGAAGGTTACCGGAGTTTGGACGGACGGATCAAGCTGAAATTTTGAGGGGTGGTAGATATTGGAATTCCGCAGCAGATGAACGGTTGGATCTTCCAAAGGACCTCCGAGCGGAGCTCTAGACTCGTCCAGATTCCCATCCAGATTTGACACGGCTCCGGTATATCGTAGATTGCCAGAGATTCCTCCATCGGAACTCGAATTTTTTTCCAGGGTTGTTGTAGACTCAATTCCGCACAACTCCACCGAAGCAATCATTAAAACAACATTTGAGGAGGCGGTGGCGGCGGATACAAGTTCGCTGTCCAGAAAAACAGCACGGACGCCTGAGGGCAATGTTGACGTTGAGCCCCCGAGCTTCATGGATGATTTCTCCATGATCTTGATAGAGATCGGAGTTGATGTTGATGAGGACCCTCATCTGAACATGATGATCGGAGGTAGGGCGTAGTCCTCAGTCAAGCCGAGGTGACCAGTCAAGCCGGTGACGAAGATGCTGACGTCGCAGTTAATCTGTAGACGAGCCATCGATCCTTTTGCCGATCACACAACGGAACTCTCAATGAAAGCAACATTGTCGGTGTCAAAACCGTCAGATCTCGGGTAGGGGGTCCCAAGCTATGTGTCATGGATCGATGGGTAACAGGAGACAGGGGACACGATGTTTACCCAGGTTCAGCCCTCTCTATGGAGGTAATACCCTACTTCCTGCTTGATTGATCTTGATGAATATAGGATTACAAGAGTTGATCTACCTCGAGATCATATGTTGTGGTCTAAACCTTAGAGGTATGATGAGTAATGTCATAATGATCTAGCTTATGTATCGACTAGCCTAGCCTCAGTTTATATAATGTACCAGAGGCCTAGGATAACAAGAGTCCTAGCCGAATACGTCGGTGGGGAGGAGTTCTTGTCTTGATCACCAAGTCTTGTGGAATCTTCCCTGTGTATGCATCAGCTTGTCCGAACTGGCCCATGAGTATACGGCCATGGGGGTCCTCGGCCCAATCTAACTGATCGGGAGACAACATGGTGAGTACCCCCTAGTCCAAGACACCGTCAATTACCGAGACACCTCTCCGGTCAATAACCAATAGCGGAACCTGGATGTTCATATTGGCTCCCACATATTCAACAAAGATCTTTATCGGTCGAACCGTTATGACAACATACATTATTCCCTTTGTCATCGGTATGTTACTTGCCTGAGATTCTATCGTCGGTATCTTCATACCTAGTTCAATCTTGTTACCGGAAAGTCTCTTTACTCGTTCCGTAATACATCATCCTGCAATTAACTCATTAGTAACTTTGCTTGCAAGGCTTCTTATGATGTCTATTACCGAGAGGGCCCAGAGATACCTCTTCGATACTCGGAGTGAAAAATCCTAATCTCGATCTATGGCAACCCAACAAACACCTTTGGATATACCTGTAGAGCATCTTTACAATCACCCAGTTATGTTGTGACGTTTGATAGCACACAAGGCATTCCTCTGGTATCCGGGAGTTGCATAATCTCATAGTCGAAGGAATATGTATTTGACATGAAGAAAGCAATAGAAATAAAACTGAACGATCATAATGCTAAGCTAAGAGATGAGTCTTGTCCATCACATCATTCTCCTAATGACGTGACCCCGTTCATCAAATGACAACACATGTCTATGGTTAGGAAACTTAACCATCTTTGATTAACGAGCTAGTCTAGTAGAGGCTTACTAGGGACACAGTTTTTTGTCTATGTATCCACACATGTATCAAGTTTCCGGTTAATACAATTCTAGCACGAATAATAAACATTTATCATGAATATGGAAATATAAAATAACAACTTTTATTGCCTCTAGGGCATAGTTCCTTCAGTCTCCCACTTGCACTAGAGTCAATAATCTAGTTCACATCACCATGTGATTTAACACCAATAGTTCACATCTTTATGTGATTAACACCCATAGTTCACATCGCCATGTGTCCAACACCCAAAGGGTTTACTAGAGTCAATAATCTAGTTCACATCACTATGTGATTAATACCCAAAGAGTACTAAGGTGTGATCATGTTTTGCTTGTGAGAGAAGTTTAGTCAACGCGTCTGCTACATTCAGATCTGTATGTATTTTGCAAATTTCTATGTCTACAATGCTCTTCATTGAGCTACTATAGCTAATTGCTCCCACTTTCAATATGTATCCAGATTGAGACTCAGAGTCATCTGGATCGGTGTAAAAGCTTGCATCGATGTAAGTCTTTACGACGAACTCTTTATCACCTCCATAATCGAGAAATATTCCTTAGTCCTCTAAGGATAATTTTGACCGCTGTCTAGTGATCTACTTTCGGATCACTATTGTACCCCTTGCCAAAATCATGGCAAGCTACACAACAGGATTGGTGAAGATATTGATGAAAGTGATGATGAAGATTCTCCCCCTAGATATGAATTGCCTGATGTGCCTGAGGGTTATGTTATGGATGAAGAAACTGCTAGAGAAATTTTTGCTTGCAAAGATAGATATGATCTTAAGAAACTGTTAGCTAAGCTGAAAGAAAAGTCTTTGAACGCTAGAATGAAATATGACCCTACTTTTGCTACTTCACCTATCTATATTTCTGATAAGGATTATGATTTCTTGCAGACAAAATACCTTTAGGATCTTTTCTATCTACCACTGACGACAGAGGCATATGAGGAATTTTTACAAATGGAGGACATTTGCATCTCGATGAGACAATCTGAATTCTTGGAATCTTTGGACACCTGGAGTTACATTTGGGGAAATGAAGTCTATTCATCTATCAAAGCGTATAAAGTTTTAATTGGACACAAGCAAACTCCTCCCCGCTTCAACTAGATTTGGCAAAGCTCATTTCAGCCAAAACACAAAGTATTCTTCTGGCAACTGCTACATGAAAGAGTTAACACAAGAAATCTACTTAGAAGAAAGAGCTTTGTATTGGAGGCATACAACTGTGCAGTTAGAGGATGTCAGCAGGAAGAAACACTACATCATCTATTCTAGGGATGTCCCTTTGTGCAACAATGCTGGGACTTTATTTATCCAACAAGGACACCAAACCTGTCAGTGTTAGAAGCATTTCAAGATCTCAAGGACAAAATAAACTACCCTTTTTACATGGGGATCATCATTCTTGGAGCATGGGCCATCTGGATAACCAGAAACAATATTTTTTTTGAAAGCATTACACCATCCTTCCAAGGATGGAAGTTCATCTTCCTGGAGGAACTCAAGCTTCTAAGGTTCAGAATGAAGAAAAAGCATGAGAGACAATTCACTGCTTGGCTTGATGCCCTGTTGTAATTTTTCCTTTCTTTTTGTAGCCTAGTTCTTTCCTTTTTCTCTTCTTTCCTTCTTTTCTTTTTCTTTTTTCCTTTCTTTTCTTTCCTTCTGTAGGCTTATCTCAAGCCTTTATGAATACTTGTTACTCTGCACTTTATTTATAAAAATTGCAGTGGGGTTTTACCCTACTATTTATAGTCAAAAAAAAGGATTATGATTTCTTTGTCGATCTTGAGTTAATTACTTTGGTTGAATCTGATCCTTTTTATGGCTATGAATCGGAAACTATTGTGGCACATCTTACTAAATTGAATGATATAGCCACCCTATTTACTCATGAGGAAAAAATCGTTATTACTATATCCTTAAGTTATTTCTGTTCTCATTAAAGGGTGATGCTAAGATATGGCTTAATTCTCTTGCTCCTGGTTGTGTGCGTAGTCCCCAGGATATGATTTACTACTTCTCTGCTAAATATTTCCCCGCTCATAAGAAACAAGCTGCCTTAAGGGAAATATATAATTTTGTGCAAATTGAAGAGGAGAGTCTCCCACAAGCTTGGGGGAGGCTTCTCCAATTACTTAATGCTTTGCCTGATCATCCTCTCAAGAAAAATGAAATACTTGATATCTTTTATAATGGACTAACCGGTGCTTCCAGAGACCACCTGGATAGTTGTGCTAGTTGTGTTTTTAGGGAAACAACTATTGAGCAAGCTAAATTGCTATTAAATAATATATTGAGCAATGATAATGATTGGACACTTCCCGAACCAACTCCTAAGCCAACTCCAAAGAAAAGGGGTATTCTATTTCTCAGTCCTGAAGATATGCAAGAGGCAAAGAAATCTATGAAAGAAAAAGGTATTAAAGCTGAAGATGATAAGAATTTACCACCTATTGAAGAAATACATGGTCTTGATAACCCGAAACAGGTAGTAAAGATGAATTCTCTCTATAGATTTGATGAAGGTGATATTCCTCGTTACAAGTCTGCTAGCCAGATAATTTTATTGTTAAACAAGAAAACTTCAATGCTTATGTTGGTAGACAATTGAAACGTAATGCTTATATGATTGAACACTTGAGTGATTATATGTCTAGAGTTAAAGGTGATCTTAAGATTATTAGCAAACATGCTTCTATGGTTACCACTCAAGTAGAACAAGTACTTAAGGCACAAGATGATTTGTTCAATGAATTAAAAAATAAGAATAACGATAATGCTGTTAGAGTTATGACTAGAGGTGGTAGAATGACCAAGGAACCTTTGTATCCTGAGGGCCACCCTAAGAGAGTTGAGCAAGATTCTTAGAGAACTAATGTTGATGCACCTAGTCCTTCTAAGAAGAACAAAAAGAAAAATGATAGGACTTTGCATGCTTCTAGTGAACCTGTTATAGACACACCTGAGAATCCCAATGATATTTCTATTTCTGATGCTGAAACACAATCTGGTAATGAACATGAACCTAGTGGTAATGTTAATGATGATGTTCATGTTGATGCTCAACCTAGTAATAATAATGATGTAGAAATTGAACCTACTGTTGGTCTTGATAACCCACATTCAAAGAATCAGCGTTATGATAAGAGAGATTTCGTTGCTAGGAAGCACGGTAAAGAAAGAGAACCATGGGTTCAGAAACCCATGCCTTTTCCTCCTAAACCATCCAAGAAAAAGGATGATGAGGATTTTGAGCGCTTTGCTAAAATGATTAGACCTATCTTTTGCGTATGCGTTTGACTGAAATGCTTAAAATGAACCCTTACGCTAAGTATATGAAAGATATTGTTACAAATAAAAGAAAGATACCGAAAGCTGAAATTTTTACCATGCTTGCCAATTATACTTTTAAAGCTAGAATACCAAAGAAACTAGGAGATCCAGGAGTACCAACTATACCATGCTCCATTAAAAGAAACTATGTTAAAACTGCTTTATGTGATCTTGAAGCCAGTGTTAGTGTCATGCCTCTCTCTTTATATAATAGACTTGATTTGAATAAGTTGACACCTACTGAAATCTCTTTGCAAATGGCCGATAAATCAACTGCTATACCCGTCGGTATTTGTGAGGATGTACCTGTTGTGGTTGCAAACGTTACTATTTTAACGGACTTTGTTATTCTTGATATTCCCGAGGACGACAGTATGTCGATCATCCTTGGTAGACCTTTTCTAAACACTGCAGGGGTTGTTATTGATTGCAACAAAGGCAATGACACTTTTGATGTTAGGCAATGAGCATACAGTACACTTTCCGAGGAAACAACCTCAAGTTCATAGTATAAATTCTATTGGAAAAATTTCAACGATTACTATTGGAGGTTTTGAATTCTCTCTTCCTACTGTCAAAAAGAAATATGATATGCTTATTGTTGGGGACATGCATATCCCCGTTGAGATAACCTTGTGTTATTCGAAAATTCTCCGGTTTTATGTTATTCGGAAGAAGTTTGTTAACAAGACTTGATCAACCTTGTTAGTGGATTCCTCTTGATGAGCATGAAATGAATGAAGTGAGAAAGCACAACTCTCTGTACCTTATTTTTACTTTCTGTTATTTAGATTAAATAAAGCAAAAATATTATTTTTTGTCTGTTTTCTGAGTTATCCATGCAATAAAAAATACCCCGAAAATAGAAGTTCTCCAAATGTCCTGAAAATGAAGTATGGTTTTCTATAGAATATTTAAGAATTTCTGGCACTGAGAACACACCAGGGTGACCCACCATTTGGCCACGAGGGCACAGGGCGCACCCACCCCCTGGGGCGCGCCCCCCTGCCTCGTGGTCCCCACGTGGACCCCCTCCACTTATTCCAGCACCCACTCACTTCGTCTTCCTCCAGAAAAAATCCTCCCATAGCTCAAACCCGTGTTCTAGCTCATCTTGCTGCCATTTTCGATCTCGTTGCTGAAAGCTCCATTCACAAAACTGTTTTGGGGGATTGTTCTTCGGTATGTGACTCCTCTAATGGTCCAATTAGTTTTTGTTCTAGTGCTTTATTTATTACAAATTTTTGCTGCTGAGGTGCCCTGTTCTTGAGCTTGCATGTCAAATTTATATGGTCCAAAGTAGTTTTAATGCATGATATAGCCTCTAGGCACTTGTGGGAGTAGTTGCTATCAATCTTGTTGAGTTTGGTTCAATTTTATTTTGAGTCACTAAAAATTTCAGAAATTTTTCAAAGAAAGAAAATGATGAAGAGATTGTTGAGGGGCTCCTCGAGCCAAAGCTCGAAGGATAAGCAGAATGAGGAGAATAAAAAGCCCAAATACAATCTTCCTCGCACTGCAGAGGTCCGGCCATGTGAATGGCCTTGTGATGCGTTCTTGAAGGCCGCCGGAATTTACGACGACTTTTATTATTTGGCTAATAATGCAGGCCTCACCGACTTCCTCCACGACCAGCGTGAGCAGTATCTCCTACTCACTAATATTTTTGTGCAATTTTTTTACTTCCATGCTAAGAAATCACCACCTTCAGTGGAGTTTCACTTATATGATGAGGTTAAGGAGATGTCACTCTATGATTTTTGTTTGGTTTGCAAGTTACCCTTTATGGACAGCATCGAGGAACCACATCCTAGCGATGTGGATGGATTTATTGATAGAATTGTTGTAGGAGAAACACGGAAAGTTTCAGATGCAAGAACTACTAGTATACATTTTCCTGTTCTACGTTACTTTGCGGTATTTGCTAGTAGATGCTTAATTGGTCACGGGAACAGCGGAAACCTTAGTGCTCTTGACCTTGTTATTTTGCACCATGCTTTGTTTCGTGATACAACCTTCAGTTTAGGCGCCATTGTTGCTAAACGGTTAGGTCTGAACCGTACAAAGGGCCCCGTCTTTGGAGGTATCTTTGCATCATGCCTTGCTAAACACTTTGAGATACCTATTAGGCATCATGAGAAAGAGGAAAAGTTGCTGCCCAGTATTTTTCTAGACTATAAGAGTATGGTAGCACATGACTTTATTGTTAAAAATAAGAAGAAGATGCTTAAGTATAACTTGATATTTGATAAAACTCACTATGAGACTATTACCTTGCCTGCACCCTCTTTGTTTAACATACTTTCAGGCACGTACCTCATCTTGCCCGAGGCCATTTATGCATACTGGAATCCGACACAAGTTCCAGAGCCTGAGCCGGAGCCACCACTTGACCCCTATCGACAGTCTATTTATCAGTGGGATCCGGAGGAGATCGCCAACCAGTGGCACCCCGAGGACCCTCCTTAGTACATCGGATAGAGTAGCTTCAATCCATGGGCATAGACCAACTTAGGCCAAAAGCCTAAGCTCGGGGGAGTACGTATTTCTCACCGACATTGCATTCATGTTCACACACTCATGCTAGTTGTTGGTGCTCATACTTTTTCATTGTACTATCCATGCTAGTTTATTTCTTTTCTTGCTTTCTTTTTGTGTGTTTGAAAAACCTTAAGAAAAACAAAAAAAATTAGTTGTAGCCTTTAGCTAGTTTACTTTCCATGCTTGTAGTGATAATATTAAAAGAAAACCCAAAAATATTTCTCGTTCTTCTGTTGCTTGTTGGGAGCTTTCCCGTGTAAATAGTTTTATTACTTTTCTTTTCTTTCGGGGTCGAGAGGAGAAGACCACGATGAAAATGTTGAGTGGCTCTCATATGCATTATTGTTGATCTAACCAAGAGCCCATATTACCTTGTCTTCTCCTTTGTATTAAATGCTTGCAGATTCCATCTTATTCCAATGCACGTGCACTATTATTATTATCCACACCGTTCGGTCATGCGAGTGAAAGGCAATAATGACGATATATGATGGACTGATTGAGATGAGAGAAGCTAGTATGGACTCGACCTATCTTATTTTTGTAAATATGATTAGTTTATCATTTCTGATTCAGCCTATTATGAATGAAACATGTTTGCAATGACAATTAGAGATTATAGTTGCTCATGCCATGCTTAATTAGCTAGGAGCTTATAATGGTTTACCTTGCGTGCCAACATGCTATTAAAATGGTTGTGATGTGGTATGATAGGGTGGTATCCTCCTTTGAATGATTCGAGTGGCTTGACTTGGCACATGTTCACACATATAGTTGAAACAAAATCAACATAGCCTCCACGATATTTATGTTCATGGTGATTTATATCCTACTCATGCTTCCACTCATTGTTGATTAATCTTAATGCATGTTCATGACTGTTGTCGCTCTCTAGTTGGTCGCTTCCCAGTCTCTTTCTAGCCTTCACTTGTACTAAGCAGGAATACTGCTTGTGCATCCACTTCCATAAACCCCAAAGTTATTCCATATGAGTCCACCATACCTTCCTATATGCAGTATTTACCTGTTGTTCCAAGTAAATTTGGATGTGCCAAACTCTAAACCTTCAAATGAAATTCTGTTTTGTATGCTCGAATAGCTCATGTATCAACTCGGGTTGTCTATATATTCCATGCTAGGTGGGTTATTCTCACGATGAGTGGACTCCGCTCATCATTCACGAGAAAATGGCCGGTAACCGGGATGCCCAGTCCCATGCTCAAATCATATCAAAATAAATGCAAAAAAACTCCCCCATTGTTAGTTGGACGACACCCGTTGTTTCGGGCCAGCCATGGATTGATGTTCGTTGGTGGTGGGGGAGCATAAACTTTACCATTCTGTTTCGGAACCGCCTATAATGTATGTAGCATGCAAGATGTCGAGATCTCTTGATTGTTATGTTGACAATGAAAGTATGCCACTCAAAATATTATTTATCTCTGTTTCAAAACTCGAGCTCTGGCACCTTTGCAAATCCCTGCTTCCCTCTGTGAAGGGCCTATCTATTTACTTTTATGTTGAGTCATCATCCTCTTATTAAAAAGCACGAGTTGGAGAGCACCGCCGTCATTTGCATGCATTGCTATTAATTTACATTGAGTATGACTGTGACTGGATCTCTTTTTCCATGAATTACAATGTCTAGTCAGTCCTTGATCTTCAGGGGTGCTCTGCATTTATTGTTTGTGGTCTTAGAAAAGGCTAGCAAGATACCATCTTGTTATATCATATTATGATTGTTTTGAGAAAGTGTTGTCATCCAATATTTATTACTATTGCTCGCTAGTTGCTTATGCCATTGATATGAGTAAATGTGAGACCTAAATGTTATTGTGAATATGGTTAGTTCATAATCTTTGCTAAAAACTTGAATGCTGGCTTTACATATTTGCAACAACAAGATCAAACAGAGTTTGTAAAAGTTTTTCTTTATCACTTTCAGTTTGTCAACTGAATTGCTTGAGGACAAGCAAAGGTTTAAGCTTGGGGGAGTTGACACGTCTCCAATGTATCTACTTTTCCAAACACTTTTGCCCTTGTTTTGCACTCTAACTTGCATGATTTGAATGGAACTAACCCAGACTAACGCTGTTTTGAGCAGAACTGCCATGGTGTTATTTTTGTGCAGAAATAAAAGTTCTCGGAATGACATGAAAATCCACGGAGACACGTTTTGGAATTAATAAACCATATTGGCGAAAGAATCAGCATCAGGGGGCCCACACCCTATCGACGAGGGTGCAGCCCCCCCCCCCACTCGGGGCACGCCCCCTGCCTCATGGCCCCCTGGGACTCCACCGACCTCAACCCCAACTCCATATATTCACTTTCAGGGAGAAAAAAACAGAGAGAAGGATTCATCGCGTTTTACGATATGGAGCTGCCGCTAAGCCCTAATCTTCCTCAGGAGGGCTGATCTGGAGTCCGTTCGGGGCTCTGGAGAGGGGAATCTGTCGCCATCGTCATCATCAACCATCCTCCATCACCAATTTCATGATGCTCACCGCCGTGCGTAAGTAATCCCATCGTAGGCTTGCTGGACGGTGATGGGTTGGATGTGATTTACCATGTAATTGAGTTAGTTTTGTTAGGGTTTGATCCCTAGTATCCATTAATTCTAAGATTGATGTTGCTATGACTTTGCCATGGTTAATGCTTGTCACTAGGGCATGAGTGCCATGATTTCAGATCTGAACCTATTATGTTTTCATGAATATATGTGAGTTCTTGATCCTATCTTGCAAGTCAATAGTCACCTACTATGTGTTATGATCCGGCAACCCCGAAGTGACAATAATCGGGACCACTTCCGGTGATGACCATAGTTTGAGGAGTTCATGTATTCACTAAGTGTTAATGCTTTGGTTCGGTACTCTATTAAAAGGAGGCCTTAATATCCCTTAGTTTCCAATAGGACCCCGCTGCCATGGGAGGGTAGGACAGAAGATGTCATGCTAGTTCTTTTCCATCAGCACGTATGACTATATTCGGAATACATGCCTACATTACATTGATGAACTGGAGCTAGTTCTTTGTCACCCTAGGTTATAACTGTTGCATGATGAATTGCATCCGACATAATTATCCATCACTGATCCATTGCCTACAAGCTTTTCAGATATTGATCTTTGCTTAGTTACTTTTCTGTTCTCACTGTTACGATTGCTACAAAACTGCTACTGTTACTTTTGCCACTGTTACCATTACTTCCATACTACTTTGCTACTAAATACTTTGCTGCAGATATTAAGTCTTTCGGGTGTGGTTGAATTGACAACTCAGCTGCTAATACTTGAGAATATTCTTTGGCTCCCCTTGTGTCGAATCAATAAATTTGGGTTGAATACTCTACCCTCGAAAACTGTTGCGATCCCCTATACTTGTTTGTTATCAACCACCTTGGGTGGCACGCGTTCTTGGTGTGAAGGTGCTGGGAGCGCACACACCTCTCATTGGGGCCGCCGCACCACTTGGTAGTTTTCTTCGTTGCGCGCTGGTGCCCTGCGCGACAGGTCGCGCTGGGGGGCCTCGCGCCTTGGCTCGGGGATGACATAATGCTAGAGAGGAGGAGGAGGCGCATTGTGGGTGTAAAACCCCTGTGTAATGATGCTACAGTAACCCTTGGGGTTAAGTTATTCTTTTTGCTAAACAAGTGTTTGATCATCATTGTCTAATACCGCTTTCAAATTCCAGTTGAATTCAATTTCAAATTATGAGTGAATATCAAAATTGCTCAAACATGAAAACTAAAATGTTCATCATGGGGCAAATAAGACATAACAAATATTGGTGGTGAAACAACATTTTTTGCAAATTGTTTAAGTCGCCTAAACTACTTAAAACAGTGACCTAAGCAATAAATTAAATGCCTTTTTAATTTATAAAAATTGCATACTGTTTCAAAAGCCTCACAATATTTTTGTGGCAGTGCCAACTATTGCAATATAATTATGTGGCCAAGTCCCACATTTTCAGAATCCTTTTGGCAGCTCAAATATTGCGAAGCAATTTCTGTAAAAAGAAAAGAGCAAAAGTATATGAAAAAGGGGAAATGAGAAAGAGGCCCCCTACCCCTACTGGGCCTTAACCCACCCCAGCTGGCCGGTCCAGCCAACCCCCCGGGTCATCTTCCTTGTTTGACCGACCCGGTCGCTACAGGGGTGCGGTTGCCCCGGACCGCCTCGCCGTCGATGATGAGGGAGGGGATAAGAGCACCCCCTCCGGCTCCTCGAGTCCTCCCCCACCTACCTCCACCCACTCCCCGATTCCACTCGCCCCACTCTGCCCCTCCTCCCTCGCTCTCTCCCCCTCGATTTCATCGGGGCCCGAGCCCCATTGCCGCCGTGCCTTGCCCGTGCCGCGGCCACAGCTGCCGCCTCGCTCCGCCAACTTCTCGAGGAGCTCCGTCATCATCCTCTCCATCGACCCACGGCCTCAGCTAGAGCTGGGGAGCACCGAAGCGCTGGATCCCTTTCGTCCACATCTCCAGTCGCCACCGCCCTTCTTCGCCTCTGGCGCCGCCTCTGCTGCTACTAAACCTTCGAGGGCCACCATGTGTCCCGCAAGGTGAGCCCCTATTCCTCTCCCATCTCTTTGTTCCCTCCCGCGCGCCCTCTAGCTACCCCTACCGCTACGGCCGAACCCATCGCCGTGTGAGCTCATCGCCGGCATGGCCACTGTGACCTTTTGGTCCCGTGCGTTCCCCTGTTGCATTCGCCGCATCATGTAGATGTCGTAGACGCCTCGTGCTGCTCGTTTAGTGCATCATAACTCCGAACCCGACGACGGCTGAACTCCGGCGTCCGCCTCGCTGCTCGCCGCCGTCATTTTAGTCCATCTCAGCCGTGCTAGTGCCATCGCTGGATGCGCCATCTCGTGCGCGTTCGAACGTGGCCATCCGCGTCCAAAATGATGGCCTGTGGCCATTTTCCGGTGGATCCCGATGCACGCCGCCGCTGGAAATGGTCGCCGGCATTGCTTCGGCTGCCACGCTGACCTGGCACCGGTGGGTCCCGCCCTGTGCCACTGACTGTGGGCCCCGCGGGCCCCCTTTGACCCCATTGACTTGGGTCAATGCTGACTGGGCGCCCCTATGACTATGACATGCGGGGCCCACTCCATTAAACTGTTTAAAATAAATAGATAATTAGGTAATTAATTAATTTAGTTAATTAAATGGCTACGCACCCACTGACAGTAGGCCCCACACGATTATTAGTCTAATTAGATTAAACTAAACCCACTGTTAGTGGGTCCCACTGTACCCACTTGTCTGGTTTGACTGGTCAGCCGATCTGTTGACCTGCTGATGTCAGCATTGCATCATGCTGATGTCATAATTCCCTTTTCTGTTAAATAAGTAAATTTGAGAAAATGCTAAATCTTTGAAAATTCGTAGAAAATAAACCGTAGCTGGATTGAAAAACTTTGTACATGAAAGTTGCTCGGAACGACGAGACAAATCTGATCATGTCGTCTGTTTCCATGTCGGAACCCCCTACGCAGGTGAACTCGTAACTTTTAGCCCGTTTTCGGTAGATGAATAGTACATATGTATCGGTTAATAAATCAAACTTAAAACCTAAGATAACTAATATGACTTAGACATATCTTTAGGCACCCCTGCATTGCACGTTAGCATAGCATACTATGTGTTGGATATGATTACTGTGTATTTATCTGTTTCTTCCCCTTCTTCTCTCCGGTAGACCCCGAGACCGATGTTGTCCCTGTGATCGACTACGTCACCGACGACACCACTGACGACCCTGCCTTTGCCGCTGAGCAACCAGGCAAGCACCCCCCTTTGAACATTCCGATATCGCCTATTCTCTTCTCTCTTATGCTTGCATTAGAAATTACTACTGCTACTGCTTTACCTATTCTGATGCATAGCCTGGTCTTGTAACCTGCTATTGTTACCTACCTATTTATCCTAAACTGCTTAGTATAGGCTGGTTAGAGACCCATCAGAGACCCCATGTTGATCCAACTGCCCCGCTGGATTATCAGAAGACCCGATCAATGGGATTGAAGACCAGGCCCCGTCACCGCAACGTTACTATCGAGCGTCGAGGGTGATACCTCTTTAGCACTGCTGATTCTAACTCTGTGGAGTAGTTACCAGGTCGCGGTTATCGAGGGTGATTCCTCCTTTTCCACTTCCGATAACGACGCTATCGTGCAACACCTCAAGTGTGAACCTCGAGGGTGATTTCCTCTTACGTTCACCTTGATGTTTACATCAGGTGGGAATACAACGAGGGAGATGCCTCGGGTTCATTCTTGATGTGGTAGCCACACGGATTGCCTTTACATTACTATTGTTACTGATTAAAGTGGATAAAGACGGGTCGGCCCTGAGGGGTACCTGAGACCGCTGCCACCGTCGACGACTACTACTACCCCGAGGGTGCCTACTACCAAGTGATGGACACTGACGACCAGGAGTAGTTAGGAGGCTCCCAGGCAGGAGGCCTTGCCTTTTCGATCGTTGTTACTTTTGTGCTAGCCTTCTTAAGGCAGACTTGTTTAACTCATGTCTGTACTCAGATATTGTTGCTTCCGCTGACTCATTTGTATTGGAGCTTATGTATTCGAGCCCTTGAGCCCCCTGGCTTGTAATATAAAGCTTGTATTATTTTAATTTGTGTCTAGAGTTGTGTTGTGATATCTTCCCGTGAGTCCCTGATCTTGATCGTACACATTTGCGTGTATGATTACTGTACGATTGAATCGGGGGCGTCACAAGTTGGTATCAGAGTCGACTGCCTGTGGCTAGCCCCATGTCCAACTCCTTGGCCGAAGTTGAGTCTAGTCACTACAAAACTTTTACTAACATGGCTGTGTGTCTTACGGGCCCACGTCGCCATTGGATGGTATTAGGATCTTTTACTCCTCGTCTATACTCTGGGACTCTGTTCTCTCTTCAACTCGGGTTAAACGAATTTACTAACTCTAACATTAGGATCCCGTGACCACATTCACCCCAAAGTTGGATTAGCCATAGTTACTCCTTAGAATAGCATCTTGAATAGTACACACACTGTCGTGTTGACTACTATGTGGTATCCATCGTACGTCTTTCATTATGCATGTTTCATCATGATTGATCCTTTATCTTTACAATTGCTCGATGCTGAACTACCCCTGTTACATGTTAGCAGGATGGTTAGACCCGCTGGTCGTGGCTGTGGTGCCAATGATCCACCACCACCCGAATTCTTGGCCGGAATGATACAACGGTTTGAGCTGAACTGCTAGTTCATGGAAGGAATGATGGCTCAGTTTCCTCGTCCGGATATGAATCAGCAGCCAGGCCCAGTAACTCTATAGGACTTCATGCGCCTCAACCCGACCATCTACCGTAGCTCAACTCAGCCCCTTGATGTTGATGACTGGCTCTACGACATCATGTATGAAATGGAGTCTGCTAGTGTTGCCCCTGCCAGCTATGTCACCTTCGCCTCCTTCTTCCTCAAGGGCCCCGCCGCTCAATGGTAGGACAGCCACAGGTGTACCCTAGCTACTAGAACGGTCATCACTTGGCCGAATTTCCATGCTGCCTTCCGTGCCCACTTCATTCCTTAGGGAATCATGGACAGGAAGAAGCGCGAGTTCCGTAACCTCACCCAAGGCAACAAGTCAGTTGATGCTTATTAGTGAGAATTTCTAGAATTGTCATGTTATGCTGAAGAAGACATTGAAACTGATGCTCGTAGGCAAGAAAAGTTTCGTGATGGACTTCACCCTGATATCAAGCTAGCACTGCTCGTTCATGACTTTGCCGACTTCGCCACCTTGGTGAACAAGGCTATTCAGGTTGAGACTGGTCTTCAGGAACACCAGGGATCCCTCAGGCACAGCCGTGACGTTGGCTCATCTTCGGGCCCATCAGCACAGAAGCGTCGGATATGGATTCCCCACAGCATGTATCGTCCAACTACACCTGCACCAAGACAGTCCTATGCTGCACCTCATCTGCCTCCTCCACCGGAGAAGCAGCCTCTTCGAGCTGTACCACCCCAAGCTCCTACTCCTAATCCCAATGATGGTCTGTGCTTCAAGTGTGGCCTTCCAGGTCACCGCTCCAGGAACTGTCCTCAGAATCAGAATCAACTAGCTCATCCTGTCGCTGGTCGTGGTAACAATCAGCCCCGCAGTAACAATGCCAGTCGTGGTCAGGCTAACAACATTGATCTTAATGAAGCTCAAAACCAGCCTACTACTGTGATAGGTACTCTTCTCGTTAATTCCATACCGGCTTATGTTTTATTCGATTCAGGAGCATCGCATTCATTTATGTCAGAAAATTTTGCATACGCACACGACACTCATTGCGACCCCATGAACACTCCAATAGTGGTACGCACCCGTGCGGGCTGATGTCAAACTACCATGATTTGTCGCGATGTTCCCGTTGAGATTGAAGGATTGGAATTCCTTGTTTCACCCATTATTTTGGAGTCTTCCAATATTGACCTCATTCTGGGAATGGAATGGTTGAAAGCACATACTGCCTCTATCGTTTGCGCCACCAAAGTCGTTCATCTACTACATCCTTCTGATCAGAAAGTAAGCTACCATGCTCAAATTATTCAAAATGCTGAAGCACGGCTTTATGCCTTGAATGTGTTGAACGCAACACCTCTTGTGGGAATTTAAAAGATTCTAGTCGTTCACGACTTCCTGAACGTTTTTCCATAAGAACTTCCAAGAATACCCCCTGCTCGGGCTGTCAAGTTCGCCATCGATTTGAAACCAGGCACCGTTCCTATCGCCAAACGACCCTACAAGATGCCACCTCATGAACTCCTTGAGCTTAAGGAGAATCAACAAATCTACTCACGGTGGTTTCATCCATCCAAGTTCCTCTGCTTGGGGAGCACCTTCTTTCTATGTGAAGAAGAAGGATGGAACGAATCATTTGGTCCAAGACTATCGCCCTATCAACCAAGCAACTATTCAGAACAAGTATCCCCTCCCTCGGATCAATGATCTGTATGATCAACTGGCTGGTTCGTCGGTATTCTCTAAACTTGACCTGAGGTTGGGTTATCACCAGATCTGTGTCCGTGAAGAGGATATTCCCAAGACCGCATTCGTCACTCGTTATGGTTCTTACGAGAACACCGTTATGTCTTTCGGCTTGACGAATGCTCCAGCTACATTCTCTCGTCTGATGAACTATATATTCATGGAATACCTCGACAAGTTCGTCGTGGTTTATCTGGATGATATCCTTGTTTATTCCAAGAACAAAGAACAACATGTTGAGCATCTTCATCTTGTTCTAGAGAAGCTTTGAGAACATGAGCTTTATGCCAAGTATTCCAAGTGCGTATTCTGGCTACCCGAAGTCACCTACCTTGCTCATGTAATCTCCTAGAAGAAATAATAAAGCTCTTGACTGAGCTCATCGACACGAAGCTGATCAGGGGATCAATTTCATTATCGGGGACAAGGGGGCTAGCAGGGGTTATTAGAACGTGATGACTAGTTAGCCACACCTGCCAAAAAAGAATAGGCACAAAATATTGCTCTCAAAAATAAAAGCCACAATATATTTGAACACGCTTGCCCTGTACTAACCATTTTAAGGTGTTATTAGGGCAACTCTAGCAGATCCGCTATATCCGCATAGCCCACAAAATAACCGCTGATATATTGTATAGAGCTGAAAAAACGTTCTGAACAAGTACTGTGTATCGGCCCGTCCCATAATTATTTTTACGGAGAGCTCTAAAAAATGGCCCCTCGCCCTCAAATCTCTCGTTTTGCCCCTCCTTCCTTGTGGTTCCCTCTATACCGCGCGTGACTTGGCTGGAGGAAATTTCCGCGCGCGCCCGCCGTCTCCGCCTCAAATCTCCGGCGAATTTTGCTTCCTCCGTCTACCTCCGACCACCCCACGCCATGGAGAGCTTCGGTCGGCCTCGCCCACGTCTTCTCCTCCAGATTGGAGTTCAGGGGTGCCCATTTCTTGCTAGGGGTGGGCAACAGCCGACATCGCCATGGATCCCGCCGGTAGCTTCGTGGGGTGCTGCATTGTGGGAGGATCCGGGTGCTCCGGCCACGATTGAGTAGTCGTCGTCCGCGCGAGCTGTAGGTGTGCGAGAGGAAGTAGGGGGCAGAGGCAGCGGCGGAGTTCGGTTCGGCTGGAAGTGGAGAAGAATGGGGTTGCAGCAATGGAGGAGAAGGGGCTACCGCTTTGCTTCCGCCGGATTTGATCATGTGAAAGGTAAGATTTAGAGCATTTTCTTTCAATTTTTAATTAGGTCAGCGAGCGATTTTATACGAAATCATTAATTTATTTTGGTAGATGGATGGTTGGAGTTCATCCTCGGCGTCAAAGTCGGATGATTATGACATTGAGGAGATGCTTTTTGACGATGATGCCGAGCACCTCCTCTTTTAGCATCGCGTCCACAAATTTGAAGTCGGTAAGAAGAAGAAGCGTCTCAGGTCGACAATGGCCGCCTTTGCATTCTATGCAAATGAGCTCTCGACCATAATATGTTCACGAAAGAGTATTTTGCTGAGGTACCTCCGAGCTCCCAATGACGAGGACACAGAAAAATTGATGACAATGAACATAGCAAGAGGACCGATGGGTATGCTTAGGAGTGTGGATTGCATGCATTGGAGGTGAAAGAACTGCCCAAAGGCTTGGGCTGAGCAGTACATCGGCCATCAATGTAAACCCACTATTTGTGCTTGAAGTCATGGCTTCACATGCCATGTGGATTTGGCATTGCTTTTCCCGGGGTCTCTCAATGATGTCAATGTATTGCATAGATCATATCTTTTTGCGCATCTAGCTAGTGGAAGAGCTCTGTATTGTAACTACACTGTCAATGGACATGATTATTCCATGGGGTGTTATCTTTCCTACGGTATTTATTCTTCGCCGGCGACATTTGTGAAGACAATTAGTAAGCCAGTAGGCAAAAAACAAACTATTTTTGCCCAAGCACAAGAAGCATGCTGAAACGATATTGAGAGGGCATTTGGTGTGTTGCAAGCTCGGTTTACCATGCTTGCTACTGGGATAAGAGATCCCTCTCAATTATCATGACTACATGTGTAACTCTACACAACATGATCATCGAGGATGAGGGGGATTTGAACTTAGAGTATTTCTATGACAATATTGGTAGCCATGTCAAGCCTACCAGAAAGCCAGGTGACATCACTTCATTTTTTGAAACCTACCGGCAGATTGAAGACCATAACACACACCGGTAGCTTCACAATCATCTCATTAAGCACCATTGGCAACTGCATGGCAAATAGACTTCCATTTTCTTAATTTGGTCTATTTGTGTTTGTGTGTGATTTGAACAATTCTTTTAATTTCAGACCATTTGTTATTCAGATTTGAACATTTGTTGTATTTGAGAGGATTATTGTATTGTATGATGTTAAAACATTAATATGTTCGATATGTAATGTTGTTTTATTTGAATTATATTGTTTAAAATCATGATTTGCGGTAGGCGGAACATATGCCGCAAACCCGTACTTGTTGCGGTATAGTTTTGCGGCATCAGCTCCGCCCGACGCCGCGCGGTACCACAAATCCATTTTAGGGGAGCCCTAAGGTGCTTTTTGTGGTCGGAATTATGCCGACATGTTAGAGTTAGTTTTAGTACGTGCTAACTAATTAAGCACAACATATTTTTTAAGATTAACCACAACATCATTTTTTCCCTATCAACATCACTTCCCCAACCGCCCAAGAGAGGCGAAGGAGGAGGAGAAACCGCCGCCCCTCCCTCTGTCAATGAAGCTGTTGGTCCTTGCCTCCATTTGCCGCTTCGACGGCGGCTGGGGTGGGGACCTTGGTGATTTGGCTCTAGCAGGTAGTCAGGGTTGGCATCGTTTTCTGGTGTTAGGGTCTAGGTTTGTTGGGGCGGCGCACAAATGGTGGCGGCGGTGCATCGTTCAGTAAAGTCTCCTCGGTTTCAGTCCCATCTCGGCGGCGACATCGAGAAGCTTGTGGGGGTGGTGTGGAAATGGAGTATTTGTTTTGGCTGTGGGGATCTCCGGATCATCAAGGAGCTTCATCGACATGTATTCTTCTTCGTCTCCAGGACAGGTGTGGTCTTCTAGACCCGTTCGACGACTTCTCCTCTGCAACCAACAACGTCAGGCCGGCTCAAGGTGGAGCAGCGGCGGCGACGCGCCATCGACACATTCTGGAGGTTGAAGACGAAGATTTCGTTGTAATTTTTGTTTTCGTTGAGGTGCTTTATACTGTTCGATGTTTCTTTTAATTCTAGAGTCCTTTTAGCAAAAAAAAAACACAACATGTTTGATTACACGTACATCCTCCCCGGGAGCTCCTTTTTTTAACACTCCCGGGAGCTCCTGTTTGACGCTCGCTCGTTCTGTCAAAAAGTGTAGCAAACGCACATGCGTGCTCCCTATTAGACTGGTCCATGTAGGCAGCAATGCAGAGTAGAGCGCCAGTTCACTTTAGGAAGCGCTCACCGCCCCCCCCCCCCCCCCCCCCCAAAAAAAAGGTAAACTGTAACGCGAAGCTTCACTGTAGCAAGAACGTTCACGGTAGTGACCCAACACTGTACCAACCGGTTTTTAGTCAGTTTTCAAATTTAGAACATTTAAAAAATATGCATATATTTTTTGAAAGCACGATTATTTTCTGAAATTTCAACACCTTTTCTGAAAATATGCTTTTTAAACAGGAACATTTTCAATTTTTAAACAAATTCTGAAAAAGAGAATGTTTTAAACAATCAGGAAAAACTGGAAACACACTTCTTAAAAAACTACCAAACATTTACTGAATTTGTGATAATTTTTTTTACATGCCACAATTTTAAAAATTCCAAGAAAAAAGAAAAGATGGATATTATTTTTAAACCAAAACATTTCTTGAAATTCCCCAACATTTTACGAAAACACGAATATTCTTAGTTTGTGAAAAAAAATTAAAGTTGTATCATTTTTAAAATTTGGAAACATTATTTGAAAACACGAACATTTTTTGAAAATCCCAAAAAACGAAAACTTGAACATTTCTTGAAAATGCAAATGGGAATATTTTAGAAATTCTAATAAATATTTGAAAATACAAACGTTTTTAGAAAATCCCAAACGATTTTTACACCATGATTTTTTTAATTCAAAAAATGAAAATTTGAACATTTTAAAAAGAAGTTTGTCAAAAATAAAAATAAAACCAATGGAACAAAACAAAAAAAAAGTCATGAAAAAAACAATGTAGGAAAAAAGATAATTTGAACAACAACTTTATAGAAGGTTTCGAAAACCGGAACCCTCTAGAACGTTCTCAAAACCGAGATTTTGTGTCACATCTAACATGGGCTGGCCTAGCTGGCTAGAACTGTTCGAATCCCTGACAATTTAACATAAAGCACGTCAAATAGGGATTGCCAAAGCCCTATGTGGGGCCTTAAGCGTCGGTTAGAGTGTCTACAATCTGACTAAGTAAATTTGGCCTCTCAAATGTCTACGCGCGTATCTGGTTTGAGCCACAATTCATCCATGTATGCAGTCATGACCCGCACTTTTGTCTTTATATGTCCAACCATATGCATTGGTGGGGATAAAAAAAGGAAAAATCGAGATAGAGAAAAGATGGTCTGCGATGGGCCAAATCCTATGTGGCAACTGACCACATGACCGGGCGCTCCTTCTATTGCCCCCATATATGAGCTGAATATGAGGGTTGCGGATAGTCCGGACATATGAGAACAAATTGAGGTAGGATCAGGTTGGGTCGGCTTCTTTCTTGTCTCTTATGTCAGGTTAGTGACCAGGGCGTCCACCTAGTCAATTTGAAGAGCCCCGTTGTAGATGCTTTTATAGTTCTTTGGGCAACAAGCGCACACACTGCCTCCACCTTGAGCTTGGCCCATTT
The DNA here is from genome assembly GCA_963921465.1 of Triticum timopheevii. Lineage (NCBI taxonomy): Eukaryota > Viridiplantae > Streptophyta > Magnoliopsida > Poales > Poaceae > Triticum > Triticum timopheevii. The sequence goes on along the minus strand of OY997264.1, from coordinate 168,524,773 downwards.
TATTTCTTTTCTTTACTACCGCAAATTTGCCTCAATCTGCAACGCACACGTCCTACGTGAATGGGCTACCCATGTAAGCGGTCATTGTTTGTTTTGTTTCGAAATGTTCGCAGTCGGTTTGGTAAAGCTTCTAGAAGCCTATGACAATTTTTATTTCATTTTTTATTATTTTTTTATTTTTTTGCTTTCACAAACTTTTTTAAAGAAGTGTGGAATTTAAAAAATCCAGGAACTTTTTGAAATCCATGATTTTTCTAAATGCATGAACTTTATTCAAATTCATGAACTTTTTTCAATTCGTGACCTTTTCAAGTTCGTGAACTTTTTTAAACCAGTGAATTTTTCTTCAATTTTTTAACATTTTTAAATTCTTGATCTTTCATTTTTTTTAGTTTTTTCAAAAATTCAACGGTCAATGGTGGACCGGTCAAACGCGACCGATCAACTACGAACCGAGCGACCAGGAACCTGGAGAACCGACATATCGTAAGCGATCTGTTCGCCTTGTTGTTTGGCCGTCCCATGGAGCTTGGCACATGAGTGATGGCTTCTTTGACTGACATAGGAAGGCGGTGAGGAGGAACTCTATAGGGATTGCCTCTCTCCTCCCAACCACTGAAGAGAAAAGCCCATTGCTACTCCTGGTCCTCACGCAACTCTCGCATTCCCAAGATTACCGTCTAACCCTGCAAACACTATGTATGACCTATGAGAGCTCCTTCACAATTCCTATATGACTCTCCATGCGGTAGATTACCGCTGAATCGCACAAACATGGAGCTAGAGATGCTATAATCGCCTGGTCCATTTAGCGGTAGCAGTTGGCACTCGATTAAGGTTTTCGCAACCTTAGAGAAGGTTCCTGGCTTGTTTTTGGAACCTCTTAGAAGGTTCCTCAATTGGGGTTTTGTTCATTGTTACTTTAGTGTTTTCCATATTTTTTGTTTTTCAAAAAAATACAAATTACAAAAATGTTCCAAATCTTCAAAAATTCTTTTGTATTTTAGAAAACTCGCCTTTTTTTTCAACATTGCTTGGAGTTTCAAAAGTTGTTTGCTTTTTTCATATAGTTCAGAGTTTTTTTAAAAAGGATGTTGCCAACTTGTTCTCAATATTCAAAAAATGTTCAGATTTTGAAAAATTGAAAAAAAAATACTCTTCAAAAATATTGTTTAAATTTTGTAAAAAAGGTTTTTTAAAAATAATCAATAAAATTTTCCAGAATTTGAAAAAAATGTTCTTCAAACTCAAATAAAGATTCCACTTTTTGAAAAGCTTTTGAAAATTTCTAATATTGTTCATATTACAAAATGCAATATCAAAATCTTATTTACTTTAAAAGGTGAAGCTTTTAAAAAGTTTGAGAACATTTTAACCTTTTTGGGATTCGTGAACATTTTAATGCTGGCCTAGCAGAGTGCGCGTTGTGTGTTTTGCGTTTTGCCTATCCTATTTGACGCACCGAGTGTCAAATAGGAGGTCCAGAGCTCCTGTCCCGTGCTTGAAAACGAGCTAAGGCGTACCCAGTGCACCTGGACCGGCCTATTTACTGCATTTTCATACCGTTCCTTCGTATTTTGACGGCATGGGATAGCTAGGATACTGTAGCTGTAGGATCAGCTCAGCTGACCGGTACTACTGAAATTATGCTAACAAATTTTAAAACTATTCGGATTAAAAAAATACCGAATCTTTGAAATTGTTTCCAAACTTATAAAATGCCAGCGAATCTAAAAAAAAGTTCGTGAACCTAAAAAAATTTCATGCATATAAAATGTCAGCGAATGTAAAAATAATTCTTGAATTTTAAAGATAATTTTCAATTTATCAAAAAAACCTAATTTTTTAAAAATATGCAAGCATTTATAAAAACAAATTTAAAGGACAATCTTTTTCTAGAACTCCAATCAAAAAATGTTTACGGATTTAAAAAAATATGAATTTAAACACAGTTCCGAATTTTCAAAATATATTCACTGATTTTAAAACATTCATGTATTTAAGAAATGTTTACGAGTTTATAAAAATGTTGCAAATTAAAAAATGCTGATAAATTTACAAATGAAAGAAAAACTCGGTAAAAACCAAGGAAACACGCAAGAAAAATACTCGGTCCTGGATGGGCTCGCCCATGTGCAAGTTTAGTAATCATCTACTGCATTACATGCATCACTGGAAAATGCATCGCCTATTTGGTGGGTACCCATTCCCCGGCTTGGCCTACCAGTAGGCACGTGAGAGCGAGCCGTGAGGTTCCCCTAGCTGCCGCGTGTCGTGCATTGGGCGCTTCTACGAAACCACAATATTTTCTTGTGCATGTCTTTTTTGGCGGCTGTTAGGCGTCATCCGGATGCATCCAGTGAAAAAACATACGCCTAATCAGCCGTTGGGTGCACACAATCACAACCATCAGTTCCTGCTCCACGCCCATGACCCATTCGTTGTCTTCCACTAGCTGTGTTTGTTCAAAACAGACAGTGGCTGTCACAGGCGACAACATCCCCAGTGGCACAGATCAGAGCTTCATCTAGGCGTTACCGGAGTGTCGCGGCACGGTTTGCAGCATCTACCTCGCATCATGATGTCGTCATCGCAGCACCACATTGCGGCACGTCGGCGGTCATCGCAGCATCGGCTTGAAGCACAGCTGCGCCGTCGCACCATGTTGCCGGTCGTCACAGCGCTGCCTCCCAGGACGACGTCGCCATCGCAGCACCGCCTCACAGCACGTCGCTAGTGGTCACAACACCAGCTCGAAGCACGATGGCGCCGTCACAGCACCGCCTCGCTGACCATCACGACATCGGCTTGCAGCATAGCGGCGACATCGGAGCACCAGTGTTCCTACATCCGTTTCACCACTGACCTCGCGCGTACACACCGCTAACCTCGCAACATCTCCCCATCTTGCTTCTTCGGGCACCATTGCAACACTCATGTCTTGTCAGAGTGGTGCTCGCAGCTCGCAGTGCGGTGAAGCCCCCCGCAGCTCTGGCCCTGTTTGGATACTCTAACTTAGTTAGAGGTTAGAGTTAGATTCTAACCCTGAACTAACCCTAAACTAACTCTAACCAAAGAGGTGTTTGGATGAAAGAGTTAAATTGACAATAAATGCTGTTTCTCAATCATTTGGCCGAGAGATGCGCTGTCCGAGGCAGACGGGGACGCGGCCGGCAAGGAGCCCCGCTGGCCTCTCGCGCAGCCCGTCGGCCAAATCCGCCATCCCTGCGCAAGGATCCGCGCTGGCCGAGGTCGACGGGGACGGGCATCGCAAGGAGCTGTGACTGCTTACCAACGAGCGGACGGGCCACAGGAGACGATGGGGTTGGAACGGGAGGATATGGCGGAGCTGCTGTCAGAGGGGGGAGGGGGAGGGGGGAGAGAAAATTTGTTTTTATTGGTCCCGAGGATAACTAACCCAAATAAGCACCTCTTGGATGGGTTAGTTTTTTTGATGGGTTAGATGCATCTAACCCAAACTAACCCTCCCTGTTTGGATATTTTTGGGTTAGTTGAGTCTAAACTAACCCAAACTAACTCTAATCTATGGATCCAAACAGGGCCTCTGCCTTGCAGCATGGCAGTGCCCCCGCAACTCTGCCTCACAGCACAACGAGCTACATCTCGCGTGTTTTGCGGGAGCAGAAAATGGATAAGGAGAGGTGCAGGGGGAAAGGGGATAAGGAAGGAGATTTGCATGAAGAAGGAGATAAGGAAGGAGAGGTGGCACGTGTGTGGGCCCCACAGTCCACGCATCACAAGGGAGAGGCGGCTGCGTGATGCGGCTGTTTTCATCTAACTATTTTGAAGCGCTTCCTTTTTTGGTGGTGGTAGGGGGGCTTATGGACTTAGCTTAGTTTTTCCTAGATTTTCTCAGAAAAAGAAATTGCAAGCTCACTGTGTGAAAAACACAATTGTGCTTTATGGTGAAGCACACAAACTGTGCTTCCCAAAATGTGAAAAGCACAGTTGTGCATTGCCCAAGTTGAGTTTCCGCGCGAAGGAGAACTAGGTTGTAGCCTAGTGGCAGAGGGTCACAGTGGTGCACCCTGCGGCTAGAGTTCAAATTCCGTTAGGAGCGAATTTCCGGTTCCTCACCTGGGTGGGCTTCTTCTATAAAAATATGTCATGGGTGCTAGTGCCCATGTATCTCTTTTTTTCAGTTTCAGCGCGAAGCAAGTAAAAAGCCACCATGGTCGGAGCGGTAGGAGTCGAGTAGCACCTCCTGCTTGCCCACGTCCACATCCGGCGCTATGGCCGTGCCGCCGACGAGTAGCTCCGCCGCCCGTTGGTGCTCATCGAGGAGACGAAGGTTGTAGGCCTAATCGCCCTGCGCCTGCGGAATGCGGCCTCCCACTCCTCCAACACCATGTTCTTGTAGTGGGCATGGGCCTCGCCCATATGGTGTGCCCAATTTGAAAATTAGAAGCAGCGACCTCAGAAAAACCGCGCTACTACTATAGCTTTAGCAGCAGCGCGGCTCGCGGCACCGTGCTGCTGCTAAATGGAGTTTGCTGGGCACTGCCGGTCGATATTTGTAGCAGCGCGGGTTACACCGAGCGCGCTACTACTAAACACTTGTCAGTAGCGGGTTTTCCACACCACGCTACTGCTAATTAGCAGCAACGCTCCTTTTTGAGCCGCACTGCTGCTAAGATTCTGTGTATAGTGTTTTCCCTAGTAGTGCATGGTGATGCCGACATGGACCAGTGAGGACGGTGGCAGTGGCTCGTCCTCGGCCGCGTCACCCATTGGGACGTCCGCAACACTGGACTCTGTCTGCCTACCGGCCTACTAGCTAACTGCAATGGCGGCGATCTCCTTTTTCTGCTCGGACAAAAGGTTGTCCCGGATGGCTCTGGAGCTCGAGAAGCCCATGGCGGGCGTGGGGCAGAGAGGAGGATGGGAGCGGAGGATGATGGATGCGGCTATGACCGGGTCTGCAGTTTATATAGCAGGGGACGGCAGGACAACTGGTGACATGATTACTGGCGGGCGACAGACGGACAGACGGGTGGGTTAGGCTCACCGTTACTCGGCAACCGCACACATGTTTAATGTATGCAGGCAGACGGATGGGCTATTGTTTGAACGTGGGGCAGCCGCATGCACCGTGAAGCGGCAAGGGCAATGCTCTCGATTAGCGTACCGTTTCATTGCTGAAGCGTTGTGAGTGGTCGCGTCGCCCTGAGCCGGCATGAATGAGGCATTGGTGCTTTGGAGTGGTGCTGACATTTTCGGGAAGGAACACACGTTGGCACGGAAGGAGCTTTTAGGTTGGCCAGGTTACTCAGACACAGGTGTGGCAGCGGTCCGGACGCTCGCAAAGCCCCCTCCACCCCTCCCCCCTAGTTTTTCTTCGGCTTGCGGAAAAAAGTGCGTCTGGACTGCCGAACGGACCAAGAAAGCCTGCGTTGAATGGAAAAACACGTAGCAACTACCAGACAGTTCAGACAAGGGAAAGAAAGACCAAGAACATGAGCAGACTACTAATAAAGTGACAAAGAGCAAGAGCATGGGTGAACCAAGGCCATCAGCATTTCATTCTACCAAAAGAACAACACCGTGAGTTATTGATCCGCCGTTGCAAGAAGGAGCACGATCAGTCGGCCAAAGGTGGTCATGTGCATTGGCAAGTTAAAATATTCTTCATCTGTTCTTACATTAATTCATTAATATATATTATTTTATATGAACATTAGGAAATGAATTGTCATGATCTCTGAAGTGGATCCGGTGCCTCCCTCAGCAACCGGCGCATTGCCTAACAATAGAAGGCGTTCTCGTTTTTGTCGTACCTCACCAGCGCCAGAGTGCAGCGCTAGTGTAGAAGTTTGCACTAATGCTCGCTAACATCAACGCCAGAACGGCATTATCGACCCACCTCACATGGTCCCGCTTCCACTGCCATCGAGCATTGGAGTTAATCATTGTGGACATGAACTTGATTTCCTCCAAAGTCTCAGTACAACTGTACAAAATGAACAGGCAAAACAAAACTTGATATGGCAATAGAGTGCACGAGTAAATGTCCTTGGATGGATACGTTCATATCGAACACATTAACGGTCGCGGCATGGGCGCCCGCTCGCTCAGTCCACATGTGCAGGAGGGATTCGCGATGTACTGTGTCGATTTACTATGATGTCGGTCGTCGCGCCCTCCTTCCTTCCCCTCGAAGGCAATCTCTCGCACACCCATCTCCACGCCTCCTCCCTTCCCCTTTCGCACCTCCCATCACCTGTCCCTCATCAAAATAGCCGCGACTCCATTCTCCCTTCCTCTTTACCATGGCAAACCACCTCCCAGGCGTCGCTAGCAGGAGAGGAGCCGGCTCCGCTCTCCATGCACCCACACAAACATCATCGCCTTGGGTGAGGAGTGTCGGTGTCAAAACCGGCAGATCTCGGGTAGGGGGTCCCAAGCTGCGTGTCATGGATCGATGGGTAACAGGAGACAGGGGACACGATGTTTACCCAGGTTTGGGCCCTCTCTATGGAGGTAATACCCTACTTCCTGCTTGATTGATCTTGATGAATATAGGAATGCAAGAGTTGATCTACCTCGAGATCATATGTTGTGGTCTAAACCTTAGAGGTATGATGAGTAATGTCATAATGATCTAGCTTATCTACCGACTATCCTAGCCTTAGTTTATATAATGTACCAGAGGCCTAGGATAAGAAGAGTCCTAGCCGAATACGCCGGTGGGGAGGAGTCCTTGTCTTGATCACCAAGTCTTGTGGAAACTTCCCTGTGTATGCATCAGCTTGTCCGAACTGGCCCATGAGTATACGGCCATGGGGGTCCTCGGCCCAATCTAACTGATCGGAAGACGACGTGGTGAGTACCCCCTAGTCCAGGACACCGTCAGTAGCCCCCTGAACCGGTCTTCAAGTTGGGGATGCTCCTTGATTCTTCCGAACTGTTCTTCATATTTGGTCGTCGGTCTTGAAAATTGGTTCAACAACTCATCTCATCTTTGATCTTGAGGATTGCCGAGGTTAATCTGAAGAGTTTACATGTCGGGTATCTGAGGAGCCCGTTTAAGTTCTCGGCCTTTGTCAATGCCTTGTCATTTTTTACGCCACACCTCGGGTTTGAAGTTTGTTCCCGTGCGGTGGTGTCCTCTTGCATCCGAGCCCCAATGCCGAACTGCATTCGAGGTATCTTTTGCAGCCAAGCACCAACACCGGACTGCTTCCGAGCTCCAACGCTGGAATGTATCCGAGCTCCAACATCGGACTATGTCCGAGATGTCATAGATCATCCTGGTTCAAAAAAGTTGAAGGAGTTTAGCCGAGCTTAATGCCAAAAATGCCCTCTATGGAGCTAGCCACTGGCGCCCGAGCTTTCTGACGGACTGCTTCTGAGGTGGTGCACCACCCCAACCGCGGGCTGAATTCTTGTGAATATTTTTGAATGGTGCAATTTATTCTCTGTCGAGATATATAGCCAGTATATGTATATCCAGTAGCCCTCAAGGTGTGTGTCAGTCTAAAATCCGAGATGCACCTGAAGGAAAACATGAAACCGTTGTTCCTAGTAACAATCACAGAGGTGCTCCCTTTACCGCCTAGTCGAACAATCAGGAACGTAGGGGTAAGCACAGGAGCCAGGCAACCCAGCTTGGCCAAAATCTTAAGTCAAATTGATGCATATTTATGGCTTTATATAACGATAATTATGGAAGGCAACGCTTGTATAACGAATACAAACATTAATGATATATACTTATTTTGACTCCATTGCGACCGTTTATCAGTTGAAAGTGGCCCATCGTCGGCTTCTACCCCTTTGTAGAAACTACGCAGGGTGTTTCCCAATAACAAGACAACCCTTAGATGACGTCTCGGCGCCCGAAGGCGGTTGTGTTAGCGGAAACGAGGCAATCAGATATCCGGGCCTTATAACTTTCACTTAGTCATACGAGCTTTAAACTGGGGAAGCTAGCTACGAGCCCCCGGTTAGTGTTCGACGACAGCTGAGGTCATGCCGTAAACACTTCGGCCAATGTTACGAACGACCCATCATTTAACAAAATCAATGGACCGCTGACCGGTTTACGCTTATTGTGACAGTCAGTTTTTGGCTTTCTCCACTGAGGTGCATAACCATGCGAGCTGGAAGCACAATTGCAGTGGTTCTCCCTTTGGACACAGGAGCTGGGCAACCCAATTATTGACCGAAGACACAATTCGAAACCGATGCATATATAGCAATATCCGAGAATATTTTTGCCGAATCTCTAAAGGTGTCCGGCATTGCACTGCGAGACTTATGCTGGAAACACATAAATAGTTTAAAAGTGCCATAAGCCTGGAAAACCAAAAAAATGTTACTAAAAACTTGACGTCCAAACAAGATCAAGTGTTGGGTGCCAAAGCAAAAATTGGAAAAAATTGTGCTTCTGTCGTGCTTTAACATGACACATCCAATCTCAAGACTTCACGCGGGTCAGCCTACGGCTTCAAGCTCATTATCCCAAAGGTGGAGTACTTCTCCGAGGTCAGTTTAGCGAACTAAACTCAAGCGGCTTTTAGACACAAGAGATGCTATCCGGCTATTGACCATACTCTCGAGTCGAAAAAGGAGCGGTAGAAAAAGACTTTGCAACGACCAAGAAGAAGACACATTTACTATAAAACAGTTTATATAAATTTAAGAGCCCCCAAGTGATTTGGGTAAAAGAATTTTATGTATAATGATTGTATGTACCGAAGTACTTATATCATGTCTATATTCACCCGAACTTTAAACGCATCTTAACCGACGTCGGCTTCTCCCTCTTCGGTCAAGGGCCGAAAAGTGTTATGTACTCCACCTGTCGAGAATATTGACGGTGTTTCCAATAACCAGGCAATCAGGCCATAAGACTATAACAGACAAAGCGCGCTCAGGGAACTTATGCTATATTATTGACGAAGTGTAAGAAGCATCTTCGAAGAAAATAGTACCCCCACCACTACCTTTCTTCGATTGCTCATTGTTACTATGAGACTTGTGCAATAGATTTTTTGTACTCATGAGTTCCGTTGTGTGCTGACCATGATTGAAAATAGTAAGAGTGCTAGCTTTCGGCTTCACCTAGTCTGAGGTCCGAGCTCGGATGACCCGATCATGAGAATCGCAGAGGTGCTCCCTTTACTCCCACTACAAAAAAAGACACATCCGTGACATTTTGGGCCGAACGAAATTTTTCTGTCATACATATGACACTTCTATGACGATAATTGTGACAAAACCCGGTATCATCATAGATGTGGTGGGCTCCTACTTCTATGACAAAAAAATCATGACAAAAAATGGGCTTTTCGTCCTGGGCGGGCCAGAGACGCAGCTGCATGACATTCTTTGGGCCATCCATGACGGAAAAAACCATGGTAGAAGCGAGGGGGAGGAAAATTTCGGGGACTTGCTGGTTAAGGTGGGAGGCCGGGGGCCGAGCCATGCGCGTTTCTCTCGTACGTATGCGCGTGTGTGCGAGGCGTTGGCTCTAACTGAACCCGAGCGAGGCGTTGGGCTCTAACTGAACCCGAGCGATTGCACTGCAGGCTATGTGTTACTGAACCCGAGCGATCGATCGATGGCTGTTAACTGAACCCGATGGAGCGATTCCTTCGCTACTGCTGCTAACTGAAGCCGATCGATGCTGCCTCTGGGATGAACAGTGAGCGTTGCGGGGGGGAGGGGGGTTGGATGAACAGTGAGCGGTGGCGTTGCCTCTGGATGAACAGGAACCCGTGGTGTGGATGACTGGATGAATAATAGACGGTGGAGGGGTGGCCGTGGATGGGTGGTTGAACAGGACCCCGTGGTGTGGAGGGCTGGATGAACAGTAGACGGTGGAGGGGTGCCCGTGGAGGGGTGGTTGAATAGTAGCCGGTGGAGTAGCGTGCGGTGGAGCCTGGATGAACAGGAGCCCGTGGAGGCTGGAGGAGGTCAACGGTAGCCCGTGGAGGCTGGAGGAGGTCGACGGTGTAGATGAACAGTATCCCGTGGAGTCCCGTTTTGCGGTACGCCACACCCTCCCCCCCGTTTCGACCGTAGCGCTCCAACACAAGTCCGTTTCGTCTGTTTTGCGGTACGCCACACCCCTCCCGATCAACAGGACCCCTGTTTCGACCGTAGGAGATCCGTTTCGTCCATTTTGCGGTACGCCACACCCCTCCCGATCAACAAGACCCCCGTTTCGACCGTAGGAGGTCCGTTTCCTCTGTTTTGCGGTACGCCACACCCCTCCCGATCAACAGGACCCCGTTCTGGACGTGGCCGGTCGAACACAAGGCCGTTTCCACCATTGTGTGGTACGCCAGGCCTCGTTTCCATCGCCTGTTCCGTCCAAGCCAGTTGGCTCCCACGCGTTCCGTTGCCTTCCGATGAACACGACGCATTCCGTTGCCTCCCCATGAACACGACGCATTCCGTTGCCTCCCCATGAACACGACGCATTCTGTTGCCTCCCCATGAACACGACGACGATGCTGTTTCTCCGTTCCGACCCAGCCATGTACGTATGCGCGAGTAGGCGTTCGAGACCCTGCCCGTATGTATGTACGTGGCCGTATTTTCTTTCTTGCACCCTCGTCGCTGTACGTACGTGTACATGCTACGTGCGCGCCTCTACTACGACACGTGCGTGCCTCTACATCTACGACACGTGCGCGCCTCTACATCGACCAGTATGTACGTACACGTTCGCGACCAGAATGACAACGCTACGTACGCTTCGACCAGGTGGGTCCCGACTGTCAGGCACTTCCTTGCCTGCGAAGATGTAGCTGGTGGGTCCCAGCAGTCAGGGGGGCAAATCGTTTTGTTTTTTTTTTCCGGACGCACTTCCTTGCGTGCGAAGATGTAGCTGGTGGGTCCCAGCAGTCAGGGGGGCGAATCGTTTTGTTTTGTTTTTTGCCTGGACGCACTTCCTTGTGTGCCAAGGTGTAGCTGGTGGGTCCCAGCAGTCATGGGGAAACTTTTTTTCGCGAGATATGGTGGCCCGTCCGGTGGGTCCCCGCTGTCAGGTGGAGGAATAATTATTTTGCACGCAATAAGGAGGCACTTCCTTGCTGCGGCCATGGACCCAGCTGTCAGCCTCTCCACGTACAGTCCACGTCCGATGGAAGCCGTTCCTTGACCATGTTGACCACGCCGTGCCGAAAGCACCATGGCGGTGGATGACGGCGAGGCCTAGGAAGGGGACGGCGCGGAGCCGGGGAAGACTTGGCAGTGGATGCCCACGCGTAGAGGAGTACAAGGGTTCACTGGTTCGCTGCGGTGTGAGGCTGCCATCGCCGCAAAATAACAGGGGGTGTGGGTGAGTAGAGGGATGGACTGGCCAGCGGTGGGAGTAGTAGGGGGCGGTGAGGCCTCCGCTGCATCGTAGCCGGCCACGGGAGGCAGGAGCACGAGGCACGACCGGCGCTGGTTTGTGCGGCTGGAGCAAGAAGACTAGAGGTTGAAGAAGCACTACGGCCGTTGGATGGATATCGTACGGTCACTGGAGCTAGAATCGTGCATATTGACTAAGTTGAGAAAGCCCTCCGTCCCCGTCAACTTAGTAGGCCCACAAGTCAGCCTGCCACTATACTAGGTCCCAGCTAACAGGGGGAGTATTCATTTTTTTTGTGGGTAATAAGGAGGCACTTCCTTGCGTACGAAGATATAACTGGTGGGTCCGAGCTGTCAGAGCCGGCCGCGGGGAGGAGGGAGCAGGCAGTCCCGCCGACGCTTGTTTGAGCGGCTGGAGCAGGAAGAGCAGAGATTGAAGAAGCACGACTGCCGTTGGATCGCCATCCAATAGTCACTACTTGTGCTTCAACCTTTTCTTTAGGAAAGCCTCAAATCTGTGGAAAACAGCATAGATCCCATCTGCCATTATTTTTAATAATTTACATCCCATTTGCTAATTCTTAAGGGTTTTTTTGGAGCCCATATTCTTTTTGTTAGCATTACAGCCCATATTGTGGCCACAGTTAAAAACTTATATGAAATTTTGCATATTTCGGTGCGGTCCGAACTGTTTTTAATCCCGAAATTTCGACTCACATTCAAACTGATTTTAAAAATAAATGTATATCAATATAAAATCCAACAAATTCTCCACGCATAAAAATTAATGTAATTTAAAATCTCAAAATGAAAAAAAAGATATTTGAAACTAATTGCCAGTTTGATGTGTTTTAAAAATGTACAACCCATTTCTCATTACTGATGGGCCATTTTCTCGGCCAGCCGAATGAAAGCTCTCCTCGTCTTGAAAGATCAGAGCGGGCCACAAGAGGAGGGAGTAGGCAGTCCCGCCGGCGCTAGTTTAGGCGGCTGGAGCAGGAAGATCAGAGATTGAAGAAGCACGACGGCTAGAATCGTGTGTTCACTGACAAAGCCTTGCGTAAACAAGTCAGCCTCAAAATCTGTGGCGTGTACAGCCCATTTGCTATTACTTTTATAATTTTTACTCATTTTCTAATTCATATGGAATTTATTGCAGCCCATTTTCCATTTTTAGAATTGCTGGCCATTTTCTGGTCAGTACCAGGGTCAAAAAATTAACTAAATATGTGGGAAATTTTTGCTGGGGAACAAAATATTCTTAATCCAAAAATTAATAGCCATACTAAAACAAATTTAAAAATAAGTTAGTACTATGTCATGTTAAATCCAATGAATTACGTATAAGATATCAGTGAAGAACAAAATTTTAAAAAAAACTGATATCCCATTTGCTCATCTTGAAAGATTTGCAGCCCAGTAATCCGGAGAAAACAAATAGGCCTAGCTTGGGTATTCTTCAAAAAGAAATACTGGGCTACCTATTTTCTCAAAGAACTGGTGCATGAGCATTTAGCTTTATTTATTTATTTATTTACTTATTTATGTTTAGGGGACCATGAGCATGTACCTGGGCCGGATTCATGTGAGAGCGTCCCTTCTAGTTAATTATGGGCTTCTCTATTGGGCCTTCATCAGTGGGCTTCATGTTATCAACAAGTGGAAAATGTGTTCCGTACGAAAAATAGTATGAGCTACGTACGGTACGGGGCACTAAAGGATTGAACCGTGCAACGACTTCCAAAACATTGTGTTTGTCATTCTAACAACACATTTATATTCAACCAACAGACGAAATATACTACTGATTGTACATTGAAAACAGCAGCAGCAGCAACCAGGGCTGGGGGTGCAACATAAGTAGTAAGCAGGCCAGAAGAGTGAAGTCGCAGCTCTCTCTTCCAAACCAAACATCAGCCATCATTACAAAAGGGCTACCAAAAGAGAACAAGTGTATGCATCAAACTAAATAAAGATCCTACTACACCAAGTGTACGCATCTAACTAACTGGCTCAGTTAGACGTTACTATTTATTAAGCTGTGGAGATTGGCTGACAACTTGAACCAGATGGGTGCCTGACGGGGGATACTCCAGCCAGCAGGTCGAAGTCTGATACTTGCGACCCTTTCTCCTACTTTGGGCTGCAGAGCGTGGCGGCACATATCAGGCTATGGTGCATGCAGAGATGCATGGTACGCTGTGTACACATAGTTTTGCCTGATGAACGAAACCGCGCTGCCATCATGATCCTTGCCGTCGGTTATCTCCTGGTTAATCGGATAATTCAGTCTGACAAACAGAGAGCGTGTGCCAAGGCTACTTACCAGCCTCCAGTCAAAAATTCCTGAAGGCCTAGAGAAGCTGGGATCCTGCTCAAAGACCTTGCAGTGACTGTGATTGTATTCCACGAAACAACACGTCCGGTACGTGCGAACGATCATCAATCTTTCGCCGTCGTCTGATCGAGCCAGGAACCACCTGCAACTGCCATGCCGCTTTTCTTTGAAAGGTTCTGGGATTAGGAAGGGTAGGGTCACCAGGTGGCCTACAACATCATATCAAGTTGGAGTCAAATAAAAAAGGGCTCCTGATTTAGTCAATCTTAAGAACAGCATGTTATGAGCATGAATATTTTTTCAGTAAATGTTGACAGTAATATAAGCAAGCCATCATGATATCATAGGAAAGTAACATACTGTTGTAATAGCCGTTTGTAGCGATGACTGGAGTATGCCAGCAATACGTCCATCCATAGAAGGAGTCGACAGCGTAAATGAAGCCCTTGTGTTCAATGGCATCAGAGAACCATGGAGGATGTATGATCCTGCGATGGACGTGCAGATTTATCCACTTACCGCAGTGACCTATCAGATAGGCGAGACCGTGGTTGAAGAACGCAATTAGCCTGAAATCTTTATAATTCCCAGATCTTGTGGGCACTTGGCAGATTACAACCTTGATCAAATCAAACTTGGTATCATGTTGGCTACTGTAAGATTCCGAGTATTCTGGGCTGCGGTGCCAAAGCAGTGTAGTGTTAATCAAAGGAAGGGGGATCAATTACCGGGTGTAGACCTCCACGAGCATCCAGCTGCCGCGACCGTCAACGAGCACCATCCAAGACGTGTTCATGCCGACCCAGTACATACCGTTAATGTAGCTGAGGCTCACGGGGGTCGGATCACAGTGAAGGGGGTTGATGCTCGCCACCCTACGATCCTTATGCTACGTGACACGCCGTTTCTGAAGATCAGGCGGCATCAGCAAGCAAGGAGCTGGCTTAAAAAGCTCCGGCCTGAGGGCTTTGAGTAAACGGTACAGCCCCGACAAGCACGCGGCGAGCGGCATGGTACTGAGATTGTCCACACACGAAACAATGATCTTGATTACCTCTGTGGGGAGCGAATTCCAGCCACTCTTTCGGTGGATGCTGCTCGGTTCTCCCATTGTTAGTGCTTGGGTTTCGGACGAGGGGGGGAGGCGCCTTAGCGGGGATGGAAGCTTGGACGAGATTATGTGCGGACAAAGATGGAGAAGCGAATATGTGCTGCGGGAAGTGGACAGGTGATGATGACTACAGCATGCCGCTTGACTTACGAGACACATACCAGCAGCATAGGGTCATATCGATGCCAGACAACTTGCTTGAGTGATCACATTAATGGTACTCCCTACAGTACCTACTACAGTACTATGCCCTAGCTTGCTAGAGTAGAGTAGTAGAGTAGGACTCTGCTCTACTACTAGCACCGGAGGAGTAGTATATTCTAATCTAAAATAGTTACAGACTTTGATGCCCGATCGTGGAACGACTACGAACCATGCTCAAAGACCGTGTCTACATGGTGTTTGGACTTATATGCAAAAAAATAGCAAGATGCCCGTGCATTACACGGCACACCATCATCCACAACTCTGTTTTTTCTCTACTCCTACTCCTATAAAAGACTCAGTTGGTGATGATGGAGGCGAGGAGGCGTGTTCAGCCGGGCGTGCAGCGGACGGTGCAGCACTATTCGATTTGTTATAAAAAAGTACTTGTAGAGATAGAGACATAGGGAGGAGCACGAGGTAAGGCCTTATTTGTAAAATGTGAAGAGAGGTGCGGGTATCTTTTGTAAAATTGTCATAGTTGGCTTTATATCCGTCAGATATAGATCGGACGGTCTATATTACAAGACGGCAGGCAAACCATCATCACCAACTCGGTTTTCTATAAGAGTAGATATATATAGATATAGATAGATAGAGACTAGGGAGTACTAGTAAGGACACCATCTACCGCTTCGTGTGCTACTCTTGCGCTCCATTCGGCGGCCGCAACGTCCCCTACAGCCACTCCCTCCTGCGCTCCATTCGGCGGGTGCTGTTGAAATATGGGGAGCGCACTCTCGCGACTGCTGGCAGCCACGACTTCATCGACGACGACTTCTTCCCCAACCTCGGCGACCTCTTCCTCAATGACATGGGCGACAACCTCAACACCAACGGTGCTGCTCCCGTTGCATCATATGTGTTTCTGTCCTTCCTGTTCGAAATCGTGGTAGAATTCATGTTTCTACTCTGTATCCTACTACTATGCTAGTCCACATGATTAGTTTCATCTCTGTTATAGCCGTCATGATTTATTTTGTGCTTATTCGGATTAAATCTCGTAGTAACTTGCTCACATATTCAACTGGCGCAACGTCCCCTACAGCCACTCCCGTTTCATGGACGGCCTGGTCGATGCCTCCAAGGAGCCCTTCGTCCACTGCTATGAGTACCCGATGCCGTTTTGTGGCTCGCCGGCGGACATGGTGCATCACCTCAAGGATGCGTGCAACGGTCACTGCTGGCCCTTGGCGGAGAACATCAAGTACGGCACGTGCTACCGGTTCACCATGCCGGAGTCGCTGGAGGATCACCGCCGCCTGCTAGTCTCGGAGGAGGACGGCAGCGTCTTCCTCTTGATTGTGGGCACCGGCGAGGCCCGCGTAGGTCGCCGCCACGTCTTTGTAGTGTGTTTCAGGGGCGTCGCCGCTGACGCTGACACTGACACGAGGCAAATGTACGGGTGCAAGGTCAATGTTACTACCCCTGTGGGTCACGTGGGCGGTGAAACCGGCCTCATCGGACAGACTTGGAATCTGAGTAGCTGGGACTATCCCGCCAATGTGGACTTGGAAAACCCATGGCATCCATTCTATCCTTTACCCACCGACTCGGTGCACGGGGACTCCAAGGAGGTTCACCTGGACATACGCATTATCAAGTGCACTTAGAAAACATGTAGTGTGTGTGTGGGCGCTTATGGCCCGTGTCTTTGCCGCTTTTGATTCTGTAAGCTTGTCGTTAAACTTGAGTGGCTTTCGCCACAGTCCTTCCTTTGAACTGCTCCTCTCAGTGAGCTGATGTAAGACACTTTGGGTTTCATTTGATAATGGAACCGGGGAGGAGCCTCCCTGTTCTTCTAAAAAAAATACGCATTATCAAGTTAAATATTGATCATTAGTCTTCGCTCAATGTAATCCGCTGTCTAAGCATGTGGAGACTTCCATGCAGGATCTTGCTCTATTGGAGTATCGCGCATGAATAAAAGTGTATCCATTTATGGTTTAGTCTAGAATCTTCCATGTATGAATTTTTGCTACAGTACTGGTGAAAGACTTACGATGAACCATTTCTTACATCTCCTCTGCCCCCTTGCAAGTCATCCTGATTTAATCCCTCCGTCTAGGTGTATAAGGGCATGGTTAATATTACTTAATAGTATAGCCAACTGTTGACTATAAGAAAGTGCCATGTCATCTGTAGCCAACATGTATAACAATCGATACTCAAAAACTAATTCTTAAAGATCATTTCTTGCAAAGCACAATAAGTGTTATTTCTTCACAAGTTATGGATGCAGGTTGAACAGTTGAACACTTTTGTTTGCAAAAGATACCTTTTTATCTATTACACCCGGATGTTTGTGAGCTCTAGAGATGAGATAATATCCAAAGAAACCCATCGATACCCGTTACACATGAGCTGACCCCCACATCCTTTGTCAAAATAAACAACTCCCCAATCAATGCATTTCACTCTTCGGTGTAATGCACAGGCACCTTACTACTATAGATTAGTACGACCAAAAATTGAACTAACATTATATATAGTACGATAAATACTGATGCATGTCACCTAAAATTATATCATTCAAAACTATGTTCAAATACGAATCCAACGATATAGTTTTTGTTGACATGCACTAACATTTCGTTAGTTAAATCTTCAGTCAAATTCAATGGGGGACTAATAAACCACGACCGATGTAGTACAAGTGTAGAGGGCGGAACTGCACGGGAGTCTCACCTCTCACCCCTCTCGTGGCGCGGCAGTAAAGCCGTCATATCACAAAACCCAATCACTCCCAGTAATAAATGGCCTGGTAAAATAAATGGACAAGCAACCATCACATCCCTCCGTCTTTTTTGCATTTCATCTCTCTGCATTTACTTTCTCCGGTTCATCTCCCACACTCGATCCCTAGCTACTACTCCTAGGGCCAGTTCTTTTGGCGGCTTCCCCAGCTTTTCCCACAAGACTAGTCACAGTGGAGAGTAACAATATGGCGCCTCACTCATTTATTTGGGCTTCTAAACTACTACTCCGTCCTGGTTTATTCCTCACCATTGTAATTTGTGCTAAATTTTCACTAAAGATTTAACTGATAAAATGTTACTCAAAACACTTAGGCGCAGTGCATCTAGGTGTGTAAGTCATCTTACGAAAACCAAATAATCCGAAAACACTTAGGCGCGGTGCATTAACTTCTACCTCGTTTCTTGTTTCTTGACATATCAATCAATAAGAGATAAAGAGTGTGCATGCTTTTAATGACTTGAGATATCAAACACGACATGCAGTGGTTAGTTCATTGCATGCAATACTATTAATTAGCAAATAAACATTAACATTTCTCGTTTTCTCCTCCTCCTTGGTCATGGTGCACAGAGAAATAACCACAGAGAAGGAAGCTAAAAGTAAACAATCAAACGAGCATTTTTGCATTTGTTTTGCATTGAATCGTTTCACAAGCTTGACTAGTGCCGTTTTTCTACTTTTACAAAAACCGCATCGTAATGTTCAAACATCCATTTGCACGTACATAAGTACTAGTAGTACTCCCTCCGTCTAGGTGTACAAGTCTTCCCTCCTTTTTGGTCACCGTGCACAACCAAAGATGACTTATTGACCTGGACGGAGGGAGTAGCACAGTCTGCAAGCATATATCGAGAGAGACGTGTAGTCCGATAGTATATAGTAAAGTTTGTGCTACATGCACGTACTTGCAAAATGCGTAATAATACACAATGTTTCCAAACTTTCCCTTTTACATACTTAATTAAGGACGCTAAAAATTCCTGAACGTTCGGGATTTATCATTTGCGTCCCAAAACTAATGAGATCGCCTTACAAAACAAAAATTACACTCCTCCTAAAAGCCACGGCGCTCACAGGAGCGCTTGCGGCGCGCCACGAGTGCCCTGGTGCGCGGCCGTTTCCCAGCGCGCCGACACAACGCCTCTTCCTCAGCCTCGCAACTCGCGAGGTGATGATTGGCGGCTTGCCGGTGGGCGAGCGCGATCTCACCAGTGTGGTGATCCGGCGCCAACAGGTACTCCTCCTGGCTGGAAGCGTGCACCTGGTCCACGTACCGCCAAGTGTAGATGAGGCGCTTGGGCCCGACTGCACTCAGGGCGTCGGCACAGGCGTCCTCCGCGACCCTCACGGCCCTCGCACGAGCCTTCTGCCAAAGAACCAATTGCTTGACTCTCTCGGACGCGACATAGATCTCCTAGAAAGCTTGTTGCACGGTGTGCTTCTTTTCCTCGGCCTTCTTCTCCACCTCTATTTTGGCGCGCTCTGCTGGAGGCAAAGCCTCCCACAAGGCGACATCCATTTCTTTCCAAAGCTCCTCAAGGCTGGGGGGCTCGGCGGGCGGCGCGATGTTCTCCTCGTAGCGGGGAGCCGACGCGTCCTCTGACGCGCGTGCTGGCGAGATTGAGAACACCGACGCGTCCACCTCGACGCGTCGCGGCGAGGAGCGGAACGCCGACGCGTCCTCCTCGACTAGTGGCGGCGAGGAACGAAATGGCGACGCGTCGCGTCGCTGCAAGGAGCGGAACACCGACGATTCCTCCTCGACTAGTGGCAGCGAGGAACGGAACGGCGACGCGTCGCGTAGCAGCGTGGAGCGGAATGCCGATGCGTCCTCCTCGACTAGTGGCGGCGAGGAATGGAAAGGCGACGCGTGACCGTCCGCGCGATGCAGCGAGGGGCTCCTAGGGCTTGGGAGGGGAGATGCCATGGTGGTTGACGTGAGAGGGAGGGGGAGGAGATAGCGATGAATGTGAACATGAGGGGGAGGAGATAGCGATGTCGTCGGAGGCGCAGTATTTATAGCGAGCAATGGCACACCTACGTAAGATATGGACTGAGCTGCACTGACTTAACTGCAGGTCCAGTTGTGTCACTGACATGTGGGCCAGTACACTGTTGGGCCCGTATGTCAGTGACCCAATGCACCTGAAGTTAAGTAAAAGCTACGTGGGCATATTTGTTGGAGTAAATTACGGGGGAGCGAAGGGGTGGAAATATTGCTGGTCAGAATGGATTGGACGAGCGTGGGGGGAGAAGAGTCATGCATGCAGATTTTTTCACACGGGGTGGAGTGGTGGGACCGCCGGAGGGAGAAGGAGAGTTTGGCAAGCATATTGTTTCCACACATGGAGAGGAAAAGACTTGGAGACAAACGGGCTTCCTGCAGGTATGGGGAACGGTGCATAATAAGTTATCTTGCATGCCGGGCTAGGTATAGTCTCAAGTCATTAAAAACATACACGCCCCACACATGTTCATATTTCAAGGTGCACTAAATTATTGCATGCGATGATTAAGGCTGGCCATCATGGTGGTATCTTAGCCCGTATCATGCACACGGGAATAGCAAACATGCTGATGTGGCAAAGAATTAAAGAAGAGAGGGGGGTTAGACTAACTAGTGTTCATGCATGCATTGGTAAACACATTTTTTTGTGAAGAACGACATTATTAGTTGAGTACTTTTGCAGACTTCAAAAACTATTCCACCGCCTCTACTATCTTGCTAAGAGTAGGTGAAATTTTTGAGTCGAGCCCTTTAAACTAGAAGGGAGGTTGTGGTACTCTAATAGCTAGGTGTATAAGTCATCTTACGAAAACCAAATAATCCCAAAACACGTAGGCGCGGTGCATTAACTTCTACCTCGTTTCTTGTTTCTTGACATATCAACCATAAGAGATGAGGGTGTGCATGCTTTTAATGACCTGAGACTATCAAACATGACATGCAGTGCTTGGTTCATTGCATGCAATACTATTTAATTAGCAAATAAACATTAATGTCTCTCGTTTTCCCCTCCTCCTTGGTCACGGTGCACAGCCTAAGATGACTTACTCACCTAGACAGAGGGAGTATCAACATTCACAATGTCAAACCAATATTATTACACTCATTATAAAATGTAGTTCTTATACTCATTATAATCAGTATTGTAGATATTGATATTTTTAGTATAAATTTGGTCGTGGGATTTCATTGATGCCTGTCAAAGCATGGAGGAAGCGGAGCTTAGGGCTTGCATTCCCGGTCTCTACATAGGTATTTCTCTTCATAATCCTGTAATTTTAGAGACTGATTGCGCTTTTGTGGTAGCGTCTCTTGCATCAGGGGACTATGACAGGTCTGCTATGCGTGACCTGAAGATGAAAGCATTGAGCATCTCGAAGTTGATCAACAATCTTCAATTGTCAAAGATTAGCCGTTCGGCCAATAAGGTGGCACACTTAATCGCTAAGTATAGCTTTGACAATAGATTAGATGGTATTCTTGTAAATAACGTACCGCCCTGTGTTGTGGATATTGTATCGAATGAGTGTACTGGTGTGGCTGGTTAATTAATATAAGGTGGTGTTTAAAAAAAGTATATATTTGGTCAAACACTTTGCAAACGTTTGACGGGAGTAAAAAGGACCAGAGGGAGTATCATGCATGCGGAGTAGGCAAAAAAAATTGCTCATTTTTAGCCAGTCGAAGTCTCAAAGGGCGCGACCGCGCGGGGGAGGCGAAGGTTGTGGGAGGCGCGACGGTTGATGGAATTAAGTGAAGTTACATCCACGCGCTGGCATGGCGTGCAAACAGGCAGAAGCTATACTGTCAGGCCTACGATATGGGTCTAGTAGACATGACATCTAGTGGGTCCCGCATAATTCTCGAGAACTCTTTGGGGGCTTGCAGCCGTTTATCCACCGGGCAAGCCAGCAACCCCACGCCGTTCGCACACCCTACTCGTCCCCGTCTTCTACCTCACAACAGTTCACTCCTAGTCGTCCCGTCCTTTCACATTAGTTCGCTCCCAGTTTTTGCGGGGTACAACAGTTCAACTTCTCCTAACCCTCCTCCAAAATCCATGGCCTCCCAAATCTCCATGGTCGCCACTGAGTACCAGGTTAGAGCCATCACCAACGATCAGTTCATCATCATCTACAAACGTGGATCCGCGACGGTGAAAGCATGACTTGCTCGCTTCCGACGCATGTTCAACAGTTCAATGGATGAGTGGGTCGCTGGGCTAGATGTTGAGTACACCACAGTCCTGGGACGAGAGAAGGATCTAAAGGAGGAAGAGAGGAAGAAGCCCACCGTGATCCAGGTTTGCGTACATAATGTTTGCTTGGTCTACCACATATGCCATGCCGACGTTGAGTGCCAGGATTTTAAGAACTTCCTCAAGGACAAAAGAGTGAAATTCGTTACTGTAGGCTTTAAGAACGACAAAGAAGTCCTGCGTCAGATAGGTCTCATTGTAGGCCAGCCCTTCGATCTCCAGAAGGCAAGCCTGGTGTCCTCCTCTAAACCTTCAATGCTGACCCTGGCAGCAGCCATGATTGATCCTTCGTACACTAAACTGAAGAAACCTCATCACGAGTTTCATCATGCATGGGAGTCGAAGACATTAGATGAAGAACACATCCTGTACGCAGCAATGGATGCCTACCTTTGTTTAAATATCTAAATGGGTTGGATGAAGAAGCAGAGCCCAGTGTTCGGTTCAAGCAAAGAAGCGTCGACGAAGAGGAAGAGGAAGAGGGACGAGGACGAAGTCGAGGACGTGGACTCGGACTCCGAGTAGGTCGCAGTGCCATCGCTCATGCTAGTTCTACTGCAGTGTCAAGCTGACTAGTTGCTTAGTTTATTTTCAAGGGTGTGTTGTGCTGAGGCCCCAGCAGAACTATGTTTATGTTCTTTCTCGTTATTTGAACTGTTTAGTACGTAGAGTAGTAGTAGTACTATGTCTTACTACTGTTCTTCTTGCAGTTGGTACTACTGCTCGTACCTTCGTGTTCCCACTGTACTTAATACGTTCGTACTAGTAGTATAATTTGGGTCAGTCGATTTGTGAAAGAAGTTCGACGGAGCGAAGGAAGAAGACGACAGAAGCCCTTCTAGCCATCCATGTTGCATCAAACGGCTCACATGAGTTGACTGACCCAAATTGCTCCTTCAGATTGCAGGATTCACGTGGCATTCAAGGTCTCGAAGGTAGATTCCGCGTCCGCACCCGGTTTGCAGGCTCAACACGCGCGCGACCGGATTCCGCCGCGACAGCCACCATGCGCGCCTCCTCCGCGCGGGCGGAGACGACAATGACACGCTAGTTCCTCCTCGCCGGCGTGCTGGAGCACGTGCTCGTCCTCCTCTTCGTACGCTGCATGCATAGACGCGGCTCCACCAGCTGCTCGCGTGCTTGGCAGCGCGGCGGCATGGCGAGGGGGGACTGCAGACAACGTGAGCGGGCGAGCCTTCGGCTTCATGGCACAGGGATGGCGGCGACACGGCGGTGATGGGCGAGAAATTGTTGGCCGGAGCAGGCGGGCGCCAGCATGCGCAACGGCGGCGGCGGCATATTGATGAGTGCGCGTGTGGGAGCTTACTTTAGTTTTATATGAGGTTGGTCAAACTTAAAAGAAAACCGTACTAGTACACGTAAACATTAGACTTAGGCAGTGCTTTTATTATTTATTTTTTTGAAGTTAGTACCACAGCCACGATACGGAATCCTGTGCAAGCGCGTGAACCGCGGCCGCGCGGTCGATCGAACGGTGCGTCACCGTGTCGCGCTCGAAGGACATCAACCGAACCTTTTTGTGTGTGTGAAAACAATCCTCGAATATTACTGAACTTTTTTCTTCCTTGGAAAGTTCTTGACGCTGCAATATTTCCATATATTTGAATTTAGCTCCAGTTTGTGTTTATTTGGATTTGGACGTTTTATGTGCGCCCTAGTTTTTTTAATACTTATTTTGTGTGTGTGACTGAGAGAGAACATGTGTATGTGTCCATATGTGTGTTGTGGCGGAAGGGCAATGTGGAGATGGTGTGCGTGTGATACAAACATAGAGAGGTGTGAATGTGCAAACGATCATGCATGAGTGAGACATAGACAGATGCCGATACATTGTGTATACATGAGAGACCGGTCTTCTAGTTTACTTGTGTGTGTGTGTGAGAGAGAGAGAGAGAGAGGAGAGAGAGAGAGAGAGGAGAGAGAGAGGAGCATCCATAACACAACAACCATCTCTCTCGATTCGTCCGTCCCTCGCATGATCGCATGCAACGTATGCATCAACGCGCACATTTTGACACCCTCACTCGGCCCCTGCCCACCTCAAGGCCCGCGCAATCTCTTCGTGAATACCCATTTCTCTCCTTAGGTTTGTTTTCGCTCAATATCTGACACACACAAACACACACACACACACACACACACACACACACACACGTGCGCGCGCGCAGCACAACACACACACACACTCCCCCGAGCACACAATTCATCCCCATCCAAGGTTATACGGCGACCACTCTCGCTTGTGCTTCTTTGCACCCCAACATGCACAACACCTCAATCTTCAAAGAGGGCATCGAGCAGATCGAAGACGGCGACCACACCGCGCTAGAGAATGTGGGGTCATTTGGAAGCAGGGTGATGTGACGACGGCTGACTAACTCCTCCCCCCACCCTCTCTCTCTCTTGCACAAAATTACCAATCCCTCTCTCCCCCGCACAAAATTGTCAGCCCCTCAACCCATGAGATCCTTCCCCTCTCGTCCATGTTTTTCCAGCTCTCTCATCAAACATGTTGTCTCTTCTCCTTCCACGTATACAGAATCACGTATATTACATGTCTCCATCTTTCTCACAGACCTAACTTCTTCCTCTCTCTCTCTCTCTCTCTCTCACTCACTCACTCTCTCTCTGTGTGTCTCGTTAGGTTTGTCTCCTACTCTCTCGTCCACATACATACAATCTTTCCCGCCCTATCTGCTCCATCTTCAAAAGCTCTCTCTGCACGTTTCATTCACACAATGGGATATGTCAAAATGTTGCTTCTATAATGGTTGATGTAGAGTTTTGGTTGTTTTTGTTGCATCCTACAAAGTAATAACTATGAAATGCATTTAGGTTCTCATTTGACTGGGATTATGTGAGTTTGAGCATGTTGTGAAGTACTATAGACCTTGTATACATCTTGGGATTCGACAATGATTGTAACTATTGAATTGTATAGACCATTACATTCGAAGTCAATAGCCTAGTATATTTATTTCACAATTTCAACAAATGATTAGTTCACTACAAACTAAGAAAACAAATGTGTACTCCCTCCGCTTTTATTTAAGTCCGCCTATTAGCATTGGTCAAAGTCAAGTTTTGTAAACTCTTAGAAAGCTTATAACAAAAAATATTAACATATACAATAACAAATAAATACCATTAGATTCATTATTGAATGTACTTCCACATCATACATATTTGTTATGGTAAATGTTTATATTTTTATATAAACTTGGTCAAACTTTAGGAAGTTTGACTTCGGTCAAACCTAATATGCAGAGTTTACTACTACTACTCGCTAGTTGCTTAGCCGAATCACTCAACACGCCACACGGGGAGTCCAGTGTCACAAAATTTTGAGGTCGGCGGGAAAATCTCCCGCGACCCTGATTCGAGCAGTGGGAAGTTACCATCATAGCCTTCGGAACAGGCCTACGTACGACGCTTGGTAGGGGGCTGTTTTCGTAACTTCAGGTTCACCCAACCCAGCCAGCCCCACCCCGACACCCAGAGTAGTACACCTGAATACTCCCCATTTTCTATCCCCACCGCAAAATAGACTTCTCCACGGCACCGCAGCCTTCGTGCTCCTCCCCTTTACATCGGCACACTCGTCCACCACAACGCATCTGCCTCATCGACGACCTCATACGCCGCACTGGAGCCGGTCCACCGTCGTCGTCGTAGACGGAGCCTCTTCCCCGGCATCGTCTTCCACGGTCTCGGATCTGCTTCCCGGAAGCCGACGCCAAGCGCAGAAGTACCACCGTCGTGGACAATGAACTGACTCCCGTTGCGGACCATGACTCACAGAGGCTGCCGCGACCATCGTTCTCCTCCTCGATTGGTAATGTGTGTACTGAATCACTTAGCAGTACATGTGCAGTTTCAATTTTGTTCATACCTACCCTTCAATTTTCCTGGGTGCTATTGTTCCTGTAAAAGTAATTGGTTATAGCCTACATTGTCCAACAGAATATCAGCTTGTAATTGTGCGTCGCTCCTGCATCGCGCTGTGCTTGGGTAGGTTTTTCATCTACAACCAGCAGTGTGGCAAATGATAGAAAGGTTTTTAGAACTAGCAAGATGCCCATGTGTTGCACGCATCAAGATGCATTTGTATGAGTAGTTTATCTTGTGGGAGAAAAGGATGAACGAGGGAAGGCCTTATTTGCAAATCTGGAGAGGGGTATGGGTATCTTTTTGCATAATTCCCATTTGTTTCCTTCCTATCTGTCAGATATAAATCGGACGGCCTATATTGCAAGAAAAAAAGTATAGAGAAAAAAAAGTAGACAGGAAAGGAAGTAGAGATAAATATTAAATATTAAATATAAAATAAATATAACCGTAGAGAAGAGAGTAGAGATAGCAGAGACGTCGGGAAAGGATCGCACGCGCACGGGAAAAAGCTGCCAGGCATGCGCTAGTTTTGGTGCGCGGCGTCCGGCGCGCTTTATAAAATCCAACGCCCTCCCACCGCTCTGTGCCTCGCCATTGCTCTCTCCCCGCTCTTTTTCGCCTCGCGCCGCCATTCCACCATGCCGCCGCGTCGCCGAGAAACTTGGGGATACCGCGGCGTCCGCGCGCGCCCCTCCGGCGGCTTCTCCGCCGAGATCCGGTTCCACGGGATGCGCCTCGGCCTCGGCAATTTCGACACCGCCACCGAGGCCGCCCGCACGTACAATGTGGCGGCGTGGCGCCTCCGGTGGCCTCATAGAACATTGAACTTCCCCAACGTGCTGACGCGAGAGCGGGCTCAGGAGCTCGCGCCTCTGCCGCGGCTTAGCACCGACGAGGATCGTCGCGACAATCGGAGGCGGGAGCACCATCTCAGCATCGCCGAGATGGACGAGGAAGCCATTGCGCTGTGGCGCCAACACTTCCCGCGGGACATCATCAACAAGCGCGAGTTCTACAAGCAAAGGAGGGCGGAGAGGGATAAGTGGAGGGCGGAGCGAGCCGCCTATCGCGAGGACAAGCGTAGGAGAAAAGCGGACGCTCAATTCAACATGAGCCTAGGAGCAACGTCGCCCTGGGAATCCGACGACGATCGGTGTTGGGGATATTACCACTGGGCGTGAACCGGCCTACCTGGGCCGGGTTAGCTTTCATTAGTAGTTTAAAGGTGATTAAGCAGATAAAGGCCCAAGGCCTGTAGTCGGTTTAGAATCTGTAGCCGTAAACCGGCTTGATATGTAAACTTGCATTGTAAGTTAGGAATAGAGAGAGACCAACCGGGATACGAGTATGAACCGGTGTGGGACTCTGTGGACCGACGGGCGTCACCCGTGTATATAAGGGGATGACCCGGCGGCGGTTCAAGGAGAGACAACAACAACTCGAGGCCTAGGCGAAGCTTGTTTGCTCCCTAGTCATCGAGATGACATCAATTCCATCATAACTGGACGTAGGCTTTTACCTTCATCGAAGGGGCCGAACTAGTATAAACCCTTGTGTCTTTGTGTCCGCTTTAACCCCTTCAAGTTAACCCATAGCGATGGCTCCACGACTAAGTCCTTTCACAAGGACATCTGTCGTGACAAATCCACGACAGTTGGCGCCCACCGTGGGGCTATCGCACGATGGTTTGATGGTCTTGGAGGGCAAGCTCAAAGCACTCGAAGGCTATGCTGCGGGCCGGATGACCAAGAGTCATCGCGGCAAACTCTACATCGACGATGCAGGGTGGGGTCCCGAAGTCGGCTCGATCGAGTACGGGTACCGGGTCCCCTTTGGTGGCATACACGTTTTTATCGGCAAGATTGGTGAGCCTGGGCCTGAGCAGGACATCTGCACCGACCTCGTCGAGACGGCTCAGCGTGCGAGATCTACCCAGGTTAAACCGGCCGTGAAGCGTGCCTTCGTGGGAGTCATCCACGGAGGAGAGCATGAGGACGATTCAGAATACGGTAGCGAGACCGTCGTCTATTCTGGCGACGAGTCCTCAACCGGAGAGACCGAATCATTGTACCAGTTGCAAGACGACCAGATTAGGGGCTGTTCCGATGGCGACAGTATTCCGGACCCCCCAGATCAGATCAACCGGGTTGGAATATTCATGGCCGGCACGCAGGCGGCGAATCACTCTTCGACTGCAGCAGCAATGCTCTCCGGATCAGCAGCGGCAGTGGCAGCAGGGGCAGGAGGCCTTGTGCGCCCACCGGTTCAAGTTCTGTCTGACCTGTTTGACGCACTAGCGGTACTTATGGCAGAGGCCAATCCGGCGGATCAGGAGGCCCATGATGCGGAGGTTGCAAAGGTGAGAGAACAGATCGTACAGGCCAAAGACGACCTGGCAGCAGAGAAGGACAGGATGGCCGCAGAGCGGGCCGCTTTGGACGCCCAGGCCTATAAGCTCATGCTCGACCAGAACGCATCACAGGAGGTCTTGAAGCGGAAGCACAGATCACGCCTGCCGTTAGGGTTCGACCCTCAAAATCTCTTTCACACTCCGGGAGTTGGAACCAGTAATCCGCCGGGGCACCTGGAGGTGAACCGGGTCGAGGCACCAGGGCCAGGAGCGACGGTCCAACCCCGCCTAATGGAACCTCCTCGACAGAACATTGTGATTCCTCCGCCGGTCCAGACACCTCCGGGTCATTATTCTCATCCTATGGACAATCTTGTCGCAGCTGCTGCGCGATTAGAAGCTATCCCGGTCAAAGGAGACTCTCCGCAAGCAATCGAGACGCGTCGGGTTAAGGAACTTCTCCGGACCGCTTTGATTCAGCAGGAGGCATATTCATACAGCCGCGATCGAATTCATTCCACACCTTGTCCAAGTCGGAGTTATAGTAGGCGCATGGATGAACCGGCCGTATCAAGCAATGCGCGGAACCGTGAAGCGGCCCGTGGCAATAGCCCGACAGGTGGTGTTCGCGATGCTCAGGATGTAGTGGACCGGGCCCGGGCACGAAGGGAGGCCGAGTTAGCAGCACAGAACGAGGCAGGTCAGCTTACACCGGTTCGTCCTACCACCTCTGCCGGGCCAGGGGTCGCATCTAGCTTGGGAGTACCCTGTTTAGTCCCCGCTTTACGCAATGTATGCCTGCCCAAAGACTTCAAGGGTCCGCGCAAGGTGCCGAATTACACCGCTGATTTATCTCCAGAAGCGTGGGTAGAGAGTTATGAGATGGCCATGGAGATGCTGGATGTGGATGAGACCGCGTGTGCAAAGTACTTCACCATGATGCTTGAAGGCACGGCCCGTACTTGGTTGAAGAGCCTGCCGCCTAATTCTATCAGTTCATGGGCCCAGTTGCAGGCCCGGTTTATCCAGAATTTCAAAGATACGTGTAAGCAGCCTAAGTCCATAGTAGACTTGGCAGCTTGTGTTCAGGAGGACGGAGAGTCAACAACCCATTGGGTACGCCGCGTTTCGGAAGTCTTGCACTCGTCTGTCAGGATCAACGCTGACTCTGCGATCTTAACCCTGGAGGGCAACTGCTAGTTTAAGCCTTTAAAGTTGAAGTTGGGGTGTATGAAGCGGTTCTGTAATGACATGGGAACTCTCATGGCCGCTTTAGTGAAGTATGTTGATTCTGATAGTACCAAGGATCCCGAGACTGACGATGACGAAGCAGGGAAGGGAAAGAAGAATAGCAACTCCAAGGGGCATCAATACAAACCGGCGGGCCATGGAAACGGAGGCAAGCATAAAGCGGATGGCAGCATGGACTTTGTGGCTAACACTAATGCGCAGGACAAGGGTCAGTGGCGTAGAGGTAAAGCGGCGAATCGTAGTGGGGCTCCAAATCCTAACCCGGATCGCTTAAACTATTTGTTGAATCAGCCTTGTCCAAAGCACGGGATGAAGGAGGCGCCGGCTAACCACCTTTGGAAGGATTGTTACATTATGCAGGAATTTAAGAACTCTAATGCCTTCCGGTATGACCGTGGGTCAGGTGGTGGCTTAGGATCCGGTTTCCATGGGCCGGGTCATGATGGAGCTTCCGGTTCAGGTTTCAATCAGGGCGGTCACAACAACCAGAATAATCAAAGTGGTCAAGGGGGTTACAACCAACAGCAGCAGCAGCAGCAGTCGGGTTATCAGAGCCAACCAAAACAGTTGAACAATGGGCAGTATCACGTTTTCACAACTAGCTTGGATAAGCGCGACCGAAAACTCCACAAGCGAGCGGTGAACTCTGTTGAACCGGCCGTACCACGTTACTTACGCTGGTTGGAGCAGCCTATCGTGTGGAGCAGGGAGGATCACCCACCCCGGGTTGGCAATCCGGGCCAGTTGGCATTAGTGGTAGACCCTCAGGTGGGAGGTTATAAATTCACCAAGGTGCTCATGGATGGAGGGAGCAGTATTAACATCCTGTACTATGAGACATTCCGCCGCATGGGGCTAACAGACAAAGATCTCAGACCGTCTAATACGGTGTTCCATCGTGTGGTGCCTGCCAAATCAGCATACCCTATTGGTAAGATAGCCTTGGAGGTGGCTTTTGGGGACGAGCATGATTCCCGATCCGAAACACTAACCTTTGAGGTGGTGAAAATCCGGAGCCCGTATCACGCCTTGTTTGGGCGATCGGCTTATGCCAAATTCATGGCACGGCCTTGTTATATCTATTTGCAGCTCAAGATGCCGGGTCACAAAGGGACAATAACGGTTAACGGCGGCCGCAAGATTGCTTTGGAATGTGAGGAAGGTGATGCGGCCTATGCAGAGTCGGTTTGTGCCACGGAGGAGTTGAAATATTATAGGGACAATGTTGATCCGGCGGACATGACCCCTTTGAAGAAGCCAACTACGGAGCATGATTCAGATCTGAAGTTCAAATCAGCGGCTGAGACCAAGCTTGTTGACTTCGTGCCCGGCGATTCGTCCAAGCAGTTCACTGTCAGTGCCAACTTGGACCCTAAATAGGAAAGCGCGCTCATCGAGTTCATCCGTGAGAATCGGGACATTTTTGCATGGAAGCCTTCTGACATGCCAGGTGTACCGAGAGAACTCGCTGAGCACACTCTTAATGTTGATCCCAAGTATAAACTGGTAAAGCAGTTTCTCCGCCGGTTTAACGAAGAAAGGCGCAAAGCTATTGGAGAGGAAGTGGCCAGGCTCTTAGCGGCTGGCTTTATCATTGAAGTGTTCCATCTAGAGTGGCTTGCTAATCCGGTGCTGGTTCTTAAGAAAAACGGCACTTGGCGTATGTGTGTGGATTACACGGATCTTAACAAGGCTTGCCCAGCGGATCCTTTTTCCCTCCCCCGCATTGACCAGATTATTGATGCCACGGCGGGTTGTGAGCGTTTGAGTTTTTTGGATGCATACTCTGGGTATCATCAGATCAAAATGGTGGTTAAGGACCAAGAGAAGACGACGTTTATCTATGCCTTCTGCTATGTATCTATGCCTTTTGGGCTCAAGAGCGCCCAAGCCACTTATCAACAGTGTGTCCAGAACTGCTTGCATAAACAGATCGGCCGTAATGTGCACGCCTATGTGGATGATATTGTAGTCAAGTCAAGGCAGAAGGAGACACTGGTTGATGATTTGAAGGAAACCTTTGACAACTTGCGGGTTTACAAGATGATGCTTAACCCGGCCAAATGTGTCTTTGGTGTTCCGGCAGGCAAGTTACTGGGCTTTCTTGTGTCCAACAGAGGAATTGCGGCTAATCCGGAGAAGATTACGGCTATCACCTCCCTGGCTAAACTGAAGTGTATCAACGATGTTCAGTGTTTGGCGGGTCGGATTGCCGTGCTGAGCCGGTTTATCAGCCGCCTCGGAGAGAAGGCCATCCCTTTATACCAGATGCTGAGAAAGACAGATCAATTCATCTGGAGTCCGGCTGCTGATGAAGCGTTGGAGGACTTGAAGCGGCAATTAGCTAATCCGCCCGTCCTTGCAGCTCCGGTCGACAAGGAGCCATTATTGCTATACGTAGTGGCCAATGCTCGCGCAGTTAGCGTGGCTATTGTGGTAGAACGCAAGGAGGCAGGCAAGGAGTATCCGGTTCAGCGGCCGGTTTACTATATCAGCGAGGTGCTTATTGAATCCAAGAAAAGGTATCCGCATTGGCAGAAGCTGGTATATGGAGTTTTTATGGCAAGCCGGAAGTTGAAGCAGTATTTTCAAGGGCACCCCATCACAGTGGTCAGTTCAGCTCCCTTGGGCGATATCATACAGAACCGGGAGGCGACTGGTCGGATTGCCAAGTGGGCAATAGAACTTGGGCCGCACGGATTGAAGTACGTGCCTCGGACGGCAGTGAAGTCTCAAGCACTTGTTGATTTCATCAATGATTGGACTGAGTTGCAAGCACCAGAGGAGAAGCCGGATCACACATATTGGACTATCCATTTTGATGGATCCAGGCAATTGGAGGGCTCGAGGGCTGGAGTCGTATTAACTTCCCCACGAGGTGATAAGTTTTGTTATGTTCTCCGCTTAATGTTCCCTTGTACTAATAATGCAGCTGAGTATGAAGCTTTGCTCCATGGTCCCCGGATGGCTAAAGAGATGAATCTAAGCCGGGTTAAGTGCTTCGGTGACTCGGACCTCGTGGCTCAACAGGTGTCTGGCACTTGGGATTCTAAAGACCCACTTATGGCTACATATCATCGTGAGGTGGATAATATTGCGGGTCACTTCAAGGGTTATCAGGTGGATCACGTGGATCGTCGCAAAAATGAGGCGGCGGACGCTTTAAGCCGGTTGGGCTCTCAGCGTAAACTGGTCCCGCCTAATGTCTTTCTTGATGTGTTGCACAACCCGTCAGTCAAGCTCCTGGGTGAAGCGGATTTGGCTATTCCTGATCCGGAGGCTCAATCGGTGGCAGCCCTGCATATTATACCGGATTGGACAGTTCCTTATCTTGCGTACATGAACCGGGGAGAGTTGCCAGAGGATGAAACTTTAGCCAGGCAGATAGTCCGGCGATCCAAGTCTATGACCATTGTCAATGGCGAATTGCATCATTGCAGTGTATCAGGGGCGTTTCAACGCTGCGTCTCTACTGAGGAAAGCTGTGAAATCTTACGTGAAATCCATGAAGGGGATTGTGGTCACCACGCCGGTTCAAAGTCTCTGGTGGCAAAGGCGTTTCGTCACGGGTTCTACTGGTTGACAGCTCATGCTGATGCGGAGGACTTGGTTAAACGGTGCGATGGATGTCAGAAATTTTCAAGGCGTGCTCATGTACCGGCTCAAGAATTGAGGATGATTCCAATTATTTGGCCGTTTGCAACATGGGGGCTGGATATGGTCGGACCTTTTAAAAGATCCAAGGATAAGAAAACCCACCTTTTGGTGGAAGTTGACAAGTTTACCAAGTGGGTTGAAGTGGAGCCTGTTAGCAAGTGTGATGCAGCTACAGCGGTGCAGTTCATTAAAAAGGTGATTTTCCGGTTTGGCTTTCCACACAGTATCATTACTGACAACGGTACCAATTTATCCAAGGGTGCTATGAAGGAATTCTATGAACGTGAGCACATCCGACTTGACGTATCATCAGTGGCTCACCCCCAATCCAATGGGCAGGCAGAACGGGCTAATCAAGAGATCTTGCGAGGCATCAAACCCCGACTTATGGTTCCATTGCAAAGAACACCGGGATATTGGGTTGAAGAGCTACCACCTGTGCTATGGAGTATCAATACTACGCCCAACCGATCTACAGGGTACACGCCGTTTTTTATGGTCTACGGAGCAGAGGCAGTTCTCCCTAGTGATATCCGGCATGATTCGCCTCGTGTAGCGGCTTATGTTGAAGAGGACAATGAGACAGCACGGCAAGACGCTTTGGACCTATTGGATGAGGAGCGGGACATAGCAGCTGCCCGCTCAGCGATTTATCAATAGGATCTTCGTCGCTATCACAGTCGCCGGGTCAGAACCAGAGCTTTTCAAGAAGGAGATTTGGTGCTTCGACTCATCCAAGACCAGACGGATATGCACAAGTTATCCCCACCTTGGGAGGGACCTTTCGTGGTCAGCAAGAATCTGCACAATGGGTCGTACTATCTGATTGATATTCGAGAGCATAAAGACTCACGCACATCAGAGGAGGAGACCAACAGGCCGTGGAACATAGCTCATCTTCGGCCTTACTACACTTGAGCCATCGGCTCTATCTATGTACATATTATGACAGTGTATATATTATCATTGATATAATAAAACCGGAGCCTCAGCTAAAGTGGGGTCTCTGTCCTTTCATATCATGTGTGGTTACATGGAGTGGTTTTGTTTTAAAGCGGCCTCGGGTTTACCCCTTGAAATTTGCTTTTCAAAAAAACTTTGTGATATCACTTGGGGCCTTGGTCGTGTCCGAACCAATGCGACACCTTTTGATAGGCGAAAGCCACCAGATCACTTGGGGACATGGTCAAGTCTGAACCAGTCACGCCTCTTGATCGGCCTAAGGCCACAAAATCACTTGGGGGCTTGGTCGAACCTGAACCATTGCCACGCCTTTTGATCAGCATAAATGCCACGGTTTCATTTGGGGACCTGGCTGACTCGAACCATTGTCACTCCTATTGGGGGCTTGGTCCTGTCCGACCATGGTAACACCATCTGATCAGCTCGGTAAAGCATGTTTTTGCAAACGGTTTTTTTATCATTGCCTTTGCTTCCATATTTCTTTTATGACTATTCCTTCAATTTTTGTTGTATTTCCTTTAAACCAACAACACTTTTTTACCGGTTCAGCTGACGGAATTCGGTTCATTTTTAATCCGGAGAAATATGCCCGGTTTAACTTTCCTGTTAACATCATGGAGTAACAGGGGGGCTCATAATAGCCCAGCACAGTTTACATGGGAGTTGTCTTCTCCCCTTTGATGGTAATGGTTTACAAAACCTCCGTTTCAAGCCTGGCTAAGCCAACTTCATGCCCAGCGATGGCAGGTATTTTGTATCGCATATTTGATTATATGACTTAAATACATTGATGATATATATATCAAGGTCATAAACCGGCTGGCGGTATAACCGCCACCGCAGTTCAAGATTTTCTGATGGCAGGAAATATAAATTGAGGATTTCAAGCAAAAGCATCAGTACTTATGCACGAAGGCATATTTAAAGCAACAATATTTGCTATTCTATTACAAGGCAACGCGGTGCCCAAATAAGATCATTGTTGTTCTGGCAGATCATAATTAAGCAGCTATTTAAACCGGCCACCGGTTCAAGCCTGCTCATCGCCCCGCTCTGATGGTTGTGGATCGTCCCGTGCCGCTTCAGCTTCCTCATCTCTAACCATTGGCTGGAAATCAACAGTGGTCCAGTCGATTCCCATTAAAGCTTGAAAGACAACCTCTTCATGGATCAGAGAAGACGGTTCAATATCAGGAGCGTAAGTATGCTTACGGATTGGAGGAATCAGATTCTCCGCTTCAGGAGTTGGTGCAGCCACTCGTTTGTTCTGATCATTGTACTGAGCTTGATAATGCGACAAGTCTGCCTCTTCAGCCAATTGACAAGCCAGAGGGCGTACTGCACGGTTTAGCGCCCTCAAATCATCTTCATTGAACTCTGAGCCATCTTCCTTCAAGCTGGGATAGCCTTGAGCTGCTTCAATAGGATCGAAATCCGACACCCACGCTTTTGCCCGGATTAAGGCATTAATGGCTCCGGTTCGAGCAGCAGATTTCTTCAGTTCTTCAATCCGGGTAGGAAGCATTGACAACCTCTTCAGAGTATCTTGGATCAAAGTGGGTGCCGGATTGTTATGAGATGCAGTGGTGATGACCCGCCGCGCTTCGGTATACAGCTGTTCAATGAAAGTGTAGGCAGCCTTCAACTTCTTCCGAACATCTGACCCTAAGTGACCAATGTGTGTACCTGCAACAGTACAGAAAAGATCGCAAACCGGATCTGTTATAAGAAGGCCAAAGTTGTCAAAGAAACCAAAAGGAACTTACCAAAGATAGCAGCGGTCATGGCATGCACTTGCCGCTTTACGGCGGTCAGCTCATCTACCACCGGTTTAAGGGCAGCTTCACCGTTTTCAGCTCTTTTTATTAAAGCGGCCTTCTCAGTGGCCCAATCAGCCCGCTCCTTCTTGAAGCCCTCCTTCAGCTGTTCCATGATGCTCAAAGCGCTGGTTAATTCCTCCCTTGCTTTGTCGGTTTCGGCTTGTTGGGTTTTCAAAGTTTCTTGCAGATCAGTAATCTGGTCCTCTTTGATCCTCACTTCAGCCCGCATCAAGACAGTACTTGGCTTTAAACAAACGGTACAAGAATTTGAAGTACCAACCACATAACAAGTTATACACTTGATACTTGGGGGCTAATGCATCTTCAATCTTCATCTATTACTAAATCACAAAGTCCCAAGCTCAATACAGGTATTCAACTTGGCACTTGGGGGCTAATGGCTATTTGCTCAATTATGTTCTGATATTAGAATCTTTATTGGAGTCCCGGTTTAACTATACTAAGTTGAACCGGCCCTTGGGGGCTACATTGATGGATTTCAAAGTATTAAGGATTATATTAAAGTCCCGGTTTCAAGAAGGTTGCAAACCGGCCCATGGGGGCTAGGAGGATTAATAGAGTGGCGGTAATTAAAGAAAGGAGAAGTACAAGGAAGTTACCTCAAATTTATCTCTCATCATCTTTACCAGACCAGCTTCACAGTCACGACTAGTATATAGCCGGTTCAAGTAACCAGAATGAAGATCTTGGGCACTTAGAGCAGCATATGTTTCCAGATCAACATCCCATTTGCCTTTATTCATGGCAGAAGAATCTTCTTTCACAGTATGCTTAGCTAAAGCGACAGGATTCCCTGGTTCAAAGCGGCCTACGCCGGTAATTACAATGTCATCATCCTTAGACTCGCCAGTTTGCATTGGTGCTATCGGTTTATCGGCAGGTTTTGAAGGATTGCGGGATTTTTCAATCCGGACGGGGCTGGTAGGCTGGTCAACAGGGACTGAAGTATTAATAGGCCTCTTCTCAGTAACATCATCATCTTGCAAGGGAGGGTCACTGGGAACATCTTCATAAATGAACGCTTCAAGATCTGGTGCTTTATCCTGTTCAGGGGCAACATCTTCCTCGGCCGCTTTATCCAGACGGGCTTTCTTGCTCGGTTTGGGTTTAGCCCTGAAAGAGAAACAAGGAGTCAAGGAACAGCATAAGTTATAACACAGTATACCAGAAGCATATGTTCAGCCTAGCTTACCCAAGAACCGTTTTCAGTGGTGGCAGCTGAGTGGCCGATGATTCACCAGAGGATGAATGAGAAGTAACCTGATAATCGGAGTCGGACGGATTAAGAGGTTGACAGATGAAACCCGCTTTAGGATAAAAATTAATAGAAAGGTCGGAGACCTCTGACCAGCATTTTCGAACCGGACTGTTTGGTAAACCGGCGGAGGTAACTACCTGGCGGCTGTGCCGGGTTGTGCGGCAAGCTTCATGTTGTTGAGTCTTCATAAGAAATTTGGGATCCAAGTAAGCAAGAGGATGAGAAAATTTAACTTTCCGGTTTGCCTGGCGAAGTTTTGGCAAAGGCAAAGGATCTGAATCGGAAGAGAGAATAGTTACCTCAGCGACATCAGCATTACTGGCTTCAGCGTCGTCCTAACAAGTATCATCATCAATAAGGCGTGTAAAAAGTAAGCCTAGTGAATCGAGTTCTACCTCAAGGTCCGAGTTACCCACATCATCATCAACAGCCAGATCAGATGAAGCGGTGGTTTTCCTTTTGTGAGCCGGCTTCTTGATAACCTTGGTCTTTGGCCGGGTTGACCGTTTTGTTTTCTCCGGTTTGTCTTGCGGAAGCTTCTTGCTCCAAAACGGATTATCACCCTGAGTAAGCAGCAGTGGATGTCAGACAGAGATAGCAATAACAGGTTCAGTAAAAAATACAATCAAAATCTTACAGCTGGCGGTTTGTTGGTAGCACAGAAAGGGAGCAGGCCGGTTTGAGCGCAAAGGTGTTCCGGTTCGTTCAACATTTTCTTCACAGCATCTGTGACTTCATTATCTGAGAGCTGGATGTTGGTGTGTCGGAGTGGGTCATCGATGCTAGTAGTATACTTGCACATTAAACCGGAGCGCCGGCTGAGAGGCAGTACGCTCCATGATATCCAACAGTGTGCAAGATCTATTCCTGTTAAACCGTTGGCCATGAAGTCTCGGAGCTTGGACAGTTGAGGAGCATATTTACTTCTCTCCTTGGCACTTAATCTTTGTGGAAAGGGGTGTGTGTTGCTGAGCCGCTCCGGACGAAAGCCAGGCAAAGGATTTTCATTATCAGGGGAGGTGTCTTTGCAGTAGAACCATGTTGCATTCCACTCCTTGGGGTGACTGTGTAGTCTGGCGTGGGGATAAGTGATCTCTTTTCTTTTCTGAATTGCCATACCGCCCAATTCGGTATTGGGGCCATCAGTGAATTCTGTGCGGCGGTTTAAGTGGAAGCAGTCTCTAAACAATTCAACTGAAGGCTCCTCTTGAAGGTATACCTCACAGAGCACTTGGAAGTGACATAGGTTGGTAACATAATTGGGGCCAGTATCTTGCGGGCGGAGCTGAAAATTGGCTAACACATCCCGGTAAAATTTAGAACCGGGCGGCTTGAAGCCCCGGGCTAAATTATGTGCAAAGATCACAACCTCTCCCTCTTGAGGTGTGGGAGGACATTCATCACCAGGAACCCTCCAGTGGATAGTATCTTTGCTGTCTAAAGCGCCGATCAAGACTAAATCATCCAGCTGAGTTTCTGTGACGCGAGAAGGAACCCAGTTGCACTCATATACTTGTTTGGCCATGGTGAGATCTACAAGAAATAGGTGATTCCGGTTCAAGAATATGTTGGATAAAAGAAGGTGCTGGTCTGAACAATGTTAAACCGGAGGCAGTACATTTAAACAGGATTTCTATGAGGTGGCATCATATGGCTAAAGAATTCTGGCGGTTCAACAAGGGGACTAATGGTGTATACCAGTTTACTAACCTTTTCTATATTAAGTTAAACCGCCTGATCTAAACATTGAAGGCAATTGCGGATGGCTAAGTATGCAGAAACAGGTTTCACAAGGTCTTATTGCAGCAATGGATCTGAAGCAAGTTCAGAAAAACAGAAAATATTCAAAAGGTTAGAGCAGAACGGAAGTAAATCAATGGGCAGGTATGTGGATGAGATCTATAGACTTGAGCGTGGAACTACAGGTGGATGCTAAAAAGCTACTGCTAGTCAGAGCAGGGTTTCACAGATCTATCCAGGAGTCTGGGTACGAGCATGAACAAGTGATGAACATGGCAAGAACACGAAACCCTAGAACAGATCTATGGTAAGAAGAACAGAAGGCTTACCAGAATCGAGGAAGACGCGGAAAGCTACCGCAATGCTCTGGTGCGTTCAGGTTGATGCAGCGGCCCAAGACGGTGCAGAGGTCAACGGCGGCGGCGGAGCTCCGAGGCTAGCGACGCGAGGAAGATGAAGAGAAAGGGGATGAGGGGGAGAAAAGGAAATGACCCTTCGGTCCGATTTATAAGGCAAAAGATGTGTGTCAGGCGCGCGAATCCAGGAGCCAAAAATTTCGGAGGTGGAGTTGCTGCCTTGGGTATCACAGATCTATTAATAAAAGAAGGCGTCATAAATGTTAACTTCATGATGACGTCATGCCGGTTTACAGCAACCAGAGATGATGACGACAGGGCGGTTTACCAATTACCAGAAGATGTTGAAGACAAAGATTTTGTGAAGGATTGACATGAACCAGTTCAAATCAATCTGGGGCCTAATGTTGGGGATATTACCACTGGGCGTGAACCGGCCTACCTGGGCCGGGTTAGCTTTCATTAGTAGTTTAAAGGTGATTAAGCAGATAAAGGCCCAAGGCCTGTAGTCGGTTTAGAATCTATAGCCGTAAACCGGCTTGATATGTAAACTTGCATTGTAAGTTAGGAATAGAGAGAGACCAACCGGGATACGAGTATGAACCGGTGTGGGACTCTGTGGACCGACGGGCGTCACCCGTGTATATAAGGGGACGACCCGGCGGCGGTTCAAGGAGAGACAACAACAACTCGAGGCCTAGGCGAAGCTTGTTTGCTCCCTAGTCATCGAGACGACATCAATTCCATCACAACTAGACGTAGGCTTTTAGCTTCATCGAAGGGGCCGAACTAGTATAAACCCTTGTGTCTTTGTGTCCGCTTTAACCCCTTCAAGTTAACCCGTAGCGATGGCTCCACGACTAAGTCCTTTCACAAGGACATCTGCCGTGACAAATCCACGACAATCAGTATCTTCACGCCTACAGTCAGACGTCAGAGGAGGACATCACCGAGGAGCAGTCGGACGAGGAGGAGTAGTTGAATTATCTTTTTTATCTATCTATGCTGAGAACTATCCTCTACTCTCTAGTATCTACTTCTCGATCTCAGCACTGTAAACGCTTTTTTAAAGCGCCGCGCATTGCGATTCTGTTGGAGATGCTCTAACATGGCAGATGAGTGCTTTAATGTTGCCCACAAGATGCGCGAGTATCAATAGTAGTATTTTTCTTGCCATGTTGAGATTTTGAACCACGAGTGTGAACATGCAGAGGAGCAATGAAGACCAAACACGGGATATTCGGGACATCTTCAAGGAACATGGTAAGTTAAAGAGGAGCTGCACCGAACCTGTAAAACGAGCTTTGGTAAGTAACAACCTTTCAATTACTTTCGTTTAGCCTCGTGTTCTTTGATGCGTATATGTTGTAGTTTCTGTTTCTCTTAAGCGTGGTGTTCTTCAATGTGTAATAAGAAGATTCTTAATCATCCTAATGCTTTCGTTTTTAACTTGATGTAGGAAGTGGGTGTTCTCACCGTGTAGTCTGTTTTTATATTTCTTTTCCTTTTGAATTCACTTCTCCGAGTTCTGTTTATCTGGCTTCTACTAAATGGATCTAGGTTTCTTTGAGTATTGATCTAAAAAAGAAGTAACTTCATGTCAGGATGCAGTTCCTGCGAGGAGGGAAGTATGGTCAACCTCGAGATCATGTTTCCAAAATGAGGTTGGATTACACACAAGGTGCCAGTTCCCTAATGATGCTGGATTAGACACAAGGTGCAAATTCCCAGATGATGCTGGATTACACACAAGCCAGGTGGAGTCATCAGCTGTTCGTGTCCTCATGGCATTAGTAAAGGCTGAAAGAAAGCATGCAGCAGCCCTTGAGAATGTAGTTGAGTTCCTGAAGAAGCGAAAAGAGCAATCCGATGCTCTCTTCACCCAAGCCAAAGAAG
Source organism: Triticum timopheevii (assembly GCA_963921465.1). Lineage (NCBI taxonomy): Eukaryota > Viridiplantae > Streptophyta > Magnoliopsida > Poales > Poaceae > Triticum > Triticum timopheevii. The sequence goes on along the minus strand of OY997264.1, from coordinate 168,483,543 downwards.
AGATGGAAGAAGCCAGAAATAAGCTAGCAGAGGCAGAGCAGGCTAGGCGTCTCCTGCTATCTAAAACTGTTGTCAATACAAAATTTCCTTCATAATAGCTAGGTTCAAATGTTTATCCAGTCAGCATGCATGTTGTGATGTCTGTGCATCTACTGATGTGGCACAATTTTTTTTTTCGGGTCATGTAATAACAACAATTACTTTCCAAACAATAACAGACGAAGCATTGGCCATGGTATAGTTCAAGCGCAAGCCCGACATTCCAAGTCCAACTTCCACATCAAACTCATGTTCACAGATATCTGCACATTCATACATAATGTCCACAACCATGATTCACTTCAAAACCAAAAATAATGTGAGGAGAGTTATAAATAAAGAAAAGCCTCTACTAGTTCCTGCTACCAGTGCGAGCACAACAAGTCAAGACCATGCGTAAATTAATTATATTTTAGTCATTTTTTGTGTTCTAAAATGCCTGCCGGCTCGCGGAAGGACGTGTTGCCGGCAGACGCGCGGATTCAATGAAGGCAGGCGGGGCAGTCTTAAGCTGGTTGCACGCGGCGAGGAGGCGTGCTCAGCCGGGCCTGCAGCGAGTGCGGCCCTCTTGGCCGGCGCGCCGGTTCAATGCCTGCGCTATGAGAGGTCGCGTCCGTGTCAGAGCAATTACTCCCTCCAGTCCTTTTTTGTTTGGGTATAACAAAATCTCCTTTTCCATTCACATTTTACAAGTAAAATTCATGGACAAACTTTGACCCAAAGTACGATGGGGACTAGTAAACCAGAATGGAGGTAGTAGTTTTTTTAATCAACAAAGGGTTTCCCCTTCCGATTACTGAAAACCAGCATCTCGTAACATAAACCCATACAACCATACACCAAGGAGGTACGTAGTACTATGAATTACATTTTCGCTCCATACCAATCGTTCTAAAAACTACTTACTACTTATAACGTGCCATTTAAAATCGAAACTCTTAACCCCACTAAAAAACGATATTTTAAACGTGGCTACTCGGTCTGTGGCAACTGGCGAGCCACCGCGCTCCAAGTCGTTCACCTGTGGTCCCGACCATCAACTCCTACAAAGGTGCTCCACCACGTACCCGGTACCCGCGAAGGCAGCAATCATGCACCTAGGGTTTTTGGGTTTATTTGTTAACGTCGCCTTTACATAACACTCATGTGTGCGGGACAACAAGAGGCCGACTGCGTGCGTGCACCTCTTCTCTTTGTATATGTACTCCACCGTTTGTCTGGTGTCCAAAAAATTATAATAACTACTAGCAATGTGCTAGTGCGTTGCCACACGATCAAAGTAGATTAATACATATTCACCAATTTGATAGAAAAAAAGTCTAGTTTTGAAATACGTATATCACTAAAAATATGTTATGTTTCACTCAAAATATATTCCTTTGGTGGTTTTGATGAGAAAAGGGAGGCATGTTGTTGGTTTAAAGATTCGAGAAGTGGTATATGTCTAATTTCTACTCTTACTAGCAAGATGCCCGTGCGTGGCACAGAACATCAAAATCTTGTGGGAGAAAAGGATGAACGAGGGAAGGCCATATCTGCAAATGTGGTGAAGAGTGTGGGTAAATTGCCATATTTTCCTTCCTATCCGTCAGATATAAATCGGACGACCTACATTGCAGGATGGCAGGCCCACCATCATCACCAACTCTATTTTTTATCCCTACTCTTATAAAAAGCATTGTCGGTGATGATCGTGTGCCTGCCATCCTGCAATATAGGCCGTCCGATCTATATCTGACGGATAGGAAGGAAACTATGGCAATTTTGCCAAAAGATACCCACACCCCTCTCCACATTTGCAAATAAGGTCTTCCCTCGTTCATCCTTTTCCCCCACAAGATAAACTACTCATACAAATGCATCTTGATGTTCCGTGCAACGCATGGCATCTTGCTAGTTGTTGCAAAAAGCCCATGTGTGTGTGAGAGAGAGGGAGAGAGGAGGAGGACGGAGTGCATGTGTGACAAAGACACAAGTAGTGTGTGTGCGATAGGTATCAGCTTAAAATGAGGCGATAGTGTGTGTGTGCACGATCGAGAGGGAGTGTCTCAAGAAGGGAAGAAAAAGCTACATAGATACAAGGAGCGGGAGAGAGACATGTATGCGATGGTGGAAGCATGAGTGTGCGGGTGTATAAACCTATCTAGAGGCTAGCTAGTCGATAAATGCTTGTGAGAGAAATACGAGTCGGGGTGCAAAAGCGAGAGTTTTGTGTGTGTGTGAGAGAGAGACGATAGTCGGGAAGGGGAGTGGAAGCAGGAGTTGTGTGTGTGTGTGTGTCTGTGAGAGATAGAGGAGACGGTAGTTGGGGTTGTCTGATCGGTCTCAGTCTGGGATGGAGACGAAAAGGAGATCGCAACAAATGTTTTGTCTACAGGAGAGAGAGAGTAATTTTAGTGGTATGAGTCATATGTAGAGACATAAAGGGTGTGTGAGAGAATCCCATAGAGAGAAAGACAAAGTGAAAGACGAGTGGAGACTGTGTGTGTGGCAGTGAAAAAGAAAGCTTAGGTACCAAGTGATACCAGAGAACAGTAGAGACGTGAGAGATAATGAAAACCGTGTAATTTATAATGATATGGAGAGTGTGACACTTCTCAAGGGAGACGTCGAGAGACCATGTTTGCGAGGATAGGAGAAACATGAAGTGAGCGTGCGGGTGAGCTGGAGAAAAGAGAGTGATGGCTACCTGAAGGAGCATGCATGCGAGAGAGATGGGCGTGAAAGGAGTGAACAAAAAAGGATTCAAATATTTGAATTCGAGATGATGATACATGTAATCCATACTCAAACCAAAATTGATCTATCAAACATGCATACTCATATGAATTCACGCACATCTATGTTATTTAATATGTAGATATTACTGATCCATACATTTTAGTAGAACATAATTTGGTTAATTTTTTTTGAATTCAACCTTAAAATTTTGAGATTGTTGTATTTGTAAATCATATTATACATATAAAGGAGCAGAATTCTTTGTTGTGCTTTTGAAAGTATATATGTAAAAGAATGATGTATATAGAATGTAATTCCAATTGAAAATGGAGCCCGCCCGAAAATATATATTAGAATACAAACGGGATTCGAATTGAGTTGGCACAGTAAACATGCACTGTGCAAAATTTGAACGAAGCGGGGAAAGTCGCAGTAACCGCCCGAAACCAAAATCTGCGAGATGGAAATCACTACTGCCTATCCCTGCCACACAAAGCCTATCTGCTAGATTTCTATAGGTTTCGATAGGGGTAGGTTTGTAATTTCACCCAAACGTGACATAACCGCCTCTCACCCGGATTCATATACGGTGGGCGCCAAAACACAGTGTGCCCTCGGCCGAAATTGACTTCCTCCCCGATTCATATTCATACACGGTGGGCGCCAAAAACAAACTCTTGTCGGCAAATATTCGGTGTATGCGAGATTACCGTCCTATCCCCAACCGACTAATGTTGTTGTGATGTAGTAGAAATTTGAAATGGGGTCTAAGTTTGTAAATTTCCTCGCATTTGAGACAAGCGCGCCCTGAATACATGTTTCCCCCCTTCCTCTCTACCTCCCTTTTCCCCATTCGTACTCCATGGGCGCCAAAATACCCTCTGCACCCCACCCTCCTCCGTCTGCCGCCGTCCGCCACCCCTTCCACCGCCGTCCTCCTCCACCATGCTGGAGCTGATACCCCGACACCGCCGTCCATTACAAGAGATCGACCTCTCTCATCCACGCCTTCGGACCGGGATCCTTGCATCCCGTCCTCTCGCTTCATCCCCGCCGTCGTCCACCTTGCCGGCGCCGCTCCTACGACCGTCTCGTCCACCGCGCCCCGCCGCCACCATCTACCCTCCTAGATCTGTTTCCATGCCGCCGACAGCCATCGCTACCGCAGCACCATCAAATTCTCACCAGATGCGTACATGGCGCCGCACCAGAGGTGGTACTCTTTCGTATCTGCTCAACTTATCTATCGCAACAAGAAAATAGACCGCCACTGCTTTACTGATTTCTTGTCTTGGTTGTGAAGTTGCCTTTATCCGGTTTGCACCTTCAGATCCGCCATGGCACGCTCAACAGTATACTCCCAATGCTTATGGTTTCCCCTTTTATATTCCACACTAGTTAAATCACACTAGACTAAATTTCAAAATTGGGTCAGTCGATTTTTCAGAGCTCGCCGGAGTTTGCCGGTGCGATCCAAGGGGCTCGGGTGGTTGTGGGGCCTCTCCAAATGAAGAAAACTCGACGCGGGTGGGGGGTGGGGGTGGCGGAGGAACACAGGCGGTGGGGGCCGGTGGTCCGGCCGGCGGCCCGTGCGGTGTTCTGTATGGGAAGAATCAGAGACGAGGAAGAAGAAGGGTTAGGAGACGTAGGATCTTCATCCAACCGCCTGAAATGGTCGAGAGACAGCTGGGAGTTGCATTCTTAATGTGCTCTGGTTCATCATGTGTGGGCACTGCGCAACCAACATTTTATTATCCAAAATCTGCTTGCTCTTCTTTACCATGTTCGATAGAGCTGTGACACAAAACGTAGGACCGACTCCAGCAGACTGTCCCCATACTTCACTGGCCACACCACTAGCCCCACCACACAGGACCTGCACTCCAGCAAAAGGTATACCGATTTCATTTGCCATAGCACCAGCTGCACCACAGAAAAATCCCACTCCAGCAAAAAGTACAGCAAGTCCACCGGCCGAAGACCTATCCCAACTACAGAGACGGCCAATTCCTGCAGATTGGAACCCCATTCCATTTATTCCCAGTTTAAAAGACAATGCTTCCAATGTTGTTAGGGACTACGTGCATATATTCCCATCATGGGAAGATTATTGTGAAGACAAACACCATTTTCACATCTTGCTGTCCAACTTACGTGTAAGTGCTATTATTCATGGTTATTATTTTCCTGTTTTCTGCTGATTGAACACATCAATGATTTACGTTACATTGTTGTAACTAAGCGAGGGTCAATCTGGATAGTCATGACGAGCAAAGCTTGATTGTGCTTTTCAAGGAAGCATTGCAGCAGTATCAGTGTTACCTGAGGAAATCACACTTTGGTGGCAAATCTATAAATGAATTTCCGGTGAAGTCTCATGTGCTAAATTTAGAAGACATTGAATGGAAAACATTTTATGCACTGGTCTTGTTCCCAGGATGAGGTAATGTCTATGAAATCACATGACAATTTGAACTTCTACTTTTCCACATGTGCCTTATGGATCTTGTTTGCAGGAAATCTGCTCGAAGAAGAATTCCGGTTTGAAAAGAACGACAGGATATCGGAAATATGCTGCCCGCTGCTTTGCTCTTGTTAGTACATGTTGTCCTGTATCACTGTACTTGCATACATACCTGGTTCATCATGTGACAACAGTATGCATGATAGCTTGCTTATCAATTGTTCGCTCCAAATTATCTGATCTGTATGAATGGTTACATTAGTGTAGAATATATCCAATGCCAATGTTTTTTTCAGCTCTGCATTGTTCTTGTAAGTACATGCTGTCCTTTATCAGTGTACTTATAATGACATGTAGTTGTTCATGTACCATCACTCTGCAGCTTATTTTCCTTTGCCCTCCATTTTCTACACATCAGATCTATATTAATCTTACCATAAGGTTGGTACTGAAGAAGTTTAGCTGTGCATTGCTCTTGGCTGTACCTTTTGCCTGTATCGCTGCACTTACATTTATAGCTACTTGGTTATGTAGCATCACTCTTCATCTTATCTTAAATATTCTCCCTTTTTTCGTATATTATCACATCTATATTTACTCTTAACAAAATGTAGAATAAAGGCAATGCTTATGAAGAAGATTTTGTGGTAAACTTCTTGAATTGCCCCCCCCATCAGCATGGACAAGGCCTTTATAGAGCATGTCTTCACCAATAATGTAAGTTTGTCCATCTCAAGCCTTCAAACTTTGTTGTATATATTTGGTTAGGCATGACTGCAACAGCTGTTTATTTTTGGTGTTTGCATCAAATTGCATGTTTAAAGTTTATTATGTACTCCCTTCGTTCCAAAATAGATGACCCAATTTTGTACTAAAGTTAGTATAAAGTTGGGTCATCTATTTTAGAACGGAGGGAGTAGTTCATAAACAAAAGTTTGTCCTTTCTCAATTTAAGTTTTCAGCTGTACAACCAAGTTCCTTATTCATACCATGTAAATTAAAGTATACAGAGCAAGTGATCTTCTTTTGCACTGCATGTATGCTTCTGTTCTTCATCCGTAATCCAGTGGTGTGGTGAACCTACCCACTACAGTACAATGTCATATTCTGCAATGTCTTAACTATGAACAATGTCATATCATTCTACTACTCCCTCCGTCCGAAAATACTTGTCATTGAAATGGATGTATCTAGATGTATTTTAGTTCTAGACACATCCATTTTGATGACAAGTAATTTCGGACGGAGGGAGTATTATTTAAACCGTCTCTTTATTTGCCAATCTGAAATGGGATAAATTGACAAAACACTAACCATTGATACTTATGAGTTCTTGATCTGTAATCCAGTGGTGTCGTGAAGCTGCCAACTCCTTCACAATGTCATTTCCTACCATGTCTTGACCTGAACAATACCATATTGTGTTAATGCAATTTTAAACTGTGTCACTTTATTCGTCAGTAAGAAATGTGATGAATTGTCAGCACTGACGCTTTTATGTGCAAAACCTGTCATCTGTCTGCTTGTTTATATTTCAGAGTGAGGAAGATTTAAGTGTTGAACAAGCGCAGTCTCATCATCTTGCTCAGCTGCTTGCACTGCAGCTCCCCAGCAGGGCTAACCTTTCTTGAACTCTATTGAAGTGCTGTCGGTTTTCTATATTATTTTGCCGGCCTGTTTATTTGCATTGGTGGTGATCTTTGATGCCCAGTGTATGTAATCTGTTGTCTGCTTGTGCTTTATTACCATAGTGGCGAACTTTGATGCCCAATGGATGTAATATGCTGTAGATTCTTTATTGTATAGTCTAGGTTTTTTCTTATTCACGATGCTGTAGTTATTTTACTGTATATTTATCCTGTCTTCGTAGTAAACCGGCCAAATCATAAAATTACGGTACATAATCGGGCTGTCATGCAATCACGATGTAGGTTGGGCCTGAAACATGCCGAACAGCTAACGGGCCGGCAGCAGCCCGAAATGAACCCCGGCCCATGATTGTGCGAATCAAATCACGGGCTTTTAATAGGCAAAAATTGTCTCGGTCCTTGTTTGGCCCAATCAGATATCGGCTGCGAGCAGGCCGGATGCAAACCGGGCCGTAGTTAGGCCCAACTATATGACGGGCATTTAACAGGCCGAAATTAATATAGGGCCGAAATGTTAAACGGGTCCTTAAGAGGCCAAAACTAATGTCAGGCCGAATTACTAAGTGGGCCTCTAGCAAGTGGGCCCAAAATCATAGTGTCCAGTTGACGGGCCAAATCTGATCTGGGCCATAATTGAGCCCATAGCCTCTTAAAGGGCCGTACCTGATCTGGGCCATAATTTGGCCCAGAACGTGGTAGGCTTTTAACGGGCCGGATCTCATATGGGCCACTATTAGGCACTAAACGTGGCAGGCCATTAATGGAGCAGATCAAATATGGCCCGACATTTGGCCCAAAACATGGTAGCCAGTTAATGGGCCGGCCTACTAGGGCCCTCAAATTCTTCTGGGCCTACAGCTGGGCCGGCCCGTTAATGTCGGCGAAATCTCATGGGCCTTTAGCCAGGCCGGCCCCTTATGATCCGCAAGAATCTTGTGGGTCTTTACCTGGGCCAGCCCATTATGGCAAACAAAAATCTTGTGGGCCTTTACCTGGGCCGACCCATTATGACCTGCGAAATCTTGTGGGCCGTTAGCTGGGCTAGCCCATTATGGTCCGCAAAATCTCGTGGGCCTTTAGCTGGGCCGGCCCATTATGGTTTGCAAAATCTTGTGGGCCTTTAGTTGGGCCGGCCCATTTAAACTTGATGGGCCGGTCCACGTGTCAACATATCATAGGCGCGTCTCGCCCATTGGATGAGTGACACCTGTGCCAGCGCGGACCTGACACGTGTCTCCTCCAGCCAATGATGATTTTACACGTGGAAAATCCCCATTGGTCGGGGCTGTTAACGGGTTATCGGATCCAAAACCCGACCCATTAGCTTAATAACGTTCCATTACGGTGGATGCCACGTGTCAGTCACCCTTGACGAAAGCACTTCTGTGACGCGCGATTTATCGTCATGGAAGTGGACACTTCCGAGATGATAATTTTGGTAATGTCATGGAACACTTCTACGACAGCACAGGTATGACTATCTTGATTCTGTCATAAATTTGTCATGGATGTACATGCATGACAAAAAACGCGACCTACTATGACAAACATGTATCATCACGGAAGTGTATTTTTTGTAGTGTCCCTAGCCGAACAATCAAGAACGTAGGGGTAAACAAAGGAGCAAGGCAACCCATCTTGTGGAACACTTAAGTCAATATGGTGCATATTTTGGCGTTATACACGAACAAGAAACGAAGCCATACAAGTATAATCATATGCAAGAGGAAAGCCTTCATAAAGGAAGCCCCCAAATAAATGGAGTGTTTGAATTTGTGCGTCACAAACAAAGTTCTGACAAGGAATTTTGTCACAAACAAATTTTTGCCAAAAAGGTATAATGCTTGGTCGAATCGAACAAATTTAAAAAAAAATTAAAACAGAAAGTCTTTGAGCATGAAAGCGACTTAGCTGGTTAATGTGCTCGGTGTGGATGACGCAATTCGAGCTTGTGGCGGGACGAAGACGCCCATTGATCTGTGACAGATCCGACAAGGTTCGCAGTCCTCAGCATGGTCGAGGTCCCAACTCCCAAGCCCGAGGTGTCCGAGCAAGGAGTTCGGCGCTCCGGAGTAGTGACCGCGTAACCCAGTCAAAATAGATTACCTACACACATAAAATAGTGCGATCCAGAAATATATATATATATATATATATATATATATATATATATATATATATATATATTCCTTGCATAATTGCTTTATGCAAAAAATATTTTATTTAAAGAGATGTGGCCTGGCGCCAAAGCCAATGTCGATGCAGGGCGTTGGCGTGGCGCAGTGAAGGCGTGACAAAGCCTAAATTTGCAGGGCGGTCCGGGCTCTAGATGCGGCGTTTGCCGAACTACAGACGGGAAACGGACCGAACCATCGCGCAACCTTTGTTAATGCGACCATCATTTGACAGACCTGTGTACAGATGATGGAACAAACCAGAGTAATAATTTTTCGGAAAAATAAACTCAAGCAAGAAAAAAATACTAGGATTAATAGCACCTGGTTTATCTATTATAGCAATCTAAAAAATGGTTGCTCCCGATATTGGGACTTGATCCGCACACCCATTGCCAGGTGAGCGATGGAGCGGCGGCATGGCGATGCTAGCAAAGGTTGGCTTGCCGAGGCAAAGCCCCCGGTCCAGTAAACATGACGAAGTTGGTCGGTTGACGATGCCGAAGTCTCCGGAGTAGGTCGATGAAGGGATGACGAAGCCCCCGGTCCAGACAAGGAGACAGAGCAGATCGGTGAGGAGATGTTGCAGCTTCCATGTCGGCCGAGGTGTTGAAGTAGTTCGGTGTGATGGACATCGGCCCGATGAAGCAATGGTTCAGCCGTGCCGACGCAGGTCGTAACTTGTGACGTGGTCGATGCTGGCTTAATGAAGTGATCGTGCGGTGATGCCGGTGTGCCCGCTCCGTGTAATTCGTGGGGCGGCGATGTTGGTGACGATTTATCCTTCGCCATGCCGAACTCTTGTTCGGCTTGCCGAGATGATGATCCGAAGAAGTTGAGCTCGGCTCAACAAAGCGACGACGTGTCTAGCGCAGGTCGGCAACCGTAGAGCAACGTTGTCGGGCTGGTTTGACACTGGCGCAATGGTAAAGATCATATTGGAAAAGACTGTAAAATTAGTGGGATGTGTTTGGGAAAAAAACACAATACCCCATACAAAACTTCCTTCAAAAAGGATGTCCAAAATCCCATTCATAAAAAAGATGAATTCGAGTCGGATTCGTTCTTGCGCAGAAAACAGATCCAAAAAGTGATGCACTAATCGGAAGGTTCCTAGAGTTTGGACGGTCGGATCGAGCTGCAATTTTGAGGGGTGGTAGATATGGTATTTCTGCAGCTGATGAACGGTTGGATATTCCAAAGGACCTCCGAGCTGAGCTCTGGAGATCACGCCCAAAACTCGTCCAGATTCCCGTCCATATTTGATAGGGCTCCGGTATATCTTAGATTGCCAGAGATTCCTCCATCGGAAATCGACGAAATTTTTCAGGGTTGTTGTAGACTCAATTCCACACAACTCCACCGAAGCAATCGTTAAAACAACACTTGAGAAGGCGGTGGCGGCGGATACAAGTTCGCTGTCCAGAAAGATAGCACGGACGCCCGAGGGCAATGTTCACGTTGAGCCCCCGAGCTTCATGGATGATTCCTCCATGATCTTGATAGAGATCGGAGTTGATGTTGATGAGGGCCCTCATCCGAACATGACGATCAGAGGTAGGGCACAGTCCTCGGTCAAGCCGAGGTGACCAGTCAAGCCGGTGACGAAGATGCCGACGTCGTAGTTAATCTGCAGACGAGCCATCAATCCTTTTGTCGATCACACAACGGAACTCTCAATGAAAGCACCATTGTCGGTGTCAAAACTGGTAGATCTCGGGTAGGGGGTCCCAAGCTGAGCGTCATGGATCGATGGGTAATAGGAGACAGGGGACACGATGTTTACCCAATTTCGGGTCCTCTCTATGGAGGTAATACCCTACTTCCTGCTTGATTGATCTTGATGAATATAGGATTACAAGAGTTGATCTACCTAGAGATCATATGTTGTGGTCTAAACCTTAGGGGTATGATGAGTAATGTCATAATGATCTAGCTTATCTATCGATTAGCCTAGCCTCGGTTTATATAATGTACCAGAGGCCTAGGATAACAAGAGTCCTAGCCGAATACGCCGGTGGGGAGGAGTCCTTGTCTTGATCACCAAGTCTTTTGGAATCTTCCCTGTGTTTGCATCAGCTTGTTCGAACTGGCCCATGAGTATACGGCCATGGGGGTCCTCGGCCCAATCTAACTGATCGGGAGACGACGTGGTGAGTACCCCCTAGTCCAGGACACTGTCAAGGAGTTCGTGGGAGGAGAAGGCCGAGGGGAGGATGAGGAGTTAGTTCAGCAGATCAGTAGCGGCGGTGCCGGGAGAGGAAGGGCCATGGCGGCGGCGGCTTGTCGGACTACGCGTTGAGCGGTGTCTCTCCGTGCCACTGGGACGGTGAGCCCATGGAGAAGCGCGGTCACCCCGGTACATGGTCGTCTTTCATCTCGATCTGCTGCTCCCCACTCCTGCCGTCCCATGGCTTGCGTTGTCGCCGCTTGGCTGTTCCCACCTGCTGATACTACTTGGATCCCTTGGCTATTCAGGTGATTTGGGTCATCCCTACCTTGTGCATGTTGTGTTTGATAAAATGTCCATGAGCTAATGGGTTGTTGATCCTGCGTTTCTTGTCCTCCTCTCTTTGATTAACAGTTCCTGTCTCCACATCTTTGCAAAATTTCCATAATGGACACAAGAGTTAGGACTTTGAGTTAGTAATCAATCTTATGGTATGTCTGTTTTGCCACCGAAGTTGTTTATACTGATAGGTAATAGAAATAAAATAGTTCATTTGAATGAGTTGTTTGCAGCAGGCATCTTTCCGTCGAGAGATCCGTGAATAAAAGCGGCCTTTCTAGGATTGTCGAGGTTTGACTTGATTTACCCATTTTTCTCTTATCACTGATTCTTGCGCTACAGTTCAAAGAGAGGATTCCTTTTTCTGTTCAAGAACAAAAACAATTCAGAGAAGTCTGGTCCCTATTAACATCTTGTTTGTCATTGGGAGTAAAAGAATTTGCAAATATGTATGTGCTACGTCTCCAACGTATCTATAATTTATGAAGTATTCATGCTGTTATATTATCATTCTTGGATGTTTTACAATCATTTTATAGCAAACTTATATCATTTTTGGGACTAACCTATTGACCCAGTGCCCAGTGCCAGTTGTTGTTTTTTGCTTGTTTTTTACATTGCGGGAAATCAATGTCAATCAGAGTCCAAACACCGCGAAACTTTTTTATGGTTTTTTATGGACCAGAAGACATCCAATGGGCCAGAGCAGTACCTGGGGGTGCCCCGAGGGCGGCACAACCCACCAGGGCGCGCCTGGGCCCTCAGGCGCGCCCCGATGGGTTCTGCCCACCTCGGTGGCCTCCCACACCCCCTCTTGGCCCTATAAATCTTCAAATATTCAAAAAAACCTCACGGAGACCCTAGATCAGAAGTTCCATCGCTGCAAGTCTCTATAGCCACGAAAAAATAATCTAGACCCCGTTCTGGCACTTCACCGGAGGGGGAGATCATCACCGGTGGCCATCTACATCATCCCGGTGGCCACCATGATGAGGAGGGAGTAGTCCACCCTCGGGGCTGCCATGATGAGGAGGGAGTAGTCCGCCCTTGGGGCTGAGGGGTTGTACCAGTAGCTATGTGTTTAATCTCTCTCTCTCTCTCTCTCTCTCTCTCTCTCTCTCTCTCGTGTTCTTGAGATGCCACGATCTTGATGTATCGCGGGATTTGTTAATATAGTTGGATCATATGGTGTTTTCCCCTCTCTATCTTGTTGTGATGAATTGAGTTTTTCCTTTGAGATTTAGTTCTTATCAGATTGAATACCTTTATGGATTTGAGAGCACTTGATATATGTTTGCATATGAATACTCGTGGTGACAATGGGATATTATATTGATTCACTTGAGATATGTTTTTGCACTCAACTCGCGGATTCCCGAGGTGACATTGGGGTAATCTATGCATAGGGGTTGATGCACGTTCTTGTTTTTTGTTTCTCCGGTAGAAATCTTGGGGCACACTTTGAGGTTCTTTTTGTTGGATTGAGTATTATGAATCTGAATTTGCTTTGGTGTTATTTTAGTACGAACTCTTGATAGATCAAACGGAAAGAATAACTTGGTGTTATTTTAGTACGAACTCTTGATAGATCAAACGGAAAGAATAACTTGGTGTCATTTTAGTACAAACTCTTGGATAGATCGATTGGAAAGAATAGCTACAAACAGTTTCTTATGTTCTCTGCTGAATAGGAACTTTTGAGTGATTCTTCATCGCACTTTGAGGGATGGTTATATGATCCAATTACACTAGCATTGTTGAGAGATTGCACTAGCGGAAGTACGGACCCTAGGCCTCATTTTCAAGCATTGCAATATCATTTGTGCTCCGTTTTATCAATTGCTACATTGCTGTTTTTATTTATTCAGATAATAAAAATATATTTCTACCATCCATATTACACTTTTATCACCATCTCTTTGCCGAACTAATGCACCTATACAATTTTCCATTGTATTGGTTGTGTTGGGGACACAAGAGACTCTTTGTTATTTGGTTGCAAGGTTGTTTGAGAGAGACCATCTTCATCCTAAGCCTCCCACGGATTGATAAACCTTAGGTCATCCACTTGTGGGAAATTTACTACTGTCCTACAAAACTCTACGCTTCGAGGCCCAACATGAGTCTACAAGAACAAGTTGTGTAGTAGACAACAAACTCTTTTCTGGCACCGTTGCCGGGGAGGTGAGTGCATGAAGGTATATCTTTAGATCTTGCAATTGAATATTTTAGTTTCTTCTTTTATCACTAATACATCTCCAACATATCTACTTTTCCAAACACTTTTGCCCTTGTTTTGGACTCTAACTTGCATGATTTGAATGGAACTAACCCGGACTGATGCTGTTTTCAGTAGATTTGCCATGGTGTTATTTTTGTGCAGAAATAGAAGTTCTCAGAATGACCTGAAACTCCAAGGAGTCACGTTTTGGAATTAATAAAAAGTATTGGCGAAAGAATCAACAGAGGGGGACCCACACCCTGCCCATGAGGGTGCAGGGTGCGCCCCTTGCCTCATGGGTCCCCTGGACCTCCCCCGACCTCAACTCCAACTCTATATATTCACGTTCAGGGAGAAAAAAAATCAGAGAGAAGGATTCATCGTGTTTTATGATATGGAGCCGCCGCCAAGCCCTAATCTTCCTCGGGAGGGCTGATCTTGAGTCCGTTCGGGGCTCCGGAGAGGGGAATCCGTCGCCATCATCATCATCAACCATCCCCCATCACTAATTTCATGATGCTTACCGCCATGCATGAGTAATCCCATCGTAGGCTTGCTGGACGGTGATGGGTTGGATGAGATTTACCATGTAATCGAGTTAGTTTTGTTAGGGTTTGATCCCTAGTATCCATTATGTTCCTACTATGTGTTATGATCTGGCAAACCCCGGAGTGACAATAGTCGGGACACTTCCCGGTGATGACCGTAGTTTGAGGAGTTCAGGCATTCACTAATTGCTAATGATTTGGTCCGGTACTCTATTAAAAGGAGGCCTTACTATCCCTTAGTTTCCAATAGGACCCCGCTGCCACGGGAGGGTAGGACAAAAGATGTCATGCAAGTTCTTTTCCATAAGCACGTATGACTATATTCGGAATACATGCCTACATTACATTGAGGAACTGGAGCTAGTTCTATGTCACCCTATGTTAGAACTGTTGCATGATGAATTGCATTCAACGTAATTATCCATCATTGATCCATTGCCTACGAGCTTTTCACATATTGATCTTGGCTTAGTTACTTCTCCATTGCCACTGTTACGATTACTACAAAACTGCTACTGTTACTTTTGCCACCGTTACCGTTACTTCCATACTACATTGCTACTAAATACTTTGCTGCAGATATTAAGTCTGTCAGATTATGGGATCCGCAAACCCTTGAGAGGTTCGAACTCTGGGGTGTGTGTGGAGATCTCAACGTACCCAACCTGCCTACTCGTGATCCTCCTAAGCCTAGCGTGTTGAGCTTAAAGGAACAAAGAGACACAAGAGTTTATCCTGGTTCGGGCCACCCTTGTGGTGTAATACCCTACTCCAGCATTTTGGTGGATTGCCTCGAAGGGCCGAGGATGAGCTAGTACAGTGGATGAAAAAGCCTCAGGAGGTGAGGTGTTCTTGAGCTGGTGTGGTGTATGCTAGTTCTACTTGTTCTCCTCCTCTCTTCTCCTTCTCTCTCCCTTTCTATGACGGTGGCTAGCCCTATTTATCGTGGCCTTGGTCCTCTTCCCAAATATGAGCGGGAAGGGATCTCACAATGGCCGGATTTGAAAGGGGACAAGTAGTACAGTCTATCCTGACAAAAGTAGTCTTTGCCTGTGAAAAGCCTTTGGTCGTGACGCTGCGGTGGGCTCGTCAATAACCTCCGTCCTGCCGTCCTGGCGGTCCTGGTCTCGTTGCACCAGAATGGAAACCTTAGGCTGATTCCTTGGGACTACGCACCTGTGTTCTGGCTCCTTTGCACCGAAGAGGAAACCTCCACTCTGCGCCCGCCTGGCCTTGGTCGTTATGGCTCACATCAGCTGAGCCTCGTGAGGTAACATTGCATAGAACTCTCCGCCCCTCAGGAGCCAGCCTAAGGAGGCCGATTCCTTCGGGGGTCTTGGCATTGTCCGCCTCGCAAGGCTTGGCCCCTCGCGAGGGTCTTGCGGTGTTGGTGTTGAAGCTGGGCCGTACCAGGCCATCGATGGAGCCACGTGATGGGCCGCAGGCAGGCAAGGCTAGATACCCCTGAATCCAGGACGCTGACAGTAGTCCCCGGGCCCAAGGCACGCTCGGACCTGACTTCCAAGCGAAGCCAAAGGGCAAGTGCGGAGCACCGCGGGCCCTAACATCCTGCGGCCTTAAAGACACGTGGCGATTGACGGGACGTGGGCGTCTCTGCTTCCCCGAGCTGCCTCGGCAACTGCTCGACTTGACTGGTCGATGCGGCACGCAGAAGGTCATGATAGCGCGAGGTCGTGGAGGCCGGCGGTTGGCTTCCCTTGGCTATAAATGTGAGGGAGGGGCGGAGCCCCCCGCCCATCTCTCCTTCGTCTAGCTTCCGCCTGCTTTTCTCTTCTCCATTTTGCTCCCATGGCGTCGCCAAAGAGGTTTTCAGCGGCCGAGAAGGGGAAGGCCTCCAAGGAGGGGTGAGGGAGTCCCGGATTAGGGGGTGTCCGGATAGCCGAACTATCACCGTTGGCCGGACTCCTGGACTATGAAGATACAAGATTGAAGACTCCGTCCCGTGTCCGGATGGGACTTTCCTTGGCGTGGAAGGCAAGCTTGGCGAATATGTAGATCTCCTACCATTGCAACCGACTCTGTGTAACCCTAGCCCTCTCCGGTGTCTATATAAACCGGAGGGTTTTAGTCCGTAGGACGAACAACAATCATACCATAGGCTAGCTTCTAGGGTTTAGCCTCTTTGATCTCGTGGTAGATCTACTCTTGTACTACCCATATCATCAATATTAATCAAGCAGGAGTAGGGTTTTACCTCCACCGAGAGGGCCCGAACCTGGGTAAAAACATCGTGTCCCTTGTCTCCTGTTACCATCCGCCTAGACGCACAGTTCGGGACCCCCTACCCGAGATCCGCCGGTTTTGACACTGACATTGGTGCTTTCATTGAGAGTTCCTCTGTGTTGTCGCCGTCAGGAAGGATGCCTCGTCCCGTCTTTAAAGACGGCACCGTTGCTAAAGGAGCTTTGGCCATTGGCCAAACTCTCCGGCTAGGCAGTTTTCTTATGACCGCCTGTTCGGCCGCCGTGCCGACCATGACTTCTCGGGTCATCAAAAGCAATCTTCACGTCAACTCGGAACTCGCCGAGCAGATAGATCCGATGGAGCTCTCTTCCTTAAACGAGCTCTTGGATCACATCGCCATCCTGGGAGTCACTACAGACTACGACCAGATTGGGCCTAAAATCGATCTGAGAGAGATTAACTCTCCCCAGGCTACCCACCACGTTGCTGTGGTGGAGGAACAGTACGTCGACCCTTCATCTATATTAAGGGCTAGCTATGTCCGGATTCCCGACCCCTCCATGCCAGATTCCCGCGGAGGGACGGACGTCGATCAAGTCCTGAACCTAAAGTCAGGCAGCGGGCTAGATTCATTGGATAATATCCAAAAACCCAAGCTTCCAAGTTCGGAAACTTTTCGGCCCTTGAGTCTTAGATTGGACAGGGTTCCGAATTTAATTCCACCCGCCCAACCAAACATAAGCAATCTATCCCGAATCCGGCAAGAGCCCGCTGAAACAGTACACCATTACTGGGCCAGATTCCTCCTGGTTATGGACAAGATAAAGGACTGCCGCGAGGAAGACGCAATCTCTCTTTTCTGCTATAATTGCACGGACAAGGGAATCCTAAAACGCCATAAGTCGTCATGAAATTACAGGCTTTGCCGACTTGGCGTCCATAGTACGAAAGTATTATGCGATGGAGAGCGCCTGGAAAACCGAAACCAAATTTTGGGATAATCCGGCTCCGAATAGAACCCTAGTCTAAAATAAAAGGGTGCATCATCGCCAGGCACCTGGGTTAAATACCAAAAAGCAAAAAAACCCTAAAGGGCACGGAACCATACTGGAGGGATGGCTCAATGGACCCTGCAAAATTCATAGTACAGAGGGCGCCACTCCAACTCATAGCCTTCGAGCATGTTGGATACTACGGCAGGTGGCCAAAAGTGGCGAAGAGCTTCTAGCTCCAGAGAACCAGCCCAGCAATACCAGTATGGTATTAACAGTCTTCGAGACTTTCGCATCAAATAATATGCGGAAACAAACACTCCGCAGCCTTGCCGAAGCCTACCAAGTAGCAACAATAAAACCATGGAGTGACACGGCTATTACCTTTAATGCCAGTGACGAACCTAAATTCCGAACAGCCCGAGCACCAGCCGCATTGGTCCTCAGTCCAATAGTGGACGGCTTTCTCCTTACTAAGGTACTCATGGACGACGACAGCGGATTAAGCCTCATTTATGATGAAACCTTTCGAAAAATGGAAATAGACTGGAGCCGCATTGAGCGAAGCAGCACAACCTTTAGAGGAATAATCCCTAGTCGGGAAGCATGCTGCATAGGAAAAATCACACTGGATGTGGTGTTCGGCTCGCCGGACTATTACAGGTCCGAGGAGGTCACGTTCCAAGTGGCCCCGTTCAGCAGCAGATATCACGCTATATTAGGGCGAGAGGCATTCACAATTTTTCAAGCTATACCCCATTACGGGTACATGAAGCTCAAAATGCCCGGGCCCAACGGAATCATCACTCTTGCCAGTGATCTGGACATAGCACTCCGCGCCGAAATAAGACAGCCGCACTAGCCCTCGAGGCACTATCCGAAGCCCTAGCGGCCGAGGAACTTACTGCGCTGCGCTACATGGTGAACAGGGACGATGTGATACTCGATAAGAGATCCAAGTCCACCTCTTTTAAGCCAGCGGACGAAATAGTCTAATTCCAAGTCCATCCAACGGACCCTACAAAGACGACATCCATTGGGGCACAGTTAAACCCTGATGTAGACGCCGCACTGCGAGAATTCCTAAGGGAAAACTGGGACATTTTTGCCTGGCACCCTTCAGACATGCCAGGAATCCCACGCCGGCTGGCCGATCACAACCTAAATATCCTAAAAGGATTCAAGCCAGTCAAACAGGCTCTTCGGCGACTTTCCGAACCCAAGAGACAGGCAGTGGGAGAGGAGCTAGCCAAACTATTGGAAGCCGGATTCATCAGAGATATAAAACATCTGGACTGGCTAGCAAACCTGGTGATGGTACCAAAGAAGGATAAATCCTGGCGCCTATGTGTCGACTTCAAGGACCTTAACAAGGCTTGCCCAAAGGACCCCTTCCCCCCTCCCCCGCATCGATCAAATTATCGACGCTACCGCAGGACACGATTCATTGTGCTTCCTCGACGCATACTCCGGCTACCACCAAATTAAGATGGTAGAGCTAGACCAAGCCGCAATGGCATTCATCACTCCATATGGCCCATTCTGCTTCAACACAATGCCCTTCGGGCTCAAAAACGCCGGCGCAACATATCAGCGCATGATTCAGACATGTTTGGCAAACCAGATCGGCAAAACAGTGGAGGCATATGTAGATGATGTGGTCGTCAAATCCAAGCATGTCAAAACTCCAGTAGACGACTTGAGGTTCACATTCGACAATCTCCGAACATACGACATTAAGCTGAATCCGGAAAAATGCGTCTTTGGCATACCAGCTGGAAAGCTCTTGGGCTTCATTGTATCTGGTAGGGGAATTGAAGCAAACCCAGCCAAGATCCGAGCTCTGTCACAATTGGATATCCCGAAAGACCTCAAATAGATACAAAAATTGACTGGATGTGTGGCGGCTCTAAGCCGCTTTATCTCCCGTTTGGGAGAAAAGGCATTACGCCTCTATCGCCTCCTCTGGCGCACCGAACACTTCGAGTGGACGGATGCCGCCACGGCCGGACTCAAAGAAATAAAAGCCATATTGGCAACAAATCTGGTCCTGGCCGCGCCCAACATGGGCGAACCAATGTTATTATATATCGCGGCAACACATCAAGTTGTAAGCGCGATGCTCGTCGTCGAACGAGAAACGGACGGACACAAGTTCCCCCTTCAAAAACCAGTTTACTACGTGTCCACTGTCCTAACTCCATGCAAGTCCCGGTATCCACATTATCAAAAGATAGCGTACGCGGTGTTCATGGCATCCCGGAAGCTGCGACACTACTTTCAAGAGTGTTCGATAACAGTAGCCTCCGAAGTACCTCTTAATGACATTATAAACAACCGCAACGCAACTGGCTGGATTGCAAAATGGGCCATCGAGCTCCTCCTGTTCGACATAACCTACAAGCCACGGCGAGCTATTAAGTCGCAAGTTTTGGCCAACTTCGTCGCCGAATGGACTGAAGCCGAACTCCCTAAAGAGTACGGCACATATTCCAATTGGATCATGCACTTCGACGGCTCCAAAATGTTGGCCGGCCTGGGGGCTGGCGTCGTCCTGACGTCCCCAACCGGAGACACAGTTCAATACGTATTCCAGATAATGTACACGGACTCCAACAACACAGCCAAATACGAGGCCCTTCTACATGGCCTCCGGATGACGGTCTCCATGGGCATTAAACGCCTAGAGGTGCGTGGGGATTCGAACCTCGTGATATCCCAAATAAATGGAGACTTCGACGCCAAGGATCCAAAAATGGCAGCTTACCGTAACGCCGTCCTAAATATGTCAGCTCGGTTTGAAGGGTTCGAATTTCACCATATAGCCCGGGATAATAATCAAGCGACAGACGTATTGGCACGCGTCGGCGCAAAGCGCGATGCCGTCCCTCCCAACATCTTCCTGGAACGGCTTTTCAAGCCATCCGTACTATGGGAAGGGGAGTTCGGAAACAACAATCCGGACCCAACCACACCGCCCGACACCGAACATTCTGACACAATCGGTGGTTCTGCCAATGAAATAACACCCTCAGCCTACGAAATAATGGCAATCATTGCCCCGTGGACCGAACCATTCCTAGCCTACTTAACTAGGCAGGAACTTCCCGAGGACCAAAACGAGGCCCGCTGCATAGTACGGCGATCTAAAGCCTATAAGGTCCATGAGGGAGAGCTTTATAAGAAAAGCACAACCGGAGTCCTTCAAAGGTGTATCTCCGAAGAGGAAGGGCGAAATCTTCTGGCTGAAATTCATGCTGGACTCGGTGGGCACCACGCCGCAGCCCGGGCCCTTGTAGGCAAGGCCTTCCATATAGGATTTTATTGGCTAACGGCCCGGGTAGACGCTCAGGACTTAGTCCAACGATGCGTCGGTTGCCAGCTCTTTGCTAATCAAAGCCACATGCCACCCACTGCCCTGAAAACTATACCCATCACCTGGCCGTTCGCGGTCTGGGGGCTTGACATGGTTGGACCCCTTAAAGGAGGAACCGACAAGCAAAAATACCTATTGGTCATGGTGGATAAATTCACCAAATGGATAGAGGCCAAGCCAGTTAAGACGGCCGAATCCGGACCCGTGATAGACTTCATATTAGGGGTAGTACACCGTTACAGCGTCCCCCATAGCATCATCACCGATAACGGCACGAACTTCACGGCCGACGAGGTTAAACTCTGGTGCAAAAACATGGGCATCAAGCTCGACTACGCTTCAGTCTATTACCCTCAAACTAACGGTCAAGTCGAGCGAGCAAATGGTCTAATCATGAGCGGCATTAAACCCAGACTAGTGCGGTCCCTCAAGGAATCTAACACGCACTGGGTAGAGGAGCTCGACTCCGTACTCTGGGGGCTGCGGACCACGCCGAATTGCACTACCGGATTCGCACCATTTTTTATGGTATTCGGCGCAGAGGCAGTTTTGCCCTGCGACATAATTCATGACTCACCTCGCGTGCGCATGTACGAAGAAAGAGAAGCCAAGTTGGATTGGAAGGACAGTTTGGACACCTTAGAGGAGGAGCGCGACGTGGCAAAATCTCGTTCCGCATTCTATCAACAGCAGGCTCGAAGATATCAAAGCAGAGAAGTACGGGCCAAAACTTACAATGTTGGCGAACTAGTTCTATGCCTGCCGGACAAGAAAAAGGACAAACTCAAGCCCAAATGGGAAGGTCCCTTCATCATCGACCAAGTCCTGACCGGCGGAGCGTACCGTCTGCGAAATGCATCGGATAACTGACTCGAGCCGAACCCATGGAACGCAGCCCATCTCCGAAGATTCTACGCCTAGCGCCGGACTCTGAGTTCGTCTCCTTCCTCCGTCTACATTTTATACTTTAGCTGTCTTTTATTTCTCTCCTTCTCCTTCCTTTTTTCTTAAAGCCTTTGGAGGCTCGTCTGCGCATTGTTCACACACACTTGACATGCTACTCGCGCTCATTATACCTGGGGGCTTCTTTAACAGAAGCTTATTTATACGGGCTTTATGCCCAACACATGTGTCACACTTCCGCATGTACCTTTTATTCACCATTATATGCATCAATATGACTTAAGTTTTGGCCAAGCTGGGTTGCCTGGCTCCTGTGCTTACCCCTACGTTCCCGATTGTTCGGCTAGGTGGTAAAGGGAGCACCTCTGCGATTGTTACTACCGGGTCAGCCGGATGTGTACCTCAGACTGGGTGAAGCCGAAAGCTAGTGTTCTTAAGGGAATATTCGGTCGGTGAACTAAAAGATGATTTCTTACCTATTTATTTATCTGCCCCCAGATGCTTTCCTGCTTTTTTCGCAGTCTGGACATGCACTTTAGGGCATGCCTCCCAGGGAAAGGAACCCCTAACGGAACTATTCTCCCTGGAAGATGTTTCTTACTAACCATGTAATATAACATAACTAGTTGGGCACTTGTCTGATAAAGCACTAATGACCCCTACGCCTGGTCTCCACGCATGCCCCGGTTTTTTATAACCGCGAGGGTATTCGGACACACTCCGGACTGTCAGGTCCCGAGGTTGAAGCGAAAAGGTCCGCTACGACAAACGATCTACAATCAGGCTAGAAGGCATTTTACATGTCATTTTAAATTTCATAGTCAAATTGACTGATTGTATTCCTCTTCAATACCATCTAATAGGTTGTCTAGTTTACAATCCCGGTGGGAATACTTTGCGGCCAACTCTACTTGGCCGTACACTAAGCTCACAGGGATCTCCTTCCCATGGGGCCCCACAGGTCCGACCTCGGCCATGTGGTTTGGGTCAGCCTTTGTGTACCGCATCTTCACCATGGCCCAGGCCTCCCTGGCACCTTGACGGCAGGCCGATATCTTCCATAGCCGGAAGCGCCACCGTGCTCCCTGAAGCTTCTCTGCAAGCTCTCCAAGGCCTTCGGGTAGGGAGATGGATGGCCACAAGGCTTGGCGACGCCTCTCATCACCTGCCGAACTCGTTCGTGCTGTTGCAGCAGCTCGGGAAGTAGGTCACCCATTGAACCGGGCATTTCCTCTGCAGGACGACCTATGAGCATACCTACAGACATATTTCTGTTAGTCAACTTCCTCGCCTAACTCTTTTTTAAGGTTCGTTCAAGCACTTACTGAAAATGCCGCGACGAAGCCGCCGATTCTCCTTAACAGAGTCAGACAGCTGGGCACGAACATCTTTTAGTTCCTCTCCCAGCTCGGTGTTGGCATCTTGGAGGTTATTTTTCTCTTGCCGCACCCTTGTAAGCACATTCTCGCCGGCTTTTAACCGGCCCAGGAGCTGTTGCTTGTCCGGATCTACCCCGGCGCCATCTGCAATGTCATTGTCAGACTTATACACATGCCGCACTTCACAAACTACTTCTCTTTTAAAGCATATATTACCAGAGGGGGTCTCTGTGGCTCCCCCTGTGGCGGCTAGTGCGGCCTCAAGTTGGGCCTTGCACTCTTGAAGCTCCTGGGACAGTTGGGTATTCTTTTCTGTAAGATCCTGCATAACAAATGATCCTTAAATCAGTTATTCTAACTATTTTAAGTCTCGGGGGCTACTGGCATATATAACTATCAAAATTCCTCACCCGTATGTCTTTCACATACTGCTCCGTGGCTCTGGCTAGACCATCTTGAGCGCCATGCAGGTGCGCATCTCCCGAACTAAAGGCATTCAATGCCTCTTGGGAGAAACATGCGTCACGAAGAATTGTCCGGCGGTGCCTATGATTCATGGCGCTCTCCACCTCAGATTTGGTGGTGGACAATCTGTCGGCATCCTCCATTGGAGAAGCATCCGAAGTGCACCTTGTGTTCGCCTCCCCTTCCGGACCTGGCTTTGGAGCCTGGCTAGCGGAGGCTCGATTGGCAACCTCTCCGGACACAGTCCGGCGAGCGCTCTTTTTCCTGAAAAAACCACGAGCGTTAGTACACTTTCCAGGAATCTTTCCTTGAAACACGGTGGCGCGCCATACCGTTGCGGCGACGTCTCGATCCACACTGCACTTCTTTTCTGCCTGCAGGGCCGAGCTGCCCCTTGTTGGCCAGCCGCCGCGGGCTCGGCTTCCCGCCTCAAAGGCACCTCCTGCGGAATACCATTGGTATGCGGTGATCAGAAATAAGCACGGATGGGTCATGGTATCAGGACTTTGGTCACAGTTACCTGGGAAGCTGGAAATATTCCGGGGTAGTCGGCCGTAATGGCGACCAAAGCATTATGGATGCTAAGTTGGTGGAACACCCCATCGATCAGCTCCACCTTTATGTCCGGATCCTCTTCGGAGGCCGGATCGAGGGACCATTCCGGATCCTCGGGTTGTGGAGGCAGGCTGTGTATATCCTCTACGGCCCGGCGCAGTTCTTGCGTCGAAATCACAAAATGAGATACTTAACCATGGGAATGGGGATCGGATAGGCAAAAAGAAATGTCTGCTTACCCAGCTTCGAGGATTGTTCATAGAAAATCCGTTCAGTGGACTAACACGGAGAAAATCCTCCTTTTCCCCTTTGTACAGGCCGGACAAGATCTTCACCAGATCGGCGAACGATCCTGGCCCCTTACGGCCATGGCGGGTGGCATCATCCTCCCCGTTGAAATCCCACATGGGGTGGCCCCTATACTGGAGCGGCTGCACCCCCCGCATAATGCATGTGGCCATGACTCCGATCATAGTCAGGCCGGAATGAGCTAATAACCTTATTCGGCTCATCAGGTAGAGGACATCCCTGTCATTTTCCCTCTGGGGGCTCCGCGGGCGCCAGCTTAGGCGCTTCTTCAAAGGAGCATTACTAAACTCCGGGAGGCCGATCCGAACAGGATCCAGCAGCGGGACTTCTTCCATGTAAAACCATTCCGAAGGCCAGTCTTCGGACGCATTCTTCGGGGTTCCGAATAAATATCCGATCCCGGCGATGCGCCATAGTTCGGCTCCGCCCACTTGATATATTGACCCCTCATGAGAACGGGGTACGAGGCAGAATAATCTCTTCCACAGTGCAAAATGAGCCTCGACGCCCAAGAATAGTTCGCAGAGGGCCACGAGGCCAGCGATGTGCAGAATGGAGGCAGGCGTAAGGTGGTGCAGCTGGAGGCCGTAGAACTCCAGGAGCCCCCGGAGAAACGGATGTATTGGAAATCCGAGTCCTCTTATCAGATAAGAGACAAAGCATACCCGCTCTCCTTTGGAAGGATCGGGAATTCTCTCTGCTTGCTTTCCGCCCTTATAGGTGGCAAGTCCGGCTCGAACCGGGACCATGAAGGCTGGGGGAAGAAATCCCTTGGTTTGGAGCGTTGCTAGCTTTCTGTGCGGGACCGAGCATCTCTCCCAATCTCCAGGCTGAGGGCTGGGAGCGCGAGAGGAGGAGCCGCGTCGACTGTCCATGATGGAATGGATTTTTGTCAGAGGCGCTCCGATGAATGCTCGCGGAGGGAGGATGGTGTGATTCCGATCTAGATCCCCGTCTCTTTTATAGGCGGCTCATTTGCGCAGCTAGGGGGGTAAATGTAAAGATACCCTGGCTTTTCGCATTCGTTCGACACGTGGAAGATGGCCATTATTGGGAGTGGAAGCCAAGGAGCGCATCATTTATAAGAAGCCGGACACTATTCGACAAGTATATGGAATTTGGAGAAGAACCCGCCTTGCAATGCCGAAGACAATCAACGCGCCGGACTCGTCATCATTGAAGCCTGGTTCGGGTGCTACTGAGGGAGTCCTAGATTAGGGGGTGTCCGGATAGCCGAACTATCACCGTTGGCCGGACTCCTGGACTATGAAGATACAAGATTGAAGACTCCGTCCCGTGTCCGGATGGGACTTTCCTTGGCGTGGAAGGCAAGCTTGGCGAATATGTAGATCTCCTACCATTGCAACCGACTCTGTGTAACCCTAGCCCTCTCCGGTGTCTATATAAACCGGAGGGTTTTAGTCCGTAGGACGAACAACAATCATACCATAGGCTAGCTTCTAGGGTTTAGCCTCTTTGATCTTGTGGTAGATCTACTCTTGTACTACCCATATCATCAATATTAATCAAGCAGGAGTAGCGTTTTACCTCCACCGAGAGGGCCCGAACCTGGGTAAAAACATTGTGTCCCTTGTCTCCTGTTACCATCCGCCTAGACGCACAGTTCAGGACCCCCTACCCGAGATCCGCCGGTTTTGACACCGACAAGGGGCCAGCCTCTCCCCCTCCCAAGAGGGGCCGCGACCGTCCCCGCAAGCACCCCGCGGTCCCTCCGGCAGCTTCTAGGGGGCGCGGGTGCGCACCCTTCAAACATGGCATTGCTCTAGGTGCCCGCGATGTTACCTCTTCCTGCGGCGGGGGCCACCAGCTTCGGAGCAGCCCCCACGATGAAGGGAGGTGCGTCGTGATCGTGCGCCCGCCTCGGCCGCGCTTTTCTTTGCTGGATGTGCTCCCTGAGTTTGTGGTGTGGTCGGAGAGCCCGACCGGCACCTCACTCCACCTCCCGCACTTCTTCTCCGGCGAGCTTCCTTCTTTGGGGCCCAATGGTCTCTGGCTGCAGGCTGACGGTAGCTGCAGCAGGGCTTCATGGGTTGGTACTGAGGTCTCCACCTCCTGTAGCCTGGTCCTGACCCGCGACTGGCAGACCTTTGCCCGCGCGGGTGGCCTGGGCGGAAGGTGCACTCTCCACTTCAAGTACGATGGCCTGGTGACCCTTTACATGAGGGTGTTCAGGGAAGACGGCCGCTGTGTAGGGTGCTGCCCGGAGGATGGCAGCGACGGCGATGGTGGCGACGGCGAGCTTGGTCTTGGCGACGCACGCTCCTCCTCCTGTGATGGAAGTTCTTCCTCGGATGATGATGTCTACTAAACAACCTTCTTCTTGTAGACGTTGTTGGGCCTCCCAGTGCAGAGGTTTGTAGGATAATAGCAAATTTCCCTCAATTGGATGACCTAAGGTTTATCAATCCGTGGGAGGCGTAGGATGAAGATGGTCTCTCTCAAACAACCCTGCAACCAAATAACAAAGAGTCTCTTGTGTCCCCAACACACCCAATACAATGTTAAATTGTATAGGTGCACTAGTTCGGCGAAGAGATGGTGATACAAGTGCAATATGGATGGTAGATATAGGTTTTTGTAATCTGAAAATATAAAAACTGCAAGGTAACTAATGATAAAAGTGATCGTAAACGGTATTGAAATGCGTTGAAACAAGGCCTAGGGTTTATACTTTCACTAGTGCAAGTTCTCTCAACAATAATAACATAATCGGATCATATAACAATCCCTCAACATGCAACAAAGAGTCACTCCAAAGTCACTAATAGCGGAAAACAAACGAAGAGATTATTGTAGGGTACGAAACCACCTCAAAGTTATTCTTTCTGGTCGATCTATTCAAGAGTACGTAGCAAAATAACACGAAGCTATTCTTTCCGTTCGATCTATCCCAGAGTTCGTACTAGAATAACACCTTAATACATAGATCAACCAAAACCCTAATGTCACCTAGATACTCCATTGTCACCTCAAGTATCCGTGGGCATGATTATACGATATGGATCACACAATCTCAGATTCATCTATTCAACCAACACAAAGAACTTCAAAGAGTGCCCTAAAGTTTATATCAGAGAATCAAGACAAAAACGTGTGCCAACCCCTATGCATAGATTCCCAAGGTCACGGAACCCGCAAGTTGATCACCAAAACATACATCAAGTGAATCAATAGAATACCCCATTGTCACCATGGGTATCCCACGCAAGACATACGTCAAGTGTTCTCAAATCCTTAAAGAATCAATCCGATAAGATAACTTCAAAGGGAAAACTCAATCCATTACAAGAAGGTAGAGGGGGAGAAACATCATCAGATCCAACTACAGTAGCAAAGCTCGCGGTATGTCAAGATCGTGCCAAATCAAGAACACGAGAGAGAGAGAGAGATAAAACACATAGCTACTGGTACATACCATCAGCCCCGAGGGTGAACTACTCCCTCCTCGTCATGGAGAGCGCCGGGATGATGAAGATGGCCACTGGTGATGGATCCCCCCTCCGGCAGGGTTCCGGAACAGGGTCCCGATTGGTTTTTGGTGGCTACAGAGGCTTGCAGCGGCGGAACTCCCGATCTAGGTTATTTTCTGGAGGTTTATGTATTTATAGGAATTTATGGCGTAGGTCTCACATCAGGGGGTCTCCGAGCCATCCACGAGATAGGGGGTGCGCCCAGGGGGGTGGGCGTGCCCCCCACCCTCGTGGGAAGCCCGGGACACTTCTGGCCCAACTCTTTTACTCTGGGGGCTTCTATTGGTCCATAAAAAATCATCAAAAATTGGCATGTCAATTGGACTCCCTTTGGTATTCCTTTTCTGTAAAACTCAAAAACAAGGAAAAATAGAAATTGACACTGGGCTCTAGGTTAATAGGTTAGTCCCAAAAATCATATAAAATAGCATACAAATGCATATAAAACATCCTACATGAATAATATAATGGCATGGAACAATCAAAAAAAATTATAGATACGTTGAAGACGTATCAAGCATCCCCAAGTTTAATTCCTGCTCGTCCTCGAGTAGGTAAATGATAAAAACAGAATTTTTGATGTGGAATTCTACCTAACATATTTATCAATGTAATTTTCTTTATTGTGGCATGAATGTTCAGATCCGAGAGATTCAAGACAAAAGTTTAATATTGACATAAGAACGATAATACTCCAAGCACACTAACAAGGCAATTAGGTCTTCTCAAAATAACATGGCCAAAGAAAGTTTATCCCTACAAAATCATATAGTCTGGCTATGCTCCATCTTCATCACACAAAATATTCAAATCATGCACAACCCCGGTTCCCAAGCAATTGTTTCATACTTTAGTATTCTCAAACCTTTTCAACTTTCACGCAATACATGAGCGTGAGCCATGGACATAGCACTATAGGTGGAATAGAGTGGTGGTTGTGGAGAAGACAAAAAAGAGGAAGATGATCTCACATCAACTAAGAATATTAATGGGCTATGGAGATGCCCATCAATAGATATCAATGTGAGTGAGTAGGGATTGCCATGCAATAGATGCACTAGAGCTATAAATGTATGAAAGCTCAACAAAAGAAACTAAATGGGTGTGCATACAACTTGCTCGCTCACGAAGACCTAGGGCATTTGAGGAAGCCCATCATTGGAATATATAAGCCAAGCTCTATAATGAAATATTCCTACTAGTATATGAAAGTGACAAAATAGGAGACTCTCTATCATGAAGACCATGGTGCTACTTTGAAGCACAAGTGTGGTAACAGGATAGTAGCATTGCCCCTTCTCTCTTTTTCTCTCATTTTTTTATTTTTTTATTTGGGCCTTTTCTCTTTTTTATGGCCTCTTTTTTTCTCTTTTTTTATTTTTTGTCTGGAGTCTCATCCTGACTTGTGGGGGAATCATAGTCTCCATCATCCTTTCCTCACATGGGACAATGCTCTAATAATGATGACCATCACACTTTTATTTACTTACAACTCAAGAATTACAACTCGACACTTAGAACAAAATATGACTCTATATGAATGCCTCCGGCTGTACCGGGATGTGCAATGAATCAAGAGTGACATGTATCAAAGAATTATGAAAGGTGGCTTTGCCACAAATACAATGTCAACTACATGATCATGCAAAGCAATATGACAATGATGAAGCGTGTCATAATAAACGGAACGGTGGAAAGTTGCATGGCAATATATCTCGGAATGGCTATGGAAATGCCATAATAGCTAGGTATGGTGGCTGTTTTGAGGAAGGTATATGGTGGGTGTATAGTACCGGCGAAAGTTGCGCGGCACAAGAGAGGCTAGCAATGGTGGAAGGGTGAGAGTGCGTATAATCCATGGACTCAACATTAGTCATAAAGAACTCACATACTTATTGCAAAAATCCACAAGTAATCAAAACAAAGTACTACATGAAAGCTCCTAGGGGACGGGTTGGTAGGAGTTAACCATCGCATGGTCCCGACCTCCACACATAAGGAAGACAATCAATAAATAAATCATGCTCCGACTTCATCACAAAACGGTTCACCATACGTGCATGCTACGGGAATCACAAACTTTAACACAAGTATCTCTCAAATTCACAACTACTCCATTAGCATGACTCTAATATCACCATCTTCATATCTCAAAACAATCATAAAGAATCAAACTTCTCATAGTATTCAATGCACTTTATATGAAAGTTTTTATTATATCCCTCTTGGATGCCTATCATATTAGGACTAAATTCATAACCTAAACAAATTACCATGCTGTTCTAAAAGACTCTCATAATTATATATGTGAAGCATGAGAGTTCATCTATTTATTCAAAATAAAACCACCACCGTGCTATAAAAATATATAAGTGAAGCACTAGAGCAAATGACAAACTACTCCAAAAGATATAAGTGAAGATCAATGAGTGGTCGAATAATTGTGCAACTATGTGAAGACTCTCTAACATTTAAGAATTTTAGATCTTGGGATATTATTCAAACAGCAAACAAAACAAAATAAAACAAAATGACGCTCCAAGAAAAACACATTTCATGTGGTGAATAAAAATATAGCTCCAAGTAAAGTTACCGATGAACGAAGAAGAAAGAGGGGATGCCTTCCGGGGCATCCCCAACATTAGGCTCTTGGTTGTCCTTGAATATTACCTTGGGGTGCCTTGGGCATCCCCAAGCTTAAGCTCTTGCCACTCCTTATTCCATAGTCCAGCGAATCTTTACCCAAAACTTGAAAACTTCACAACACAAAACTCAACAGAAAACTCGTAAGCTCCGTTAGTGTAAGAAAATAAATCACCACTTAGGTACTGTAGTGAACTCATTCTAAATTCATATTGGTGTTATATCTACTGTATTCCAACTTCTCTATGGTTCATACCCTCCGATACTACTCATAGATTCATCAAAATAAGGAAACAACACATAGAAAACAGTATCTGTCAAAAACAAAACAGTCTGTAGTAATCTGTAACTCTCGAATACTTCTGTAACTCCAAAAACCCTACCAAATTAGGAAAACCCGAGCAATTTTTGTACAAATCCGGAAAAAAAAATAATAAGATCAAAATCACGTTTCTGTGAATTATCAAAACCAATTTACTGAGTGCAAAAGTTTCTAATTTTCAGCAGGATCAACACAACTATCACCATAAGCTATCCTAAAGGTCTTACTTGGCACTTTATTGAAACAAAAGCTATAAAACATTATTACTAAAGTATCATAATCATGTGAACACACAAAAAAAGTAGGGGTAAATATTGGGTTGTCTCCCAACAAGCGCTTTTCTTTAATGCCTTTCTAGCTAGGCATAATGATTTCAATGATGCTCGTATAAAAGATAAGAATTGAAACATAAAGAGAGCATCATGAAGCATATGAATAACACATTTAAGTCTAACCCACTTCCTATGCATAGGGATTTTGTGATCAAGCAATTTATGGGAACAAGAATCAACTAGCATAGGAAGACAAAACAAGCATAACTTGATATTATTGCAATTCCCACAAGCATATATTCCTCCCTCATAATAATATTCAGTAGAATCATGAATGAATTCAACAATATAACCATCACATAAAGCATTGTTTTCATGATCTACAAGCATAGACATTTTATTACTCTCCACACAAGAAATTTCTTCTCATAAATAGTAGTGGGAGCAAACTCAACAAAATAACTATCATGTGAGGCATAATCCAATCAAAAACTAAAATCATGATGATAAGTTTCATGGTTATCATTATTCTTTATAGCATACATGTCATCACAATAATCATAATAGATAGCAACTTTGTTCTCATAATCAATTGGAACCTCTTCCAAAATAATGGATTCGTCACTAAATAAAGTCATGACCTCTCCAAATCCACTTTAATCAATATAATCATCATAAATAGGAGGCATTCTATCATCATAATAAATTTGCTCATCAAAACTTGGGGGATAAAAAATATCATCTTCATCAAACATAGCTTCCCCAAGCTTGTGGCTTTGCATATCATTAGCATCATGGATATTCAAGGAATTGGCACTAACAAAATTGCAATCATCCTCGTCATTCAAAGATTTAGTGCCAAACATTTTATAGACTTCTTCTTCTAACAACTGAGCACAATTTTCGGAATCCTTATTTTCACAAAAGACATTAAAAAGATGAAGCATATGAGGCACCCTCAATTCCATTTTTTGTAGTTTTCTTTTATAAACTAAACTAGTGATAAAACAAGAAACTAAAAGATTCAATTGCACGATCTAAAGATATACCTTCAAGCACTCACCTCCCCGGCAACAGCGCCAGAAAAGATCTTGATGTCTACTACACAACCTTCTTCTTGTAGACGTTGTTGGGCCTCCAAGTGCAGAGGTTTGTAGGACAGTAGCAAATTTCCCTCAAGTGGATGGCCTAAGGTTTATCAATCCGTGGAAGGCATAGCATGAAGATGGTCTCTCTCAAACAACCTTGCAACCAAATAACAAAGAGTCTCTTGTGTCCCCAACACACCCAATACAATAGTAAATTGTATAGGTGCACTAGTTCGGCGAAGAGATGGTGATGCAAGTGCAATATGGATGGTAGATATAGGTTTTTGTAATCTGAAATATAAAACAGCAAGGTAACTAATGATAAAAGTGAGCGTAAACGGTATTGCAATGCATTGAAACAAGGCCTAGGGTTCATACTTTCACTAGTGCAAGTTCTCTCAACAATAATAACATAATTGGATCATACAAGAATCCCTCAACATGCAACAAAGAGTCACTCCAAAGTCACTAATAGCAGAGAACAAACGAAGAGATTATTGTAGGGTACGAAACCACCTCAAAGTTATTCTTTCTGATCGAGCTATTCAAGAGTCCGTAGTAAAATAACACGAAGCTATTCTTTTCGTTCGATCTATCATAGAGTCCGTACTAGAATAACACCTTAAGACATACATCAACCAAAACCCTAATGTCACCTAGATACTCCATTGTCACATCAAGTATCCGTGGGCATGATTATACGGTAGGCATCACACAATCTCAGATTCATCTATTCAACCAACACAAAGAACTTCAAAGAGTGCCCCAAAGTTTCTATCAGAGTCAAGACAATAATGTGTGCCAACCCCTATGCATAGATTCCCAAGGTCACAGAACCCGCAAGTTGATCACCAATACATACATCAAGTGAATCAATAGAATACCCCATTGTCACCACGGGTATCCCATGCAAGACATACATCAAGTGTTCTCAAATCCTTAAAGACTCAATCCAATAAGATAACTTCAATGGGAAAACTCAATCCATTACAAGAAGGTAGAGGGGGAGAAACATCATAAGATTCAACTACAGTAGCAAAGCTCGCTGTCGGTGTCAAAACCGGCGGATCTCGGGTAGGGGGTCCCAAACTGTGCGTCTAGGCGGATGGTAACAGGAGACAAGGGACACGATGTTTTTACCCAGGTTCGGGCCCTCTCGATGGAGGTAAAACCCTACTCCTGCTTGATTGATATTGATGATATGGGTAGTACAAGAGTGGATCTACCACGAGATCAAGGAGGCTAAACCCTAGAAGCTAGCATATGGTATGATTGTTGTAATGGTTGTTCGTCCTACGGACTAAAACCCTCCGGTTTATATAGACACCGGAGAGGGCTAGGGTTACACAGAGTTGGTTACAATGGTAGGAGATCTACATATCCGTATCGCCAAGCTTGCCTTCCACGCCAAGGAAAGTCCCATCCGGACACGGGACGAAGTCTTCAATCTTGTATCTTCATAGTCTTGGAGTCCGGCCGATGATGATAGTCCGGCTATCCAGACACCCCCTAGTCCAGGACTCCCTCAGTAGCCCCTGAACCAGGCTTCAATGACGATGAGTCCGGCGCGCATATTGTTCGGCATTGCAAGGCGGGTTCCTCCTTCGAATAATTCATAGAAGATTGCGAACACCAGGATAGTGTCCGGCTCTTCAAAATAAATTCCACATAGCACCGTAGAGAGAATAATATGTACACAAGTTCAATCTGCTGACGTATTTTGTAGCATGACGTCACACCACTACCAAGCCTTTACTTGAATCATTTTTATTATACCACCTCAGCGCGTTCAGCGAAGCGGTTTCTTTAGCACGTCTTGTCGAAGCAGAGATCGTGTTCCCCTTATTCCCGGATTCCCATCAATACGGACGTGGGTAACCCAACCGCGCCATTGATTGTGGCGCTTGGGAGATAGGCGAGTTTTACCAGGCCGGTGGGGACGCATAGTCTTCGTCCGCCCATTTATAAGGGGATAAGGATCCACCCTTTTCACCTACGCCTTCTTCCTCCTTTGCCTATCCATCTCCGCGCACTCGAGCTCCAGCACCCAAGTCCGCACACCTCGCCTCAACCTTCTCCAGCCATGTCCGGAGCGGGAGGCAAGTGGATGGCCTCCTGCGTTATGGAGGGGCACATCGAGAAACAGCGTGGCGCCGGATACCTGTCCAGCGACATCGCGCACCGGCTGCCCGACGAGGGGCGGCTCATCCCCACCCCCAGGTCCCATGAGAGGGTCGTATTCCTTCCCCACTTCCTCCGCGGACTGGGCTTCCCACTTCATCCCTTCGTCCGGGGGCTCATGTACTACTACGTCCTGGACTTCCACGATCTGGCGCCAAACTTCATCCTCAACATCTCGGCGTTTATCGTCATGTGCGAGGCCTTCCTCTGCATCCAGCCCCACTTCGGCTTGTGGCTAAAGACCTTCAATGTCAAGACGAAGGTCGTGAAGGGCAGCCAAGCGGAGTGCGGAGGCGCCATGGTGGGCAAAATGCCCCACGTCACTTGGCTCGAGGGCGCCTTTGTGGAAACCATCAAAGGGTGGCAATCGGGGTGGTTCTACATCATCGAGCCGCGTGACCCTAAATGGGCAGCGGCCCCTGAGTTCAGATCTGGTTCCCCCATGCAGCTCACCTCCTGGAAAGAGAAGGGCTTGCTATGGGGCAGTTCGGAGGAGCTGACCGGACTCCAATCATGTCTTCAGACCTTGGTGAACAAGAAGCTTAAGCTTGTCAACGTGATCCAGGTCATGCTCATCCGCCGGATTCTCCCCTGCCAACAACGGGCCTTCAATCTGTGGGAGTTTGATCCGGCACAGCACCGGACCCTTAGCGGGCTCTTCGACACAACGTACGAAGCTGCCTGGAGGGTGCTGTTCAAGGGCGGAGAAGCCCCTGCATCCGCGACTGAAGATCGCGGATTCAGCACACAACGCCCGGCCGGCGCGGTAAGCTATGCTATTCTTTATGGGACATTCATTTCTTTCATAGTTTGACTCTATGCGGGATTTAAAATTCCCAATGCCTTTAACAGGACTGGCAGAGGATGTCCAGACAGGTTAACTGTCCGGCTCCCCTCCCCGAAGACCCAGCGGATACCCGTTTAACGGGGCTGCTAGTCCCGGCACTTTATGTGGTGCCGGAGAAGAAGGCCAAGAAGAAGGCCACGGGAACCCGAAGAAGTTCCCGGCGCCAGGTGGTATCGGACTCGTCGTCCGATGGCTCCGAGGTGGACTCCTCCCCCGAAGACGAGGAGGAGAAAGAGGACTCTCCCCAAGAGGGGGGAGAGAAGAAAAGGAAGGCTTCCCCAATGGGGGAGGCCGAAGGGTCCAAGAAGGGAAGGACCCTTCCTCCGGACTGCTTCGCCAACGCCGGCGACGGCGACGGGGAGTGGCCCTCAAGGGCCAAGCCCCGGGCAAGATCGTAAGTATCTGGATTCCTGAATGATTTATAATTTCTCTTTGTGCCATGTAGTGTCCTTCTAATGCTGCATACTACCTGTAGTCCGTCCGAGGATGATCTTCCCGCTTCTTCGAGCGGGTCCTTGGCTCCGTCGGATGTGGATTCCATTCCGACCGCCTCCACCCCTCGTGATGCTGAGGACGCCGAGGCGAGATCCCAGGAGGGGACCCGCCAGGAGGGGGAGGCTCCGGAGGTGCCACAGGGCAACCCCCCGGACTTCATGCCGGACTCTGTATCGGAACCCGCAGTGGTTCCGGAGTCCGGCAGGCGGCCCCTTCGTAAGAAGGGCAAGACCGTGACACCGGCAGCCTCCGTCCAATCGGAGGCGCCGGACAACTTGTTGGAGGCGCTCAACGGCGCTTCCATCGAGGAAGAACACCGCACTATCATGAGTGCGGTGATTCAGAAGGTTCAGCTCGCCAAGAGCGGGCTGACCGAAGCCTGCAGCAGCCTTCTAACAGGCTTTGAGGTAAGAAGTTTTGAAATATGTAATGTAATACCGCACAGACAGTAGCCCCTGATGCTCAGTTCGGCGTTCGGAAAGAAAAGCCGGACTGAGGATCTAAAAAGATATACGCAGGAGTTCTAAAAATTATGTCAATATGGGATTGCAGGCTGCGTTGCTGACCTATGCCGCATTGACTGTGGAGGTCGGTGCTTTGAAGCAGGACCTCGAGCGGTCCGAGAACGAGCTTGGCCTTGCCAAGAAGCAGCTCGAGGACAAAGAAGGTGAGTAACACCGTATTAAATTTGTACCTTACAGAAAAGGATTTTGGTTGCAATAGAAATAACAAGGATAACGTGGGTACTCCAGGGGCCACGAACGAGGTGGCGACCCTGAAGGAGGCCGTGTCTGCAGCCGAACATAATGCAGCCGCGGAACGAGCGGAGCGAGAGAAGCAGGAGGCGCGGGTGGCGGAGGTGCGGCAAGAGCTCCAGGCTCTCATGGAAAAGCATGAGAGTTTGGAGCGCGACTCGAAGACTCGAAAGTCCGAGCTTGCCTCGGCTCTTGAGAGTGCCAATGCCGCTAAGGCCGAGGCCCATAAGGCCCTCCAGGAGATTGAGGCAGTGAAGAAAATAGCGGCGGGTAAGGCATTTTTCATGCAAAGCAAGCATGTGAATGTGAATTACCTGTTACTTACCTGAATTCGGAGCTCTCCAGGAGCGTTTGCAGATTTGCCTCGCAGCGTGTCCGGTGCTGCCGCATTCTACCGGGCTGAGGAGGGGAGCTCAACGGAGAAGGTCTTCTGGTCTCAGTATGCTGAGGCCGGACATCTGGTGCCCTTTAGCGACCAGCTGAAGCAGCTGGTCGAGCTCCACAAGGTAGCCGAGCAGGCCATGAAGGGCCTCATAGTCCGGCTGTGGCCTGAAGAGGCCACGCCTGGGAGCTACTTCGGCCTTGTCCGGCGGTTGGTGGATGCGTGCCCTTGGGTGGAAGTCATCAAGCGCTCCGCCTGCATTGAAGGTGCCCGTCGGGCCCTTGCCCGCGCAAAGGTGCACTGGGGCAGGCTGGATGCTGAGAGGCTTCTGACAGACGCGCCGCCAGCGGGCAAGGAGTATCGTACGCCCGAAATGTATTATAAGAGTGTCCTGAAGGGTGCCCGCAAGATTGCGGATGAGTGCCCCAAAGATGTAATATTTGAGTAGACTCGCAATGTGTTATCCTGTGCGCTGAAAACCTTGTTCATATACGCTAAGCAATGCTTATTAATTTAAAATATTACCTTCTGTGCAGCCGTTTATCAAATCTGAGAGATGGCAAGTCGTCGGCTTCAGCCCCCATGCCACGAGTGCTGGGGTGTTCGGGATAAACTTGAGCACTCTTGTTCCCATTTTTGGGTCCATCTAGGGAGGCGCTCAACAAAACGAACAAGGCAACCAGACTTATAATGCTTGAACACTCTCACTTAGCCATTGAATTCTATAATTTTAAATTTCGGCGAAGCCCCTAGTGTTCGGAAGACCGAGTTCGGGGCGCTATCCACGCCTGGGCCAGACGAAGCCGGTTCCTCGCTCTAAGCGGCATAAGTCTTTAGGGACTCGAAAAGACCTCTCAAACAGCGACCAGCTCTCGCCTTATCATGACGGTCAGTTTTAGCTTTCTACACTGAGGCGCTCGCCCAGGTCAACCGGGGCGCAATCGCAGTGGTTCTCCCAGTGTTACCTTAGCTGATAAAACGGAACGTAAGGTACCAAAACATGGGAGCCGGGCAAACCCAACTATTGACCCAAGACATGATTCGGAGCCGATGCATATAATGCTATAAGTTCGGGGTGCCGCACTTGGGAAAGTGTTCGGACTTATCACACCATAATGCGGGGAACTTAAGCCCCTGGTGTCGGGGAAATGCAGCTACGGGCAAAAAGCGATGCATTGTTTATTTAGAAATACTGCCATGAATGCAGGGCGATACAAATAGTGCGGTAAGCAAGGGATTGGACTATTTAAACATGTCCCCCTCCAGGGGTAGGCTGCGGAATGGTGTATTTAACAAGTTTAATGCTCATAATGGAGACCACCTGAGTGTTCGTCGTAGCCTTTGTCCTTCCCTGGCTGTTGCATCGTGAGTTCGGCAGATTCACCGCCGGACAGGGTCTCTGGTGAACGGAGTCCTGTGGATAAATAGAAAAAAAGGAAAAGAAAAAGAGCGACACACTTGGGAGCCCCTGGTGTGGTTGAGCCGCACTCTGGGCCTGTCGTGGTCGTGCCCCTCCCCCTATGCCCATGGTATCTCCAGAGCGTAATGATGTACGCGAAGAGCTGGTCTTGCAATCATGCAAGGGCTGGGGTTGGGGCCGCATTGCTACGCGTGCTCGGAACGTGCCAGGTGGTCTTGATGTATGTTACTCCGGGCGCGTTTGGCCATGTCCGGTCATTTAACGACCGGACTCAAAAATTGCCTTAAGAGGCTGCTCTGTACTTCTGCCGCGAGAGCCGCTGTGTGTTCCTCCGTTCGGAGGGAGTGTTCAGTGTTTCCGTTGACCGTGATGACTCCACGAGGGCCTAGCATCTTGAGCTTAAGGTATGCATAATGCGGCACCGCGTTGAACTTTGCAAATGCGGTTCGTCCGAGCAGAGCGTGATAGCCATTGCGGAACGGGACTATGTCGGAGATTAAATCCTCGCTTCGGAAATTATCCGGGGATCCGAAGACCACTTCCAGTGTGACTGAGCCTGTACAATTGGACTCAACACCTGGTATGACGTCTTTGTAGGTTTAATCCTTGAGGGGTCTATGCCCATCTTGCGCACTATATCCTGATAAAGTAGGTTCAGGCTGCTGCCGCCGTCCATCAGGACTCTAGTGAGGTGAAATCCATCGACGATTGGGTCTAAAACCAATGCGGCAAATCCGCCATGGAGGATACTGGTCGGGTGGTCCCTTCGATCAAAAGTGATCGGGCAAGAGGACCATGGATTGAACTTCGGGGCGACTGGCTCCATCGCATATACGTCCCTAAGTGCACGCTTCCGCTTCCTCTTGGGTATGTGGGTTGCGTATATCATGTTTACCGTCCGCACTTGTGGGGGGAAGCCCTTCTGTCCTCTGCTGTTCGGCGGCCGGGTCTCTTCCTCGTCATTGCTATGCAGCCCCTTGTCATTGCTTTCGGCAATTAACTTGCCTGCCTGCTTGAATACCCAACAGTCCCTGTTAGTGTGATTAGCTGGCTTTTCAGGGGTGCCATGTATCTGGCAAGAGCGGTCGAGTATTCGGTCCAAATTGGACGGGCCCGGAGTGGTTCTTTTGAATGGCTTCTTCCGCTGACCGTGTTTAGAGCCTCTGAATCCGGCGTTGACTGCCGTATCCTCAGTGTTATCGCCGTCAACGCGGCGTTTGTTTTTGTTTCGACGCGACCTGCCACTGCGGTCCTTAGTATCCGGACTGCCAGCATTTTTGCTGAGGTTGTTACTGCGGGCTAGCCAGCTGTCCTCCCCCGCACAGAAGCGGGTCATGAGTGATGTGAGGGCTGCCATGGATTTTGGCTTTTCCTGTCCTAGGTGCCGGGCCAGCCACTCGTCGCAGATGTTATGTTTGAAGGCTGCGAGGGCCTCTGCATCCGGATAGTCGACGATTTGATTTTTCTTTGTTAAGAACCGTGTCCAGAACTGTCTAGCCGATTTGTCTGGCTGCTGAATTATGTGGCTTAGGTCATTGGCGTCTGGTGGTCGCACATATGTGCCCTGGAAGTTGTCGAGAAATGCGGCTTCCAGGTCCTCCCAACACCCAATTGACTCTGCTGGCAAGCTGTTAAGCCAATGCCGAGCTGGTCCTTTAAGCTTGAGCGGGAGATACTTGATGGCGTGGAGATCGTCACCGCGGGCCATATGGATATGAAGGAGATAATCTTCAATCTAAACCGCGGGGTCTGTTGTGCCATCGTAGGATTCAATGTTCACGGGTTTAAACCCTTCGGGGATTTGATGATCCATTACTTCATCTATGAAGCATAGTGGGTGTGCGGCGCCTCTATATTGGGCAATATCGCGACGTAGCTCAAGAGAGCTTTGTCTACTGTGTTCAGCCCGGCCGGAGTTGCTGTATCCGGCACGACGGTAGTCGTCTCGCATCATGGGGCGTCCACGTGATCCGTAGATCGATCTTGATTGTCTTGCCTTGTCCTCCAATATGTCTCGCAAGTCCGGCGCATTCCCCCGTGGCTTCATACTTTTCGAGCGATGCCGGGGTACGATCCTGATGGAGGGCCTAGATGCCTCTCTGTTGCGGCCACGAGGTGGTCGGTCTGCCGTATTGTGCGCTGGTGATGAGGGTTTATAATCCTCCTCCTCTAATTGGGGGAGCAACTTGCATTTTGGGTAGCTTTTGGAGGGGCGTTCAAGTTCATGCTCTTCGGCCGCGAGGACTTCGGTCCATCTGTCGGCCAGTAGGTATTGATCAGTTCTGAGCTGTTGCTGCTTTTTCTTTAGGCTGTTTGCTGTGGCCACAAGCCTGCGTTTGAAACGCTCTTGTTCGACGGGATCCTCGAGCACGACAAATTCGTCGTCGTTGAGGCTTGCCTCATCTCCAGAGGGAGGCATGTAATTATCATCCTCGACCTCTTCGTCTGCCGCTCTCTCGTGAGGGCTGGCTTCTACGTCCTCCTGCGCTGAATTTTGCTGGAGGGGGTTGTCTTCGGCACTCTCTGGGGTGTTATTGTCTCCGGTGCCGGAATCTCCATTCTTGTTGTGGCGGGATTTAGAGCGGCGCTGCTGACATCGGCGCTTGGGCTGTTTTTTAGAGGAATCTGCCTCCGCTGCTTCTTTGCCGTTCCCATCCTTTGGGATGTCCACCATGTATATGTCGTATGATGAGGTGGTCTTCCAGTGCCCCGTAGGCGCTAGTTCTTGATCGTCTCCGGCATCGTCGTCCATACCGTCGATGTCTTCGGAGTCGTAGTCTAGCATGTCGGTTAGATCATCGACAGTGGCTACAAAGTGGGTTGTGGGTGGGCTTTGAATTTCTTCGTCGTCCGCATCCCAACCATCCTGACCGCAGTCTGGCCAGGGCTCTCCTGATAACGAGAGATGCTTTAGCGAATTCAGGATGTCACCAAAGGGTTAGTGCTGAAAGATGTCCGCAGCGGTGAACTCCATGATCGGCGCCCAATCGGATTCGATTGGCAGGGGCGTAGGAGGTTCGGAGTCTGGCAAGGAGTCCTGCACCTCGGAGTCACGAGCTTTGCAAAGGACAAGGTCGGTATTCGGCTCCATCGCCGTAGAGATTGCCGCTTTCGAGGCGGTGTCCAGCCACCTGTCCTCGATCTGCGCGGTCGGCTCCGAACTAGGGGTCGGAGCGGACTCATGTGCGGCTTCCAGGGCACTGTCCGGCGGCAGAGCTAAATCATGCACATTGTGACAGTGCGGCATGCTCAGCTGTGGCTCAAATCCGTCGAAGATCCAGTCTCCGCGGATGTCGGCCGTGAAGTTTAAGCTTCCAAACCTGACCTGATGGCCAGGGGCATAGCTTTCGATCTGCTCCAGATGGCCAAGCGAATTGGCCCGCAGTGCGAAGCCGCCGAACACGAAGATCTGTCCAGGGAGAAAAGTCTCACCCTGGACTGCGTTGTTGTTGATTGAAGAAGCCATCAAGCCTATCGGTGATGACACAGAGGAACTCTCAATGAAAGCACCAATGTCGGTGTCAAAACCGGCGGATCTCGGGTAGGGGGTCCCGAACTGTGCGTCTAGGCGGATGGTAACAGGAGACAAGGGACAAGATGTTTTTACCCAGGTTCGGGCCCTCTCGATGGAGGTAAAACCCTACTCCTGCTTGATTGATATTGATGATATGGGTAGTACAAGAGTGGATCTACCACGAGATCAAGGAGGCTAAATCCTAGAAGCTAGCCTATGGTATGATTGTTGTAATGGTTGTTCGTCCTACGGACTAAAACCCTCCGGTTTATATAGACACCGGAGAGGGCTAGGGTTACACAGAGTCGGTTACAATGGTAGGAGATCTACATATCCGTATCGCCAAGCTTGCCTTCCACGCCAAGGAAAGTCCCATCCGGACATGGGACGAAGTCTTCAATCTTGTATCTTCATAGTCTTGGAGTCCGACCGATGATGATAGTCCGGCTATCCGGACATCCCCTAGTCCAGGACTCCCTCACTCGCGGTACATCAAGATCGTGCCAAATCAAGAACACGAGAGAGAGAGAGAGAGAGAGAGATCAAACACATAGCTACTGGTACATACCCTCAGCCCCGAGGGTGAACTACTCCCTCCTCATCATGGAGAGTGCCGGGATGATGAAGATGGCCACCGGGGATGGATCCCCCCTCCGGCAGGGTGCCAGAACAGGGTCCCAATTGGTTTTTGGTGGCTACAGAGGCTTGTGGCGGCGGAACACCCGATCTAGGTTATTTTCTGGAGGTTTCTATATTTATAGGAATTTTTGGCGTAGATCTCACGTCAGGGGGGGTCTCTGAGCCGCCCACGAGATAGGGGGGCGCGCCCCCCACCCTCGTCGGCAGCCCAGGACTCTTCCGACCCAACTCTTTTACTCGGGGGGCTTCTTTTGGACCATAAAAAATCATCAAAAATTGGCACGTCAATTGGACTCCGTTTGATATTCCTTTTCTATAGAACTCAAAAACAAGGGGAAAATAGAAACTAGCATTGGGCTCTAGGTTAATAGGTCAGTCCCAAATATCATATAAAATAGCATATAAATGCGTATAAAACATCCTAGATGGATAATATAATACCATGGAACAATCAAAAATTATAGATACGTTGGAGACGTATCAGATAAGAGCTCGAGCAGTGGCGGCTACGACCGGCCCCCGCGTCATCGTGCTCGGGTCGAGGATGTCGGGGGTTCATCCCGCTGCAGCGCTCCAGTGAAGCTGGAGAGGAGCCCGGCATGAAGCTGGGAGCTGGCGAACTTGGCCTCAAGGCTGGCGGCCCCAGGTCACCTATGGGAGAACTAGTGGAGCACCGGGTCACCTTGAGGCGCTGCTTGAGGATGCGGCGCTGGTGCCAAGCTCGTGCGCCTTCGTGCCCTCTTTGCTTAGCCTTTCCTTTCTCCTGTAATTCGAAAAATGAAAGATGTACCCTGCGGGGGCGTGTAATGAACTGTGGCTATTATGCCCTTTATGCTATAATTGCTATCTTGATCTTGTGCCGTAATGTTTGCGGTCTAGGTGAGTTAATATAGGAAAGCTTAGCTTGGTATGTGCATTGTTTTTCGCCTCACGAGAACCTGACCTCAGGTACTTGACGGGGGCCCCTTCCTTGGGGAGCCTTGGGTGCAGCCCCCGCAAGATATGCCTTGGGCTCTCAGGAGCCGCGACAGGGCAGAGCTATCTTTTGAAGGAAGAGAAAACTTGTCGAGCGGCTCACTCCCCCTTACGCGAGCCCCTGCCATACATTAGCTCGGACCTGATGCATCACGTCGCGCTACTCGGGGGGCACAGGCATGAGGGGTGCTGGTGCCGGTGGACTTGATCGAGGGCTCCTCGCGAGGATGAAGCCAAAATACCGGGGTTCGACACGGTACGTGCGCGCAAGGGCAAGCCCAGGGCGCACACACCTATCTAGCCCCACGCGCGAGGCGCGTGAGAAGAAGTGGCGGGCGACTGCCACCTCTCTCATGCCCTTAGGCAAAAAACAACATAGGTGAAGGAAACAGCTCGAGGAACCAATGTTCGAGAATACCAAATCCATTGAAAGATTACTAAAAAACTGCAAGCAACTTCAGAAAGCAAATGAACAGCCGCGTCCGGCACCTAATCTAGTCTTCTCACCAGCGCGGAGCTAAGTGATGCCACTAAGACGTGGGAGGGAGCCCCCATGAGGCCCCAGGGTGGCTCTCAGGAGACTCCGGGGCATGTACAGCCCCACTCATTATTACGTGAGAGTGTCACGAGGGCAGACCTTCATAGGCTGGAGCCTTGCTTCACAGGTCGGAGCCTTTCTTTAGGGGTAGAACTTCCTTCCAGGCGTTCTGGATGGGGACCCCGTCCAGTGACTCCAGGCATGCGGTGCCAGGCCTGGAGACACGAGCAATCCTAAACGGGCCCTCCCACATGGGAGAGAACTTGTGCAGCCCCTCCCTGGAGAGCACCCGCCTCAGGACAAGGTCGCCCACCTCTAACGTCCTGGAGCGGACGCTACGGCAGTGGTACCGCCGCAGCG
The DNA here is from genome assembly GCA_963921465.1 of Triticum timopheevii. NCBI lineage: Eukaryota > Viridiplantae > Streptophyta > Magnoliopsida > Poales > Poaceae > Triticum > Triticum timopheevii. Next base: position 168,439,112 of record OY997264.1, on the reverse strand, counting down.
CCTGCTGATACCTCGCCGCCCGGAGCGAGGCTTGACGGCGTCGTTCCTCCCCCAGCACGAGATCCATCCCTCGCATGGTGTCCTGTTGCGTCTCATCGAACGCAAGGACCCACGTGGAGCGATGCTTGACCTCGTGAGGGAGAACCGCTTCTGCTCCGTAGACAAGGAAGAACGGCGTTTCTCCTGTTGGCTTGGTCGCGGTGCTGTGGATGGACCACAACACGGACTGCAGCTCGTCGAGCTAGCCCCTGCCGCAGGCCTCGAGCTTCTTCTTGAAGGTTCGGGCCTTGAGGCCCCTCAGGACTTCCGCATTGGCCCTCTCGGCCTGTCCATTGCTCTATGGGTGCGCTACTGAGGCGTAGCAGATCTTCGTTCCAAGGTTAGCACAGTATGTTTTGAAAAGGTTGCTGGTGAACTGCGAGCCGTTGTCCATGATGATGCGATTGGGGATCCCAAACCGGCTCACGATTCCCTTGATGAACTTGATGGCCGATCCAGCTGGGATGGTGCGCACGGCTTCTACCTTCGCCCACTTGGTGAACTTGTTGATGGCGACGTAGAGGTATCGGTAGCCCCCTGGCGCCCGAGGGAACAGTCCCAAGATGTCCAGCCCCCAGACCACGAACGACCACGTGAGCGGGATCATCTGGAGGCCCTGCGCGGGCTGGTGGATCTGCTTGGCGTGAAACTGGCATGCTTCACAAGGCGCACCAGCTCTGTAGCGTTGTTGAGCGCGGTGGGCCAGTAGAAGCTGCTGCGGAACGCCTTGCCCACCAGAGTGCGCGACGATGAATGATGACCGCATTCCCCACCATGTATGTCCACAAGCAGCTCGAGCCCCTGTTCCCTGGAGATGCACCGCAACGAAACGTCATTGGGCCTCCTGCAATATAACTCACCATCCTTGATGCAGTACGCGGTGGCTTGACGGGCCACGCGCTCGGCGTACTCCTCCTTTCTGGCAGGGTACCTTGAAGCAAGTACGCCTTGAACTCTTCGGTCCAGCACCCCTCCTGAGGCTCGAGCGCGAGCAGCAGGCGGGCTCCCGAGGGGTGACCACAGGCTGGGGCGCCTGTCTTGGGTGCCTATGGCAAGTCCTCCGGAGGTGGTGCTGGAGTCGTGACGTGGGGGGTCGCAAATAGCTTGAAGAGTCGCTCCTCAAACACCCCCGGCTCCTGAGGAAGCCTGCGGGAGGCTCTTTTGGCGATGTCATCTGCTTCCTTGTTCGTTCCGCGTGGTATGTGCTGCAGCTCCACACCCATGAACCTCTTCTCCATCTTGCGCACCTGCTCTAGGTACGCCTCCATGTGCTTGTCCTTAGGCGTGTACTCTTTGTTGGAGAAGTTGACGAGAAGCTGAGAGTCACCCTTGACGGTGAGGCGCTTTACTCCCAGCGCGGCCGCGGCCCTGAGCCTGGCAAGCAAGCCTTCGAATTCTGCGATGTTGTTGGAGACCTTCTCGTCCTGCTGAAAGCAGAGTTGCACTACGTAACAGAGCTTGTTCTTGGTGGGCGAGATGAGGATGGAACCCGCTCCTGCGCCCTGTCACGCAAATGCCCTGTCGAAGTACATGATCCATCCATCTGGCTCTTTGTCTCCTGGCAGGAGGGAGCAGTCCTCGCCTACTCCGTGGTCAGGAGCGTCAGTCCACTCGGCCACGAAGGCCACGAGGGCGCGCCCTTGATGACCCTGGTGGTGCTGAACTCGAGATTGAATGCCTGAAGCTCAATGTTCCATTCAGCAACTCACCTGGCTGCATTCAGGCTCCGGAGCACCCTCTCTAGCGGGTACGATAGGACAACCTTGATGGGGTGGCCTTGAAAGTAGTGGCGCAGTTTCCTGGAGGCGACCAGAAGTGCGAGCAAGAGCTTCTGAGGCATGGGGTAGCGCGCCCGAGCCTCCCTCAGTATCGTGCTAATGAAGTACACAGGGTGCTCGACGAGGGGGGAGGCAACAGTGGAGTCTTGTTCTTTACGAGATCAATCGTGGCCTCAGGAGGAATGTCGACCATCGTGCCGGTCGAGGCTCTAGATGCCTCGCCCTGAGGGTGCTGCGCCTTGCTTGACGGTTGTGCATCCTGCTGAGGTCTCTTGATCGGGCGTTCCTTCCTTAGTGACACTAGGGTGGCGCTGGCTGAGTGAGGGGTTGCTGCCAGATAGAGCACCAAGGGCTCGAGAGGGCGTGGTGCCACCATTGTTGGCGGGCTAGTCAAATATCTCTTGAGGCCCTGGAAGGCTGCGTCTGCCTCTGGGGTCCACTCGAATGGCTCCTTCCTCTTCATCAGCTTGAAAAACGGGAGGGCGCACTCCCCTAGCTTGGAAATGAAACGCCCAAGTGAGATCACGCAGCCCGCTAGCTTTTGCATCTCCTTCAAGGACTGTGGGGGGTTCATGTCCTCTACCGCCTTGACCTTCTCTGGGCTAGCCTCGATCCCTATGTGCGACACCAAGAAGCCCAGCAACTTGCCTGAAGGGACCCCGAACACACACTTCTCGGGGTTAAGCCGAAGATCCACCTTGCGCAGGCTGACGAACATCTCCTCCAGATCTTGTATCAGAGTCCTGGCCTCACGAGACTTCACTACTATATCGTCAACATAGGACGCTGCGTTCCTCTCGAGCTGCGAACCCAGGGCAATATGCATTAACCACTGGAAGGTTGCCCCGGCATTACGCAGCCCAAAGGGCATGCAGGTGTAACAGTACACCCCGCATGGGGTGAGGAATGCCGTCTTCTCCACATCCTCCACGACCATCTTGATCTGGTGGTAGCTGGAGAAGGCATCTAGGAAGCACAACAGGTCGCACTCGATGGTGGAGTCGACGATCTGGTCGATGCAAGGGAGCGGGAAGGGATCCTGCGGGCAGGCCTTGTTGAGGTTGGTGAAGTCAACACACATGTGCTCCTTCCCTCCTTTCTTGGGGACGATGACGGGGTTCGCCAGCCACTCTGGGTACCATACCTCTCTAATGACCCCTACGGCTTGTAGCTTACGGGTTTCCTGGACGATGAAGGCCTGCTTCTCGGTGGACTGGTAGTGAGCCTTATGCTTCACTGGCCGCACATTTGGACATATCCTCAGGTGGTTCTCGATTATCCCTCTTGGGACCCCAGCCAGGTGTTTAGGTTCCCAAGCCAATACATGCTTGTTGGCTTGTAAAAAGCTGATCAATGCTTCCTCTTGATCCTGAGGAAGGCCAGCCCCTATGATGAAGGTGGCGATGTGATAACCCACAAGTATTGGGGATCGCAATAACTTTCGAGGGTAGAGTATTCAACCCAAATTTATTGATTCGACACAAGGGGAGCCAAAGAATATTCTTGAGTATTAGTAGTTGAGTTGTCAATTCAACCATACCTGGATAACTTAGTATCTGCAGCAAAGTGTTTAGTAGCAAAAGTGGTATGATAATAATAGTAACAGTAGCAAAAGTAAAGATAAATGTTTTTGGGTTTTTGTAGTAGTTGTAACAGTAGCAACGGAAAAGTAAATAAGCGAAGAACAATATGTGAAAAGCTCGTAGGCAATGGATCAGTGATGGATAATTATGCCGGATGCGATTCCTCATGCAATAGTTATAACATAGGGTGATATAGAACTAGCTCCAATTCATCAATGTAATGTAGGCATGTATTCCGTAAATAGTCACACGTGCTTATGGAAAAGAACTTGCATGACATCTTTTGTCCTACCCTCCCGTTGAAGCGGGGTCCTAGCGGAAACTAAGGGATATTAAGGCCTCCTTTTAATAGAGAACCGGAACAAAGCATTAGAACATAGTGAATACATGAACTCCTCAAACTACGGTCATCACCGAGAAGTATCCCGATTATTGTCACTTCGGGGTTGTCGGATCATAACACATAATAGGTGACTATAGACTTGCAAGATAGGATCAAGAACACACACATATTCATGAAAACATAATAGGTTCAGATCTGAAAACATGGCACTCGGGCCCTAGTGACAAGCATTAAGCATAGCAAAGTCATAGAAACATCAATCTTAGAACATAGTGGATACTAGGGATCAAACCCTAACAAAACTAACTTGATTACATGGTAAATCTCATCCAACCCATCACCGTCCAGCAAGCCTACGATGGAATTACTCACGCACGACGGTGAGAATCATGAAGTTAGTGATGGAGGATGGTTGATGATGACGACGGCGACAAATCCCCCTCTCCGGAGCCCCGAACGGACTCCAGATCAGCCCTCCCAAGAGAGATTAGGGCTTGGCGGCGGCTCCGTGTCGTAAAACGCAATGAAACTTTCTCCCTGATTTTTTCTCCCCGAATGTGAATGTATGGAGTTGGAGTTGGAGTTGGCGTTGGTGGAGGTCCAGGGGGGCCACAAGATAGGGGGGCGCGCCCTAGGGGGAGCGCCCCCTGTCTTGTGGATAGGCCGTGGGCCCCCTGGCATTAATTCTTTCGCTAAAAATTCTTATTGATTCCAAAAAGTGCCTCCGTGGATTTCCAGGACATTCCAAGAACTTTTCTTTTCTACACATAAAACAACATCATGGCAGTTCTGCTGAAAACAGCGCCAGTCCGGGTTAGTTTCATTCAAATCATGCAAGTTAGAGTCCAAAACAAGGGCAAAAGTGTTTGGAAAAGTAGATACGTTGGAGACGTATCAACTCCCCCAAGCTTAAACCTTTGCTTGTCCTCAAGCAATTCAGTTGATAAACTGAAAGTGATAAAGAAAAACTTTTACAAACTCTGTTTGCTCTTGTTGTTGTAACATGAAAAGCCAGCATTCAAGTTTCAACAAATATTATGAACTAACCATACTCACAATAACACATAGGTCTCACAATTACTCATATCAATAACATAATCAGCTAGCGAGCCATAATAATAAAACTCGGATGACAACACTTTCTCAAAATAATCATAACATGATATAACAAAATGGTATCTCGCTAGCCCTTTCTGAGACCGCAAAACATAAATGCAGAGAACCCTTAAAGATCAAGGACTGACTAAACATTGTAATTCATGGTAAAAGAGATCCAGTCAAGTCATACCCAATATAAACTAATAATAATGAATGCAAATGACAGTGTGCTCTCCAGCGGGTGCCTTTAATAAGAAGGGTGATGACTCAACATAAAAGTAAATAGATAGGCCCTTCGTAGAGGGAAGCAGGGATTTGTAGAGGTTCCATAGCTCGATTTAAAATAGAGATTGAATAACATTTTGAGCGGCATACTTTCGCTGTCAACACAACAACTATGAGATGGCTGTATCTTCCATACTAAATGCATTATAGGCAATTCCCAAATAGAATGGTAAAGGTTTATACCCCCCCAACCACCAACAAGCATCAATCAATGGCTTGCTCCAAACAACGAGTGCCTCCAACATTCAATAGCCCTGGGGGAGTTTTATTTAATTATTTTGATTTGCTTTGATCTTTTAGGATCATGGGACTGGGCATTCCGGTTACCGGCCCTTTCTCGTGAATGAGGAGCGGAGTCCACTCCTCATGAGAATAACCCACCTAGCATGGAAGATATAGGCAGCCCTAGTTGTAACATGAGCTGCTCGAGCATACAAAACAGAATTTCATTTGAAGGTTTGGAGTTTGGAACATACAAATTTACTTGGAACGGCAGGTAAATACTGCATATAGGAAGGTATTGTGGACTCATATGGAACAACTTTGGGGTTTAAGGAGTTTGGATGCACAAGGCGGTATTCTTGCTTAGTACAGGTGAAGGCTAGCAAAAGACTGGGAAGCGACCAACTAAGAGAGCGACAACAGTCGTAAACATGCATTAAAATTAACTCACACCGAGTACAAGCATGAGTAGGATATAATCCACCATGAACATAAATATCATGAAGGCTATGTTGATTTGATTCAACTACACGCGTGAACATGTGCCAAGTCGAGTCACTCAATTCATTCAAAGGAGGATACCATCCCATCATATCACATCATAATCATTCTAATAGCATGTTGGCACGCAAGGTAAACCATTATAACTCATAGCTAATCAAGCATGGCACAAGCAACTATAATCTCTAAATGTCATTGCAAATATGTTTACTTCATAATAGCTGACTCAGGAATGATGAACTCATCATATTTACAAAAACAAGAGAGGTCGAGTTCATACCAGCTTTTCTCATCCCAATAAGTCCATCATATATTGTCATTATTGCCTTTCACTTGCACGACCGAACGATGTGTAAAATAATAAGAGTGCACGTGCATTGGACTAAGCTGGAAGCTGCAAGCATTCAAGTCAAGAGAGAAGACAAGTAATATGGGCTCTAAATTAAATAAAAAATTATGCATATAAGAGCCACTAAGCATTTTCAATATGGTCTTCTCGACCCCCAAAAGAAAGAAAAGAAAATAAAACTATTTACACGGGAAAGCTCCCAACAAGTAAAAGAAGAAAAAGAAATCTTTTTGTGTTTTCATTTTAATTTCTACTACAAGCAAGGAAATTAAACTAAATATTTTTTTTGGTTTTTCTTAAGGTTTATCAAACACACAAGAAGAAAACTAAAAGAAGGAAATTTAAACTAACATGGATAATACAATGAAAGAGTATGAGCACCGACGACTAGTGTGTGAACATGAATGTAAAGTCGGTGAGAAATACGTACTCCCCCAAGCTTACGCTTTTGGCCTAAGTTGGTCTAATACCAGTGACCGCCTGGCTGATATCCATAAGTGAAACTGGGGTAGTACTGAGATGCAGAGGCGACCGCCTCCTAAGCAGCAGCGTGTTGGCGAGCTGCCTCCATTCCCCTCTCATATTCAATTGCTTCTTCCCTGGTGACAACATATCTTCCTTTTGCCTGATAATCAAAAAGGTAGGGAGCAGGAAGAGTAACAGGGACGACATTGCATCTGTCATAGGTTAGTCGATAATGGAGGAATTGTTCATTCCTCTCAAGAAAATGATGATCAAACATAGCTTCTTTATCCAAATAGACAGGAGGTACAATCATATCCCCCTCTCGTGGAGCTATATTAAGAAAATTAGCCACATGGGCTGCATAAATTCCTCCAAAGAAATCTCCCCTTCTACTATTATTCTGCAACCTACGTGCAACTATTGCCCCCAAGTTATAACCTTTATAACCTGACACATCACTCTTGAGGACACAAAGATCAGGGGCACACATGTGACATACCTCTTCCTTACCGTTAATGCATCTACCAATAAAGAGAGAAAAGTAATGTATAGCAGGAAAATGAATGCTCCCTATGGTAGCTTGTGCTACGTCCCTAGATTCTCCCATAGTAATACTAGCAAGAAAATCTCTAAATTCATATTTGGGAGGATCATTAATCTTACCCCACTGCGGGAGTTTGCAAGCGGTTGCGAAATCCTCTAAATCCATGGTATAAGATGTATCATAAATATCAAACATGACACTAGGAGAATTACGCGCAGAAATATATTCAAACCTCCGCACAAAGGAATCAGTCAATTGATAATATTGAGGACACTTATCTTGTAAGAAGTCCTCCAGCTCGGCATTACGCACATATGCATCAAATTCCTCCTTGAAACCTGCTTCGACCATAAAATCATCGGATGGTGTCACATCCATAGTTCTGGTCTGCTCTGGTCTTGATAGTCTTGTGTTGCATCATGTTTAAATTCAAATGAAATTTTGAAATGGGGTGTTCAAACCCTAGCAGATAATAATTTTAACTAGGTTCAATTCAAATATTTTCATTGGACCCAAAATGCTCTCCAAAAATGTTCATTATTTCTGGAAAAAGGTTAAAACCTTAATCAGAGGTCATGCACATTTTTCCAATGCATTTATGGTTTTTGAATTAATTCATAATTGTATTTGAGTTGGAGCAAATAAATTCTATAAATATTTTTATTGCTCCAATGATCCTGGAATATTTTGTGGAGCTCTAGGATAAACCTTAATGCATCCACAATAATCTCCAGAGAGCTGCAAAAATAATTTGGTTAAGAAACCAAATTAAAACAAAACTGCAAAATTAGAAAACAGAAACAAAAAAAAAATAGAAAGAGCAGAGACTCACCTGGACCCTTACCTACCTGTGCGGCCTGCTGCTGAAGCCAGCCCAGCCCATCACCACCTCCCCTGTCGTCTTCCTCTTTTCGCCAGGACGACAGGAGCGCGTGGCTGCGGCGCGCTGGCACGCGCCTAGCCACCTCCTGCTTGCCGCCGACCGCCTAGAGCTGGCTAAGGACGCCACGCACTCTGCCACGCACCCCCTGGAATCCCCTCGACCTCTCCCCGTGCTTCTCCCCTCCTCTGTCTCTCCCATGCACAGCCGCCGAAACCTCCGTCGCTGCCGCTCGCCGTTGCCGCGCCCACCGCTATGGCCTCGCCTCTCCGACGAGTCCAAAAGCTCCGCGCAGTAGCCCTCGTCCTCCCCGCCAAGCCGTGCGTCTCCGGACGCCCTGTGGAGCCGCCATCGCCGTCGTCTTCAACCTCCAGCACCGGAGATCGTCGTCACCGTTCTTCCCGCGTTGGGCCGTCCCCGAGCTCTCCGACGATTCCATCGGATGTGCTGTGAGCTTCCCGTCGCTTCCCCCCAATCCCATGGCGTTTTTCTCATCGTAGCCGCCTTTTCCATCGGAGCCAAAGCTCGCCGCCGCCGTGCCTCTTCACCGCCGTGGCTGGAGCCATTGTAGCTCAAAGCTAAGCACACCACCGCGCTCAACACGTCTCCAGGAGCCCGTAGCCAGCACCAGCTTCTCCCCACGTGCCCCCTAGCGCCAACCCCACACCCACCTGAACTCCGGCCGCCGCTGCGAGCTCGTTTCCGGCGAGCTCGGTCCACCCCGGCTACTGCCGCTAGTCGTGTTGGATGCGCGCGAGTCCCAGCACCACGTAGAGCCCCTCCGCCGTCGTTTTGGTCGCCGGAGGAGCTAACCCGAGCCCTCCGCCGCGCCTGTTGTAGCCGGCGACGAGCCGCCGGCGTATTAGCCTCGGCTGACCAGGGGTTTGACCTCCCCTGAGTCAATGACAGGTGGGGCCAGCCCCTATTAAACTAGTTTAGTTTAATTGCTAAAACTTAATTAGCCATTGTTAAACTAACCCCGCTGGTCCCACAGGTCAGTTTGACCTGGCCACATCACCGTTGACCTGACCCCACCTGCCAGTGACACTAAACAACACTTGGTCACTGACCAGTGGACCCCACTGGTCAGGTTTGACCCGGGGCAGCTCTGTTGACTCTGCTGATGTCACACTGACATCATGCTGACGCAGTAATACTTTTTCCTGGATTTATTCTTATTCCAGAAAATAGTATAAACTTCTAAAAATCATAGAAATTCAACCGTAACTCCAAATGAAATAATTTATATATGAAGAATGATCAGAAAAATCCAATCTATCCATCTGTACCATTTTCATGCATGTTAGAACAACTTATACCTGCTTTTTAGCACAAATCATATAAATGGCATTTAAATATCCACATATGGAGTTTGAATTTGAATCTTGGATTCAAACCAACTTCATTTAATCTGATCTAGCTTGCATTAGCCCAAAACACATTCATAATGCCATGTCATAGCATGCATCATATTGTGCATTGCATTGATCGTGTTTATTCTCTGTTTGTCGGTGTTGTTCCCCCTCGGTAGATGTTGTCCCGACGCTGTGATCGCTGACACTAATGAAGAACGATACTATCTTCAGAAGTGCCAGGCAAGCAAAACCCCCTTGTTCATTCCGATACAATCCTACTCTCTCGCTCCTGCTCTCGTTTACTGCATTAGGACAACAACGACATATTTGTTACTTGCTGCGGTAGCTGAACCCCTTATCCTCTGCATGACCTGTCATTGCCACAGTAAATAGATGAAACCCACTAGCATGAGTAGGAGTTGTTTGAGCCTTGATGTGCCTACTCATTCATGCTTGTTTGTCATGCCTGCTATTGCTTAGAGTTGTGTCAGGTCTGATTCATCAGGGATGAATTAGAGGTGTGTGAACATGTCCTACTGTATGTGAGCTAAGTGTGTGAACACGATTTGGGAAAGGTAGCGGTGAGAGGCCATGTAGGAGTACATGGTGGGTTGTCTCATTGCAGCCGTCCTCAGGAACTGAGTTCTGTGTTTGTGATCCATGAACAGTTACTACCACACATTGGGCTCCGGGCGCTCCAAGCTCTCTCAACTTATTAATCAACCTGATCTCTGTCCAGGAATTGCAACTAGTTTCTGGTGTTTGTAGGTAGTGTTAGTAGTCTACCAAGTGGCACCCGGTACAGGTGGGCTTGGGACAGACTAGGCACAGTGGCCCGGTGTACCAAGTGGCACCCGGTTGGTGGACTTGGGAACCCTGCACACATCGTTTGGGGCTGTGAGCGACACCCCGACCGGATCTCCTTGCGGATGGAACCCGAATAGGCGATAAACCTGGACAAGAGACTTGTGTGGTTAGTCAGGTCGTGGCTGACTCCCTCGCCAGGCTTCCGCTTGAAGGTTGCCGAGATACACGAGGTGTACATGGCGGTAAGTGGCGAGAGCGTGTGTGAAGAAGTACACCCCTGCAGGGTTAAAATGATCTATTCGAATAGCCATGTCCGCGGAAAAGGACTTCTGGGTTGCCTGTACAGTTCATAGACAAGTGAAAGTGGATACTATAAAATGCGCAAGATAAGCGTGAGTGCTATGGATGGCGTTCTCGTAGGGAGACGGGAGCGGATCCATAGTGGGGTATTGATATGGTGAATATGTGGACTCATGTGCGCCACCTCAAAAGAGTTACTTGCAGTCGTGGTTTAGGATAGCCACCGAGTCAAAGCTGGCTTCCTGCAGTTAAACTCCACCACCCCCTTTGTTGATAATGATGCATATGTAGATAGTTCTGATGTAAGTCTTGCTGGGTACATTTGTACTCATGTTTGCCTATTTTATGTTTTGCAGAGAGACTTCAGTCTCGCTAGTAGTTCCGCTTGGACTTCGACGTTTAGCTTGTTACCTCAGCTACGATCTTGTGCCCTCGGCAGGATCTGGTAGTTAGTCAGGCCTCTCAGCCTTTTTCATTTGTAGTTGTCTGTACTCAGACATGTTAAGCTTCCACATGTGCTTTGACTTGTATGCTCCGAATATTGGGTCGTGAGACCCATGTTTGTAATATCTCGCTCCTCGGAGCCTATTGAATAAAATACTTGAGTCGTAGAGTCATGTTGTGATGCCATGTTGTATTTGCACATATCGAGCATATTGTGTGTATGTTATTGAAATGCTTGGTATGTGTGGGATCTGACTATCTAGTTGTTTATCCTTAGTAGCCTCTCTTACCGGGAAATGTCTCCTAGTGCTTCCACTGAGCCATGGTAGCTTGCTACTGCTCCGAAACACTTAGGCTGGCTGGCATGTGTCCTTCTTCGTTCCTGTGTCTGTCCCTTCGGGGAAATGTCACGCGATGAATACCGGAGTCCTGTTAGCCCGCTACAGCCCGGTTCACCGGAGTCCCGCTAGCCCAGTGCTACAGCCTGGATTCACTCGCTGATGACCGTCACGTTCGATGCTGGGTCATGGATGCCTGTCCCTGTAAGTTTGTGCTACTTTGGGTTTACGACTAGCCATGTTAGCCCGGGCTCCTAATCATATGGATGCTAGCGACACTATCATATACGTGTGCCAAAAGGCGCAAACGGTCCCGGGCAAAGGTAAGGCGACACCCGTGGGAATACCGTGCGTGAGACCGCAAAGTGATATGAGGTGTTACATGCTAGATCGATGTGGCGTTGAGTCGGGGTCCTGACAGCTTTTGTATCAGAGTTGACTGCCTGTAGGATTACCAAGCCAAACTGGTCGAAGTTGAGTCTAGAAATTCTTTAGTTATATAAGGGAATTGATTGTGGGATGGAACGTAAGGCTCTTTTTACTCCTTTACCTTATGTCCTTCTGATTTGAGTCACCCTCTTCTTCTCTATGGGGTTAAGAGCTAGGCCTTCTCTTCTTTCTATCAGGATCACGTGTTACTAATCCGTAGACTTATAGAATTGTTGGACTTAAGCCTCGGTTCAGTTCCTACTACTTCCTTATGTTAACCGTTGATCTCGAAACCTTGATATTGTGCTTCTGAGTGGCTATGCCACCATTTTTGTAGCATGTCTCCAATCTTTTTGAGCATTTACAGCCGTTATGCTGTCCGAGTCATCCCAGGTTTCTAAACAATCTGATGCACTTGCAAAATCCTTTTCCTCTGATTATGATGTTCCTTTAGGCCAGGTTAACCACACTAATCGGTGAGTTGAGGTACTCAATTGCCTTAACATATATGTCGGAGTTATTATTATGACCCTAGGTGTTTTAGAGTATCATCTAGTAATCTAGTCATGTATTGTGTTCCCAGTGTGATCATTCTGGCCAACATTCTAGAAAGCATCCTGTGATGCAATCTAGCTAGTAGGTATTCTAGTCCTGGGTTTTGAACCCGAGATTCACTCCACCTACTTCATGTTGCTAGTGTTTGCTCGTTCCTTTAGGTTATTAGTAACCTTTGTGATAGTCCTCGTGGTCCGTGGTATTTCCTTCTTCCAATACCATGAACTGCTTATGGCAGAAGTTCCTTGCTGAACCGAAAGATCACAATAAGAGTGCTCTTGACGAGTTCTTGATTCTATGTTGTGACTCTGCCAGTTCTACCTTTCTGCATGGGTTATCCGGAAGAAATGTTGAGCTTTGCTCGACATACTAATCTATGCATCCACAACTCAGAAAGATATATGTTCCTTTGAGTTGTCACTCTGTAATTGTATTCCGACCCTCGTCTATCAATTGATAGTCAAGAGTATGCGTGCATTCGTTCATCGATGCCTATTACTCTTGTGGTCCGTCAAGCCATTCTATTCGGAATGACTAGGAGAAACAAACTCCAGTACCTCATCCATATCTAGGATTGGGTCAAGTAGTTGTACCTCGCAGATCAAAATGCCAACCCAGCTTTTGTTCTGTCCTACCCTGGAGTATTACCCCCTTTATGCCAGGATTTTCAAGAGAATTGCACCAGCTCTTGTGAATTCTTGACGCAGTGATACTTCTCGCCATCATTATTCATTTCTTTGTTTCCGGGTTATCGCAACCGTAATACCGATAAGTGAATCGTGATGTATGAAATCAATACTCCGAGCAACTCGTTGCCTGGTAGTAAATGGACAATATTCTCATCCTTAGCACGTTGGTTATCGAATCACCATCCTAGGACTGATTGTGGTACCTGGTCCATTTTTGTTGGTGCACTCTTCGATCGATGAGTTAGGATTTTGTCAAACCCTCACTCCTTTGATCATATCGTCTTGCCCTGAAAGCAAGGTTGTTCTTGAGCTTGGTAACATATCGGTGGTTCGTGATTTTCTGAAGATCTTCTCGGAAGCATTACCTGGTTGTCACCTCACCGCTATGTTGAGTTCGTGATCAAGTTGGTTTCTCTATGAACCACCCCTTCTCCAAGAATCTGTGTCGGATAGCCCGAGCTAGTTGGTTAAGCTAAACAACAACTTGGAGAGTTGGAAGATAGAAGCTTGCCAACTTAGTTCATTTAAAGGGACATTTTTGTGTGTGTGTTGAAGAAAGATGATATCTTCATCGATTGATCCTTGTGACCAATTGTTGGAACTATGGTCTTACCCAATCCTTAATTTGATTATGGGCTATCGTCAAATCAAGTCAGAACCAACGATGTTCGTAATGTTGTCTTACTCGTGGTTGATTCCTCGAGCATACACCATTACATCTTTGGTCTGACCAATACCATCACATTGTTCACATAGTGGTGGAAGTCCAGTGATATGGAAATTTCGATGAGTTGCTGTTGAGCCCATCAGCAACATTTTATCTCCTCCATGATTTTGTTGAACATTAAGTTAGTATTGGAAACTTTGTAAACAATACCTTTGTGTTCCATTCATGAGGTATATGTTCGGATGAAAGAAGTGACTTCCTCTAATTCATGTGCATTAGATGCAAGTTGCCGCCGTGAACTCGAGAAAGTTTATTTTTGCCTCCTCCGGAATCATCCCAAGTCAGTCAATCATATGTGCGAAGTATTCTATGGTTTGGAGACTTGCAACCTTCATTCCATATGTATCCCTAGCACACCAAGCCACTGATTGATTTGCTCAAGGAAAAGGAGTTTGTTGTGTTAATTCTAGATCATGCACAAGACTCCGATATCCTCGATGATGGTTCCCAACCTGAACTCGGTAGTGTTTTACTATAAGACTACTATGTGGTCATACTTGTCTCGGACAACGTGATCACATGTTGTAGCAGAACCAGCTCATGTTTTGGAACATGCTATCGTAGTTCATTTTCCTGAGAATCTCGCAACGTCATCTCTTCGGTTTGTGTTGCAAATTTTCTTTTCCAGACATGTTGTCTGAAATGTCCTGTTACCAACCAGATCTGAATCTCAGGCAGATATGATGGTTGGAACATTTCCAAGATCTATGATGTAGGTCCCGAAAAGGTTGATGTTCTGGCCGACACACCTAGCCGGAAGATCTATTATTGTAGTATCTTGAATGAGCAATTCGACCATTTTCTCCATGAGGATTTGGTATGACTTATTCCACAAGTTGTTCCTTATGGATTTTTGTGCTCCCAGAGTCCGACCTTTACCTGATGGCCATGTTGATGTTTTAAGCATTTACCATGGTACCTAGTACATCAAGGAGAACATTAAAAGTGGAGTGCTAAATGTCTCTCGGTCGATCATCAAGATTTGCTTCTTTGGCATTGCTAAGGAAAAACCTGAGAAAGTGATGTCCTCCTTTGCACCGGCATCCTCCATCACCGTTCTTCATGGTAGTATGATGTGTTGCCAGGATCCTTGGCACGGATGTTGGTAAAACCTTGATGAATATGGAAATGCTCAAGTTCTTGACAGCACGCTCAGCCACTAGGTTATATCCTTGGTGTCAATTGGAATGTGCCTTCCATTTGCTGAATTGCCCTATAACCGTAGTTTCCTTTCCATGCTGAGTATGCCATTTCTTTGAATTCCTTCAAATGATCGTTTGTGAATTGCCATTAGCCTGGTATGAAGAGCTTCAATAATCCTTTTCGATAGAGTTTCTTTTTGTCATCATCGTGTTAGATGAAGATCGTGATAGCTTTGCGTCCCCTGAGTCTTCTAACCTCACGTCTTGAATCTCGGGACGAGATTCTTGTTTAGTGGGGGTGAGCTGTCACATCCCTAGTTATGGTCTGCTCTGGTCTTGATAGTCTTGTGTTGCATCATGTTTAAATTCAAATGAAATTTTGAAATGGGGATGTTCAAACCCTAGCAGATAATAATTTTAACTAGGTTCAATTCAAATATTGTCATTGGACCCAAAATGCTCTCCAAAAATGTTCATTATTTCTGGAAAAAGGTTAAAACCTTAATCAGAGGTCATGCACATTTTTCCAATGCATTTATGGTTTTTGAATTAATTCATAATTGTATTTGAGTTGGAGCAAATAAATTCTATAAATATTTTTATTGCTCCAATGATCCTGGAATATTTTGTGGAGCTCTAGGATAAACCTTAATGCATCCACAATAATCTCCAGAGAGCTGCAAAAATAATTTGGTTAAGAAACCAAATTAAAACAAAACTGCAAAATTAGAAAACAAAAACAAAAAATAGAAAGAGCAGAGACTCACCTGGACCCTTACCTACCTATGCAGCCTGCTGCTGAAGCCGGCCCAGCCCATCACCACCTCCCCTGTCGTCTTCCTCTTTTCACGAGGAGGACAGGAGCGCGTGGCTGCGGCGCGCTGGCACGCGCCTAGCCACCTCCTGCTTGCCGCCGACCGCCTAGAGCTGGCTAAGGACGCCACGCACTCTGCCACGCACCACCTGGAATCCCCTCGACCACTCCCCGTGCTTCTCCCCTCCTCTGTCTCTCCCATGCACAGCCGCCGAAACCGCCGTCGCCGCCGCTCGCCGTTGCCGCGCCCACCGCTACGGCCTCGCCTCTCCGACAAGTCCAAAAGCTCCGCGCAGTAGCCCTCGTCCTCCCCGCCAAGCCGTGCGTCTCCGGACGCCCTGTGGAGCCGCCATCGCCGTCGTCTTCAACCTCCAGCACCGGAGATCGGCGTCGCCGTTCTTCCCGCGTTGGGCCGTCCCCGAGCTCTCCGACGATTCCATCGGATGCGCTGTGAGCTTCCCGTCGCTTCCCCCCTAACCCCGTGGCGTTTTTCTCATCGTAGCCGCCTTTTCCATCAGAGCCGAAGATCGCCGCCGCCGTGCCTCATCACCGCCGTGGCTGGAGCCATTGTAGCTCGAAGCCGAGCACACCACCGCGCTCAACACGTCTCCAGGAGCCCGTAGCCAGCACCAGCTTCTCCCCACGTGCCCCCTAGCGCCAACCCCACACCCACCCGAACTCCGGCCGCCGCTGCGAGCTCGTTTCCGGCGAGCTCGGCCCACCCCGGCTACTGCCGCTAGTCGTGTTGGATGTGCGCGAGTCCCAGCACCACGTAGAGCCCCTCCGCCATCATTTTGGTCGCCGGAGGAGCTAACCCGAGCCCTCCGCCGCGCCTGCTGTAGCCGGCGACGAGCTGCCGGCGTATTAGCCTCGGCTGACCAGGGGTTTGACCTCCCCTGAGTCAATGACAGGTGGGGCCAGCCCCTATTAAACTAGTTTAGTTTAATTGCTAAAACTTAATTAGCCACTGTTAAACAAACCCCGCTGGTCCCACAGGTCAGTTTGACCTGGCCACATCACCATTGACCTGACCCCACCTGCCAGTGACACTAAACAACACTTGGTCACTGACCAGTGGACCCCACTGGCCAGGTTTGACCCGGGGCAGCTCTGTTGACTCTGCTGATGTCACACTGACATCATGTTGACGTAGTAATGCTTTTTCCTGGATTTATTCTTATTCCAGAAAATAGTATAAACTTCTAAAAATCATAGAAATTCAACCGTAACTCCAAATGAAATAATTTATATATGAAGAATGATCAGAAAAATCCAATATATCCATCTGTACCATTTTCATGCATGTTAGAACAACTTATACCTGCTTTTTAGCACAAATCATATAAATGGCATTTAAATATCCACATATGGAGTTTGAATTTGAATCTTGGATTCAAACCAACTTCATTTAATCTGATCTAGCTTGCATTAGCCCAAAACACTTTCATAATGCCATGTCATAGCATGCATCATATTGTGCATTGCATTGATCGTGTTTCTTCTCTGTTTGCCGGTGTTGTTCCCCCTCGGTAGATGTTGTCCCAACGCTGTGATCGCTGACACTAATGAAGAACGATACTATCTTCAGAAGTGCCAGGCAAGCAAAACCCCCTTGTTCATTCCGATACAATCCCACTCTCTCGCTCCTGCTCTCTTTTACTACATTAGGACAACAACGACATATTTGTTACTTGCTGCGGTAACTGAACCCCTTATCCTCTGCATGACCTGTCGTTGCTACAGTAAATAGATGAAACCCACTAGCATGAGTAGGAGTTGTTTGAGCCCTGATGTGCCTACTCATTCATGCTTGTTTGTCATGCCTGCTATTGCTTAGAGTTGTGTCAGGTCTGATTCATCAGGGATGAATCAGAGGTGTGTGAACATGTCCTACTGTATGTGAGCTAAGTGTGTGAACACGATTTGGTAAAGGTAGCGGTGAGAGGCCATGTAGGAGTACATGGTGGGTTGTCTCATTGCAGCCGTCCTCAGGAACTGAGTTCTGTGTTTGTGATCCATGAACAGTTACTACCACACATTGGGCTCCGGGCGCTCCAAGCTCTCTCGACTTATTAATCAACCTGATCTCTGTCCAGGAATTGCAACTAGTTTCTGGTGTTTGTAGGTAGTGTTAGTAGTCTACCAAGTGGCACCCGGTACAGGTGGGCTTGGGACAGACTAGGCACAGTGGCCCGGTGTACCAAGTGGCACCCGGTTGGTGGACTTGGGAACCCTGCACACATCGTTTGGGGCTGTGAGCGACACCCCGGCCGGATCTCCTTGTGGATGGAACCTGAATAGGCGATAAACCTGGACAAGAGACTTGTGTGGTTAGTCAGTTCGTGGCCGAGTCCCTCGCCAGGCTTCCGCTTGAAGGTTGCCGAGATACACGAGGTGTACATGGCGGTAAGTGGCGAGAGCGTGTGTGAAGAAGTACACCCCTGCAGGGTTAAAATGATCTATTCGAATAGCCATGTCCGCGGAAAAGGACTTCTGGGTTGCCTGTACAGTTCATAAACAAGTGAAAGTGGATACTCTAAAATGCGCAAGATAAGCGTGAGTGCTATGGATGGCGTTCTCGTAGGGAGACGGGAGCGGATCCATAGTGGGGTATTGATATGGTGAATATGTGGACTCGTGTGCGCCACCTCAGAAGAGTTACTTGCATTCGTAGTTTAGGATAGCCACCGAGTCAAAGCTGGCTTGCTGCAGTTAAACTCCACCACCCCCTTTGTTGATAATGATGCATATGTAGATAGTTCTGATGTAAGTCTTGCTGGGTACATTTGTACTCACGTTTGCCTATTTTATGTTTTGCAGAGAGACTTCAGTCTCGCTAGTAGTTCCGCTTAGACTTCTACGTTTAGCTTGTTACCTCAGCTACGATCTTGTGCCCTCGGCAGGATCTGGTAGTTAGTCAGGCCTCTCAGCCTTTTTCATTTGTAGTTGTCTGTAGTCAGACATGTTAAGCTTCCGCATGTGCTTTGACTTGTATGCTCTGAATGTTGGGTCATGAGACCCATGTTTGTAATATCTCGCTCCTCGGAGCCTATTGAATAAAATACTTGAGTCGTAGAGTCATGTTGTGATGCCATGTTGTATTTGCACATATCGAGCATATTGTGTGTATGTTATTGAAATGCTTGGTATGTGTGGGATCTGACTATCTAGTTGTTTATCCTTAGTAGCCTCTCTTACCGGGAAATGTCTCCTAGTGCTTCCACTGAGCCATGGTAGCTTGCTACTGCTCCGGAACACTTAGGCTGGCCGGCATGTGTCCTTCTTCGTTCCTGTGTCTGTCCCTTCGGGGAAATGTCACGCGATGAATACCGGAGTCCTGTTAGCCCGCTACAGCCCGGTTCACCGGAGTCCTGCTAGCCCAGTGCTACAGCCTGGATTCACTTGCTGATGACCGACACGTTCGATGCTGGGTCATGGATGCTTGTCCCTGTAAGTTTGTGCCACTTTGGGTTTACGACTAGCCATGTCAGCCCGGGCTCCTTATCATATGGATGCTAGCGACACTATCATATACGTGTGCCAAAAGGCGCAAACGGTCCCGGGCAAAGGTAAGGCGACACCCGTGGGAATACCGTGCGTGAGGCCGCAAAGTGATATGAGGTGCTACATGCTAGATCGATGTGGCATTGAGTCGGGGTCCTGACAGATGGCCACTCACAAGCCCGTACATTTGCGTCCCTTGGCAAATTAACATCATGTTCACGTATAGCAATCCTTGGCCCTTTCATTGCCGAGGAACCACCTTGGTACATTCTTCTAAGCATATTTCTTTTTCTGAAAATTTCTAAAATTTTAGTAACTTCAAAATGAAAATGAATAAAACTAAACAAGATAGATAGCAACTACTCCTACAAGTGTCTAGAGCCTATATCATCCATTGGAATTGCTTAGGACCTCAAAAATTTAACATGCAAGCTCAAGAACATGGTCACCTATGCAGCAAAAATTTGCAATGAATAAAGCACGAGAACAAAAACTAATTGGACCAATGGAGGAGTCACATACCAAGCAACAATCTCCCAAAGCAGTTTTGCGAATGGAGCTTTGAGCTAAGAGATCGAAAATCGCAGCAAAACGAGCTAGAACTCATGCTTGAGCTGGATGGGGATTTTTTGGGTAGAAGATGAAGTGTGTGGGTGCTGGCATAAGTGGAGGGGAGCCACCAGGGGCCCACGAGATAGGGGGCGCGCCCTACAGGGGGGGCACCCTCCCCTCTCGTGGCCTGGTGCTTGCCCCTCCTGCAGTTTTTTCAGTGACTAAAATCCTCAAATATTCCAGAAAAAATCATACTAAATTTGCAGGGCATTTGGAGCACTTTTATTTTCAGACTATTTTTTAATGCACGGATAATTCAGAAAACAGACGGATAGTACTATTTTTGCTTTATTTATTCTAAATAACAGAAAGTAAAAGGAGGGTACAGAAGGTTGTGCCTTCTAGTTTCATCCATCTTGCGATCATCAAAATGAACCCACTAACAAGGTTGATCAAGTCTTGTTAACAAACTCATTCCGAATAACACGGAACCGGAGAAATTTCGAATAACACTAAGTTACCTCAATGGGGATATGAAAATCCCCAACAATAAGAATATCATACTTTTTCTTGACAGTAGGGAGAGGAAATTCAAAACCTCCAAAATGATTGTTGGAACTTTTTCAATAGAATTGATACTATGAACTTGAGATTGTTTCCTCGGTAAGTGTACCCTATGCTCATTACCATTAACATGGAAAGTGACATTGCCTTTGTTGCAATCAATAACAGCCCCTGCAGTATTAAGAAAAGGTCTACCAAGGATAATAGACATACAATCATCCTTGAGAATATCAAGAATAACAAAGTCCGTTAAGATAGTGACATTTGCAACCACAACAGGCACATCCTCACAAATACCCACAGGTATAGCAGTTGATTTATCAGCCATTTGCAAAGATATTTCAGTAGGTGTCAACTTATTCAATTCAAGTATACGATATAAAGAGAGAGGCATAACACTAACACCAGCTCCAAGATCACATAAAGCAGTTCTAACATAATTTCTTTTAATGGAGCATGGTATAGTTGGTACACCCGGATCTCCAAGTTTCTTTGGTATTCCACCCTTAAAAGTGTAATTAGCAAGCATGGTGGAAATTTCATCTTCCGGTATCTTTCTTTTGTTTGTAATGATATCCTTCATATACTTAGCATAACGATTTCCTTTAAGCATATCAGTTAAGCGCATACGTAAGAAAATAGGTCTAATCATTTCAGCAAAGCGCTCAAAATCCTCATCATCCTTTAACTTGGATGGTTTAGGAGGAATGGGCATGGGTTTCTGAACCCATGGTTCTCTTTCTTTACCGTGCTTCCTAGCAACAAAATCTCTCTTGTCATAACATTGATTCTTTGATTGTGGGTTATCAAGATCAACAACAGGTTCAATTTCTACATCATTGTTTTTGCTAGGTTGAGCATCAACATGAACATTATCATTAACATTATCACTAGGTTCATGTTCATCACCTAATTGAGTTTCAGCATCAGAAATAGAAATATCATTGGGATTCTCAGGTGTGTCTACAGTAGGTTCATTAGAAGCATGCAAAATTCTATCTTTTTCTTTTTCTTCTTTTTAGAAGAACTAGGTGCCTCTAAATTATTTCTCTGAGAATCTTTCTCGATTATCTTAAGGTGGCCTTCAGGATACAAAGGTTCCTGAGTCATTCTACCAGTTCTAGTAGCCACTCTAACAGCAAAGTCATTTTTATTATTTAATTCATCAAGCAAATCATTTTGAGCTTTAAGTACTTGCTCAGCTTGAGTAGCAACCATACAAGCATATTTGCTAACGCGGTGAAATTCATCTTTAACTCTAGCCAGATTATCACCTACGCGTCCTATCTCGAAAGCATTATTCTTTAACTCTCTACCAACATAAGCATTAAAACTTTCTTGTCTAGCCATAAAGTCATCAAATTCATCTAAGCATGGGCTATGGAATTTAGTAGAGGGTATTCAACTTTATCATATCTATAGAGAGAATTTACCTTTACTACCTGTATCGGGTTATCAAGACAATGTGGTTCTTCAGGCGGTAAATTAAGACCATGTATTTCTTCAATAGGAGGTAAATTCTTAACATCTTCAGCTTTAATACCTTTTTCTTTCATTGATTTCTTTGCCTCTTTCATATCTTCAGGACTGAGAAATAAAACACCTCTCTTCTTCGGAGTGGGTTTAGGAATAGGCTCAGGAGTTGGCTCAATTGGTTCAGGAATTTCTTCAGGAACTAGCTCAGGAAGAGTCCAATTATTTTCATTAGTCAACATATTACTCAATAGTATTTTAGCTTCATCGACTGTTCTTTCCATAAAAACACAACCTACACAACTATCCAAGTAGTCCTTGGAAGCATCGGTTAGTCCATTATAAAAGATATCAAGTATTTCATTTTTATTAAGAGGATGATCAGGCAAAGCATTAAGTAACCGAAGAAGCCTCCCCCAAGCTTGTGGGAGACTCTCTTCTTTGGTTTGCACAAAATTATATATTTACCACAAGGCAGCTTGTTTCTTATGAGCAGGGAAATATCTAGCAGAGAAGTAATAAATCATATCCTGGAGACTAAGCACACAACCAGGAGCAAGAGAATTATACCAAGTCTTAGCATCACCCTTTAATGAGAACGGAAATATCTTAAGGATATATAAATAATGAGACTTCTCATCATTAGTAAACAGGGTGGCTATATCATTCAACTTGGTAAGATGTGCCACAACAGTTTCAGATTCAAGGCCATAAAAAGGATCAGATTCAACTAAAGTAATAATATCAGGATCAACAGAGAATTCTTAATCCTTATCAGTAACATAGATAGGTGAAGTAGCAAAAGCAGGATCGGGTTTCATTCTAGCATTAAGAGATTGCTGCTTCCATTTAGCTAATAATTTCTTAAGATCATTTCTATCATTGCAAGCAAGAATTTCCATAGTAGCCTTTTCATTCATAACATAACCCTTAGGAACAACAGGTAATACATAATCATTGGGGGAACCTTCATCATCACTATCATCAATAATAGGTTCTTCAATATTTTCATTCCCCCTAACTCTAGCAAGTTGTTCATCAAGAAATTCACCTAATGGCAAAGTAGTATCATGCACAGAAGTAGTTTCATCATGCATAGCAGAAGTGGCATCATCAATAACATGCGACATATCAGAATTCATAGCAGTAGCAGGTTTAGGTGTCGCAAGCCTACTAATAACGGAAGGAGAATCTAGTGCAGAGCTAGATGGCAATTCCTTACCTCCCCTTGTAGTTGAGGGTAAAATATTAGTTCGATCGTCTTTCAAGTTCTTCATAGTGATCAACAGATATAAATCCCAAGTGACTCAGAGAATAGAGCTATGCTCCCCGGTAACGGCGCCAGAAATTAGTCTTGATAACCCACAAGTATAGGGGATCGCAACAGCTTTCGAGGGTAGAGTATTCAACCCAAATTTATTGATTCGACACAAGGGGAGCCAAAGAATATTCTTGAGTATTAGCAGTTGAGTTGTCAATTCAACCACACCTGGATAACTTAGTATCTGCAACAAAGTGTTTAGTAGCAAAAGTGGTATGATAATAATAGTAACGGTGGCAAAAGTAAAGATAAATGTTTTTGGGTTTTTGTAGTAGTTGTAACAGTAGCAACGGAAAAGTAAATAAGCAAAGAACAATATCTGAAAAGCTCGTAGGCAATGGATCAGTGATGGATAATTATGCCGGATGCGATTCCTCATGCAATAGTTATAACATAGGGTGATATAGAACTAGCTCCAATTCATCAATGTAATGTAGGCATGTATTCCTTAAATAGTCACACGTGCTTATGGAAAAGAACTTGCATGACATCTTTTGTCCTACCCTCCTGTTGAAGCGGGGTCCTAGCGGAAACTAAGGGATATTAAGGCCTCCTTTTAATAGAGAACCCGAACAAAGCATTAGCACATAGTGAATACATGAACTCCTCAAATTACGGTCATCACCGAGAAGTATCCCGTTTATTGTCACTTCGGGGTTGTCGGATCATAACACATAATAGGTGACTATAGACTTGCAAGATAGGATCAAGAACACACACATATTCATGAAAACATAATAGGTTCATGTCTGAAATCATGGCACTCGGGCCCTAGTGACAAGCATTAAGCATAGAAAAGTCATAGCAACATCAATCTCGGAACATAGTGGATACTAGGGATCAAACCCTAACAAAACTAACTTGATTACATGGTAAATCTCATCCAACCCATCACCGTCCAGCAAGCCTACGATGGAATTACTCACGCACGGCGGTGAGAATCATGAAATTGGTGATGGAGGATGGTTGATGATGATGACGGCGACGAATCCCCCTGTCCGGAGCCCCGAACAGACTCCAGATCAGCCCTCCCGAGAGAGATTAGGGCTTGGCGGCGGCTCCGTGTCGTAAAACGTGATGAAACTTTCTCCCTGATTTTTTCTCCCCGAACGTGAATATATGGAGTTGGAGTTGGAGTCAGTGGAGGTCCAGGGGGCCCACGAGATAGGGGGCCACGCCCTAGGGGGGGGCCTGTCTCGAGGACAGGCCGTGGGCCCCTGGCATTAATTCTTTCACCAAAAATTCTTATTAATTCCAAAAAGTGCCTCCGTGGATTTCCAGGACATTCCAAGAACTTTTCTTTTCTACACATAAAACAACATCATGGCAGTTCTGCTGAAAACAGCGTCAGTCCGGGTTAGTTTCATTCAAATCATGCAAGTTAGAGTCCAAAACAAGGGCAAAAGTGTTTGGAAAAGTAGATACGTTGGAGACGTATCACGCTGGCCGTCCCATCCTCACAGACCTGTATTTGCTTCATCTCGGCTCGGTATTGGGAGAACAACTGCTTCTTCTTGGCCGACGCTGCTACTGGGGCCTCCTGCCCCTTATTTTCACCGGGCAGCGCGGACGCGGCTGTCCTGAAGGCGATCTTGAGGGCCTGTAGTGCACCTTTGGTGTCCCCCACCACCGTGAGGACACCATCACTGCCAAGCATCTTCATTAGGTTGTACGCGGGGTGGGTCGCTGCCATAAACTGGCCCAAGGCCGGGTATCCTAGAATAGCATTGAATGGCAGGTCGATCTTGGCGATGTCAAAGTTGATGAGCTCGGTGCGGTAGTTGTCGCAGGTCCTGAAGGTGACAGGGAGACGGATCTGCCCCAAGGGCCTGGTGGAGCCGCCGCTGACCCTGGAGAAAGGCTTGGAGGGGTGGAGCCGGCTGGGCGGCACGTGGAGCTGGGCGAACGCCTCCAGGGAAAGCACGTTAATGCCGGCTCCACCGTCAATGAGGGTTCTAGTGATCGCCACGTGGCAGGCGGTGGGGTGCAGAGCATCAGGAGCGCACCTGCTCCCGTCGTGGCGACGGGGTGATCTTTGGGGCTGAAGGTGAGGTCAGCCTAGGGCGCCGCCCAGCCCGGGGGAGCCCCCGAGCTCGCCTGAGTGGCGCCTACCTGCCGGTAGAACTGCTTGATGTGGCGGTTGAAAGGTGGTGCCTGCGAGCCACCTAGGAGAGCTGAAATGACCGGGGGCACCGGTGCCACGTAGTGGGCAAGGAAGAGGTCACGCAGCTCCTCCCAGGAGGCCACAGAAGATGCCGGCAGGTTGAGCAACCAGGCGCATGGCGCGCCTACAAGGGCCATGGGGAGCCAATTGGCCTTGACCTTGTTATCTCCGCCGGCCGCCCAAACTTCCTCCTCGTATGCTTGAAGAAAGGGGGTCAGATCTGCCGCGCCGTCGTAGCGCAGCGGCATCTCCGGTCGAAACTTGGGCGGCCACTGCACCTGCCGTAGGGAGAGGGTGAAGCAGCGCAGCCCCGGCGCTTCTTCGGGGATGGTTGTCGACCGGGCCGACGGAGGAGCGCCCGCCATAGGAGTAAGTGGCACGATCTAGAGGTCGAGGAAGAAGATTCCGACGCACCCCTACCTGGCGCACCAAATGTCGGATTATGGGATCCGCAAACCCTTGAGAGGTTCGAACTCTGTGGTGCGTGCGGAGATCTCAACCTACCCAGCCTGCCTACTAGCGATCCTCCTAAGCCTAGTGCGTCGAGCTTAAAGGAAGAAAGAGACACAATAGTTTATCCTAGTTTGGGCCACCCTTGTGGTATAATACCCTACTCCAGTGTTTTTGGTGGATTGCCTTGAAGGGCTGAGGATGAGCTGGTACAATGGATGAACAAGCCTCAGGAGGTGACGTGTTCTTGAGCTGGTGTGGTGTATGCTAGTTCTACTTGTTCTCCTCCTCTCTTCTCCTTCTCTCTCTCCCTTTCTATGGTGGTGGCTAGCCCTATTTATCATGGCCTTGGTCCTCTTCCCAAATATGAGTGGGAAGGGATCCCACAACGGCCAAATTTGAAAGGGGACAAGTAGTACAGTCTATCCTGACAAAAGTAGTCTTTGCCTGCGAAAAGCCTCTGGTCGTGACGCTGCGGTGGGCTCGTTGATGACCTCCGTCCTGCCGTACTGGCAGTCCTGGTCTCGTTGCACTAGAATGGAAACTGAGCGAGTCCTGGACTAGGGGGTGTCCGGACAGCCAGACTATCATCGTCAGCCGGACTCCAAGACTATGAAGATACAAGATTGAAGACTTCATCCCGTGTCCGGATGGGACTTTCCTTGGCGTGGAAGGCAAGCTTGGCGATACGGATATGCAGATCTTCTACCATTGTGACCGACTCTGTGTAACCCTAGCCCTCTCCGGTGTCGATATAAACCAGAAGGCTTTTAGTCCGTCGGACGAACAACCATTACAACAATCATACCATAGGCTAGCTTCTAGGGTTTGGCTTCCTTGATCTCGTGGTAGATCCACTCTTGTACTACCCATATCATCAATATCAATCAAGCAGGAGTAGGGTTTTACCTCCATCGAGAGGGCCCGAACCTTGGTAAAAACATCGTGTCCCTTGTCTCCCGTTACCATCCGCCTAGACGCACAGTTCGGGACCCCCTACCCGAGATCCGCCGGTTTTGACACCGACATTGGTGCTTTCATTGAGAGTTCCTCTGTGTCGTCACCGATAGGCTTGATGGCTTCTTCAATCAACAACAACGCCGTCCAGGGTGAGACTTTTCTCCCCGGACAGATCTTCGTATTCGGCGGCTTCGCACTGCGGGCCAATTCACTTGGCCATCTGGAGCAGATCGAAAGCTACGCCCCTGGCCGTCAGGTCAGATTTGGAAGCCTAAACTTCACGGCGGATATCCACGGAGACTTGATCTTCGATGGATCCGATCCGCAGCCGAGCATGCTGCACTGTCACGATGGGCATGATCTAACTCTGCCGCCGGACAGTACCTCGGAGGCCGCACATGAATCCGCTCCGACCCATAGTTCGGAGCCGATCGCGCAGATCGAGGACGAGTGGCTGGACACCACCTCGGGAGCTGCAACATCCGCGGCGATGGAGCCGAACACTGACCTTGTCCCCTATAAAACTCGTGACTCTGAGGTGCCGAACTCCCTGCCGGACTTCGAACCTCCTGCGCCCCTGCCAATCAAATCCGATTGGGCGCCGATCATGGAGTTCACCACTGCGGACATCTTTCAGCACTTGCCCTTTGGCGACATCTTAAATTCGCTAAAGCATCTCTCGCTATCCGGAGAGCCCTGGCCGGATTATGGCCAGAATGGTTGGGATGCGGACGACGAAGAAATTCAAAGCCCACCCACCACCCACTTTGTAGCCACTGTCGACGATCTAACCGACATGCTAGACTATGACTCCGAAGACATCGACGGTATGGACGACAATGCCGCAGACGAACAAGAACCAGCGCCTACAGGGCACTGGAAGACCACCTCGTCATATGACATATACATGGTGGACACCCCAAAAGATGGGGACGGCGAAGAAGCAGCGGAGGCAGATTCATTAAAGAAACAGCCCAAGCGTCGACGTCAGCGGTGCCGCTCTAAATCCCGTCACAGCAAGAATGGAGATTCCGGCACAGGAGATAATAACACCCCAGAAAGTGCCGAAGACAATCCCCTCCAGCAAGATTCAGTGCAGGAGGATGCAGAAGCAAGCCCTGACGAGAGAGCGGCAGACGAAGAGGTCGAGGATGATAATTACATACCTCCCTCCGGAGACGAGGCAAGCCTCGACGACGACGAATTCGTCGTGCCCGAGGATCCTGTCGAACAAGAGCGTTTCAAATGCAGGTTAATGGCCACAGCAAACAGCCTAAACGTCCTAAAAGGATTCAAGTCAGTCAAACAGGCTCTTCGACGATTTTCCGAACCCAAAAGACAGGCAATGGGAGAAGAGCTAGCCAAACTATTGGAAGTCGGATTCATCAGAGATATCAAACATCCGGATTGGCTAGCAAACCTGGTAATGGTACCAAAGAAGGACAAATCTAGCGCCTATGTGTCGATTTTAAGGACCTCAACAAGGCCTGCCCAAAGGATCCCTTCCCCCTCCCCCGCATCGACCAGATAATCGATGCTACCGCAGGACACGATTCACTGTGCTTCCTTGACGCATACTCCGGCTACCATCAAATCAAGATGGCGGAAGTAGACCAAGCCGCAACGGCATTCATCACTCCATATGGACCATTCTGCTTCAACACGATGCCCTTCGGACTTAAAAACGCTGGTGCAACATATCAGCGCATGATTCAAACATGTCTGGCCACCCAGATCGGCAAAACAGTAGCGGCATACGTAGACGACGTAGTCGTCAAAACCAAACATGTCGAAACTCTAGTAGACGACTTGAGGCTCACATTCGACAACCTCAGAGCATATGACATCAAGCTGAATCCGGAAAAATGCATTTTCGGCGTACCAGCCGGAAAGCTCCTGGGCTTCATTGTATCTGGTAGAGGAATTGAAGCAAACCCAGCCAAAATCTGAGCCCTGTCACAGCTAGATATTCCAAAAGACCTCAAACAAATACAAAAATTGACTGGATGCGTGGCGGCTCTAAGCCGCTTTATCTCCCGTCTAGGAGAAAAGGCATTGCCCCTCTATCGCCTCCTTAGGCGCACCGAACACTTCGAGTGGACGGATGTTGCCACTGCCGGACTCGAAGAAATAAAAGCCATACTGGCAATGAATCCGGTCCTGGCTGCGCCCAACCTGGGCGAACCAATGTTGTTATACATCGCGGCAACACATCAAGTTGTAAGCACGGTACTCGTCGTCGAACGAGAGACAGAAGGGCATAAATTCCCTCTTCAAAAACCAGTGTACTACGTATCCACTGTGTTTACCCCCTGCAAGTCCCGTTACCCGCACTATCAAAAGATAGCGTATGCGGTGTTCATGGCATCCCGGAAGCTCCGACACTACTTTCAAGAGTGTTCGATAACAGTGGCCACCGAAGTACCCCTCAACGACATTATTAACAACCGCGACGCGACGGGCAGGATTGCAAAATGGGCCATTGAGCTCTTACCATTCGATATAACTTACCAACCTCGGCGAGCTATAAAGTCACAAGTTTTGGCTGACTTTGTCGCTGAATGGACCGAAGCCGAACTCCCTAAAGAGTACGGCGCATACTCCAATTAGATTATGCACTTCGACGGCTCTAAAATGTTGGCCGGATTGCGGGCTGGCGTCGTATTGACGTCCCCAACCGGGGACACAGTCCAATATGTACTTCAGATAATGTACACGGACTCCAACAACGCAGCCGAATATGAGGCCCTTTTACATGGCCTCCGGATGGCAATCTCCATGGGCATTCAACGCCTAGAGGTGCGCGGGGATTCAAACCTTGCAATATCCCAAATAAATGGAGACTTTGATGACAAGGATCCGAAAATGGCAGCATATCGCAACGCTGTCCTAAAAATGTCAGCTCGGTTTGAAGGACTTGAATTCCATCACGTAGCCCGGGATAATAACCAAGCAGCCGACGTACTGGCACGTATCGGCGCAAAAACGTGATGCTGTCCCTCCAAACATCTTCCAGGAATGGCTCTTTAAGCCATCCGTACAATGGGAAGAGGAGTCCGGAAATAACAAACCAGAAACAGCCGCACCAACCGACGCAGAGCAATCTGACATAACTGGCGATTCAGCCAATGAAATAACACCTTCAGCCCATGACATAATGGCAGTAATCGCCCCATGGACAGAACCATTCCTAGCCTACTTGCTTAGGCATGAACTTCCCGAAGACCAAAATGAGGCCCGCTGCATTATCCGGCGATCTAAAGCCTACAAGGTCCATGAGGGAGAACTTTTTAAGAAAAGCACAACCGGAGTCCTTCAAAGGTGTATCTCCGAAGAGGAAGGGCGAAACCTTCTGGCTGAAATTCATGCCAGACTAGGCGGACACCACACCGCAGCTCGGGCCCTTGTAGAAAAGGCATTCCGTACAGGATTTTATTGGCCGACGGCCCGGGCAGATTCTCAGGACTTAATCCAAAGATGCGTCGGTTGTCAGCTCTTTGCTAATCAGAGCCATATGCCACCCACCGCCCTCAAAACTATACCCATTACCTGGCCGTTCGCGGTCTGGGGGCTTGACATGGTTGGACCCCTTAAGGAGGAACCCACAAGCAAAGGTACCTCTTGGTCAAGGTGGACAAATTCACCAAATGGATAGAGGCCAAGCCAGTCAAAACGGCAGAGTCTGGACCAGTGATAGACTTTATATCCGGGGTAGTACACCGTTATGGTGTCCCCCACAGCATCATCACCGATAACGGCACGAACTTCACGGCCGACGAGGTTAAATCATGGTGCAAAAATATGGGCATTAAGCTCGATTACGCTTCAGTCTATCATCCTCAAACCAACGGTCAAGTGGAACGAGCAAATGGTCTAATAATGAGCGGCATCAAACCCAGACTAGTGCAGTCACTCACGAAATCTGACACGCACTGGGTAGAGGAGCTAGACTCCGTACTCTGGGGGCTGCGGACAACGCCCAACTATACTACCGGATTCACACCATTTTTTATGGTATACGGTGCAGAGGCAGTTCTGCCCTGCGACATCATTCATGACTCACCTCGAGTGCGCATGTACGAAGAAAGAGAAGCCGAGCTGGATCGGCAGGACAGCTTGGATGCATTAGAGGAAGAACGCGACGTCGCCAAGGCTCGTTCCGCATTCTATCAGCAGCAGGCTCGAAGATATCAAAGAAGAGAAGTACGGGCCAAGACTTACAACGTTGGCGAACTAGTTCTACGCCTGCCGGACAAGAAAAAGGACAAGCTCAAGCCCAAATGGGAGGGCCCCTTCATTATCGATCAAGTCCTGACCGGCGGAGCATACCGTCTACGAAATGCGTTGGACAACCGACTCGAGCCGAACCCATGGAACGCAGCCCGCCTCCGAAGATTCTATGCCTAGCGCCGGACTAAGAGTTCGTCCCCTTCCCCCGTCCAAACTTTTACACTTCAGCTGTCTTTTGTTTCTCTTTCTTCTCTCAACCTTTTTCCTAAAAAGCCCTTAAGGGCCTACTTGCGCATTGTTTGCACACACTTGATGTGCCATCCGCACTCATTATACCTGGGGGCTTCTTTACCAGAAGCTTAATTATAAGGGCTTCATGCCCAGCACATGTGTCAAGCTTCCACATGTACCTTTTACTCACCATTATATGCATCGATATGACTTAAGTTTTGGCCAAGCTGGGTTGCCTGGCTCCTGTGCTTACCCCTACGTTCCCGATTGTTCGGCTAGGAGGTAAAGGGAGCACCTCTGCGATTGTTACTGCCGGGTCAGCCGGATGTGTACCTCAGACTGGGTGAAGCCGAAAGCTAGCGTTCTTAAGGGAATATTCGGTCGGTGACTTGAAAGATGATTCTTTACCTACTTACTTATCTGTCCCCAGATGTTTTTCTGCTCTTTTCGTAGACCGGACATGCACTTTAGGGCATGCCTCCCAGGGAAAGGAACCCTTAACGGGACTATTCTCCCTGGAAGATGTTTCTTACTAACCATGTAATATAACATAACTAGTTGGGCACTTGTCTGATAAAGCACTAATGACCCCTACGCCTAGTCTCCCTGCATGCCCCGGTTGTTTCTTAACCGAGAAGGTATTCGGACACACTCCGGACTCTCGGGTCCTGAGGTTGAAGCGAAAAGGTCGGCAAGACAAACGATCTACAATCCGGCTAGAAGGCATTTAGATGTCATTTTAAAATACATTGTCAAATCGACTGACTGTATTCCTCCTCAATCCCGTCTAACAGGCTGTCTAATTTATAGTCCCGTTGGGAAAATTTAGCGGCCAATTCTACTTGGCCGTATACTAAACTCACAGGGATCTCCTTCCCATCGGGCCCCACAGGTCCGACCTCGGCCATATGGTTGGGATCCGCCTTCTTGTACCGCGTCTTCACCATGGCCCAGGCCTCCCTGGCACCTTGGCGGCAGGCCAAAATCTTCCATAAACGGAAGCGCTGCCGCATTCCCTGAAGCTTCTCCGCAAGCTCCCCAAGGCCCTCGGGCAGGGAGAGGGCTGGCCATAAAGCCTGGACGACGCCGCTCATTGCCTGCCAAACTCGTTCGAGCAGCTGCAACAGTTCGGGAAGTTGATCACCCATCGATACGGGCATCTCCTCCGCAAGGCGACCTGTGAGTATACCTACAGACATATTTTGTCAATTGACTTCCTCGCCGAACTCTTCTTTAGAAAGGAGTTCACTCAAGCACTTACTATAGATGCCGCGACGAAGCCGCTGATTTTCCTTAACGAAGCCAGACAGCTCGGCCCGAACACCTTTCAGCTCTTCTCCGAGCTGGGCGTGGGCATCCTGGAGCTTGTTCCTTTCCTGCTGCACTTTATTCAGCACCCTCTCGCCAGCCTTCAGCTGGCGCAGTAGTTCTTGCCTGTCCGGAACTTTTCCGGCAGCACCTGCAATGTCAATATTAGACTTGCGCGCACGCCGCACACCGCTTATATTTTTAAAATAATATTTACCAGGAGGGGTCTCTGTGTTTCCTCCTGCAGCAGCAAGTGCGGCCTCGAGTTGGGCCTTGCACTGTTGTAGCTCCTGAGACAGTTGGGTATTCTTCTCCGTAAGATCCTGCGTTTCAAATGATCCTTAAATCAGTTAATATAACTACTTTAAG
The DNA here is from genome assembly GCA_963921465.1 of Triticum timopheevii. Taxonomy (NCBI): domain Eukaryota; kingdom Viridiplantae; phylum Streptophyta; class Magnoliopsida; order Poales; family Poaceae; genus Triticum; species Triticum timopheevii. The sequence continues at coordinate 168,406,299 of OY997264.1, read as the reverse complement.
TCTCGGTGGCTACTGGCATATACAACTATTAAATTCTCTTACACGTATGTCTTTTACATACTGCTCCGTGGCTCTGGTAAAACCATCTTGAGCAGCACGGAGGTGCGCGTCCCCCGCGTTAAAGGCATTCAACGCCTCAGGGGAGAAGCACGCATCACGAAATACTGTCCGGCGGCGCCTGTGGTTCATGGCGCTCTCCACCTCAGACTTGGTGGCGGACAGTTTGTCGGCATCCTCCGTTGGAGGAGTGTCCGGCTCGCGCCTTGCGCTCGCCTCCCCCTCCAGACCAGGTGCTGGAGTCTGGCTGGTAGAGGTTGGATTGGCGACATCTACACCCACAGTCCGGCGGGCGCTTTTTCTCCTACAAAAGTCATGAGCACTCAAACGCTTCCTAGGAACGTTGCTCCAAATAATGAACTGTGAGCTATACCTTTGCGGCGACGTTTCAATCCGCGCCGTGCTCCTCTTCCGCCTACTGGTCCGGACTGGCCTTTGTTGGTCAGCCGCCGCGGGCTCGGCTTCCCGCCTTGAAGGCGCTTCCTGCAAAACACCATTGTATGCGAAGGTCAGAAATGAGCAAGGAAGAAATAATGGTGTCGGGACTTCAGTCACAATCACCTGGGAAGCCGGATATAGTCTGGGGTAGTCAGCCGTAATGGCGACTAAAGCATTATCCATGCTGAGCTGGTGGAACGCCCCGTCGATTAGCTCCACCTTTATGTCCGGATCCTCTTCTGAGGCCGGATCCTGGGATCTCTCTGGATCCTCGGGTTGCGGAGCTGGGCTTAGCATGTCCTCCACAACCCGACGCAGCTCCTGCGTCGAAAAACATAATATAAGAAACTTAAACTTTGAAAGCATGGGTCGGGCACGTAAAGTGTTCGCTTACCCAGCGCCGAGGGTTATTCATGGATAACCCATTCAACGGGTTCGTCTGGAGGAAGTCCTCCTTCTCCCCCTTGTACAGGCCGGACAGGATCTTCGCCAGGTCCTCGGTCGAACCCGGCCCTTTGCGGCCATGACGGGTGGCATCGTCCTCCCCGTTGAAATCCCACATGGGGTGGCCCCTGTATTGTAGTGGCTGCACCCCCCGCATAATGCATGTTGCCATGACTCCAATCATGGTTAACCCGGAATGGGCCAGTAACCTTATCCGGCCCATCAAATAATGGACGCTCTTGTCTTCCTCCAGTTGGGGGCTCCGCGGACGCCAACTAAGGCGTTTCTTCAGAGGAGCAGTACTGAACTCCGGGAGGCCGATCCGAATAGGGTCCGACAGCGGAGCGTCTTCTATGTAAAACCATTCCGAAGGCCAGTCTTCAGATGCCTTCTTAGGGGTTCCGGATGGATATCCGGTCTCGGCAATGCGCCATATTTCGGCGCCGCCCACTTGATATATGGACCCCTCGTGAGAGCGGGGTACAAGGCAGAACAACCTCTTCCACAGTGCAAAATGGGGCTCGATGCCCAGAAGTAGCTCGCAAAGAGCTACGAAGCCCGCGATATGCAGGATAGAGGCGGGCGTGAGGTGATGGAGCTGGAGTCCGTAGAACTCCAGGAGCCCACGGAGGAACGGATGTATAGGAAATCCGAGCCCCCTTATCAGATAGGGGACAAAGCATACCCGCTCCCCTTTTGTTGGGACTTGGGGTAGCTTCCGCTTGCTTCCCACCTTGGTAGGTGGCCAGCCCGGCTCGAACCGGGACCATGAAGGCCGGAGGGAGATATCCCTTTGCTTGTCGCGTCACCAGCTCGCTGTGCGGGACAGAACATCTCCGCTAGTCTCCTGGCAGTGGACTGGGAGCGCGAGAGGAGGAGCCGCGTCGATGGTCCATGATGGAATGGATTTTTGGTCGGAGGCGCTCCGATGAGTACTCGCGGAAGGAAGATGGTGTGATTTGGATCTGGATTCTTGCCTCTCTTATAGGCAGATTATTTGCACAACTAGGGGGTAAAACATAAAAGATACCCTAGCTTTTTGCATTCATGCGACGCGTGGAAGATGGCCATTATTGGGCGTGGAAGCCAAGAAGCGCAACATTGATAAGGAAGTCGGACACTATTCGACAAACACACGGAATTTGGAGGAGAACCCGCCTTGCAAAGCCGAAGACTATATACGCGCTGGACTTATCATCATTGAAGCCTGGTCCGGGGGCTACTGAGGGAGTCCTGGACTAGGGGGTGTCTGGACAGCCGGACTATCATCGTCAGCCGGACTCCAAGACTATGAAGATACAAGATTGAAGACTTCGTCCCGTGTCCGGATGGGACTTTCCTTGGCGTGGAAGGCAAGCTTGGCGATACGGATATGCAGATCTCCTACCATTGTGACCGACTCTATGTAACCCTAGCCCTCTCCGGTGTCTATATAAACGGGAAGGCTTTTAGTCCGTAGGATGAACAACCATTACAACAATCATACCATAGGCTAGCTTCTAGGGTTTAGCCTCCTTGATCTCGTGGTAGATCCACTCTTGTACTACCCATATCATCAATATCAATCAAGCAGGAGTAGGGTTTTACCTCCATTGAGAGGGCCCGAACCTGGGTAAAAACATAGTGTCCCTTGTCTCCTGTTACCATCCGCCTAGACGCACAGTTCGGGACCCCCTACCCGAGATCCGCCGGTTTTGACACCGACAGAAACCTTTTTCTTATTCCTCGGGACTCCGCGCATGTGTCCTGCCTCCTTTGCACCGAACAGGAAACCTGCGCTCTGTGCCCGCCTGGCCTTGGTCGTCATGGCTCACGTAAGCTGAGCCTCGTGAGGTAACATTGCATAGAACTCTCTGCCCCTCAGGAGCCAGCCTGAGGAGTCCGATTCCTTCAGGGGTCTTGGCGTTGTCCGCCTCGCGAGGCTTGGCCCCTCGCAAGGGTCTTGTGGTGTTGGTGTTGAAGTTGGACCGTATCAGGCCGTCGATGGAGCCACGTGATGGGCCGCAGGCAAGCAGGGCTGGATACCCCCGAATCCAGGACACCGACAAAGTATTTCAAGTGTGGTTGAATTGACAACTCGGCTGCTAATACTTGAGAATATTCTTTGGCTCCCCTTGTGTTGAATCAATAAATTTTTGTTGAATACTCTACCCTCGAAAACTGTTGCGATACCCTATACTTGTGAGTTATCAAGACCTTTTTCTGGCGCTATTGCCAGGGAGCATAGCTCTATTCTTTGAGTCACTTGGTATTTATATCTGTTAATCACTATGAGGAACTTGAAAGATGAAAGAACCAAGATTTTTCCCTCAACTACGAGGGGAGGTAAGGAACCGCCATCTAGCTTTGCACTTGATTCACCTTCTGTTATGAGTAAACTTGTGACATCTACACCTGCACCTGCTATTGATTCTGATATGTCGCATGTTATTGATGATGCCACTTCTGCAATGCATGATGCTTATGATGAAACTATTTCCCTGCTTGATAATAATGTGTCAATAGGTGAATTTCTTGATGAACAACTTGCTAGGGTTAGAGAGAATGGAATTATTGAAACTGATGATGTTGATGAACATTCTCCCCCTAGATGAATTGCTTGTTGTGCTTGAGGGTTATGTTATGGATGAAGAAACTGCTAGAGACCTTTTTGCTTGCAATGATATATTTGATCTTAAGAAACTGTTAGCTAAGCTGAAAGAAAAGTCTTTGAATGCTAGAATGAAATATGACCCTGCTTTTGCTACTTCACCTATCTGTGTTACTGATAAGGATTAAGAATTCTCTGTCGATCCTGAGTTAATTACTTTGGTTGCATATGATCCTTTTTATGGCTATGAATCTGAAACTGTTGTGGCACATCTTACTAAATTGAATGATATAGCCACCCTATTTACTCATGAGGAAAAAATGCATTATTATTATATCCTTAAATTGTTTCCTTTCTCATTAAAGGGTGATGCTAAGATATGGTTTAATTCTCTTGCTCCTGGTTGTGTGTGTAGTCCCCAGGATATGATTTATTACTTGTCTGCAAAATATTTCCCCGTTCATAAGAAACAAGCTGCCTTAAGGGAAATATTTAATTTTGTGAAAATTGAAGAAGAGAGTCTCCCACAAGCTTGGGGGAGGCTTCTCCTATTACTTAATGCTTTGCATGTCATCCTCTCAAGAAAAATGAAATACTTGATATTTTTTATAATGGACTAACTGATGCCTCCAGAGACCACCTGGATAGTTGTGATGGTTGTGTTTTCAAGGAAAGAACTATTGAACAAGTTGAATTGCTATTGAATAATATATTGAGTAATGATAATGATTGGACACTTCCTAAACCAACTCCTAAGCCAACTACGAAGAAAAGGGGTATTCTATTTCTCAGTCCTGAAGATATGCAAGAGGCAAAGAAATTTATGAAAGAAAAAGGTATTAAAGCTGAAGATGTTAAGAATTTACCGCCTATTGAAGAGATACATGGTCTTGATAACCCGACACAGGTAGTAAAGGTAAATTCACTTTATAAAATTGATGAAGGTGATATCCCTCGTAATAAATCTGCTAGTCAATGCTTGGATGAGTTTGATAATTTTATTGCTAAACAAGAAAACTTCAATGCTTATGTTGGTAGACAATTGAAACGTAATGCTTATATGGTTGAACACTTGAGTTATTATATGTCTAGAGTTAAAGGTGACCTTAAGATTATTAGTAAACATGCATCCATGGTTACCACGCAAGTAGAACAAGTACTTAAAGCACAAGATGATTTGCTCAGTGAGTTAAGTAATAAGAACAATGATAATGTTGTTAGAGTTATGACTAGAGGTGGTAAAATGACCCAGGAACCTTTGTTTCCTGAGGGCCATCCTAAGAGAGTTGAGCAGGATTCTCATAAAACTAATGTTGATGCACCTAGCCCTTCTAAGAAAAAGAAAAAGGAAAACGATAGGACTTTGCATGATTCTAGTGAACCTTTTATTGACACACCTGAGAATCCCAATGATATTTATATTTCTGTTGCTGAAACACAATTTGGTAATGAACATGAACCTAGTGATAATGTTAATGATGATGTTCATGTTGATACTCAACCTAGTAATAACAATGATGTAGAGATTGAACCTGCTGTTGATCGATAACACACAATCAAAGAATCAACGTTATGAGAAGAGAGACTTTGTTTCTAGGAAGCATAGTAAAGAAAGAGAACCATGGGTTCAGAAACCCATGCCTTTTCCTCCTGAGCCATCCAAGAAAAAGGATGATGAGGATTTTGAGCGCTTTGCTGAAATGATTAGACCTATCTTTTTGCATATGCGTTTGACTGATATGCTTAAAATGAATCCTTATGCTAAGTATATGAAAGATATTGTTACAAATAAAAGAAAGATATTAGAAGCTGAAATTTCCACCATGCTTGCTAATTATACCTTTAAGGGTTGAATACCAAAGAAACCGGGAGATCCAGGAGTACCAACTGTACCATGCTCCATTACAAGAAACTATGTTAAAACTGATTTATGTGATCTTGGAGTCGGTGATAGTGTTATGCCTCTCTCTTTGTCTCGTAGACTTGATTTGAATAAGTTGACACCTACTGAAATCTCTTTGCAAATGGTCGATAAATCAACTGCTATACCCGTTGGTATTTGTGAGGATGTGCCTGTTGTGGTTGCAAACATTACTATTTTAACGGACTTTTTTATTCTTGATATTCGTGGGGACGACAGTATGTCGATCATCCTTGGTAGACCTTTTTTAAATACTACATGGGCTGTTATTGATTGCAACAATGGCAATGTCACTTTTCATGTTAATGGTAATGAGCATATGGTACACTTTCCGAAGAAACAACCTCAAGTTCATAGTATCAATTCTATTGGAAAAATTTCAACGGTTACTATTGGAGGTTTTGAATTCCCTCTTCTTACTGTCAAAAAGAAATATGATATTCTTATTGTTCGGGACATGCATATCCCCGTTGAGGTAACCTAGTGTTATTCGAAAATTCTCCGGTTTCATGTTATTCGGAAGAAGTTTGTTAACAAGACTTGATCAACCTTGTTAGTGGATTCCTTTTGATGAGCATGAGATGGATGAAGTTAGAAAGCACAATTCTGTGCACCCTCCTTTTACTTTCTGTTATTTAGATTAAATAAAGCAAAAATAGTATTTTCTGTCTGTTTTCTGATTTATCCGTGCAATAAAAAAATATCCCGAAAATAAGAGTTCTCCAAATGCCCTGAAAATGGAGTATGATTTTCTGTAGAATATTTAAGAATTTCTGGCACTTAGAACACACCATGGGGACCCACCATTTGGCCACGAGGGTACAGGGCGCGGCCACCCCCTGGGGCGCCCCCTACCTCGTGGGCCCCACGTGGACCCCCTCCACTTATTCCAGCACCCACACACTTCGTCTTCCTCTAGAAACAATCATCCCGTAGCTCAAACTCGTGTTCTAGCTTGTTTTGCCGCCATTTTCGATCTCCTTGCTCAAAGCTCCATTCACAAAACTGCTTTGGGGGATTATTATTTCGTATGTGACTCCTCCTATGGTCCAATTATTTTTTGTTCTAGTGCTATATTTATTGCAAAATTTTGCTACTGAGGTGACCCTGTTCTTGAGCTTGCATGTCAAATTTATACGGTCCAAAGTAGTTTTAATGCATGATATAGCCTCTAGGCACTTGTGGGAGTAGTTGCTATCAATCTTGTTGAGTTTGGTTCACTTTTATTTTGAGTCACTAAAAATTTCAGAAATTTTTCAGAGAAAAAAATGATGAAGAGATTGTTGAGGGGCTCCTTGAGCCGAAGCTCGAAAGATAAGCAGAATGAAGAGAATAAAAAGCCAAATACAATCTTCCTCGCACTGCGGAGGTTCGATCGTGTGAATGGCCTTGTGATGCATTCTTGAGAGCCGCCGAAATTCATGACGACTTTTAATATTTGGCTGAGAATGCAGGCCTCACCGACTTCCTCCACGACCAGTGTGAATAGTATCTTCTACTCACTAATATTTTTTGTGGAGAACTTTTATTTCCATGCTAGAAGATCACCACCTTCAGTGGAGTTTTATTTATATGATGAGTTTAAGGAGATGTCACTCTATGAATTTTGTGTGGTTTGCAAGTTGCCCTTTGAGGGCAGTGTCGAGGAACCACATCCTAGTGATGTGGATGAATTTATTGATAGAATTGTTGTAGGGGAAACGAGAAAAGTTTCAGATGAAAGGACTACTAGTATACATTTTCCTTTTCTACGTTACTTTGCAATATTTGCTAGTAGATGTTTAATTGGTCGCGGGAACAGTGGGAACCTTAGTGCTCCTGACCTTGCTATTTTGCACCATGCTTTGTTTCGTGATACAACTATTAGTTTAGGCACTATTGTTGCTAAACAGTTAAGTCTGAACCGTACAAATGGCCCCATCTTCGGAGGTATCTTTGCTTCACGCCTTGCTAAACACTTTGAGATACCTATTAGGCATTATGAGAAAGAGGAAAAGTTGCTGCCCACTATTTTGCTAGACTATAAGAGTATGGTAGCACATGACTTTATTGTTAAAAACAAGAAGAAGATACTTAAGTATAACTTGATATTTGCTAAAACTAAGTGTGAGACTATTATCTTGCATGCACTCTCTTTGTTTAATATACATTCAGGCATGTACCTCATCTTGCCCGAGGACATTTATGCATACTAGGAGCTGACACGAGTCCCAGAGCCTGAGCCAGAGCCACCACTTGACCCATATCAAGAGTCTGTTTATCAGTGGGATCCGGAGGAGCTCGCTAACCAGTGTCATCCTGAGGACCCTCCTCAGTACACCGGATAGGGCCGCTTCGATCCATGGGCATAGACCAACTTAGGACAAAAGCCTAAGCTTGGGGGAGTATGTATTTCTCACCGACATTACATTCATGTTCACACGTTCATTCTAGTTGTCAGTGTTCATACTTTTTCACTGTACTATCCATACTTGTTTATCTTCTTTTCTTGCTTTCTTCTTGTGTGTTTGAAAAACCTTGAGAAAAACCAAAAAAAATTAGTTGTAGCTTTTAGTTAGTTTACTTTCCATGCTTGTAGTAGTAATTAAAAGAAAACCCAAAAGGTTTCTCGTTCTTCTTTTGCTTGTTGGGAGCTTTCCCGTGTAAATAGCTTTGCTCTTTCTTCGAATTTCTTTTCTTTTCTTTGGGGGTCGAGAGGAGAAGACCACGATGAAAATGTTGAGTGTCTCTCTTATGCATTATTGTTAATCTAACCAAGAGCCCATATTACCTTGTCTTCTCCTTTGAATTAAATGCTTGTAGATTCCAGCTTAGTCCAATGCACGTGCACTATTATTATTATCCACACCGTTCGGTTGTGCAAGTGAAAGGCAATAATGACGATATATGATGAAATGATTGAGAAGAGAGAAGCTGGTATGAACTCGACCTATCTTGTTTTTGTAAATATGATTAGTTCATTGTTCCTGATTCAGCCTATTATGAATGAAACATATTTGCAATGACAATTAGAGATTATAGTTGCTCATGTCATGCTTAATTAGCTAGGAGTTTATAATGGTTTACCTTGCGTGCCAACATGCTACTAAAACGGTTATGATGTGGTATGATAGGGTGGTATCCTCCTTTGAATGATTCAAGTGGTTTGACTTGGCACATGTTCACGCATGTAGTTGAAACAAAATCAACATAGCCTCCACAATATTTATGTTCATGGTGATTTATATCCTACTCATGCTTGCACTCATTGTTGGTTAATCTTAATGCATGTTCATGACTGTTGTCGCTCTCTAGTTGGTCACTTCCCAGTCTCTTTCTAGCCTTCACTTGTACTAAGCGGGAATACTGCTTGTGCATCCACTTCCATAAACCCCAAAGTTGTTCCATATGAGTCCACCAAACCTTCCTATATGCAGTATTTACCTGCCATTCCAAGTAAATTTGTATGTGCCAAACTCCAAACCTTCAAATGAAATTCTATTTTGCATGCTCAAATAGATCATGTATCAACTAGGGCTGTCTATATCTTCCATGCTAGGTGGGTTATTCTCACGATGAGTGGACTCCGCTCATCATTCACTAGAAAATGGCCGGTAACTAGGATGCCCAGTCCCATGCTCAAATCAAATCAAAATAATTGCAAACAAAACTACCCCAGGATTGTTTTTAGTTGGACGGTACCCGTTGTTTTGGGCCAGCCACGGAATGTGCTCATTGGTGGTGGGGGAGTATAAACTTTACCATTCTGTTTGGGAACCGCCTATAATGTATGTAGCATGGAAGATATCGTGTAGCGACCAGATCTCAAACAGTCTGATCTCTGTGCATCAGTGTCATCCCTGGACCGGTAATGCTGACACGCACAGTACTTGAGGATTTATAACAGAGTAGCAATCACACACTTATTACATTGAATGTATCGAAAAGAGAACTTATTACAATAATATGGCTTAAGGCCATCTAAAATCGATAACAACAGAAGGCTTGGAAGATAAAGTGAGTCCATCAACTCCAACGACATCATTAAGTGAAAGACAACGACCTATGGCGCCTTACTCGTCGTCTAAAAAGTCTGCAACATGAACGTTGCAGCCCAAAACGGGTCAGCACATGGAATATGCTGGCAATGTAACACATAGAGTAATGAATAGAATAAATGCTATCATTACATGCATATATGGCTGGTGGAAAGCTCTATGGTTAACAGTTTTGCATAAAGCCAAATTTTCCCTACAACAAAGGAATAAATTTTTATTGAACTATCATGGTGGTTGTTAAACATTGAGAAGGTTCCTCCAACTCAATCCCAATTAAGCATCATCATTAAACCCAATCAAATTATATTTAGAATGATGAGATCAACATGATAATCCAAGAACCAGAGACTCAAGATGTCCATAACCGGGGACACGGCTAACCATGATTAGTTTGTACACTCTGCAGAGGTTTGCGCACTTTTCCCCACAAGACTCGAATAGATCCATGGTCGAAGATTCGAGACACAGTCTTTCTGAAGAATTAACTCTCTACTCTGGATAGACAGTACCACCTACAACCCACTACATCTGCTAGTCTACCTCTTCAAGAGCTTCACGCAACTTACTCAACTATGCCAGAGCCCATATTGTCTTGTGGCTACACACGGAAGTTTCTAGCATGAATAATCTTATGATCCCTTTGAGCCTGGGTGGCAGACCGTAGGATGATCACACGGGTACTCTGGGATATCCTAGGACAACACTGGATTCTCCAGGTGCCCTGACAACCACTGGGTACTCCAGGGTGCCTCAAGCAATCCACCCAGATGTGTATTTTAAGTAGCCACCTTCAGTAAACCATTAATTAACAATACTCACATCTGTCATGGATACACTCACCCAAACCACGTCTACGAGCATAGCATAGCAGTATAAGCAACATAGAAGTAACTCCCAAAGGTTTGATAATAAACAGGTAATTAGGTACTACCTCATCTACTTCCCAAACCCACATGGTAATTAGATCCTAACCATGCAATTGTTTGAGGATTGATCTAATGCAATAAAACTGGGTAGTAAAGAGGTATGATCAAAGTGTTACTTGCCTTGCTGATGATCCGTGAAACCTAGAAACTCGTAGTAGCAAACAAACAAGCATACAATAAGCACTCAACTAGAAGCATGGGTAAAACTCAAATAAGAGATCTAACCAGAAAGTTCAACTTAAGAACTCCGGTTTGCAAAAAGAATCAAATCAAACGAAACAATGGAACTCAAACTGCAAAAGAAACAAGATTCGTTTACTAATCTGGACTAAAGTCAAATTTTACAGTACCAAAATCTTGTTCAAGTTGATTAAACAGAAAGAGGGCTTCGAGACGAAGATCTGGGCGCTTGAATTGCCTAATTCCGTTAAACGAGCGAAAAGATAAACTAAAATGAAAATCAGGGTAGAAATCGTGATCGAAAATAATCGCGGAAAAACCCTTGAAAAAGAAAACTGACGAACAGGCTAACGAACGAACGTTCGCTGTCTGCGGCTAATGGGTGAAAACATTTTTTAAAACGAACGTACGAACGGGCGTTCGCTAAATAACTAAACCGGGAAAACAAATAAAACCGATCTAAAATAAATAATAACCAAGGGTTTCTAAAAAAACGAACGGTTTTCTAGCAAAAACCGGCGGCTACCTCGGGACGGGCGGCAGCGGCGGTCTCCGGCGAGGTGGCAGCCTACTCCGCAAGTGGCGCGGCAGCGTCCCGTGACAGCGCCGTCCAGCGGTGGTGGGCGGCGCGGGGCTGGGTGGCGGCGACGGCGACAAGTGGCGATGGCGACGGCTGGCGGTGGTGGTGGATCGGGCAGGGGCGGGGCTAGGGTTTGGGGGCGGCTCGGGCCTCTGCTTAAAAAGGCCGGCCGGGCGAAGTCCTAGTCGGGCACGACCCGGCTAAGTTGGTAACTTTTTTTTAAAATAATTCCGCGCAAATAAACAAAGAAAAGAAATACTAAACGGACTCCAAAAATCCTGAAATAAATTTTCCCCGTCCTCTAAAAATATAGCGGACAAAGTGAACATTTATTTGGGCCTAAAAATGCAATTTTGAAAAACGCATTTTTTCCTAATTCAAATAAAATAGCGATAAATCTCCGAATACAATTCTTATTTGATTTTAATATTTAACCTCCAATATTTCTTTATTTTGGGGAAGTCATTTTATACCTTCTCTTTTTTTCATAAAAGAAATATTCAAAGAGAAAATAATTAAAATCAAATGATCCTCTTTTCAAAATTTGAGAAAACTCAAATATGAAAATAACGAAATCCCCAACTCTCTCCGTGGGTCCTTGAGTTGCGTAGAATTTCTAGGATCAACCCAAGATGCAATAAAATATGATATGCAATGATGATCTAATGTATAACATTCCAAATTGATAATTTGGGATGTTACAAACCTACCCCCTTAAGATGAATCTCGCCCTCGAGATTCGGGTTGGCTAGAAAATAGGTGTGGGTGGTCCTTCCGTAGGTCTTCCTCTCGTTCCCAGGTGGCTTCATCCTCGGTATGGTGGCTCCACCGAACTTTGCAAAACTTGATAACCTTGCTGCGGGTGACTCGGCTGGCAAACTCAAGAATCTTGACTGGTTTCTCCGCGTAGGTCAAATCGCTATCCAACTGAATCGCTTCCAGTGGCACTCTATCTCTCAAAGGAATATCGTCCATCTATGCGTGACACTTCTTCAATTGGGAAACGTGGAACACATCGTGAACTCCTGACAATCCTTCGGGCAGTTCCAATTTGTAAGCAACTTCTCCCATACATTCCAAAACTTTGTATGGTCCCACAAAACATGGTGCTAACTTTACCTTAACTCCAAATCGCTTAACTCCTCGAAGTGGGGACACACGAAGATAAACTCTGTCTCCGACTTCGTAAACTGTCTCCTTGCGTTTAGAATCCGCATAGCTCTTCTGCCTGGACTGGGCTACCTTGAGTCTATTGCGAATCAACTTAACCTTTTCTTCAGACTCTTTAATCAAATCTGGTCCAAACAATTGACAATCTCCAACTTCATCCCACAACAACGGTGTTCTGAACTTCTTCCGTATAAAGCTTCAGAAGGTGCCATCTTCAAACTGGCTTGATAACTGTTATTGTAAGAAAACTCTGCATATGGCAAATCGTCGTCCCAACTAGATCCATAATCTAGCGCACAAGCTCTCAATATGTCTTCCAGAATCTGATTGACTCTCTCGGTCTCTCCATCTGTCTCTGGATGAAAGGCTGTACTGAATTTTAGCCTGGTACCCAAAGTTTCGTGCAACTGATTCCAGAACTTTGAGGTAACTAAACTAGGTTCCTCTATCTGATACAATGGTCCTCGGAACTCCATGCAGACATACGATCCTGGTCATGTATATCTTGGCCAACTTAGCACTGGTGTAAGTGGTCTTCACTGGGATGAAATGAGCTACCTTCGTCAACCGATCGACTACAACCCATATCGAGTCATAGCTTGAATTAGTCTTGGGCAATCCTGTGATAAAATCCATGCCTAGCTTATCCCACTTCCATTCGGGTATCGGCAATGGCTGTAGCAATCCAGCTAGCTTTTGATGCTCTGCCTTCACTCTCCGACATACATCACAAACTGCTACATACTCTGCAATATCCTTCTTCATTTCGGTCCACCAGAAACTGTCTTTTAAATCCAGATACATCTTGGTGTTTCATGGGTGAATCAAATACAGCAAACCATGGGCCTCCTACAGAATCAAATTCCTGATCTCCGGATCATTTGGCACATACACGCGGTCCTCAAACCATAAGGTATCGTGCTCATCCTCACGAAATCCTTTGGCCTTTCCTTTGCTCATCCTTTCCTTTATCTCGGCAATCTCCTTGTCCGTTTTCTGAGCTTCTCTGATCTTATCCATCAAAGTAGACTAAATTTCCAATGCTGCTACATAACCTCTCAGAACTATTTCCAAACATAGCTCACGAAGATCCTCTACTAACTCCTTGGGTAACTCTCCGGTCATGAGGGTGTTGACATGACTCTTGCAACTCAACGCATCAGCTACTACGTTAGCCTTTCCGGGATGATAATGCAACCTCATATCATAATCTTTGATGAGCTCCAACCATCTCCTCTGCCTGAGATTCAACTCCTTCTGCGTGAAGATATACTTCAAACTCTTGTGATCCGTGTATACCCCACAATGGTTTCCGATGAGAAAATTTCTCCATGTCTTCATGTCTCCACGTCTTCAACACATGCACTATGGCTGCTAACTCCAAATCGTGCGTAGCATAATTCAATTCATGGGGTTTAAGCTTTCGTGAGGCATATGAGACAACTCTTCCCTCCTGCATAAGCACTGCTCCAAGTCCTCGACGAGAAGCATCGCAATACACTTGATAATCCTTGCGTTGATCTGGAAGAATCAACACTGGAGCTGTAACCAAACGTTTCTTCAACTCCTGAAAACCGGCCTCACACTCCTCAGTCCATTTGAACTTGGTTTCCTTCTTTAACAACTCCGTCATGGGCTTTGCAATCTTAGAGAAATTCCCAATGAACCTCCAGTAGTATCCTGTGAGTCCAAGTCGGATCTATCCAACTGACGTGGGTGCTTCCTAATTAGTCACAGTGACAACCTTGGTGGGGTCTACTGCTATTCCTTCTCCAGATATAACATGTCCGAGGAATCCAACTTCCTTCAACCAAAACTCACACTTGCTGAACTTGGCATATAACTGATGTTCTCTGAGCTTCCCAAGTACCAAACGCAAATGCTCCTTATGCTCCTCTTCATTCTTTGAGTAAACCAGAATATCATCAATGAACACCATGACGAACTTATCCAAGAACTCCATAAACACCTTGTTCATCATGTTCATGAAATAGGCAGGTGCGTTAGTCAGACCAAATGACATAACGGTATGCTAATATAGCCCGTACCTTGTGGTAAAAGTTGTCTTAGGTATACCTTGCTCTCGAATCTTCAGCTAGTGGTATCCTAATCGCAGATCGATCTTGGAAAATACTTTAGCTCCTTGCAACTGGTCAAGCAAATCATTGATCATCGGCAGTGGGTACTTGTTCTTGATTGTCACTTCATTCAATCCACGATAATCAACGATCCATCCTTCTTCTCCACTAGAAGCACTCATGATCCCCAAGGTGACGAACTTGGGTGAATATAGCCTTTATCCAGTAACTCCTTAATCTACTTCTTAATTTCTTCCAAATCCTTTGCGGGCATCATGTACGGTCTCTTAGATATTGGCCATGTGCCTAGCAAAAGCTCAATCAAAAACTCAATGTCTCTATCTGGTGGCATGCCTGGTAACTCTTCTGGAAATACATCAGGGAAATCCTTCACCACTGGTACTTCCTCCTGTACAACTCCTAATAAGGAATTCACTTGAGTCCTCTTCGGCACATGCCAGGATACATACTTGATCCTTCTTCCTTCTGGGGTGGTGAGCAAAATCGACTTACTGGCGCAGTCAATGTTCCCTCCATACTTCGATAACCAATCCATGCCTAATATCACATCCAGTCCTTGTGACTCCAATACTACTAGGTCTGAGGGGAACACATAGTTACCAATCCTTAATGGTAACCGATCACACCATAGGCTAGCCATATACTCTGCTCCTGGCGAGGTTACTAACATGGGTGACCTAAGGGCTTTGGTTGGCAGGTTAAACTTATCCACAAATCCCCTTGATATGTATGAATACGATGCACCAGTATTTAAAAAGAACGATTGCAGTAAACGACTTAAAGAAAAACTTACCTATTACTGCATCTAGCTGGGCTTCAACCTCCTCCACGTTAACGTGGTTTACTTGTCCCCTGTTGAAAGGGTTGGGCTTCTTCCCTCCTTCGTGAGCGTCCATTGATGTTTCCATTATTTGCTTCAGAACACTCCGTGGCGTAATATCCATTCTTCCCGCACTTGAAACAAGTAATGTGATTTAGATCCTTCTCGGCGGGCGTTGCGGGGTTGGAACTGTTCTGTTCGTTGCTTCCTCCATTACCATTCCCATTCTTGGGGCCACTATGGTTATGAGAACTCCCTCCATTGTGATTGTGACCTCCATGGTTAAGGTGAAGGGGTCCTCCTGAGTTTGGGGTAAAACGAGGCCTCTGCTGAGCTCCTGAATTGTACTTCCCTTGTCCATACTTCCTCCTGCGGTTGTCAATCTGCTGCTGCATCCCTTCGATCATGGGAGCTTTATCTACCAACTCCTAGTAGTTGTTGAAGGTTCCCACCATCAACTGCATGCTCAGCTCATCATTCAGTCCTTCCAGAAACTTCTCCTGCTTAGCTGCATCCGTAGCAATGTCATCTGGGGCATAACATGCTAACTTGCTAAAATCATCCACATACTGGCCCACTGTGCGTCCTCCCTGGCGCAAGTTGCAAAACTCGCACTTCTTCATGGCCATAGCTCCTGCTGAAACATGCACTACAAAAAAAATACACTTCCGTGATGATACGTGTTTGTCACAGTAGGTCACGTTTTTTTTCATGCATGTACATCCATGACGATTTTATGACAGAATCAATATAGTCATACCTGTGCTGTCGTAGAAGTGTTCCATGACATTACCAAAATTATCATCACGGAAGTGTCCACTTCCATGACGATAAATCGCGCGTCACAGAAGTGCTTTCGTCAAGGGTGACCGACACGTGGCATCCACCGTAACAGAGCACCGTTAAGCTATCAGGTCCGATTTTGGATCCGATAACCCGTTAACAGCCCAGACCAATGGGGATTTTCCATGTGTAAAATCATCATTGGCCGCAGGAAACACGTGTTGCCTCACTGTTGGGATAGATGCCATCCACTCATTGGACAAGAGGCGCCTATGATAGGTCGACACGTGGCACGGCCCAACAGTTGCCCATTCCGGTGAAAAAGGCCGGCCCAGTAAAAATTAGCAGGTCGACCCATATAAGGCCTACTTGTGTCAGGTCCATTTAAGCCCACGACCCATACGAGATGTGCCAATTCGGCCCGCCAACAACCCGTTAAAGATTTGACACCATTGCAGCCCATCGTCAGTTCGAGCCCGTTAACAGCCTGCTATATATTTGGGCTCAATATCGGCCCAATGAGATTTCGGCCTATTAACGACCCATTTAATGGATGGGCCAATTTTCAGGATGTACATCTTTCGGCCTTTTAGCGACCCATTTAAATGTTGGGCTAATTTCCGGCCCGGTGTGTCTTCCAGCCTATTGATGGCCCATAATTCTGATGGGCCATTTGTAGTCGGACCTGAGTTTTGGCCTTTTAGCGGCCCATTTAATTGTTGGGCCAATTTCCGGCCCGGTGTCTCTTTCAGCCTGTTGACGGCCCATAAATCAGTTGGGCCATTTGTAGTCGGACCGGAGTTTTGGCCTTTTAGCGACCCATTTAAGTGTTGGGCCAATTCCCAGCCCTGTGTGCCTTTCGGCCTGTTAACGGACCATAAATGAGTTGGGCAATTTGTAGTTGGACCTTAGTTTTGGCCTTTTAACGGCCCATGCCCTTCATGGTCCAATACCAGCCCGGTTTCTCTTTCGGTCTGCTAAAGGCGCACAACACAGTTGGGGCATTTACAATACGACCTGACTTTCGGCCTCTTAGTGGCCCATGCTCTTCATGGTCCTGTACAAGCCCGCTGTCTCTTTCGGCCTGCTAAAGGCCTACAGTATAGTTGGGCCATATGTAGCCCAAACTTAGTAACGGCCTGTTAACGACCCGTGAAATCAATTGGGCCCACCTGTTGCCTGCTTCGATGTCGGCCTGTTAACGACCCGGGAGGTAAGAGGGCCGACCATTAACTTTCAGCCTAGTAACGGCCCATTAACTTAATGGGCCCACTAAAGTTCGTACATGTCTTTAGGCCAAATTAGATAATTTGAGCCCATTACGACGAGCAATTATGCACAGGACCAAAACCGATCAAGCAAAGGTACGGCATATAGGGAATAATGTTGCACATCCAGCATATATTACAGGAAATCACATCCACTGGGCAATCAAAGATTGATGCCAGTGCAAATGAATGAGCAGAACCTAACCATCTACAACGTCACAATCTGCAACCTCAGCACAGATGACGCCCATAAGCATGTGGGCAAGTTCTTGCTGCTTTGCTACACTGTCTCTGAAAACATTAATCAGTTGTTGTGTCGCACGACTCTGCACCTCTGATTCATCCACCATTTCCATCATTGCTTCAGCCATTAATTGGTTCACAAACATACATTTATTCCATTGCATTCAAGACAGAGGATACTGAACAGATTCAGATGGCGATTTTGGCAGGCTTGTATTATTGATAGCGGAGAGTGTCTCGACCACTGCATCATAACATAAATTAGGATGGGAACCAAACAGATTAATCATGAGTTATTGCCATATTACCTGGCCTAGATTTATTGGAAAGAAACAATGTGGTTTCCTTGTTGTTTTCAGAGTTTGTCTTCTTATCTTTAGCAGCCTGCACAAAATTAACACACTAGCATTGCTATCATTGGCCAAGTCACATAATAGGAAAGCAATATTGACATAACGAACATTTGGGCAACTAGCCTACACCAAATTAACACAATATGGCATAGCTATCATCAGCCAGGTAAGGTAATACGAAAGCAACATTGACACAATGAATGAATGGGCAACCAGAGAAGCACTACAATTCAGTAATGTGCGTGATATGAGATAGTACACTCATGCAGCTCAGTATGCAAAACTACCAGGCAGTTTTCCTTACAAAAATCAACATTGGTGCCTTTAACATTTTGCTACAACTAATTTTAGATCAGATAAAGGTTAGATTCACGCCAATTAACAAAATACATGCTGATGTGAAAATATAGTGATATACAATAGGTACTTACATCAGCATTGGAGAACAGAGATTTGCCGCAAGATATTTTCCTCGAATACGATCCCAATGGAGTAAGTCTTCTATCGTTTAACCTTATTTTCTGAAAGAGAGATGGGTAAGAAACATGTAGAAAATATGATCAGAATGGTATAAAATTTCATGATGCGAGGATACGCACACGCTTTTTAGAATGGAGTTGACATTCTTTTGCTGGACTGGAGCGGACTAGTTCTTTGGCCACTGGAATCTGCTTATTATCAGTGGGAGTTAGGTTTCTTTGTGCTGGAGCAGTATCTATGAAAAATGGAGTTGGTTTATTATCTCCTAGCGTTTGGATCTTTTGCAAAGACCTAGTTTGTAACCCTTCAGATTCTAACATAGCCATCTTCCCCTTGCATGCCTTATATAGAAGAATGGTGATTCAGTTATAAAACATGCTACATCAGAGATGGAATAGGTACTGAAGAATAGAAAGGCATGACATATTGACATGTATTCCCTCCATCCGGAAATAAATGGATGTGTCTAGGCGTATTTCAGTTCTAGATACATCTAGTTTTATCCATTTCTACGACATGTAATCCGGACGGAGGGAGTATGATGTAAGACCTAGGGATACGACAGGACAACACAGTAAAAAAACACTGAAAACCCACTGTAGAACCAAAGTATTCAAACCCACTGATATGAGATAGTACACTCATGCAGCTCAGAATGTAAAACTACCAGGCAGTTTTCCTTACAAAAATCAACATTGTGGCCTTTAATCATACATTTTGCTACAACTAAATTTAGATCAGATAAAGGTTGGATTCACGCCGATTAACAAAATACATGCTGATGTAAAAATATAGTGATATACAACAGGTACTTACATTTGCATTGGAGCATAGAGAATTCCTGCAAGAATCTTTCCTCACATACGATACCAGTGCAGAAATTCTTCTATCTGTTAAGCTTATTTTCTAAAAGAGAGATGGGTAAGGAACATGTAGAAAATATGATCAGCATGCTATAAAATTTCATGATGCAAGGATACGCACACGCTTCTTAGAATAGAGTTGACATATTTTTGCTGGAGTGGAGCGGACTAGTTCTTTGGCCACCGGAATCTGCTTATTATCAGTAGGAGTTGGGTTTCTCTATGCTGGAGCAGTATCTATAAAAATTGGATTTGGTTTATTATCTCCTGGCATTTGGATCATTTGCAGAGGCCTTGTTTGTAACCCTTCAGATTCTAACATAGTCGTCTTCCCCTTGCATGCCTTGTATAGAAGAATGGTGCTTTAATTATAAAACATGCTACATCAGAGAGATGGAATAGGTACTGAAGAATAGAAAGGCATGACATATTGACATGTATTCCCTCCATCCAGAAAAAAATGGATGGGTCTAGGCGTATTTCATTTCTAGATACATTCTTTTTTATCCATTTCGGCAACATGTAATCCGGATGGAGGGAGTATGGTGTAAGAGCTAGGGATACGATAGGACAACACAGCAAAAAAACACTAGTTGAATGTAAAACTATATGCTAGCGGAATACGTACAGAAATAACTAAGGCAACATACACGTGTCTGATTGGGAAACTAAGATGGTATTGCAACAGAGCACTAGAACAGCACTTCAATGTAGAAAAACATGGTATCGTAGACAGTTGAAGTACATACTGATGAGTAACAATGCATAAGATATTCAGAAGCATGATGTCCAAATTAAGCAGATGGCATTGCGATAGAGTAGAATGACAGTACTTGAATTTGAAAACAGGTTATCATGAATGGAATAGGTACTGAAAAAAGGAAGGCATGACATATTTACATGCATGATCAGCATGCTAAGCACATGGAATTGCAACAGAGAAGATACACTCCAAGACATTATATGCATGTTGTACCCATACCATAGGCCAAGTTAGATCAAGGACCTTGTGGAGTGAAGAGGATTCATCATCTTTCTGCAAGTCTTCTGAAGAACTGCCTTTACATGTTCCATCATATTCGATATCATTGACATCAAGTTTATTGGCCTTTACATTGCTCCGTTAGGTTCTTGTGGATATATCAGTGTGTGCAATTATATCTGACATGCATGGAGACAACTAGTAGTCAGATTTATGTAATGAGTGCCTGTAGGAGATGACATAAATAGTAGGACTGGGGTTAACTAGCAGCAACAGGTCTCATAAACTAAAGAGAGAACACAGATGAAAGCTATAGAATATGTATCGTTTGTACTCGAGATTAACTAGATGGCACACAAAGTATTAAAGAACAACATAGGTAATACTAGAAGTGTATAATACTAGAATCACCAGCCAGTGGGATAGCATTGGCTGATGGATGATAACTATGGAACAACGTTACCTAAAGAACAAGTATCTTAGCTGAACTATGGAACAGCATTAACTCCTGAACAAGACCCGTAAGAGATCAGCATGAATATACAGTGAAATGTGATGATCTATTTTCCATGCTTAGATGAATAACAAAAATATACATGTTGCACACAAGTAAGATGAGGGTACAACCTATCTGGCTGCCATCCATAGGAGTGAGTATCATGTGCTGACTTCTCGATGGCCCTGCAGTTGTTGTGGTTGTCCATGTCGGGCACGTGCATTCGATGCAGGGAACTGTTGAGTGGGGACTATAGCTCCCTTCTGGTGTATGCTTCCCTTGTTGGAGCAGCTGCGTTGAGTCGGGAGACTGTGTGTCTGAAGATGCAGATAACGCATAATGTTAAGAACGACATATCTCTTTGATCTGAAGAAATAAACTAAGAGATCAACAGCAAGGTACGAGAGTGGTCACACATCTGTTGTCTGAAGACTAAATTGGGGTCACATGATTTTATTTTATTTTGGTACTGTCCGATCTACGCCGGATAGCTTGATGGCCGTCTTGTGCCTCCCGGCTGACACTGTTCGGAATCTTCCCCGAAGAGCCGACGACCAACGGCAGAGCAGCCTGCCTCCGTCGTCCATGGCCCCGGCCAAAACCCTGCTCCCCGCCCCACTGCACTACCATGGTTGTGCCGCCCCCGGGCCAATCCACAAAGACTCCCCGTCATCCAGATCCGGCGGCGGCAGTACCTTCAACCCACGCAACTCTAACAAATAGCCATCTAAGCGCTACTTCCGCGGCGAACTTGCGGCCCCGCACCCTTACGTTAGACACCAGCCAATCGGCAGCCTAGGAGCTCCGCCGCCTTGAGGGGTGCTGCTTCCCATTGGGAATCGATTGGCCCAGAATAAAAATTCAGACAACTGACACCTAAATAAAGTGATTTGAGATGAGGGTGCGAGCTATCTGGCGGCATGGTGAAGTAGGCAGATCCAGCTGCCGAGTCGGTGAAGCCGGCGCGGTTGCGGTGGCGACCGATGGCATGGAAACAATGATGTGGCGACGGTCGACGGCTACGGGGAAGCAGCGCCGGGACTCTAGACGGATCCAAAGTTGGAGCCGCTTTGGCGCCATGAACAATGGCGGGGCTGAATCGGCTCCGATACGGTTCACGCGGACATCGTCGAGGCAGCTCCAGCAGCACGGAGTAAGAGGCACACAGCCCAGTGCATGACGGCAAATGGACAGCATCTGCGGCTTTAGGGAGGAGGGCGGCTGTGAAATTGGTGCGGTGGGGGTGCCATGGAGGAGGGGCTGAGGTTTCGCGGCTAGGGAGAAGGGAGCTTCCCGAGGAGAATGTGATTTGGTGCCCACGAGGTATGAATGGGAGGAGGGAATTGGGAGGGGAGTGGAACCATGTCTTACGGACGCATTTGTTTGAAATGTGAGGGGGAGTTACAGTTCTACCCCTGCCTTTAGGCTTCTCGGCTTGGGTCTGCGTACTGAGGGTCGGGGATAGTAGAGTAACTTTGCTTCTCCCCAAATAGTGCGCGGGAGCGATTTCGGGCGAGGAGGGCATGTTTTGAAATATAGTGGGTGCGAGCGATTTCGGGTGAGGAGAGCGTGTTTTGAAATAGTGGGCGCGAGCTATTTCGGGCGAGGAGAGCGTGTTTTGCCGACCATGGTTTATGAATTATTCGGCACATGTCATTTCGTCCGAGGAGAAGGCGCGCTTGGATGAAGTTACGAACCTACCCTCGATGTACAACGGGCCAATTGATGTGTGTCCCACATAGGATGGTAATTTCGCGTCTCCCATTTATTTGCTCGGGCGAATTCCACCGAGTAGAGGATGTTTAACGGTTCGTTAAACTTTGGGAGAACGAGCATCCACGTCTACCTTACCAAGTCGATTCGAATCAAATTTTTAATATTAGCTTGCCACTTCTTTTTTAGATGGAGAGATGATGCTCGGGAGTAATGTGTTTTTACATGCTCGTTTCTAGCGATTTACTATATGACAAATAGTTGACCCACTCAAAAACGCGAATCAAACCCAAAATGAAATATCTCGATTCAATGAAATAGCTCGTCCACTAGGTCAAAATAGTGAACTAAATCCAAAATTGAACACCTCAATCGAGTAGCATGTTGTACAGTATTATAGTACTCCATGAACATGTTGAAAGTCAAATTAATGAACTTGTTTGATATACGCATATATCCGTTCATGTGTGGATTGCAGACAACATGTTCTCCAATTTAAATATTTGAATGCAAGTTTATATCGAAACATTGTTTATATCAGTCTTTGATGCATAAAATGCGACCTCCCCCTCTCCCGGACTCCTATTCTCTCTCTCTCTCTCTCTCTCTCTCTCTCTCTCTCTCTCTCTTCTCTCTCTCGCTCGCTCTCTCCGACAATCTTCAATTCTGTCGCACGCATCCGCTACAAAAACCTTGTTGGTCCCTCTCCCTTTCCCTCCATCTCTCTCTCTCTTTTTGTGTGTGTGTGGGGGGGGGGGTCTTTCTAGTTTGCATGCATATATACACCATCTATAGGTCTCTGTCGCACACTATGTATGATACTCTAGCTAGTCCAAGCTAGATATCTTGGGTGCACTCATCGTACGCACACAAATTCCTTGGCTCGTTGCCCGTAACTCTCTCACGCACCACTCTGTCGTCTCGGAGCTCTTCCCCCCCCTCTCTCAAACACTCCATCCACCTGGGTCACACATACACATGCATATCTCACTCGCACTCGATAGGCCCATCTAAAACTCTATCTCTCTCCCTCATTCTCTCTCCATCTCACACGCACACACACAATCTCATTCCTAGCTAGCCAAGTATGATAGTCTCTCGTAGGCACACGCAGTCCCCCATATATGTATATGACTAGGTAATCTTAGTCTCCATCACAAACATGTGCATGGTCTATCTCGATTTCTCTCGGGGCATCTTTCTATCGCGCACGCACCTCCCTCGATCTCCCACCCATATAGTCCCCTCACTATCTCGAGGGGATCTCTCTATCACAAACACACCCTCTCTCCCTCCCCATGCGTCCATGTCTTCCATGTGTCCCTCTCGACCTTTGTTCCATGTTGGCCAGACCTCTATTGGACATGTGCTACAGGGGTGTCTCTCTCCGTTGCAAACAATCACACACTAGCTATCTTTGTGTATCTCCTTGCCTCGCTTTTCTATCTTGGAGATGCATGCGTGATATGTTCACATAAGAAACGAAAAAACACACACTCTCTCTAATTTATCATTTGTTGTCACTTTCTCTTTCACACACATACTCTATTTGCACACTTAATCATTCTCCGTCACACGCACTTGATCTGTCTCGACTTAGGCACTCTCCTCAGTCCATACCATATAGATTTATTGAAAATTAAAGTTTGACCATGTACGTGGAGAAAAACAATTACATCTAGAACAGCAAACATACACCATTAGATTCACCATGAGATGCAGTTTTGTATGATGTATCTTTGGTATTGTAGATATAAATAACATTTGCGTAAACCTTATCTAAGTTTCCAAAGTTTGACTTCTAAAAAATTTACATGCACTGCATTATCGAGTGGATGGAATATCTCTTTCTCCCTCTCAGCTATCTAACGCACCACTCAGCCTTATCGGGGCTCCTCAATCTCTCTCAAACTTTATTGGTCAGTTTGGTTCGTGACCTAACCCTCATGCCTTGATGGCCAGTACTGCCTGGTGTGGACGTGAGATGTAAAATATTTCTGCCTGGCTAGGCTTGTGTGGTGCTGAAGCGTTTGGTTCATGCCTGGGCCAGGCAAAGCATCAACGTCTAATCAATCAATCCATGCAACAATTATTTAATGCTAATATCCATCCAGGTTGCTGTTAGCCTCGTGGCCGCACGACCAAGCACGGCCAAGCATTCGAAATCAGTCGCCTGGGCCAGGCTACTTGCAGTGTCTGGAGTCCAGCCAGGCTAATTAAAGTGCAAGGGAATCTAGGCCAGACGGGCTTTCTTTTTCACACGGTAGCAACCAAACAAGCATGCACGAAATCCAGCCACAACCCCAGGCCAGGCAAAAGATGCTCAAGATGCAAGCCAAACTGACCTTATATCTCCCTAGTTTACACATACACATGTCTCGCTCGCGCTATACATATAGACCCACTCCGCCCTTGTTCTCTCTGCATGTGACACGCACCCCCCTAAGTACCATAATCCCTCACTCCATCATAGGCACAAGCACTCCCCCCCCCCTCCTAAGTATGATTATCTCTTACTAGCCATCAGGAACACACGTATTGTCTCCTTCCATCCATACTCTATCTCAATATCTCTCGGGGAATCTTCTATCGGGCACACACCTTGTCACTCGATCTCCCACCCATGTAGTCCCATCATGATCTCCAGGGGATCTCTCTATGACAAACATACACTCTCTCCTCCCCATGTCTGCATTTTCTCCGTACGTCTCTCTCGAACTCTCTCCCTTGTTTGTCAGACCCCTCTTGGCCACGTGCTAGGGGTCTTGCTCTCTCGGTTCCAAACAACCACACACTATATCCTCACCTTGCCTCCATTGTCGAAGATGCATGTGTGATATGTTTGCATAAGACACGCACGCTTTTTCTCTACTTTTATCATGTGTTGTCCATGTCTCTTTCACACATGCACACACACTTTTTTCACTCACTCTTTCTATTTCTCTCTCTCTCTCACTCACTCACTCTCTCTCTCTCTCTCTCTAGTTAGGGACTCTGTCACGTCCATAAGCATATGGATGTTTTGAAAAGTCAAACCTCAGAAAAGTTTGACCAGGTATATGTGGAGAAAAACATTTACATCTGGAACGATCATTAGATTCATCACAACATGTACTTACTTCATACTATCATTTATCTTTGGTATTGTAGATATAAGTAATTTCTTTATAAACTTGGTCAAAGTTTCAAAAGTTTGACTTTAAAAAAAATGTTGGAACTACATTATTGAACGAGGGAGTAGCTCTTTCTCTCTCTCTCTACTATCTCTCACGGGCCTCCCCTCTCACTCGAACTCTCTATACCGACGGATTATACGCTCACTATGTTAGCATGTAGCTCTGTATATTGTTTAGTTAACCGGTCAACCAGTCCACATGCTGCCTTGTCAGCTCGTGTTCTGTATCTTCGTGTGCTGGCCCATGTGGCAGTGGGTGAAAATAAGTAAACTAGAGGCCCATCTGACACGCGGTGAAGTAAACAAAGTTGAAACCACTTGGGGTAGCACCCCGCACGCTAGTAACTGAGGGCGCATTGAGGACACACTTCTTGCGCGTGAAGGACGCACTCGCGCACAATTCACCACTGCGCGGCGGCATGCACAGAAGGACGCACTTGCGCACACCCAGCACACAACACACACCAGCACACGTGTACACCGGCGTCGCCGCCGGTTGAGATGGACGGCGAGGCAGCCAACAAGAGGAGGCGGCTCGAGCCAAAACCGCATCCGGCGAGCCTGGACTTCATCAGCAACCTCCCCGATGACATGCTGCTCATCATCATCGGCCACCTCCCCACCAAATCTGTCATGCGGACCGCCCTGCTCTCCCGGCGGTGGTGCCCCCTCTAGCGCCGCGCCCCCCTCAACCTCATCGTCGATAGTTGCCTCTGCGACGGGGATTGCAAACGCATGGCCGTAGTCTCCAAGATCCTTTCATCGCACGCTGGGCTAGCCAGATGCCTTGACATACGCATGTTCAGTACCAACTGCAAGGTCCAACCCAAGTTTGACGAGTGGTTCTTATCCCCCGCCCTAGATCAGCTCGAGGAGCTCAGCTTTGAAGCTGGACGATGTCACTCTCTGCCGCCGTCCGCGCTCTGCCTCATGCCAACGCTGCGCCCCGCCAACATCAGCTCTTGCTATCTTCCCCAGATTAATGCCGCGCCCGCCCTTGTTCTCCCTCAACTCAAGCAGCTCGACCTCTTTGGCGTTGTCATCTCAAAGAAGGCTATGGAGCACCTGCTCCGCAGCTGTACTGTGCTCGAGTACCTTCGTCTTGAGTAGATCCACGGGTTCATTAGCCTCCACATTGCCTCGACGAATCTCCGATGGATTTATGTGTCTTGCTGGCCCCGCAACAAGACATCAATTGGGAAGAGATCACTCCAGCTATTCCATGTTATGGTCATTGAGAATGCGCCTTTCCTTGAGAGATTGCTTGTATCGGATCTAGAAGGTCCAACAAAAATCAGGGTCATTGACGCCCCGAAATTGACAACGTTGGTGTACTCGTCTGCCAAATTCTCTGAACTCTTTATTGGATCCGTAATCGTTCAGGTACAACACTCATCTTCTTCTCCGTCTTCTAGAAATTCACATTTTTAAATTTCTTTTTGATGTATTTATGACCGTCTTCCAGAAAATGATTCCCACAAGCTTGACCCATTCCATGCGCACAGTGAAGATCTTGGCACTAAAATCTATTGGCCCCAATCTAGATCAAGTTGTTGGATTCCTTACATGCTTTCCGTGCACGGAGAAGCTACTCATCGAGGTGAAACTTCTTTCCTATTAGTAAACGGTAATCACAATGTAGCTCAATTTTTCATAATTTTCCCAAATTATAATGACAAGTGTAGTGTTCAAAACTGCATCTACGCACTGCACCGAAAGAAATGTTTTTAGTATTTTTTTCTCACGTGATCACCTGCATTGTTTTTATGTTGTACTACTATAGTAGCCTAGGCTAGTCATGTTGGGGAACGTAGTAATTTCAAAATTTTCCTATGCACACGCAAGATCATGGTGATGGCATAGCAACGAGAGGGGAGAGTGTTGTCCACGTACCCTCGTAGACCGTAAGAGAAAGCGTTATGACAACGCGGTTGATGTAGTCGTGCGTCTTCACGATCCGACCGATCCAAGTACCGAACATACGGCACCTCCGAGTTCAGCACACGTTCAGCTCGATGACGATCCCCGGGCTCCAATCCAGCAAAGCTTCGGGGATGAGTTCCGTCAGCACGACGGCGTGGTGACGATGATGATGCTCCACCGGCGCAGGGCTTCGCCTAACACTACTAGGAAAAGGCATGCTAGTGGCGCACCAGTTTTGCCTTCTAATGGTGCATGGCTGGTGCGCCACTAGCCTCACGCCATTAGAATTTTTTTTCTAATGGTGCACCACATGTGCGCCATTAGAATCTGGTATTCTAATGGCGCACCAGGCAGTGCGCCATTAGTACTGCCCACAGTGCGCCACTATTATCTGCTATACTTATAGCGCAGCACATGGTAGTGCGCCATTAGTAACAACTTTTTTAAATTTTTTTTTCTTAATCTTAGGTCACTATTTCACATATGAGATATTCAACACATATATATACAACAAGCATCCATATAGCAATTATATCCAACACACAAGTTTCATCATATATACATACATAGCCAACACATGGTTCCGTCGTTACAAAAGTTTCACATTGTTCATCCAACACCGTTATCCATCAATTCACAAAAGTTTCACATTGATACAAAATAAAAACACAAATGGAAAAGAAGCACTCCATCCACGCAAGCTTCCGTCAATTAAATCAAATCTGCAAAATGATAAACAAGAAGTTAGCAGAAGAAAAAGAAGAAGACTAGAAGAATACTAGAAGAAGAAGAACACTAGAAGAAGAATAAGAAGAGTTTTGGCAAAGAAGAAGAATAAGAAGAAGACTATAAGCTTATTATGTAAACTTGATCATTTTGTGCTAACATAAGTTATTTTGAGCTAACCTATAGGAAACTAAGCATATAAGCTCTAAGTTAGTATATTAGAGCCAACTTAGGTAAAATGAAGCTAACCTATGTCATTTTGGAAAAGAAGAAGAATAAGAAAAAGACTATAAGCTTATTACGTAAACTTGATCATTTTGTGCTAACATAAGTTATTTTGGAGCTAACCTATAGGAAACTAAGCATATAAGCTCTAAGTTAGTATATTAGAGCCAACTTAGGTAAAATGAAGCTAACATATAGGAAACTAAGCATATTAGAGATAACATAGGTAACTAAGTATATATATATCATTTTGGATAGCTAACCTATAGGAGATCTGACATACCTGACAAAGTAGGCAGTTCTTCTCCTTCTTCTCCTTCATCTCCCTGATGCACCTAGAGCGGCGAGGTGGTGGAGGCAGTGGAGGCAGTGGGATGTAGTCTTGTACCACAATTGGCGTGGTCATGTCGCCCAGCTGTGGGATCGCCGGCGCCACCACCGGTGCGTGGTCATTGTCAGGCACCACCACCATCGCGAGGCCACCTTCAGGCACAACCATCGCTAGGTCATCCTCAGCCACCTCCATCTCTTGCCCATGGTCAGCCACCACCATCTCTTGCCCTTGGTCAGCCACCACCAGCGCTAGGTCATCCTCAGCCTGATGCCCATCGTCATCCTGCAGCTCCTCATCCTCACTCTGCTCCTCTTCTCCCGCACTCCAGTCCGGATCATCCTTCTTGTTGTCTATGCTGCTGCCAGAATCGCTGCTGCTTTCGCTACAGCCAGAATTGCTGCTGCTTTCGCTACAGCCATAATCGCTGCTGCTTTGGCTGTAGCCAGTGTTGCTGCTGCTGCTCCTACCTGTCCAAAATGCAACAATGACCGTTAACAATCGATGTGAGACAAAGCCAAATGTAGAGGAATAAGAAGAGGCAGAACGTACCGGCATCATCATCGGCAGCATAGCGCATGCGACACATAGTCTTGTTGTACACCTTCACGATGAGCATGTTGGCGTCGTCGTCGTACCTGAAGACAAGGAAGTACCCCAGCCGCAGGTCGTAGGCACGGTAGAACTTCTCCCACCCACGAGACAAGTACATGTGGCCCTTCTTGATCGCCAACTGCACATCCCACTGCCTGCGGAACCCGCTGCCGGCCTGTCGCAGCTTCACATTATTTGGCGGATCTTCACCCATCAGCATGTTCATAAAATAGTCAGGCAGCCTCTGCAGTTTGGGACAATGAGTGATGTAGCAAACAACAGATATCATAATGAGATGGGTGAAGGGGAGACCTCTCGTTTTATATACCTGTGTCATGGATGATACTGAAGCCTCAAGTATGATAGTGAAGAACTCGGAAGCATCCAACTCGTACTGCGGTGTCGCAGATCGACGGTGGCTGCTTCCCGCCATCTCTGATAAGCAGCAGAAGAGACCAATTAGTACCCATGCATGATAACAGGCATTAGTTGCAAGTACCCCATATGTCCTATTTTTAGCAAAGTAATGCTAAAATTCATGGAAAATTTCAACATTACCTTTGCTGAAAATAGGACATATGGAGTACCCGAATTTGCCGGAACGGAAGTTAATCGACATTCTGGCAAACTCAAGGGCCTCTCGGGGTACCTACAAATTCATCATGACACAATGGTCGGAGACAAAACCCAGCAAACTAGCACCACAAAGCACATAACAAAATTCAGTAAATTTCCAGCAACTACTCCTAATGCAAACAAGATTCACCTAGCAAGGTTTATTTGACACGGAGTAGTTTATTTCATAGAGTAAACATTAATTAGCACTATTTGACAGTAAAAGGTTTTAGCTAATTTGAATTAACTGAAAGCAGCAGTACATCATTTTTATTGATAGTAAAATGTTCAAAGAAACAGAAATATCTGTACAATAGCTAGATTACACTATCAGTACACTAGCAATAAAATGTTCATTTACTTTGAATAAACAAATATTCAAGCAGATTTATAGGCATATTTATAGGCATATAGGCATATTTATTTGGTTCAGCAAACATCCATAGCACTACTAGTAAGAGAGTAGCACTACTAGTACTAGCCTTATAGGCATATTTATTCGGTTCAGCAAACAACCATATCAGGAGATAGTTGTAGGTCTAGGCCATATAGGCATATTTCTGCATATGTTTGGGATGTCAGTAAGTGATGATACATAAACCGTTAGGAGCCTATCAAAGCATCAACCCGCGTGTTGTCGAAAAGAAGAAAAGCCAGTTACCATTATCTTAATATTTTGCAATACTCCTAAGTCTTTGGTACTGGACAGTTGTGTCAAACATTAAACTGAATTTGTATAAAACAGACCAAGGATGTTGAATTCTCTTCTAAGTTTCCCCTACACTGAATGAATTAAGGCGATTTACTTATGAATCAGAACACTTAAAATATTGGATGAGTGGTCCATGCTCTGTTTTTTGTTTCTACTGTTCAAAGCATAATTTTAATTAAAAGCATAATTCTCTTGATCTTGCTGTCCAGGACATGGAGAGAGAGGGAGAAGGGGCAGGGAAGCTCACCTTGGACGGCGCAGAGAGGAAGCAGGGGAGCTCGGGGTTGGTGGCGAGGGTCACGGCACCGTCCTTGGCTCGCCGGCTGCTGCGGAGGTGACCCGTGGCGGAGGACGGCAGGGGCAGGCAGGGTGGGCGCGTCGGGGCCGCGCTTGTCGGCTGCTGCAAGGGCCGGAGGAGGCCCTCGCTCGTCGGACGGAGGAGGAGAGGAGAGGAGTGGGCGGCGGGGTGAGGAACCCTAGAGCGTGCGCTCGGCCGATCCCGTTCGGGGGGCGCGGGGGTGGCGGGGGTGGAGTCCGGCGGTGGTCGGGGCGGCGGCGTCGGGGCAGCACAAGACCACAGCCAGGAGAGGCGGCGGCGTCGCCGACGGCGTGCAGGCGCGGCGGACGGAGGGGGCGGAGCAAGGCGGGACGGCGAACACAGGGGGGGCAGCGGGTGAGATCGATAAGGCAGGGGAGAGATTAGAGAGATTGGGGATTAATTAGTGTACGACTACTCTAATGACGCACCACCATCTCGTGCGCCATAAGTACGACTATTCTAATGGCGCACCAGAGCTGGGTGCGCCATTAGAATTTTGTTCTAATCTATCCCACTAGCCCTATCTACAACCCAACCCTATCTACAACATAACCCACCCACTAGCCTGACTGGTCGGCACGCAGCACACACAGCAGGAGGTCCTGGGTTCGATTCCCAGGCTCCCCAATATTTTTTTATGCATTTTAAATGCTGTTTTTTATATTTATTTGTGTTTAAATATGTTCAAACTTGTTTAAATCATAACAGTAATATTTTTTTTATAAAAACAGTAATAATTTTTTTAAAAATATGTTCAAATTTGTCACTTGGAAATATCATCGGCGGCGGCGGTGGAGCGGGGGAGGGTGCGGGGGGGGCGGGTGCTCGTCGGCGGCGGTGGAGCGGGGGAGGGTTGCGGTGGGTCGTCGGTGGCGGGGGAGCTAGCGGGGGAGGGTGCGGGGGGTGCCCGTTGGCGGCGGCGGAGCGGGGTAGGGTGCGGGGGGGGGCGGGTGCTCGTCGGCGGCGGTGGAGCGGGGGAGGGTTGCGGTGGGTCGTCGGCGGCGGTGGAGCTTGCGGGGGAGGGTGCGGGTGGGATCGAGATCGAGATCAAAAAGTGTCCATGAAAATATACACGGTGCGCCATTAGCAGTTTTGCAAAAAAGTAAAAAAATTATGTACTAATGGCGCACTGCTTACAAGGTGCGCCATTACTTGGTAGAACTAGTAATGGCTCACTTCGGTGCCATGCGCCATTAGAGTGTATGAAAAAATGGAAAAAAAAAGTCAATACTAGTGGCGCACCCTGTGCCCGGTGCGCCATTAGTGTCTTCCACACTAATGGCGCACCTCCTTCCGGTGCGCCATTAGTATATAGTAGTGGCGCACTGCTTACCAGGTGCGCCATTAGTATCAATCCTATCTATAGCCCTTTTCCTAGTAGTGTAAACTCCGCGACGATATGACCGAGGTGGAATATGGTGGAGAGGGGCACCGCACACGGCAAAGGAACGATCCGTAGATCAACTTGTGTGTCTTGGGGTGCCCCCCTGCCCCCGTATATAAAGGAGCAAGGGAGGAGGAGGCCGGCCCTAGGAGGAGGGCGCGCCAAGGGGAGTCCTACTCCCACCGGGAGTAGGATTCCTTCTTTCCTAGTCCAACTAGAAGGGGGGAAAGAAGGGAAGTGGAGAAGGAAGGGAGAGGGCGGCCGCGCCCCAAACCCTTTGTCCAATTCGGACTGGGCTTGGGAGGGGCGCGCGCCACCTCCTGGCTCCTTCCCACTAAGGCCCATTAAGGCCTAATACTCTTCCCCGTATTCCCGTAACTCCCCGGTACTCCGAAAAATACCCGAATCACTCGGAACCTTTCTGAACTCCGAATATAGTCGTCCAATATATCGATCTTTACATCTCGACCATTTCGAGACTCCTCGTCATGTCCCCGATCTCATCCGGGACTCTGAACTCCTTCGGTACATCAAAACTCATAAACTCATAATAAAACTGTCATCGAAACCTTAAGCGTGCGGACCCTACGGGTTCGAGAACTATGTAGACATGACCGAAACACGTTTCCGGTCAATAACCAATAGCGGGACCTAGATGCCCATATTGGCTCCTACATATTCTACGAAGATCTTTATCGGTCAAACTGCATAACAACATATGTTGTTCCCTTTGTGATCGGTATGTTACTTGCCCGAGATTCGATCGTCGGTATCCAATACCTAGTTCAATCTCGTTACTGGTAAGTCTCTTTACTCGTTACGTAATGCATCATTCCGTAACTAACTCATTAGCTACATTGCTTGCAAGGCTTATAGTGATGTGCATTACCAAGAGGGCCCAGAGATACCTCTCCGACAATCGGAGCGACAAAACCTAATCTCGAAATACGCCAACCCAACATGTACCTTTGGAGACACTTGTAGTACTCCTTTATAATCACCCAATTACGTTGTGACGTTTGGTAGCACCCAAAGTGTTCCTCGGGTAAACGGGAGTTGCATAATCTCATTGTTACAGGAACATGTATAAGTCATGAAGAAAGCAATAGCAACATACTAAACGATCAAGTGCTAGGCTAACGGAATGGGTCATGTCAATCACATCATTCTCCTAATGATGTGATCCCATTAATCAAATGACAACACATGTCTATGGTTAGGAAACATAACCATCTTTGATTAATGAGCTAGTCAAGTAAAGGCATACTAGTGACGTTATGTTTGATATATGTATTCACACATGTATCATGTTTCCGGTTAATACAATTCTAGCATGAATAATAAACATTTATCATGAAATAAGGAAATAAATAATAACTTTATTATTGCCTCTAGGTCATATTTCCTTCAGTCTCCCACTTATTTGCAAATCTGGAGAGGGGTATGGGTATCTTTTTGCATAATTCCCATTTGTTTCCTTCCTATCTGTCAGATATAAATCGGACGGCCTATATTGCAAGAAAAAAAGTATAGAGAAAAAAAAGTAGACAGGAAAGGAAGTAGAGATAAATATTAAATATTAAATATAAAATAAATATAACCGTAGAGAAGAGAGTAGAGATAGCAGAGACGTCGGGAAAGGATCGCACGCGCACGGGAAAAAGCTGCCAGGCATGCGCTAGTTTTGGTGCGCGGCGTCCGGCGCGCTTTATAAAATCCAACGCCCTCCCACCGCTCTGTGCCTCGCCATTGCTCTCTCCCCGCTCTTTTTCGCCTCGCGCCGCCATTCCACCATGCCGCCGCGTCGCCGAGAAACTTGGGGATACCGCGGCGTCCGCGCGCGCCCCTCCGGCGGCTTCTCCGCCGAGATCCGGTTCCACGGGATGCGCCTCGGCCTCGGCAATTTCGACACCGCCACCGAGGCCGCCCGCACGTACAATGTGGCGGCGTGGCGCCTCCGGTGGCCTCATAGAACATTGAACTTCCCCAACGTGCTGACGCGAGAGCGGGCTCAGGAGCTCGCGCCTCTGCCGCGGCTTAGCACCGACGAGGATCGTCGCGACAATCGGAGGCGGGAGCACCATCTCAGCATCGCCGAGATGGACGAGGAAGCCATTGCGCTGTGGCGCCAACACTTCCCGCGGGACATCATCAACAAGCGCGAGTTCTACATGCAAAGGAGGGCGGAGAGGGATAAGTGGAGGGCGGAGCGAGCCGCCTATCGCGAGGACAAGCGTAGGAGAAAAGCGGACGCTCAATTCAACATGAGCCTAGGAGCAACGTCGCCCTGGGAATCCGACGACGATCGGTGTTGGGGATATTACCACTGGGCGTGAACCGGCCTACCTGGGCCGGGTTAGCTTTCATTAGTAGTTTAAAGGTGATTAAGCAGATAAAGGCCCAAGGCCTGTAGTCGGTTTAGAATCTGTAGCCGTAAACCGGCTTGATATGTAAACTTGCATTGTAAGTTAGGAATAGAGAGAGACCAACCGGGATACGAGTATGAACCGGTGTGGGACTCTGTGGACCGACGGGCGTCACCCGTGTATATAAGGGGATGACCCGGCGGCGGTTCAAGGAGAGACAACAACAACTCGAGGCCTAGGCGAAGCTTGTTTGCTCCCTAGTCAACGAGATGACATCAATTCCATCATAACTGGACGTAGGCTTTTACCTTCATCGAAGGGGCCGAACTAGTATAAACCCTTGTGTCTTTGTGTCCGCTTTAACCCCTTCAAGTTAACCCATAGCGATGGCTCCACGACTAAGTCCTTTCACAAGGACATCTGTCGTGACAAATCCACGACAGTTGGCGCCCACCGTGGGGCTATCGCACGATGGTTTGATGGTCTTGGAGGGCAAGCTCAAAGCACTCGAAGGCTATGCTGCGGGCCGGATGACCAAGAGTCATCGCGGCAAACTCTACATCGACGATGCAGGGTGGGGTCCCGAAGTCGGCTCGATCGAGTACGGGTACCGGGTCCCCTTTGGTGGCATACACGTTTTTATCGGCAAGATTGGTGAGCCTGGGCCTGAGCAGGACATCTGCACCGACCTCGTCGAGACGGCTCAGTGTGCGAGATCTACCCAGGTTAAACCGGCCGTGAAGCGTGCCTTCGTGGGAGTCATCCACGGAGGAGAGCATGAGGACGATTCAGAATACGGTAGCGAGACCGTCGTCTATTCTGGCGACGAGTCCTCAACCGGAGAGACCGAATCATTGTACCAGTTGCAAGACGACCAGATTAGGGGCTGTTCCGATGGCGACAGTATTCCGGACCCCCCAGATCAGATCAACCGGGTTGGAATATTCATGGCCGGCACGCAGGCGGCGAATCACTCTTCGACTGCAGCAGCAATGCTCTCCGGATCAGCAGCGGCAGTGGCAGCAGGGGCAGGAGGCCTTGTGCGCCCACCGGTTCAAGTTCTGTCTGACCTGTTTGACGCACTAGCGGTACTTATGGCAGAGGCCAATCCGGCGGATCAGGAGGCCCATGATGCGGAGGTTGCAAAGGTGAGAGAACAGATCGTACAGGCCAAAGACGACCTGGCAGCAGAGAAGGACAGGATGGCCGCAGAGCGGGCCGCTTTGGACGCCCAGGCCTATAAGCTCATGCTCGACCAGAACGCATCACAGGAGGTCTTGAAGCGGAAGCACAGATCACGCCTGCCGTTAGGGTTCGACCCTCAAAATCTCTTTCACACTCCGGGAGTTGGAACCAGTAATCCGCCGGGGCACCTGGAGGTGAACCGGGTCGAGGCACCAGGGCCAGGAGCGACGGTCCAACCCCGCCTAATGGAACCTCCTCGACAGAACATTGTGATTCCTCCGCCGGTCCAGACACCTCCGGGTCATTATTCTCATCCTATGGACAATCTTGTCGCAGCTGCTGCGCGATTAGAAGCTATCCCGGTCAAAGGAGACTCTCCGCAAGCAATCGAGACGCGTCGGGTTAAGGAACTTCTCCGGACCGCTTTGATTCAGCAGGAGGCATATTCATACAGCCGCGATCGAATTCATTCCACACCTTGTCCAAGTCGGAGTTATAGTAGGCGCATGGATGAACCGGCCGTATCAAGCAATGCGCGGAACCGTGAAGCGGCCCGTGGCAATAGCCCGACAGGTGGTGTTCGCGATGCTCAGGATGTAGTGGACCGGGCCCGGGCACGAAGGGAGGCCGAGTTAGCAGCACAGAACGAGGCAGGTCAGCTTACACCGGTTCGTCCTACCACCTCTGCCGGGCCAGGGGTCGCATCTAGCTTGGGAGTACCCTGTTTAGTCCCCGCTTTACGCAATGTATGCCTGCCCAAAGACTTCAAGGGTCCGCGCAAGGTGCCGAATTACACCGCTGATTTATCTCCAGAAGCGTGGGTAGAGAGTTATGAGATGGCCATGGAGATGCTGGATGTGGATGAGACCGCGTGTGCAAAGTACTTCACCATGATGCTTGAAGGCACGGCCCGTACTTGGTTGAAGAGCCTGCCGCCTAATTCTATCAGTTCATGGGCCCAGTTGCAGGCCCGGTTTATCCAGAATTTCAAAGATACGTGTAAGCAGCCTAAGTCCATAGTAGACTTGGCAGCTTGTGTTCAGGAGGACGGAGAGTCAACAACCCATTGGGTACGCCGCGTTTCGGAAGTCTTGCACTCGTCTGTCAGGATCAACGCTGACTCTGCGATCTTAACCCTGGAGGGCAACTGCTAGTTTAAGCCTTTAAAGTTGAAGTTGGGGTGTATGAAGCGGTTCTGTAATGACATGGGAACTCTCATGGCCGCTTTAGTGAAGTATGTTGATTCTGATAGTACCAAGGATCCCGAGACTGACGATGACGAAGCAGGGAAGGGAAAGAAGAATAGCAACTCCAAGGGGCATCAATACAAACCGGCGGGCCATGGAAACGGAGGCAAGCATAAAGCGGATGGCAGCATGGACTTTGTGGCTAACACTAATGCGCAGGACAAGGGTCAGTGGCGTAGAGGTAAAGCGGCGAATCGTAGTGGGGCTCCAAATCCTAACCCGGATCGCTTAAACTATTTGTTGAATCAGCCTTGTCCAAAGCACGGGATGAAGGAGGCGCCGGCTAACCACCTTTGGAAGGATTGTTACATTATGCAGGAATTTAAGAACTCTAATGCCTTCCGGTATGACCGTGGGTCAGGTGGTGGCTTAGGATCCGGTTTCCATGGGCCGGGTCATGATGGAGCTTCCGGTTCAGGTTTCAATCAGGGCGGTCACAACAACCAGAATAATCAAAGTGGTCAAGGGGGTTACAACCAACAGCAGCAGCAGCAGCAGTCGGGTTATCAGAGCCAACCAAAACAGTTGAACAATGGGCAGTATCACGTTTTCACAACTAGCTTGGATAAGCGCGACCGAAAACTCCACAAGCGAGCGGTGAACTCTGTTGAACCGGCCGTACCACGTTACTTACGCTGGTTGGAGCAGCCTATCGTGTGGAGCAGGGAGGATCACCCACCCCGGGTTGGCAATCCGGGCCAGTTGGCATTAGTGGTAGACCCTCAGGTGGGAGGTTATAAATTCACCAAGGTGCTCATGGATGGAGGGAGCAGTATTAACATCCTGTACTATGAGACATTCCGCCGCATGGGGCTAACAGACAAAGATCTCAGACCGTCTAATACGGTGTTCCATCGTGTGGTGCCTGCCAAATCAGCATACCCTATTGGTAAGATAGCCTTGGAGGTGGCTTTTGGGGACGAGCATGATTCCCGATCCGAAACACTAACCTTTGAGGTGGTGAAAATCCGGAGCCCGTATCACGCCTTGTTTGGGCGATCGGCTTATGCCAAATTCATGGCACGGCCTTGTTATATCTATTTGCAGCTCAAGATGCCGGGTCACAAAGGGACAATAACGGTTAACGGCAGCCGCAAGATTGCTTTGGAATGTGAGGAAGGTGATGCGGCCTATGCAGAGTCGGTTTGTGCCACGGAGGAGTTGAAATATTATAGGGACAATGTTGATCCGGCGGACATGACCCCTTTGAAGAAGCCAACTACGGAGCATGATTCAGATCTGAAGTTCAAATCAGCGGCTGAGACCAAGCTTGTTGACTTCGTGCCCGGCGATTCGTCCAAGCAGTTCACTGTCAGTGCCAACTTGGACCCTAAATAGGAAAGCGCGCTCATCGAGTTCATCCGTGAGAATCGGGACATTTTTGCATGGAAGCCTTCTGACATGCCAGGTGTACCGAGAGAACTCGCTGAGCACACTCTTAATGTTGATCCCAAGTATAAACTGGTAAAGCAGTTTCTCCGCCGGTTTAACGAAGAAAGGCGCAAAGCTATTGGAGAGGAAGTGGCCAGGCTCTTAGCGGCTGGCTTTATCATTGAAGTGTTCCATCTAGAGTGGCTTGCTAATCCGGTGCTGGTTCTTAAGAAAAACGGCACTTGGCGTATGTGTGTGGATTACACGGATCTTAACAAGGCTTGCCCAGCGGATCCTTTTTCCCTCCCCCGCATTGACCAGATTATTGATGCCACGGCGGGTTGTGAGCGTTTGAGTTTTTTGGATGCATACTCTGGGTATCATCAGATCAAAATGGTGGTTAAGGACCAAGAGAAGACGACGTTTATCTATGCCTTCTGCTATGTATCTATGCCTTTTGGGCTCAAGAGCGCCCAAGCCACTTATCAACAGTGTGTCCAGAACTGCTTGCATAAACAGATCGGCCGTAATGTGCACGCCTATGTGGATGATATTGTAGTCAAGTCAAGGCAGAAGGAGACGCTGGTTGATGATTTGAAGGAAACCTTTGACAACTTGCGGGTTTACAAGATGATGCTTAACCCGGCCAAATGTGTCTTTGGTGTTCCGGCAGGCAAGTTACTGGGCTTTCTTGTGTCCAACAGAGGAATTGCGGCTAATCCGGAGAAGATTACGGCTATCACCTCCCTGGCTAAACTGAAGTGTATCAACGATGTTCAGTGTTTGGCGGGTCGGATTGCCGTGCTGAGCCGGTTTATCAGCCGCCTCGGAGAGAAGGCCATCCCTTTATACCAGATGCTGAGAAAGACAGATCAATTCATCTGGAGTCCGGCTGCTGATGAAGCGTTGGAGGACTTGAAGCGGCAATTAGCTAATCCGCCCGTCCTTGCAGCTCCGGTCGACAAGGAGCCATTATTGCTATACGTAGTGGCCAATGCTCGCGCAGTTAGCGTGGCTATTGTGGTAGAACGCAAGGAGGCAGGCAAGGAGTATCCGGTTCAGCGGCCGGTTTACTATATCAGCGAGGTGCTTATTGAATCCAAGAAAAGGTATCCGCATTGGCAGAAGCTGGTATATGGAGTTTTTATGGCAAGCCGGAAGTTGAAGCAGTATTTTCAAGGGCACCCCATCACAGTGGTCAGTTCAGCTCCCTTGGGCGATATCATACAGAACCGGGAGGCGACTGGTCGGATTGCCAAGTGGGCAATAGAACTTGGGCCGCACGGATTGAAGTACGTGCCTCGGACGGCAGTGAAGTCTCAAGCACTTGTTGATTTCATCAATGATTGGACTGAGTTGCAAGCACCAGAGGAGAAGCCGGATCACACATATTGGACTATCCATTTTGATGGATCCAGGCAATTGGAGGGCTCGAGGGCTGGAGTCGTATTAACTTCCCCACGAGGTGATAAGTTTTGTTATGTTCTCCGCTTAATGTTCCCTTGTACTAATAATGCAGCTGAGTATGAAGCTTTGCTCCATGGTCTCCGGATGGCTAAAGAGATGAATCTAAGCCGGGTTAAGTGCTTCGGTGACTCGGACCTCATGGCTCAACAGGTGTCTGGCACTTGGGATTCTAAAGACCCACTTATGGCTACATATCATCGTGAGGTGGATAATATTGCGGGTCACTTCAAGGGTTATCAGGTGGATCACGTGGATCGTCGCAAAAATGAGGCGGCGGACGCTTTAAGACGGTTGGGCTCTCAGCGTAAACTGGTCCCGCCTAATGTCTTTCTTGATGTGTTGCACAACCCGTCAGTCAAGCTCCTGGGTGAAGCGGATTTGGCTATTCCTGATCCGGAGGCTCAATCGGTGGCAGCCCTGCATATTATACCGGATTGGACAGTTCCTTATCTTGCGTACATGAACCGGGGAGAGTTGCCAGAGGATGAAACTTTAGCCAGGCAGATAGTCCGGCGATCCAAGTCTATGACCATTGTCAATGGCGAATTGCATCATTGCAGTGTATCAGGGGCGTTTCAACGCTGCGTCTCTACTGAGGAAAGCTGTGAAATCTTACGTGAAATCCATGAAGGGGATTGTGGTCACCACGCCGGTTCAAAGTCTCTGGTGGCAAAGGCGTTTCGTCACGGGTTCTACTGGTTGACAGCTCATGCTGATGCGGAGGACTTGGTTAAACGGTGCGATGGATGTCAGAAATTTTCAAGGCGTGCTCATGTACCGGCTCAAGAATTGAGGATGATTCCAATTATTTGGCCGTTTGCAACATGGGGGCTGGATATGGTCGG
The DNA here is from genome assembly GCA_963921465.1 of Triticum timopheevii. Classification (NCBI taxonomy): domain Eukaryota; kingdom Viridiplantae; phylum Streptophyta; class Magnoliopsida; order Poales; family Poaceae; genus Triticum; species Triticum timopheevii. The sequence continues at coordinate 168,365,371 of OY997264.1, read as the reverse complement.
ACCTTTTAAAAGATCCAAGGATAAGAAAACCCACCTTTTGGTGGAAGTTGACAAGTTTACCAAGTGGGTTGAAGTGGAGCCTGTTAGCAAGTGTGATGCAGCTACAGCGGTGCAGTTCATTAAAAAGGTGATTTTCCGGTTTGGCTTTCCACACAGTATCATTACTGACAACGGTACCAATTTATCCAAGGGTGCTATGAAGGAATTCTATGAACGTGAGCACATCCGACTTGACGTATCATCAGTGGCTCACCCCCAATCCAATGGGCAGGCAGAACGGGCTAATCAAGAGATCTTGCGAGGCATCAAACCCCGACTTATGGTTCCATTGCAAAGAACACCGGGATATTGGGTTGAAGAGCTACCACCTGTGCTATGGAGTATCAATACTACGCCCAACCGATCTACAGGGTACACGCCGTTTTTTATGGTCTACGGAGCAGAGGCAGTTCTCCCTAGTGATATCCGGCATGATTCGCCTCGTGTAGCGGCTTATGTTGAAGAGGACAATGAGACAGCACGGCAAGACGCTTTGGACCTATTGGATGAGGAGCGGGACATAGCAGCTGCCCGCTCAGCGATTTATCAATAGGATCTTCGTCGCTATCACAGTCGCCGGGTCAGAACCAGAGCTTTTCAAGAAGGAGATTTGGTGCTTCGACTCATCCAAGACCAGACGGATATGCACAAGTTATCCCCACCTTGGGAGGGACCTTTCGTGGTCAGCAAGAATCTGCACAATGGGTCGTACTATTTGATTGATATTCGAGAGCATAAAGACTCACGCACATCAGAGGAGGAGACCAACAGGCCGTGGAACATAGCTCATCTTCGGCCTTACTACACTTGAGCCATCGGCTCTATCTATGTACATATTATGACAGTGTATATATTATCATTGATATAATAAAACCGGAGCCTCAGCTAAAGTGGGGTCTCTGTCCTTTCATATCATGTGTGGTTACATGGAGTGGTTTTGTTTTAAAGCGGCCTCGGGTTTACCCCTTGAAATTTGCTTTTCAAAAAAACTTTGTGATATCACTTGGGGCCTTGGTCGTGTCCGAACCAATGCGACACCTTTTGATAGGCGAAAGCCACCAGATCACTTGGGGACATGGTCAAGTCTGAACCAGTCACGCCTCTTGATCGGCCTAAGGCCACAAAATCACTTGGGGGCTTGGTCGAACCTGAACCATTGCCACGCCTTTTGATCAGCATAAATGCCACGGTTTCATTTGGGGACCTGGCTGACTCGAACCATTGTCACTCCTATTGGGGGCTTGGTCCTGTCCGACCATGGTAACACCATCTGATCAGCTCGGTAAAGCATGTTTTTGCAAACGGTTTTTTTATCATTGCCTTTGCTTCCATATTTCTTTTATGACTATTCCTTCAATTTTTGTTGTATTTCCTTTAAACCAACAACACTTTTTTACCGGTTCAGCTGACGGAATTCGGTTCATTTTTAATCCGGAGAAATATGCCCGGTTTAACTTTCCTGTTAACATCATGGAGTAACAGGGGGGCTCATAATAGCCCAGCACAGTTTACATGGGAGTTGTCTTCTCCCCTTTGATGGTAATGGTTTACAAAACCTCCGTTTCAAGCCTGGCTAAGCCAACTTCATGCCCAGCGATGGCAGGTATTTTGTATCGCATATTTGATTATATGACTTAAATACATTGATGATATATATATCAAGGTCATAAACCGGCTGGCGGTATAACCGCCACCGCAGTTCAAGATTTTCTGATGGCAGGAAATATAAATTGAGGATTTCAAGCAAAAGCATCAGTACTTATGCACGAAGGCATATTTAAAGCAACAATATTTGCTATTCTATTACAAGGCAACGCGGTGCCCAAATAAGATCATTGTTGTTCTGGCAGATCATAATTAAGCAGCTATTTAAACCGGCCACCGGTTCAAGCCTGCTCATCGCCCCGCTCTGATGGTTGTGGATCGTCCCGTGCCGCTTCAGCTTCCTCATCTCTAACCATTGGCTGGAAATCAACAGTGGTCCAGTCGATTCCCATTAAAGCTTGAAAGACAACCTCTTCATGGATCAGAGAAGACGGTTCAATATCAGGAGCGTAAGTATGCTTACGGATTGGAGGAATCAGATTCTCCGCTTCAGGAGTTGGTGCAGCCACTCGTTTGTTCTGATCATTGTACTGAGCTTGATAATGCGACAAGTCTGCCTCTTCAGCCAATTGACAAGCCAGAGGGCGTACTGCACGGTTTAGCGCCCTCAAATCATCTTCATTGAACTCTGAGCCATCTTCCTTCAAGCTGGGATAGCCTTGAGCTGCTTCAATAGGATCGAAATCCGGCACCCACGCTTTTGCCCGGATTAAGGCATTAATGGCTCCGGTTCGAGCAGCAGATTTCTTCAGTTCTTCAATCCGGGTAGGAAGCATTGACAACCTCTTCAGAGTATCTTGGATCAAAGTGGGTGCCGGATTGTTATGAGATGCAGTGGTGATGACCCGCCGCGCTTCGGTATACAGCTGTTCAATGAAAGTGTAGGCAGCCTTCAACTTCTTCCGAACATCTGACCCTAAGTGACCAATGTGTGTACCTGCAACAGTACAGAAAAGATCGCAAACCGGATCTGTTATAAGAAGGCCAAAGTTGTCAAAGAAACCAAAAGGAACTTACCAAAGATAGCAGCGGTCATGGCATGCACTTGCCGCTTTACGGCGGTCAGCTCATCTACCACCGGTTTAAGGGCAGCTTCACCGTTTTCAGCTCTTTTTATTAAAGCGGCCTTCTCAGTGGCCCAATCAGCCCGCTCCTTCTTGAAGCCCTCCTTCAGCTGTTCCATGATGCTCAAAGCGCTGGTTAATTCCTCCCTTGCTTTGTCGGTTTCGGCTTGTTGGGTTTTCAAAGTTTCTTGCAGATCAGTAATCTGGTCCTCTTTGATCCTCACTTCAGCCTGCATCAAGACAGTACTTGGCTTTAAACAAACGGTACAAGAATTTGAAGTACCAACCACATAACAAGTTATACACTTGATACTTGGGGGCTAATGCATCTTCAATCTTCATCTATTACTAAATCACAAAGTCCCAAGCTCAATACAGGTATTCAACTTGGCACTTGGGGGCTAATGGCTATTTGCTCAATTATGTTCTGATATTAGAATCTTTATTGGAGTCCCGGTTTAACTATACTAAGTTGAACCGGCCCTTGGGGGCTACATTGATGGATTTCAAAGTATTAAGGATTATATTAAAGTCCCGGTTTCAAGAAGGTTGCAAACCGGCCCATGGGGGCTAGGAGGATTAATAGAGTGGCGGTAATTAAAGAAAGGAGAAGTACAAGGAAGTTACCTCAAATTTATCTCTCATCATCTTTACCAGACCAGCTTCACAGTCACGACTAGTATATAGCCGGTTCAAGTAACCAGAATGAAGATCTTGGGCACTTAGAGCAGCATATGTTTCCAGATCAACATCCCATTTGCCTTTATTCATGGCAGAAGAATCTTCTTTCACAGTATGCTTAGCTAAAGCGACAGGATTCCCTGGTTCAAAGCGGCCTACGCCGGTAATTACAATGTCATCATCCTTAGACTCGCCAGTTTGCATTGGTGCTATCGGTTTATCGGCAGGTTTTGAAGGATTGCGGGATTTTTCAATCCGGACGGGGCTGGTAGGCTGGTCAACAGGGACTGAAGTATTAATAGGCCTCTTCTCAGTAACATCATCATCTTGCAAGGGAGGGTCACTGGGAACATCTTCATAAATGAACGCTTCAAGATCTGGTGCTTTATCCTGTTCAGGGGCAACATCTTCCTCGGCCGCTTTATCCAGACGGGCTTTCTTGCTCGGTTTGGGTTTAGCCCTGAAAGAGAAACAAGGAGTCAAGGAACAGCATAAGTTATAACACAGTATACCAGAAGCATATGTTCAGCCTAGCTTACCCAAGAACCGTTTTCAGTGGTGGCAGCTGAGTGGCCGATGATTCACCAGAGGATGAATGAGAAGTAACCTGATAATCGGAGTCGGACGGATTAAGAGGTTGACAGATGAAACCCGCTTTAGGATAAAAATTAATAGAAAGGTCGGAGACCTCTGACCAGCATTTTCGAACCGGACTGTTTGGTAAACCGGCGGAGGTAACTACCTGGCGGCTGTGCCGGGTTGTGCGGCAAGCTTCATGTTGTTGAGTCTTCATAAGAAATTTGGGATCCAAGTAAGCAAGAGGATGAGAAAATTTAACTTTCCGGTTTGCCTGGCGAAGTTTTGGCAAAGGCAAAGGATCTGAATCGGAAGAGAGAATAGTTACCTCAGCGACATCAGCATTACTGGCTTCAGCGTCGTCCTAACAAGTATCATCATCAATAAGGCGTGTAAAAAGTAAGCCTAGTGAATCGAGTTCTACCTCAAGGTCCGAGTTACCCACATCATCATCAACAGCCAGATCAGATGAAGCGGTGGTTTTCCTTTTGTGAGCCGGCTTCTTGATAACCTTGGTCTTTGGCCGGGTTGACCGTTTTGTTTTCTCCGGTTTGTCTTGCGGAAGCTTCTTGCTCCAAAACGGATTATCACCCTGAGTAAGCAGCAGTGGATGTCAGACAGAGATAGCAATAACAGGTTCAGTAAAAAATACAATCAAAATCTTACAGCTGGCGGTTTGTTGGTAGCACAGAAAGGGAGCAGGCCGGTTTGAGCGCAAAGGTGTTCCGGTTCGTTCAACATTTTCTTCACAGCATCTGTGACTTCATTATCTGAGAGCTGGATGTTGGTGTGTCGGAGTGGGTCATCGATGCTAGTAGTATACTTGCACATTAAACCGGAGCGCCGGCTGAGAGGCAGTACGCTCCATGATATCCAACAGTGTGCAAGATCTATTCCTGTTAAACCGTTGGCCATGAAGTCTCGGAGCTTGGACAGTTGAGGAGCATATTTACTTCTCTCCTTGGCACTTAATCTTTGTGGAAAGGGGTGTGTGTTGCTGAGCCGCTCCGGACGAAAGCCAGGCAAAGGATTTTCATTATCAGGGGAGGTGTCTTTGCAGTAGAACCATGTTGCATTCCACTCCTTGGGGTGACTGTGTAGTCTGGCGTGGGGATAAGTGATCTCTTTTCTTTTCTGAATTGCCATACCGCCCAATTCGGTATTGGGGCCATCAGTGAATTCTGTGCGGCGGTTTAAGTGGAAGCAGTCTCTAAACAATTCAACTGAAGGCTCCTCTTGAAGGTATACCTCACAGAGCACTTGGAAGTGACATAGGTTGGTAACATAATTGGGGCCAGTATCTTGCGGGCGGAGCTGAAAATTGGCTAACACATCCCGGTAAAATTTAGAACCGGGCGGCTTGAAGCCCCGGGCTAAATTATGTGCAAAGATCACAACCTCTCCCTCTTGAGGTGTGGGAGGACATTCATCACCAGGAACCCTCCAGTGGATAGTATCTTTGCTGTCTAAAGCGCCGATCAAGACTAAATCATCCAGCTGAGTTTCTGTGACGCGAGAAGGAACCCAGTTGCACTCATATACTTGTTTGGCCATGGTGAGATCTACAAGAAATAGGTGATTCCGGTTCAAGAATATGTTGGATAAAAGAAGGTGCTGGTCTGAACAATGTTAAACCGGAGGCAGTACATTTAAACAGGATTTCTATGAGGTGGCATCATATGGCTAAAGAATTCTGGCGGTTCAACAAGGGGACTAATGGTGTATACCAGTTTACTAACCTTTTCTATATTAAGTTAAACCGCCTGATCTAAACATTGAAGGCAATTGCGGATGGCTAAGTATGCAGAAACAGGTTTCACAAGGTCTTATTGCAGCAATGGATCTGAAGCAAGTTCAGAAAAACAGAAAATATTCAAAAGGTTAGAGCAGAACGGAAGTAAATCAATGGGCAGGTATGTGGATGAGATCTATAGACTTGAGCGTGGAACTACAGGTGGATGCTAAAAAGCTACTGCTAGTCAGAGCAGGGTTTCACAGATCTATCCAGGAGTCTGGGTACGAGCATGAACAAGTGATGAACATGGCAAGAACACGAAACCCTAGAACAGATCTATGGTAAGAAGAACAGAAGGCTTACCAGAATCGAGGAAGACGCGGAAAGCTACCGCAATGCTCTGGTGCGTTCAGGTTGATGCAGCGGCCCAAGACGGTGCAGAGGTCAACGGCGGCGGCGGAGCTCCGAGGCTAGCGACGCGAGGAAGATGAAGAGAAAGGGGATGAGGGGGAGAAAAGGAAATGACCCTTCGGTCCGATTTATAAGGCAAAAGATGTGTGTCAGGCGCGCGAATCCAGGAGCCAAAAATTTCGGAGGTGGAGTTGCTGCCTTGGGTATCACAGATCTATTAATAAAAGAAGGCGTCATAAATGTTAACTTCATGATGACGTCATGCCGGTTTACAGCAACCAGAGATGATGACGACAGGGCGGTTTACCAATTACCAGAAGATGTTGAAGACAAAGATTTTGTGAAGGATTGACATGAACCAGTTCAAATCAATCTGGGGCCTAATGTTGGGGATATTACCACTGGGCGTGAACCGGCCTACCTGGGCCGGGTTAGCTTTCATTAGTAGTTTAAAGGTGATTAAGCAGATAAAGGCCCAAGGCCTGTAGTCGGTTTAGAATCTATAGCCGTAAACCGGCTTGATATGTAAACTTGCATTGTAAGTTAGGAATAGAGAGAGACCAACCGGGATACGAGTATGAACCGGTGTGGGACTCTGTGGACCGACGGGCGTCACCCGTGTATATAAGGGGACGACCCGGCGGCGGTTCAAGGAGAGACAACAACAACTCGAGGCCTAGGCGAAGCTTGTTTGCTCCCTAGTCATCGAGACGACATCAATTCCATCACAACTAGACGTAGGCTTTTAGCTTCATCGAAGGGGCCGAACTAGTATAAACCCTTGTGTCTTTGTGTCCGCTTTAACCCCTTCAAGTTAACCCGTAGCGATGGCTCCACGACTAAGTCCTTTCACAAGGACATCTGCCGTGACAAATCCACGACAATCAGTATCTTCACGCCTACAGTCAGACGTCAGAGGAGGACATCACCGAGGAGCAGTCGGACGAGGAGGAGTAGTTGAATTATCTTTTTTATCTATCTATGCTGAGAACTATCCTCTACTCTCTAGTATCTACTTCTCGATCTCAGCACTGTAAACGCTTTTTTAAAGCGCCGCGCATTGCGATTCTGTTGGAGATGCTCTAACATGGCAGATGAGTGCTTTAATGTTGCCCACAAGATGCGCGAGTATCAATAGTAGTATTTTTCTTGCCATGTTGAGATTTTGAACCACGAGTGTGAACATGCAGAGGAGCAATGAAGACCAAACACGGGATATTCGGGACATCTTCAAGGAACATGGTAAGTTAAAGAGGAGCTGCACCGAACCTGTAAAACGAGCTTTGGTAAGTAACAACCTTTCAATTACTTTCGTTTAGCCTCGTGTTCTTTGATGCGTATATGTTGTAGTTTCTGTTTCTCTTAAGCGTGGTGTTCTTCAATGTGTAATAAGAAGATTCTTAATCATCCTAATGCTTTCGTTTTTAACTTGATGTAGGAAGTGGGTGTTCTCACCGTGTAGTCTGTTTTTATATTTCTTTTCCCTTTGAATTCACTTCTCCGAGTTCTGTTTATCTGGCTTCTACTAAATGGATCTAGGTTTCTTTGAGTATTGATCTAAAAAAGAAGTAACTTCATGTCAGGATGCAGTTCCTGCGAGGAGGGAAGTATGGTCAACCTCGAGATCATGTTTCCAAAATGAGGTTGGATTACACACAAGGTGCCAGTTCCCTAATGATGCTGGATTAGACACAAGGTGCAAATTCCCAGATGATGCTGGATTACACACAAGCCAGGTGGAGTCATCAGCTGTTCGTGTCCTCATGGCATTAGTAAAGGCTGAAAGAAAGCATGCAGCAGCCCTTGAGAATGTAGTTGAGTTCCTGAAGAAGCGAAAAGAGCAATCCGATGCTCTCTTCACCCAAGCCAAAGAAGAGATGGAAGAAGCCAGAAATAAGCTAGCAGAGGCAGAGCAGGCTAGGCGTCTCCTGCTATCTAAAACTGTTGTCAATACAAAATTTCCTTCATAATAGCTAGGTTCAAATGTTTATCCAGTCAGCATGCATGTTGTGATGTCTGTGCATCTACTGATGTGGCACAATTTTTTTTTTCGGGTCATGTAATAACAACAATTACTTTCCAAACAATAACAGACGAAGCATTGGCCATGGTATAGTTCAAGCGCAAGCCCGACATTCCAAGTCCAACTTCCACATCAAACTCATGTTCACAGATATCTGCACATTCATACATAATGTCCACAACCATGATTCACTTCAAAACCAAAAATAATGTGAGGAGAGTTATAAATAAAGAAAAACCTCTACTAGTTCCTGCTACCAGTGCGAGCACAACAAGTCAAGACCATGCGTAAATTAATTATATTTTAGTCATTTTTTGTGTTCTAAAATGCCTGCCGGCTCGCGGAAGGACGTGTTGCCGGCAGACGCGCGGATTCAATGAAGGCAGGCGGGGCAGTCTTAAGCTGGTTGCACGCGGCGAGGAGGCGTGCTCAGCCGGGCCTGCAGCGAGTGCGGCCCTCTTGGCCGGCGCGCCGGTTCAATGCCTGCGCTATGAGAGGTCGCGTCCGTGTCAGAGCAATTACTCCCTCCAGTCCTTTTTTGTTTGGGTATAACAAAATCTCCTTTTCCATTCACATTTTACAAGTAAAATTCATGGACAAACTTTGACCCAAAGTACGATGGGGACTAGTAAACCAGAATGGAGGTAGTAGTTTTTTTAATCAACAAAGGGTTTCCCCTTCCGATTACTGAAAACCAGCATCTCGTAACATAAACCCATACAACCATACACCAAGGAGGTACGTAGTACTATGAATTACATTTTCGCTCCATACCAATCGTTCTAAAAACTACTTACTACTTATAACGTGCCATTTAAAATCGAAACTCTTAACCCCACTAAAAAACGATATTTTAAACGTGGCTACTCGGTCTGTGGCAACTGGCGAGCCACCGCGCTCCAAGTCGTTCACCTGTGGTCCCGACCATCAACTCCTACAAAGGTGCTCCACCACGTACCCGGTACCCGCGAAGGCAGCAATCATGCACCTAGGGTTTTTGGGTTTATTTGTTAACGTCGCCTTTACATAACACTCATGTGTGCGGGACAGCAAGAGGCCGACTGCGTGCGTGCACCTCTTCTCTTTGTATATGTACTCCACCGTTTGTCTGGTGTCCAAAAAATTATAATAACTACTAGCAATGTGCTAGTGCGTTGCCACACGATCAAAGTAGATTAATACATATTCACCAATTTGATAGAAAAAAAGTCTAGTTTTGAAATACGTATATCACTAAAAATATGTTATGTTTCACTCAAAATATATTCCTTTGGTGGTTTTGATGAGAAAAGGGAGGCATGTTGTTGGTTTAAAGATTCGAGAAGTGGTATATGTCTAATTTCTACTCTTACTAGCAAGATGCCCGTGCGTGGCACAGAACATCAAAATCTTGTGGGAGAAAAGGATGAACGAGGGAAGGCCATATCTGCAAATGTGGTGAAGAGTGTGGGTAAATTGCCATATTTTCCTTCCTATCCGTCAGATATAAATCGGACGACCTACATTGCAGGATGGCAGGCCCACCATCATCACCAACTCTATTTTTTATCCCTACTCTTATAAAAAGCATTGTCGGTGATGATCGTGTGCCTGCCATCCTGCAATATAGGCCGTCCGATCTATATCTGACGGATAGGAAGGAAACTATGGCAATTTTGCCAAAAGATACCCACACCCCTCTCCACATTTGCAAATAAGGTCTTCCCTCGTTCATCCTTTTCCCCCACAAGATAAACTACTCATACAAATGCATCTTGATGTTCCGTGCAACGCATGGCATCTTGCTAGTTGTTGCAAAAAGCCCATGTGTGTGTGAGAGAGAGGGAGAGAGGAGGAGGACGGAGTGCATGTGTGACAAAGACACAAGTAGTGTGTGTGCGATAGGTATCAGCTTAAAATGAGGCGATAGTGTGTGTGTGCACGATCGAGAGGGAGTGTCTCAAGAAGGGAAGAAAAAGCTACATAGATACAAGGAGCGGGAGAGAGACATGTATGCGATGGTGGAAGCATGAGTGTGCGGGTGTATAAACCTATCTAGAGGCTAGCTAGTCGATAAATGCTTGTGAGAGAAATACGAGTCGGGGTGCAAAAGCGAGAGTTTTGTGTGTGTGTGAGAGAGAGACGATAGTCGGGAAGGGGAGTGGAAGCAGGAGTTGTGTGTGTGTGTGTGTGTCTGTGAGAGATAGAGGAGACGGTAGTTGGGGTTGTCTGATCGGTCTCAGTCTGGGATGGAGACGAAAAGGAGATCGCAACAAATGTTTTGTCTACAGGAGAGAGAGAGTAATTTTAGTGGTATGAGTCATATGTAGAGACATAAAGGGTGTGTGAGAGAATCCCATAGAGAGAAAGACAAAGTGAAAGACGAGTGGAGACTGTGTGTGTGGCAGTGAAAAAGAAAGCTTAGGTACCAAGTGATACCAGAGAACAGTAGAGACGTGAGAGATAATGAAAACCGTGTAATTTATAATGATATGGAGAGTGTGACACTTCTCAAGGGAGACGTCGAGAGACCATGTTTGCGAGGATAGGAGAAACATGAAGTGAGCGTGCGGGTGAGCTGGAGAAAAGAGAGTGATGGCTACCTGAAGGAGCATGCATGCGAGAGAGATGGGCGTGAAAGGAGTGAACAAAAAAGGATTCAAATATTTGAATTCGAGATGATGATACATGTAATCCATACTCAAACCAAAATTGATCTATCAAACATGCATACTCATATGAATTCACGCACATCTATGTTATTTAATATGTAGATATTACTGATCCATACATTTTAGTAGAACATAATTTGGTTAATTTTTTTTGAATTCAACCTTAAAATTTTGAGATTGTTGTATTTGTAAATCATATTATACATATAAAGGAGCAGAATTCTTTGTTGTGCTTTTGAAAGTATATATGTAAAAGAATGATGTATATAGAATGTAATTCCAATTGAAAATGGAGCCCGCCCGAAAATATATATTAGAATACAAACGGGATTCGAATTGAGTTGGCACAGTAAACATGCATTGTGCAAAATTTGAACGAAGCGGGGAAAGTCGCAGTAACCGCCCGAAACCAAAATCTGCGAGATGGAAATCACTACTGCCTATCCCTGCCACACAAAGCCTATCTGCTAGATTTCTATAGGTTTCGATAGGGGTAGGTTTGTAATTTCACCCAAACGTGACATAACCGCCTCTCACCCGGATTCATATACGGTGGGCGCCAAAACACAGTGTGCCCTCGGCCGAAATTGACTTCCTCCCCGATTCATATTCATACACGGTGGGCGCCAAAAACAAACTCTTGTCGGCAAATATTCGGTGTATGCGAGATTACCGTCCTATCCCCAACCGACTAATGTTGTTGTGATGTAGTAGAAATTTGAAATGGGGTCTAAGTTTGTAAATTTCCTCGCATTTGAGACAAGCGCGCCCTGAATACATGTTTCCCCCCTTCCTCTCTACCTCCCTTTTCCCCATTCGTACTCCATGGGCGCCAAAATACCCTCTGCACCCCACCCTCCTCCGTCTGCCGCCGTCCGCCACCCCTTCCACCGCCGTCCTCCTCCACCATGCTGGAGCTGATACCCCGACACCGCCGTCCATTACAAGAGATCGACCTCTCTCATCCACGCCTTCGGACCGGGATCCTTGCATCCCGTCCTCTCGCTTCATCCCCGCCGTCGTCCACCTTGCCGGCGCCGCTCCTACGACCGTCTCGTCCACCGCGCCCCGCCGCCACCATCTACCCTCCTAGATCTGTTTCCATGCCGCCGACAGCCATCGCTACCGCAGCACCATCAAATTCTCACCAGATGCGTACATGGCGCCGCACCAGAGGTGGTACTCTTTCGTATCTGCTCAACTTATCTATCGCAACAAGAAAATAGACCGCCACTGCTTTACTGATTTCTTGTCTTGGTTGTGAAGTTGCCTTTATCCGGTTTGCACCTTCAGATCCGCCATGGCACGCTCAACAGTATACTCCCAATGCTTATGGTTTCCCCTTTTATATTCCACACTAGTTAAATCACACTAGACTAAATTTCAAAATTGGGTCAGTCGATTTTTCAGAGCTCGCCGGAGTTTGCCGGTGCGATCCAAGGGGCTCGGGTGGTTGTGGGGCCTCTCCAAATGAAGAAAACTCGACGCGGGTGGGGGGTGGGGGTGGCGGAGGAACACAGGCGGTGGGGGCCGGTGGTCCGGCCGGCGGCCCGTGCGGTGTTCTGTATGGGAAGAATCAGAGACGAGGAAGAAGAAGGGTTAGGAGACGTAGGATCTTCATCCAACCGCCTGAAATGGTCGAGAGACAGCTGGGAGTTGCATTCTTAATGTGCTCTGGTTCATCATGTGTGGGCACTGCGCAACCAACATTTTATTATCCAAAATCTGCTTGCTCTTCTTTACCATGTTCGATAGAGCTGTGACACAAAACGTAGGACCGACTCCAGCAGACTGTCCCCATACTTCACTGGCCACACCACTAGCCCCACCACACAGGACCTGCACTCCAGCAAAAGGTATACCGATTTCATTTGCCATAGCACCAGCTGCACCACAGAAAAATCCCACTCCAGCAAAAAGTACAGCAAGTCCACCGGCCGAAGACCTATCCCAACTACAGAGACGTCCAATTCCTGCAGATTGGAACCCCATTCCATTTATTCCCAGTTTAAAAGACAATGCTTCCAATGTTGTTAGGGACTACGTGCATATATTCCCATCATGGGAAGATTATTGTGAAGACAAACACCATTTTCACATCTTGCTGTCCAACTTACGTGTAAGTGCTATTATTCATGGTTATTATTTTCCTGTTTTCTGCTGATTGAACACATCAATGATTTACGTTACATTGTTGTAACTAAGCGAGGGTCAATCTGGATAGTCATGACGAGCAAAGCTTGATTGTGCTTTTCAAGGAAGCATTGCAGCAGTATCAGTGTTACCTGAGGAAATCACACTTTGGTGGCAAATCTATAAATGTATTTCCGGTGAAGTCTCATGTGCTAAATTTAGAAGACATTGAATGGAAAACATTTTATGCACTGGTCTTGTTCCCAGGATGAGGTAATGTCTATGAAATCACATGACAATTTGAACTTCTACTTTTCCACATGTGCCTTATGGATCTTGTTTGCAGGAAATCTGCTCGAAGAAGAATTCCGGTTTGAAAAGAACGACAGGATATCGGAAATATGCTGCCCGCTGCTTTGCTCTTGTTAGTACATGTTGTCCTGTATCACTGTACTTGCATACATACCTGGTTCATCATGTGACAACAGTATGCATGATAGCTTGCTTATCAATTGTTCGCTCCAAATTATCTGATCTGTATGAATGGTTACATTAGTGTAGAATATATCCAATGCCAATGTTTTTTTCAGCTCTGCATTGTTCTTGTAAGTACATGCTGTCCTTTATCAGTGTACTTATAATGACATGTAGTTGTTCATGTACCATCACTCTGCAGCTTATTTTCCTTTGCCCTCCATTTTCTACACATCAGATCTATATTAATCTTACCATAAGGTTGGTACTGAAGAAGTTTAGCTGTGCATTGCTCTTGGCTGTACCTTTTGCCTGTATCGCTGCACTTACATTTATAGCTACTTGGTTATGTAGCATCACTCTTCATCTTATCTTAAATATTCTCCCTTTTTTCGTATATTATCACATCTATATTTACTCTTAACAAAATGTAGAATAAAGGCAATGCTTATGAAGAAGATTTTGTGGTAAACTTCTTGAATTGCCCCCCCCCCCCATCAGCATGGACAAGGCCTTTATAGAGCCTGTCTTCACCAATAATGTAAGTTTGTCCATCTCAAGCCTTCAAACTTTGTTGTATATATTTGGTTAGGCATGACTGCAACAGCTGTTTATTTTTGGTGTTTGCATCAAATTGCATGTTTAAAGTTTATTATGTACTCCCTTCGTTCCAAAATAGATGACCCAATTTTGTACTAAAGTTAGTATAAAGTTGGGTCATCTATTTTAGAACGGAGGGAGTAGTTCATAAACAAAAGTTTGTCCTTTCTCAATTTAAGTTTTCAGCTGTACAACCAAGTTCCTTATTCATACCATGTAAATTAAAGTATACAGAGCAAGTGATCTTCTTTTGCACTGCATGTATGCTTCTGTTCTTCATCCGTAATCCAGTGGTGTGGTGAACCTACCCACTACAGTACAATGTCATATTCTGCAATGTCTTAACTATGAACAATGTCATATCATTCTACTACTCCCTCCGTCCGAAAATACTTGTCATTGAAATGGATGTATCTAGATGTATTTTAGTTCTAGACACATCCATTTTGATGACAAGTAATTTCGGACGGAGGGAGTATTATTTAAACCGTCTCTTTATTTGCCAATCTGAAATGGGATAAATTGACAAAACACTAACCATTGATACTTATGAGTTCTTGATCTGTAATCCAGTGGTGTCGTGAAGCTGCCAACTCCTTCACAATGTCATTTCCTACCATGTCTTGACCTGAACAATACCATATTGTGTTAATGCAATTTTAAACTGTGTCACTTTATTCGTCAGTAAGAAATGTGATGAATTGTCAGCACTGACGCTTTTATGTGCAAAACCTGTCATCTGTCTGCTTGTTTATATTTCAGAGTGAGGAAGATTTAAGTGTTGAACAAGCGCAGTCTCATCATCTTGCTCAGCTGCTTGCACTGCAGCTCCCCAGCAGGGCTAACCTTTCTTGAACTCTATTGAAGTGCTGTCGGTTTTCTATATTATTTTGCCGGCCTGTTTATTTGCATTGGTGGTGATCTTTGATGCCCAGTGTATGTAATCTGTTGTCTGCTTGTGCTTTATTACCATAGTGGCGAACTTTGATGCCCAATGGATGTAATATGCTGTAGATTCTTTATTGTATAGTCTAGGTTTTTTCTTATTCACGATGCTGTAGTTATTTTACTGTATATTTATCCTGTCTTCGTAGTAAACCGGCCAAATCATAAAATTACGGTACATAATCGGGCTGTCATGCAATCACGATGTAGGTTGGGCCTGAAACATGCCGAACAGCTAACGGGCCGGCAGCAGCCCGAAATGAACCCCGGACCATGATTGTGCGAATCAAATCACGGGCTTTTAATAGGCAAAAATTGTCTCGGTCCTTGTTTGGCCCAATCAGATATCGGCTGCGAGCAGGCCGGATGCAAACCGGGCCGTAGTTAGGCCCAACTATATGACGGGCATTTAACAGGCCGAAATTAATATAGGGCCGAAATGTTAAACGGGTCCTTAAGAGGCCAAAACTAATGTCAGGCCGAATTACTAAGTGGGCCTCTAGCAAGTGGGCCCAAAATCATAGTGTCCAGTTGACGGGCCAAATCTGATCTGGGCCATAATTGAGCCCATAGCCTCTTAAAGGGCCGTACCTGATCTGGGCCATAATTTGGCCCAGAACGTGGTAGGCTTTTAACGGGCCGGATCTCATATGGGCCACTATTAGGCACTAAACGTGGCAGGCCATTAATGGAGCAGATCAAATATGGCCCGACATTTGGCCCAAAACATGGCAGCCAGTTAATGGGCCGGCCTACTAGGGCCCTCAAATTCTTCTGGGCCTACAGCTGGGCCGGCCCGTTAATGTCGGCGAAATCTCATGGGCCTTTAGCCAGGCCGGCCCCTTATGATCCGCAAGAATCTTGTGGGTCTTTACCTGGGCCAGCCCATTATGGCAAACAAAAATCTTGTGGGCCTTTACCTGGGCCGACCCATTATGACCTGCGAAATCTTGTGGGCCGTTAGCTGGGCTAGCCCATTATGGTCCGCAAAATCTCGTGGGCCTTTAGCTGGGCCGGCCCATTATGGTTTGCAAAATCTTGTGGGCCTTTAGTTGGGCCGGCCCATTTAAACTTGATGGGCCGGTCCACGTGTCAACATATCATAGGCGCGTCTCGCCCATTGGATGAGTGACACCTGTGCCAGCGCGGACCTGACACGTGTCTCCTCCAGCCAATGATGATTTTACACGTGGAAAATCCCCATTGGTCGGGGCTGTTAACGGGTTATCGGATCCAAAACCCGACCCATTAGCTTAATAACGTTCCATTACGGTGGATGCCACATGTCAGTCACCCTTGACGAAAGCACTTCTGTGACGCGCGATTTATCGTCATGGAAGTGGACACTTCCGAGATGATAATTTTGGTAATGTCATGGAACACTTCTACGACAGCACAGGTATGACTATCTTGATTCTGTCATAAATTTGTCATGGATGTACATGCATGACAAAAAACGCGACCTACTATGACAAACATGTATCATCACGGAAGTGTATTTTTTGTAGTGTCCCTAGCCGAACAATCAAGAACGTAGGGGTAAACAAAGGAGCAAGGCAACCCATCTTGTGGAACACTTAAGTCAATATGGTGCATATTTTGGCGTTATACACGAACAAGAAACGAAGCCATACAAGTATAATCATATGCAAGAGGAAAGCCTTCATAAAGGAAGCCCCCAAATAAATGGAGTGTTTGAATTTGTGCGTCACAAACAAAGTTCTGACAAGGAATTTTGTCACAAACAAATTTTTGCCAAAAAGGTATAATGCTTGGTCGAATCGAACAAATTTAAAAAAAAATTAAAACAGAAAGTCTTTGAGCATGAAAGCGACTTAGCTGGTTAATGTGCTCGGTGTGGATGACGCAATTCGAGCTTGTGGCGGGACGAAGACGCCCATTGATCTGTGACAGATCCGACAAGGTTCGCAGTCCTCAGCATGGTCGAGGTCCCAACTCCCAAGCCCGAGGTGTCCGAGCAAGGAGTTCGGCGCTCCGGAGTAGTGACCGCGTAACCCAGTCAAAATAGATTACCTACACACATAAAATAGTGCGATCCAGAAATATATATATATATATATATATATATATATATATATATATATATATATATATATTCCTTGCATAATTGCTTTATGCAAAAAATATTTTATTTAAAGAGATGTGGCCTGGCGCCAAAGCCAATGTCGATGCAGGGCGTTGGCGTGGCGCAGTGAAGGCGTGACAAAGCCTAAATTTGCAGGGCGGTCCGGGCTCTAGATGCGGCGTTTGCCGAACTACAGACGGGAAACGGACCGAACCATCGCGCAACCTTTGTTAATGCGACCATCATTTGACAGACCTGTGTACAGATGATGGAACAAACCAGAGTAATAATTTTTCGGAAAAATAAACTCAAGCAAGAAAAAAATACTAGGATTAATAGCACCTGGTTTATCTATTATAGCAATCTAAAAAATGGTTGCTCCCGATATTGGGACTTGATCCGCACACCCATTGCCAGGTGAGCGATGGAGCGGCGGCATGGCGATGCTAGCAAAGGTTGGCTTGCCGAGGCAAAGCCCCCGGTCCAGTAAACATGACGAAGTTGGTCGGTTGACGATGCCGAAGTCTCCGGAGTAGGTCGATGAAGGGATGACGAAGCCCCCGGTCCAGACAAGGAGACAGAGCAGATCGGTGAGGAGATGTTGCAGCTTCCATGTCGGCCGAGGTGTTGAAGTAGTTCGGTGTGATGGACATCGGCCCGATGAAGCAATGGTTCAGCCGTGCCGACGCAGGTCGTAACTTGTGACGTGGTCGATGCTGGCTTAATGAAGTGATCGTGCGGTGATGCCGGTGTGCCCGCTCCGTGTAATTCGTGGGGCGGCGATGTTGGTGACGATTTATCCTTCGCCATGCCGAACTCTTGTTCGGCTTGCCGAGATGATGATCCGAAGAAGTTGAGCTCGGCTCAACAAAGCGACGACGTGTCTAGCGCAGGTCGGCAACCGTAGAGCAACGTTGTCGGGCTGGTTTGACACTGGCGCAATGGTAAAGATCATATTGGAAAAGACTGTAAAATTAGTGGGATGTGTTTGGGAAAAAAACACAATACCCCATACAAAACTTCCTTCAAAAAGGATGTCCAAAATCCCATTCATAAAAAAGATGAATTCGAGTCGGATTCGTTCTTGCGCAGAAAACAGATCCAAAAAGTGATGCACTAATCGGAAGGTTCCTAGAGTTTGGACGGTCGGATCGAGCTGCAATTTTGAGGGGTGGTAGATATGGTATTTCTGCAGCTGATGAACGGTTGGATATTCCAAAGGACCTCCGAGCTGAGCTCTGGAGATCACGCCCAAAACTCGTCCAGATTCCCGTCCATATTTGATAGGGCTCCGGTATATCTTAGATTGCCAGAGATTCCTCCATCGGAAATCGACGAAATTTTTCAGGGTTGTTGTAGACTCAATTCCACACAACTCCACCGAAGCAATCGTTAAAACAACACTTGAGAAGGCGGTGGCGGCGGATACAAGTTCGCTGTCCAGAAAGATAGCACGGACGCCCGAGGGCAATGTTCACGTTGAGCCCCCGAGCTTCATGGATGATTCCTCCATGATCTTGATAGAGATCGGAGTTGATGTTGATGAGGGCCCTCATCCGAACATGACGATCAGAGGTAGGGCACAGTCCTCGGTCAAGCCGAGGTGACCAGTCAAGCCGGTGACGAAGATGCCGACGTCGTAGTTAATCTGCAGACGAGCCATCAATCCTTTTGTCGATCACACAACGGAACTCTCAATGAAAGCACCATTGTCGGTGTCAAAACTGGTAGATCTCGGGTAGGGGGTCCCAAGCTGAGCGTCATGGATCGATGGGTAATAGGAGACAGGGGACACGATGTTTACCCAATTTCGGGTCCTCTCTATGGAGGTAATACCCTACTTCCTGCTTGATTGATCTTGATGAATATAGGATTACAAGAGTTGATCTACCTAGAGATCATATGTTGTGGTCTAAACCTTAGGGGTATGATGAGTAATGTCATAATGATCTAGCTTATCTATCGATTAGCCTAGCCTCGGTTTATATAATGTACCAGAGGCCTAGGATAACAAGAGTCCTAGCCGAATACGCCGGTGGGGAGGAGTCCTTGTCTTGATCACCAAGTCTTTTGGAATCTTCCCTGTGTTTGCATCAGCTTGTTCGAACTGGCCCATGAGTATACGGCCATGGGGGTCCTCGGCCCAATCTAACTGATCGGGAGACGACGTGGTGAGTACCCCCTAGTCCAGGACACTATCAAGGAGTTCGTGGGAGGAGAAGGCCGAGGGGAGGATGAGGAGTTAGTTCAGCAGATCAGTAGCGGCGGTGCCGGGAGAGGAAGGGCCATGGCGGCGGCGGCTTGTCGGACTACGCGTTGAGCGGTGTCTCTCCGTGCCACTGGGACGGTGAGCCCATGGAGAAGCGCGGTCACCCCGGTACATGGTCGTCTTTCATCTCGATCTGCTGCTCCCCACTCCTGCCGTCCCATGGCTTGCGTTGTCGCCGCTTGGCTGTTCCCACCTGCTGATACTACTTGGATCCCTTGGCTATTCAGGTGATTTGGGTCATCCCTACCTTGTGCATGTTGTGTTTGATAAAATGTCCATGAGCTAATGGGTTGTTGATCCTGCGTTTCTTGTCCTCCTCTCTTTGATTAACAGTTCCTGTCTCCACATCTTTGCAAAATTTCCATAATGGACACAAGAGTTAGGACTTTGAGTTAGTAATCAATCTTATGGTATGTCTGTTTTGCCACCGAAGTTGTTTATACTGATAGGTAATAGAAATAAAATAGTTCATTTGAATGAGTTGTTTGCAGCAGGCATCTTTCCGTCGAGAGATCCGTGAATAAAAGCGGCCTTTCTAGGATTGTCGAGGTTTGACTTGATTTACCCATTTTTCTCTTATCACTGATTCTTGCGCTACAGTTCAAAGAGAGGATTCCTTTTTCTGTTCAAGAACAAAAACAATTCAGAGAAGTCTGGTCCCTATTAACATCTTGTTTGTCATTGGGAGTAAAAGAATTTGCAAATATGTATGTGCTACGTCTCCAACGTATCTATAATTTATGAAGTATTCATGCTGTTATATTATCATTCTTGGATGTTTTACAATCATTTTATAGCAAACTTATATCATTTTTGGGACTAACCTATTGACCCAGTGCCCAGTGCCAGTTGTTGTTTTTTGCTTGTTTTTTACATTGCGGGAAATCAATGTCAATCAGAGTCCAAACACCGCGAAACTTTTTTATGGTTTTTTATGGACCAGAAGACATCCAATGGGCCAGAGCAGTACCTGGGGGTGCCCCGAGGGCGGCACAACCCACCAGGGCGCGCCTGGGCCCTCAGGCGCGCCCCGATGGGTTCTGCCCACCTCGGTGGCCTCCCACACCCCCTCTTGGCCCTATAAATCTTCAAATATTCAAAAAAACCTCACGGAGACCCTAGATCAGAAGTTCCATCGCTGCAAGTCTCTATAGCCACGAAAAAATAATCTAGACCCCGTTCTGGCACTTCACCGGAGGGGGAGATCATCACCGGTGGCCATCTACATCATCCCGGTGGCCACCATGATGAGGAGGGAGTAGTCCACCCTCGGGGCTGCCATGATGAGGAGGGAGTAGTCCGCCCTTGGGGCTGAGGGGTTGTACCAGTAGCTATGTGTTTAATCTCTCTCTCTCTCTCTCTCTCTCTCTCTCTCGTGTTCTTGAGATGCCACGATCTTGATGTATCGCGGGATTTGTTAATATAGTTGGATCATATGGTGTTTTCCCCTCTCTATCTTGTTGTGATGAATTGAGTTTTTCCTTTGAGATTTAGTTCTTATCAGATTGAATACCTTTATGGATTTGAGAGCACTTGATATATGTTTGCATATGAATACTCGTGGTGACAATGGGATATTATATTGATTCACTTGAGATATGTTTTTGCACTCAACTCGCGGATTCCCGAGGTGACATTGGGGTAATCTATGCATAGGGGTTGATGCACGTTCTTGTTTTTTGTTTCTCCGGTAGAAATCTTGGGGCACACTTTGAGGTTCTTTTTGTTGGATTGAGTATTATGAATCTGAATTTGCTTTGGTGTTATTTTAGTACGAACTCTTGATAGATCAAACGGAAAGAATAACTTGGTGTTATTTTAGTACGAACTCTTGATAGATCAAACGGAAAGAATAACTTGGTGTCATTTTAGTACAAACTCTTGGATAGATCGATTGGAAAGAATAGCTACAAACAGTTTCTTATGTTCTCTGCTGAATAGGAACTTTTGAGTGATTCTTCATCGCACTTTGAGGGATGGTTATATGATCCAATTACACTAGCATTGTTGAGAGATTGCACTAGCGGAAGTACGGACCCTAGGCCTCATTTTCAAGCATTGCAATATCATTTGTGCTCCGTTTTATCAATTGCTACATTGCTGTTTTTATTTATTCAGATAATAAAAATATATTTCTACCATCCATATTACACTTTTATCACCATCTCTTTGCCGAACTAATGCACCTATACAATTTTCCATTGTATTGGTTGTGTTGGGGACACAAGAGACTCTTTGTTATTTGGTTGCAAGGTTGTTTGAGAGAGACCATCTTCATCCTAAGCCTCCCACGGATTGATAAACCTTAGGTCATCCACTTGTGGGAAATTTACTACTGTCCTACAAAACTCTACGCTTCGAGGCCCAACATGAGTCTACAAGAACAAGTTGTGTAGTAGACAACAAACTCTTTTCTGGCACCGTTGCCGGGGAGGTGAGTGCATGAAGGTATATCTTTAGATCTTGCAATTGAATATTTTAGTTTCTTCTTTTATCACTAATACATCTCCAACATATCTACTTTTCCAAACACTTTTGCCCTTGTTTTGGACTCTAACTTGCATGATTTGAATGGAACTAACCCGGACTGATGCTGTTTTCAGTAGATTTGCCATGGTGTTATTTTTGTGCAGAAATAGAAGTTCTCAGAATGACCTGAAACTCCAAGGAGTCACGTTTTGGAATTAATAAAAAGTATTGGCGAAAGAATCAACAGAGGGGGACCCACACCCTGCCCATGAGGGTGCAGGGTGCGCCCCTTGCCTCATGGGTCCCCTGGACCTCCCCCGACCTCAACTCCAACTCTATATATTCACGTTCAGGGAGAAAAAAAAATCAGAGAGAAGGATTCATCGTGTTTTATGATATGGAGCCGCCGCCAAGCCCTAATCTTCCTCGGGAGGGCTGATCTTGAGTCCGTTCGGGGCTCCGGAGAGGGGAATCCGTCGCCATCATCATCATCAACCATCCCCCATCACTAATTTCATGATGCTTACCGCCATGCATGAGTAATCCCATCGTAGGCTTGCTGGACGGTGATGGGTTGGATGAGATTTACCATGTAATCGAGTTAGTTTTGTTAGGGTTTGATCCCTAGTATCCATTATGTTCCTACTATGTGTTATGATCTGGCAAACCCCGGAGTGACAATAGTCGGGACACTTCCCGGTGATGACCGTAGTTTGAGGAGTTCAGGCATTCACTAATTGCTAATGATTTGGTCCGGTACTCTATTAAAAGGAGGCCTTACTATCCCTTAGTTTCCAATAGGACCCCGCTGCCACGGGAGGGTAGGACAAAAGATGTCATGCAAGTTCTTTTCCATAAGCACGTATGACTATATTCGGAATACATGCCTACATTACATTGAGGAACTGGAGCTAGTTCTATGTCACCCTATGTTAGAACTGTTGCATGATGAATTGCATTCAACGTAATTATCCATCATTGATCCATTGCCTACGAGCTTTTCACATATTGATCTTGGCTTAGTTACTTCTCCATTGCCACTGTTACGATTACTACAAAACTGCTACTGTTACTTTTGCCACCGTTACCGTTACTTCCATACTACATTGCTACTAAATACTTTGCTGCAGATATTAAGTCTGTCAGATTATGGGATCCGCAAACCCTTGAGAGGTTCGAACTCTGGGGTGTGTGTGGAGATCTCAACGTACCCAACCTGCCTACTCGTGATCCTCCTAAGCCTAGCGTGTTGAGCTTAAAGGAACAAAGAGACACAAGAGTTTATCCTGGTTCGGGCCACCCTTGTGGTGTAATACCCTACTCCAGCATTTTGGTGGATTGCCTCGAAGGGCCGAGGATGAGCTAGTACAGTGGATGAAAAAGCCTCAGGAGGTGAGGTGTTCTTGAGCTGGTGTGGTGTATGCTAGTTCTACTTGTTCTCCTCCTCTCTTCTCCTTCTCTCTCCCTTTCTATGACGGTGGCTAGCCCTATTTATCGTGGCCTTGGTCCTCTTCCCAAATATGAGCGGGAAGGGATCTCACAATGGCCGGATTTGAAAGGGGACAAGTAGTACAGTCTATCCTGACAAAAGTAGTCTTTGCCTGTGAAAAGCCTTTGGTCGTGACGCTGCGGTGGGCTCGTCAATAACCTCCGTCCTGCCGTCCTGGCGGTCCTGGTCTCGTTGCACCAGAATGGAAACCTTAGGCTGATTCCTTGGGACTACGCACCTGTGTTCTGGCTCCTTTGCACCGAAGAGGAAACCTCCACTCTGCGCCCGCCTGGCCTTGGTCGTTATGGCTCACATCAGCTGAGCCTCGTGAGGTAACATTGCATAGAACTCTCCGCCCCTCAGGAGCCAGCCTAAGGAGGCCGATTCCTTCGGGGGTCTTGGCATTGTCCGCCTCGCAAGGCTTGGCCCCTCGCGAGGGTCTTGCGGTGTTGGTGTTGAAGCTGGGCCGTACCAGGCCATCGATGGAGCCACGTGATGGGCCGCAGGCAGGCAAGGCTAGATACCCCTGAATCCAGGACGCTGACAGTAGTCCCCGGGCCCAAGGCACGCTCGGACCTGACTTCCAAGCGAAGCCAAAGGGCAAGTGCGGAGCACCGCGGGCCCTAACATCCTGCGGCCTTAAAGACACGTGGCGATTGACGGGACGTGGGCGTCTCTGCTTCCCCGAGCTGCCTCGGCAACTGCTCGACTTGACTGGTCGATGCGGCACGCAGAAGGTCATGATAGCGCGAGGTCGTGGAGGCCGGCGGTTGGCTTCCCTTGGCTATAAATGTGAGGGAGGGGCGGAGCCCCCCGCCCATCTCTCCTTCGTCTAGCTTCCGCCTGCTTTTCTCTTCTCCATTTTGCTCCCATGGCGTCGCCAAAGAGGTTTTCAGCGGCCGAGAAGGGGAAGGCCTCCAAGGAGGGGTGAGGGAGTCCCGGATTAGGGGGTGTCCGGATAGCCGAACTATCACCGTTGGCCGGACTCCTGGACTATGAAGATACAAGATTGAAGACTCCGTCCCGTGTCCGGATGGGACTTTCCTTGGCGTGGAAGGCAAGCTTGGCGAATATGTAGATCTCCTACCATTGCAACCGACTCTGTGTAACCCTAGCCCTCTCCGGTGTCTATATAAACCGGAGGGTTTTAGTCCGTAGGACGAACAACAATCATACCATAGGCTAGCTTCTAGGGTTTAGCCTCTTTGATCTCGTGGTAGATCTACTCTTGTACTACCCATATCATCAATATTAATCAAGCAGGAGTAGGGTTTTACCTCCACCGAGAGGGCCCGAACCTGGGTAAAAACATCGTGTCCCTTGTCTCCTGTTACCATCCGCCTAGACGCACAGTTCGGGACCCCCTACCCGAGATCCGCCGGTTTTGACACTGACATTGGTGCTTTCATTGAGAGTTCCTCTGTGTTGTCGCCGTCAGGAAGGATGCCTCGTCCCGTCTTTAAAGACGGCACCGTTGCTAAAGGAGCTTTGGCCATTGGCCAAACTCTCCGGCTAGGCAGTTTTCTTATGACCGCCTGTTCGGCCGCCGTGCCGACCATGACTTCTCGGGTCATCAAAAGCAATCTTCACGTCAACTCGGAACTCGCCGAGCAGATAGATCCGATGGAGCTCTCTTCCTTAAACGAGCTCTTGGATCACATCGCCATCCTGGGAGTCACTACAGACTACGACCAGATTGGGCCTAAAATCGATCTGAGAGAGATTAACTCTCCCCAGGCTACCCACCACGTTGCTGTGGTGGAGGAACAGTACGTCGACCCTTCATCTATATTAAGGGCTAGCTATGTCCGGATTCCCGACCCCTCCATGCCAGATTCCCGCGGAGGGACGGACGTCGATCAAGTCCTGAACCTAAAGTCAGGCAGCGGGCTAGATTCATTGGATAATATCCAAAAACCCAAGCTTCCAAGTTCGGAAACTTTTCGGCCCTTGAGTCTTAGATTGGACAGGGTTCCGAATTTAATTCCACCTGCCCAACCAAACATAAGCAATCTATCCCGAATCCGGCAAGAGCCCGCTGAAACAGTACACCATTACTGGGCCAGATTCCTCCTGGTTATGGACAAGATAAAGGACTGCCGCGAGGAAGACGCAATCTCTCTTTTCTGCTATAATTGCACGGACAAGGGAATCCTAAAACGCCATAAGTCGTCATGAAATTACAGGCTTTGCCGACTTGGCGTCCATAGTACGAAAGTATTATGCGATGGAGAGCGCCTGGAAAACCGAAACCAAATTTTGGGATAATCCGGCTCCGAATAGAACCCTAGTCTAAAATAAAAGGGTGCATCATCGCCAGGCACCTGGGTTAAATACCAAAAAGCAAAAAAACCCTAAAGGGCACGGAACCATACTGGAGGGATGGCTCAATGGACCCTGCAAAATTCATAGTACAGAGGGCGCCACTCCAACTCATAGCCTTCGAGCATGTTGGATACTACGGCAGGTGGCCAAAAGTGGCGAAGAGCTTCTAGCTCCAGAGAACCAGCCCAGCAATACCAGTATGGTATTAACAGTCTTCGAGACTTTCGCATCAAATAATATGCGGAAACAAACACTCCGCAGCCTTGCCGAAGCCTACCAAGTAGCAACAATAAAACCATGGAGTGACACGGCTATTACCTTTAATGCCAGTGACGAACCTAAATTCCGAACAGCCCGAGCACCAGCCGCATTGGTCCTCAGTCCAATAGTGGACGGCTTTCTCCTTACTAAGGTACTCATGGACGACGACAGCGGATTAAGCCTCATTTATGATGAAACCTTTCGAAAAATGGAAATAGACTGGAGCCGCATTGAGCGAAGCAGCACAACCTTTAGAGGAATAATCCCTAGTCGGGAAGCATGCTGCATAGGAAAAATCACACTGGATGTGGTGTTCGGCTCGCCGGACTATTACAGGTCCGAGGAGGTCACGTTCCAAGTGGCCCCGTTCAGCAGCAGATATCACGCTATATTAGGGCGAGAGGCATTCACAATTTTTCAAGCTATACCCCATTACGGGTACATGAAGCTCAAAATGCCCGGGCCCAACGGAATCATCACTCTTGCCAGTGATCTGGACATAGCACTCCGCGCCGAAATAAGACAGCCGCACTAGCCCTCGAGGCACTATCCGAAGCCCTAGCGGCCGAGGAACTTACTGCGCTGCGCTACATGGTGAACAGGGACGATGTGATACTCGATAAGAGATCCAAGTCCACCTCTTTTAAGCCAGCGGACGAAATAGTCTAATTCCAAGTCCATCCAACGGACCCTACAAAGACGACATCCATTGGGGCACAGTTAAACCCTGATGTAGACGCCGCACTGCGAGAATTCCTAAGGGAAAACTGGGACATTTTTGCCTGGCACCCTTCAGACATGCCAGGAATCCCACGCCGGCTGGCCGATCACAACCTAAATATCCTAAAAGGATTCAAGCCAGTCAAACAGGCTCTTCGGCGACTTTCCGAACCCAAGAGACAGGCAGTGGGAGAGGAGCTAGCCAAACTATTGGAAGCCGGATTCATCAGAGATATAAAACATCTGGACTGGCTAGCAAACCTGGTGATGGTACCAAAGAAGGATAAATCCTGGCGCCTATGTGTCGACTTCAAGGACCTTAACAAGGCTTGCCCAAAGGACCCCTTCCCCCCTCCCCCGCATCGATCAAATTATCGACGCTACCGCAGGACACGATTCATTGTGCTTCCTCGACGCATACTCCGGCTACCACCAAATTAAGATGGTAGAGCTAGACCAAGCCGCAATGGCATTCATCACTCCATATGGCCCATTCTGCTTCAACACAATGCCCTTCGGGCTCAAAAACGCCGGCGCAACATATCAGCGCATGATTCAGACATGTTTGGCAAACCAGATCGGCAAAACAGTGGAGGCATATGTAGATGATGTGGTCGTCAAATCCAAGCATGTCAAAACTCCAGTAGACGACTTGAGGTTCACATTCGACAATCTCCGAACATACGACATTAAGCTGAATCCGGAAAAATGCGTCTTTGGCATACCAGCTGGAAAGCTCTTGGGCTTCATTGTATCTGGTAGGGGAATTGAAGCAAACCCAGCCAAGATCCGAGCTCTGTCACAATTGGATATCCCGAAAGACCTCAAATAGATACAAAAATTGACTGGATGTGTGGCGGCTCTAAGCCGCTTTATCTCCCGTTTGGGAGAAAAGGCATTACGCCTCTATCGCCTCCTCTGGCGCACCGAACACTTCGAGTGGACGGATGCCGCCACGGCCGGACTCAAAGAAATAAAAGCCATATTGGCAACAAATCTGGTCCTGGCCGCGCCCAACATGGGCGAACCAATGTTATTATATATCGCGGCAACACATCAAGTTGTAAGCGCGATGCTCGTCGTCGAACGAGAAACGGACGGACACAAGTTCCCCCTTCAAAAACCAGTTTACTACGTGTCCACTGTCCTAACTCCATGCAAGTCCCGGTATCCACATTATCAAAAGATAGCGTACGCGGTGTTCATGGCATCCCGGAAGCTGCGACACTACTTTCAAGAGTGTTCGATAACAGTAGCCTCCGAAGTACCTCTTAATGACATTATAAACAACCGCAACGCAACTGGCTGGATTGCAAAATGGGCCATCGAGCTCCTCCTGTTCGACATAACCTACAAGCCACGGCGAGCTATTAAGTCGCAAGTTTTGGCCAACTTCGTCGCCGAATGGACTGAAGCCGAACTCCCTAAAGAGTACGGCACATATTCCAATTGGATCATGCACTTCGACGGCTCCAAAATGTTGGCCGGCCTGGGGGCTGGCGTCGTCCTGACGTCCCCAACCGGAGACACAGTTCAATACGTATTCCAGATAATGTACACGGACTCCAACAACACAGCCAAATACGAGGCCCTTCTACATGGCCTCCGGATGACGGTCTCCATGGGCATTAAACGCCTAGAGGTGCGTGGGGATTCGAACCTCGTGATATCCCAAATAAATGGAGACTTCGACGCCAAGGATCCAAAAATGGCAGCTTACCGTAACGCCGTCCTAAATATGTCAGCTCGGTTTGAAGGGTTCGAATTTCACCATATAGCCCGGGATAATAATCAAGCGACAGACGTATTGGCACGCGTCGGCGCAAAGCGCGATGCCGTCCCTCCCAACATCTTCCTGGAACGGCTTTTCAAGCCATCCGTACTATGGGAAGGGGAGTTCGGAAACAACAATCCGGACCCAACCACACCGCCCGACACCGAACATTCTGACACAATCGGTGGTTCTGCCAATGAAATAACACCCTCAGCCTACGAAATAATGGCAATCATTGCCCCGTGGACCGAACCATTCCTAGCCTACTTAACTAGGCAGGAACTTCCCGAGGACCAAAACGAGGCCCGCTGCATAGTACGGCGATCTAAAGCCTATAAGGTCCATGAGGGAGAGCTTTATAAGAAAAGCACAACCGGAGTCCTTCAAAGGTGTATCTCCGAAGAGGAAGGGCGAAATCTTCTGGCTGAAATTCATGCTGGACTCGGTGGGCACCACGCCGCAGCCCGGGCCCTTGTAGGCAAGGCCTTCCATATAGGATTTTATTGGCTAATGGCCCGGGTAGACGCTCAGGACTTAGTCCAACGATGCGTCGGTTGCCAGCTCTTTGCTAATCAAAGCCACATGCCACCCACTGCCCTGAAAACTATACCCATCACCTGGCCGTTCGCGGTCTGGGGGCTTGACATGGTTGGACCCCTTAAAGGAGGAACCGACAAGCAAAAATACCTATTGGTCATGGTGGATAAATTCACCAAATGGATAGAGGCCAAGCCAGTTAAGACGGCCGAATCCGGACCCGTGATAGACTTCATATTAGGGGTAGTACACCGTTACAGCGTCCCCCATAGCATCATCACCGATAACGGCACGAACTTCACGGCCGACGAGGTTAAACTCTGGTGCAAAAACATGGGCATCAAGCTCGACTACGCTTCAGTCTATTACCCTCAAACTAACGGTCAAGTCGAGCGAGCAAATGGTCTAATCATGAGCGGCATTAAACCCAGACTAGTGCGGTCCCTCAAGGAATCTAACACGCACTGGGTAGAGGAGCTCGACTCCGTACTCTGGGGGCTGCGGACCACGCCGAATTGCACTACCGGATTCGCACCATTTTTTATGGTATTCGGCGCAGAGGCAGTTTTGCCCTGCGACATAATTCATGACTCACCTCGCGTGCGCATGTACGAAGAAAGAGAAGCCAAGTTGGATTGGAAGGACAGTTTGGACACCTTAGAGGAGGAGCGCGACGTGGCAAAATCTCGTTCCGCATTCTATCAACAGCAGGCTCGAAGATATCAAAGCAGAGAAGTACGGGCCAAAACTTACAATGTTGGCGAACTAGTTCTATGCCTGCCGGACAAGAAAAAGGACAAACTCAAGCCCAAATGGGAAGGTCCCTTCATCATCGACCAAGTCCTGACCGGCGGAGCGTACCGTCTGCGAAATGCATCGGATAACTGACTCGAGCCGAACCCATGGAACGCAGCCCATCTCCGAAGATTCTACGCCTAGCGCCGGACTCTGAGTTCGTCTCCTTCCTCCGTCTACATTTTATACTTTAGCTGTCTTTTATTTCTCTCCTTCTCCTTCCTTTTTTCTTAAAGCCTTTGGAGGCTCGTCTGCGCATTGTTCACACACACTTGACATGCTACTCGCGCTCATTATACCTGGGGGCTTCTTTAACAGAAGCTTATTTATACGGGCTTTATGCCCAACACATGTGTCACACTTCCGCATGTACCTTTTATTCACCATTATATGCATCAATATGACTTAAGTTTTGGCCAAGCTGGGTTGCCTGGCTCCTGTGCTTACCCCTACGTTCCCGATTGTTCGGCTAGGTGGTAAAGGGAGCACCTCTGCGATTGTTACTACCGGGTCAGCCGGATGTGTACCTCAGACTGGGTGAAGCCGAAAGCTAGTGTTCTTAAGGGAATATTCGGTCGGTGAACTAAAAGATGATTTCTTACCTATTTATTTATCTGCCCCCAGATGCTTTCCTGCTTTTTTCGCAGTCTGGACATGCACTTTAGGGCATGCCTCCCAGGGAAAGGAACCCCTAACGGAACTATTCTCCCTGGAAGATGTTTCTTACTAACCATGTAATATAACATAACTAGTTGGGCACTTGTCTGATAAAGCACTAATGACCCCTACGCCTGGTCTCCACGCATGCCCCGGTTTTTTATAACCGCGAGGGTATTCGGACACACTCCGGACTGTCAGGTCCCGAGGTTGAAGCGAAAAGGTCCGCTACGACAAACGATCTACAATCAGGCTAGAAGGCATTTTACATGTCATTTTAAATTTCATAGTCAAATTGACTGATTGTATTCCTCTTCAATACCATCTAATAGGTTGTCTAGTTTACAATCCCGGTGGGAATACTTTGCGGCCAACTCTACCTGGCCGTACACTAAGCTCACAGGGATCTCCTTCCCATGGGGCCCCACAGGTCCGACCTCGGCCATGTGGTTTGGGTCAGCCTTTGTGTACCGCATCTTCACCATGGCCCAGGCCTCCCTGGCACCTTGACGGCAGGCCGATATCTTCCATAGCCGGAAGCGCCACCGTGCTCCCTGAAGCTTCTCTGCAAGCTCTCCAAGGCCTTCGGGTAGGGAGATGGATGGCCACAAGGCTTGGCGACGCCTCTCATCACCTGCCGAACTCGTTCGTGCTGTTGCAGCAGCTCGGGAAGTAGGTCACCCATTGAACCGGGCATTTCCTCTGCAGGACGACCTATGAGCATACCTACAGACATATTTCTGTTAGTCAACTTCCTCGCCTAACTCTTTTTTAAGGTTCGTTCAAGCACTTACTGAAAATGCCGCGACGAAGCCGCCGATTCTCCTTAACAGAGTCAGACAGCTGGGCACGAACATCTTTTAGTTCCTCTCCCAGCTCGGTGTTGGCATCTTGGAGGTTATTTTTCTCTTGCCGCACCCTTGTAAGCACATTCTCGCCGGCTTTTAACCGGCCCAGGAGCTGTTGCTTGTCCGGATCTACCCCGGCGCCATCTGCAATGTCATTGTCAGACTTATACACATGCCGCACTTCACAAACTACTTCTCTTTTAAAGCATATATTACCAGAGGGGGTCTCTGTGGCTCCCCCTGTGGCGGCTAGTGCGGCCTCAAGTTGGGCCTTGCACTCTTGAAGCTCCTGGGACAGTTGGGTATTCTTTTCTGTAAGATCCTGCATAACAAATGATCCTTAAATCAGTTATTCTAACTATTTTAAGTCTCGGGGGCTACTGGCATATATAACTATCAAAATTCCTCACCCGTATGTCTTTCACATACTGCTCCGTGGCTCTGGCTAGACCATCTTGAGCGCCATGCAGGTGCGCATCTCCCGAACTAAAGGCATTCAATGCCTCTTGGGAGAAACATGCGTCACGAAGAATTGTCCGGCGGTGCCTATGATTCATGGCGCTCTCCACCTCAGATTTGGTGGTGGACAATCTGTCGGCATCCTCCATTGGAGAAGCATCCGAAGTGCACCTTGTGTTCGCCTCCCCTTCCGGACCTGGCTTTGGAGCCTGGCTAGCGGAGGCTCGATTGGCAACCTCTCCGGACACAGTCCGGCGAGCGCTCTTTTTCCTGAAAAAACCACGAGCGTTAGTACACTTTCCAGGAATCTTTCCTTGAAACACGGTGGCGCGCCATACCGTTGCGGCGACGTCTCGATCCACACTGCACTTCTTTTCTGCCTGCAGGGCCGAGCTGCCCCTTGTTGGCCAGCCGCCGCGGGCTCGGCTTCCCGCCTCAAAGGCACCTCCTGCGGAATACCATTGGTATGCGGTGATCAGAAATAAGCACGGATGGGTCATGGTATCAGGACTTTGGTCACAGTTACCTGGGAAGCTGGAAATATTCCGGGGTAGTCGGCCGTAATGGCGACCAAAGCATTATGGATGCTAAGTTGGTGGAACACCCCATCGATCAGCTCCACCTTTATGTCCGGATCCTCTTCGGAGGCCGGATCGAGGGACCATTCCGGATCCTCGGGTTGTGGAGGCAGGCTGTGTATATCCTCTACGGCCCGGCGCAGTTCTTGCGTCGAAATCACAAAATGAGATACTTAACCATGGGAATGGGGATCGGATAGGCAAAAAGAAATGTCTGCTTACCCAGCTTCGAGGATTGTTCATAGAAAATCCGTTCAGTGGACTAACACGGAGAAAATCCTCCTTTTCCCCTTTGTACAGGCCGGACAAGATCTTCACCAGATCGGCGAACGATCCTGGCCCCTTACGGCCATGGCGGGTGGCATCATCCTCCCCGTTGAAATCCCACATGGGGTGGCCCCTATACTGGAGCGGCTGCACCCCCCGCATAATGCATGTGGCCATGACTCCGATCATAGTCAGGCCGGAATGAGCTAATAACCTTATTCGGCTCATCAGGTAGAGGACATCCCTGTCATTTTCCCTCTGGGGGCTCCGCGGGCGCCAGCTTAGGCGCTTCTTCAAAGGAGCATTACTAAACTCCGGGAGGCCGATCCGAACAGGATCCAGCAGCGGGACTTCTTCCATGTAAAACCATTCCGAAGGCCAGTCTTCGGACGCATTCTTCGGGGTTCCGAATAAATATCCGATCCCGGCGATGCGCCATAGTTCGGCTCCGCCCACTTGATATATTGACCCCTCATGAGAACGGGGTACGAGGCAGAATAATCTCTTCCACAGTGCAAAATGAGCCTCGACGCCCAAGAATAGTTCGCAGAGGGCCACGAGGCCAGCGATGTGCAGAATGGAGGCAGGCGTAAGGTGGTGCAGCTGGAGGCCGTAGAACTCCAGGAGCCCCCGGAGAAACGGATGTATTGGAAATCCGAGTCCTCTTATCAGATAAGAGACAAAGCATACCCGCTCTCCTTTGGAAGGATCGGGAATTCTCTCTGCTTGCTTTCCGCCCTTATAGGTGGCAAGTCCGGCTCGAACCGGGACCATGAAGGCTGGGGGAAGAAATCCCTTGGTTTGGAGCGTTGCTAGCTTTCTGTGCGGGACCGAGCATCTCTCCCAATCTCCAGGCTGAGGGCTGGGAGCGCGAGAGGAGGAGCCGCGTCGACTGTCCATGATGGAATGGATTTTTGTCAGAGGCGCTCCGATGAATGCTCGCGGAGGGAGGATGGTGTGATTCCGATCTAGATCCCCGTCTCTTTTATAGGCGGCTCATTTGCGCAGCTAGGGGGGTAAATGTAAAGATACCCTGGCTTTTCGCATTCGTTCGACACGTGGAAGATGGCCATTATTGGGAGTGGAAGCCAAGGAGCGCATCATTTATAAGAAGCCGGACACTATTCGACAAGTATATGGAATTTGGAGAAGAACCCGCCTTGCAATGCCGAAGACAATCAACGCGCCGGACTCGTCATCATTGAAGCCTGGTTCGGGTGCTACTGAGGGAGTCCTAGATTAGGGGGTGTCCGGATAGCCGAACTATCACCGTTGGCCGGACTCCTGGACTATGAAGATACAAGATTGAAGACTCCGTCCCGTGTCCGGATGGGACTTTCCTTGGCGTGGAAGGCAAGCTTGGCGAATATGTAGATCTCCTACCATTGCAACCGACTCTGTGTAACCCTAGCCCTCTCCGGTGTCTATATAAACCGGAGGGTTTTAGTCCGTAGGACGAACAACAATCATACCATAGGCTAGCTTCTAGGGTTTAGCCTCTTTGATCTTGTGGTAGATCTACTCTTGTACTACCCATATCATCAATATTAATCAAGCAGGAGTAGCGTTTTACCTCCACCGAGAGGGCCCGAACCTGGGTAAAAACATTGTGTCCCTTGTCTCCTGTTACCATCCGCCTAGACGCACAGTTCAGGACCCCCTACCCGAGATCCGCCGGTTTTGACACCGACAAGGGGCCAGCCTCTCCCCCTCCCAAGAGGGGCCGCGACCGTCCCCGCAAGCACCCCGCGGTCCCTCCGGCAGCTTCTAGGGGGCGCGGGTGCGCACCCTTCAAACATGGCATTGCTCTAGGTGCCCGCGATGTTACCTCTTCCTGCGGCGGGGGCCACCAGCTTCGGAGCAGCCCCCACGATGAAGGGAGGTGCGTCGTGATCGTGCGCCCGCCTCGGCCGCGCTTTTCTTTGCTGGATGTGCTCCCTGAGTTTGTGGTGTGGTCGGAGAGCCCGACCGGCACCTCACTCCACCTCCCGCACTTCTTCTCCGGCGAGCTTCCTTCTTTGGGGCCCAATGGTCTCTGGCTGCAGGCTGACGGTAGCTGCAGCAGGGCTTCATGGGTTGGTACTGAGGTCTCCACCTCCTGTAGCCTGGTCCTGACCCGCGACTGGCAGACCTTTGCCCGCGCGGGTGGCCTGGGCGGAAGGTGCACTCTCCACTTCAAGTACGATGGCCTGGTGACCCTTTACATGAGGGTGTTCAGGGAAGACGGCCGCTGTGTAGGGTGCTGCCCGGAGGATGGCAGCGACGGCGAGCTTGGTCTTGGCGACGCACGCTCCTCCTCCTGTGATGGAAGTTCTTCCTCGGATGATGATGTCTACTAAACAACCTTCTTCTTGTAGACGTTGTTGGGCCTCCCAGTGCAGAGGTTTGTAGGATAATAGCAAATTTCCCTCAATTGGATGACCTAAGGTTTATCAATCCGTGGGAGGCGTAGGATGAAGATGGTCTCTCTCAAACAACCCTGCAACCAAATAACAAAGAGTCTCTTGTGTCCCCAACACACCCAATACAATGTTAAATTGTATAGGTGCACTAGTTCGGCGAAGAGATGGTGATACAAGTGCAATATGGATGGTAGATATAGGTTTTTGTAATCTGAAAATATAAAAACTGCAAGGTAACTAATGATAAAAGTGATCGTAAACGGTATTGAAATGCGTTGAAACAAGGCCTAGGGTTTATACTTTCACTAGTGCAAGTTCTCTCAACAATAATAACATAATCGGATCATATAACAATCCCTCAACATGCAACAAAGAGTCACTCCAAAGTCACTAATAGCGGAAAACAAACGAAGAGATTATTGTAGGGTACGAAACCACCTCAAAGTTATTCTTTCTGGTCGATCTATTCAAGAGTACGTAGCAAAATAACACGAAGCTATTCTTTCCGTTCGATCTATCCCAGAGTTCGTACTAGAATAACACCTTAATACATAGATCAACCAAAACCCTAATGTCACCTAGATACTCCATTGTCACCTCAAGTATCCGTGGGCATGATTATACGATATGGATCACACAATCTCAGATTCATCTATTCAACCAACACAAAGAACTTCAAAGAGTGCCCTAAAGTTTATATCAGAGAATCAAGACAAAAACGTGTGCCAACCCCTATGCATAGATTCCCAAGGTCACGGAACCCGCAAGTTGATCACCAAAACATACATCAAGTGAATCAATAGAATACCCCATTGTCACCATGGGTATCCCACGCAAGACATACGTCAAGTGTTCTCAAATCCTTAAAGAATCAATCCGATAAGATAACTTCAAAGGGAAAACTCAATCCATTACAAGAAGGTAGAGGGGGAGAAACATCATCAGATCCAACTACAGTAGCAAAGCTCGCGGTATGTCAAGATCGTGCCAAATCAAGAACACGAGAGAGAGAGAGAGAGAGATAAAACACATAGCTACTGGTACATACCATCAGCCCCGAGGGTGAACTACTCCCTCCTCGTCATGGAGAGCGCCGGGATGATGAAGATGGCCACTGGTGATGGATCCCCCCTCCGGCAGGGTTCCGGAACAGGGTCCCGATTGGTTTTTGGTGGCTACAGAGGCTTGCAGCGGCGGAACTCCCGATCTAGGTTATTTTCTGGAGGTTTATGTATTTATAGGAATTTATGGCGTAGGTCTCACATCAGGGGGTCTCCGAGCCATCCACGAGATAGGGGGTGCGCCCAGGGGGGTGGGCGTGCCCCCCACCCTCGTGGGAAGCCCGGGACACTTCTGGCCCAACTCTTTTACTCTGGGGGCTTCTTTTGGTCCATAAAAAATCATCAAAAATTGGCATGTCAATTGGACTCCCTTTGGTATTCCTTTTCTGTAAAACTCAAAAACAAGGAAAAATAGAAATTGACACTGGGCTCTAGGTTAATAGGTTAGTCCCAAAAATCATATAAAATAGCATACAAATGCATATAAAACATCCTACATGAATAATATAATGGCATGGAACAATCAAAAAAAATTATAGATACGTTGAAGACGTATCAAGCATCCCCAAGTTTAATTCCTGCTCGTCCTCGAGTAGGTAAATGATAAAAACAGAATTTTTGATGTGGAATTCTACCTAACATATTTATCAATGTAATTTTCTTTATTGTGGCATGAATGTTCAGATCCGAGAGATTCAAGACAAAAGTTTAATATTGACATAAGAACGATAATACTCCAAGCACACTAACAAGGCAATTAGGTCTTCTCAAAATAACATGGCCAAAGAAAGTTTATCCCTACAAAATCATATAGTCTGGCTATGCTCCATCTTCATCACACAAAATATTCAAATCATGCACAACCCCGGTTCCCAAGCAATTGTTTCATACTTTAGTATTCTCAAACCTTTTCAACTTTCACGCAATACATGAGCGTGAGCCATGGACATAGCACTATAGGTGGAATAGAGTGGTGGTTGTGGAGAAGACAAAAAAGAGGAAGATGATCTCACATCAACTAAGAATATTAATGGGCTATGGAGATGCCCATCAATAGATATCAATGTGAGTGAGTAGGGATTGCCATGCAATAGATGCACTAGAGCTATAAATGTATGAAAGCTCAACAAAAGAAACTAAATGGGTGTGCATACAACTTGCTCGCTCACGAAGACCTAGGGCATTTGAGGAAGCCCATCATTGGAATATATAAGCCAAGCTCTATAATGAAATATTCCTACTAGTATATGAAAGTGACAAAATAGGAGACTCTCTATCATGAAGACCATGGTGCTACTTTGAAGCACAAGTGTGGTAACAGGATAGTAGCATTGCCCCTTCTCTCTTTTTCTCTCATTTTTTTATTTTTTTATTTGGGCCTTTTCTCTTTTTTATGGCCTCTTTTTTTCTCTTTTTTTATTTTTTGTCTGGAGTCTCATCCTGACTTGTGGGGGAATCATAGTCTCCATCATCCTTTCCTCACATGGGACAATGCTCTAATAATGATGACCATCACACTTTTATTTACTTACAACTCAAGAATTACAACTCGACACTTAGAACAAAATATGACTCTATATGAATGCCTCCGGCTGTACCGGGATGTGCAATGAATCAAGAGTGACATGTATCAAAGAATTATGAAAGGTGGCTTTGCCACAAATACAATGTCAACTACATGATCATGCAAAGCAATATGACAATGATGAAGCGTGTCATAATAAACGGAACGGTGGAAAGTTGCATGGCAATATATCTCGGAATGGCTATGGAAATGCCATAATAGCTAGGTATGGTGGCTGTTTTGAGGAAGGTATATGGTGGGTGTATAGTACCGGCGAAAGTTGCGCGGCACAAGAGAGGCTAGCAATGGTGGAAGGGTGAGAGTGCGTATAATCCATGGACTCAACATTAGTCATAAAGAACTCACATACTTATTGCAAAAATCCACAAGTAATCAAAACAAAGTACTACATGAAAGCTCCTAGGGGACGGGTTGGTAGGAGTTAACCATCGCATGGTCCCGACCTCCACACATAAGGAAGACAATCAATAAATAAATCATGCTCCGACTTCATCACAAAACGGTTCACCATACGTGCATGCTACGGGAATCACAAACTTTAACACAAGTATCTCTCAAATTCACAACTACTCCATTAGCATGACTCTAATATCACCATCTTCATATCTCAAAACAATCATAAAGAATCAAACTTCTCATAGTATTCAATGCACTTTATATGAAAGTTTTTATTATATCCCTCTTGGATGCCTATCATATTAGGACTAAATTCATAACCTAAACAAATTACCATGCTGTTCTAAAAGACTCTCATAATTATATATGTGAAGCATGAGAGTTCATCTATTTATTCAAAATAAAACCACCACCGTGCTATAAAAATATATAAGTGAAGCACTAGAGCAAATGACAAACTACTCCAAAAGATATAAGTGAAGATCAATGAGTGGTCGAATAATTGTGCAACTATGTGAAGACTCTCTAACATTTAAGAATTTTAGATCTTGGGATATTATTCAAACAGCAAACAAAACAAAATAAAACAAAATGACGCTCCAAGAAAAACACATTTCATGTGGTGAATAAAAATATAGCTCCAAGTAAAGTTACCGATGAACGAAGAAGAAAGAGGGGATGCCTTCCGGGGCATCCCCAACATTAGGCTCTTGGTTGTCCTTGAATATTACCTTGGGGTGCCTTGGGCATCCCCAAGCTTAAGCTCTTGCCACTCCTTATTCCATAGTCCAGCGAATCTTTACCCAAAACTTGAAAACTTCACAACACAAAACTCAACAGAAAACTCGTAAGCTCCGTTAGTGTAAGAAAATAAATCACCACTTAGGTACTGTAGTGAACTCATTCTAAATTCATATTGGTGTTATATCTACTGTATTCCAACTTCTCTATGGTTCATACCCTCCGATACTACTCATAGATTCATCAAAATAAGGAAACAACACATAGAAAACAGTATCTGTCAAAAACAAAACAGTCTGTAGTAATCTGTAACTCTCGAATACTTCTGTAACTCCAAAAACCCTACCAAATTAGGAAAACCCGAGCAATTTTTGTACAAATCCGGAAAAAAAAATAATAAGATCAAAATCACGTTTCTGTGAATTATCAAAACCAATTTACTGAGTGCAAAAGTTTCTAATTTTCAGCAGGATCAACACAACTATCACCATAAGCTATCCTAAAGGTCTTACTTGGCACTTTATTGAAACAAAAGCTATAAAACATTATTACTAAAGTATCATAATCATGTGAACACACAAAAAAAGTAGGGGTAAATATTGGGTTGTCTCCCAACAAGCGCTTTTCTTTAATGCCTTTCTAGCTAGGCATAATGATTTCAATGATGCTCGTATAAAAGATAAGAATTGAAACATAAAGAGAGCATCATGAAGCATATGAATAACACATTTAAGTCTAACCCACTTCCTATGCATAGGGATTTTGTGATCAAGCAATTTATGGGAACAAGAATCAACTAGCATAGGAAGACAAAACAAGCATAACTTGATATTATTGCAATTCCCACAAGCATATATTCCTCCCTCATAATAATATTCAGTAGAATCATGAATGAATTCAACAATATAACCATCACATAAAGCATTGTTTTCATGATCTACAAGCATAGACATTTTATTACTCTCCACACAAGAAATTTCTTCTCATAAATAGTAGTGGGAGCAAACTCAACAAAATAACTATCATGTGAGGCATAATCCAATCAAAAACTAAAATCATGATGATAAGTTTCATGGTTATCATTATTCTTTATAGCATACATGTCATCACAATAATCATAATAGATAGCAACTTTGTTCTCATAATCAATTGGAACCTCTTCCAAAATAATGGATTCGTCACTAAATAAAGTCATGACCTCTCCAAATCCACTTTAATCAATATAATCATCATAAATAGGAGGCATTCTATCATCATAATAAATTTGCTCATCAAAACTTGGGGGATAAAAAATATCATCTTCATCAAACATAGCTTCCCCAAGCTTGTGGCTTTGCATATCATTAGCATCATGGATATTCAAGGAATTGGCACTAACAAAATTGCAATCATCCTCGTCATTCAAAGATTTAGTGCCAAACATTTTATAGACTTCTTCTTCTAACAACTGAGCACAATTTTCGGAATCCTTATTTTCACAAAAGACATTAAAAAGATGAAGCATATGAGGCACCCTCAATTCCATTTTTTGTAGTTTTCTTTTATAAACTAAACTAGTGATAAAACAAGAAACTAAAAGATTCAATTGCACGATCTAAAGATATACCTTCAAGAACTCACCTCCCCGGCAACAGCGCCAGAAAAGATCTTGATGTCTACTACACAACCTTCTTCTTGTAGACGTTGTTGGGCCTCCAAGTGCAGAGGTTTGTAGGACAGTAGCAAATTTCCCTCAAGTGGATGGCCTAAGGTTTATCAATCCGTGGAAGGCATAGCATGAAGATGGTCTCTCTCAAACAACCTTGCAACCAAATAACAAAGAGTCTCTTGTGTCCCCAACACACCCAATACAATAGTAAATTGTATAGGTGCACTAGTTCGGCGAAGAGATGGTGATGCAAGTGCAATATGGATGGTAGATATAGGTTTTTGTAATCTGAAATATAAAACAGCAAGGTAACTAATGATAAAAGTGAGCGTAAACGGTATTGCAATGCATTGAAACAAGGCCTAGGGTTCATACTTTCACTAGTGCAAGTTCTCTCAACAATAATAACATAATTGGATCATACAAGAATCCCTCAACATGCAACAAAGAGTCACTCCAAAGTCACTAATAGCAGAGAACAAACGAAGAGATTATTGTAGGGTACGAAACCACCTCAAAGTTATTCTTTCTGATCGAGCTATTCAAGAGTCCGTAGTAAAATAACACGAAGCTATTCTTTTCGTTCGATCTATCATAGAGTCCGTACTAGAATAACACCTTAAGACATACATCAACCAAAACCCTAATGTCACCTAGATACTCCATTGTCACATCAAGTATCCGTGGGCATGATTATACGGTAGGCATCACACAATCTCAGATTCATCTATTCAACCAACACAAAGAACTTCAAAGAGTGCCCCAAAGTTTCTATCAGAGTCAAGACAATAATGTGTGCCAACCCCTATGCATAGATTCCCAAGGTCACAGAACCCGCAAGTTGATCACCAATACATACATCAAGTGAATCAATAGAATACCCCATTGTCACCACGGGTATCCCATGCAAGACATACATCAAGTGTTCTCAAATCCTTAAAGACTCAATCCAATAAGATAACTTCAATGGGAAAACTCAATCCATTACAAGAAGGTAGAGGGGGAGAAACATCATAAGATTCAACTACAGTAGCAAAGCTCGCTGTCGGTGTCAAAACCGGCGGATCTCGGGTAGGGGGTCCCAAACTGTGCGTCTAGGCGGATGGTAACAGGAGACAAGGGACACGATGTTTTTACCCAGGTTCGGGCCCTCTCGATGGAGGTAAAACCCTACTCCTGCTTGATTGATATTGATGATATGGGTAGTACAAGAGTGGATCTACCACGAGATCAAGGAGGCTAAACCCTAGAAGCTAGCATATGGTATGATTGTTGTAATGGTTGTTCGTCCTACGGACTAAAACCCTCCGGTTTATATAGACACCGGAGAGGGCTAGGGTTACACAGAGTTGGTTACAATGGTAGGAGATCTACATATCCGTATCGCCAAGCTTGCCTTCCACGCCAAGGAAAGTCCCATCCGGACACGGGACGAAGTCTTCAATCTTGTATCTTCATAGTCTTGGAGTCCGGCCGATGATGATAGTCCGGCTATCCAGACACCCCCTAGTCCAGGACTCCCTCAGTAGCCCCTGAACCAGGCTTCAATGACGATGAGTCCGGCGCGCATATTGTTCGGCATTGCAAGGCGGGTTCCTCCTTCGAATAATTCATAGAAGATTGCGAACACCAGGATAGTGTCCGGCTCTTCAAAATAAATTCCACATAGCACCGTAGAGAGAATAATATGTACACAAGTTCAATCTGCTGACGTATTTTGTAGCATGACGTCACACCACTACCAAGCCTTTACTTGAATCATTTTTATTATACCACCTCAGCGCGTTCAGCGAAGCGGTTTCTTTAGCACGTCTTGTCGAAGCAGAGATCGTGTTCCCCTTATTCCCGGATTCCCATCAATACGGACGTGGGTAACCCAACCGCGCCATTGATTGTGGCGCTTGGGAGATAGGCGAGTTTTACCAGGCCGGTGGGGACGCATAGTCTTCGTC
This sequence comes from Triticum timopheevii, assembly GCA_963921465.1. Taxonomy (NCBI): domain Eukaryota; kingdom Viridiplantae; phylum Streptophyta; class Magnoliopsida; order Poales; family Poaceae; genus Triticum; species Triticum timopheevii. The sequence continues at coordinate 168,323,115 of OY997264.1, read as the reverse complement.
CGCCCATTTATAAGGGGATAAGGATCCACCCTTTTCACCTACGCCTTCTTCCTCCTTTGCCTATCCATCTCCGCGCACTCGAGCTCCAGCACCCAAGTCCGCACACCTCGCCTCAACCTTCTCCAGCCATGTCCGGAGCGGGAGGCAAGTGGATGGCCTCCTGCGTTATGGAGGGGCACATCGAGAAACAGCGTGGCGCCGGATACCTGTCCAGCGACATCGCGCACCGGCTGCCCGACGAGGGGCGGCTCATCCCCACCCCCAGGTCCCATGAGACGGTCGTATTCCTTCCCCACTTCCTCCGCGGACTGGGCTTCCCACTTCATCCCTTCGTCCGGGGGCTCATGTACTACTACGTCCTGGACTTCCACGATCTGGCGCCAAACTTCATCCTCAACATCTCGGCGTTTATCGTCATGTGCGAGGCCTTCCTCTGCATCCAGCCCCACTTCGGCTTGTGGCTAAAGACCTTCAATGTCAAGACGAAGGTCGTGAAGGGCAGCCAAGCGGAGTGCGGAGGCGCCATGGTGGGCAAAATGCCCCACGTCACTTGGCTCGAGGGCGCCTTTGTGGAAACCATCAAAGGGTGGCAATCGGGGTGGTTCTACATCATCGAGCCGCGTGACCCTAAATGGGCAGCGGCCCCTGAGTTCAGATCTGGTTCCCCCATGCAGCTCACCTCCTGGAAAGAGAAGGGCTTGCTATGGGGCAGTTCGGAGGAGCTGACCGGACTCCAATCATGTCTTCAGACCTTGGTGAACAAGAAGCTTAAGCTTGTCAACGTGATCCAGGTCATGCTCATCCGCCGGATTCTCCCCTGCCAACAACGGGCCTTCAATCTGTGGGAGTTTGATCCGGCACAGCACCGGACCCTTAGCGGGCTCTTCGACACAACGTACGAAGCTGCCTGGAGGGTGCTGTTCAAGGGCGGAGAAGCCCCTGCATCCGCGACTGAAGATCGCGGATTCAGCACACAACGCCCGGCCGGCGCGGTAAGCTATGCTATTCTTTATGGGACATTCATTTCTTTCATAGTTTGACTCTATGCGGGATTTAAAATTCCCAATGCCTTTAACAGGACTGGCAGAGGATGTCCAGACAGGTTAACTGTCCGGCTCCCCTCCCCGAAGACCCAGCGGATACCCGTTTAACGGGGCTGCTAGTCCCGGCACTTTATGTGGTGCCGGAGAAGAAGGCCAAGAAGAAGGCCACGGGAACCCGAAGAAGTTCCCGGCGCCAGGTGGTATCGGACTCGTCGTCCGATGGCTCCGAGGTGGACTCCTCCCCCGAAGACGAGGAGGAGAAAGAGGACTCTCCCCAAGAGGGGGGAGAGAAGAAAAGGAAGGCTTCCCCAATGGGGGAGGCCGAAGGGTCCAAGAAGGGAAGGACCCTTCCTCCGGACTGCTTCGCCAACGCCGGCGACGGCGACGGGGAGTGGCCCTCAAGGGCCAAGCCCCGGGCAAGATCGTAAGTATCTGGATTCCTGAATGATTTATAATTTCTCTTTGTGCCATGTAGTGTCCTTCTAATGCTGCATACTACCTGTAGTCCGTCCGAGGATGATCTTCCCGCTTCTTCGAGCGGGTCCTTGGCTCCGTCGGATGTGGATTCCATTCCGACCGCCTCCACCCCTCGTGATGCTGAGGACGCCGAGGCGAGATCCCAGGAGGGGACCCGCCAGGAGGGGGAGGCTCCGGAGGTGCCACAGGGCAACCCCCCGGACTTCATGCCGGACTCTGTATCGGAACCCGCAGTGGTTCCGGAGTCCGGCAGGCGGCCCCTTCGTAAGAAGGGCAAGACCGTGACACCGGCAGCCTCCGTCCAATCGGAGGCGCCGGACAACTTGTTGGAGGCGCTCAACGGCGCTTCCATCGAGGAAGAACACCGCACTATCATGAGTGCGGTGATTCAGAAGGTTCAGCTCGCCAAGAGCGGGCTGACCGAAGCCTGCAGCAGCCTTCTAACAGGCTTTGAGGTAAGAAGTTTTGAAATATGTAATGTAATACCGCACAGACAGTAGCCCCTGATGCTCAGTTCGGCGTTCGGAAAGAAAAGCCGGACTGAGGATCTAAAAAGATATACGCAGGAGTTCTAAAAATTATGTCAATATGGGATTGCAGGCTGCGTTGCTGACCTATGCCGCATTGACTGTGGAGGTCGGTGCTTTGAAGCAGGACCTCGAGCGGTCCGAGAACGAGCTTGGCCTTGCCAAGAAGCAGCTCGAGGACAAAGAAGGTGAGTAACACCGTATTAAATTTGTACCTTACAGAAAAGGATTTTGGTTGCAATAGAAATAACAAGGATAACGTGGGTACTCCAGGGGCCACGAACGAGGTGGCGACCCTGAAGGAGGCCGTGTCTGCAGCCGAACATAATGCAGCCGCGGAACGAGCGGAGCGAGAGAAGCAGGAGGCGCGGGTGGCGGAGGTGCGGCAAGAGCTCCAGGCTCTCATGGAAAAGCATGAGAGTTTGGAGCGCGACTCGAAGACTCGAGAGTCCGAGCTTGCCTCGGCTCTTGAGAGTGCCAATGCCGCTAAGGCCGAGGCCCATAAGGCCCTCCAGGAGATTGAGGCAGTGAAGAAAATAGCGGCGGGTAAGGCATTTTTCATGCAAAGCAAGCATGTGAATGTGAATTACCTGTTACTTACCTGAATTCGGAGCTCTCCAGGAGCGTTTGCAGATTTGCCTCGCAGCGTGTCCGGTGCTGCCGCATTCTACCGGGCTGAGGAGGGGAGCTCAACGGAGAAGGTCTTCTGGTCTCAGTATGCTGAGGCCGGACATCTGGTGCCCTTTAGCGACCAGCTGAAGCAGCTGGTCGAGCTCCACAAGGTAGCCGAGCAGGCCATGAAGGGCCTCATAGTCCGGCTGTGGCCTGAAGAGGCCACGCCTGGGAGCTACTTCGGCCTTGTCCGGCGGTTGGTGGATGCGTGCCCTTGGGTGGAAGTCATCAAGCGCTCCGCCTGCATTGAAGGTGCCCGTCGGGCCCTTGCCCGCGCAAAGGTGCACTGGGGCAGGCTGGATGCTGAGAGGCTTCTGACAGACGCGCCGCCAGCGGGCAAGGAGTATCGTACGCCCGAAATGTATTATAAGAGTGTCCTGAAGGGTGCCCGCAAGATTGCGGATGAGTGCCCCAAAGATGTAATATTTGAGTAGACTCGCAATGTGTTATCCTGTGCGCTGAAAACCTTGTTCATATACGCTAAGCAATGCTTATTAATTTAAAATATTACCTTCTGTGCAGCCGTTTATCAAATCTGAGAGATGGCAAGTCGTCGGCTTCAGCCCCCATGCCACGAGTGCTGGGGTGTTCGGGATAAACTTGAGCACTCTTGTTCCCATTTTTGGGTCCATCTAGGGAGGCGCTCAACAAAACGAACAAGGCAACCAGACTTATAATGCTTGAACACTCTCACTTAGCCATTGAATTCTATAATTTTAAATTTCGGCGAAGCCCCTAGTGTTCGGAAGACCGAGTTCGGGGCGCTATCCACGCCTGGGCCAGACGAAGCCGGTTCCTCGCTCTAAGCGGCATAAGTCTTTAGGGACTCGAAAAGACCTCTCAAACAGCGACCAGCTCTCGCCTTATCATGACGGTCAGTTTTAGCTTTCTACACTGAGGCGCTCGCCCAGGTCAACCGGGGCGCAATCGCAGTGGTTCTCCCAGTGCTACCTTAGCTGATAAAACGGAACGTAAGGTACCAAAACATGGGAGCCGGGCAAACCCAACTATTGACCCAAGACATGATTCGGAGCCGATGCATATAATGCTATAAGTTCGGGGTGCCGCACTTGGGAAAGTGTTCGGACTTATCACACCATAATGCGGGGAACTTAAGCCCCTGGTGTCGGGGAAATGCAGCTACGGGCAAAAAGCGATGCATTGTTTATTTAGAAATACTGCCATGAATGCAGGGCGATACAAATAGTGCGGTAAGCAAGGGATTGGACTATTTAAACATGTCCCCCTCCAGGGGTAGGCTGCGGAATGGTGTATTTAACAAGTTTAATGCTCATAATGGAGACCACCTGAGTGTTCGTCGTAGCCTTTGTCCTTCCCTGGCTGTTGCATCGTGAGTTCGGCAGATTCACCGCCGGACAGGGTCTCTGGTGAACGGAGTCCTGTGGATAAATAGAAAAAAAGGAAAAGAAAAAGAGCGACACACTTGGGAGCCCCTGGTGTGGTTGAGCCGCACTCTGGGCCTGTCGTGGTCGTGCCCCTCCCCCTATGCCCATGGTATCTCCAGAGCGTAATGATGTACGCGAAGAGCTGGTCTTGCAATCATGCAAGGGCTGGGGTTGGGGCCGCATTGCTACGCGTGCTCGGAACGTGCCAGGTGGTCTTGATGTATGTTACTCCGGGCGCGTTTGGCCATGTCCGGTCATTTAACGACCGGACTCAAAAATTGCCTTAAGAGGCTGCTCTGTACTTCTGCCGCGAGAGCCGCTGTGTGTTCCTCCGTTCGGAGGGAGTGTTCAGTGTTTCCGTTGACCGTGATGACTCCACGAGGGCCTAGCATCTTGAGCTTAAGGTATGCATAATGCGGCACCGCGTTGAACTTTGCAAATGCGGTTCGTCCGAGCAGAGCGTGATAGCCATTGCGGAACGGGACTATGTCGGAGATTAAATCCTCGCTTCGGAAATTATCCGGGGATCCGAAGACCACTTCCAGTGTGACTGAGCCTGTACAATTGGACTCAACACCTGGTATGACGTCTTTGTAGGTTTAATCCTTGAGGGGTCTATGCCCATCTTGCGCACTATATCCTGATAAAGTAGGTTCAGGCTGCTGCCGCCGTCCATCAGGACTCTAGTGAGGTGAAATCCATCGACGATTGGGTCTAAAACCAATGCGGCAAATCCGCCATGGAGGATACTGGTCGGGTGGTCCCTTCGATCGAAAGTGATCGGGCAAGAGGACCATGGATTGAACTTCGGGGCGACTGGCTCCATCGCATATACGTCCCTAAGTGCACGCTTCCGCTTCCTCTTGGGTATGTGGGTTGCGTATATCATGTTTACCGTCCGCACTTGTGGGGGGAAGCCCTTCTGTCCTCTGCTGTTCGGCGGCCGGGTCTCTTCCTCGTCATTGCTATGCAGCCCCTTGTCATTGCTTTCGGCAATTAACTTGCCTGCCTGCTTGAATACCCAACAGTCCCTGTTAGTGTGATTAGCTGGCTTTTCAGGGGTGCCATGTATCTGGCAAGAGCGGTCGAGTATTCGGTCCAAATTGGACGGGCCCGGAGTGGTTCTTTTGAATGGCTTCTTCCGCTGACCGTGTTTAGAGCCTCTGAATCCGGCGTTGACTGCCGTATCCTCAGTGTTATCGCCGTCAACGCGGCGTTTGTTTTTGTTTCGACGCGACCTGCCACTGCGGTCCTTAGTATCCGGACTGCCAGCATTTTTGCTGAGGTTGTTACTGCGGGCTAGCCAGCTGTCCTCCCCCGCACAGAAGCGGGTCATGAGTGATGTGAGGGCTGCCATGGATTTTGGCTTTTCCTGTCCTAGGTGCCGGGCCAGCCACTCGTCGCAGATGTTATGTTTGAAGGCTGCGAGGGCCTCTGCATCCGGATAGTCGACGATTTGATTTTTCTTTGTTAAGAACCGTGTCCAGAACTGTCTAGCCGATTTGTCTGGCTGCTGAATTATGTGGCTTAGGTCATTGGCGTCTGGTGGTCGCACATATGTGCCCTGGAAGTTGTCGAGAAATGCGGCTTCCAGGTCCTCCCAACACCCAATTGACTCTGCTGGCAAGCTGTTAAGCCAATGCCGAGCTGGTCCTTTAAGCTTGAGCGGGAGATACTTGATGGCGTGGAGATCGTCACCGCGGGCCATATGGATATGAAGGAGATAATCTTCAATCTAAACCGCGGGGTCTGTTGTGCCATCGTAGGATTCAATGTTCACGGGTTTAAACCCTTCGGGGATTTGATGATCCATTACTTCATCTATGAAGCATAGTGGGTGTGCGGCGCCTCTATATTGGGCAATATCGCGACGTAGCTCAAGAGAGCTTTGTCTACTGTGTTCAGCCCGGCCGGAGTTGCTGTATCCGGCACGACGGTAGTCGTCTCGCATCATGGGGCGTCCACGTGATCCGTAGATCGATCTTGATTGTCTTGCCTTGTCCTCCAATATGTCTCGCAAGTCCGGCGCATTCCCCCGTGGCTTCATACTTTTCGAGCGATGCCGGGGTACGATCCTGATGGAGGGCCTAGATGCCTCTCTGTTGCGGCCACGAGGTGGTCGGTCTGCCGTATTGTGCGCTGGTGATGAGGGTTTATAATCCTCCTCCTCTAATTGGGGGAGCAACTTGCATTTTGGGTAGCTTTTGGAGGGGCGTTCAAGTTCATGCTCTTCGGCCGCGAGGACTTCGGTCCATCTGTCGGCCAGTAGGTATTGATCAGTTCTGAGCTGTTGCTGCTTTTTCTTTAGGCTGTTTGCTGTGGCCACAAGCCTGCGTTTGAAACGCTCTTGTTCGACGGGATCCTCGAGCACGACAAATTCGTCGTCGTTGAGGCTTGCCTCATCTCCAGAGGGAGGCATGTAATTATCATCCTCGACCTCTTCGTCTGCCGCTCTCTCGTGAGGGCTGGCTTCTACGTCCTCCTGCGCTGAATTTTGCTGGAGGGGGTTGTCTTCGGCACTCTCTGGGGTGTTATTGTCTCCGGTGCCGGAATCTCCATTCTTGTTGTGGCGGGATTTAGAGCGGCGCTGCTGACGTCGGCGCTTGGGCTGTTTTTTAGAGGAATCTGCCTCCGCTGCTTCTTTGCCGTTCCCATCCTTTGGGATGTCCACCATGTATATGTCGTATGATGAGGTGGTCTTCCAGTGCCCCGTAGGCGCTGGTTCTTGATCGTCTCCGGCATCGTCGTCCATACCGTCGATGTCTTCGGAGTCGTAGTCTAGCATGTCGGTTAGATCATCGACAGTGGCTACAAAGTGGGTTGTGGGTGGGCTTTGAATTTCTTCGTCGTCCGCATCCCAACCATCCTGACCGCAGTCTGGCCAGGGCTCTCCTGATAACGAGAGATGCTTTAGCGAATTCAGGATGTCACCAAAGGGTTAGTGCTGAAAGATGTCCGCAGCGGTGAACTCCATGATCGGCGCCCAATCGGATTCGATTGGCAGGGGCGTAGGAGGTTCGGAGTCTGGCAAGGAGTCCTGCACCTCGGAGTCACGAGCTTTGCAAAGGACAAGGTCGGTATTCGGCTCCATCGCCGTAGAGATTGCCGCTTTCGAGGCGGTGTCCAGCCACCTGTCCTCGATCTGCGCGGTCGGCTCCGAACTAGGGGTCGGAGCGGACTCATGTGCGGCTTCCAGGGCACTGTCCGGCGGCAGAGCTAAATCATGCACATTGTGACAGTGCGGCATGCTCAGCTGTGGCTCAAATCCGTCGAAGATCCAGTCTCCGCGGATGTCGGCCGTGAAGTTTAAGCTTCCAAACCTGACCTGATGGCCAGGGGCATAGCTTTCGATCTGCTCCAGATGGCCAAGCGAATTGGCCCGCAGTGCGAAGCCGCCGAACACGAAGATCTGTCCAGGGAGAAAAGTCTCACCCTGGACTGCGTTGTTGTTGATTGAAGAAGCCATCAAGCCTATCGGTGATGACACAGAGGAACTCTCAATGAAAGCACCAATGTCGGTGTCAAAACCGGCGGATCTCGGGTAGGGGGTCCCGAACTGTGCGTCTAGGCGGATGGTAACAGGAGACAAGGGACAAGATGTTTTTACCCAGGTTCGGGCCCTCTCGATGGAGGTAAAACCCTACTCCTGCTTGATTGATATTGATGATATGGGTAGTACAAGAGTGGATCTACCACGAGATCAAGGAGGCTAAATCCTAGAAGCTAGCCTATGGTATGATTGTTGTAATGGTTGTTCGTCCTACGGACTAAAACCCTCCGGTTTATATAGACACCGGAGAGGGCTAGGGTTACACAGAGTCGGTTACAATGGTAGGAGATCTACATATCCGTATCGCCAAGCTTGCCTTCCACGCCAAGGAAAGTCCCATCCGGACATGGGACGAAGTCTTCAATCTTGTATCTTCATAGTCTTGGAGTCCGACCGATGATGATAGTCCGGCTATCCGGACATCCCCTAGTCCAGGACTCCCTCACTCGCGGTACATCAAGATCGTGCCAAATCAAGAACACGAGAGAGAGAGAGAGAGAGAGATCAAACACATAGCTACTGGTACATACCCTCAGCCCCGAGGGTGAACTACTCCCTCCTCATCATGGAGAGTGCCGGGATGATGAAGATGGCCACCGGGGATGGATCCCCCCTCCGGCAGGGTGCCAGAACAGGGTCCCAATTGGTTTTTGGTGGCTACAGAGGCTTGTGGCGGCGGAACACCCGATCTAGGTTATTTTCTGGAGGTTTCTATATTTATAGGAATTTTTGGCGTAGATCTCACGTCAGGGGGGGTCTCTGAGCCGCCCACGAGATAGGGGGGCGCGCCCCCCACCCTCGTCGGCAGCCCAGGACTCTTCCGACCCAACTCTTTTACTCGGGGGGCTTCTTTTGGACCATAAAAAATCATCAAAAATTGGCACGTCAATTGGACTCCGTTTGATATTCCTTTTCTATAGAACTCAAAAACAAGGGGAAAATAGAAACTAGCATTGGGCTCTAGGTTAATAGGTCAGTCCCAAATATCATATAAAATAGCATATAAATGCGTATAAAACATCCTAGATGGATAATATAATACCATGGAACAATCAAAAATTATAGATACGTTGGAGACGTATCAGATAAGAGCTCGAGCAGTGGCGGCTACGACCGGCCCCCGCGTCATCGTGCTCGGGTCGAGGATGTCGGGGGTTCATCCCGCTGCAGCGCTCCAGTGAAGCTAGAGAGGAGCCCGGCATGAAGCTGGGAGCTGGCGAACTTGGCCTCAAGGCTGGCGGCCCCAGGTCACCTATGGGAGAACTAGTGGAGCACCGGGTCACCTTGAGGCGCTGCTTGAGGATGCGGCGCTGGTGCCAAGCTCGTGCGCCTTCGTGCCCTCTTTGCTTAGCCTTTCCTTTCTCCTGTAATTCGAAAAATGAAAGATGTACCCTGCGGGGGCGTGTAATGAACTGTGGCTATTATGCCCTTTATGCTATAATTGCTATCTTGATCTTGTGCCGTAATGTTTGCGGTCTAGGTGAGTTAATATAGGAAAGCTTAGCTTGGTATGTGCATTGTTTTTCGCCTCACGAGAACCTGACCTCAGGTACTTGACGGGGGCCCCTTCCTTGGGGAGCCTTGGGTGCAGCCCCCGCAAGATATGCCTTGGGCTCTCAGGAGCCGCGACAGGGCAGAGCTATCTTTTGAAGGAAGAGAAAACTTGTCGAGCGGCTCACTCCCCCTTACGCGAGCCCCTGCCATACATTAGCTCGGACCTGATGCATCACGTCGCGCTACTCGGGGGGCACAGGCATGAGGGGTGCTGGTGCCGGTGGACTTGATCGAGGGCTCCTCGCGAGGATGAAGCCAAAATACCGGGGTTCGGCACGGTACGTGCGCGTAAGGGCAAGCCCAGGGCGCACACACCTATCTAGCCCCACGCGCGAGGCGCGTGAGAAGAAGTGGCGGGCGACTGCCACCTCTCTCATGCCCTTAGGCAAAAAACAACATAGGTGAAGGAAACAGCTCGAGGAACCAATGTTCGAGAATACCAAATCCATTGAAAGATTACTAAAAAACTGCAAGCAACTTCAGAAAGCAAATGAACAGCCGCGTCCGGCACCTAATCTAGTCTTCTCACCAGCGCGGAGCTAAGTGATGCCACTAAGACGTGGGAGGGAGCCCCCATGAGGCCCCAGGGTGGCTCTCAGGAGACTCCGGGGCATGTACAGCCCCACTCATTATTACGTGAGAGTGTCACGAGGGCAGACCTTCATAGGCTGGAGCCTTGCTTCACAGGTCGGAGCCTTTCTTTAGGGGTAGAACTTCCTTCCAGGCGTTCTGGATGGGGACCCCGTCCAGTGACTCCAGGCATGCGGTGCCAGGCCTGGAGACACGAGCAATCCTAAACGGGCCCTCCCACATGGGAGAGAACTTGTGCAGCCCCTCCCTGGAGAGCACCCGCCTCAGGACAAGGTCGCCCACCTCTAACGTCCTGGAGCGGACGCTACGGCAGTGGTACCGCCGCAGCGCCTGCTGATACCTCGCCGCCCGGAGCGAGGCTTGACGGCGTCGTTCCTCCCCCAGCACGAGATCCATCCCTCGCATGGTGTCCTGTTGCGTCTCATCGAACGCAAGGACCCACGTGGAGCGATGCTTGACCTCGTGAGGGAGAACCGCTTCTGCTCCGTAGACAAGGAAGAACGGCGTTTCTCCTGTTGGCTTGGTCGCGGTGCTGTGGATGGACCACAACACGGACTGCAGCTCGTCGAGCTAGCCCCTGCCGCAGGCCTCGAGCTTCTTCTTGAAGGTTCGGGCCTTGAGGCCCCTCAGGACTTCCGCATTGGCCCTCTCGGCCTGTCCATTGCTCTATGGGTGCGCTACTGAGGCGTAGCAGATCTTCGTTCCAAGGTTAGCACAGTATGTTTTGAAAAGGTTGCTGGTGAACTGCGAGCCGTTGTCCATGATGATGCGATTGGGGATCCCAAACCGGCTCACGATTCCCTTGATGAACTTGATGGCCGATCCAGCTGGGATGGTGCGCACGGCTTCTACCTTCGCCCACTTGGTGAACTTGTTGATGGCGACGTAGAGGTATCGGTAGCCCCCTGGCGCCCGAGGGAACAGTCCCAAGATGTCCAGCCCCCAGACCACGAACGACCACGTGAGCGGGATCATCTGGAGGCCCTGCGCGGGCTGGTGGATCTGCTTGGCGTGAAACTGGCATGCTTCACAAGGCGCACCAGCTCTGTAGCGTTGTTGAGCGCGGTGGGCCAGTAGAAGCTGCTGCGGAACGCCTTGCCCACCAGAGTGCGCGACGATGAATGATGACCGCATTCCCCACCATGTATGTCCACAAGCAGCTCGAGCCCCTGTTCCCTGGAGATGCACCGCAACGAAACGTCATTGGGCCTCCTGCAATATAACTCACCATCCTTGATGCAGTACGCGGTGGCTTGACGGGCCACGCGCTCGGCGTACTCCTCCTTTCTGGCAGGGTACCTTGAAGCAAGTACGCCTTGAACTCTTCGGTCCAGCACCCCTCCTGAGGCTCGAGCGCGAGCAGCAGGCGGGCTCCCGAGGGGTGACCACAGGCTGGGGCGCCTGTCTTGGGTGCCTATGGCAAGTCCTCCGGAGGTGGTGCTGGAGTCGTGACGTGGGGGGTCGCAAATAGCTTGAAGAGTCGCTCCTCAAACACCCCCGGCTCCTGAGGAAGCCTGCGGGAGGCTCTTTTGGCGATGTCATCTGCTTCCTTGTTCGTTCCGCGTGGTATGTGCTGCAGCTCCACACCCATGAACCTCTTCTCCATCTTGCGCACCTGCTCTAGGTACGCCTCCATGTGCTTGTCCTTAGGCGTGTACTCTTTGTTGGAGAAGTTGACGAGAAGCTGAGAGTCACCCTTGACGGTGAGGCGCTTTACTCCCAGCGCGGCCGCGGCCCTGAGCCTGGCAAGCAAGCCTTCGAATTCTGCGATGTTGTTGGAGACCTTCTCGTCCTGCTGAAAGCAGAGTTGCACTACGTAACAGAGCTTGTTCTTGGTGGGCGAGATGAGGATGGAACCCGCTCCTGCGCCCTGTCACGCAAATGCCCTGTCGAAGTACATGATCCATCCATCTGGCTCTTTGTCTCCTGGCAGGAGGGAGCAGTCCTCGCCTACTCCGTGGTCAGGAGCGTCAGTCCACTCGGCCACGAAGGCCACGAGGGCGCGCCCTTGATGACCCTGGTGGTGCTGAACTCGAGATTGAATGCCTGAAGCTCAATGTTCCATTCAGCAACTCACCTGGCTGCATTCAGGCTCCGGAGCACCCTCTCTAGCGGGTACGATAGGACAACCTTGATGGGGTGGCCTTGAAAGTAGTGGCGCAGTTTCCTGGAGGCGACCAGAAGTGCGAGCAAGAGCTTCTGAGGCATGGGGTAGCGCGCCCGAGCCTCCCTCAGTATCGTGCTAATGAAGTACACAGGGTGCTCGACGAGGGGGGAGGCAACAGTGGAGTCTTGTTCTTTACGAGATCAATCGTGGCCTCAGGAGGAATGTCGACCATCGTGCCGGTCGAGGCTCTAGATGCCTCGCCCTGAGGGTGCTGCGCCTTGCTTGACGGTTGTGCATCCTGCTGAGGTCTCTTGATCGGGCGTTCCTTCCTTAGTGACACTAGGGTGGCGCTGGCTGAGTGAGGGGTTGCTGCCAGATAGAGCACCAAGGGCTCGAGAGGGCGTGGTGCCACCATTGTTGGCGGGCTAGTCAAATATCTCTTGAGGCCCTGGAAGGCTGCGTCTGCCTCTGGGGTCCACTCGAATGGCTCCTTCCTCTTCATCAGCTTGAAAAACGGGAGGGCGCACTCCCCTAGCTTGGAAATGAAACGCCCAAGTGAGATCACGCAGCCCGCTAGCTTTTGCATCTCCTTCAAGGACTGTGGGGGGTTCATGTCCTCTACCGCCTTGACCTTCTCTGGGCTAGCCTCGATCCCTATGTGCGACACCAAGAAGCCCAGCAACTTGCCTGAAGGGACCCCGAACACACACTTCTCGGGGTTAAGCCGAAGATCCACCTTGCGCAGGCTGACGAACATCTCCTCCAGATCTTGTATCAGAGTCCTGGCCTCACGAGACTTCACTACTATATCGTCAACATAGGACGCTGCGTTCCTCTCGAGCTGCAAACCCAGGGCAATATGCATTAACCACTGGAAGGTTGCCCCGGCATTACGCAGCCCAAAGGGCATGCAGGTGTAACAGTACACCCCGCATGGGGTGAGGAATGCCGTCTTCTCCACATCCTCCACGACCATCTTGATCTGGTGGTAGCTGGAGAAGGCATCTAGGAAGCACAACAGGTCGCACTCGATGGTGGAGTCGACGATCTGGTCGATGCAAGGGAGCGGGAAGGGATCCTGCGGGCAGGCCTTGTTGAGGTTGGTGAAGTCAACACACATGTGCTCCTTCCCTCCTTTCTTGGGGACGATGACGGGGTTCGCCAGCCACTCTGGGTACCATACCTCTCTAATGACCCCTACGGCTTGTAGCTTACGGGTTTCCTGGACGATGAAGGCCTGCTTCTCGGTGGACTGGTAGTGAGCCTTATGCTTCACTGGCCGCACATTTGGACATATCCTCAGGTGGTTCTCGATTATCCCTCTTGGGACCCCAGCCAGGTGTTTAGGTTCCCAAGCCAATACATGCTTGTTGGCTTGTAAAAAGCTGATCAATGCTTCCTCTTGATCCTGAGGAAGGCCAGCCCCTATGATGAAGGTGGCGATGTGATAACCCACAAGTATTGGGGATCGCAATAACTTTCGAGGGTAGAGTATTCAACCCAAATTTATTGATTCGACACAAGGGGAGCCAAAGAATATTCTTGAGTATTAGTAGTTGAGTTGTCAATTCAACCATACCTGGATAACTTAGTATCTGCAGCAAAGTGTTTAGTAGCAAAAGTGGTATGATAATAATAGTAACAGTAGCAAAAGTAAAGATAAATGTTTTTGGGTTTTTGTAGTAGTTGTAACAGTAGCAACGGAAAAGTAAATAAGCGAAGAACAATATGTGAAAAGCTCGTAGGCAATGGATCAGTGATGGATAATTATGCCGGATGCGATTCCTCATGCAATAGTTATAACATAGGGTGATATAGAACTAGCTCCAATTCATCAATGTAATGTAGGCATGTATTCCGTAAATAGTCACACGTGCTTATGGAAAAGAACTTGCATGACATCTTTTGTCCTACCCTCCCGTTGAAGCGGGGTCCTAGCGGAAACTAAGGGATATTAAGGCCTCCTTTTAATAGAGAACCGGAACAAAGCATTAGAACATAGTGAATACATGAACTCCTCAAACTACGGTCATCACCGAGAAGTATCCCGATTATTGTCACTTCGGGGTTGTCGGATCATAACACATAATAGGTGACTATAGACTTGCAAGATAGGATCAAGAACACACACATATTCATGAAAACATAATAGGTTCAGATCTGAAAACATGGCACTCGGGCCCTAGTGACAAGCATTAAGCATAGCAAAGTCATAGAAACATCAATCTTAGAACATAGTGGATACTAGGGATCAAACCCTAACAAAACTAACTTGATTACATGGTAAATCTCATCCAACCCATCACCGTCCAGCAAGCCTACGATGGAATTACTCACGCACGACGGTGAGAATCATGAAGTTAGTGATGGAGGATGGTTGATGATGACGACGGCGACAAATCCCCCTCTCCGGAGCCCCGAACGGACTCCAGATCAGCCCTCCCAAGAGAGATTAGGGCTTGGCGGCGGCTCCGTGTCGTAAAACGCAATGAAACTTTCTCCCTGATTTTTTTCTCCCCGAATGTGAATGTATGGAGTTGGAGTTGGAGTTGGCGTTGGTGGAGGTCCAGGGGGGCCACAAGATAGGGGGGCGCGCCCTAGGGGGAGCGCCCCCTGTCTTGTGGATAGGCCGTGGGCCCCCTGGCATTAATTCTTTCGCTAAAAATTCTTATTGATTCCAAAAAGTGCCTCCGTGGATTTCCAGGACATTCCAAGAACTTTTCTTTTCTACACATAAAACAACATCATGGCAGTTCTGCTGAAAACAGCGCCAGTCCGGGTTAGTTTCATTCAAATCATGCAAGTTAGAGTCCAAAACAAGGGCAAAAGTGTTTGGAAAAGTAGATACGTTGGAGACGTATCAACTCCCCCAAGCTTAAACCTTTGCTTGTCCTCAAGCAATTCAGTTGATAAACTGAAAGTGATAAAGAAAAACTTTTACAAACTCTGTTTGCTCTTGTTGTTGTAACATGAAAAGCCAGCATTCAAGTTTCAACAAATATTATGAACTAACCATACTCACAATAACACATAGGTCTCACAATTACTCATATCAATAACATAATCAGCTAGCGAGCCATAATAATAAAACTCGGATGACAACACTTTCTCAAAATAATCATAACATGATATAACAAAATGGTATCTCGCTAGCCCTTTCTGAGACCGCAAAACATAAATGCAGAGAACCCTTAAAGATCAAGGACTGACTAAACATTGTAATTCATGGTAAAAGAGATCCAGTCAAGTCATACCCAATATAAACTAATAATAATGAATGCAAATGACAGTGTGCTCTCCAGCGGGTGCCTTTAATAAGAAGGGTGATGACTCAACATAAAAGTAAATAGATAGGCCCTTCGTAGAGGGAAGCAGGGATTTGTAGAGGTTCCATAGCTCGATTTAAAATAGAGATTGAATAACATTTTGAGCGGCATACTTTCGCTGTCAACACAACAACTATGAGATGGCTGTATCTTCCATACTAAATGCATTATAGGCAATTCCCAAATAGAATGGTAAAGGTTTATACCCCCCCAACCACCAACAAGCATCAATCAATGGCTTGCTCGAAACAACGAGTGCCTCCAACATTCAATAGCCCTGGGGGAGTTTTATTTAATTATTTTGATTTGCTTTGATCTTTTAGGATCATGGGACTGGGCATTCCGGTTACCGGCCCTTTCTCGTGAATGAGGAGCGGAGTCCACTCCTCATGAGAATAACCCACCTAGCATGGAAGATATAGGCAGCCCTAGTTGTAACATGAGCTGCTCGAGCATACAAAACAGAATTTCATTTGAAGGTTTGGAGTTTGGAACATACAAATTTACTTGGAACGGCAGGTAAATACTGCATATAGGAAGGTATTGTGGACTCATATGGAACAACTTTGGGGTTTAAGGAGTTTGGATGCACAAGGCGGTATTCTTGCTTAGTACAGGTGAAGGCTAGCAAAAGACTGGGAAGCGACCAACTAAGAGAGCGACAACAGTCGTAAACATGCATTAAAATTAACTCACACCGAGTACAAGCATGAGTAGGATATAATCCACCATGAACATAAATATCATGAAGGCTATGTTGATTTGATTCAACTACACGCGTGAACATGTGCCAAGTCGAGTCACTCAATTCATTCAAAGGAGGATACCATCCCATCATATCACATCATAATCATTCTAATAGCATGTTGGCACGCAAGGTAAACCATTATAACTCATAGCTAATCAAGCATGGCACAAGCAACTATAATCTCTAAATGTCATTGCAAATATGTTTACTTCATAATAGCTGACTCAGGAATGATGAACTCATCATATTTACAAAAACAAGAGAGGTCGAGTTCATACCAGCTTTTCTCATCCCAATAAGTCCATCATATATTGTCATTATTTCCTTTCACTTGCACGACCGAACGATGTGTAAAATAATAAGAGTGCACGTGCATTGGACTAAGCTGGAAGCTGCAAGCATTCAAGTCAAGAGAGAAGACAAGTAATATGGGCTCTAAATTAAATAAAAAATTATGCATATAAGAGCCACTAAGCATTTTCAATATGGTCTTCTCGACCCCCAAAAGAAAGAAAAGAAAATAAAACTATTTACACGGGAAAGCTCCCAACAAGTAAAAGAAGAAAAAGAAATCTTTTTGTGTTTTCATTTTAATTTCTACTACAAGCAAGGAAATTAAACTAAATATTTTTTTTGGTTTTTCTTAAGGTTTATCAAACACACAAGAAGAAAACTAAAAGAAGGAAATTTAAACTAACATGGATAATACAATGAAAGAGTATGAGCACCGACGACTAGTGTGTGAACATGAATGTAAAGTCGGTGAGAAATACGTACTCCCCCAAGCTTACGCTTTTGGCCTAAGTTGGTCTAATACCAGTGACCGCCTGGCTGATATCCATAAGTGAAACTGGGGTAGTACTGAGATGCAGAGGCGACCGCCTCCTAAGCAGCAGCGTGTTGGCGAGCTGCCTCCATTCCCCTCTCATATTCAATTGCTTCTTCCCTGGTGACAACATATCTTCCTTTTGCCTGATAATCAAAAAGGTAGGGAGCAGGAAGAGTAACAGGGACGACATTGCATCTGTCATAGGTTAGTCGATAATGGAGGAATTGTTCATTCCTCTCAAGAAAATGATGATCAAACATAGCTTCTTTATCCAAATAGACAGGAGGTACAATCATATCCCCCTCTCGTGGAGCTATATTAAGAAAATTAGCCACATGGGCTGCATAAATTCCTCCAAAGAAATCTCCCCTTCTACTATTATTCTGCAACCTACGTGCAACTATTGCCCCCAAGTTATAACCTTTATAACCTGACACATCACTCTTGAGGACACAAAGATCAGGGGCACACATGTGACATACCTCTTCCTTACCGTTAATGCATCTACCAATAAAGAGAGAAAAGTAATGTATAGCAGGAAAATGAATGCTCCCTATGGTAGCTTGTGCTACGTCCCTAGATTCTCCCATAGTAATACTAGCAAGAAAATCTCTAAATTCATATTTGGGAGGATCATTAATCTTACCCCACTGCGGGAGTTTGCAAGCGGTTGCGAAATCCTCTAAATCCATGGTATAAGATGTATCATAAATATCAAACATGACACTAGGAGAATTACGCGCAGAAATATATTCAAACCTCCGCACAAAGGAATCAGTCAATTGATAATATTGAGGACACTTATCTTGTAAGAAGTCCTCCAGCTCGGCATTACGCACATATGCATCAAATTCCTCCTTGAAACCTGCTTCGACCATAAAATCATCGGATGGTGTCACATCCATAGTTCTGGTCTGCTCTGGTCTTGATAGTCTTGTGTTGCATCATGTTTAAATTCAAATGAAATTTTGAAATGGGGTGTTCAAACCCTAGCAGATAATAATTTTAACTAGGTTCAATTCAAATATTTTCATTGGACCCAAAATGCTCTCCAAAAATGTTCATTATTTCTGGAAAAAGGTTAAAACCTTAATCAGAGGTCATGCACATTTTTCCAATGCATTTATGGTTTTTGAATTAATTCATAATTGTATTTGAGTTGGAGCAAATAAATTCTATAAATATTTTTATTGCTCCAATGATCCTGGAATATTTTGTGGAGCTCTAGGATAAACCTTAATGCATCCACAATAATCTCCAGAGAGCTGCAAAAATAATTTGGTTAAGAAACCAAATTAAAACAAAACTGCAAAATTAGAAAACAGAAACAAAAAAAAAATAGAAAGAGCAGAGACTCACCTGGACCCTTACCTACCTGTGCGGCCTGCTGCTGAAGCCAGCCCAGCCCATCACCACCTCCCCTGTCGTCTTCCTCTTTTCGCCAGGACGACAGGAGCGCGTGGCTGCGGCGCGCTGGCACGCGCCTAGCCACCTCCTGCTTGCCGCCGACCGCCTAGAGCTGGCTAAGGACGCCACGCACTCTGCCACGCACCCCCTGGAATCCCCTCGACCTCTCCCCGTGCTTCTCCCCTCCTCTGTCTCTCCCATGCACAGCCGCCGAAACCTCCGTCGCTGCCGCTCGCCGTTGCCGCGCCCACCGCTATGGCCTCGCCTCTCCGACGAGTCCAAAAGCTCCGCGCAGTAGCCCTCGTCCTCCCCGCCAAGCCGTGCGTCTCCGGACGCCCTGTGGAGCCGCCATCGCCGTCGTCTTCAACCTCCAGCACCGGAGATCGTCGTCACCGTTCTTCCCGCGTTGGGCCGTCCCCGAGCTCTCCGACGATTCCATCGGATGTGCTGTGAGCTTCCCGTCGCTTCCCCCCAATCCCATGGCGTTTTTCTCATCGTAGCCGCCTTTTCCATCGGAGCCAAAGCTCGCCGCCGCCGTGCCTCTTCACCGCCGTGGCTGGAGCCATTGTAGCTCAAAGCTAAGCACACCACCGCGCTCAACACGTCTCCAGGAGCCCGTAGCCAGCACCAGCTTCTCCCCACGTGCCCCCTAGCGCCAACCCCACACCCACCTGAACTCCGGCCGCCACTGCGAGCTCGTTTCCGGCGAGCTCGGTCCACCCCGGCTACTGCCGCTAGTCGTGTTGGATGCGCGCGAGTCCCAGCACCACGTAGAGCCCCTCCGCCGTCGTTTTGGTCGCCGGAGGAGCTAACCCGAGCCCTCCGCCGCGCCTGTTGTAGCCGGCGACGAGCCGCCGGCGTATTAGCCTCGGCTGACCAGGGGTTTGACCTCCCCTGAGTCAATGACAGGTGGGGCCAGCCCCTATTAAACTAGTTTAGTTTAATTGCTAAAACTTAATTAGCCATTGTTAAACTAACCCCGCTGGTCCCACAGGTCAGTTTGACCTGGCCACATCACCGTTGACCTGACCCCACCTGCCAGTGACACTAAACAACACTTGGTCACTGACCAGTGGACCCCACTGGTCAGGTTTGACCCGGGGCAGCTCTGTTGACTCTGCTGATGTCACACTGACATCATGCTGACGCAGTAATACTTTTTCCTGGATTTATTCTTATTCCAGAAAATAGTATAAACTTCTAAAAATCATAGAAATTCAACCGTAACTCCAAATGAAATAATTTATATATGAAGAATGATCAGAAAAATCCAATCTATCCATCTGTACCATTTTCATGCAGTTAGAACAACTTATACCTGCTTTTTAGCACAAATCATATAAATGGCATTTAAATATCCACATATGGAGTTTGAATTTGAATCTTGGATTCAAACCAACTTCATTTAATCTGATCTAGCTTGCATTAGCCCAAAACACATTCATAATGCCATGTCATAGCATGCATCATATTGTGCATTGCATTGATCGTGTTTATTCTCTGTTTGTCGGTGTTGTTCCCCCTCGGTAGATGTTGTCCCGACGCTGTGATCGCTGACACTAATGAAGAACGATACTATCTTCAGAAGTGCCAGGCAAGCAAAACCCCCTTGTTCATTCCGATACAATCCTACTCTCTCGCTCCTGCTCTCGTTTACTGCATTAGGACAACAACGACATATTTGTTACTTGCTGCGGTAGCTGAACCCCTTATCCTCTGCATGACCTGTCATTGCCACAGTAAATAGATGAAACCCACTAGCATGAGTAGGAGTTGTTTGAGCCTTGATGTGCCTACTCATTCATGCTTGTTTGTCATGCCTGCTATTGCTTAGAGTTGTGTCAGGTCTGATTCATCAGGGATGAATTAGAGGTGTGTGAACATGTCCTACTGTATGTGAGCTAAGTGTGTGAACACGATTTGGGAAAGGTAGCGGTGAGAGGCCATGTAGGAGTACATGGTGGGTTGTCTCATTGCAGCCGTCCTCAGGAACTGAGTTCTGTGTTTGTGATCCATGAACAGTTACTACCACACATTGGGCTCCGGGCGCTCCAAGCTCTCTCAACTTATTAATCAACCTGATCTCTGTCCAGGAATTGCAACTAGTTTCTGGTGTTTGTAGGTAGTGTTAGTAGTCTACCAAGTGGCACCCGGTACAGGTGGGCTTGGGACAGACTAGGCACAGTGGCCCGGTGTACCAAGTGGCACCCGGTTGGTGGACTTGGGAACCCTGCACACATCGTTTGGGGCTGTGAGCGACACCCCGACCGGATCTCCTTGCGGATGGAACCCGAATAGGCGATAAACCTGGACAAGAGACTTGTGTGGTTAGTCAGGTCGTGGCTGACTCCCTCGCCAGGCTTCCGCTTGAAGGTTGCCGAGATACACGAGGTGTACATGGCGGTAAGTGGCGAGAGCGTGTGTGAAGAAGTACACCCCTGCAGGGTTAAAATGATCTATTCGAATAGCCATGTCCGCGGAAAAGGACTTCTGGGTTGCCTGTACAGTTCATAGACAAGTGAAAGTGGATACTATAAAATGCGCAAGATAAGCGTGAGTGCTATGGATGGCGTTCTCGTAGGGAGACGGGAGCGGATCCATAGTGGGGTATTGATATGGTGAATATGTGGACTCATGTGCGCCACCTCAAAAGAGTTACTTGCAGTCGTGGTTTAGGATAGCCACCGAGTCAAAGCTGGCTTCCTGCAGTTAAACTCCACCACCCCCTTTGTTGATAATGATGCATATGTAGATAGTTCTGATGTAAGTCTTGCTGGGTACATTTGTACTCATGTTTGCCTATTTTATGTTTTGCAGAGAGACTTCATTCTCGCTAGTAGTTCCGCTTGGACTTCGACGTTTAGCTTGTTACCTCAGCTACGATCTTGTGCCCTCGGCAGGATCTGGTAGTTAGTCAGGCCTCTCAGCCTTTTTCATTTGTAGTTGTCTGTACTCAGACATGTTAAGCTTCCACATGTGCTTTGACTTGTATGCTCCGAATATTGGGTCGTGAGACCCATGTTTGTAATATCTCGCTCCTCGGAGCCTATTGAATAAAATACTTGAGTCGTAGAGTCATGTTGTGATGCCATGTTGTATTTGCACATATCGAGCATATTGTGTGTATGTTATTGAAATGCTTGGTATGTGTGGGATCTGACTATCTAGTTGTTTATCCTTAGTAGCCTCTCTTACCGGGAAATGTCTCCTAGTGCTTCCACTGAGCCATGGTAGCTTGCTACTGCTCCGAAACACTTAGGCTGGCTGGCATGTGTCCTTCTTCGTTCCTGTGTCTGTCCCTTCGGGGAAATGTCACGCGATGAATACCGGAGTCCTGTTAGCCCGCTACAGCCCGGTTCACCGGAGTCCCGCTAGCCCAGTGCTACAGCCTGGATTCACTCGCTGATGACCGTCACGTTCGATGCTGGGTCATGGATGCCTGTCCCTGTAAGTTTGTGCTACTTTGGGTTTACGACTAGCCATGTTAGCCCGGGCTCCTAATCATATGGATGCTAGCGACACTATCATATACGTGTGCCAAAAGGCGCAAACGGTCCCGGGCAAAGGTAAGGCGACACCCGTGGGAATACCGTGCGTGAGACCGCAAAGTGATATGAGGTGTTACATGCTAGATCGATGTGGCGTTGAGTCGGGGTCCTGACAGCTTTTGTATCAGAGTTGACTGCCTGTAGGATTACCAAGCCAAACTGGTCGAAGTTGAGTCTAGAAATTCTTTAGTTATATAAGGGAATTGATTGTGGGATGGAACGTAAGGCTCTTTTTACTCCTTTACCTTATGTCCTTCTGATTTGAGTCACCCTCTTCTTCTCTATGGGGTTAAGAGCTAGGCCTTCTCTTCTTTCTATCAGGATCACGTGTTACTAATCCGTAGACTTATAGAATTGTTGGACTTAAGCCTCGGTTCAGTTCCTACTACTTCCTTATGTTAACCGTTGATCTCGAAACCTTGATATTGTGCTTCTGAGTGGCTATGCCACCATTTTTGTAGCATGTCTCCAATCTTTTTGAGCATTTACAGCCGTTATGCTGTCCGAGTCATCCCAGGTTTCTAAACAATCTGATGCACTTGCAAAATCCTTTTCCTCTGATTATGATGTTCCTTTAGGCCAAGTTAACCACACTAATCGGTGAGTTGAGGTACTCAATTGCCTTAACATATATGTCGGAGTTATTATTATGACCCTAGGTGTTTTAGAGTATCATCTAGTAATCTAGTCATGTATTGTGTTCCCAGTGTGATCATTCTGGCCAACATTCTAGAAAGCATCCTGTGATGCAATCTAGCTAGTAGGTATTCTAGTCCTGGGTTTTGAACCCGAGATTCACTCCACCTACTTCATGTTGCTAGTGTTTGCTCGTTCCTTTAGGTTATTAGTAACCTTTGTGATAGTCCTCGTGGTCCGTGGTATTTCCTTCTTCCAATACCATGAACTGCTTATGGCAGAAGTTCCTTGCTGAACCGAAAGATCACAATAAGAGTGCTCTTGACGAGTTCTTGATTCTATGTTGTGACTCTGCCAGTTCTACCTTTCTGCATGGGTTATCCGGAAGAAATGTTGAGCTTTGCTCGACATACTAATCTATGCATCCACAACTCAGAAAGATATATGTTCCTTTGAGTTGTCACTCTGTAATTGTATTCCGACCCTCGTCTATCAATTGATAGTCAAGAGTATGCGTGCATTCGTTCATCGATGCCTATTACTCTTGTGGTCCGTCAAGCCATTCTATTCGGAATGACTAGGAGAAACAAACTCCAGTACCTCATCCATATCTAGGATTGGGTCAAGTAGTTGTACCTCGCAGATCAAAATGCCAACCCAGCTTTTGTTCTGTCCTACCCTGGAGTATTACCCCCTTTATGCCAGGATTTTCAAGAGAATTGCACCAGCTCTTGTGAATTCTTGACGCAGTGATACTTCTCGCCATCATTATTCATTTCTTTGTTTCCGGGTTATCGCAACCGTAATACCGATAAGTGAATCGTGATGTATGAAATCAATACTCCGAGCAACTCGTTGCCTGGTAGTAAATGGACAATATTCTCATCCTTAGCACGTTGGTTATCGAATCACCATCCTAGGACTGATTGTGGTACCTGGTCCATTTTTGTTGGTGCACTCTTCGATCGATGAGTTAGGATTTTGTCAAACCCTCACTCCTTTGATCATATCGTCTTGCCCTGAAAGCAAGGTTGTTCTTGAGCTTGGTAACATATCGGTGGTTCGTGATTTTCTGAAGATCTTCTCGGAAGCATTACCTGGTTGTCACCTCACCGCTATGTTGAGTTCGTGATCAAGTTGGTTTCTCTATGAACCACCCCTTCTCCAAGAATCTGTGTCGGATAGCCCGAGCTAGTTGGTTAAGCTAAACAACAACTTGGAGAGTTGGAAGATAGAAGCTTGCCAACTTAGTTCATTTAAAGGGACATTTTTGTGTGTGTGTTGAAGAAAGATGATATCTTCATCGATTGATCCTTGTGACCAATTGTTGGAACTATGGTCTTACCCAATCCTTAATTTGATTATGGGCTATCGTCAAATCAAGTCAGAACCAACGATGTTCGTAATGTTGTCTTACTCGTGGTTGATTCCTCGAGCATACACCATTACATCTTTGGTCTGACCAATACCATCACATTGTTCACATAGTGGTGGAAGTCCAGTGATATGGAAATTTCGATGAGTTGCTGTTGAGCCCATCAGCAACATTTTATCTCCTCCATGATTTTGTTGAACATTAAGTTAGTATTGGAAACTTTGTAAACAATACCTTTGTGTTCCATTCATGAGGTATATGTTCGGATGAAAGAAGTGACTTCCTCTAATTCATGTGCATTAGATGCAAGTTGCCGCCGTGAACTCGAGAAAGTTTATTTTTGCCTCCTCCGGAATCATCCCAAGTCAGTCAATCATATGTGCGAAGTATTCTATGGTTTGGAGACTTGCAACCTTCATTCCATATGTATCCCTAGCACACCAAGCCACTGATTGATTTGCTCAAGGAAAAGGAGTTTGTTGTGTTAATTCTAGATCATGCACAAGACTCCGATATCCTCGATGATGGTTCCCAACCTGAACTCGGTAGTGTTTTACTATAAGACTACTATGTGGTCATACTTGTCTCGGACAACGTGATCACATGTTGTAGCAGAACCAGCTCATGTTTTGGAACATGCTATCGTAGTTCATTTTCCTGAGAATCTCGCAACGTCATCTCTTCGGTTTGTGTTGCAAATTTTCTTTTCCAGACATGTTGTCTGAAATGTCCTGTTACCAACCAGATCTGAATCTCAGGCAGATATGATGGTTGGAACATTTCCAAGATCTATGATGTAGGTCCCGAAAAGGTTGATGTTCTGGCCGACACACCTAGCCGGAAGATCTATTATTGTAGTATCTTGAATGAGCAATTCGACCATTTTCTCCATGAGGATTTGGTATGACTTATTCCACAAGTTGTTCCTTATGGATTTTTGTGCTCCCAGAGTCCGACCTTTACCTGATGGCCATGTTGATGTTTTAAGCATTTACCATGGTACCTAGTACATCAAGGAGAACATTAAAAGTGGAGTGCTAAATGTCTCTCGGTCGATCATCAAGATTTGCTTCTTTGGCATTGCTAAGGAAAAACCTGAGAAAGTGATGTCCTCCTTTGCACCGGCATCCTCCATCACCGTTCTTCATGGTAGTATGATGTGTTGCCAGGATCCTTGGCACGGATGTTGGTAAAACCTTGATGAATATGGAAATGCTCAAGTTCTTGACAGCACGCTCAGCCACTAGGTTATATCCTTGGTGTCAATTGGAATGTGCCTTCCATTTGCTGAATTGCCCTATAACCGTAGTTTCCTTTCCATGCTGAGTATGCCATTTCTTTGAATTCCTTCAAATGATCGTTTGTGAATTGCCATTAGCCTGGTATGAAGAGCTTCAATAATCCTTTTCGATAGAGTTTCTTTTTGTCATCATCGTGTTAGATGAAGATCGTGATAGCTTTGCGTCCCCTGAGTCTTCTAACCTCACGTCTTGAATCTCGGGACGAGATTCTTGTTTAGTGGGGGTGAGCTGTCACATCCCTAGTTCTGGTCCGCTCTGGTCTTGATAGTCTTGTGTTGCATCATGTTTAAATTCAAATGAAATTTTGAAATGGGGATGTTCAAACCCTAGCAGATAATAATTTTAACTAGGTTCAATTCAAATATTGTCATTGGACCCAAAATGCTCTCCAAAAATGTTCATTATTTCTGGAAAAAGGTTAAAACCTTAATCAGAGGTCATGCACATTTTTCCAATGCATTTATGGTTTTTGAATTAATTCATAATTGTATTTGAGTTGGAGCAAATAAATTCTATAAATATTTTTATTGCTCCAATGATCCTGGAATATTTTGTGGAGCTCTAGGATAAACCTTAATGCATCCACAATAATCTCCAGAGAGCTGCAAAAATAATTTGGTTAAGAAACCAAATTAAAACAAAACTGCAAAATTAGAAAACAAAAACAAAAAATAGAAAGAGCAGAGACTCACCTGGACCCTTACCTACCTATGCAGCCTGCTGCTGAAGCCGGCCCAGCCCATCACCACCTCCCCTGTCGTCTTCCTCTTTTCACGAGGAGGACAGGAGCGCGTGGCTGCGGCGCGCTGGCACGCGCCTAGCCACCTCCTGCTTGCCGCCGACCGCCTAGAGCTGGCTAAGGACGCCACGCACTCTGCCACGCACCACCTGGAATCCCCTCGACCACTCCCCGTGCTTCTCCCCTCCTCTGTCTCTCCCATGCACAGCCGCCGAAACCGCCGTCGCCGCCGCTCGCCGTTGCCGCGCCCACCGCTACGGCCTCGCCTCTCCGACAAGTCCAAAAGCTCCGCGCAGTAGCCCTCGTCCTCCCCGCCAAGCCGTGCGTCTCCGGACGCCCTGTGGAGCCGCCATCGCCGTCGTCTTCAACCTCCAGCACCGGAGATCGGCGTCGCCGTTCTTCCCGCGTTGGGCCGTCCCCGAGCTCTCCGACGATTCCATCGGATGCGCTGTGAGCTTCCCGTCGCTTCCCCCCTAACCCCGTGGCGTTTTTCTCATCGTAGCCGCCTTTTCCATCAGAGCCGAAGATCGCCGCCGCCGTGCCTCATCACCGCCGTGGCTGGAGCCATTGTAGCTCGAAGCCGAGCACACCACCGCGCTCAACACGTCTCCAGGAGCCCGTAGCCAGCACCAGCTTCTCCCCACGTGCCCCCTAGCGCCAACCCCACACCCACCCGAACTCCGGCCGCCGCTGCGAGCTCGTTTCCGGCGAGCTCGGCCCACCCCGGCTACTGCCGCTAGTCGTGTTGGATGTGCGCGAGTCCCAGCACCACGTAGAGCCCCTCCGCCATCATTTTGGTCGCCGGAGGAGCTAACCCGAGCCCTCCGCCGCGCCTGCTGTAGCCGGCGACGAGCTGCCGGCGTATTAGCCTCGGCTGACCAGGGGTTTGACCTCCCCTGAGTCAATGACAGGTGGGGCCAGCCCCTATTAAACTAGTTTAGTTTAATTGCTAAAACTTAATTAGCCACTGTTAAACAAACCCCGCTGGTCCCACAGGTCAGTTTGACCTGGCCACATCACCATTGACCTGACCCCACCTGCCAGTGACACTAAACAACACTTGGTCACTGACCAGTGGACCCCACTGGCCAGGTTTGACCCGGGGCAGCTCTGTTGACTCTGCTGATGTCACACTGACATCATGTTGACGTAGTAATGCTTTTTCCTGGATTTATTCTTATTCCAGAAAATAGTATAAACTTCTAAAAATCATAGAAATTCAACCGTAACTCCAAATGAAATAATTTATATATGAAGAATGATCAGAAAAATCCAATATATCCATCTGTACCATTTTCATGCATGTTAGAACAACTTATACCTGCTTTTTAGCACAAATCATATAAATGGCATTTAAATATCCACATATGGAGTTTGAATTTGAATCTTGGATTCAAACCAACTTCATTTAATCTGATCTAGCTTGCATTAGCCCAAAACACTTTCATAATGCCATGTCATAGCATGCATCATATTGTGCATTGCATTGATCGTGTTTCTTCTCTGTTTGCCGGTGTTGTTCCCCCTCGGTAGATGTTGTCCCAACGCTGTGATCGCTGACACTAATGAAGAACGATACTATCTTCAGAAGTGCCAGGCAAGCAAAACCCCCTTGTTCATTCCGATACAATCCCACTCTCTCGCTCCTGCTCTCTTTTACTACATTAGGACAACAACGACATATTTGTTACTTGCTGCGGTAACTGAACCCCTTATCCTCTGCATGACCTGTCGTTGCTACAGTAAATAGATGAAACCCACTAGCATGAGTAGGAGTTGTTTGAGCCCTGATGTGCCTACTCATTCATGCTTGTTTGTCATGCCTGCTATTGCTTAGAGTTGTGTCAGGTCTGATTCATCAGGGATGAATCAGAGGTGTGTGAACATGTCCTACTGTATGTGAGCTAAGTGTGTGAACACGATTTGGTAAAGGTAGCGGTGAGAGGCCATGTAGGAGTACATGGTGGGTTGTCTCATTGCAGCCGTCCTCAGGAACTGAGTTCTGTGTTTGTGATCCATGAACAGTTACTACCACACATTGGGCTCCGGGCGCTCCAAGCTCTCTCGACTTATTAATCAACCTGATCTCTGTCCAGGAATTGCAACTAGTTTCTGGTGTTTGTAGGTAGTGTTAGTAGTCTACCAAGTGGCACCCGGTACAGGTGGGCTTGGGACAGACTAGGCACAGTGGCCCGGTGTACCAAGTGGCACCCGGTTGGTGGACTTGGGAACCCTGCACACATCGTTTGGGGCTGTGAGCGACACCCCGGCCGGATCTCCTTGTGGATGGAACCTGAATAGGCGATAAACCTGGACAAGAGACTTGTGTGGTTAGTCAGTTCGTGGCCGAGTCCCTCGCCAGGCTTCCGCTTGAAGGTTGCCGAGATACACGAGGTGTACATGGCGGTAAGTGGCGAGAGCGTGTGTGAAGAAGTACACCCCTGCAGGGTTAAAATGATCTATTCGAATAGCCATGTCCGCGGAAAAGGACTTCTGGGTTGCCTGTACAGTTCATAAACAAGTGAAAGTGGATACTCTAAAATGCGCAAGATAAGCGTG
The DNA here is from genome assembly GCA_963921465.1 of Triticum timopheevii. Taxonomy (NCBI): domain Eukaryota; kingdom Viridiplantae; phylum Streptophyta; class Magnoliopsida; order Poales; family Poaceae; genus Triticum; species Triticum timopheevii. The sequence continues at coordinate 168,294,720 of OY997264.1, read as the reverse complement.
AGTGCTATGGATGGCGTTCTCGTAGGGAGACGGGAGCGGATCCATAGTGGGGTATTGATATGGTGAATATGTGGACTCGTGTGCGCCACCTCAGAAGAGTTACTTGCATTCGTAGTTTAGGATAGCCACCGAGTCAAAGCTGGCTTGCTGCAGTTAAACTCCACCACCCCCTTTGTTGATAATGATGCATATGTAGATAGTTCTGATGTAAGTCTTGCTGGGTACATTTGTACTCACGTTTGCCTATTTTATGTTTTGCAGAGAGACTTCAGTCTCGCTAGTAGTTCCGCTTAGACTTCTACGTTTAGCTTGTTACCTCAGCTACGATCTTGTGCCCTCGGCAGGATCTGGTAGTTAGTCAGGCCTCTCAGCCTTTTTCATTTGTAGTTGTCTGTAGTCAGACATGTTAAGCTTCCGCATGTGCTTTGACTTGTATGCTCTGAATGTTGGGTCATGAGACCCATGTTTGTAATATCTCGCTCCTCGGAGCCTATTGAATAAAATACTTGAGTCGTAGAGTCATGTTGTGATGCCATGTTGTATTTGCACATATCGAGCATATTGTGTGTATGTTATTGAAATGCTTGGTATGTGTGGGATCTGACTATCTAGTTGTTTATCCTTAGTAGCCTCTCTTACCGGGAAATGTCTCCTAGTGCTTCCACTGAGCCATGGTAGCTTGCTACTGCTCCGGAACACTTAGGCTGGCCGGCATGTGTCCTTCTTCGTTCCTGTGTCTGTCCCTTCGGGGAAATGTCACGCGATGAATACCGGAGTCCTGTTAGCCCGCTACAGCCCGGTTCACCGGAGTCCTGCTAGCCCAGTGCTACAGCCTGGATTCACTTGCTGATGACCGACACGTTCGATGCTGGGTCATGGATGCTTGTCCCTGTAAGTTTGTGCCACTTTGGGTTTACGACTAGCCATGTCAGCCCGGGCTCCTTATCATATGGATGCTAGCAACACTATCATATACGTGTGCCAAAAGGCGCAAACGGTCCCGGGCAAAGGTAAGGCGACACCCGTGGGAATACCGTGCGTGAGGCCGCAAAGTGATATGAGGTGCTACATGCTAGATCGATGTGGCATTGAGTCGGGGTCCTGACAGATGGCCACTCACAAGCCCGTACATTTGCGTCCCTTGGCAAATTAACATCATGTTCACGTATAGCAATCCTTGGCCCTTTCATTGCCGAGGAACCACCTTGGTACATTCTTCTAAGCATATTTCTTTTTCTGAAAATTTCTAAAATTTTAGTAACTTCAAAATGAAAATGAATAAAACTAAACAAGATAGATAGCAACTACTCCTACAAGTGTCTAGAGCCTATATCATCCATTGGAATTGCTTAGGACCTCAAAAATTTAACATGCAAGCTCAAGAACATGGTCACCTATGCAGCAAAAATTTGCAATGAATAAAGCACGAGAACAAAAACTAATTGGACCAATGGAGGAGTCACATACCAAGCAACAATCTCCCAAAGCAGTTTTGCGAATGGAGCTTTGAGCTAAGAGATCGAAAATCGCAGCAAAACGAGCTAGAACTCATGCTTGAGCTGGATGGGGATTTTTTGGGTAGAAGATGAAGTGTGTGGGTGCTGGCATAAGTGGAGGGGAGCCACCAGGGGCCCACGAGATAGGGGGCGCGCCCTACAGGGGGGGCACCCTCCCCTCTCGTGGCCTGGTGCTTGCCCCTCCTGCAGTTTTTTCAGTGACTAAAATCCTCAAATATTCCAGAAAAAATCATACTAAATTTGCAGGGCATTTGGAGCACTTTTATTTTCAGACTATTTTTTAATGCACGGATAATTCAGAAAACAGACGGATAGTACTATTTTTGCTTTATTTATTCTAAATAACAGAAAGTAAAAGGAGGGTACAGAAGGTTGTGCCTTCTAGTTTCATCCATCTTGCGATCATCAAAATGAACCCACTAACAAGGTTGATCAAGTCTTGTTAACAAACTCATTCCGAATAACACGGAACCGGAGAAATTTCGAATAACACTAAGTTACCTCAATGGGGATATGAAAATCCCCAACAATAAGAATATCATACTTTTTCTTGACAGTAGGGAGAGGAAATTCAAAACCTCCAAAATGATTGTTGGAACTTTTTCAATAGAATTGATACTATGAACTTGAGATTGTTTCCTCGGTAAGTGTACCCTATGCTCATTACCATTAACATGGAAAGTGACATTGCCTTTGTTGCAATCAATAACAGCCCCTGCAGTATTAAGAAAAGGTCTACCAAGGATAATAGACATACAATCATCCTTGAGAATATCAAGAATAACAAAGTCCGTTAAGATAGTGACATTTGCAACCACAACAGGCACATCCTCACAAATACCCACAGGTATAGCAGTTGATTTATCAGCCATTTGCAAAGATATTTCAGTAGGTGTCAACTTATTCAATTCAAGTATACGATATAAAGAGAGAGGCATAACACTAACACCAGCTCCAAGATCACATAAAGCAGTTCTAACATAATTTCTTTTAATGGAGCATGGTATAGTTGGTACACCCGGATCTCCAAGTTTCTTTGGTATTCCACCCTTAAAAGTGTAATTAGCAAGCATGGTGGAAATTTCATCTTCCGGTATCTTTCTTTTGTTTGTAATGATATCCTTCATATACTTAGCATAACGATTTCCTTTAAGCATATCAGTTAAGCGCATACGTAAGAAAATAGGTCTAATCATTTCAGCAAAGCGCTCAAAATCCTCATCATCCTTTAACTTGGATGGTTTAGGAGGAATGGGCATGGGTTTCTGAACCCATGGTTCTCTTTCTTTACCGTGCTTCCTAGCAACAAAATCTCTCTTGTCATAACATTGATTCTTTGATTGTGGGTTATCAAGATCAACAACAGGTTCAATTTCTACATCATTGTTTTTGCTAGGTTGAGCATCAACATGAACATTATCATTAACATTATCACTAGGTTCATGTTCATCACCTAATTGAGTTTCAGCATCAGAAATAGAAATATCATTGGGATTCTCAGGTGTGTCTACAGTAGGTTCATTAGAAGCATGCAAAATTCTATCTTTTTCTTTTTCTTCTTTTTAGAAGAACTAGGTGCCTCTAAATTATTTCTCTGAGAATCTTTCTCGATTATCTTAAGGTGGCCTTCAGGATACAAAGGTTCCTGAGTCATTCTACCAGTTCTAGTAGCCACTCTAACAGCAAAGTCATTTTTATTATTTAATTCATCAAGCAAATCATTTTGAGCTTTAAGTACTTGCTCAGCTTGAGTAGCAACCATACAAGCATATTTGCTAACGCGGTGAAATTCATCTTTAACTCTAGCCAGATTATCACCTACGCGTCCTATCTCGAAAGCATTATTCTTTAACTCTCTACCAACATAAGCATTAAAACTTTCTTGTCTAGCCATAAAGTCATCAAATTCATCTAAGCATGGGCTATGGAATTTAGTAGAGGGTATTCAACTTTATCATATCTATAGAGAGAATTTACCTTTACTACCTGTATCGGGTTATCAAGACAATGTGGTTCTTCAGGCGGTAAATTAAGACCATGTATTTCTTCAATAGGAGGTAAATTCTTAACATCTTCAGCTTTAATACCTTTTTCTTTCATTGATTTCTTTGCCTCTTTCATATCTTCAGGACTGAGAAATAAAACACCTCTCTTCTTCGGAGTGGGTTTAGGAATAGGCTCAGGAGTTGGCTCAATTGGTTCAGGAATTTCTTCAGGAACTAGCTCAGGAAGAGTCCAATTATTTTCATTAGTCAACATATTACTCAATAGTATTTTAGCTTCATCGACTGTTCTTTCCATAAAAACACAACCTACACAACTATCCAAGTAGTCCTTGGAAGCATCGGTTAGTCCATTATAAAAGATATCAAGTATTTCATTTTTATTAAGAGGATGATCAGGCAAAGCATTAAGTAACCGAAGAAGCCTCCCCCAAGCTTGTGGGAGACTCTCTTCTTTGGTTTGCACAAAATTATATATTTACCACAAGGCAGCTTGTTTCTTATGAGCAGGGAAATATCTAGCAGAGAAGTAATAAATCATATCCTGGAGACTAAGCACACAACCAGGAGCAAGAGAATTATACCAAGTCTTAGCATCACCCTTTAATGAGAACGGAAATATCTTAAGGATATATAAATAATGAGACTTCTCATCATTAGTAAACAGGGTGGCTATATCATTCAACTTGGTAAGATGTGCCACAACAGTTTCAGATTCAAGGCCATAAAAAGGATCAGATTCAACTAAAGTAATAATATCAGGATCAACAGAGAATTCTTAATCCTTATCAGTAACATAGATAGGTGAAGTAGCAAAAGCAGGATCGGGTTTCATTCTAGCATTAAGAGATTGCTGCTTCCATTTAGCTAATAATTTCTTAAGATCATTTCTATCATTGCAAGCAAGAATTTCCATAGTAGCCTTTTCATTCATAACATAACCCTTAGGAACAACAGGTAATACATAATCATTGGGGGAACCTTCATCATCACTATCATCAATAATAGGTTCTTCAATATTTTCATTCCCCCTAACTCTAGCAAGTTGTTCATCAAGAAATTCACCTAATGGCAAAGTAGTATCATGCACAGAAGTAGTTTCATCATGCATAGCAGAAGTGGCATCATCAATAACATGCGACATATCAGAATTCATAGCAGTAGCAGGTTTAGGTGTCGCAAGCCTACTAATAACGGAAGGAGAATCTAGTGCAGAGCTAGATGGCAATTCCTTACCTCCCCTTGTAGTTGAGGGTAAAATATTAGTTCGATCGTCTTTCAAGTTCTTCATAGTGATCAACAGATATAAATCCCAAGTGACTCAGAGAATAGAGCTATGCTCCCCGGTAACGGCGCCAGAAATTAGTCTTGATAACCCACAAGTATAGGGGATCGCAACAGCTTTCGAGGGTAGAGTATTCAACCCAAATTTATTGATTCGACACAAGGGGAGCCAAAGAATATTCTTGAGTATTAGCAGTTGAGTTGTCAATTCAACCACACCTGGATAACTTAGTATCTGCAACAAAGTGTTTAGTAGCAAAAGTGGTATGATAATAATAGTAACGGTGGCAAAAGTAAAGATAAATGTTTTTGGGTTTTTGTAGTAGTTGTAACAGTAGCAACGGAAAAGTAAATAAGCAAAGAACAATATCTGAAAAGCTCGTAGGCAATGGATCAGTGATGGATAATTATGCCGGATGCGATTCCTCATGCAATAGTTATAACATAGGGTGATATAGAACTAGCTCCAATTCATCAATGTAATGTAGGCATGTATTCCTTAAATAGTCACACGTGCTTATGGAAAAGAACTTGCATGACATCTTTTGTCCTACCCTCCTGTTGAAGCGGGGTCCTAGCGGAAACTAAGGGATATTAAGGCCTCCTTTTAATAGAGAACCCGAACAAAGCATTAGCACATAGTGAATACATGAACTCCTCAAATTACGGTCATCACCGAGAAGTATCCCGTTTATTGTCACTTCGGGGTTGTCGGATCATAACACATAATAGGTGACTATAGACTTGCAAGATAGGATCAAGAACACACACATATTCATGAAAACATAATAGGTTCATGTCTGAAATCATGGCACTCGGGCCCTAGTGACAAGCATTAAGCATAGAAAAGTCATAGCAACATCAATCTCGGAACATAGTGGATACTAGGGATCAAACCCTAACAAAACTAACTTGATTACATGGTAAATCTCATCCAACCCATCACCGTCCAGCAAGCCTACGATGGAATTACTCACGCACGGCGGTGAGAATCATGAAATTGGTGATGGAGGATGGTTGATGATGACGACGGCGACGAATCCCCCTGTCCGGAGCCCCGAACAGACTCCAGATCAGCCCTCCCGAGAGAGATTAGGGCTTGGCGGCGGCTCCGTGTCGTAAAACGTGATGAAACTTTCTCCCTGATTTTTTCTCCCCGAACATGAATATATGGAGTTGGAGTTGGAGTCAGTGGAGGTCCAGGGGGCCCACGAGATAGGGGGCCACGCCCTAGGGGGGGGCCTGTCTCGAGGACAGGCCGTGGGCCCCTGGCATTAATTCTTTCACCAAAAATTCTTATTAATTCCAAAAAGTGCCTCCGTGGATTTCCAGGACATTCCAAGAACTTTTCTTTTCTACACATAAAACAACATCATGGCAGTTCTGCTGAAAACAGCGTCAGTCCGGGTTAGTTTCATTCAAATCATGCAAGTTAGAGTCCAAAACAAGGGCAAAAGTGTTTGGAAAAGTAGATACGTTGGAGACGTATCACGCTGGCCGTCCCATCCTCACAGACCTGTATTTGCTTCATCTCGGCTCGGTATTGGGAGAACAACTGCTTCTTCTTGGCCGACGCTGCTACTGGGGCCTCCTGCCCCTTATTTTCACCGGGCAGCGCGGACGCGGCTGTCCTGAAGGCGATCTTGAGGGCCTGTAGTGCACCTTTGGTGTCCCCCACCACCGTGAGGACACCATCACTGCCAAGCATCTTCATTAGGTTGTACGCGGGGTGGGTCGCTGCCATAAACTGGCCCGAGGCCGGGTATCCTAGAATAGCATTGAATGGCAGGTCGATCTTGGCGATGTCAAAGTTGATGAGCTCGGTGCGGTAGTTGTCGCAGGTCCTGAAGGTGACAGGGAGACGGATCTGCCCCAAGGGCCTGGTGGAGCCGCCGCTGACCCTGGAGAAAGGCTTGGAGGGGTGGAGCCGGCTGGGCGGCACGTGGAGCTGGGCGAACGCCTCCAGGGAAAGCACGTTAATGCCGGCTCCACCGTCAATGAGGGTTCTAGTGATCGCCACGTGGCAGGCGGTGGGGTGCAGAGCATCAGGAGCGCACCTGCTCCCGTCGTGGCGACGGGGTGATCTTTGGGGCTGAAGGTGAGGTCAGCCTAGGGCGCCGCCCAGCCCGGGGGAGCCCCCGAGCTCGCCTGAGTGGCGCCTACCTGCCGGTAGAACTGCTTGATGTGGCGGTTGAAAGGTGGTGCCTGCGAGCCACCTAGGAGAGCTGAAATGACCGGGGGCACCGGTGCCACGTAGTGGGCAAGGAAGAGGTCACGCAGCTCCTCCCAGGAGGCCACAGAAGATGCCGGCAGGTTGAGCAACCAGGCGCATGGCGCGCCTACAAGGGCCATGGGGAGCCAATTGGCCTTGACCTTGTTATCTCCGCCGGCCGCCCAAACTTCCTCCTCGTATGCTTGAAGAAAGGGGGTCAGATCTGCCGCGCCGTCGTAGCGCAGCGGCATCTCCGGTCGAAACTTGGGCGGCCACTGCACCTGCCGTAGGGAGAGGGTGAAGCAGCGCAGCCCCGGCGCTTCTTCGGGGATGGTTGTCGACCGGGCCGACGGAGGAGCGCCCGCCATAGGAGTAAGTGGCACGATCTAGAGGTCGAGGAAGAAGATTCCGACGCACCCCTACCTGGCGCACCAAATGTTGGATTATGGGATCCGCAAACCCTTGAGAGGTTCGAACTCTGTGGTGCGTGCGGAGATCTCAACCTACCCAGCCTGCCTACTAGCGATCCTCCTAAGCCTAGTGCGTCGAGCTTAAAGGAAGAAAGAGACACAATAGTTTATCCTGGTTTGGGCCACCCTTGTGGTATAATACCCTACTCCAGTGTTTTTGGTGGATTGCCTTGAAGGGCTGAGGATGAGCTGGTACAATGGATGAACAAGCCTCAGGAGGTGACGTGTTCTTGAGCTGGTGTGGTGTATGCTAGTTCTACTTGTTCTCCTCCTCTCTTCTCCTTCTCTCTCTCCCTTTCTATGGTGGTGGCTAGCCCTATTTATCATGGCCTTGGTCCTCTTCCCAAATATGAGTGGGAAGGGATCCCACAACGGCCAAATTTGAAAGGGGACAAGTAGTACAGTCTATCCTGACAAAAGTAGTCTTTGCCTGCGAAAAGCCTCTGGTCGTGACGCTGCGGTGGGCTCGTTGATGACCTCCGTCCTGCCGTACTGGCAGTCCTGGTCTCGTTGCACTAGAATGGAAACTGAGCGAGTCCTGGACTAGGGGGTGTCCGGACAGCCAGACTATCATCGTCAGCCGGACTCCAAGACTATGAAGATACAAGATTGAAGACTTCATCCCGTGTCCGGATGGGACTTTCCTTGGCGTGGAAGGCAAGCTTGGCGATACGGATATGCAGATCTTCTACCATTGTGACCGACTCTGTGTAACCCTAGCCCTCTCCGGTGTCGATATAAACCAGAAGGCTTTTAGTCCGTCGGACGAACAACCATTACAACAATCATACCATAGGCTAGCTTCTAGGGTTTGGCCTCCTTGATCTCGTGGTAGATCCACTCTTGTACTACCCATATCATCAATATCAATCAAGCAGGAGTAGGGTTTTACCTCCATCGAGAGGGCCCGAACCTTGGTAAAAACATCGTGTCCCTTGTCTCCCGTTACCATCCGCCTAGACGCACAGTTCGGGACCCCCTACCCGAGATCCGCCGGTTTTGACACCGACATTGGTGCTTTCATTGAGAGTTCCTCTGTGTCGTCACCGATAGGCTTGATGGCTTCTTCAATCAACAACAACGCCGTCCAGGGTGAGACTTTTCTCCCCGGACAGATCTTCGTATTCGGCGGCTTCGCACTGCGGGCCAATTCACTTGGCCATCTGGAGCAGATCGAAAGCTACGCCCCTGGCCGTCAGGTCAGATTTGGAAGCCTAAACTTCACGGCGGATATCCACGGAGACTTGATCTTCGATGGATCCGATCCGCAGCCGAGCATGCTGCACTGTCACGATGGGCATGATCTAACTCTGCCGCCGGACAGTACCTCGGAGGCCGCACATGAATCCGCTCCGACCCATAGTTCGGAGCCGATCGCGCAGATCGAGGACGAGTGGCTGGACACCACCTCGGGAGCTGCAACATCCGCGGCGATGGAGCCGAACACTGACCTTGTCCCCTATAAAACTCGTGACTCTGAGGTGCCGAACTCCCTGCCGGACTTCGAACCTCCTGCGCCCCTGCCAATCAAATCCGATTGGGCGCCGATCATGGAGTTCACCACTGCGGACATCTTTCAGCACTTGCCCTTTGGCGACATCTTAAATTCGCTAAAGCATCTCTCGCTATCCGGAGAGCCCTGGCCGGATTATGGCCAGAATGGTTGGGATGCGGACGACGAAGAAATTCAAAGCCCACCCACCACCCACTTTGTAGCCACTGTCGACGATCTAACCGACATGCTAGACTATGACTCCGAAGACATCGACGGTATGGACGACAATGCCGCAGACGAACAAGAACCAGCGCCTACAGGGCACTGGAAGACCACCTCGTCATATGACATATACATGGTGGACACCCCAAAAGATGGGGACGGCGAAGAAGCAGCGGAGGCAGATTCATTAAAGAAACAGCCCAAGCGTCGACGTCAGCGGTGCCGCTCTAAATCCCGTCACAGCAAGAATGGAGATTCCGGCACAGGAGATAATAACACCCCAGAAAGTGCCGAAGACAATCCCCTCCAGCAAGATTCAGTGCAGGAGGATGCAGAAGCAAGCCCTGACGAGAGAGCGGCAGACGAAGAGGTCGAGGATGATAATTACATACCTCCCTCCGGAGACGAGGCAAGCCTCGACGACGACGAATTCGTCGTGCCCGAGGATCCTGTCGAACAAGAGCGTTTCAAATGCAGGTTAATGGCCACAGCAAACAGCCTAAACGTCCTAAAAGGATTCAAGTCAGTCAAACAGGCTCTTCGACGATTTTCCGAACCCAAAAGACAGGCAATGGGAGAAGAGCTAGCCAAACTATTGGAAGTCGGATTCATCAGAGATATCAAACATCCGGATTGGCTAGCAAACCTGGTAATGGTACCAAAGAAGGACAAATCTAGCGCCTATGTGTCGATTTTAAAGACCTCAACAAGGCCTGCCCAAAGGATCCCTTCCCCCTCCCCCGCATCGACCAGATAATCGATGCTACCGCAGGACACGATTCACTGTGCTTCCTTGACGCATACTCCGGCTACCATCAAATCAAGATGGCGGAAGTAGACCAAGCCGCAACGGCATTCATCACTCCATATGGACCATTCTGCTTCAACACGATGCCCTTCGGACTTAAAAACGCTGGTGCAACATATCAGCGCATGATTCAAACATGTCTGGCCACCCAGATCGGCAAAACAGTAGCGGCATACGTAGACGACGTAGTCGTCAAAACCAAACATGTCGAAACTCTAGTAGACGACTTGAGGCTCACATTCGACAACCTCAGAGCATATGACATCAAGCTGAATCCGGAAAAATGCATTTTCGGCGTACCAGCCGGAAAGCTCCTGGGCTTCATTGTATCTGGTAGAGGAATTGAAGCAAACCCAGCCAAAATCTGAGCCCTGTCACAGCTAGATATTCCAAAAGACCTCAAACAAATACAAAAATTGACTGGATGCGTGGCGGCTCTAAGCCGCTTTATCTCCCGTCTAGGAGAAAAGGCATTGCCCCTCTATCGCCTCCTTAGGCGCACCGAACACTTCGAGTGGACGGATGTTGCCACTGCCGGACTCGAAGAAATAAAAGCCATACTGGCAATGAATCCGGTCCTGGCTGCGCCCAACCTGGGCGAACCAATGTTGTTATACATCGCGGCAACACATCAAGTTGTAAGCACGGTACTCGTCGTCGAACGAGAGACAGAAGGGCATAAATTCCCTCTTCAAAAACCAGTGTACTACGTATCCACTGTGTTTACCCCCTGCAAGTCCCGTTACCCGCACTATCAAAAGATAGCGTATGCGGTGTTCATGGCATCCCGGAAGCTCCGACACTACTTTCAAGAGTGTTCGATAACAGTGGCCACCGAAGTACCCCTCAACGACATTATTAACAACCGCGACGCGACGGGCAGGATTGCAAAATGGGCCATTGAGCTCTTACCATTCGATATAACTTACCAACCTCGGCGAGCTATAAAGTCACAAGTTTTGGCTGACTTTGTCGCTGAATGGACCAAAGCCGAACTCCCTAAAGAGTACGGCGCATACTCCAATTAGATTATGCACTTCGACGGCTCTAAAATGTTGGCCGGATTGCGGGCTGGCGTCGTATTGACGTCCCCAACCGGGGACACAGTCCAATATGTACTTCAGATAATGTACACGGACTCCAACAACGCAGCCGAATATGAGGCCCTTTTACATGGCCTCCGGATGGCAATCTCCATGGGCATTCAACGCCTAGAGGTGCGCGGGGATTCAAACCTTGCAATATCCCAAATAAATGGAGACTTTGATGACAAGGATCCGAAAATGGCAGCATATCGCAACGCTGTCCTAAAAATGTCAGCTCGGTTTGAAGGACTTGAATTCCATCACGTAGCCCGGGATAATAACCAAGCAGCCGACGTACTGGCACGTATCGGCGCAAAAACGTGATGCTGTCCCTCCAAACATCTTCCAGGAATGGCTCTTTAAGCCATCCGTACAATGGGAAGAGGAGTCCGGAAATAACAAACCAGAAACAGCCGCACCAACCGACGCAGAGCAATCTGACATAACTGGCGATTCAGCCAATGAAATAACACCTTCAGCCCATGACATAATGGCAGTAATCGCCCCATGGACAGAACCATTCCTAGCCTACTTGCTTAGGCATGAACTTCCCGAAGACCAAAATGAGGCCCGCTGCATTATCCGGCGATCTAAAGCCTACAAGGTCCATGAGGGAGAACTTTTTAAGAAAAGCACAACCGGAGTCCTTCAAAGGTGTATCTCCGAAGAGGAAGGGCGAAACCTTCTGGCTGAAATTCATGCCGGACTAGGCGGACACCACACCGCAGCTCGGGCCCTTGTAGAAAAGGCATTCCGTACAGGATTTTATTGGCCGACGGCCCGGGCAGATTCTCAGGACTTAATCCAAAGATGCGTCGGTTGTCAGCTCTTTGCTAATCAGAGCCATATGCCACCCACCGCCCTCAAAACTATACCCATTACCTGGCCGTTCGCGGTCTGGGGGCTTGACATGGTTGGACCCCTTAAGGAGGAACCCACAAGCAAAGGTACCTCTTGGTCAAGGTGGACAAATTCACCAAATGGATAGAGGCCAAGCCAGTCAAAACGGCAGAGTCTGGACCAGTGATAGACTTTATATCCGGGGTAGTACACCGTTATGGTGTCCCCCACAGCATCATCACCGATAACGGCACGAACTTCACGGCCGACGAGGTTAAATCATGGTGCAAAAATATGGGCATTAAGCTCGATTACGCTTCAGTCTATCATCCTCAAACCAACGGTCAAGTGGAACGAGCAAATGGTCTAATAATGAGCGGCATCAAACCCAGACTAGTGCAGTCACTCACGAAATCTGACACGCACTGGGTAGAGGAGCTAGACTCCGTACTCTGGGGGCTGCGGACAACGCCCAACTATACTACCGGATTCACACCATTTTTTATGGTATACGGTGCAGAGGCAGTTCTGCCCTGCGACATCATTCATGACTCACCTCGAGTGCGCATGTACGAAGAAAGAGAAGCCGAGCTGGATCGGCAGGACAGCTTGGATGCATTAGAGGAAGAACGCGACGTCGCCAAGGCTCGTTCCGCATTCTATCAGCAGCAGGCTCGAAGATATCAAAGCAGAGAAGTACGGGCCAAGACTTACAACGTTGGCGAACTAGTTCTACGCCTGCCGGACAAGAAAAAGGACAAGCTCAAGCCCAAATGGGAGGGCCCCTTCATTATCGATCAAGTCCTGACCGGCGGAGCATACCGTCTACGAAATGCGTTGGACAACCGACTCGAGCCGAACCCATGGAACGCAGCCCGCCTCCGAAGATTCTATGCCTAGCGCCGGACTAAGAGTTCGTCCCCTTCCCCCGTCCAAACTTTTACACTTCAGCTGTCTTTTGTTTCTCTTTCTTCTCTCAACCTTTTTCCTAAAAAGCCCTTAAGGGCCTACTTGCGCATTGTTTGCACACACTTGATGTGCCATCCGCACTCATTATACCTGGGGGCTTCTTTACCAGAAGCTTAATTATAAGGGCTTCATGCCCAGCACATGTGTCAAGCTTCCACATGTACCTTTTACTCACCATTATATGCATCGATATGACTTAAGTTTTGGCCAAGCTGGGTTGCCTGGCTCCTGTGCTTACCCCTACGTTCCCGATTGTTCGGCTAGGAGGTAAAGGGAGCACCTCTGCGATTGTTACTGCCGGGTCAGCCGGATGTGTACCTCAGACTGGGTGAAGCCGAAAGCTAGCGTTCTTAAGGGAATATTCGGTCGGTGACTTGAAAGATGATTCTTTACCTACTTACTTATCTGTCCCCAGATGTTTTTCTGCTCTTTTCGTAGACCGGACATGCACTTTAGGGCATGCCTCCCAGGGAAAGGAACCCTTAACGGGACTATTCTCCCTGGAAGATGTTTCTTACTAACCATGTAATATAACATAACTAGTTGGGCACTTGTCTGATAAAGCACTAATGACCCCTACGCCTAGTCTCCCTGCATGCCCCGGTTGTTTCTTAACCGAGAAGGTATTCGGACACACTCCGGACTCTCGGGTCCCGAGGTTGAAGCGAAAAGGTCGGCAAGACAAACGATCTACAATCCGGCTAGAAGGCATTTAGATGTCATTTTAAAATACATTGTCAAATCGACTGACTGTATTCCTCCTCAATCCCGTCTAACAGGCTGTCTAATTTATAGTCCCGTTGGGAAAATTTAGCGGCCAATTCTACTTGGCCGTATACTAAACTCACAGGGATCTCCTTCCCATCGGGCCCCACAGGTCCGACCTCGGCCATATGGTTGGGATCCGCCTTCTTGTACCGCGTCTTCACCATGGCCCAGGCCTCCCTGGCACCTTGGCGGCAGGCCAAAATCTTCCATAAACGGAAGCGCTGCCGCATTCCCTGAAGCTTCTCCGCAAGCTCCCCAAGGCCCTCGGGCAGGGAGAGGGCTGGCCATAAAGCCTGGACGACGCCGCTCATTGCCTGCCAAACTCGTTCGAGCAGCTGCAACAGTTCGGGAAGTTGATCACCCATCGATACGGGCATCTCCTCCGCAAGGCGACCTGTGAGTATACCTACAGACATATTTTGTCAATTGACTTCCTCGCCGAACTCTTCTTTAGAAAGGAGTTCACTCAAGCACTTACTATAGATGCCGCGACGAAGCCGCTGATTTTCCTTAACGAAGCCAGACAGCTCGGCCCGAACACCTTTCAGCTCTTCTCCGAGCTGGGCGTGGGCATCCTGGAGCTTGTTCCTTTCCTGCTGCACTTTATTCAGCACCCTCTCGCCGGCCTTCAGCTGGCGCAGTAGTTCTTGCCTGTCCGGAACTTTTCCGGCAGCACCTGCAATGTCAATATTAGACTTGCGCGCACGCCGCACACCGCTTATATTTTTAAAATAATATTTACCAGGAGGGGTCTCTGTGTTTCCTCCTGCAGCAGCAAGTGCGGCCTCGAGTTGGGCCTTGCACTGTTGTAGCTCCTGAGACAGTTGGGTATTCTTCTCCGTAAGATCCTGCGTTTCAAATGATCCTTAAATCAGTTAATATAACTACTTTAAGTCTCGGTGGCTACTGGCATATACAACTATTAAATTCTCTTACACGTATGTCTTTTACATACTGCTCCGTGGCTCTGGTAAAACCATCTTGAGCAGCACGGAGGTGCGCGTCCCCCGCGTTAAAGGCATTCAACGCCTCAGGGGAGAAGCACGCATCACGAAATACTGTCCGGCGGCGCCTGTGGTTCATGGCGCTCTCCACCTCAGACTTGGTGGCGGACAGTTTGTCGGCATCCTCCGTTGGAGGAGTGTCCGGCTCGCGCCTTGCGCTCGCCTCCCCCTCCAGACCAGGTGCTGGAGTCTGGCTGGTAGAGGTTGGATTGGCGACATCTACACCCACAGTCCGGCGGGCGCTTTTTCTCCTACAAAAGTCATGAGCACTCAAACGCTTCCTAGGAACGTTGCTCCAAATAATGAACTGTGAGCTATACCTTTGCGGCGACGTTTCAATCCGCGCCGTGCTCCTCTTCCGCCTACTGGTCCGGACTGGCCTTTGTTGGTCAGCCGCCGCGGGCTCGGCTTCCCGCCTTGAAGGCGCTTCCTGCAAAACACCATTGTATGCGAAGGTCAGAAATGAGCAAGGAAGAAATAATGGTGTCGGGACTTCAGTCACAATCACCTGGGAAGCCGGATATAGTCTGGGGTAGTCAGCCGTAATGGCGACTAAAGCATTATCCATGCTGAGCTGGTGGAACGCCCCGTCGATTAGCTCCACCTTTATGTCCGGATCCTCTTCTGAGGCCGGATCCTGGGATCTCTCTGGATCCTCGGGTTGCGGAGCTGGGCTTAGCATGTCCTCCACAACCCGACGCAGCTCCTGCGTCGAAAAACATAATATAAGAAACTTAAACTTTGAAAGCATGGGTCGGGCACGTAAAGTGTTCGCTTACCCAGCGCCGAGGGTTATTCATGGATAACCCATTCAACGGGTTCGTCTGGAGGAAGTCCTCCTTCTCCCCCTTGTACAGGCCGGACAGGATCTTCGCCAGGTCCTCGGTCGAACCCGGCCCTTTGCGGCCATGACGGGTGGCATCGTCCTCCCCGTTGAAATCCCACATGGGGTGGCCCCTGTATTGTAGTGGCTGCACCCCCCGCATAATGCATGTTGCCATGACTCCAATCATGGTTAACCCGGAATGGGCCAGTAACCTTATCCGGCCCATCAAATAATGGACGCTCTTGTCTTCCTCCAGTTGGGGGCTCCGCGGACGCCAACTAAGGCGTTTCTTCAGAGGAGCAGTACTGAACTCCGGGAGGCCGATCCGAATAGGGTCCGACAGCGGAGCGTCTTCTATGTAAAACCATTCCGAAGGCCAGTCTTCAGATGCCTTCTTAGGGGTTCCGGATGGATATCCGGTCTCGGCAATGCGCCATATTTCGGCGCCGCCCACTTGATATATGGACCCCTCGTGAGAGCGGGGTACAAGGCAGAACAACCTCTTCCACAGTGCAAAATGGGGCTCGATGCCCAGAAGTAGCTCGCAAAGAGCTACGAAGCCCGCGATATGCAGGATAGAGGCGGGCGTGAGGTGATGGAGCTGGAGTCCGTAGAACTCCAGGAGCCCACGGAGGAACGGATGTATAGGAAATCCGAGCCCCCTTATCAGATAGGGGACAAAGCATACCCGCTCCCCTTTTGTTGGGACTTGGGGTAGCTTCCGCTTGCTTCCCACCTTGGTAGGTGGCCAGCCCGGCTCGAACCGGGACCATGAAGGCCGGAGGGAGATATCCCTTTGCTTGTCGCGTCACCAGCTCGCTGTGCGGGACAGAACATCTCCGCCAGTCTCCTGGCAGTGGACTGGGAGCGCGAGAGGAGGAGCCGCGTCGATGGTCCATGATGGAATGGATTTTTGGTCGGAGGCGCTCCGATGAGTACTCGCGGAAGGAAGATGGTGTGATTTGGATCTGGATTCTTGCCTCTCTTATAGGCAGATTATTTGCACAACTAGGGGGTAAAACATAAAAGATACCCTAGCTTTTTGCATTCATGCGACGCGTGGAAGATGGCCATTATTGGGCGTGGAAGCCAAGAAGCGCAACATTGATAAGGAAGTCGGACACTATTCGACAAACACACGGAATTTGGAGGAGAACCCGCCTTGCAAAGCCGAAGACTATATACGCGCTGGACTTATCATCATTGAAGCCTGGTCCGGGGGCTACTGAGGGAGTCCTGGACTAGGGGGTGTCTGGACAGCCGGACTATCATCGTCAGCCGGACTCCAAGACTATGAAGATACAAGATTGAAGACTTCGTCCCGTGTCCGGATGGGACTTTCCTTGGCGTGGAAGGCAAGCTTGGCGATACGGATATGCAGATCTCCTACCATTGTGACCGACTCTATGTAACCCTAGCCCTCTCCGGTGTCTATATAAACGGGAAGGCTTTTAGTCCGTAGGATGAACAACCATTACAACAATCATACCATAGGCTAGCTTCTAGGGTTTAGCCTCCTTGATCTCGTGGTAGATCCACTCTTGTACTACCCATATCATCAATATCAATCAAGCAGGAGTAGGGTTTTACCTCCATTGAGAGGGCCCGAACCTGGGTAAAAACATAGTGTCCCTTGTCTCCTGTTACCATCCGCCTAGACGCACAGTTCGGGACCCCCTACCCGAGATCCGCCGGTTTTGACACCGACAGAAACCTTTTTCTTATTCCTCGGGACTCCGCGCATGTGTCCTGCCTCCTTTGCACCGAACAGGAAACCTGCGCTCTGTGCCCGCCTGGCCTTGGTCGTCATGGCTCACGTAAGCTGAGCCTCGTGAGGTAACATTGCATAGAACTCTCTGCCCCTCAGGAGCCAGCCTGAGGAGTCCGATTCCTTCAGGGGTCTTGGCGTTGTCCGCCTCGCGAGGCTTGGCCCCTCGCAAGGGTCTTGTGGTGTTGGTGTTGAAGTTGGACCGTATCAGGCCGTCGATGGAGCCACGTGATGGGCCGCAGGCAAGCAGGGCTGGATACCCCCGAATCCAGGACACCGACAAAGTATTTCAAGTGTGGTTGAATTGACAACTCGGCTGCTAATACTTGAGAATATTCTTTGGCTCCCCTTGTGTTGAATCAATAAATTTTTGTTGAATACTCTACCCTCGAAAACTGTTGCGATACCCTATGCTTGTGAGTTATCAAGACCTTTTTCTGGCGCTATTGCCAGGGAGCATAGCTCTATTCTTTGAGTCACTTGGTATTTATATCTGTTAATCACTATGAGGAACTTGAAAGATGAAAGAACCAAGATTTTTCCCTCAACTACGAGGGGAGGTAAGGAACCGCCATCTAGCTTTGCACTTGATTCACCTTCTGTTATGAGTAAACTTGTGACATCTACACCTGCACCTGCTATTGATTCTGATATGTCGCATGTTATTGATGATGCCACTTCTGCAATGCATGATGCTTATGATGAAACTATTTCCCTGCTTGATAATAATGTGTCAATAGGTGAATTTCTTGATGAACAACTTGCTAGGGTTAGAGAGAATGGAATTATTGAAACTGATGATGTTGATGAACATTCTCCCCCTAGATGAATTGCTTGTTGTGCTTGAGGGTTATGTTATGGATGAAGAAACTGCTAGAGACCTTTTTGCTTGCAATGATATATTTGATCTTAAGAAACTGTTAGCTAAGCTGAAAGAAAAGTCTTTGAATGCTAGAATGAAATATGACCCTGCTTTTGCTACTTCACCTATCTGTGTTACTGATAAGGATTAAGAATTCTCTGTCGATCCTGAGTTAATTACTTTGGTTGCATATGATCCTTTTTATGGCTATGAATCTGAAACTGTTGTGGCACATCTTACTAAATTGAATGATATAGCCACCCTATTTACTCATGAGGAAAAAATGCATTATTATTATATCCTTAAATTGTTTCCTTTCTCATTAAAGGGTGATGCTAAGATATGGTTTAATTCTCTTGCTCCTGGTTGTGTGTGTAGTCCCCAGGATATGATTTATTACTTGTCTGCAAAATATTTCCCCGTTCATAAGAAACAAGCTGCCTTAAGGGAAATATTTAATTTTGTGAAAATTGAAGAAGAGAGTCTCCCACAAGCTTGGGGGAGGCTTCTCCTATTACTTAATGCTTTGCATGTCATCCTCTCAAGAAAAATGAAATACTTGATATTTTTTATAATGGACTAACTGATGCCTCCAGAGACCACCTGGATAGTTGTGATGGTTGTGTTTTCAAGGAAAGAACTATTGAACAAGTTGAATTGCTATTGAATAATATATTGAGTAATGATAATGATTGGACACTTCCTAAACCAACTCCTAAGCCAACTACGAAGAAAAGGGGTATTCTATTTCTCAGTCCTGAAGATATGCAAGAGGCAAAGAAATTTATGAAAGAAAAAGGTATTAAAGCTGAAGATGTTAAGAATTTACCGCCTATTGAAGAGATACATGGTCTTGATAACCCGACACAGGTAGTAAAGGTAAATTCACTTTATAAAATTGATGAAGGTGATATCCCTCGTAATAAATCTGCTAGTCAATGCTTGGATGAGTTTGATAATTTTATTGCTAAACAAGAAAACTTCAATGCTTATGTTGGTAGACAATTGAAACGTAATGCTTATATGGTTGAACACTTGAGTTATTATATGTCTAGAGTTAAAGGTGACCTTAAGATTATTAGTAAACATGCATCCAAGGTTACCACGCAAGTAGAACAAGTACTTAAAGCACAAGATGATTTGCTCAGTGAGTTAAGTAATAAGAACAATGATAATGTTGTTAGAGTTATGACTAGAGGTGGTAAAATGACCCAGGAACCTTTGTTTCCTGAGGGCCATCCTAAGAGAGTTGAGCAGGATTCTCATAAAACTAATGTTGATGCACCTAGCCCTTCTAAGAAAAAGAAAAAGGAAAACGATAGGACTTTGCATGATTCTAGTGAACCTTTTATTGACACACCTGAGAATCCCAATGATATTTATATTTCTGTTGCTGAAACACAATTTGGTAATGAACATGAACCTAGTGATAATGTTAATGATGATGTTCATGTTGATACTCAACCTAGTAATAACAATGATGTAGAGATTGAACCTGCTGTTGATCGATAACACACAATCAAAGAATCAACGTTATGAGAAGAGAGACTTTGTTTCTAGGAAGCATAGTAAAGAAAGAGAACCATGGGTTCAGAAACCCATGCCTTTTCCTCCTGAGCCATCCAAGAAAAAGGATGATGAGGATTTTGAGCGCTTTGCTGAAATGATTAGACCTATCTTTTTGCATATGCGTTTGACTGATATGCTTAAAATGAATCCTTATGCTAAGTATATGAAAGATATTGTTACAAATAAAAGAAAGATATTAGAAGCTGAAATTTCCACCATGCTTGCTAATTATACCTTTAAGGGTTGAATACCAAAGAAACCGGGAGATCCAGGAGTACCAACTGTACCATGCTCCATTACAAGAAACTATGTTAAAACTGATTTATGTGATCTTGGAGTCGGTGATAGTGTTATGCCTCTCTCTTTGTCTCGTAGACTTGATTTGAATAAGTTGACACCTACTGAAATCTCTTTGCAAATGGTCAATAAATCAACTGCTATACCCGTTGGTATTTGTGAGGATGTGCCTGTTGTGGTTGCAAACATTACTATTTTAACGGACTTTTTTATTCTTGATATTCGTGGGGACGACAGTATGTCGATCATCCTTGGTAGACCTTTTTTAAATACTACATGGGCTGTTATTGATTGCAACAATGGCAATGTCACTTTTCATGTTAATGGTAATGAGCATATGGTACACTTTCCGAAGAAACAACCTCAAGTTCATAGTATCAATTCTATTGGAAAAATTTCAACGGTTACTATTGGAGGTTTTGAATTCCCTCTTCTTACTGTCAAAAAGAAATATGATATTCTTATTGTTCGGGACATGCATATCCCCGTTGAGGTAACCTAGTGTTATTCGAAAATTCTCCGGTTTCATGTTATTCGGAAGAAGTTTGTTAACAAGACTTGATCAACCTTGTTAGTGGATTCCTTTTGATGAGCATGAGATGGATGAAGTTAGAAAGCACAATTCTGTGCACCCTCCTTTTACTTTCTGTTATTTAGATTAAATAAAGCAAAAATAGTATTTTCTGTCTGTTTTCTGATTTATCCGTGCAATAAAAAAATATCCCGAAAATAAGAGTTCTCCAAATGCCCTGAAAATGGAGTATGATTTTCTGTAGAATATTTAAGAATTTCTGGCACTTAGAACACACCATGGGGACCCACCATTTGGCCACGAGGGTACAGGGCGCGGCCACCCCCTGGGGCGCCCCCTACCTCGTGGGCCCCACGTGGACCCCCTCCACTTATTCCAGCACCCACACACTTCGTCTTCCTCTAGAAACAATCATCCCGTAGCTCAAACTCGTGTTCTAGCTTGTTTTGCCGCCATTTTCGATCTCCTTGCTCAAAGCTCCATTCACAAAACTGCTTTGGGGGATTATTATTTCGTATGTGACTCCTCCTATGGTCCAATTATTTTTTGTTCTAGTGCTATATTTATTGCAAAATTTTGCTACTGAGGTGACCCTGTTCTTGAGCTTGCATGTCAAATTTATACGGTCCAAAGTAGTTTTAATGCATGATATAGCCTCTAGGCACTTGTGGGAGTAGTTGCTATCAATCTTGTTGAGTTTGGTTCACTTTTATTTTGAGTCACTAAAAATTTCAGAAATTTTTCAGAGAAAAAAATGATGAAGAGATTGTTGAGGGGCTCCTTGAGCCGAAGCTCGAAAGATAAGCAGAATGAAGAGAATAAAAAGCCAAATACAATCTTCCTCGCACTGCGGAGGTTCGATCGTGTGAATGGCCTTGTGATGCATTCTTGAGAGCCGCCGAAATTCATGACGACTTTTAATATTTGGCTGAGAATGCAGGCCTCACCGACTTCCTCCACGACCAGTGTGAATAGTATCTTCTACTCACTAATATTTTTTGTGGAGAACTTTTATTTCCATGCTAGAAGATCACCACCTTCAGTGGAGTTTTATTTATATGATGAGTTTAAGGAGATGTCACTCTATGAATTTTGTGTGGTTTGCAAGTTGCCCTTTGAGGGCAGTGTCGAGGAACCACATCCTAGTGATGTGGATGAATTTATTGATAGAATTGTTGTAGGGGAAACGAGAAAAGTTTCAGATGAAAGGACTACTAGTATACATTTTCCTTTTCTACGTTACTTTGCAATATTTGCTAGTAGATGTTTAATTGGTCGCGGGAACAGTGGGAACCTTAGTGCTCCTGACCTTGCTATTTTGCACCATGCTTTGTTTCGTGATACAACTATTAGTTTAGGCACTATTGTTGCTAAACAGTTAAGTCTGAACCGTACAAATGGCCCCATCTTCGGAGGTATCTTTGCTTCACGCCTTGCTAAACACTTTGAGATACCTATTAGGCATTATGAGAAAGAGGAAAAGTTGCTGCCCACTATTTTGCTAGACTATAAGAGTATGGTAGCACATGACTTTATTGTTAAAAACAAGAAGAAGATACTTAAGTATAACTTGATATTTGCTAAAACTAAGTGTGAGACTATTATCTTGCATGCACTCTCTTTGTTTAATATACATTCAGGCATGTACCTCATCTTGCCCGAGGACATTTATGCATACTAGGAGCTGACACGAGTCCCAGAGCCTGAGCCAGAGCCACCACTTGACCCATATCAAGAGTCTGTTTATCAGTGGGATCCGGAGGAGCTCGCTAACCAGTGTCATCCTGAGGACCCTCCTCAGTACACCGGATAGGGCCGCTTCGATCCATGGGCATAGACCAACTTAGGACAAAAGCCTAAGCTTGGGGGAGTATGTATTTCTCACCGACATTACATTCATGTTCACACGTTCATTCTAGTTGTCAGTGTTCATACTTTTTCACTGTACTATCCATACTTGTTTATCTTCTTTTCTTGCTTTCTTCTTGTGTGTTTGAAAAACCTTGAGAAAAACCAAAAAAAATTAGTTGTAGCTTTTAGTTAGTTTACTTTCCATGCTTGTAGTAGTAATTAAAAGAAAACCCAAAAGGTTTCTCGTTCTTCTTTTGCTTGTTGGGAGCTTTCCCGTGTAAATAGCTTTGCTCTTTCTTCGAATTTCTTTTCTTTTCTTTGGGGGTCGAGAGGAGAAGACCACGATGAAAATGTTGAGTGTCTCTCTTATGCATTATTGTTAATCTAACCAAGAGCCCATATTACCTTGTCTTCTCCTTTGAATTAAATGCTTGTAGATTCCAGCTTAGTCCAATGCACGTGCACTATTATTATTATCCACACCGTTCGGTTGTGCAAGTGAAAGGCAATAATGACGATATATGATGAAATGATTGAGAAGAGAGAAGCTGGTATGAACTCGACCTATCTTGTTTTTGTAAATATGATTAGTTCATTGTTCCTGATTCAGCCTATTATGAATGAAACATATTTGCAATGACAATTAGAGATTATAGTTGCTCATGTCATGCTTAATTAGCTAGGAGTTTATAATGGTTTACCTTGCGTGCCAACATGCTACTAAAACGGTTATGATGTGGTATGATAGGGTGGTATCCTCCTTTGAATGATTCAAGTGGTTTGACTTGGCACATGTTCACGCATGTAGTTGAAACAAAATCAACATAGCCTCCACAATATTTATGTTCATGGTGATTTATATCCTACTCATGCTTGCACTCATTGTTGGTTAATCTTAATGCATGTTCATGACTGTTGTCGCTCTCTAGTTGGTCACTTCCCAGTCTCTTTCTAGCCTTCACTTGTACTAAGCGGGAATACTGCTTGTGCATCCACTTCCATAAACCCCAAAGTTGTTCCATATGAGTCCACCAAACCTTCCTATATGCAGTATTTACCTGCCATTCCAAGTAAATTTGTATGTGCCAAACTCCAAACCTTCAAATGAAATTCTATTTTGCATGCTCAAATAGATCATGTATCAACTAGGGCTGTCTATATCTTCCATGCTAGGTGGGTTATTCTCACGATGAGTGGACTCCGCTCATCATTCACTAGAAAATGGCCGGTAACTAGGATGCCCAGTCCCATGCTCAAATCAAATCAAAATAATTGCAAACAAAACTACCCCAGGATTGTTTTTAGTTGGACGGTACCCGTTGTTTTGGGCCAGCCACGGAATGTGCTCATTGGTGGTGGGGGAGTATAAACTTTACCATTCTGTTTGGGAACCGCCTATAATGTATGTAGCATGGAAGATATCGTGTAGCGACCAGATCTCAAACAGTCTGATCTCTGTGCATCAGTGTCATCCCTGGACCGGTAATGCTGACACGCACAGTACTTGAGGATTTATAACAGAGTAGCAATCACACACTTATTACATTGAATGTATCGAAAAGAGAACTTATTACAATAATATGGCTTAAGGCCATCTAAAATCGATAACAACAGAAGGCTTGGAAGATAAAGTGAGTCCATCAACTCCAACGGCATCATTAAGTGAAAGACAACGACCTATGGCGCCTTACTCGTCGTCTAAAAAGTCTGCAACATGAACGTTGCAGCCCAAAACGGGTCAGCACATGGAATATGCTGGCAATGTAACACATAGAGTAATGAATAGAATAAATGCTATCATTACATGCATATATGGCTGGTGGAAAGCTCTATGGTTAACAGTTTTGCATAAAGCCAAATTTTCCCTACAACAAAGGAATAAATTTTTATTGAACTATCATGGTGGTTGTTAAACATTGAGAAGGTTCCTCCAACTCAATCCCAATTAAGCATCATCATTAAACCCAATCAAATTATATTTAGAATGATGAGATCAACATGATAATCCAAGAACCAGAGACTCAAGATGTCCATAACCGGGGACACGGCTAACCATGATTAGTTTGTACACTCTGCAGAGGTTTGCGCACTTTTCCCCACAAGACTCGAATAGATCCATGGTCGAAGATTCGAGACACAGTCTTTCTGAAGAATTAACTCTCTACTCTGGATAGACAGTACCACCTACAACCCACTACATCTGCTAGTCTACCTCTTCAAGAGCTTCACGCAACTTACTCAACTATGCCAGAGCCCATATTGTCTTGTGGCTACACACGGAAGTTTCTAGCATGAATAATCTTATGATCCCTTTGAGCCTGGGTGGCAGACCGTAGGATGATCACACGGGTACTCTGGGATATCCTAGGACAACACTGGATTCTCCAGGTGCCCTGACAACCACTGGGTACTCCAGGGTGCCTCAAGCAATCCACCCAGATGTGTATTTTAAGTAGCCACCTTCAGTAAACCATTAATTAACAATACTCACATCTGTCATGGATACACTCACCCAAACCACGTCTACGAGCATAGCATAGCAGTATAAGCAACATAGAAGTAACTCCCAAAGGTTTGATAATAAACAGGTAATTAGGTACTACCTCATCTACTTCCCAAAACCCACATGGTAATTAGATCCTAACCATGCAATTGTTTGAGGATTGATCTAATGCAATAAAACTGGGTAGTAAAGAGGTATGATCAAAGTGTTACTTGCCTTGCTGATGATCCGTGAAACCTAGAAACTCGTAGTAGCAAACAAACAAGCATACAATAAGCACTCAACTAGAAGCATGGGTAAAACTCAAATAAGAGATCTAACCAGAAAGTTCAACTTAAGAACTCCGGTTTGCAAAAAGAATCAAATCAAACGAAACAATGGAACTCAAACTGCAAAAGAAACAAGATTCGTTTACTAATCTGGACTAAAGTCAAATTTTACAGTACCAAAATCTTGTTCAAGTTGATTAAACAGAAAGAGGGCTTCGAGACGAAGATCTGGGCGCTTGAATTGCCTAATTCCGTTAAACGAGCGAAAAGATAAACTAAAATGAAAATCAGGGTAGAAATCGTGATCGAAAATAATCGCGGAAAAACCCTTGAAAAAGAAAACTGACGAACAGGCTAACGAACGAACGTTCGCTGTCTGCGGCTAATGGGTGAAAACATTTTTTAAAACGAACGTACGAACGGGCGTTCGCTAAATAACTAAACCGGGAAAACAAATAAAACCGATCTAAAATAAATAATAACCAAGGGTTTCTAAAAAAACGAACGGTTTTCTAGCAAAAACCGGCGGCTACCTCGGGACGGGCGGCAGCGGCGGTCTCCGGCGAGGTGGCAGCCTACTCCGCAAGTGGCGCGGCAGCGTCCCGCGACAGCGCCGTCCAGCGGTGGTGGGCGGCGCGGGGCTGGGTGGCGGCGACGGCGACAAGTGGCGATGGCGACGGCTGGCGGTGGTGGTGGATCGGGCAGGGGCGGGGCTAGGGTTTGGGGGCGGCTCGGGCCTCTGCTTAAAAAGGCCGGCCGGGCGAAGTCCTAGTCGGGCACGACCCGGCTAAGTTGGTAACTTTTTTTTAAAATAATTCCGCGCAAATAAACAAAGAAAAGAAATACTAAACGGACTCCAAAAATCCTGAAATAAATTTTCCCCGTCCTCTAAAAATATAGCGGACAAAGTGAACATTTATTTGGGCCTAAAAATGCAATTTTGAAAAACGCATTTTTTCCTAATTCAAATAAAATAGCGATAAATCTCCGAATACAATTCTTATTTGATTTTAATATTTAACCTCCAATATTTCTTTATTTTGGGGAAGTCATTTTATACCTTCTCTTTTTTTCATAAAAGAAATATTCAAAGAGAAAATAATTAAAATCAAATGATCCTCTTTTCAAAATTTGAGAAAACTCAAATATGAAAATAACGAAATCCCCAACTCTCTCCGTGGGTCCTTGAGTTGCGTAGAATTTCTAGGATCAACCCAAGATGCAATAAAATATGATATGCAATGATGATCTAATGTATAACATTCCAAATTGATAATTTGGGATGTTACAAACCTACCCCCTTAAGATGAATCTCGCCCTCGAGATTCGGGTTGGCTAGAAAATAGGTGTGGGTGGTCCTTCCGTAGGTCTTCCTCTCGTTCCCAGGTGGCTTCATCCTCGGTATGGTGGCTCCACCGAACTTTGCAAAACTTGATAACCTTGCTGCGGGTGACTCGGCTGGCAAACTCAAGAATCTTGACTGGTTTCTCCGCGTAGGTCAAATCGCTATCCAACTGAATCGCTTCCAGTGGCACTCTATCTCTCAAAGGAATATCGTCCATCTATGCGTGACACTTCTTCAATTGGGAAACGTGGAACACATCGTGAACTCCTGACAATCCTTCGGGCAGTTCCAATTTGTAAGCAACTTCTCCCATACATTCCAAAACTTTGTATGGTCCCACAAAACATGGTGCTAACTTTACCTTAACTCCAAATCGCTTAACTCCTCGAAGTGGGGACACACGAAGATAAACTCTGTCTCCGACTTCGTAAACTGTCTCCTTGCGTTTAGAATCCGCATAGCTCTTCTGCCTGGACTGGGCTACCTTGAGTCTATTGCGAATCAACTTAACCTTTTCTTCAGACTCTTTAATCAAATCTGGTCCAAACAATTGACAATCTCCAACTTCATCCCACAACAACGGTGTTCTGAACTTCTTCCGTATAAAGCTTCAGAAGGTGCCATCTTCAAACTGGCTTGATAACTGTTATTGTAAGAAAACTCTGCATATGGCAAATCGTCGTCCCAACTAGATCCATAATCTAGCGCACAAGCTCTCAATATGTCTTCCAGAATCTGATTGACTCTCTCGGTCTCTCCATCTGTCTCTGGATGAAAGGCTGTACTGAATTTTAGCCTGGTACCCAAAGTTTCGTGCAACTGATTCCAGAACTTTGAGGTAACTAAACTAGGTTCCTCTATCTGATACAATGGTCCTCGGAACTCCATGCAGACATACGATCCTGGTCATGTATATCTTGGCCAACTTAGCACTGGTGTAAGTGGTCTTCACTGGGATGAAATGAGCTACCTTCGTCAACCGATCGACTACAACCCATATCGAGTCATAGCTTGAATTAGTCTTGGGCAATCCTGTGATAAAATCCATGCCTAGCTTATCCCACTTCCATTCGGGTATCGGCAATGGCTGTAGCAATCCAGCTAGCTTTTGATGCTCTGCCTTCACTCTCCGACATACATCACAAACTGCTACATACTCTGCAATATCCTTCTTCATTTCGGTCCACCAGAAACTGTCTTTTAAATCCAGATACATCTTGGTGTTTCATGGGTGAATCAAATACAGCAAACCATGGGCCTCCTACAGAATCAAATTCCTGATCTCCGGATCATTTGGCACATACACGCGGTCCTCAAACCATAAGGTATCGTGCTCATCCTCACGAAATCCTTTGGCCTTTCCTTTGCTCATCCTTTCCTTTATCTCGGCAATCTCCTTGTCCGTTTTCTGAGCTTCTCTGATCTTATCCATCAAAGTAGACTAAATTTCCAATGCTGCTACATAACCTCTCAGAACTATTTCCAAACATAGCTCACGAAGATCCTCTACTAACTCCTTGGGTAACTCTCCGGTCATGAGGGTGTTGACATGACTCTTGCAACTCAACGCATCAGCTACTACGTTAGCCTTTCCGGGATGATAATGCAACCTCATATCATAATCTTTGATGAGCTCCAACCATCTCCTCTGCCTGAGATTCAACTCCTTCTGCGTGAAGATATACTTCAAACTCTTGTGATCCGTGTATACCCCACAATGGTTTCCGATGAGAAAATTTCTCCATGTCTTCATGTCTCCACGTCTTCAACACATGCACTATGGCTGCTAACTCCAAATCGTGCGTAGCATAATTCAATTCATGGGGTTTAAGCTTTCGTGAGGCATATGAGACAACTCTTCCCTCCTGCATAAGCACTGCTCCAAGTCCTCGACGAGAAGCATCGCAATACACTTGATAATCCTTGCGTTGATCTGGAAGAATCAACACTGGAGCTGTAACCAAACGTTTCTTCAACTCCTGAAAACCGGCCTCACACTCCTCAGTCCATTTGAACTTGGTTTCCTTCTTTAACAACTCCGTCATGGGCTTTGCAATCTTAGAGAAATTCCCAATGAACCTCCAGTAGTATCCTGTGAGTCCAAGTCGGATCTATCCAACTGACGTGGGTGCTTCCTAATTAGTCACAGTGACAACCTTGGTGGGGTCTACTGCTATTCCTTCTCCAGATATAACATGTCCGAGGAATCCAACTTCCTTCAACCAAAACTCACACTTGCTGAACTTGGCATATAACTGATGTTCTCTGAGCTTCCCAAGTACCAAACGCAAATGCTCCTTATCCTCCTCTTCATTCTTTGAGTAAACCAGAATATCATCAATGAACACCATGACGAACTTATCCAAGAACTCCATAAACACCTTGTTCATCATGTTCATGAAATAGGCAGGTGCGTTAGTCAGACCAAATGACATAACGGTATGCTAATATAGCCCGTACCTTGTGGTAAAAGTTGTCTTAGGTATACCTTGCTCTCGAATCTTCAGCTAGTGGTATCCTAATCGCAGATCGATCTTGGAAAATACTTTAGCTCCTTGCAACTGGTCAAGCAAATCATTGATCATCGGCAGTGGGTACTTGTTCTTGATTGTCACTTCATTCAATCCACGATAATCAACGATCCATCCTTCTTCTCCACTAGAAGCACTCATGATCCCCAAGGTGACGAACTTGGGTGAATATAGCCTTTATCCAGTAACTCCTTAATCTACTTCTTAATTTCTTCCAAATCCTTTGCGGGCATCATGTACGGTCTCTTAGATATTGGCCATGTGCCTAGCAAAAGCTCAATCAAAAACTCAATGTCTCTATCTGGTGGCATGCCTGGTAACTCTTCTGGAAATACATCAGGGAAATCCTTCACCACTGGTACTTCCTCCTGTACAACTCCTAATAAGGAATTCACTTGAGTCCTCTTCGGCACATGCCAGGATACATACTTGATCCTTCTTCCTTCTGGGGTGGTGAGCAAAATCGACTTACTGGCGCAGTCAATGTTCCCTCCATACTTCGATAACCAATCCATGCCTAATATCACATCCAGTCCTTGTGACTCCAATACTACTAGGTCTGAGGGGAACACATAGTTACCAATCCTTAATGGTAACCGATCACACCATAGGCTAGCCATATACTCTGCTCCTGGCGAGGTTACTAACATGGGTGACCTAAGGGCTTTGGTTGGCAGGTTAAACTTATCCACAAATCCCCTTGATATGTATGAATACGATGCACCAGTATTTAAAAAGAACGATTGCAGTAAACGACTTAAAGAAAAACTTACCTATTACTGCATCTAGCTGGGCTTCAACCTCCTCCACGTTAACGTGGTTTACTTGTCCCCTGTTGAAAGGGTTGGGCTTCTTCCCTCCTTCGTGAGCGTCCATTGATGTTTCCATTATTTGCTTCAGAACACTCCGTGGCGTAATATCCATTCTTCCCGCACTTGAAACAAGTAATGTGATTTAGATCCTTCTCGGCGGGCGTTGCGGGGTTGGAACTGTTCTGTTCGTTGCTTCCTCCATTACCATTCCCATTCTTGGGGCCACTATGGTTATGAGAACTCCCTCCATTGTGATTGTGACCTCCATGGTTAAGGTGAAGGGGTCCTCCTGAGTTTGGGGTAAAACGAGGCCTCTGCTGAGCTCCTGAATTGTACTTCCCTTGTCCATACTTCCTCCTGCGGTTGTCAATCTGCTGCTGCATCCCTTCGATCATGGGAGCTTTATCTACCAACTCCTAGTAGTTGTTGAAGGTTCCCACCATCAACTGCATGCTCAGCTCATCATTCAGTCCTTCCAGAAACTTCTCCTGCTTAGCTGCATCCGTAGCAATGTCATCTGGGGCATAACATGCTAACTTGCTAAAATCATCCACATACTGGCCCACTGTGCGTCCTCCCTGGCGCAAGTTGCGAAACTCGCACTTCTTCATGGCCATAGCTCCTGCTGAAACATGCACTACAAAAAAAATACACTTCCGTGATGATACGTGTTTGTCACAGTAGGTCACGTTTTTTTTCATGCATGTACATCCATGACGATTTTATGACAGAATCAATATAGTCATACCTGTGCTGTCGTAGAAGTGTTCCATGACATTACCAAAATTATCATCACGGAAGTGTCCACTTCCATGACGATAAATCGCGCGTCACAGAAGTGCTTTCGTCAAGGGTGACCGACACGTGGCATCCACCGTAACAGAGCACCGTTAAGCTATCAGGTCCGATTTTGGATCCGATAACCCGTTAACAGCCCAGACCAATGGGGATTTTCCATGTGTAAAATCATCATTGGCCGCAGGAAACACGTGTTGCCTCACTGTTGGGATAGATGCCATCCACTCATTGGACAAGAGGCGCCTATGATAGGTCGACACGTGGCACGGCCCAACAGTTGCCCATTCCGGTGAAAAAGGCCGGCCCAGTAAAAATTAGCAGGTCGACCCATATAAGGCCTACTTGTGTCAGGTCCATTTAAGCCCACGACCCATACGAGATGTGCCAATTCGGCCCGCCAACAACCCGTTAAAGATTTGACACCATTGCAGCCCATCGTCAGTTCGAGCCCGTTAACAGCCTGCTATATATTTGGGCTCAATATCGGCCCAATGAGATTTCGGCCTATTAACGACCCATTTAATGGATGGGCCAATTTTCAGGATGTACATCTTTCGGCCTTTTAGCGACCCATTTAAATGTTGGGCTAATTTCCGGCCCGGTGTGTCTTCCAGCCTATTGATGGCCCATAATTCTGATGGGCCATTTGTAGTCGGACCTGAGTTTTGGCCTTTTAGCGGCCCATTTAATTGTTGGGCCAATTTCCGGCCCGGTGTCTCTTTCAGCCTGTTGACGGCCCATAAATCAGTTGGGCCATTTGTAGTCGGACCGGAGTTTTGGCCTTTTAGCGACCCATTTAAGTGTTGGGCCAATTCCCAGCCCTGTGTGCCTTTCGGCCTGTTAACGGACCATAAATGAGTTGGGCAATTTGTAGTTGGACCTTAGTTTTGGCCTTTTAACGGCCCATGCCCTTCATGGTCCAATACCAGCCCGGTTTCTCTTTCGGTCTGCTAAAGGCGCACAACACAGTTGGGGCATTTACAATACGACCTGACTTTCGGCCTCTTAGTGGCCCATGCTCTTCATGGTCCTGTACAAGCCCGCTGTCTCTTTCGGCCTGCTAAAGGCCTACAGTATAGTTGGGCCATATGTAGCCCAAACTTAGTAACGGCCTGTTAACGACCCGTGAAATCAATTGGGCCCACCTGTTGCCTGCTTCGATGTCGGCCTGTTAACGACCCGGGAGGTAAGAGGGCCGACCATTAACTTTCAGCCTAGTAACGGCCCATTAACTTAATGGGCCCACTAAAGTTCGTACATGTCTTTAGGCCAAATTAGATAATTTGAGCCCATTACGACGAGCAATTATGCACAGGACCAAAACCGATCAAGCAAAGGTACGGCATATAGGGAATAATGTTGCACATCCAGCATATATTACAGGAAATCACATCCACTGGGCAATCAAAGATTGATGCCAGTGCAAATGAATGAGCAGAACCTAACCATCTACAACGTCACAATCTGCAACCTCAGCACAGATGACGCCCATAAGCATGTGGGCAAGTTCTTGCTGCTTTGCTACACTGTCTCTGAAAACATTAATCAGTTGTTGTGTCGCACGACTCTGCACCTCTGATTCATCCACCATTTCCATCATTGCTTCAGCCATTAATTGGTTCACAAACATACATTTATTCCATTGCATTCAAGACAGAGGATACTGAACAGATTCAGATGGCGATTTTGGCAGGCTTGTATTATTGATAGCGGAGAGTGTCTCGACCACTGCATCATAACATAAATTAGGATGGGAACCAAACAGATTAATCATGAGTTATTGCCATATTACCTGGCCTAGATTTATTGGAAAGAAACAATGTGGTTTCCTTGTTGTTTTCAGAGTTTGTCTTCTTATCTTTAGCAGCCTGCACAAAATTAACACACTAGCATTGCTATCATTGGCCAAGTCACATAATAGGAAAGCAATATTGACATAACGAACATTTGGGCAACTAGCCTACACCAAATTAACACAATATGGCATAGCTATCATCAGCCAGGTAAGGTAATACGAAAGCAACATTGACACAATGAATGAATGGGCAACCAGAGAAGCACTACAATTCAGTAATGTGCGTGATATGAGATAGTACACTCATGCAGCTCAGTATGCAAAACTACCAGGCAGTTTTCCTTACAAAAATCAACATTGGCGCCTTTAACATTTTGCTACAACTAATTTTAGATCAGATAAAGGTTAGATTCACGCCAATTAACAAAATACATGCTGATGTGAAAATATAGTGATATACAATAGGTACTTACATCAGCATTGGAGAACAGAGATTTGCCGCAAGATATTTTCCTCGAATACGATCCCAATGGAGTAAGTCTTCTATCGTTTAACCTTATTTTCTGAAAGAGAGATGGGTAAGAAACATGTAGAAAATATGATCAGAATGGTATAAAATTTCATGATGCGAGGATACGCACACGCTTTTTAGAATGGAGTTGACATTCTTTTGCTGGACTGGAGCGGACTAGTTCTTTGGCCACTGGAATCTGCTTATTATCAGTGGGAGTTAGGTTTCTTTGTGCTGGAGCAGTATCTATGAAAAATGGAGTTGGTTTATTATCTCCTAGCGTTTGGATCTTTTGCAAAGACCTAGTTTGTAACCCTTCAGATTCTAACATAGCCATCTTCCCCTTGCATGCCTTATATAGAAGAATGGTGATTCAGTTATAAAACATGCTACATCAGAGATGGAATAGGTACTGAAGAATAGAAAGGCATGACATATTGACATGTATTCCCTCCATCCGGAAATAAATGGATGTGTCTAGGCGTATTTCAGTTCTAGATACATCTAGTTTTATCCATTTCTACGACATGTAATCCGGACGGAGGGAGTATGATGTAAGACCTAGGGATACGACAGGACAACACAGTAAAAAAACACTGAAAACCCACTGTAGAACCAAAGTATTCAAACCCACTGATATGAGATAGTACACTCATGCAGCTCAGAATGTAAAACTACCAGGCAGTTTTCCTTACAAAAATCAACATTGTGGCCTTTAATCATACATTTTGCTACAACTAAATTTAGATCAGATAAAGGTTGGATTCACGCCGATTAACAAAATACATGCTGATGTAAAAATATAGTGATATACAACAGGTACTTACATTTGCATTGGAGCATAGAGAATTCCTGCAAGAATCTTTCCTCACATACGATACCAGTGCAGAAATTCTTCTATCTGTTAAGCTTATTTTCTAAAAGAGAGATGGGTAAGGAACATGTAGAAAATATGATCAGCATGCTATAAAATTTCATGATGCAAGGATACGCACACGCTTCTTAGAATAGAGTTGACATATTTTTGCTGGAGTGGAGCGGACTAGTTCTTTGGCCACCGGAATCTGCTTATTATCAGTAGGAGTTGGGTTTCTCTATGCTGGAGCAGTATCTATAAAAATTGGATTTGGTTTATTATCTCCTGGCATTTGGATCATTTGCAGAGGCCTTGTTTGTAACCCTTCAGATTCTAACATAGTCGTCTTCCCCTTGCATGCCTTGTATAGAAGAATGGTGCTTTAATTATAAAACATGCTACATCAGAGAGATGGAATAGGTACTGAAGAATAGAAAGGCATGACATATTGACATGTATTCCCTCCATCCAGAAAAAAATGGATGGGTCTAGGCGTATTTCAGTTCTAGATACATTCTTTTTTATCCATTTCGGCAACATGTAATCCGGATGGAGGGAGTATGGTGTAAGAGCTAGGGATACGATAGGACAACACAGCAAAAAAACACTAGTTGAATGTAAAACTATATGCTAGCGGAATACGTACAGAAATAACTAAGGCAACATACACGTGTCTGATTGGGAAACTAAGATGGTATTGCAACAGAGCACTAGAACAGCACTTCAATGTAGAAAAACATGGTATCGTAGACAGTTGAAGTACATACTGATGAGTAACAATGCATAAGATATTCAGAAGCATGATGTCCAAATTAAGCAGATGGCATTGCGATAGAGTAGAATGACAGTACTTGAATTTGAAAACAGGTTATCATGAATGGAATAGGTACTGAAAAAAGGAAGGCATGACATATTTACATGCATGATCAGCATGCTAAGCACATGGAATTGCAACAGAGAAGATACACTCCAAGACATTATATGCATGTTGTACCCATACCATAGGCCAAGTTAGATCAAGGACCTTGTGGAGTGAAGAGGATTCATCATCTTTCTGCAAGTCTTCTGAAGAACTGCCTTTACATGTTCCATCATATTCGATATCATTGACATCAAGTTTATTGGCCTTTACATTGCTCCGTTAGGTTCTTGTGGATATATCAGTGTGTGCAATTATATCTGACATGCATGGAGACAACTAGTAGTCAGATTTATGTAATGAGTGCCTGTAGGAGATGACATAAATAGTAGGACTGGGGTTAACTAGCAGCAACAGGTCTCATAAACTAAAGAGAGAACACAGATGAAAGCTATAGAATATGTATCGTTTGTACTCGAGATTAACTAGATGGCACACAAAGTATTAAAGAACAACATAGGTAATACTAGAAGTGTATAATACTAGAATCACCAGCCAGTGGGATAGCATTGGCTGATGGATGATAACTATGGAACAACGTTACCTAAAGAACAAGTATCTTAGCTGAACTATGGAACAGCATTAACTCCTGAACAAGACCCGTAAGAGATCAGCATGAATATACAGTGAAATGTGATGATCTATTTTCCATGCTTAGATGAATAACAAAAATATACATGTTGCACACAAGTAAGATGAGGGTACAACCTATCTGGCTGCCATCCATAGGAGTGAGTATCATGTGCTGACTTCTCGATGGCCCTGCAGTTGTTGTGGTTGTCCATGTCGGGCACGTGCATTCGATGCAGGGAACTGTTGAGTGGGGACTATAGCTCCCTTCTGGTGTATGCTTCCCTTGTTGGAGCAGCTGCGTTGAGTCGGGAGACTGTGTGTCTGAAGATGCAGATAACGCATAATGTTAAGAACGACATATCTCTTTGATCTGAAGAAATAAACTAAGAGATCAACAGCAAGGTACGAGAGTGGTCACACATCTGTTGTCTGAAGACTAAATTGGGGTCACATGATTTTATTTTATTTTGGTACTGTCCGATCTACGCCGGATAGCTTGATGGCCGTCTTGTGCCTCCCGGCTGACACTGTTCGGAATCTTCCCCGAAGAGCCGACGACCAACGGCAGAGCAGCCTGCCTCCGTCGTCCATGGCCCCGGCCAAAACCCTGCTCCCCGCCCCACTGCACTACCATGGTTGTGCCGCCCCCGGGCCAATCCACAAAGACTCCCCGTCATCCAGATCCGGCGGCGGCAGTACCTTCAACCCACGCAACTCTAACAAATAGCCATCTAAGCGCTACTTCCGCGGCGAACTTGCGGCCCCGCACCCTTACGTTAGACACCAGCCAATCGGCAGCCTAGGAGCTCCGCCGCCTTGAGGGGTGCTGCTTCCCATTGGGAATCGATTGGCCCAGAATAAAAATTCAGACAACTGACACCTAAATAAAGTGATTTGAGATGAGGGTGCGAGCTATCTGGCGGCATGGTGAAGTAGGCAGATCCAGCTGCCGAGTCGGTGAAGCCGGCGCGGTTGCGGTGGCGACCGATGGCATGGAAACAACGATGTGGCGACGGTCGACGGCTACGGGGAAGCAGCGCCGGGACTCTAGACGGATCCAAAGTTGGAGCCGCTTTGGCGCCATGAACAATGGCGGGGCTGAATCGGCTCCGATACGGTTCACGCGGACATCGTCGAGGCAGCTCCAGCAGCACGGAGTAAGAGGCACACAGCCCAGTGCATGACGGCAAATGGACAGCATCTGCGGCTTTAGGGAGGAGGGCGGCTGTGAAATTGGTGCGGTGGGGGTGCCATGGAGGAGGGGCTGAGGTTTCGCGGCTAGGGAGAAGGGAGCTTCCCGAGGAGAATGTGATTTGGTGCCCACGAGGTATGAATGGGAGGAGGGAATTGGGAGGGGAGTGGAACCATGTCTTACGGACGCATTTGTTTGAAATGTGAGGGGGAGTTACAGTTCTACCCCTGCCTTTAGGCTTCTCGGCTTGGGTCTGCGTACTGAGGGTCGGGGATAGTAGAGTAACTTTGCTTCTCCCCAAATAGTGCGCGGGAGCGATTTCGGGCGAGGAGGGCATGTTTTGAAATATAGTGGGTGCGAGCGATTTCGGGTGAGGAGAGCGTGTTTTGAAATAGTGGGCGCGAGCTATTTCGGGCGAGGAGAGCGTGTTTTGCCGACCATGGTTTATGAATTATTCGGCACATGTCATTTCGTCCGAGGAGAAGGCGCGCTTGGATGAAGTTACGAACCTACCCTCGATGTACAACGGGCCAATTGATGTGTGTCCCACATAGGATGGTAATTTCGCGTCTCCCATTTATTTGCTCGGGCGAATTCCACCGAGTAGAGGATGTTTAACGGTTCGTTAAACTTTGGGAGAACGAGCATCCACGTCTACCTTACCAAGTCGATTCGAATCAAATTTTTAATATTAGCTTGCCACTTCTTTTTTAGATGGAGAGATGATGCTCGGGAGTA
Source organism: Triticum timopheevii (assembly GCA_963921465.1). Lineage (NCBI taxonomy): Eukaryota > Viridiplantae > Streptophyta > Magnoliopsida > Poales > Poaceae > Triticum > Triticum timopheevii. Next base: position 168,257,496 of record OY997264.1, on the reverse strand, counting down.
ATGTGTTTTTACATGCTCGTTTCTAGCGATTTACTATATGACAAATAGTTGACCCACTCAAAAACGCGAATCAAACCCAAAATGAAATATCTCGATTCAATGAAATAGCTCGTCCACTAGGTCAAAATAGTGAACTAAATCCAAAATTGAACACCTCAATCGAGTAGCATGTTGTACAGTATTATAGTACTCCATGAACATGTTGAAAGTCAAATTAATGAACTTGTTTGATATACGCATATATCCGTTCATGTGTGGATTGCAGACAACATGTTCTCCAATTTAAATATTTGAATGCAAGTTTATATCGAAACATTGTTTATATCAGTCTTTGATGCATAAAATGCGACCTCCCCCTCTCCCGGACTCCTATTCTCTCTCTCTCTCTCTCTCTCTCTCTCTCTCTCTCTCTCTCTCTCTCTCTCTCTCTCTCTCTCTCTTCTCTCTCTCGCTCGCTCTCTCCGACAATCTTCAATTCTGTCGCACGCATCCGCTACAAAAACCTTGTTGGTCCCTCTCCCTTTCCCTCCATCTCTCTCTCTCTTTTTGTGTGTGTGTGGGGGGGGGTCTTTCTAGTTTGCATGCATATATACACCATCTATAGGTCTCTGTCGCACACTATGTATGATACTCTAGCTAGTCCAAGCTAGATATCTTGGGTGCACTCATCGTACGCACACAAATTCCTTGGCTCGTTGCCCGTAACTCTCTCACGCACCACTCTGTCGTCTCGGAGCTCTTCCCCCCCCTCTCTCAAACACTCCATCCACCTGGGTCACACATACACATGCATATCTCACTCGCACTCGATAGGCCCATCTAAAACTCTATCTCTCTCCCTCATTCTCTCTCCATCTCACACGCACACACACAATCTCATTCCTAGCTAGCCAAGTATGATAGTCTCTCGTAGGCACACGCAGTCCCCCATATATGTATATGACTAGGTAATCTTAGTCTCCATCACAAACATGTGCATGGTCTATCTCGATTTCTCTCGGGGCATCTTTCTATCGCGCACGCACCTCCCTCGATCTCCCACCCATATAGTCCCCTCACTATCTCGAGGGGATCTCTCTATCACAAACACACCCTCTCTCCCTCCCCATGCGTCCATGTCTTCCATGTGTCCCTCTCGACCTTTGTTCCATGTTGGCCAGACCTCTATTGGACATGTGCTACAGGGGTGTCTCTCTCCGTTGCAAACAATCACACACTAGCTATCTTTGTGTATCTCCTTGCCTCGCTTTTCTATCTTGGAGATGCATGCGTGATATGTTCACATAAGAAACGAAAAAACACACACTCTCTCTAATTTATCATTTGTTGTCACTTTCTCTTTCACACACATACTCTATTTGCACACTTAATCATTCTCCGTCACACGCACTTGATCTGTCTCGACTTAGGCACTCTCCTCAGTCCATACCATATAGATTTATTGAAAATTAAAGTTTGACCATGTACGTGGAGAAAAACAATTACATCTAGAACAGCAAACATACACCATTAGATTCACCATGAGATGCAGTTTTGTATGATGTATCTTTGGTATTGTAGATATAAATAACATTTGCGTAAACCTTATCTAAGTTTCCAAAGTTTGACTTCTAAAAAATTTACATGCACTGCATTATCGAGTGGATGGAATATCTCTTTCTCCCTCTCAGCTATCTAACGCACCACTCAGCCTTATCGGGGCTCCTCAATCTCTCTCAAACTTTATTGGTCAGTTTGGTTCGTGACCTAACCCTCATGCCTTGATGGCCAGTACTGCCTGGTGTGGACGTGAGATGTAAAATATTTCTGCCTGGCTAGGCTTGTGTGGTGCTGAAGCGTTTGGTTCATGCCTGGGCCAGGCAAAGCATCAACGTCTAATCAATCAATCCATGCAACAATTATTTAATGCTAATATCCATCCAGGTTGCTGTTAGCCTCGTGGCCGCACGACCAAGCACGGCCAAGCATTCGAAATCAGTCGCCTGGGCCAGGCTACTTGCAGTGTCTGGAGTCCAGCCAGGCTAATTAAAGTGCAAGGGAATCTAGGCCAGACGGGCTTTCTTTTTCACACGGTAGCAACCAAACAAGCATGCACGAAATCCAGCCACAACCCCAGGCCAGGCAAAAGATGCTCAAGATGCAAGCCAAACTGACCTTATATCTCCCTAGTTTACACATACACATGTCTCGCTCGCGCTATACATATAGACCCACTCCGCCCTTGTTCTCTCTGCATGTGACACGCACCCCCCTAAGTACCATAATCCCTCACTCCATCATAGGCACAAGCACTCCCCCCCCCCCTCCTAAGTATGATTATCTCTTACTAGCCATCAGGAACACACGTATTGTCTCCTTCCATCCATACTCTATCTCAATATCTCTCGGGGAATCTTCTATCGGGCACACACCTTGTCACTCGATCTCCCACCCATGTAGTCCCATCATGATCTCCAGGGGATCTCTCTATGACAAACATACACTCTCTCCTCCCCATGTCTGCATTTTCTCCGTACGTCTCTCTCGAACTCTCTCCCTTGTTTGTCAGACCCCTCTTGGCCACGTGCTAGGGGTCTTGCTCTCTCGGTTCCAAACAACCACACACTATATCCTCACCTTGCCTCCATTGTCGAAGATGCATGTGTGATATGTTTGCATAAGACACGCACGCTTTTTCTCTACTTTTATCATGTGTTGTCCATGTCTCTTTCACACATGCACACACACTTTTTTCACTCACTCTTTCTATTTCTCTCTCTCTCTCACTCACTCACTCTCTCTCTCTCTCTCTAGTTAGGGACTCTGTCACGTCCATAAGCATATGGATGTTTTGAAAAGTCAAACCTCAGAAAAGTTTGACCAGGTATATGTGGAGAAAAACATTTACATCTGGAACGATCATTAGATTCATCACAACATGTACTTACTTCATACTATCATTTATCTTTGGTATTGTAGATATAAGTAATTTCTTTATAAACTTGGTCAAAGTTTCAAAAGTTTGACTTTAAAAAAAATGTTGGAACTACATTATTGAACGAGGGAGTAGCTCTTTCTCTCTCTCTCTACTATCTCTCACGGGCCTCCCCTCTCACTCGAACTCTCTATACCGACGGATTATACGCTCACTATGTTAGCATGTAGCTCTGTATATTGTTTAGTTAACCGGTCAACCAGTCCACATGCTGCCTTGTCAGCTCGTGTTCTGTATCTTCGTGTGCTGGCCCATGTGGCAGTGGGTGAAAATAAGTAAACTAGAGGCCCATCTGACACGCGGTGAAGTAAACAAAGTTGAAACCACTTGGGGTAGCACCCCGCACGCTAGTAACTGAGGGCGCATTGAGGACACACTTCTTGCGCGTGAAGGACGCACTCGCGCACAATTCACCACTGCGCGGCGGCATGCACAGAAGGACGCACTTGCGCACACCCAGCACACAACACACACCAGCACACGTGTACACCGGCGTCGCCGCCGGTTGAGATGGACGGCGAGGCAGCCAACAAGAGGAGGCGGCTCGAGCCAAAACCGCATCCGGCGAGCCTGGACTTCATCAGCAACCTCCCCGATGACATGCTGCTCATCATCATCGGCCACCTCCCCACCAAATCTGTCATGCGGACCGCCCTGCTCTCCCGGCGGTGGTGCCCCCTCTAGCGCCGCGCCCCCCTCAACCTCATCGTCGATAGTTGCCTCTGCGACGGGGATTGCAAACGCATGGCCGTAGTCTCCAAGATCCTTTCATCGCACGCTGGGCTAGCCAGATGCCTTGACATACGCATGTTCAGTACCAACTGCAAGGTCCAACCCAAGTTTGACGAGTGGTTCTTATCCCCCGCCCTAGATCAGCTCGAGGAGCTCAGCTTTGAAGCTGGACGATGTCACTCTCTGCCGCCGTCCGCGCTCTGCCTCATGCCAACGCTGCGCCCCGCCAACATCAGCTCTTGCTATCTTCCCCAGATTAATGCCGCGCCCGCCCTTGTTCTCCCTCAACTCAAGCAGCTCGACCTCTTTGGCGTTGTCATCTCAAAGAAGGCTATGGAGCACCTGCTCCGCAGCTGTACTGTGCTCGAGTACCTTCGTCTTGAGTAGATCCACGGGTTCATTAGCCTCCACATTGCCTCGACGAATCTCCGATGGATTTATGTGTCTTGCTGGCCCCGCAACAAGACATCAATTGGGAAGAGATCACTCCAGCTATTCCATGTTATGGTCATTGAGAATGCGCCTTTCCTTGAGAGATTGCTTGTATCGGATCTAGAAGGTCCAACAAAAATCAGGGTCATTGACGCCCCGAAATTGACAACGTTGGTGTACTCGTCTGCCAAATTCTCTGAACTCTTTATTGGATCCGTAATCGTTCAGGTACAACACTCATCTTCTTCTCCGTCTTCTAGAAATTCACATTTTTAAATTTCTTTTTGATGTATTTATGACCGTCTTCCAGAAAATGATTCCCACAAGCTTGACCCATTCCATGCGCACAGTGAAGATCTTGGCACTAAAATCTATTGGCCCCAATCTAGATCAAGTTGTTGGATTCCTTACATGCTTTCCGTGCACGGAGAAGCTACTCATCGAGGTGAAACTTCTTTCCTATTAGTAAACGGTAATCACAATGTAGCTCAATTTTTCATAATTTTCCCAAATTATAATGACAAGTGTAGTGTTCAAAACTGCATCTACGCACTGCACCGAAAGAAATGTTTTTAGTATTTTTTTCTCACGTGATCACCTGCATTGTTTTTATGTTGTACTACTATAGTAGCCTAGGCTAGTCATGTTGGGGAACGTAGTAATTTCAAAATTTTCCTATGCACACGCAAGATCATGGTGATGGCATAGCAACGAGAGGGGAGAGTGTTGTCCACGTACCCTCGTAGACCGTAAGAGAAAGCGTTATGACAACGCGGTTGATGTAGTCGTGCGTCTTCACGATCCGACCGATCCAAGTACCGAACATACGGCACCTCCGAGTTCAGCACACGTTCAGCTCGATGACGATCCCCGGGCTCCAATCCAGCAAAGCTTCGGGGATGAGTTCCGTCAGCACGACGGCGTGGTGACGATGATGATGCTCCACCGGCGCAGGGCTTCGCCTAACACTACTAGGAAAAGGCATGCTAGTGGCGCACCAGTTTTGCCTTCTAATGGTGCATGGCTGGTGCGCCACTAGCCTCACGCCATTAGAATTTTTTTTCTAATGGTGCACCACATGTGCGCCATTAGAATCTGGTATTCTAATGGCGCACCAGGCAGTGCGCCATTAGTACTGCCCACAGTGCGCCACTATTATCTGCTATACTTATAGCGCAGCACATGGTAGTGCGCCATTAGTAACAACTTTTTTAAATTTTTTTTTCTTAATCTTAGGTCACTATTTCACATATGAGATATTCAACACATATATATACAACAAGCATCCATATAGCAATTATATCCAACACACAAGTTTCATCATATATACATACATAGCCAACACATGGTTCCGTCGTTACAAAAGTTTCACATTGTTCATCCAACACCGTTATCCATCAATTCACAAAAGTTTCACATTGATACAAAATAAAAACACAAATGGAAAAGAAGCACTCCATCCACGCAAGCTTCCGTCAATTAAATCAAATCTGCAAAATGATAAACAAGAAGTTAGCAGAAGAAAAAGAAGAAGACTAGAAGAATACTAGAAGAAGAAGAACACTAGAAGAAGAATAAGAAGAGTTTTGGCAAAGAAGAAGAATAAGAAGAAGACTATAAGCTTATTATGTAAACTTGATCATTTTGTGCTAACATAAGTTATTTTGAGCTAACCTATAGGAAACTAAGCATATAAGCTCTAAGTTAGTATATTAGAGCCAACTTAGGTAAAATGAAGCTAACCTATGTCATTTTGGAAAAGAAGAAGAATAAGAAAAAGACTATAAGCTTATTACGTAAACTTGATCATTTTGTGCTAACATAAGTTATTTTGGAGCTAACCTATAGGAAACTAAGCATATAAGCTCTAAGTTAGTATATTAGAGCCAACTTAGGTAAAATGAAGCTAACATATAGGAAACTAAGCATATTAGAGATAACATAGGTAACTAAGTATATATATATCATTTTGGATAGCTAACCTATAGGAGATCTGACATACCTGACAAAGTAGGCAGTTCTTCTCCTTCTTCTCCTTCATCTCCCTGATGCACCTAGAGCTGCGAGGTGGTGGAGGCAGTGGAGGCAGTGGGATGTAGTCTTGTACCACAATTGGCGTGGTCATGTCGCCCAGCTGTGGGATCGCCGGCGCCACCACCGGTGCGTGGTCATTGTCAGGCACCACCACCATCGCGAGGCCACCTTCAGGCACAACCATCGCTAGGTCATCCTCAGCCACCTCCATCTCTTGCCCATGGTCAGCCACCACCATCTCTTGCCCTTGGTCAGCCACCACCAGCGCTAGGTCATCCTCAGCCTGATGCCCATCGTCATCCTGCAGCTCCTCATCCTCACTCTGCTCCTCTTCTCCCGCACTCCAGTCCGGATCATCCTTCTTGTTGTCTATGCTGCTGCCAGAATCGCTGCTGCTTTCGCTACAGCCAGAATTGCTGCTGCTTTCGCTACAGCCATAATCGCTGCTGCTTTGGCTGTAGCCAGTGTTGCTGCTGCTGCTCCTACCTGTCCAAAATGCAACAATGACCGTTAACAATCGATGTGAGACAAAGCCAAATGTAGAGGAATAAGAAGAGGCAGAACGTACCGGCATCATCATCGGCAGCATAGCGCATGCGACACATAGTCTTGTTGTACACCTTCACGATGAGCATGTTGGCGTCGTCGTCGTACCTGAAGACAAGGAAGTACCCCAGCCGCAGGTCGTAGGCACGGTAGAACTTCTCCCACCCACGAGACAAGTACATGTGGCCCTTCTTGATCGCCAACTGCACATCCCACTGCCTGCGGAACCCGCTGCCGGCCTGTCGCAGCTTCACATTATTTGGCGGATCTTCACCCATCAGCATGTTCATAAAATAGTCAGGCAGCCTCTGCAGTTTGGGACAATGAGTGATGTAGCAAACAACAGATATCATAATGAGATGGGTGAAGGGGAGACCTCTCGTTTTATATACCTGTGTCATGGATGATACTGAAGCCTCAAGTATGATAGTGAAGAACTCGGAAGCATCCAACTCGTACTGCGGTGTCGCAGATCGACGGTGGCTGCTTCCCGCCATCTCTGATAAGCAGCAGAAGAGACCAATTAGTACCCATGCATGATAACAGGCATTAGTTGCAAGTACCCCATATGTCCTATTTTTAGCAAAGTAATGCTAAAATTCATGGAAAATTTCAACATTACCTTTGCTGAAAATAGGACATACGGAGTACCCGAATTTGCCGGAACGGAAGTTAATCGACATTCTGGCAAACTCAAGGGCCTCTCGGGGTACCTACAAATTCATCATGACACAATGGTCGGAGACAAAACCCAGCAAACTAGCACCACAAAGCACATAACAAAATTCAGTAAATTTCCAGCAACTACTCCTAATGCAAACAAGATTCACCTAGCAAGGTTTATTTGACACGGAGTAGTTTATTTCATAGAGTAAACATTAATTAGCACTATTTGACAGTAAAAGGTTTTAGCTAATTTGAATTAACTGAAAGCAGCAGTACATCATTTTTATTGATAGTAAAATGTTCAAAGAAACAGAAATATCTGTACAATAGCTAGATTACACTATCAGTACACTAGCAATAAAATGTTCATTTACTTTGAATAAACAAATATTCAAGCAGATTTATAGGCATATTTATAGGCATATAGGCATATTTATTTGGTTCAGCAAACATCCATAGCACTACTAGTAAGAGAGTAGCACTACTAGTACTAGCCTTATAGGCATATTTATTCGGTTCAGCAAACAACCATATCAGGAGATAGTTGTAGGTCTAGGCCATATAGGCATATTTCTGCATATGTTTGGGATGTCAGTAAGTGATGATACATAAACCGTTAGGAGCCTATCAAAGCATCAACCCGCGTGTTGTCGAAAAGAAGAAAAGCCAGTTACCATTATCTTAATATTTTGCAATACTCCTAAGTCTTTGGTACTGGACAGTTGTGTCAAACATTAAACTGAATTTGTATAAAACAGACCAAGGATGTTGAATTCTCTTCTAAGTTTCCCCTACACTGAATGAATTAAGGCGATTTACTTATGAATCAGAACACTTAAAATATTGGATGAGTGGTCCATGCTCTGTTTTTTGTTTCTACTGTTCAAAGCATAATTTTAATTAAAAGCATAATTCTCTTGATCTTGCTGTCCAGGACATGGAGAGAGAGGGAGAAGGGGCAGGGAAGCTCACCTTGGACGGCGCAGAGAGGAAGCAGGGGAGCTCGGGGTTGGTGGCGAGGGTCACGGCACCGTCCTTGGCTCGCCGGCTGCTGCGGAGGTGACCCGTGGCGGAGGACGGCAGGGGCAGGCAGGGTGGGCGCGTCGGGGCCGCGCTTGTCGGCTGCTGCAAGGGCCGGAGGAGGCCCTCGCTCGTCGGACGGAGGAGGAGAGGAGAGGAGTGGGCGGCGGGGTGAGGAACCCTAGAGCGTGCGCTCGGCCGATCCCGTTCGGGGGGCGCGGGGGTGGCGGGGGTGGAGTCCGGCGGTGGTCGGGGCGGCGGCGTCGGGGCAGCACAAGACCACAGCCAGGAGAGGCGGCGGCGTCGCCGACGGCGTGCAGGCGCGGCGGACGGAGGGGGCGGAGCAAGGCGGGACGGCGAACACAGGGGGGGCAGCGGGTGAGATCGATAAGGCAGGGGAGAGATTAGAGAGATTGGGGATTAATTAGTGTACGACTACTCTAATGACGCACCACCATCTCGTGCGCCATAAGTACGACTATTCTAATGGCGCACCAGAGCTGGGTGCGCCATTAGAATTTTGTTCTAATCTATCCCACTAGCCCTATCTACAACCCAACCCTATCTACAACATAACCCACCCACTAGCCTGACTGGTCGGCACGCAGCACACACAGCAGGAGGTCCTGGGTTCGATTCCCAGGCTCCCCAATATTTTTTTATGCATTTTAAATGCTGTTTTTTATATTTATTTGTGTTTAAATATGTTCAAACTTGTTTAAATCATAACAGTAATATTTTTTTTATAAAAACAGTAATAATTTTTTTAAAAATATGTTCAAATTTGTCACTTGGAAATATCATCGGCGGCGGCGGTGGAGCGGGGGAGGGTGCGGGGGGGGCGGGTGCTCGTCGGCGGCGGTGGAGCGGGGGAGGGTTGCGGTGGGTCGTCGGTGGCGGGGGAGCTAGCGGGGGAGGGTGCGGGGGGTGCCCGTTGGCGGCGGCGGAGCGGGGTAGGGTGCGGGGGGGGCGGGTGCTCGTCGGCGGCGGTGGAGCGGGGGAGGGTTGCGGTGGGTCGTCGGCGGCGGTGGAGCTTGCGGGGGAGGGTGCGGGTGGGATCGAGATCGAGATCAAAAAGTGTCCATGAAAATATACACGGTGCGCCATTAGCAGTTTTGCAAAAAAGTAAAAAAATTATGTACTAATGGCGCACTGCTTACAAGGTGCGCCATTACTTGGTAGAACTAGTAATGGCTCACTTCGGTGCCATGCGCCATTAGAGTGTATGAAAAAATGGAAAAAAAAAGTCAATACTAGTGGCGCACCCTGTGCCCGGTGCGCCATTAGTGTCTTCCACACTAATGGCGCACCTCCTTCCGGTGCGCCATTAGTATATAGTAGTGGCGCACTGCTTACCAGGTGCGCCATTAGTATCAATCCTATCTATAGCCCTTTTCCTAGTAGTGTAAACTCCGCGACGATATGACCGAGGTGGAATATGGTGGAGAGGGGCACCGCACACGGCAAAGGAACGATCCGTAGATCAACTTGTGTGTCTTGGGGTGCCCCCCTGCCCCCGTATATAAAGGAGCAAGGGAGGAGGAGGCCGGCCCTAGGAGGAGGGCGCGCCAAGGGGAGTCCTACTCCCACCGGGAGTAGGATTCCTTCTTTCCTAGTCCAACTAGAAGGGGGGAAAGAAGGGAAGTGGAGAAGGAAGGGAGAGGGCGGCCGCGCCCCAAACCCTTTGTCCAATTCGGACTGGGCTTGGGAGGGGCGCGCGCCACCTCCTGGCTCCTTCCCACTAAGGCCCATTAAGGCCTAATACTCTTCCCCGTATTCCCGTAACTCCCCGGTACTCCGAAAAATACCCGAATCACTCGGAACCTTTCTGAACTCCGAATATAGTCGTCCAATATATCGATCTTTACATCTCGACCATTTCGAGACTCCTCGTCATGTCCCCGATCTCATCCGGGACTCTGAACTCCTTCGGTACATCAAAACTCATAAACTCATAATAAAACTGTCATCGAAACCTTAAGCGTGCGGACCCTACGGGTTCGAGAACTATGTAGACATGACCGAAACACGTTTCCGGTCAATAACCAATAGCGGGACCTAGATGCCCATATTGGCTCCTACATATTCTACGAAGATCTTTATCGGTCAAACTGCATAACAACATATGTTGTTCCCTTTGTGATCGGTATGTTACTTGCCCGAGATTCGATCGTCGGTATCCAATACCTAGTTCAATCTCGTTACTGGTAAGTCTCTTTACTCGTTACGTAATGCATCATTCCGTAACTAACTCATTAGCTACATTGCTTGCAAGGCTTATAGTGATGTGCATTACCAAGAGGGCCCAGAGATACCTCTCCGACAATCGGAGCGACAAAACCTAATCTCGAAATACGCCAACCCAACATGTACCTTTGGAGACACTTGTAGTACTCCTTTATAATCACCCAATTACGTTGTGACGTTTGGTAGCACCCAAAGTGTTCCTCGGGTAAACGGGAGTTGCATAATCTCATTGTTACAGGAACATGTATAAGTCATGAAGAAAGCAATAGCAACATACTAAACGATCAAGTGCTAGGCTAACGGAATGGGTCATGTCAATCACATCATTCTCCTAATGATGTGATCCCATTAATCAAATGACAACACATGTCTATGGTTAGGAAACATAACCATCTTTGATTAATGAGCTAGTCAAGTAAAGGCATACTAGTGACGTTATGTTTGATATATGTATTCACACATGTATCATGTTTCCGGTTAATACAATTCTAGCATGAATAATAAACATTTATCATGAAATAAGGAAATAAATAATAACTTTATTATTGCCTCTAGGTCATATTTCCTTCAGTCTCCCACTTGCACTAGAGTCAATAATCTAGTTCACATCGCCATGTGATTTAACACCAGTATTCATATCTGTATATGATTAACACCCATAGTTCACATCGTCATGTGACCAACACCCAAAAGGTTTACTAGATTCAATAATCTAGTTCACATTGCTATGTGATTAACACCCAAAGAGTACTAAGGTGTGATCATGTTTTGCTCGTGAGAGAAGCTTAGTCAACGGGTGTGTCACATTCAGAGTCGTATTTCTTTTGCAAATATTCTATGTCTACAATGCTCTGCATGGAGCTACTCTAGCTAATTGCTCCCACTTTCAATATGTATCCAGATTGAGATTTTAGAGTCATCTGGATCAGTGTAAAAGCTTGCATCGTTGTAACTTTTTACGATGGGCTCTTTTATCACCTCCATAATCGAGAAACATCTCCTTAGTCCTCACTAAGGATATTCTTGAACGCTGTCCAGTGATCTACTCTTAGATCAAAATTGTATTCCTTTATCAAACTCAGAGCAAGGTATACAATAGGTATGGTTCACAGCATAGCATACTTTATAGAACCTATGACTGAGGCATAGGGAATGACTTTTCATTCTCTTTCTATTTTCTGTTGTGGTCGGGATTTGAGTCTTACTCAATTTCATACCTTTGCAACACAGGCAAGAACTCTTTCTTTGACTGTTCCATTTTGAACTACTTCAAAATCTTGTCAATGTATGTACTCATTGAAAATCTTATCAAGCGTCTTGATCTATCTCAATAGATCTTGATGCTCAATATGTAAGTAGCTTTACTGAAGTCTTTCTTTTAAAGAACTTCTTTCAAACACTCCTTTATGCTTTGCAGAATAATTCTACATTATTTCCGATCAACAATATGTCAATCACATATACTTATCAGAAAGGCTGTAGTGCTCCCACTCACTTTCTTGTAAATACAGGCCTTTCCAAAAGTCTGTATAAAACCATATGCTTTGATCCACTCATCAAAGCGTATAATCCAACTCCGAGATGCTTGCACCAGTCCATTGATGGATTGCTGGAGCTTGCACACTTTGTTAGCATCTTCAGGATTGACAAAACCTTCTGATTGCATCATATACAACTCTTCTTTAATAAATCCATTAAGGAATGCAGTTTTGACATCCATTTGCCAGATTTCATAAAATGTGGCAATTGCTAACATGATTCGGACAGACTTAAGCATCGATACGAGTGAGAAAAACTCATCGTATTCAACCCCTTGAACTTGTTGAAAACCTTTTGCAACAAGTCGAGCTTAGTGGATAGTAACACTACTATCAGTGTCCGTCTTACTCTTGAAGATCCATTTATTTAACATGGCTTGCTGCTCATCGAGCAAGTCAATCAAAGTCCATACTTTGTTCTCATACATGGATCATATCTCAGATTTTATGGCCTCAAACCATTTCGTGGAATCTGGGCTCATCATCGCTTCCTCATAGTTCGTAGGTTCATCATGTTCTAGTAACATGACTTCCAGAACAGTATTACCGTACTACTCTGGTGCAGACTGTACTTTGGAAGACCTACGAGGTTTTGTAGTAACTTGATCTGAAGTTTCATAATCATCATCATTAGCTTCCTCACTAATTGGTGTAGGAATCACTGGAACTGATTTCCGTGATGAACTACTTTCCAATTCGGGAGAAGGTACAAATTACCTTATCAAGCTCTACTTTCCTCCCACTCACTTCTTCGAGAGAAACTCCTTCTCTAGAAAGGATCCAAATTTAGCAACGAAAATCTTGCCCTCAGATCTGTGATAGAAGGTGTACTCAACAGTTTCCTTTGGGTATTCTATGAAGACACACTTCTCCGATTTGGGTTCGAGCTTATTAGGTTGAAAACCTTTTTTCACATAAGCATCGCAACTCCAAACTTTAAGAAACGACAACTTGGGTTTCTTACTAAACCACAGTTCATATGGTGTCATATCAAAGGATTTAGATGGTGCCCGTTTAACGTGAATGCAGCTGTCTCTAATGCATAACCCCAAAACGATAATGGTAAATCAATAAGAGACATCATAGATTGCACCATATCCAATAAAGCGCAGTTACGACATTTGGACACACCATAACGTTGTGGTGTTCCAGGTGGCGTGAGCTGTGAAACTATTCCACATTGTTTTAATTAAAGACCAAACTCGTAACTCAAATATTCGTCTCCGCGATCAGATCGCAGAAACTTTTATTTTTCTTGTTACGATGATTTTCCACTTCACTCTGAAATTCTTTGAACTTTTCAATTATTTCAGACTTATGTTTCATTAAGTAGATATACCCATATCTGCTCAAATCATCTTGTGAAGGTCAGAAAATAATGATACTTGCCACGAGCATCAACACTCATTGGATCACATACATCGGTATGTATTATTTCCAATAAGTCAGTAGCTCGTTCCATTGTTCCAGAGAACGGAGTTTTAGTCATCTTGCCCAAAAGGCACGGTTCGCAAGCATCAAATGATTCATAACCAAGTGATTCCGAAAATCCATCTTTATGGAGTTTCTTCATGCGCTTTACACCGATATGACCCAAACGGTAGTGCCACAAATAAGTTGCACTGTCATTATTAACTTTGCATCCTTTGGCATCAATTTATGAATATGTGTATCACTACGATCGAGATCCAACAAACTATTTTCATTGGGTGTATGACCATTGAAGGTTTTATTCATGTAAACAGAACAACAATTATTCTCTGACTTTAAATGAATAACCGTATTGCAATAAACATGATCAAATCATATTCATGCTAAACGCAAACGCCAAATAACACTTATTTAGATTTAACACTAATCCCGAAAGTATAGGGAGTGTGCGATGATGATCATATCAATCTTGGAAGTATTTCCAACACTCATCGTCACTTCCCCTCAACTAGTCTCTGTTTATTATGTAACTCCTGTTTCGAGTTACTAATCTTAGCAACCGAACAGGCATCAAATACTCAGGGGCTACTGTAAACACTAGTTAGGCACACATCAAACACTTGTATATCAAATATACCCTTGTTCACTTTGTCATCCTTCTTATCCACCAAATATTCAGGGTATTTCCGTTTCCATTGACCATTTCCTTTGCAGTGTAAGCACTCAGTTTCAGGCTTTGGTTCAGCTTTGGGCATCTTCGTGGGAGTGACAACTTGCTTGTCATTCTACTTGAAGTTCCCTTTCTTTCCCTATGCCCTTTTCTTGAAACTAGTGGTCTTGTCAATCATCAACACTTGATGTTCTTTCTTGATTTCTACCTTCGTCGATTTCAACATCACGAAGAGCTCGGGAACCGTTTTCGTCATCCCTTGCATACTATAGTTCATCACGAAGTTCTAGTAACTTAGTGATGGTGACTAGAGAATTCTGTCAATCACTATCTTATCAGGAAGATTAACTCCCACTTGATTCAAGCGATTGAAGTACCCAGACAATCTGAGCACATGCTCACTAGTTGAGCGATTCTCCTCCACCATTTAGCTATAGAACTTGTTGGAGACTTCATATCTCTCAACTCGGGTATTTGCTGGAAATATTAACTTCAACTCCTGGAACATCTCAAATGGTCCATGACGTTCAAAACGTCTTTGAAGTCCCGATTCTAAGCCGTTAAGCATGGTGCACTAAACTATCAAGTAGTCATCATACTGAGCTAGCCAAACGTTCATAACGTCTGCATCTGCTCCTGCAATAGGTCTGTCACCTAGCGGTGCATTAAGGACATAATTCTTCTGTGCACTAATGAGGATAAACCTCAGATCACGGATCCAATCCGCATCATTGCTACTAACATCTTTCAACACAGTTTACTCTAGGAACATATCAAAATAAACATATGAAAGCAACAACGCGAGCTATTGATCCATAACATAATTTGCAAAATACTATCAGGACTAAGTTCATGATAAATTAAAGTTCAATTAATCATATTACTTAAGAACTCCCACTTAGATAGACATCTCTCTAGTCATCTAAGTGATTACGTGATCCAAATCAACTAAACCATGTCCGATCATCACGTGAGATGGAGTAGTTTCAATGGTGAACATCACTATGTTGATCATATCTACTATATGATTCACGTTCGACCTTTCGGTCTCCGTGTTCCGAGACCATATCTGTATATGCTAGGCTCGTCAAGTTTAACCTGAGTATTCCACGTGTGCAACTGTTTTGCACCCGTTGTATTTGAACATAGAGCCTATCACACCCGATCATCACTTGGTGTCTCAGCACGAAGAACTTTCGCAATGGTGCATACTCAGGGAGAACACTTCTTGATAATTAATGAGAGATCATCTTAAAATGCTACCGTCAATCAAAGCAAGATAAGATGCATAAAGGATAAACATCACATGCAATCAATATAAGTGATATGATATGGCCATCATCATCTTGTGCTTGTGATCTCCATCTTCAAAGCACCATTGTGATCACCATCGTCACCGGCGCGACACCTTGATCTCCATCGTAGCATCGTTGTCGTTACGCCATCTATTGCTTCTACGACTATCGCTACCGCTTTGTGATAAAGTAAAGCAATTACAGGGCGTTTGCATTTCATACAATAAAGCGACAACCATATGGCTCTTGCCAGTTGTCGATAACTTCGGTTACAAAACATGATCATCTCATACAATAAAATATAGCATCATGTCTTGACCATATCACATCACAACATGCCCTACAAAAACAAGTTAGACGTCCTCTACTTTGTTGTTGCAAATTTGACGTGGCTGCTACGGGCTTAGCAAGAACCGTTCTTACCTACGCATCAAAACCACAACGATAGTTCGTCAAGTTAGTGTTGTTTTAACCTTCGCAAGGACCGGGCGTAGCCACACTCGATTCAGCTAAAGTGAGAGAGACAGACACCCGCCAGCCACCTTTAAGCATGAGTGCTCGTAACGGTGAAACCAGTCTCGCGTAAGCGTACGCGTAATGTCGGTCCGGGCCGCTTCTTCTCACAATACCGCCGAACCAAAGTATGACATGCTGGTAAGCAGTATGACTTGTATCACCCACAACTCACTTGTGTTCTACTTGTGCATATGACATCTACGCATAAAATCAGGCTTTGATGCCACTGTTGGGGAACATAGTAATTTAAAAATTTTCCTACACACACGCAAGATCATGGTGAGGGCATAGCAACAAGAGGGGAGAGTGTTGTCCACGTACCCTCGTAGACCGTAAGAGGAAGCATTATGACAATGCGGTTGATGTAGTCATACGTCTTCACGATCCGACCGATCCAAGTACTGAACGTACGACACCTCCGAGTTCAGCACACGTTCAGCTCGATGACGATCCCCGGGCTCCGATCCAGCAAAGCGTCGGGGATGAGTTCCGTCAGCACGACGGCGTGGTGACGATGATGATGCTCCACCGGCACAGGGCTTCGCCTAAACTCCGCGACGATATGACCGAGGTGGAATACGGTGGAGGGGGGCACCGCACACGGCTAAGGAACGATCCGTAGATCAAATTGTGTGTCTTGGGGTGCCCCCCTGCCCCCATATATAAAGGAGCAAGGGAGGAGGAGGGCGCGCCAAGGGGAGTCCTACTCCCACCGGGAGTAGGATTCCTTCTTTCCAAGTCCAACTAGGAGAAGGGGGGGAAGAAGGGAAGTGGAGAAGGAAGGGAGAGGGGGGTCACGCCCCAAACCCTTTGTCCAATTCGGACTGGGCTTGGGAGGGGCGCGCGCCACCTCCTGGCTCCTTCCCACTAAGGCCCATTAAGGCCCAATACTCTTCCCCGTATTCCCGTAACTCCCCGATACTTCGAAAAATATCCGAATCACTCGGAACCTTTCTGAACTCCGAATATAGTCGTCCAATATATCGATCTTTACGTCTCGACCATTTCGAGACTCCTCGTCATGTCCCCGATCTCATCCGGGACTCCGAACTCCTTCGGTACATCAAAACTCATAAACTCATAATAAAACTGTCATCGAAACCTTAAGCGTGCGGACCCTACGGGTTCGAGAACTATGTAGACATGATCGAAACACGTTTCCGGTCAATAACCAATAGCGGGACCTGGATGCCCATATTGGCTCCTACATATTCTATGAAGATCTTTATCGGTCAAACCGCATAGCAACATACGTTGTTCCCTTTGTCATCGGTATGTTACTTGCCCGAGATTCGATCGTCGATATCCAATACCTAGTTCAATCTTGTTACCGGTAAGTCTCTTTACTCGTTACGTAATGCATCATTTCGTAACTAACTCATTAGCTACATTGCTTGCAAGGCTTATAGTGATGTGCATTACCTAGAGGGCCCAGAGATACCTCTCCGACAATCGAAGTGACAAAACCTAATCTCGAAATACACCAACCCAACATGTACCTTTGGAGACACCTGTAGCACTCCTTTATAATCACCCAGTTACGTTGTGACGTTTGGTAGCATCCAAAGTGTTCCTCCGGTAAACGGGAGTTGCATAATCTCATAGTTACAGGAACATGTATAAGTCATGAAGAAAGCAATAGCAACATACTAAACGATCAAGTGCTAGGCTAACGGAATGGGTCATGTCAATCACATCATTCTCCTAATGATCTGATCCCATTAATCAAATGACAACACATGTCTATGGTTAGGAAACATAACCATCTTTGATTAATGAGCTAGTCAAGTAAAGGCATACTAGTGATGTTATGTTTGTCTATGTATTCACACATGTATCATGTTTCCGGTTAATAGAATTCTAGCATGAATAATAAACATTTATCATGAAATAAGGAAATAAATAATAACTTTATTATTGCCTCTAGGGCATATTTCCTTCAAGTCATAGTGGAAATTAACTTAGACTACTCCAGTAACTCTATGGTTACCCTAAGAGCAAGTACTACCTCCGTCCTGGTTTACTCTTCCAATTTTGTAGTATCAAAATTTGACCATAGATTTAACTGAAAATATGTTAATGCATGTCACTAAGAACTATATCATTGGATTCGTATTTGAACATAATTTCAAATGGTGTAATTTTTAGTGACATGTATTTGCATTTTCTTAGGTAAATCTATGGTCAAAATTTTATACTAAAGACGAGGTAGTATACAAAAGTGGGCTATGTAGGCCAAAACACGTGCCAAATTCACTTGTGATGCATTTGGCATCGATGCCCCTCCATTGCTCACCATGTGCCCCAATCTAGATCACCTACCTTGCTCCAGTGACAAATTAACTCAAGCAATGAAAAACACTGCGTGGGAGAGAGAGAGGACTGAGGCAATAAAAAAACACTTGTTTGGGAGAGTGAGAGGCTGGTGTAGTTGGTTTGATTGATTTGTTTATACATGTGGGTCTGTGTGCACAGCTGTGCCAACTCTCTCACATCGCGAGAGTGGTGCCAAAATCTTTTGATTTGACATCGATGCGTATTATGTGGCATACTTTTGCGAAATATGGCATCGACCACATAGTGGAAGGCAACAAATGCCCAAGCTCTTCACGTGCTCCTAGTTAAATGAGAGGAAACAGAGAGAGAGAGAGAGGGAGAGAGAGAGGGAGAGAGAGAGAGTGAAAATATATCACTAGCCAGCCAACAGTATCGTATGAGTGAGTGATATTGGTACCTCTTGATGACACGACAATCTTATACAGCCAGCTGCTCTAATATGTTCTCTTCTTTTGCAGATAAAAAAGACCCGAAAGTGAAAAATGTGTTGCACTATAACAATCTCATCGAATGCCTTGATCTCCATCTTACAGAAACTGATTTGATCGACTACCGAGGCAGCACATCTGAGATTAAATTGGCCAGGTTCTTTGTTCTGGAGGCAAGTGTGCTCAAGGTAATGAGGTTTAGCGTTCTCTGGCGTAACAATGAATGGTGTGCTGATCACCGCAAGCGTCTAAGCCTAAATGACAAAGTCTCCGCAGAAACTGAATTTGTTTTTGAAACATTAAGTGGCCAGAGACTTGAAAACTTATTTGCCCATTAGTCACTTGTCGGGGCGGTGCATTTTAGTTTGTACGATAATGCTGCATCCACCTAAAGTAACGAAAGTTCTTATGTAAACTTCCTAGTAATTCCCTCTTCTTAGGTGCAGCATTACGCCTAACATTTGTAATATCAGTTTGAAACTTGTAATATTTCTGTATCCTATTCCTGCGTTTTCAAAATCATGCGAATCAAACAGGTCCTGAGTTGGTGAACTTGTAATATCAGTTTGAAACTTGTAATATTTCAGTTTGAACTTGTGCCTCCCATCTTTCACCAAGAGCCGTCGGATCTAGATCTGACGCATACAAACCAAACTTCTCCATTTTTGCAAAAAGATGCCCGCACTTGTTCCCTATTTACAAACAGCTCCTTGTCTCTCACAATCAGCCTTATCTCCTCCCCACCACATCTAGAAGGCCATGAAAAAATCTGGCACGATGGCCGCTGCCGGCGCCGTCCACCCCCAATCTTGGTGTTCCGTGCAATGCATGGGCATCTACGCACGGGAAATTATGTCGAACAGGGCTAGTTGTAAGCAGGCTAGCTCTATAGCCATGATGATAGTGACTGCAGACGGTGAGGCTGACGTATGCCGAACACGGCGCCTATACTCAGGTGTCATCTTCGGCGCAGGGTCTTGTCACTTCACTGTGAGGAGCAGCACATAATAATTTGACCAACGGGTAGTAAAGTGCTAGTACTCCTACTACATTGGTAGTACTACTACTAGTACTAGTAGCACCACCGTCTGGATTTAGGAGTACTACCACATCCATCTAGATTTTAGTATTTGACTAGCAATACCTAGTAATGCATGTCACAAAAAATGTACTACTCCCTTTGTAAATAAATACATGGTGTATTGTTTTATTCCTATCGGTGAGAGAACTTAATGTATTTTTGCTAACTAATAGGATTACATGCAATGAACTAAACACTGCATGTCATGTTTGGTAGTCTCAAGTCATTGAAAGCTTGCACGGCCCACATCTCTCATTGGTTGATATGTCACGAAATAAGAAACGAGGAGGGAGTTAATGTACCGTGCCTAAGTGTTTTGGGATTATTTGGTTTCTGTAAGGTGACTTACACAACATTTTTGTTTACATGCATTAACATTTTATTAGTTAAATCAAAGGTCAAAACTTGGCGCAAAATGCAAAGGGGACCAATAAACGAGTAAACATCAAACTTCTCTCGTTTGGCCCCAACTAGAGGTCTGGTGAGATGACTATACTGCATCGGCATGGAGGGGAACGCAGCATCATTGACTTTCTGCAACTGCCTTTGGGTGAATGACACGTGGGCCCAAGGGGTGGCTGGCCCACCTATCATACAGCCAAAGGCAGGTGCAGTAGAGGGCCGAGGAGTAGTACGAAATCCTACGCACCTACGCACACTAACCAAGGGCAAGAGTGATCACTTGAATCGCAAGATCAGTTGACTAGAAGCTAAGCTAGACCCATGGAGACGATGAGCGCGAGCATCAGCCGGCTGTGCCAGATGGTCCACGACGCCGGTATGCGTCCCGGCACAGAGGATGTCTCCAGGTATTGCTTGAGGCTGCCAGGGCAAGGGGCCGCTTGGACGACAGCTTCGTCTCCTTGTTCGACGAGGTCCTCGTTGGTTTCCTCGACAAGTTCACCGTCGTCAAGAAGCTCGCGGACGACTTTGACGTATGCCTCTAGCCGACGCGCCCAGGCTCTGTGATGCCCGCCACCCTCAACGGACACTATGGTGACAACCTCTTCGACGCACTGGTGGCCCTGTGACTACCCGCTGTGGCGCCAGAGAATGTCCACCTCGAGGTCGCGCTCCCCGCGCAGCGCCTGGCGCAGCAAGACACCATCGACATAATCACCCACGTCTACGCGCAAATCGTCCACAAGGACTACTACATGCAAGAGGAGGATGATAGGACGTTGGCCTTCTTGGACCGTAGGGCAACCTTGGATGGCATTGTTCAGAAGCACGTTGAGCTCGCCGCCAACGTCGCTGCTCCTCACACGTCGGTTGGTGACCCGGTGCACTAGGGCGTGAGGATGTCGTTGATGGATCTGTATGTATTTTTATCTTTCCGTCAAATCCATGTAGTAGTATATGGTACTACTAGTAATTATCTTACCTTTCGCATCAACTTCATAATTTTCGTACGTACTCCATGCATGAACGGCGCCAGAACCAAACTTCTCATTACTCTAGGAAAAATCGTTATTTTCTATCTATCGGTCGCGCCATGGAGCAGAACCAAATTTTACAAGTTACGAGTTCAAAAGGAAAAGGCTGCCGTGTTCGCGTCGCACCCCCACACGGTTGGTCCGGCATGCCGCTCAAGGGGGAATGTGTGTGGTGTTGCATTTTCACTTACAAGTGGGACCGCAGTTGAGCAAACCGACTATCGGCAAACCCCCACCCCGCCCACCGTGTGATGGCTGAGAAAATAGGAGGGAGAAGAGATGGCTGTAGCACGGACTCCAAGAAAATTGGTGTCGGATGGGACTCATGTGGGTGGTGTGTGCCGTACTACTAGACGTGAATGCTAGTTATGGCCGATGCCACCCCATTATATCGAGCCTATATCGAGGTGCTGGTTACGTAGAACAAATTTCCTGGAGTTCGTGCTCATCCCTCCTCTATCTCTCTTCTCAGCTAGCCAACGGACGCACGGAGCCCATCGTCTGTTTGCTCACATGTGGTCCCACATGTCAGTGAAAATGCAAGAGGACCCACTGAACCTGCACATCTTTCACCTCGACGTGCTGGTGATGAAAAACAAATCCAATAAAGATCTTCTGTGGCCGCTTTAGGAGTTACTCAAGAGTAGTAACATTCTATTTACAGTTTAACCCAAGATGCACATCACGTGGCTTCAACTACCACTCTATTTTCTTGCATGACACGACTTGGATGCTGGATGTCCCACATGTCGGCAAAAGGAGGAAGAACCCGACCAAATCTTTGGTTGTGCTCTCGGATTAGACTAGTTGTGCTCTCGCATTAGACTAGTTGTGCTAACTTAAATTTTTTATTGTGTACTCCCTCCGTTCCAAAATACTTGACATCCATTTGTCCAAAAATGGATGTACCTATATACTAAAACATGTCTAGATACATTTATATTTTTGACAAATAGAAGGCATGTATTGTGGAACGGAGGGAGTAGAATGGATGCAAGTTTTGGTATTGGGAAGAAGAGTACATCGATATATTGATAGAGCGCAATTTAGTAGATGTTCTAGCACTTTTAGCTAGCATAGAGGCTAGAGATGAGACTAGTGCACTTGTTGATTCTCCTACTAGAATAGAGGCTAGACATGAGACTAGATGCAAGGAAGCAACGTCTACTTCTTTACACTTGAAGAAGAAAGAAGCACGCAAGATCAAGCCTCCGCAGATCAACAATGAATGCATCGAGAAGGCACTAATCCAACTTACAGGAGCAGTTATGGAAGTTGGATATCTTCTAAAATGTATTCTTGTGGTTCTTGTTTTCTTTGGTCTTGCTTTTCTAGTCAAAATTATTATTGGAGTTCGTGCAAAACGGAGGTCCATTTAGGGTCGTGCGTTGGAGTTGGCCTTACAAGTGGGACCGCAGTTGAGGAAACCGACTATCGGCAAACCGCCACCTCACCCATCGCGCGATGGCTGAGTTAGAGAAACGACGAGGTTGAAGAGATTGCTCTAGCACGGACTCCAAGAAATATGGTATCAGATGGATGTCGTGCTGGTGGCGTGTGCCGTACTCCTGGACGTGAATGCTTGTTCTGGCCCATGCCACCCTACTACTCCTACTACTTATACAGTACTCCTACTACTAATATCGAGGATTCGAGGTGCTGGTTACGTACAGTGAACACATTGACATATGGCTACAGTAAAAACACTCTCCCGACGCGCGAAGCATGTGAAGCTAGTACAAATAGTGTACTACTATTGTTGATTGGCCTCATCCGATAACCTGTTGCAATGCACGTACAATTATGTATTCGAAAAATATATTTTTCCCTCGTCGCACCACTCACTCAGAGAAGCGACTCGAAAGTCATTCATAAATTTAGTAAGTTTATCACAGGCATATCATTTTATTACATACAACAGGTCATCAACCCACATCGACAACGAGGATACATTATAAATACTAAAGTTTTCATCACACAACAAATAACAAGCAATGAAATGAACTTCAACTCAACAAATCCTCGGCGTTGGAAACGCTTGCTTTGAACCACAAGTGATTTTCTGGGAAGGGCCATCCATTGTCGATCTCGAGACCAATGCAGGACTAATCATCCAGGCTGAAGCGGCCTACTGTATCAGTACCAGGGTAGGGAACCACCCAAATGTCTGAGGTATAGATACAGTTGCTTCTCATAAATGGTAGTAACGTTGTGTCAGCAGCAGTTGGATCGCCTTTCACCATCATTGGATAGTTTTGTCCAAGGAAGAGCGAGTTTTCTCCAAGACTATCAATTCTGTACCAGGGAGAAGGTGTTGGCACTAGCACACTAGTATCCATCCCGAATACCATGCAACGGGTGTTGGAATAGGTCCGGAGAGTGCGACCATGGGAGACTACACCTGCTTCCTTAGTAGTAACATCATCACTGGGTTGTATACACACAAGAAGAGATGATCCATCGGAATTAGTTGCCAGGTGCCACTGAGTGTATGGGCACTGCTCGTCCTCATGCTCGTGATCATCACCATCTTCATCTCCCCCTTGGTTATAAAAAATTTCAAGTATAGGTGGTGGAATGTTCACAGGACCTTGGAAATACAAGAAGAAGGTTAATTAGTAAAGGGAAACTTGCTAACCCGCATGCATGTGGATGACACAATTATAATTACGGTGGAAGACAAATGTACCAAAACTACGAGGATCCCATGCAAAAACAGTGCCATGAGTGGTGGAAGCAAACACAAGGCCCTCGTATTGAATTGCATCACAGTACTCATCTGTGTACAGAAACTGATTTCTGAGCAATATCCATCCAGTCAAACCACAAAGGACGGCAACAAGCTTGTCGAAGATAGCAACAACATCATAGTTCTTGTAATTCCAAGAGTGGTTGGGAACTCGACAAATTGCTATCTTCCGTAGAATACACTCACCATGATCGTATTTGAATGTGTGTACAATACCGGTGTGCTCAACTTCTAGGCAGTCTCCTGAGATTTTTGGAAGTGGAACCCGGTGACGAGTGTACACATTCACAAGTTCCCACTTGCAGTTGGACCCAATGTAAACAACCTAATCTCCATTTGCGCCTGCCCAAGCCTTACCCTCAAGCAATGGCATCTTAACATCATATGTATCATTATCAAGCGGCATCAACTTGCACAAGGCGAGGCCTCTGTCGTCCCCAGGCCAGTCATCAGGGTCATGGTGAAGAAGATAGGGGAGATCAAACTGCTCCTTGACTCTTGGGTTCCTTGTAATGATGTTATTAGTTGAGTCGAGAATGGTCTTGAACGAACCTGCCATGCTAGCTGAGGTGATGACGTCGCACCGATCAATGAGTTCCTCCACCATGTCATCTTTCAGATCGGGGCAAGAATAACGGGGTCGTTTCCGGCTTGTTCCCTCCATGGAGAAGATGATCGAACAATAGCAGAAGGAAGGGTGAAGGGATGAAGGCAAATGGAGGAGGGAGAGGAAGAGCATGCGACAACATTTCCAAATCAAGAGGGAAAGGCAAAGAGTCGATTGACGGTTGCCAGTTTGCCATGGTTCACGAAGAGGAGCCCCGGCCTACACGTCCATTCGGAAATACTAGTAGAAAAGGACTCGCCATCATCTCACTGATATGTTGGAACGGGACCACGTGTCAGCGAAACATGGTGTGTAATTTCTCGTGCAGAATGCAATCTGGCCGCGTTGGCCCGAGGTGCCGCATTAGTTATCGACCTTTATTTTTTTTAATGGTGTGTCGTTCAGTTCTGAAGCATGACTAACTGGTATTGTACGCAGAGAAAATATAAACTACTCTACCACTACTCCACCTCCAGTACTAGTAGTATAAAAAAGATATATAGGCTGGAGCTTCAGCGCCTTCTTGCTAAGGGCTGCCCACTCTCTTCTCACACTATCACCCTCTCTCCAGATCTAAAAAAGACGGCCTCTCTCTCCCTCCTCACCCGTGGTCACAGATCCGTCGGGGAAGAAAAGGACGTGCAGCATTGACGCAGTCGTCGTCGGCGAGCGAGGTCATGCATTGACGACAAGGCCGTCCTATCAGACCTAGCGCCCGCGCAGGATGGCCTCCGTCCCCAAGCTCGCTGTTGTAGTGTGTGCGGAGCACGACGACCACGAGCAAAGCCACTTCCCGCCGACCCTCAGGTATGCTACCTCTTTTTGAACCATACCCTTGTTCTATTGCCCCATCTGCCACATCGTTGCATGTGGATCTTTTTCCACTCAACCATCTTCCCAATTTGCTATCCTCTGCTCTGTTGGCCACGCAGACGAAAACCATAATTTGCACTATTAAAGGAAACCCTACTTCATGCAGACTAAACCATGTCTGGGTTGAATAAGGAAAGGAAGGGAGACTGTACTGTCCAAGAGAGTAGGCATCGAACCCGCATCTAGGTTGAAAAGGGGAAAATCAGTAGCTAAGGAACGAGTCTCATGTCTCTTGGTTGAAGAAGGGTAGAAAGGCATGACAACGCAATAGAGAATGACCAGGTCGATCGGTTTGTTGTCCTCACATAGGGAAAAGGTGGCTAAAGAGAACAAAAATGGGACGAAATCCACATATGCTGCCTGGATATTTGTTGCTCTGGGCAACCATACCTCCCTCACCACTCTGCGTCCGTGGAGGTACATCGTACTTATCATGGAAATATCACGTCAGATGTCCTAGCAGAAGGACTTAGTCGTGGAGCCATCGCGACGAGGTTAGCCCGAAGGGGTTAAACCGGACAAGGGACACGAGAGTTTATACTAGTTCGGCCCCTTCGATGAAGGTAAAAGCCTATGTCTAGTTGTGATGGGATTATTGGGGTTTCGATGACCAGGGAGGAAATACGCTTGCCTGGGTCTCGAGTTGTTGTCTCTTGTCCCTGAACCGCCGCCGGGTCGTCCCTTTATATACACAGGTTAACACCCGACCGGTTTATAGAGTCCCGAGGCCGACTCATACAAGTGTTCGGCTCGGTCCCTCCCTTTCCCTATCTTATAACACAAGTTATACAACTATGACGGTTTAACACTATGGGCCTTAATCCGCCTCTGGGCTTCGGACCTCCAAGCTTTATCAATAAAGTGCCATCTTCTTGTCTTCATAGGTTTTAATATGGTTGAGCATGAACCGGCCCCTCCTCGGCGGTTTACACTCAGTAGTTATATCCTCAACATTAGGCCCCAGATTGATTTGAACCTGTTCATGTCAATCTTCAACACTTAGAAAAATTCCATGGGCATCTTCTAATAATTCTCCGTAAACCGTCACGTTGTCTTCTTCGTGTAAACTTTGGTGAACCGTCGTGACGTCATCTTCTGTCACTGCAGTAAATCGTCATGATGTCATCTCTGTATAAAAAGATCCCTTTCATTAATTGCTCCCGAAGATCGAGGTGACAGCTGCGTCCTCTTTTGCCGCTTCAGGCCCTTCGATTTTTGCGCCTGTCATTTTATCCTCTTGACTTTATAAATAGGGTCGGGGGGTCTTTCCATTTTCCCCCCTTGCCTCTCGTCTTCCTCCTCGCGACCCGAAGAACTCGAGCGCCGCTGCCGCCGCCGTCGATCCTTCGAACCTGCACCGACTAGGCCGCTGCATCACCCTGTTTGTACCAGAGCTCCTGCGATACCCCTCCGCTGCTGCGTGACCCTGGTAAGCCTTCTTCCCGTAACCCGAGATCTCCATTAGTACTTCATGTTCTTCCTGTTCATCGATGTTCGTCAATACTTATCCCCTTTTCCTTTGGCATCTCTACTAGATCTTAGTTAGGCCTGACTGCTTTCTTTTGTGGTAGATCCATAACTTTAATCTGCTGTACCACTGGACCTTCTTCGTTCCTCTTAGCGCCATTGTAGGGCTCAGAAAAGTTTTCTTTATTAAACCATGGTAGATCCAAAATTATATTGCCATATTGTGAAACCTGTTTCTGTAAACACTTAGTAGATTTTAGCTCTGCCTTTTCTGCTTAAGGGCGTTTTAACCTTTAGTAGCTGATAACCCGCCATATGCCATTAGCCCTCACTTAAACCGCCATCTCGACTTGAGTAATAATTTCCGGTTTAACTCACATATATACCTTGGCCAAATTCACCGGTTTAACACTGAGTAATGCACATCAACCTTCAATCGTAAACCGGCCTTCACTTTGCCTTTTACAGTTTGTTTTCCAAGATGACCAAGCAATTCTCCGCTTGCAACTGGGTTCCTTCCCGGATCACAGAAACGCAAATCAATGGATACGTGGTAACTAGCACTTTAGCCCCAAAAAATGTCCTTCATTGGCGAGTCCCTGGCCCTGAGTGCCCTGCTGAGCCTCAAGATGGAGAAGTAATTGTATTTATGCAGCACCTAGATCGGAGATTCAGCCCTCCCGGATCAAAGTTTTTCCGGGATGTCCTTGCTAGCTTTCAACTCCATCCTCAGGACATTGGACCAAATTTCGTGTCCAACATATGCAACTTCCAAGTGTTCTGCGAAGTTTACCTTCAAGGGGAACCAACTGTTGAACTCTTCCGGGATTTCTTCCACTTAAACCGCCGAACTGAGTTCTCGGACGGCCCCAATACTGAACTTGGTGGTGTGTCGATTCAGAAGAGGAAAGAAGTTGATTTTCCTCACGCCAAACACCACAGCCATCCGAAAGACTGGAATCTAACCTGGTTCTATTGTCAAAACACTGCCCCTGCTAGAGAAAATCCTTTGCCGGGTTACCGACCTCACCGTCTTAGCAACGGCCACCCGTTACCTCAACGACTAACTACCAGAGAATGCCAAGCTTATGCACCTCAGCTCGCCAACCTCCGGGCTCTCCTAGCCAATGGTTTGACTGGCATTGACCTCGTTCGTTGCTGGGTTGCATGGCATATCCTTCTTTAATCCGCCACTCCGGATTGATGCACGAGTATACCGGCAATGCCAAGGATCCTCAACGGTTTAATGAGATAGAAATGACTGATGATGAAGTCACTGAATCTGTGAAGAAGATGCTAGACGAACTGATCGCTGCATGCAGCCAAACTGGGCTGGCCCCTTTTTACACATCCAACAAACCGCCAGCAGTAAAGATGTTAACATTGCACTTTTTTTTGATCTGCCTCCGCTTTAACATTGTTTCTAATAAACCTTTGTTTTAATTTTATAGGCCAATAGCTCCTTCTAGAAAAGGAAAGCTTCAGACTAACCGGCAAGGGCTCCTCGTGCCAAAAGCAAAGTCATAAAGAAACTGACTAAGAAGAAAACCGGCGAGTCCGCTGATCCGCCTGAAGATACCGAGGAATCGGATCAAGAGGTAGAACTTGACTCCCTTGGATCCTTTTTCATACACCTTATTAACAATGACTATTACCAGGATGATGCGGAAGCTGGCCGCGCTGATCATGTTGAGGTAATCTCCCTTTCCTCCGGTTCAGATCACGTGCCGGTTCAAAAATTTCATCGTGCAGTTTGAAAAGTAAAACGCTCTCACCCTCTTGCTCATTTGGATCCACAATTTTCTTTGAAGACACAACAACATGAAGGTCGTCGCACAACCCGGCACAGTGGCCAACAAGTCACTTCCTCCGGTTTACCAAACACTCCACCCCGAAAGCGTCGTCCAGAGGTATCTTCCTCTTTTAATAAGCCTTGTCCCTTGGCGGTTTGCTTCCGGAACCCACTTAATCCGTCTGACTCGAATTATCAGGTGACCTCAAATTCCTCATCTGGCGGTTCATCAACCACTCAGCTGCCTCCCCTTAAAACCGTCCCTGGGTAAGTATATTGCCCTTCAGCTTTTTCCTTCGTGTATCAGTTTATCGTGCTAATCTTTGTTTGATACTGCAGTGCTAAAGCCCGATTGAGCAAGAAAGCCAAAACCAGTGCCCCTACTGATGAAGTTGAACCGTAGAGGGCCCCGGAAGGCGCCGGTAGACATACTGATGTCATGGATGATTCTGCCCCACATGGTGAAGATACTGAAGCTAATCCGCCGGAAGCTGACCCAGTCACTCACGTTGATCCACCAAGCCCTCATGCTGCTCCTCCAAGTCCGACTGCTGATCCGCCGAGCCCAGTTGCTGATCCGCCAAGCCCTGCCAGGGATACCGTCAATCCGCCAAGCCCGTCAAAAGGTGGCGATGATGATGTTATTATCACTGGTACAGGTCACACAGTCCTGGCAATCCGGTTGTCCTATCCAAGCATACCGCCAAGGAAGAATTTGTTGCTATGGGCAAGGGAAAAGGGAAGACAGATTTATCCAGCTATGTCAATCTTTCTGCCAAAGAGCTTCATTCTGGCTTCCTACACCGTCTTTACACAAGCCGAGATTACGAGGTCGGTTTAGTGAACATGATGAAGGAGCGCTATGAGGTAACCTTCCAAACACTTTTATCTTGCTTGTTCTGTATATCTCCATTATAGCCCCCAAGGGCCGGTTTGTCTCTTGAAGACAAACCGGGACTTGAATGAAGAATGCTTCAACTGAGTAGCCCCCTAGGGCCGGTTTAACCTTATCAAGGTGAACCGGGACTTCATGATCCAATATTCATTTCGCCAACTCCTTTGCCTTTGTATTTTTTGATCAAATATGCATTAGCCCCCAAGTGCCAAGATTCATACTTGTATTGAGCCTTGGGACTTTCAAATAAGCAGTAGGAAAAAAGCATTCCGCATTAGCCCCCAAGTGCCGAGTGTATAACTAGTTATATGCTTGGGACTTTGAAAAGAATATCCTCATCATCTAATATTTTGCAGGCCAATATAAACAACAAAGACTCCAAGATTGCCGATCTTCAAGAGAATATCAAGTCCCAGCAATCAGAGACTTCCAAGGCCAAGGATGAGCTTAAAACCGCTTTGACAGCCATGGAACAACTAAAGGAAGGGTTCAAGAATGAACGTGCTAGCTGGGAAACGGAAAAGACTGCATTGTTAAGCGGGCTGAGGACGCTGAGTCAGCCCTTAAACCGGTGGCGGAAGAGCTGGCTGGGTTGAAGTGCCAAGTAAATGCCATGACCTCTGCAATATTTGGTAAATACCCTTGTCAAGTTTTCCTGAATAATCATCTTTGAAATTGTCGGTTTAACATCAAAGTCTTAAACCATTATAGGTGGCCGTGTTGCTCATCTGGGATCTAACATGCGGATGAAGCTGAAGGCAGCATATACATTGATAGAGCAGCTGTATACCGGTGCCCAACGGGTTATCTGTGCAGTCTCGTACAACAAACTAGCACCAACATTGATCAAAGACACTCTAGCAAGGTTATCAATGACACCAACGCAGGTAGAAGAGATGAAGCGATCTGCTGTCAGGGCTGGAGCCTTGTTGGCACTGACTCGAGACAAAGCATGGATATCTTATCTGGATCCAGTTGATATCGCCAAAGGCTTTCCGGATGAACAAGCAGACGGGTCAGCATTTGATAACGAAGCCCTCAAAGCCCTGACAAAGGAGATGCGGCCGCTATCAAGCCAACTGGCTGAAGAGGCGAATTTGACTGTTCATCAGTCCTTTTATGATGAAAAGAACCAACGTGTTGACACTAATGTGACAGAAACGCAGAATCTTATCCCGCTAATCCGTAAGCACACTTATGCCCCAGATGTTGAACCGTCCAAACTTATAAGTGAAGAGGCTGTCTTTCAGGCTTTAACCCGGATTGAATGGACCACCGTTGACTTCCATCCACTGGGTGGGGAGGAGGAGGGTGAACCGACGCCAGATGATCCATCAACTTCATGTCAACCTGGTGATGAGTCTTGATCCGGCAACTGGGTTGATGTTTCACAACATGTGTTCTGTGTAAACAACAATCCCTTATTTTGGGCTTTAAAGCGCCTTGTAATAGGCTAGTTGAAATACTTTGATATGCTGCCATCGTGCACTGAGATATGACCTTTGTTTGATCCGCCATGATAATTGCAGTGCTGGCTTATATACCTTCATAATATTATGCTATCATTATATCTGCATAACAAAAGATCTGTCCGGGCGGTTTACCGCCGGACGGTTCATAATGCCCAATATACAACCTGGTAGGTAACCAAGGTTGTAAAAATAGCAAAAAATAAATCATACCTATGATATGAAATTATGCTGTTGGTTTGCCAACTTATTTGTAGTAAGAGTGAATACCCAACTTCCACCATTCAGTGTTGGTATGTATGAAGTAAAACCGGGTTGTGATGAACACCGGATGATCATACTAGCGACAGGTAGTCAAAGCCAGACCGGATTGAAAGATGTTGGTTCACCATTGATTATATGCTTCAACAGATGATAACTGTAAGCCACACCAGGTTAAGAAACACTGGGTTGAGATGAAGACATATAGCCTGGCCGGATCAAGAAATGCTGGTTTACCTTAAAAGTTTAGCAAATAAGGATAAAACTTGCCAAAAAACTGAAGCGAATAAAAACTTGTAGTCGAGGATTTTCGAGGGCTGCTAGGCCCAAATTCGAGGCTTTTCGTGGGCT
Organism: Triticum timopheevii; assembly: GCA_963921465.1. Lineage (NCBI taxonomy): Eukaryota > Viridiplantae > Streptophyta > Magnoliopsida > Poales > Poaceae > Triticum > Triticum timopheevii. Next base: position 168,225,649 of record OY997264.1, on the reverse strand, counting down.
GCCAGGCCGCTGAGTTAAACCATTTGACAAAGCCTTTTAAGATGGGCCTCCAACTAACCAATCGTCGTTTTAACTTCGACAAGTTCAGGGTCTCAATGAGAGTAACTGTCAAATGTTTGGCGGGTCATGCCAGGATTACCTGGATAGGAGTGGCTTACTTGATGAAGGCAGGTTAACCCGGGGTTTTAGGTGAATACACCAGCCTTCCAAGCCGTGGGTCGATACCCGGTTACAAGGGTCCTTTCAAACTCTTTGTTACTTTACACAAAGAGCCCCCAAGTAATTTTGTGAGCTGTGCTCAATGGGTGCCTATGTTTGAGTCATGCTTGTAGCAACAAATCTCTCTTTGGCCCCTTGGGTGTGAAGCTCCCAAGTTGTATGATGGCATAATAGCCGGTTTAATGGACAAAACGGGCCATCGCTTTGGAAGCAGAAGCCCCCTTGTAACCAAGAAATATTGGAAGAACGGCAGAGGCCCTGCTTGTAGCAAGGATGCCGGTTTATTATATTGATCATAATATATACATTGTCATAATCATAAGCAGAGCCTATAACTCAGGTGTAGTAAGGCCGAAGGAGAGCTATGTTCCACAGCCGCCGGGTCTCCTCCTCAGAAGTGCGTGAGTCTTCTTGAACGTCAATGAGGTAGTATGATCTGTTGTGCAGATTCTTGCTGACCACAAAGGGCCCTTCCCAATGCGGGGATAACTTGTGCATATCGGTCTGATCCTGGATGAGCCAGAGCACTAAGTCGCCTTCTTGAAAGGTTCTTGTTCTAACCCGGCGGCTGTGATAACGCCGCAGGTCTTGCTGATAAACCGCCGAACGAGCCAATGCCATGTCCCGTTTCTCATCTAACAGGTCCAGTGCTTCTTGACGTGCTTGCTCGTTGTCCACTTCAACATAGTTGGCAACCCGGGGCGAGTCATGATGAATGTCACTGGGGACAACCGCCTCTGCTTCCTAGACCATAAAGAAGGGCGTATAACCTGTAGATCGGTTTGGTGTGGTGTTTATGCTCCATAACACATATGGTAGTTCTTCCACCCAACAACCCGGCGTTCGCTTCAAAGGGACCATCAGCCGGGGCTTTATACCCTTTAAAATTTCCTGATTAGCCCTCTAAGCTTGACCATTAGACTAGGGGTGAGCCACGGACGCTACATCAAGCCGGATGTGCTCTCATTGACAAAATTCCTCCATATCACCTTTGGAAAGGTTCGTGCCATTATCTATGATGATGCTATGTGGAAAACCAAAACGGAAGATCACCTTCTTGAGGAATTGAACCGCCATGGCTGCGTCACATTTGCTTACTGGCTCCGCTTCAACCCACTTAGTAAATTTGTCAACCGCAACCAAGAGGTGGGTCTTCTTATCCTTGGATCGCTTAAAAGGACCCACCATATCAAGCCCCCAAGTAGCAAACAGCCAAGTTATTGGAATCATCCGTAGCTCTTGAGTCGGAACATGAGCTCGGCATGAAAACTTCTGGCAAGCATCACACCGCTTTACCAGGTCCTCAACATCGGCATGAGCCATCAACCAGTAAAAGCCATGACGAAAAGCTTTAGCCACCAAGGATTTTGAACCGGCGTGATGACCACAGTCTCCTTCGTGGATCTCGCGTAAAATCTCACGGCCTTCTTCAGGAGAAACGCAATGCTGAAACGCCCCTAAAACACTGCAATGATGCAACTCTCCATTGACGATGGTCATGGACTTGGATTGCCGGACTATCTGTCTGGCCAGAACTTCATCTTCTGGTAACTCGCCCCGGTTCATATATGCCAAGTATGGAACCGTCCAATCCGGAATGATATGTAAGGCGGCCACCAACTGTGCCTCCGGATCAGGAATAGCGAGGTCCTCCTCTGTAGGTAGTTGAATTGACGGGTTATGCAAGATGTCCAAAAAGGTATTGGGTGGCACCGGTTTATGCTGAGATCCCAGCCGGCTTAAAGCATCGGCTGCTTCGTTTTTGCGCCGATCAATGTGCTCCACTTGATAACCCTTAAAGTGACCAGCCACAATATCCACCTCTCGTCCGTAAGCCGCCATGAGTGGATCCTTGGAATCCCAAGTACCTGAGACTTGCTGGGCTACCAAGTCTGAGTCTCCAAAGCATCATACACGGCTTAAGTTCATCTCCTTAGCCACTCGAAGACCATGGAGTAAAGCTTCATATTCAGCCGCATTGTTAGTACAAGTGAACATTAAGCGAAGAACATAATGAATTTTATCACCTCGAGGGGAAGTAAGGACAACTCTAGCCCCCGAGCCCTCCAATTGCCTGGACCCGTCAAAGTGAATAATCCAGTATGTACTGTCTGGTTTGTCTTCTGGTGCCTGCAACTCGGTCCAGTCATTGATGAAATCCACAAGAGCCTGGGACTTGATGGTTGTACGAGGCATATACTTCAAACCGTGTGGCCCAAGCTCAATAGCCCACTTAGCTGTTGGGAAACGTAGTAATTTCAAAACAATTCCTACGCACACACAAGATTGTGGCGATGCATAGCAACGAGAGGGGAGAGTGTTGTCTATGTACCCTCGTAGACTGAAAGCGGAAGCGTTAGAACAACGCGGTCGATGTATTCGTACGTCTTCATGATCCGACCAATCCAAGTACCGAACGTACAGCACCTCCGAGTTCAGCACACTTTCAGCTCGATGACGATCCTTGGACTCCAATCCAGCAGGTTGTCGGGGATGAGTTCCGTCAGCACGAGGGCATGGTGACAGTGATGATGTTCTACCGATGCAGGGCTTCGCCTAATCACCACTACGATATGACCGAGGTGGAATACAGCTAAGGAACGATCACGAAGATCAACTTGTGTCTATGGGGTGCCCCCCTCCTCCGTATATAAAGGGGGGAGAGGAGAGGGCCGACCAAGGGGGTGGCGCACCCTAGGAGGGGGAAACCTACTCCAAGTAGGTTTGCCCCTCCCTTTCCTAGTCCAAGAAGGAGGGGGAAGGAAGGAGTGGGAGAGGGGAAAGGTAAGGGGGCGCCCCCCCCTTCCTTGTCCTATTCGGACTCAAGGGGAGGGGGCGCGCCTCTTGCCCTGGCCGGCCCCTCTCTCTCTCTAGTAGGGCCCAACAAGGCCCATTAGTTCCCGGGAGGGGTTCCGGTAACCCCCGGTACTCCGATATATATCCAATAACCCCCGGAACTTTTTCGGTGTCTGAATATAGTCGTCCAATATATCGATCTTTATGTCTCGACCATTTTGAGACTCCTCGTCATGTTCGTGATCACATACGGGACTCTGAACAACCTTCAGTACATCAAAACTCATAAACTCATAATATAACTATCATCGTAACGTTAAGCGTGCGTACCCTACGGGTTCGAGAACTATGTAGACATGACCTAGAACTGTTTCCGGTCAATAACCAATAGCGGAACCTGGATGCTCATATTGGCTCCTACATATTCTATGAAGATCTTTATCGGTCAAACCGCATAACAACATACGTTGTTCCCTTTGTCATCAGTATGTTATTTGCCCGAGGTTCGATCGTCGGTATCTCAATACCTAGTTCAATCTCGTTACCGGCAAGTCTCTTTACTCGTTACGTAATGCATCATTCCGTAACTAACTCATTAGCTACATTGCCTGCAAGGCTTATAGTGATGTGCATTACCGAGAGGGCCCAGAGATACCTCTCCGACCATCGGAGTGACAAATCCTAATCTCGAAATACGTCAACTTAACAAGTACCTTTGGAGACACCTGTAGAGAACCTTTATAATCACCCAGTTATGTTGTGACGTTTGTAGCACACAAAGTGTTCCTCCGGTAAACGGGAGTTACATAATCTCATAGTCATAGGAACATGTATAAGTCATGAAGAAAGCAATAGCAACATACTAAACGATCAAGTGCTAAGCTAATGGAATGGGTCAGGTCAATCACATCATTGTCCTAATGATGTGATCCCGTTAATCAAATGACAACTCATGTCTATGGTTAGGAAACTTAACCATCTTTGATTTACGAGCTACTCAAGTAGAGGCATACTAGTGAAACTATGTTTGTCTATGTATTCACACATGTATCATGTTTCCGGTTAATACAATTCTAGCATGAATAGTAAACATTTATCATGAAATAAGGAAAAAAATAATAACTTTATTATTGCCTCTTGGGTATATTTCCTTCAGTCTCCCACTTGCACTAGAGTCAATAATCTAGTTCACATCACCATGTGATTTAACACCAATATTCACATCTGTATGTGATTAATACCCATAGTTCACATCGTCATGTGATCAACACCCAAAGGTTTTACTAGAGTCAATAATCTAGTTCACATCGCCATGTGATTAACACCCAAAGAGTACTAAGGTATGATCATGTTTTGCTCGTGAGAGAAGTTTAGTCAACGGGTCTGTCACATTCAGAGCCGTATGTATTTTGCAAATATTCTATGTCTACAATGCTCTGCACAGAGCTACTCTAGCTAATTGCTCCCACTTTCAATATGTATCCAAATTAAGACTTAGAGTCATCTGGATCGGTGTAAAAGCTTGCATCGATGTAACTCTTTACGACGAACTCTTTTATCACCTCCATAATCGAGAAACATCTCCTTAGTCCTCACTAAGGATATTCTTGACCGCTGTCCAGTGATCTACTCTTAGATCAAAATAGTATTCCTTTGCCAAACTCAGTGCAAGGTATACAACAGGTCTGCTACACAGCATAGCGTACTTTATAGAACCTATGACAGAGGCATAGGGAATGACTTTTCATTCTCTTTCTATTTTCTGCCACGGTCGAGTTTTGAGTCTTACTCAACTTCACACCTTTGCATCATAGGCAAGAACTCTTTCTTTGACTGTTTCCATTTTGAACTACTTCAAAATCTAGTCAAGGTATGTACTAATTGAAAATCTTATCAAGCGTCTTGATCTATCTCAATAGATCTTGATGCTCAATATGTAAGTAGCTTTACTAAGGTCTTTCTTTTAAAAAAAACTCCTTTCAAACACTCCTTTATGCTTTGCAGAATAATTCTACATTATTTCCGATCAACAATATCTCATTTACATATACTTATCAGAAATGTTGTAGTGCTCCCACTCACTTTCTTGTAAATACAGGCTTCACCGTAAGTCTGTATAAAACTATATGCTTTGATCAACTTATCAAAGCGTATATTCCAACTTCGAGATGCTTGCACCAGTCCATAGATGGATTGCTGGAGCTTGCACATTTTGTTAGCACCTTTAGGATTGACAAAACCTTCTGGTTGCATCACATACAACTCTTCTTTAAGAAAACCATTAAGGAATGCAGTTTTGACATCCATTTGCTAGATTTCATAAAATGTGGCAATTGCTAACATGATTCGGACAGACTTAAGCATCGCTATAGTTGAGAAAATCTCATTGTAGTCAACACCTTGAACTTGTCAAAAACCTTTTTGCGACAAGTCGAGCTTTGTAGATAGTAACACTACTACCAATGTCCGTCTTCCTCTTGAAGATCCATTTATTTTCTATGGTTTGCCGATCATCGGGCAAGTCCACCAAAGTCCACACTTTGTTCTCATACATGGATCCTATCTCAGATTTCATGGCCTCCAGCCATTTTGCGGAATCTGGGCTCATCATTGCTTCCTCGTAGTTCGTAGGTTTACCATGGTCAAGTAACATGACTTTCAGAACAGGATTACCGTACCACTCTAGTGCGGACCGTACTTTGGAAGACCTACGAGGTTCTGTAGTAACTTGATCTGAAGTTTCATGATCATCATCATTAGCTTCCTCACTAATTGGTGTAGGAATCACTGGAACTGATTTCAGTGATGAACTATTTTCCAATTCGGGGGAAGGTACAGTTACCTCATCAAGTTCTACTTTCCTCCCACTCACTTCTTTCGAGAGAAACTCCTTCTCTAGAAAGGATCCATTTTAGCAATGAATATCTTGCCTTCGGATCTGTGATAGAAGGTGTACCCAACAGTTTCCTTTGGGTATTCTATGAAGACGCACTTCTCCGATTTGGGTTTGAGCTTATCAGGATGAAATTTTTTCACATAAGCATCACAGCCCCAAACTTTAAGAAACGACAACTTGGGTTTCTTGCTAAACCACAGTTCATATGGTGTCATCTCAATGGATTTAGATGGTGCCCTTTTAACGTGAATGCAGCTGTCTCTAATGCATAACTCCAAAACAATAGTGGTAAATCAGTAAGAGACATCATAGATTGCACCATATCCAATAAAGTGCGGTTACGACGTTCCGACATACCATAATGTTGTGGTGTTCCAGGTGGCGTGAGCTGTGAAACTATTCCACATTGTTTTAGTTGAAGACCAAACTCGTAACTCAAATATTCGTCTCCGCGATCAGATCACAGAAACTTTATTTTCTTGTTACGATGAGTTTTCCAATTCACTCTAAAATTCTTTGAACCTTTCAACTATTTCAGACTTATGTTTCATCAAGTAGATATACCCATATCTGCTCAAATCATCTTGTGAAGGTCAGAAAATAACTATACTTGCCACGAGCATCAACACTTATTGGATCGCATACATCGGTATGTATTATTTCCAATAAGTCAGTAGCATGTTCCATTGTTCCGGAGAACGGAGTTTTAGTCATCTTGCCCAAAAGGCACGGTTCGCAAGCATCAAATGATTCATAACCAAGTGATTCCAAAAATCCATCTTTATGGAGTTTCTTCATGCGCTTTACACCGATATGACCCAAACGGCAGTGCCACAAATAAGTTGCACTATCATTATTAACTTTGCATCTTTTGGCATCAATATTATGAATATGTGTATCACTACGATTGAGATCCAACAAACTATTTTCATTGGGTGTATAACCATCGAAGGTCTTATTCATGTAAATAGAATAACAATTATTCTTTAACTTCAAATGAATAACCGTATCGCAATAAACATGATCAAATCATATTCACGCTCAACGCAAACGTTAAATAACATTTATTTAGGTTTAACACTAATCTCGAAAATATAGGGAATGTGTGATGATGATCATATCAATCTTGGAACTATTTCCAACACTCATCATCACTTCCCCTCAACTAGTCTCTATTTATTATGTAACTCCTATTTCGAGTTACTAATCTTAGCAACTGAACAAGTATCAAATACTCAGGGGCTACTATAAACACTAGTAAGGCACACATCAAACACCTGTATATCAAATATACCCTTGTTCACTTTGCCATCCTTCTTATCCACCAAATATTCAGGGCATTTCTGCTTCCAGTGACCATTTCCTTTGCAGTGTAAGCACTCAGTATCAGGCTTTGGTCCATCTTTGGTCTTCTTCACGGGAGTGACAACTTGTTTGCCATTCTACTTGAAGTTTCCATTTCTTTCCCTTTGCCCTTTTCTTGAAACTAGTGGTCTTGTCAATCATCAACACTTGATGCTCTTTCTTGATTTCTACCTTCGTCGATTTCAACATCACGAAGAGCTCGAGAATCGTTTTCGTCATCCCTTGCATATTATAGTTCATCACGAAGTTCTAGTAACTTAGTGATGATGACTAGAGAATTCTGTCAATCACTATCTTATCTGGAAGATTAACTCCCACTTGATTCAAGCGATTGAAGTACCCACACAATCTGAGCACATGCTCACTAGTTGAGCGATTCTCCTCCATCTTTTAGCTATAGAACTTGTTGGAGACTTCATATCTCTCAACTTGGGTATTTGTTGGAAATATTAACTTCAACTCCTGGAACATCTCATATGGTCCATGACGTTCAAAACGTCTTTGAAGTCCCGATTCTAAGCCGTTTAAGCATGGTGCACTAAACTATCAAGTAGTCAACATTTTGAGCTGGCCAAACGTTCATAACGTCTGCATCTGCTCCTGCAATAGGTTTGTCACCTAGCGGTGCATCAAGGACATAATTCTTCTGTGCAGCAATGAGGACAATCCTCAGATCACGGATCCAATCCGCATGATTGCTACTAACATCTTTCAACATAGTTTTCTCTAGGAACATAAAATAAACATATGAAAGCAACAATGCAAGCTATTGATCTACAACATAATTTGCAAAATACTACCAGGACTAAGTTCATGATAAATTTAAGTTCAATTAATCATATTACTTAAGAATTCCCACTTAGATAGACATCCCTCTAGTCATCTAAGTGATCACGTGATCCAAATCAACTAAACCATAACCGATCATCACGTGAGATGGAGTAGATTTCAATGGTGAACATCACTATGTTGATCATATCTACTATATGATTCACGCTCGACCTTTCGGTCTCCAATGTTCTGAGGCCATATCTGCATATGCTAGGCTCGTCAAGTTTAACCTGAGTATTCCGCGTGTGCAAAACTGGCTTGCACCCGTTGTAGATGGACGTAGAGCTTATCACACCCGATCATCACGTGGTGTCTGGGCACGACGAACTTTGGCAACGGTGCATACTCAGGGAGAACACTTTGATCTTGAAATTTAGTGAGAGATCATCTTATAATGCTACCATCAATCAAAGCAAGATTAGATGCATAAAAGATAAACATCACATGCAATCAATATAAGTGATATGATATGTCCATCATCATCTTGTGCTTGTGATCTCCATCTCCGAAGCACCGTCATGATCACCATCGTCACCGGCGCGACACCTTGATCTCCATCGTAGCATCGTTGTCGTCTTGCCAACTATTGCTTCTACGACTATCGCTACCGCTTAGTGATAAAGTAAAGCAATTACAGGGCGATTGCATTTCATACAATAAAACGACAACCATATGGCTCCTGCCAGTTTCCGATAACTCGGTTACAAAACATGATCATCTCATACAATAAAATATAGCATCATGTCTTGACCATATCACAACACAACATGCCCTGCAAAAACAAGTGAGACGTCCTCTACTTTGTTGTTGCAAATTTTACGTGGCTGCTACGGGCTGAGCAAGAACTGTTCTTACCTACGCATCAAAACCAAAACGACAGTTCGTCAAGTTAGTGATGTTTTAACCTTCGCAAGGACCGGGCGTAGCCACACTCGGTTCAACTAAAGTTGGAGAAACAGACACCCGCTAGTCACCTGTGTGCAAAGCACGGCGGTAAAACCAGTCTCGCGTAAGCGTACGCGTAATGTCGGTCCGGGCCGCTTCATCCAACAATACCGCTGAACCAAAGTATGACATGCTGGTAAGCATTATGACTTGTATCACCCACAACTCACTTGTGTTCTACTCGTGCATATAACATTTAGAAACATTACAACCGAGCACTCTTCCAGCCCTCACAGACCATCAACGTTTTCAGCCGTCGGATGTACACATCTGGATGTTTATGGCCATTGGGTGTGATGCCAATCCCGCTTGGGCTTCCTTGGCGAAAAGAGGTCGCTGGATGGGCTAGGCCACTGCTCCCGTAACAAAATCGGAGCTCCTCGGTTATTTGGGTCTGTGGGCTTTATCATCCGCGAGCAACAAAAATGATGGACAATGCAACGTAGGCAGCCATGAGCCTCACGAGTGGCCCGACGAGAAAAGAACAGAATCGATTGGGACACCACAACCCGGGAGATGATAGGGCAACGAAACGAATCGATTGGGATTTGGGAGTCCACTCGCCGGCATTTGTGGAAATAAATTGTTATTGCTACAGGTCTTTAATGGTAATCAATGTGCATCGCCGCCGATCAATTATGTCATGACGGTTACCATGCCGCTTCGTGTTCTTATTTCACCCCATGCACACCCATACAGTGTGCACCATCTCGCTGTTCCTTTCCCACTCTGGCACTCTCCATCAATCAGTATTCGAAGAAGCAGGTGTATACCGGGGGTTCTTGCGATGAACTTGCGACGCCTTTCCTTGTGAATTCGTGATATAGTAGCAAACTAAGATGCGCCGTTGCCGACACTATCTCCGGACTCCGGGGTAGTCTCCCTCCGACTCCAACTCACTGCGCCAATCTAGGCCGCCATCGATTCCCTGGCCAAATCTCGTTATTAGTCTCATGCCAGCTAAGCTATGTGTCTGAATGCGATGGGGCCGCCATGCCGGACGACCGCACAGGGTCCGTTTGGTTGCCAAGCCGGTCACGTGGGTCGGTGGCCCTGGCCGCTGGCAGGGGCGGCGAACAGTCCGCTGTCGATTCGAATTTATCGCCAACATTCATTGACAAGTTAATCAGAGCCCATCAATGGTAATCGATGAGCCAGCTGCCGATAATTGCAGGTCAGTTACGAGCTGATTCACGATTTTCCTTTAATTCACGCAGGCCATATAATCTCCACCCTGTCCGGCTCCTTCCCTACCCCGCTCGCTTCCGCAAACCATCCTCCCGCAGCCATGGGTGATGCACTGATGCTTAGATCTCTAACTCGTTCTAATCCTCCCTCCTTCATACATCCGTTGTTCCCCCATTTCTTCATCTAATTTTAGAATTTGCTTTTTAATCAATTCTTCCTGCTCACAAACAGGTTCTCTATGTTCAAGAATTTCAGATCCGTTCTGCTGGATTAGAAGGTTTACGCATTACCAATTTAGAAGGTGATGCATGAACTAGGATATATCGAATTATGCAGGCAAATTTTATTATTATTGGTATGTGTTCCTTCTCGTAACAAATATACCTTTGCAGTTCTCCATACGACAAACTTTGGGTGTGCAATCTTGTAGTTTGTGTCAATATACCTTTGCACTCCTATCTTTGTTTTCACCAATGAAAGATGGAGGACATCGGTGTAAGATGTATTTTGAATGCTTTGTTTTAGTGAAATTCATCCAAAGGTGGTTTTATTATTAATCAAATATTGTTTTAAATGCACCGGAGATTTGATAAGTCTGCAACTTTTACCAATTGTTTCCCGCAAAAAAAAACTTTTACCAATTGTAAAATCCGCAACTACTAGCAAAATCTCAGGTATCCTTTTTTACCTACAAAGTTTTATGTTGCTCAAATGATGTTCGACCGTTTTTTTTGGTAGTGAATAAGGGACAAATTATATAGTTGGCCATACTATTGTTCAAAATTGTATCTAACATATTGTGTAAACCAGGGGATTCATGTTTGTCTTGAAATTCAAAAAAAACTTCTTAACATAAACGCGGATGAAATTTCTAGCGAGGGCTACCTCCAAGATAAAGATTAATCGTGCTATTTTAGGAGAGAATGAAGATTTCATTGAATTAAACAGGTCTGTTACTATATATGGATAGAGCAGGACTTATATTTCATGAAATGTATCTAGGAGATTCTAGAACAACGTATGTCATATACAGCTGTAAATCTATGCTTAGTTGACTTTACTATTCTGTTTAGATTGCAAAATATCATACGAATATGATGCAGAGGATGAAGGGTTGTTCATTGTTTCTGAAAGTGTAGGTAAATCTTTTTACTAGACTTGACAAATGTAAGCTGCCTTCTCTTCAATAGATGAGCCTTCCTTTTAGTTATAGTTGTAGTAGTAGCTCGCACTGTTGGATGAAATTACTTTAGTAAAAGATAACAGGGTGATTTATGGGGCATGATAAATCGATGTCATGCATCGCATGATGGATCATTAAGGTATGTGATGCCACTGAAGAGAACCACCGCCATTCTGTGTCATCGCTGTTGGCTGTGCAAGACATGTTGTGCTTAAAGAAATCCATAGAAAAGCATTGATCGATCATAACAAAATTATCTGGATGAGTTCATCACAAGTCTATGTTTGCTCATATCATTTTTTAATCTTCAGAAATCATTTTACATAAAAATATGTTCTGGCTGTGCAAGCCATGTATTAGTTACATTAAATTTTGTGAAGTATTTGCATGCTTTAAAAAGTACAATCCAATTGGTATTGCTTATTTTGCAGCTATGGTGAGGTTGGGGTAATGAGATGGCGTGTGCCAAGATAGGCATGTTTAGAGACCTCCAGTTTGTGAGAAGTTCCCATTATACATAACTATGTAATCTATTCTTTTTTCTCTTAACATCTGGTTTGCCTTCCTCTAAATTTTGTTGCTTGGAATTGCTTGACTTCATGTTAAAAGAAGAAATATTTGGAGTTAAGCAAGATTTGCAACTTAGTGGCAAACCACCCATTAGACCCAACTGAGTGTCCCCACATTAAAGAAATTCCTAATATTCTACGACAAAAATGGACGGACGCGGCAACGCGCGTCGTAATGATCTAGTCTACGCATAAAACCTGGCTCGGATGCCACTGTTGGGAAACGTAGTAATTTCAAAAAAATTCCTACGCACACGCAAGATCATGGCGATGCATAGCAAGGAGAGGGGAGAGTGTTGTCTACATACCCTTGTAGACCGAAAGCGGAAGCGTTAGAACAACGCGGTTGATGTAGTCGTACGTCTTCACGATGCGACCGATCCAAGTACCGAACGTACGGCACCTCCGAGTTCAGGACACGTTCAGCTCGATGATGATCCTCGGACTCCGATCCAGTAGGGTGTTGGGGATGAGTTCCGTCAGCACGACGGCGTGGTGACGGTGATGATGTTCTACCGACGCAGGGCTTCGCCTAAGCACCGCTACGATATGACCGAGGTGGAATATGGTGGAGGGGGGCACCGCACACAGCTAAGGAAGATCACGAAGATCAACTTGTGTCTATGGGGTGCCCCCCTCCTCCGTATATAAAGGGGGGAGAGGAGAGGGCCGGCCAAGGGGGTGGCGCGCCCTAGGAGGGGGAAACCTACTCCAAGTATGTTTGCCCCTCCCTTTCCTAGTCCAAGAAGGAGGGGGAAGGAAGGAGTGGGAGAGGGGAAAGGTAAGGGGGCGCCGCCCCCCCTTCCTTGTCCTCTTTAGACTCAAGGGAAGGGGCGCACCTCTTGCCCTGGCCGGCCCCTCTCTCTCTACTAGGGCCCAACAAGGCCCATTAGTTCCCGGGAGGGGTTCCGGTAACCCCTGGTACTCCGATATATGTCCGATAACCCCCGGAACTTTTCCGGTGTCCGAATATAGTCGTCCAATATATCAATCTTTATGTCTTGACCATTTCGAGACTCCTCGTCATGTCCGTGGTCACATCCGGGTCTCCGAACAACCTTCGGTACATCAAAACTCATAAACTCATAATATAATTGTCATCGTAACGTTAAGCGTGTGTACCATACGGGTTCGAGAATTATTTAGAAACATTACAACCGAGCACTCTTCCAGCCCTCACAGACCATCAACGTTTTCAGCTGTCGGATGTACACATCTGGATGTTTATGACCAGTGGGTGTGATGCCAATCCCGCTTGGGCTCCCTTGGCGAAAAGAGGTCGCTGGATGGGCTAGGCCACTGCTCCTGCAACAAAATCGGAGCTCCTCTGTTATTTGGGCCTGTGGGCTTTATCATCCGCGAGCAACAAAAATGATGGACAATGCAGCGTAGGTAGCCATGAGCCTCACGAGTGGCCCGACGAGAAAAGAACAAAATCGATTGGGACACCACAACCGGGGAGATGATAGGGCAACGAAACGAATCGATTGGGATTTGGGAGTCCACTCGTCGGCATTTGTGGAAATAAATTGTTATTGCTATAGGTCTTTAATGGTAATCAATGTGCATCGCCGCCGATCAATTATGTCATGACGGTTACCATGCCGCTTCGTGTTCTTATTTCACCCCACGCACGCCCATACAGTGTGCACCATCTCGCTGTTCCTTTCCCACTCTGGCACTCTCCATCAATCAGTATTCAAAGAGGCAGGTGTATACCGGGGATTCTTGCGATGAACTTGCGACGCCTTTCCTTGTGAATTTGTGATATAGTAGCAAACTAAGATGCGCCACTGCCGACACTATCTCCGGACTCCGGGGTAGTCTCCCTCCGACTCTAACTCACTGCGCCAATCTAGGCCGCCATCGATTCCCTGGCCAAATCTCGTTATTAGTCTCATGCCGGCTATGCTATGTGTCCGAATGCGATGGGGCCGCCATGCCGGACGACCGCATGGGGTCCGTTTGGTTGCCAAGCCGGTCACGCGGGGCGGTGGCCCTGGCCGCTGGCAGGGGCGGCGAACAGTCCGCTGTTAATTCGAATTTATCGCCAACATTCATTGACAAGTTAATCAGTGCCCATCAATGGTAATTGACGAGCCAGATGCCAATAATTGCAGGTCAGTTATGAGCTAATTCACGATTTTCCTTTAATTCACGCAGGCCATATAATCTCCACCCTGTCCGGCTCCTTCCCTACCCCGCTCGCTTCCGCAAACTATCCTCCCGCAGCCATGGGTGATGCACTGATGCTTAGATCTCTAACTCGTCCTAATCCTCCCTCCTTCATACATCCGCTGTTCCCCCATTTCTTCATCTAATTTTAGAATTTTCTTTTTAATCAATTCTTCCTGCTCACAAACAGGTTCTCTATGTTGAAGAATTTTAGATCCGTTCTGCTGGATTAGAAGGTTTACGCATTACCAATTTAGAAGGTGATGCATGTAACTAGGATATATCAAATTATGCAGGCAAATTTTATTATTACTGGTATGTGTTCCTTCTCGTAACAAATATACCTTTGTAGTTCTCCATACGACAAACTTTGGGTGTGCAATCTTGTAGTTTGTGTCAATATACCTTTGCACTCCTGTCTTTGTTTTCACCAATGAAAGATGGAGGACATCGGTGTAAGATGTATTTTGAATGCTTTGTTTTAGTGAAATTCATCCAAACGTGGTTTTATTATTAATCAAATATTGTTTTACATGCACCGGAGATTTGATAAGTCTGCAACTTTTACCAATTGTTTCCCGCAAAAAAAAACTTTTACCAATTGTAAAATCCGCAACTACTAGCAAAATCTCAGGTATCCTTTTTTACCTACAAAGTTTTATGTTGCTCAAATGATGTTCGACCGTTTTTTGGTAGTGAATAAGGGACAAATTATATAGTTGGCCATATTGTTGTTCAAAATTGCATCTAACATATTGTGTAAACCAGGGGATTCATGTTTGTCTTGAAATTCAAAAAAAAACTTCTTAACATAAACGCGGATGAAACTTCTGGCGAGGGCTACCTCCAAGATAAAGATTAATCGTGCTATTTTAGGAGAGAATGAAGATTTCATTGAATTAAACAGGTCTGTTACTATATATGGATAGAGCAGGACTTATATTTCGTGAAGTGTACCTAGGAGATTCTAGAACAACGTATGTGATATACAGTCGTAAATCTATGCTCAGTTGACTTTACTATTCTGTTTAGATTGCAAAATATCATACGAATATGATGTAGAGGATGAAGGGTTGTTCATTGTTTCTGAAAGTGTAGGTAAATCTTTTTACTAGACTTGACAAATGTAAGCTGCCTTCTCTTCAATAGATGAACCTTCCTTTTAGTTATAGTTGTAGTAGTATCTCGCACTGTTGGATGAAATAACTTTATTAAAAGATAACAGGGTGATTTATGGGGCATGATAAATCGATGGCATGCATCGCATGATGGATCATTAAGGTATGTCATGCCACTGAAGAGAACCACCGCCATTCTGTGTCATCGATGTTGACTATGCAAGACATGTTGTGCTTAAAGAAATCCACAAAATAGCATTGATCGATCATAACAAAATTATCTGGATGAGTTCATCACAAGTCTATGTTTGCTCATATCATTTTTTAATCTTCAAAAATCATTTTACATTTTCTATTCTGGCTATGCAAGCCATGTATTAGTTACATTAAATTTGTGAAGTATTTGCCTGCATTAAAAAATATAGTCCAATTGGTATTGCTTATTTTGCACCTATGGTGAGGCTGGGGTAATGAGATGGCGTGTGCCAAGATAGGCATGTTTAGCGACGTCCAGTTTGTGAGAAGTTCCCATTATACATAACTATGTAATCTGTTCTTTTTTCTCTTAACATCTGGTTTGCCTTCCTCTAAATTTAGTTGGTTGGAATTGCTTGACTTCATGTTAAAAGAAGAAATACTTGGAGTTAAGCAAGATTTGCAACTTAGTGGCAAACCACCCATTAGACCCAGCTGAGTGTCCCCACATGAAAGGAATTCCTAACATTCTATGACAAAAATGGATGGACGCGGCAACGCACGTCGTAATGATCTAGTCTATGCATAAAACCTGGCTCGGATGCCACTGTTGGAAAATGTAGTAATTTCAAAAAAATTCCTATGCACACGCAAGATCATGGTGATGCATAGCAACAAGAGGGGAGAGTGTTGTCTACGTACCCTCGTAGACCGAAAGCGGAAGCGTTAGAACAACACGGTTGATGTAGTCATACGTCTTCACGATGCGACCGATCCAAGTACCGAACGCACGACACCTCCGAGTTCAGCACATGTTCAGCTCGATGACGATCCCCGGATGTCGATCCAGCAGGGTGTCGGCGATGAGTTCCGTAAGCACGACGGCGTGGTGACGGTGATGATGTTCTACCAATGCAGGGCTTCGCCTAAGCACCGCTACATATGACCGAGGTGGAATATGGTGGAGGGGGGCACCACACACGGCTAAGGAACGATCATGAAGATTAACTTGTGTCTATGGGGTGACCCCTCCTCCGTATATAAAGGGGGGAAGAGGAGAGGGCCGGCCAAGGGGGTGGCACGCCCTAGGAGGGGGAAACCTACTCCAAGTAGGTTTGCCCCTCCCTTTCCTAGTCCAAGAAGGAGGGGGAAGGAAGGAGTGGGAGAGGGGAAAGGTAAGGGGGGCGCCCCCCCCCTTCCTTGTCCTATTCGGACTCAAGGGGAGGGGGCGCGCCTCTTGCCCTGGCCGGCCCCTCTCTCTCTCTACTAGGGCCCAACAAGGCCCATTTGTTCCCGGGAGGGGTTCCGGTAACCCCCGGTACTCCAATATATATCCGATAACCCCCGGAACTTTTTCGGTGTCCGAATATAGTCGTCCAATATATTGAACTTTATGTCTTGACCATTTCGAGACTCCTCGTCATGTCCGTGATCACATCCGGGACTCTGAACAACCTTCGGTACATCAAAACTCATAAACTCATAATATAACTGTCATCGTAACGTTAAGCGTGCGTACCCTACGGGTTCGAGAACTATGTAGACATGACCTAGAACTGTTTCTGGTCAATAACCAATAGCGGAACCTGGATGCTCATATTGGCTCCTACATATTCTACGAAGATCTTTATCGGTCAAACCGCATAACAACATACGTTGTTCCCTTTGTCATCGGTATGTTACTTGCCCGAGATTCGATCGTCGGTTTCTCAATACCTAGTTCAATCTCGTTACCGGCAAGTCTCTTTACTCGTTATGTAATGCATCATTCCGTAACTAACTTATTAGCTACATTGCTTGCAAGGCTTATAGTGATGTGCATTACCGAGAGGGCCCAGAGATACCTCTTCGACCATCGGAGTGACAAATCCTAATCTCGAAATACGTCAACTCAACAAGTACCTTTGGAGACACCTGTAGAGAACCTTTATAATCACCCAGTTACGTTGTGATATTTGGTAGCATACAAAGTGTTCCTCCGGTAAACGGGAGTTACATAATCTCATAGTCATAGGAACATGTATAAGTCATGAAGAAAGCAATAGCAACATACTAAACGACCAAGTGCTAAGCTAACGGAATGGATCAGGTCAATCACATCATTCTCCTAATGATGTGATCCCGTTAATCAAATGACAACTCATGTCTATGGTTAGGAAACTTAACCATCTTTGATTTACGAGCTAGTCAAGTAGAGGCATACTAGTGACACTATGTTTGTCTATGTATTCACACATGTATCATGTTTCCGGTTAATACAATTCTAGCATGAATAATAAACATTTATCATGAAATAAGGAAATAAATAATACTTTATTATTGCCTCTAGGGCATATTTCCTTCATTAGCAACCCGGCTAGTTGCCTCCCTGTTCTGGATTATATCCCGCAATGGAGCAGAACTGAGCACTGTGATGGGATGACCTTGAAAGTACTGTTTAATCTTCCGACTTGCCATAAACACCCCATACACCAGCTTCTGCCAATGCGGATATCTTTTCTTTGACTCATTGAGCACTTCGCTGACATAGTAAACCGGCCTTTGAACCGGGTATTCCTTCCCAGCCTCCTTGCGCTCCACCACAATGGCGACACTAACAGCCCGGGCATTAGCAGCCACTTATAACAGCAGTGGCTCCTTATCAACCGGAGCAGCAAGAACTGGCGGTTCAACTAACTACCGCTTTAAGTCCTCAAACGCCGCATTAGTCGCGTCACTCTAGAAAAAATTGTCTGTTTTCTTCAACATCTGATACAGAGGAATTGCCTTCTCTCCCAAACGGCTAATAAACCGGCTCAAAGCCGCAATACGACCCGCCAGTCGCTGAACATCATTGATACACGCCGGCTTAGCCAAGGATGTAATCGCCTTGATCTTTTCCGGATTAGCCTCAATGCCTCTGTTAGACACCAGAAAGCCTAAGAGCTTGCCTGCCGGAACACCAAAAACACACTTGTCCGGATTGAGCATCATTTTATAAACCCGAAGATTGTTAAAGTTCTCCTTGAGGTCCTCTATCAATGTCTCCTTCTTCCTGGATTTTACCACAATGTCATCTACATAAGCATGAACGTTGCGCCCAATCTGAGTATGAAGACAACTCTGCACACAACGCTGATAAGTCGCCTGGGCACTCTTGAGCCCAAAGGGCATAGATACATAGCAGAAGGCTCCAAAGGGAGTAATGAAAGTTGTTTTCTCCTGGTCCTTAACTGCCATCTTGATCTGATGATAACCAGAATAAGCATCCAAAAAACTCAAACACTCACAACCCACCGTAGCATCAATGATTTGATCAATACGAGGGAGGGAGAAGGGATCAGCTAGGCAAGCTTTGTTCAAATCTGTGTAATCCACACACATACGCCAAGTGCAGTTTTTCTTAAGTACCAGCACCGGATTAGCCAACCATTCTGGGTGAAATACTTCAATGATAAAACCAGCAGCCAACAACCGGGCCACCTCTTCTCCAATGGCCTTGCGTCGTTCCTCGTTGAAGCGGCGAAGGAACAGTTTGACCGGTTTAAACTTGGGATCAATATTGAGAGTGTGCTCAGCGAGTTCCCTCGGTACACCTGGCATGTCAGAAGGCTTCCATGCAAAAATGTCCCAGTTCTCACGGATGAACTCGATGACCGTGCTTATCTATTTCGGATCCAGATTTGTGCTGCTACTAAACTGCTTGGATGAATCGCCAGGAAACGAAATCAACAAGTTTAGTTTCATCAGCCGGTTTGAACTTCAGGGTCGGATCATGTTCTGTAAAGGGCTTCTTCAGGGAAGTCATGTCTGCCGGATCAACATTGTCCTTATAAAACTTTAACTCCTCCGTTGCACAAACCGATTCAGCATATGTATGCTGCATCACCTTCCTCACACTCCAGAGCAATCTTACGGCTTCCATGAACCATAATGGTCCCTTTGTGACCCGGCATCTTGAGCTGTAGATAAACATAACATGGCTTTGCCATGAATTTAGCATAAACCGGCCGTCCGAATAAAGCATGGTACGGACTTCTGATTTTGACCACTTCAAGGGTCAGCATCTCGGACATTGAATCATGATCATCTCCAAAAACCACCTCCAGAGCTATCTTACCAACTGGGTAAGCCGATTTACCAGGCACTACTCCGTGAAAAACGGTGTTTGACGGTCTAAGATTCTTATCTGTCAACCCCATACGCTGGAAGGTTTCATAGTACAAGATATTGATACTGCTCCCTCCATCCATGAGTACCTTGGTAAACTTATAACCTCCCACCTGAGGTGCAACCACCAAAGCTAGGTGACCCAGATTGTCAACCGGGGCAGGTGATCCTCCCTGCTCTAGACAATAGGCTGCTCAGACCAGCGTAGATAACGGGGCACCGCCGGTTCAACAGAGTTCACTGCCCTTTTATGGAGCTTCTGATCGCGCTTGCACAAGCTAGTAGTGAAGACATGATACTGTCCACCGTTTAACTGCTTTGGGTTGCTCTGATAACCCGACTGTTGTTGATTCCTCTGATTACCCTGTTGATGGTTACCACCTTGGTTGTTCTGATTGCCCTGATTATTCTGAAACCCTGAGCTTGAACCGCCACCACCATAACCCGGCCCATGGAATCCTGGACCGGAACCACTAGGTGGACCCTGATCATGCCGGAAAAGATCAGAGTTTTTGAATTCCCTCATGATGTGGCAATCCTTCCAAAGGTGTGTGGCCAGAGCCTCCTTTGTCCCGTGTTTTGGACAGGGCTGGTTTAACAGGCATTCCAGATTCATTCCTCCACCGTGCTGGGGCGGTTTACCCATATGACGCTACATATTACCCTGCACATTGGTGTTAGCCACAAAATCGATGCTGCCCCTTTGAACCGGCATTCTTCTTTTCCTTCTCCTATTTCTCTTCATCAGAATCAGGGTCCTTGGTATTATCAGAATCACCATAAGTGTTCCCATATCATTGCAATGACGCTTGAGCCATCCCAACTTCATTTTTAGGGACTTGAACCGGTGATTTCCCCCTAGTGTCACAATTGCTGTATCCGGATTGATGCGGCCGGATGAATGCAAAATTTCTGAAACCCGGCGTACCCAATGGGTTGTTGACTCATTCTCTCCTTGGACACAAGCCGCCAGATCTACAATGGACATAGGTTGCTTGCATGTATCTTTGAAGTTTGCTATGAACTTGGCTTTCAACTCATCCCATGAATTAATCGAGTTAGCAGGCAGGCTCTTTAGCCAGGTGCGAGCCGTTCCCTCCAACATCATGGTGAAATATTTTGCACATGCCGCTTCATCCACATCTAGCATCTCCATTGCCATCTCATAACTCTCGACCCATGCCTCGGGGGGTTGATCAACGGTATAGTTAGGCACCTTATGCGGACCCTTGAAATCCTTGGGCAATCGCACATTACGGAGAGCCGGGATGAGACACGGCACTCCCCAGGAGCTGAAGGCAAGCCCGGTCCCTCGTTCTACTGACGCCACTGGCTGAACCGGGGCGGGTTCACGATGACCAGCGTATTGTGCTGTTAATGCGGCCTCCCTTCATGCCCTGCCAATATCCACTACGTCCTAAGCATTCAGACCGTCGTTCGCCAGATTAGCCCCTCGAGGGGCATCACGACGCCGCGCACTGCTTGACACGACCGATTCGTCCATGTGTGTGCTATAACTCTTGCTTGGACGGGGGATTGAATGTATTCTGTCTCGGCTATAGGAATAAGCCTGTTGCTGAACAACGGCAGTTTGAAGAAGATCCCTGGCTCGTCGAGTCTCAATTGCTGCTAATGAATCACCCTCCATCGGAATAGCCGCCAAACGTGATGCTGCCGCAATCATGTTATCAAAGGGGCTGGAAAAGTGACCCCGCGGTGTTGCTACATATGGCGGCGGGTTGTCCGTCCGTCGAGGCGGGTCCATCTCCCGTGGCTGATCCGGCGCTGCCCCAGGTGCTTCGGTCCGGTTCACCCCCACCGGATTGCTAGCCCTAGCTCCTGGTGTACCAAAGAGATTCAGACCTTCGCAAATTTGCGGTAGTCTAGACCGGTACTTCCTTCTCATAACTTCATTTGATGCGTTCTGATCCAGCGTAAGACGGTAATTCTGCGCTTGGATTTCCTGCGATCGGGCATCTAAAGCGGCCCATTCTTCATCCATCCTGGCCTCCTCAGCTGCCAAGTCCGCCTTGGCCTGAGCTCTCTGATCCTTTAGCTTCGTGACATCCGCATTATGCTGAACTTGAGTCTCCGGAGTCACCGCTGTAGTCAACAATGCCGTCAAGGCGTCCAGTAAACCGGCAAGAACTTGAGCCGGCCGGCGCGCCAGGCCTCTTGCCGCGGCTGCCGATCCAGAGACCATTGCTGCTATAGATGAAGATTGCACGGTGGGCTGCGTACCGGCCATGAAGATCGCAACCCGGTTTGGTGGTTCAAGGGGACCCGGAATACTGTCGCCGTTGGAATACCCCTCAATCCGGCCATCTTGCAATCGGTATAGCGACTCGGTTTCGCCAGTGGACGACTCACCATCTGAGTAGATGGCCATCTCACCGTCGGACACCGGTTCAGACTCCGCACCATGGATGAATCCTATGAACGCACGCTTCATGGTAGACTGAACCCGAGCAGGACTTGCACGCTGAGCCGTCTCGACGAGGTCGGTGGAGATGTCCGGCTCAGGGCCCGGTTCTCCGATCTTGCCAATGAAAACATGAATTCCGCCAAAGGGGACCCGGTACCTGTACTCGGCTGAGCCGGCCTCGGGGCCCCAGCCTGTGTCGTCGATGTAGAGCTTGCCGCGACGACTCTTGGTCATCCGGCCAACCACGTACCCCTTGAGTCCTTCAAAGTTGCCCTTTAGGAACTCGAAACCATCGTGCGATAGCCCCACGATGGGCGCCAACTGTCGTGGAAATATCACGTCAGATGTCCTAGCAGAAGGACTTAGTCGTGGAGCCATCGCGACGAGGTTAGCCTGAAGGGGTTAAATCGGACAAGGGACACGAGAGTTTATACTAGTTCGGCCCCTTCGATGAAGGTAAAAGCCTACGTCTAGTTGTGATGGGATTATTGGGGTTTCAATGACCAGGGAGCAAATACGCTTGCCTGGGTCTCGAGTTGTTGTCTCTTGTCCCTGAACCGCCGTCGGGTCATCCCTTTATATACACAAGTTGACACCCGAACCAGTTTACAGAGTCCCGAGGCCAACTCATACAAGTGTTCGGCTCGGTCTCTCCCTTTCCCTATCTTACAACACAAGTTATACAACTATGACGGTTTAACACTATGGTCCCTAATCCGCCTCTGTGCTTCGGGCCTCCAAGCTTTATCAATAAAGAGCCATCTTCTTGTCTTCATAGGTTTTAATATGGTTGAGCGTGAACCGGCCCCTCCTAGGCGGTTTACACTCAGTAGTTATATCCTCAACAGTACTAGTGCACCCACTGTCCGTATGGGCCTCCCATGCTCTTATTGCCACTTTTTACCAATGCTGAAACTTGTTACCTTTACATTTTGTATTTTTAATTCTTATAGAAATCTTCGAGTGCTAGAGTTTATTAAAATCTGTTCAGTAAAACCATTGTATTGTACCCTGTAATAAACTAACTACTCTACTGTTGCACTAGCCACTGGATTAGTGTATATTTGTAGTATTCGAATGGTGTTGCATTAGCATATGGACGTAAATAAAGTGTGGCAAGCTTTCCCACATATGTGCTCAAGAAAACTACTACCTGTTTTTCTAAATACTAGATGTTTGGGTACTTTAAATTGAACCGCGAAAACGTCTTATATTAAGGAACAGAGGGTGTAGAGTTCACTCAAATTATTCCGGTAAAGCTAGTCACACCTTTGTTAAAATTAATGTTCATTATGTTATCGGAGGAGGTCTGTATGTTTGTCTTTAATGCCTATCGACTACATACCTGACATCATGATGTAATGTTAAGTCATTTCCTTTCGTACAGTGTCACTGAATTTTCAAGGCAGTGATGGCATTTTATTTTAGTTGAACTGCACAAAATATGCTTAAAAGAAGAGGAAAGGTCAGGAGTTGATCATTCTTTCAAAAAGAACTATATATGCATTTCTGACATTAGTCGTTGTTACCTTATTTATTCCTTCAAATAGGTGGTTAGAAACAGTCTTGCTACCTTTTCTATTAAGAAATTGGAATGCTTATATTTGTGAGTCTGTGCTTCAACTAATGTCGTTTTTACAGTAATCACACTTTCAATATTTATGCAAACAGGGATGCTCGATTTTAGTGGAACTGCACAAAAAGTCCAACTGGTTCAACATTAGGAGCATGTTTTCTTCCAAACCTTTATATCCAATTGGTGGCACTATGAGCTGTTCATTACGAAGGTACATGGTTTGCTACTATCTTGCTACTCTCTTTGTACTGTCATTAGATAGTAATACTAGTGGTTTGCATGTGAATTTATTGGCAGGGTGGACCTACATTGGAGGTGCAGGACAGGATTCAATGATTGGATGCTCAATTTTGGTTGTATCGATTTCACCTCTTCCATCACAGCGAACATGGATATCCTTGGTCTGATGAAGAATAGGTGCTATATTTCTGCTCTGAACCAGCAAATCAATTCAGTATGAAATTGTCCAGGGCAAAACATAACTGTATCAGATTGTCCAGTGCAGAACATGACAGATGCTAAGCGGAAGAGACATGTTTAAACCGAAAATACAAGGTGTGGTATATGTTTACTAGCTGCTTGATATTTGTGCAGACAGAGATGTCTGCTCGTTGCTATTTGGCAAACAAACAAAGTGACCGCAATTTTGGTTGAACTGCACAAGAGAATAGTATAGTCACTGCATGCAGTGCCATTTGAAAATAGACACAGAAAGATTGGATAGTCACTTCATGGACTACAAAAAAGTAGTACTGTACTATTTATTGGCCAACACTAGGTGCTTCATTGCTTTGGTCTGATTATACAATGGGCATCATTTTGCCTAAGTTAAAGTTTGTATTCCAAAAATAGTCTCGCGGTGTGATCGAGAGAAGACCAAATCATATTGCAGTGGATGTTCCTCCATCATGTGTGGTTCATTCTCATGGTTCCAGCTATTGGTGAAACCACTTACGTTTGCAAGAGGAATTGTAGACTTCACAAACAAATTTGTCTTTCAGTCTGTACTGAATGCTGGCCAAGAGAAGCATCCATGTTAGTAGGAAGAACATATGTTTTTTCTAGATCTTTGCTTTTGGAGCAACATATTTGTATATGATCTGTGAATCGTTGAGATGCATTAACATGTTGATCTTATGTATGGGAATCGTACTGGTTAGTTTTAGTTGCGAGCAAGATTCGAAGTGGCTGATCTTTGCTTTTGGGGCTACATATTTGTATATGATCTGTGAATCACTGAGATGCATTAACAGTTACTTATTTCTGTTCGCTCGGTGTTTACAAGTTACTGATCGATCACTAGCTAGCCTACTAATGCGCTCCTGGCAGTTTTATTTGCGACGCAAGATCCAAAGTGATAGTTTTTTGAATAAAAATGCCTACCTCTGAAGAAACTAACAAGCTACACTATCCTACCTACTCGATCCTACACCGATAAATAGCGGATCACGCACGTACCACCTCCTTTCCGGTTTGCAGGGCTCAATTCAAGAAACGACCTACTCGATCCTACACGAATAAATAGCAGATCACGCACGTACTAGTACTTCCTTTCCGGTTTGCAGGGCTTAATTCAAACCTCTCACCAACCAAGGTACTCCCTCCGTTCGAGTTTATAAGTCCCGTGAGCAAAGCAGCAAGACCAAGGCATGGCAATAATTAACGGCATGCAGAAGTTTAAGCCTAATTAATTCCAGCGATTTAAGTGGTTGCATGCGTGCCCTCGGCTGCAACTTGTTGCATGCTGCTCCGTGTACTGGCTGCGAGCGATTCTGAGTGCCTGCATGCAGCCGGCCGTAATTAAGCCAGCTAACTGATGCGAAAAAAGATGTGCTTTAATTGTTGCGGGCTTTTTAAATCCGTGGAATCATTATTGACAAGGAGGGAGAGGATTCGAGTGCACTCGTTTGATCACCATGCCGGCGTGCGACCCAGACGGGACGGGACGGCACATTCATAATTTTAGTTTCTCTATTTTTCCACGGCAAGCTGCTACTTATGCATTCAATTCCGATGACCGTCGCGCTACGTTCCGCCTATAAGTACTGTTTCCCGGCCTTCTCCGGTGGCACCATGACCCAACTCGCCATATCCTCATAAGCCCCCACCGGCCCGACGTTGCTAGTAGAGTATTAGTGGGAGTAGATAGTTAACTTGGCTATGATGGTTGTCAACGTGGAAGTTCAGTACTCTATATGTGGATCAGACCTGTTACTTTGCTATGAATGTTGAACTTTCCGTCTGAATGTATGGAATGGGCTGTTATTTTTTTAAATGGGTTGTATTTGTCCTCCACGGGTTTAGAGGCTGACTTGTGGGCCTACCAAGTTGATGCGTACACAATCAGGAGATGATTATACATGGAGAGGATGACAGCAGGGACCCGCCGAGGTCATGGCAGTACGCAAGCAAGTGCCTCCTTATTTCAAGCCAATAAAAAAATGGCTCCTCCTAGTGGATTTCTGACATCTGGGTCCCATGCCATTGTCAACGTAGTCAATAAACGAGAGAATTGCACAACGAGCGGCTGACACCGAGGACCCAGTAGCTCGTCTAGTTATTTTTGTTTTGGGTTAATTTGATAAATGCCACTCCAAATCTAGTGTTTCTGAGAAATGCCACTGCAATTTCCAAACTTTAAAAAATGCCATTTCATGCCATTTCTAGTGGCATTTTTCAAAGTCTGGAGTGGCGTTTTTCAAAGTTTGCAAACTGCAGTGGCGTTTTTCAAAGTCTGGAGTGGCGTTTTTCAAAGTTTGCAAACTGCAGTGGCGTTTTTCAAAGTTTGCAAAAATTGCAGTGGCATTTTTCAAAGTTTGGAAATTGCGGTGGCATTTTTATGAATCTCCATAATTGGAGTGGCATTATCTAATTTGTTTTTGAGACAGAAGCAGGGTGTCAACTGGGCTGTGCGGGACACTCTGGCCTGTCTAGACAGCCTTTTCTTTTATGTTTACCACAGACCAGCCCAGTAGTTTTTCTTCTTTCTGAAAATGGCTAGACCAGTTTTTTCGTGATTTGTCAAGTAAGTCGCTTTATCAGGCCCGTTGGGCTGCAAATCTTTCAAGACGAGGAGAGCTTCATTTGGCTGGCCGAGAAAATGGCCTATCAGTAATGAGAAATGGGTTGTACATTTATAGAACACATCAAACTGGCAATATGGTTTGATATTTCGTATAATTTTTTAACCGTGGCCACAATATGGGCTGTAATGCAAACAAAAAGAATATGGGCTCCAAAAAAACCATAAGAATTAGCAAATGAGCTGTAAATTATTAGAAATAATGGCAGATGGCATGTATGTTGTTTTCCACAGATTTGAGGCTTTCCTAAAAAAAGGTTAACGCACAAGCAGTGACTATTGGATGTCCACCCAACGGTCGTCGTGCTTCTTCAATCTCTGCTCTTCCTGCTCCAGCCGCTCAAACAAGCGCCAGCGGGACTGCCTGCTCCCTCCTACCCACGGCCGGCTGTGCTACCGCGGAGGCCTCACCGCCCCACCGTACTCCGATCGCTGGCCTAGCCATCCCTCTACTCACCCACACCTGTTGTTATTCTCCCGCGACGGCAGACGAACCAGTAAACCCTCATACAGTCGTACTCCCCTTCGCGTGGGAAACAACTGCCGATTCTTCCCTGGCTCCGTGTCGTTCCCTTCCTAGGCCTTGCCGTCGTCCACCGCCCTGGTGCTCTCGGCGTGGCGTGGTTAACATGGTCAACAACCGACATGCATCTGAAGTGGACTGTATGTGGAGAGGCTAACAGCTGGGTACACGGCCGTACGCAAGGAAATGCCTCCTTATTACACGCAAAATAATGATTCCTCCACCTGACATCTGGGACCCACCGAAAGGGCCTTTGTATTTCGCAAAAAAAACGTTACCGCCGCTGACAGCTCGGACCCACCAGCTATATCTTCGCACGCAAGGAAGTGCCTCCTTATTACGCACAAAAAAATGAATACTCCCCCTGCTAGCTGGGACCCAGTATAGTGGGCCTACTAAGTTGACGGGGACGGAGGGCTTTGTCAACTTAGTCAATATGCACGATTCTAGCTCGAGTGACCGTACGATGTCCATCCAATGGCCGTAGTGCTTCTTCAACCTCTAGTCTTCTTGCTCTAGCCGCCCAAAGCAGCGCCGGTCGTGCCGCCTGCTCCTGCCTCTTGTGGCCGGTTGTGCTGCCACGGAGGCCTCACCGCCCCCATACTACTCCCACTGCTGGCCAGACCATCCCTCCACTCCACTCACCCACACCCCCTGTTATTCTACGGCGATGGCAGTGCAGCCGAACCAGTGAACCCTCGTACTCCTCTCTGCATGGGCATCCACTACCGCGTCTTCCCCGGCTCCATGTTGTCCCCTTCCTAGGCCTCGTCGTCGTCCACCGTTGTGGTGTTCTTGGCGCGGCGTGGTCAATGTGGTCAACGACCGACTTCCATCGGAAGAGTACTGTACGTGGAGAGGCTGACATCTGGGTCCACGGCAGCCGCAAGGAAGTGCCTCCTTATTATGCGGAAAATAATTATTCCTCCACCTGACAATAGGGACCCACCAAACAGGCCACCAGTATTTCGCGAAAAAAAGTTTCCCCCCTGACTGCTGGGACACACCGGGCGGGCCACGGTATTTCGCGAAAAAAACGTTTCCCTCTGACTGCTGGGGCCCACCGGATGGGCCACCGTATTTTGCAAAAAAATGTTCCCCCCGCTGTCAGCTCGGACCCACCAGAAGTGCCTCCTTATTACGCACACAAAAATGAATACTCCCCTTGCTAGCTGGGACCCACCATGGTGGGAGGCTGACTTGTGGGCCTACTAAGTTGGCTGGGACAGAGGCCTTTGTCAACTTTAGTCAATATGAACTATTCTAGCTCTAGTGACCGTACGATGTCCATCCAATGGTCGTAGTGCTTCTTCAACCTCTGGTCTTCTTGCTCCAGCAGCCCAAAGCAGCGCCGGTCGTGCCACATGTTCCTGCCTCCTATGACCGGTTGTGATGCTGCGGAGGCCTCACCGCCTCCTACTACTCGCACCGCTGGCCAGGCCATCCCTGTACTCACCCACACCCCATGTTATTCTGCGGTGACGGCAGCCTCACACCGCAGCTGAACCAGTGAACCCTCGTACTCCTCTCCGTGTGGGCATCCATTGCCACATCTTCCCCGGCTCCGCGTCGTCCCCTTCCTAGGCCTCGCCGTCGTCCACCACCGTGGTGCTCTCAGCGCAGCGTGGTCAACATGGTCAACGACCGACTTCCATCGGAAGGGTACTGTACGTGGAGAGGTGATGTCTACTACACAACCTTCTTCTTGTAGACGTTGTTGGGCCAGCAAGTGCACAGGTTTGTAGGACAGTAGCAAATTTCCCTCAAGTGGATGACCTAAGGTTTATCAATCCGTAGGAGGCGTAGGATGAAGATGGTCTCTCTCAAGCAACCCTGCAACCAAATAACAAAGAGTCTCTTGTGTCCCGAACACACCCAATACAATGGTAAATTGTATAGGTGCACTAGTTCGGCGAAGAGATGGTGATACAAGTGCAAAATAGATAATAGATATATTTTTTTGTAATCTGAAATAATAAAAACAGCAAGGTAACTAATGATAAAAGTGAGCGTAAACGGTATTGCAATGATAGGAAACAAGGCCTAGGGTTCATACTTCCACTAGTGCAAGTTCTCTCAACAATAATAACATAGAAAGATAATATAACAAGCCCTCAACATGCAACAAAGAGTCACTCCAAAGCCACTAATAGCGGAGAACAAACGTAAAGATTATGGTAGGGTACGAAACCACCTCAAAGTTATTCTTTCGGATCAATCTGTAAAAGAGTTCGTACTAGAATAACACCTTAAGATACAAATCAACCAAAACCCTAATGTCACCTAGATACTCCATTGTCACCTCAAGTATCCGTGGGCATGATTATACGATATGCATCACACAATCTCAGATTCATCCAACCAACATAAAAGTACTTCAAAGAGTGCCCCAAAGTTTCTACCGGAGAGTCAAGAACGTGTGCCAACCCCTATGCATAGGTTCCTAATGTCACGAAACCCGCGAGTTGATCACCAAAACATACATCAAGTGGATCAATAGAATAACCCATTGTCACCACGGTTATCCCACGCAAGACATACATCAAGTGTTCTCATAAAAGACTCAATCTGATAAGATAACTTCAAAGGGGAAACTCAATTCATCACAAGAGAGTAGAGGGGGAGAAACATCATAAGATCCAACTACAATAGCAAAGCTCGGGATACATCAAGATCGTGCCATAGAGGAACACGAGAGAGAGAGATCAAACACATAGCTACTGGTACATACCCTCAGCACCGAGCGTGAACTACTCCCTCCTCATCATGGATAGCGTCGGGATGATGAAGATGGCCACCGGTGATGGATCCCCCCTCCGGCAGGGTGCCGGGAAGGGCTCCCGAAAGGTTTTTGGTGGCTACAGAGGCTTGCGACGGCGGAACTCCCGATCTATCTTCTGTTCTGGAAGTTTTAGGGTACGTAGGTATATATGGGTGCAAGGGGTACGTCGGTGGACCTCCGAGGTGCTCACGAGGCAGGGGGCGCGCCCATGGGGGTGGGCGCGCCCCCACCCTCGTGGGCAGCCTGGGACTCCCCTGACGTGCACTCCAAGTCTATCAGGTTGCCTTCCTTACAAAAATAACTTCTCCAGTTGATTTCGTTCCATTTTGACTCCGTCCGATATTCCTTTTCCTCGAAACACTAAAATAGGCATAAAACAGCAAATCTGGGCTGGGCCTCTGGTTAATAGGTTAGTCCCAAAAATAATATAAAAGTGGATAATAAAGCCCAATATTTCCTAAAACAGTAGATAAAGTAGAATGGAGCAATCAAAAATTATAGATACGTTGGAGACGTATCAAGCATCCCCAAGCTTAATTCCTGCTCATCCTCGAGTAGGTAAATGATAAAAAAGAATTTTTCATGCGGAGTGATACTTTAGCATAATTTCAATGTAAATCTTCTTAATTGTAATATGAATATTCAGATCCGAAAGATTCAAGACAAAAGTTCATATTGACACAAAAATAATAATACTTCAAGCATACTAATCAAAGCAATCATGTCTTCTCAAAATAACATGGCAAAAGAAAGTTCATCCCTACAAAATCATATAGTTAGGCTATGCTTCATTTTCGTCCCACAAAGATGTTCCCAACTTCTATACCCTCGATGACAAGCCAAGTAATTGCTTCATACTCAAATAATCTCAAATTTTTCAACCTTCACGCAATACATGAGCGCGAGCCATGGATATAGCACTATGGGTGGAATAGAATATGATGATGGGGATTGTGTGGAGAAGACAAAAAAGGAGAAAGTCTCACATTGATGAGGATAATCAACGGGCTATGGAGATGCCCATCGATTGATGTCAACATGAGGAGTAGGGATTGCCATGCAACGGATGCACTAGAGCTATGAATTCTCAACAAAAGAAAACTAGTGGGTGTGCATCCAACTCGCTTGCTCATGAAGACTTAGGGCATTTGAGGAAGCCCATCGTAGGAATATACAAGCCAAGTTCTATAATGAAAAATTCCCACTAGTATAAGAAGACAACTTATGAGACTCACTACATGAAGAACAAGGTGCTACTTTGAAGCACAATATATGAGACTCACTATATGAAGAACAAGGTGCTACTTTGAAGCACAAGTGTGGAAAAAGAGATAGTAGCATTGCCCCTTTTTTGGGGGCCTTTTTTTCTTTTTCTTTTTTTTGGCGTTTCTTTTTTTTTGTTTTTTTTGTTTGGGCAATGCTCTAATAATGATGATCATCACACTTCTATTGATTACAACATAAGGATTACAACTCAAAACTTAGAACAAGATATGACTCTATATGAATGCCTCCGGTGGTGTACCGGGATGGTGTAATGAATCAAGAGTGACATGTATGAAAAATAATGCATGGTGGCTTTGCCACAAATATGATGTCAACTACATGATCATGCAATGGCAATATGACAAAAGTAATGTATGTCATGAATATGATGATGGAAGTTGCATGGCAATATATCTCGGAATGGCTATGGAAATGCAATGATAGGTAGATATGGTGGCTGTTTTGCGGAAGATATAAGGAGGTTTATGTGTGGTAGAGCGTATCGTATCACGGGGTTTGGATGCACCGGCGAAGTTTGCACCAACTCTCAAGGTGAGAAAGGGAAATGCACGGTACCGAAGAGGCTAGCAATGGCGGAAAAGTAAAAGTGCGTATAATCCATGGACTCAACATTAGTCAAAAGAACTTATATACTTATTGCAAAAATTTAGAAGTCATCAAAAAATCAAGTACTACGCGCATGCTCCTAGGGGGATATATTGGTAGGAAAAGACCATCGCTCGTCCCCGACCGCCACTCATAAGGATGCACAAGCCAGGTACACTTCATGTTTCAAATTTGTTACACAACTTTAACCATACGTGCATGCTATGGGACTTGCAAACTTCAACACAAGCATTTCTCAAATTCACAATCACCCAACTAGCATGACTTTAATATCACTACCTCCATATCTCAAAACAATTATCAAGTATCAAACTTTTCTTAGTATTCAACACACTCATAAGAAAGTTTCACATATCTTGAATACCAAGTATATTAATATTAAGCAAATCACCATGCTATTAACGACTCTCAAAATAATATAAGTGAAGCATGAGAGTTCATCTATTTCTTAAAAATAAAACTACCACCATGCTCTAAAAGATATAAGTGAAGCACTAGAGCAACAATAAACTACTCCGAAAGATATAAGTGAAGATCAATGAGTAGCTAAATAATTATGTAACTATGCGAAGACTCTCTCTCATTAAAGAATTTCATATCTTGATACTTTATTCAAACAGCAAGCAAAGCTAAATAAAACTACATTACAAGGATAGCACAACTCATGTGAAGAAGCAAAAACTTAGGCTCAACCGATACTAACCGATAGTTGTTGAAGAAGAAAGGTGGGATGCCTACCGGGGCATCCCCAAGCTTAGATGCTTGAGACTTCTTGAAATATTATCTTGGGGTGCCTTGGGCATCCCCAAGCTTGAACTTTTGTGTCTCCTTAATTCCTCTCATATCATGGTTTCTCTTTTTATCAAAAGCTTCATTCACAACAAACTCAACAAGAACTCGTGAGATAGGTTAGTATAAACCAATGCAAAACCTTATCATTTTATACTGTAACAAATCACTAAGATTATTATTCAACATTGCATACTAAATGCCTCTGCATATTTAATACTCCTATCCTCAAATAGAATCATTAAACAAGCAAACATATGCAAACAATGCAACCATAACAGCAATCTGCCAAAACAGTATAGTCTGTAAAGAATGCAAGAGTATCAATACTTCCCTGACTCTAAAAATTATAAACTAAAATTCCCACTGTAATAAATTTATCAGAGCCCAATATGCAAAAAGATTCAACATTATAACACTCTCTGACTTTTCTAGGGAATTTTTGCAACAGTGGTAAACTTTCTGTTTTTCAAACAGCAACATGTATACTAGCAAAATAAGCATGGCAAAGGCTATCCTTGACTTCTTTATTGAAACTAAAGATGCAAAACATTATTCTAAATAACAGCAAGCAAAAACTAACAAAAGGAAATGACGCTCGAAGCAAAACACATATCATGTGGTGAATAAAAATATAGCTCCAAGTAAAGTTACCGATGAACGAAGACGAAAGAGGGGAGCCTTCCGGGGCATCCCCAAGCTTAGGCTCGTGGTTGTCCTTGAATATTACCTTGGGGTGCCTTGGGCATCCCCAAGCTTAGGCTCTTGCCACTCCTTATTCCGTAGTCCATCGAATCTTTACCCAAAACTTGGAAACTTCACAACACAAAACTTAACAGAAAACTCGTAAGCTCCGTTAGTATAAGAAAATAAAACCACCACTTAGGTACTGTAATGAGATCATTCTAAATTCATATTGGTGTAATATCTACTGTACTCCAACTTATCTATGGTTCATACCCTCTGATACTACTCATAGATTCATCAAAATAAGCAAACAACACATAGAAAACAGAATCTGTCAAAAACAGAACAGTCTGTAGTAATCTGTATCAAACGTATACTTCTGGAACTACAACAATTCTACCAAATTAGGAAGTCCTAAGCAATTCGTGTACAAATCCAGAGCAAAAAGAATCAGATTATAAGCACGTTTCTGTGAATTAACAAAACTAATTTACTGGGTGCAAAAGTTTCTGATTTTCAGCAGGATCAACACAACTATCACCGTAAGCTATCCTAAAGGTCTTACTTGGCACTTTATTGAAACAAAAGCTATAAAACATGATTAATACAGTAGCATAATCATGTGGAAACACAAAAACAGTAAGGATAAATATTGGGTTGTCTCCCAACAAGCGCTTTTCTTTAATGCCTTTCTAGCTAGGCATGATGATGGCAATGATGCTCACATAAAAGATAAGAATTGAAACATAACGGGAGCATCATGAAGCATATGACTAGCACTTTTAAGTCTAACCCACTTCCTATGCATAGGGATTTTGTGAGCAAACAACTTATGGGAACAATAATCAACTAGCATAAGAAGGTAACACAAGCATAGCTTCAAGAACTTAAGCACATAGAGAGGAAACTTGACATTATTGCAATTCCTACAAGCATATGTTCCTCCCTCATAATAATGTTCAGTAGCATCATGAATGAATTCAACAATATAACCAGCACCTAAAGCATTCTTTTCATGATCTACAAGCATAGAAAATTTACTACTCTCCACATAAGCAAAATTCTTCTCATGAATAGTAGTGGGAGCAAACTCAACAAAATAACTATCATATGATTGAAAATTAAGATCAAGATGACAAGTTTCATGGTTATAATTATTCTTTAAAGCATATGTGTCATCACAATAATCATCATAGATAGGAGGCATGCTTTCATCATAGTAAATTTGCTCATCAAAGCTTGGGGGACAAAAAATATCATCTTCATCAAACATAGCTTCCCCAAGCTTGTGGCTTTGCATATCATTAGCATCATGGATATTCAAGGAATTCATACTAACAACTTTGCAATCATGCTCATCATTCACGTATTTCATGCCAAGCATTCTATGTAATTCTTCTTCTAGTACTTGAGCACAATTCTCCTTTCCATCATACTCACGAAAGATATTAAAAAGGTGAAGCGTATGAGACAAACTTAACTCCATTTTTTTTGTAATTTTATTTTATAGACTAACTAGTGCTAAAACAATAAAAAAAAGATTTGATTGCAAGATCTAAAGATATACCTTCAAGCACTCACCTCCCCGGCAACGGCGCCAGAAAAGAGCTTAGTTGACGGGGTGTGAGTGAGTGCCCTTTACCTAGCCTCCCCGGCAACGGCGCCAGAAAAGAGCTTGATGTCTACTACACAACCTTCTTCTTGTAGACATTATTGGGCCTGCAAGTGCACAGGCTTGTAGGAAAGTAGCAAATTTCCCTCAAGTGGATGACCTAAGGTTTATCAATTCGTAGGAGGCGTAGGATGAAGATGGTCTCTCTCAAGCAACCCTGCAACCAAATAACAAAGAGTCTCTTGTGTCCCCAACACACCCAATACAATGGTAAATTGTATAAGTGCACTAGTTCGGCAAAGAGATGGTGTTACAAGTGCAAAATAGATAATAGATACAGGTTTTTGTAATCTAAAATAATAAAAACAGCAAGGTAACTAATGATAAAAGTGAGCATAAACGGTACACTACAAGAAATATGTCAACTAGTGACCTTCTATCAGTGACCCTGGAAGAATTGGTCATAGATCTATGACCATTTGAGACCAATTGGTCAAAAGCTGTTCGGGGGGCTCCAAACCCTAAACCATTAGGACCATTTTGGTCAGAAAGGTCGTAATTTCCTTACACGAAATGGTCATAAAGCAAACAGTGCTGGTCCGCTGCCTTATTTCTAGTTGTTAACGACCAATATAGATGGTCATAACCTTGTAGATCATGGTGGGTTGTGATGACTAGGCGCCATCTCATCAGTTTTGCCTATGTGTCATGTCCATGTGTCAATTTTTGCCCTAGGTTGTGAAGCAACCTATATTTCTGTTATTCCAAAAATTCCCAAAAAATTCTCATAAATTGTTTGGATCATATCTTCATCAAATATGTCAAAAACCTTCCTTGCCTAGTTCAAAAATAACTCAACAATATTCATTTTCCTATTCTGTTCAAAGCAGCACTTTGTGAAGGAAGTACCATTTTGCCATGTCCAAATGGTATCCATTTTCTATAGTGCTTTCCTCTACCCAAATAACCATCCTCCACCAAATGCCAGCTCAATCCATTCATTATTTTGAGCCCAGCTTCAACATTCGTATTTATGTCCAGTGTGGTACTTTGCAAAGAAAGTACCACCTAGGCTCCTCCTTTTGAGATGAAAATTTGTGAAGACGGTCTTCTTAGTAACTGATCATCCTCAGCCAAAACTCACGCCCATTAGCCATGTGCATTTCCCGTACCGCTAATCAAACACTTGGCTACTTATTCATGTTTGAGCATCAATCGGTCTCCTCGTGAGAATCTTATGTTGTGATTTTTCTTCCTAGCACCTACCTAGGGAGTGCCCAAACCACTAGATATGCCTAGGCCACACAGAACACATGGCAACGCCACAGTCACGCGCTGACCACGCGGCAGGCATGCGAGTTTACGCGCTCTAGAGTTGGGGCCCTCGCCCACCGTCCAAACCTCGATGTATCGCCACCAAACCATGTATTTATGATTAAATAGGTACTTATGTAACTAGAAATGATTTTTGGAAAAAAAAAATGGCAAACTATGAGGCAGCTGCAGTTCAAATTTGACCCGCTTCCAGCTGAATTGGCGGAAATTTGTATTTTTCACCAGAGGTGGATCAAAACTTTTAACACTCAACCATTTTGTCAATTGTGCATTAAATATGTCCTAGTATTTTATAAAATTGATTTGGTCCAATTTTGCAACAAATATATGGTAGGTCCTTCACAAAAAAACTCATTTCAGGGACTCGGAAAATGGAAAATGAATTTTCCGTGTAAAGAAAATGAAAAATTCCTTAGGCAACATTGTTTGCCATTCCAAGATGCACCCTTGTGCACAATATGAGATTATTTGAACAAACTATGCCATGAATATGGCCATAAGATCGATCATTTGGCTTGAAAGCCATGAATCTTCACGCATGATAGCTCATTTTTTAGAACACTTTTTTAAAATAATTTCCGTATTACAAGTTTATTATTTTTCCTGGAAACTTGGTCACATATAATGACACAATGCGAAGGTTTTCCAATTTTTTGAATTTTTTTGAATTTTTTATGCTATTTTCAAAATGCGTTCAAAACGGCAGGCTTGACCGTTCCTAGCTAGTGGTTGAATCTTGGAAAACTTTTGATGTTTCTCTAATTAAATATATACTTATGTACCTAGAAATGATTTTTGGAAAAAATAAATAGCAAACTATGAGGCAGCTGCAGTTCAAATTTGACCCGCTTCCAACTGAATCGGCGGGAATTTGTCTTTTTCACCAGAGGTGGATCAAAACTTTTTACACCCAACCATTTGGTCAATTTTGCATTAAATATGGCCTAGTATTTTAAAAATTGATTTGGTCCAATTTTGCAAGAATTATTTCGTAGGTCCTTCACAAAAAAAACTCACTTGGGGCACTCGAAAAATGGAAAATGGCTCTTTTATGCAATGAAAGTGAAAACTCCCTTAGGCAACATTGTTTGTAATTCCAAGATGTACCCTTGTGCACAATATGAGATTATTTGAACAAACTATGCCATGAATGTGGCCATAAGATTGATCATTTGGCTTGAAAGCCATGAATCTTCACGCATGATAGCTCATTTTTTAGAACACTTTTTAAAATAATTTCCATATTACAAGTTTATTATTTTTCCTGGAAACTTGGTCACATATAATGACACAATGCGAAGGTTTTCCAATTTTTTGATTTTTTTTGAATTTTTTATGCCTGTTTCAAAATGCGGTCAAAACGGCGGGCTTGACCGTTCCTAGCTAGTGGTTGAATCTTGGAAAAATTTTGATGTTTCTCTAATTAAATAGATACTTATGTACCTAGAAATGATTTTTGGAAAAAATAAATAGCAAACTATGAGGCAGCTGCAGTTCAAATTTGACCCGCTTCCAAATGAATCGGCGGGAATTTGTCTTTTTCACCAGAGGTGGATCAAAACTTTTTACACCCAACCATTTGGTCAATTGTGCATTAAATATGGCCTAGTATTTTAGAAAAATGATTTGGTCCAATTTTGCAAGAATTATTTGGTAGGTCCTTCACAAAAAAAACCTCACTTGGGGCACTCGAAAAATGGAAAATAACTCTTTTGTGCAATGAAAGTGAAAACTCCCTTAGGCAACATTGTTTGGAATTCCAAGATGCACCCTTGTGCACAATATGAGATCATTTGAACAAACTATGCCATGAATGTGGACATAAGATTGATCATTTGGCTTGAAAGCCATGAATCTTCACGCATGATAGCTCATTTTTTAGAACACTTTTTAAAATAATTTCCGTATTATAAGTTTATTATTTTTCCTAGAAACTTGGTCACATATAATGACACAATGTGAAGGTTTTCCAATTTTTTGATTTTTGTTGAATTTTTTATGCCCGTTTCAAAATGCGGTCAAAACGGCGGGCTTGACCGTTCCTAGCTAGTGGTTGAATCTTGGAATTTTTTTGATGTTTCTCTAATTAAATAGATACTTATGTACCTAGAAATGATTTTTGGAAAAAATAAAGAGCAAACTACGAGGCAGCTATAGTTCAAATTTGACCCGCTTCCAGCTGAATCGGCGGAAATTTGTCTTTTTCATGAGAGGTGGATCAAAACTTTTTACACCCAATCATTTGGTCAATTGTGCATTAAATATGTCCTAGTATTTTAGAAAATTGATTTGATCCAATTTTGCAACAAATATATGTAGGTCCTTCACAAAAAAATATTATTTTGGGCACTCAAAAAAATGGAAAATTGTTTTTTGTGCAAAAAAGATAAAAAAAATCCCTTTGTTTACACTGTTTACCAATCCAAGATGTAAACTTTTGCAGAGTATGATATCATTTGAACAAATATTTGGTAGGTCTTTTACAAAAAAACTCATTTTGAGCACTAAAAAATGGAAAATGATTTTTTGTGACCTATTTGAAAGGTCATAAGGTCTTCAAATTGTTTGTTACGTTCTGATTGGTCCATAAGCATATCATGCGGATCATGCATGAGACACCGTCGGATGCTCCCGGATCCAACGGCGGACCTCATCCCCTCACCCTCTCACCCACGTAGCCCTCTCACCCCACACCCCGCCACCCACGCAGCCCCCACGCCCCCCACTCCCCCACCATTCCAACCCTTCTCTCCCGCACCCGCACCCGCACCCGCACCCGCTCCCCAAACCCTAGCCGCCGCCTTCCCCGCCCCCGCAACATGGCCGTCAACAGCGACGAGCCCAAATCCCCATGCCTCCCTATCCTCAAGTGGGCCATGTCCCCGCCATGGCCACAACGGGCCTTCCGGATCCGCGCCTCCTCGCACCGCCGCCATCTCCCCGATCCAGATCGACGCCACCACCCTCTCATCCTCATGCACCGAGCGCCGCCACCACCCTCTTGTTGCCGCCTCCCAACCCCCTTTCCGCCACCTCCTCCTTCCTCCAGCACCATCTCTCCAACCCTAGCAACAAGTTTGTCCTCATCTCCGACCCCGCCACCAGCCTCCGCTGCTTCCGCTCCGAGGACGCCGACGCCCTACTCTTTGTCTTCCCCGTCGAACCCCCTCCTTCTCCACCTCCTTCCACCATCGGAGCCCCGCCTCCTCCTTCCTCCAGCTCCATCGGAGCCCTGCCCCACCCCCGCCTCCTTCCTCCAACGTGGGTGGTTCGGGACGGCGCGCCCCAACTACCGGCGCACCCCGCGGCGATGGCGGGATCCGGCCGCCACTGCCCCCTAGCGAGGCCTCCTCCACCGGATTAGGCCGCGACGGCCATCAGTGCGGGCCCAAAACCGACGGATCTGGCAGCCACCGACCCCCTGCAACACACTAGCTACTTTTGCGTTTGAAGTATGAGTACAGACAGAAGCATCCCTTTGACTTATTAGTGCAACTCCAACGCCTTGCTGTAAAATGTCTGGGCTGACGCATTCGGACGCACTTTGACATGCAACGCAGACCGTGTTTTGTCCGTTTTCCCACAAAATGGAAGCAAACCTAGGAAGACTGTGCGGGAGTCTAGATCTCATTGAATCAATATTAAAGTAGCAGTAAGTAATGACTACAAAAACTCCATGCATCTACAGATCGCTCGCGTCTCTCGCTCTAAATCTAATCTTCAGATTCATGTTGTCCACCACAAAATAATTTGATTAAAGATACTATGGGATCTTGGAGACCTCAGATGTAGGTGAGGATAAGAAGCCAGATATGAAATTATGAAGGATGAGTCATGTCTGATGAAGAAGGCTCGGCTAGGTATATTAGAACAATCCATGTTTTATTCTTGGAACTATACAAGTGCATTTCCTCTTTTACTGTAATAGCATGATGCGCTAATTTTCTTACGAGTCTGATAAATATGTATAATTATATGATTATTGAAGCCCACGTATATTTTTAAGCAATGCAGTATGTGGTATTGCTCTTCATTTCTGATAGACAATAGTAAAAAGAAAATCTGATCCAAAAGTATGTGGTATACAATTTTAAAAAATGGTCTGGTGGTCAGGAGTCATGTATGATATAGTTATCATTTCGATGCTTAAAGCTGGTCATTTTGTAGGAATATGCCTAGGTTTTTTTCAAACGCAAGCAGCATTTTACATTTTTTTCAAATGGATTTTCTTATCAAATAATTTCCTCTTACGTGGATATACTTTGTGTTAAACCCAAGAAATAAAAGGTGAATTATCCATGATTATGATCTGGTATTACTTTCAACATTTTGTGTTTCATGGTATCCTAAAATACGGTCTGCTTTTTAGAGTGTATTCTCATTTACTTGTGTTCTTCCAAAATAATAGTACATTAGTTGTTTATTAGACTTCGTTCTGGTTGTTGAAATTTAAATGTTTGCCATGGAATAGGAAATGTGAGTACAGTAGCCGTTAGCCTGAAAATAATATAGTGAGCCATAGAGAAGATTGTTGCTCTAATTGACTGGTATTTATCGCGCTGATCTCTTTCTCTCGCACCTACAATTGTAAAAATGCCCCTGCTGAATATCTTGAACGATCCTAGAAGCTTCTCACTTATAGGACTAGTGATCCTTGAGAACTTCTTTCCAACATTGAAGCATAAATTGCAAAAGCAAGCGATGAATCCATAACAAAGAAAGATATCATAAAGAGAGTAGACAAATGGCTATCGGCCTGTGATGAAGAGACTTGGCTTGAGGAATATAGTCAATCATGTTTTTTTCAATGAAAATATGCTAGCACATGGTCCATCAGTTTAATATGATTTCCCCCT
Source organism: Triticum timopheevii (assembly GCA_963921465.1). Classification (NCBI taxonomy): domain Eukaryota; kingdom Viridiplantae; phylum Streptophyta; class Magnoliopsida; order Poales; family Poaceae; genus Triticum; species Triticum timopheevii. The sequence continues at coordinate 168,184,460 of OY997264.1, read as the reverse complement.
TTTCTTCTCTATGTTGGCATGCTTGTACTAATATTCAATTTGGCTGCCAAGCTATGATTTAGGTAATGCCCTCTTTAATGTTTGCATGTGCCCTACTGCAAGATGATAATAGGTACAGGCAGGGGTGCCCATTTGAATCTCAAGCGTGCAGAGAAAGCAGGGGTACTTGTTCAAAAGATTCCAAGTGAGTGAGTCTTCGTTTCTTCATTTGGACACTGTGGTGATTTTCGTATAACTGTGCTCCATCATTCATAAGCACAATCTACTTCCTATTTTGTCAAAAATATCCACTATGATCTTCTTTTTTTCGATTGGTCACTCAGTCGCTCATTTGGTATGTCATATGATCAGAAGCTACATTTGTGCAACTGTGATTGACAACTTGATAGACAAGACATTTGCCTGGGAGGATGAAAGCAATATACCATTTCTACTTGGGGGACTAAAAATATCATCTTCATCAAACATAGCATCCCCAAGCTTATGGCTTTGCATATCATTAGCATCATGGATATTCAAAGAGTTCATACCAACAACACTGCAACCATGCTCATCATTTATACCAAACATTCTATTAAATTCTTCTTCTATCAATTGAGCACAATTTTCCTTTCCATCATTGTCACGAAATGCATTATAAAGATGAATAATATGAGACCACTTCAATTCCATTTTTTGTAATTTTCTTTTATAACCCAAACTAGTGATTGATAACCCACAAGTATAAGGGATCGCAACAGTTTTCGAGGGTAAAGTATTCAACCCAAATTTATTGATTCGACACAAGGGAAGCCAAAGAATATTCTCAAGTATTAGCAGCTGAGTTGTCAATTCAACCACACCTGAAAGACTTAATATTTGCAGCAAAGTATTTAGTAGCAAAGTAATATGGAAGTAACTGTAACAGTGGCAGAAGTAATAGTAGCAGTTTTGTAGCAATCATAACAGTGGCAACGGAGAAGTAACTGAGCAAAGTTCAATATATGAAAAGCTCGTAGGCAATGGATCAGTGATGGATAATTATGTCGGATGCGATTCCTCATGCAACAGTTATAACATAGGGTGACACAGAACCAGCTCCAGTTCATCAATGTAATGTAGGCATGTATTCCGAATATAGTCATACGTGCTTATGGAAAAGAACTTGCATGACATTTTTTGTCCTACCCACCCATGGTAGCGGGGTCCTATTGGAAACTAAGGGATATTAAGGCCTCCTTTTAATAGAGTGCCGGACCAAAGCATTAACACTTAGTGAATACATGAACTCCTCAAACTACGGTCATCACCGGGAGTGGTCCTGATTATTGTCACTTCGTGGTTGCCGGATCATATATAACACATAGTAGATGACTATTGACTTGCAAGATAGGATCAAGAACTCACATGTATTCATGAAAACATAATAGGTTCATATCTGAAATCATGGCACTCGGGCCCTAGTGACAAGCATTAAGCATAGCAAAGTCATAGCAACATCAATCTTAGAACATAATGGATACTAGGGATCAAACCCTAACAAAACTAACTCGATTACATGATAAATCTCATCCAACCCATCACCGTCCAGCAAGCCTACGATGGGATTACTCACGCACGGCGGTGAGCATCATGAATTGGTGATGGAGGATGGTACATGATGACGATGGCGACGGGTTCCCCTCTCTGGAGCCCTAAATGGACTCTAGATCAACCCTCCTGAGGAAGATTAGGGCTTGGCGGCGGCTCCGTATCGTAAAACGCAATGAATCCTTCTCTCTGATTTTTTTTTCTCCCTGAAAGTGAATATATGGAGTTGGGGTTGAGGTCGGTGGAGTCCCAGGGGGCCCATGAGGCAGGGGGCGCGCCCTAGGGGGGGCGCCCGGCACCCTCGTGGATAGGGTGTGGGCCCCCTGATGCTGATTCTTCGCCAATATTTTTTATTAATTCCAAAACATGTCTCTATGGATTTTCAGGTCATTCCAAGAACTTTTATTTCTGCACAAAAATAACACCATGGCAGTTCTGCTGAAAACAGGTCAGTCCGGGTTAGTTCCATTCAAATCATGCAAGTTAGAGTGCAAAACAAGGGCAAAAGTGTTTGGAAAAGTAGATACGTTGGAGACGTATCAACTCTCCCAAGCTTAAAACTTTGCTTGTCCTTAAGCAATTCAGTTGGCAAACTGAAAGTGATAAAGAAAACCTTTTACCAACTCTGTTTGATCTTGTTTTGCAAATATGTAAAGCCAGCATTCAAGTTTTCAGCAAAGATTATGAACTAACCACATTCAAAATAACATTTAGGTCTCACATTTACTCATATCAATGGCATAATCAACTAGCGAGCAATAATAATAAATCTCAGATGATAACATAATATGATATACCAAGATGGTATCTCGCTAGCCCTTTCTGAGACCGCAAAACATAAATGCAGAGCACCCCTGAAGATCAAGGACTGGCTAGATATTGTAATTCATGGTAAAAGAGATCCAGTCACAGTCATACTCAATGTAAATTAATAACAATGCATGCAAATGACAGCGGTGCTCTCCAAATGTTGCTTTTTAATAAGAGAATGATGACTCAACATAAAAGTAAATAGATAGGCCCTTCGTAGAGGGAAGCAGGGATTTGCAGAGGTGCGAGAGCTCGAGTTTGAAACAGAGATAAATAATATTTTGAGCGGCATCCTTTCATTATCAACATAACAACCAAGAGATCGATATCTTCCATGTTACGTACATTATAGGCGGTTCCCAAAGAGAATGGTAAAGTTTATACTCCCCCACCACCAATGAGCATCATCCATGGCTGGCCCGAAACAACGCATGCTGTCCAAGTAACACGATCCCGCGGGAGTTTTGTTTACATTTATTTTGATTTGATTTGAGCATGGGACTGGTCATCCCGGTTACTGGCCATTTTCTTGTGAATGATGAGTGGAGTCCACTCATCGTGAGAATAACCCACCTAGCATGGAAGATATAGACAACCCTAGTTGGTACATGAGCTATTCGAGCATACAAAACAGAATTTCATTTGAAGGTTTAGAGTTTGGAACATACAAATTTACTTGGAACGGCAGGTAGATACCGCATATAGGAAGGTATGGTGGACTCATATGGAATAACTTTGGGCTTTATGGAAGTGGATGCACAAGCAGCATTCTCGCCTAGTACAAGTTAAGGCTAGAAAGAGACTGGGAAGCGACCAACTAGAGAGCAACAATAGTCATGAACATGCATTAAGATTAATCAACAATGGGTGCAAGCATGAGTACGATATAAATCACCATGAACATAAATATCGTGGAGGCTACGTTGATTTTGTTTCAACTACATGCGTGAACATGTGCCAAGTCAAGCCACTCGAATCATTCAAAGGAGGATACCACCCTATCATACCACATCACAACCATTTTAATAGCATGTTGGCACGCAATGTAAACCATTATAAACTCCTAGCTAATTAAGCATGGCATGAGCAACTATAATCTCTAATTGTCATTGCAAACATGTTTCATTCATAATAGGCTGAATCAGGAACGAAGAACTAATCATATTTACAAAAAAAGATAGGTATAGTTCATACCAGATTCTCTCATCTCAATCCATCCATCATATATCGCATTATTGCCTTTCACTCGCACGACTGAACGGTGTGGATAATATAATAGTGCACGTGCATTGGACTAAGCTGGAACCTGCAAGCATTTAATACAAAAGAGAAGACAAGGTAATATGGGCTCTTGGTTAGATCAACAATAATACAAATGAGAGCCACTCAACATTTTCATCGTGGTCTTCTCCTCTCGACCCCCAAAGAAAAGAAAAGAAATAAAACTATTTACATGGAAAAGCTCCCAACAAGCAAAAAGAAGAACGAGAAATCTTTTTGGTTTTCTTTTAATATTACTACTACAAGCATGGAAAGTAAACTAGCGAAAAGCTAAAACTATTTTTTTTGGTTTTTCTTAAGGTTTTTCAAACACACAAGAAGAAAGCAAGAAAAGAAAATAAACTAGCATGGATAATACAATGAAAAAGTATGAGCACCGACAACTAGCATGAGTGTATGAACATGAATGTAATGTCGGTGAGAAATATGTACTCCCCCAAGCTTAGGATTTTGGCCTAAGTTGGTCTATGGCCACTGCTAGTCTGGCGGATATCCAAAGTCATAGTAGGGGTTGTACTGAGATGCAGCAGCTACTTCCTGAAGAGTTGTAGCTTGGAGGCAAGCTGTCTCCGTCCTCCTCTCATATTCGTTTGCCTCCTCCCTGGTTATAACATATCTCCTTTTTTTCCTAAAAGTTAAATAAAGTAGGAGCAGGGAGGGCAACATGGACAATACGCCGTCTATCAAAGATTAGTCGGTACTGGAGGAACTGTTCGTTCCTCTCAAGAAGCTGATGGCAGAACATAGCACTATAATCTAGGTAAGCAGGTGGCAACTCCATATCATTGCCGTGTATGGGTACACCAAGATAATTAGCTACATGAGTTGCATAAATTCCACCAAACAAATCTCCATTTTTACCATTAAAGTGCAACCTCTGTGCAACAATGGCCCCCAAGTTATATTGTTTATCACCTAATACCGCACTCTTGAGGACACTAAGATCTGGAACGCACATGTGACAAACCTCATCTTTACCGTTAATGCATCTACCTATAAAGAGAGCAAAATAATGGGAAAATTTTGTTTTTGCCACTCTAGATTTTGCCAATTTTCCATATGCCATTCTAGATTTTGACATTTCACATTTGCACTCTTAGCTTTTGACAATTATCGCAAGTGCCATTCTGTGGCAAAGGCAAAATAATTCTATTTCATTTTTGCCACTCTCAGCTTTTGAAATGTATCACAATTGCCACTCTAAATTTTTTTGCTTTTGCCATAGGAATGGCAATTGTGATAATTGTCAAAAACTAAGAGTGGCAAAAGTGAAATGTCAAAATCTAGAGTGGCATAAGTAAAATTGGCAATATCTAGAGTGGCTAAAAGAAAATTTTCCCCTTATAATGTATGGAAGGGAAGTGAATGCTCCCTATGGTAGCTTGTGCGCTTTCTCTAGTTTCCCCCACAGTGATACTAGCAAGAAAGTCTTTATATTCATATTTGCGAGGTTCACTAACATTGCCCCACTGTGGGAGTTTACAAGCAGTATTAAAATCTTCTAGGTCCATGGTATATGATTTATCATAAAGATTAAATAAAACAGTGTGAGAATTGCGCGAGGATGAAAATTTAAACCTAGTCACAAAGGAATTAGTGAGGTAGTGGTACTGTCGGCACTTGTCTGACACAAAGTCTTCAAGGTCAGCATTATGCACATACGCATCAAATTCATCCTTGATGCCTGCTTGGACCATAAACTCCTCTGACGGCCATTCACAAGGACGCACTTGAGCTTCCCTCAGTGGTTCATCGTCCGGCTCACGTATCGCGAGCCTTGGTCCTTGCTTCCTTGAGGAACCACCTTGGTACATTTTCCTATGCATTTTTCTTTCTCTGAAGAATTTCTGAAATTTTTAGTGACTCAAAATAGAAGTGAACCAAACTCAACAAGATTGATAGTAACTACTCCCACAAGTGCCTAGAGGCTATATCATGCATTAAAACTACTTTGGACCATATAAATTTGACATGCAAGCTCAAGAACAGGGTCACCTCAGCAGCAAAAATTTGCAATAAATAAAGCACTAGAACAAAAACTAATTGGACCATTGGAGGAGTCACATACCGAAGAACAATCCCCCAAAACAGTTTTGTGAATGGAGCTTTGAGCAAGGAGATCGAAAATGGCAGCAAGATGAGCTAGAACACGGGTTTGAGCTATGGGAGGATTTTTCTGGAGGAAGACGAAGTGAGTGGGTGCTGGAATAAGTGGAGGGGGTCCACGTGGGGCCCACGACCCAGGGGGCGTGCCCTAGGGGGGTGGGCGTGCCATGTGCCCTCGTGGCCAAATGGTGGGTCCCCCTGGTGTGTTCTCAGTGCCAAAAATTCTTAAATATTCTACAAAAAAATCATACTTCATTTTCAGGACATTTGGAGAACTTTTATTTTTGGGGTATTTTTTATTGCATGGATAACTTAGAAAAACAGATAGAAAATACTATTTTTGCTTTAAACTAGATAACAGAAAGTAAAAGGAGGGTACAGAGAGTTGAGCTTTCTAACTTCATCCATCTCATGCTCATCAAAAGGAACCCACTAACAAGGTTGATACAGTCTTGTTAACAAACTTCTTCTGAATAACATTAAACCGGAGAATTTTCGAATAACACTAGGTTACCTCAACGGGGATCTACATGTCCCCAATAATAAGAATGTCATATTTCTTCTTGACAGTAGGAAGAGGAAATTCAAAACCTCCAATAGTAATCATTGAAATTTTTCCAATAGAATTTATACTATGAACTTGAGGTTGTTTCCTCGGAAAGTGTATTGTATGCTCATTGCCATTAACATGAAAAGTGACATTTCCTTTGTTGCAATCAATAACAGCCCCTACAGTATTTAGAAAAGGTCTACCAAGGATAATCAACATACTGTCATCCTCGGGAATATCAAGAATAACAAAGTCCGTTAAAATAGTAACATTCGCAACCACAACAGGCACATCCTCACAAATACCAATGGGTATAGCAATAAATTTATCAGCCATTTGCAAAGAGATTTCAGTAGGTGTCAACTTATTGAAATCAAGTCTACGATATAAAGAGAGAGGCATAACACTAACACCAGCTCCAAGATCACATAAAGCAGTTTTAATGTAGTTTCTTTTAATGGAGCATGGTACAGTTGGTACTCCTGGATCTCCTAGTTTCTTTGGTATTCCACCCTTAAAAGTATAATTAGCAAGCATGGTGGAAATTTCAGCTTCCGATATCTTTCTTTTATTTGTAACAATATCTTTCATATATTTAGCATAAGGATTCATTTTAAGCATATCGGTCAAACGCATACGCAAAAAGATAGGTCTAATCATTTCAGCAAAGCGCTCAAAATCCTCATCATCCTTTTTCCTGGATGGTTTAGGAGGAAAAGGCATGGGTTTCTGAACCCATGGTTCTCTTTCTTTACCGTGCTTCCTAGCAACGAAGTCTCTCTTATCATAATGTTGATTCTTTGATTGTGGGTTATCAAGATCAACAGCAGGTTCAATCTCTACATCATTGTTATTACTAGGTTGAGCATCAACATGAACATCATCATTAACATTATCACTAGGTTTGTGTTCATTACCAGATAGTGTTTCAGCATCAAAAATAGAAATATCATTGGGTTCTCAGGGGTGTCAACAACGGGTTCACTAGAAGCATGCAAAGTCCTATCATTTTTCTTTTTCTTTTTCTTAGAAGGACTAGGTGCATCAATATTAGTTCTCTGAGAATCTTGCTCAACTCTCTTAGGGTGGCCCTTAGGGTACAAAGGTTCCTGAGTCATTCTACCCCCTCTAGCATAACTCTAACAGCATTATCGTTTTTCTTATTATTTAATTCATTGAGCAAATCATCTTGTGCCTTAAGTACTTGTTCTACTTGAGTGGTAACCATAGATGCATTGTGACGCCCCCGATTCAATCGTACACTAATCATGCACGCAAACGTGTATGATCAAGATCAGGGACTCACGGGAAGATATCACAACACAACTCTAAAACATAAATAAGTCATACAAGCATCATAATACAAGCCAGGGGCCTCGAGGGCTCGAATACAAGTGCTCGATCATAGACGAGTCAGCGGAAGCAACAATATCTGAGTACAGACATAAGTTAAACAAGTTTGCCTTAAGAAGGCTAGCACAAACTGGGATACAGATCGAAAGAGGCGTAGGCCTCCTGCCTGGGATCCTCCTAAACTACTCCTGGTCGTCGTCAGCAGCCTGCACGTAGTAGTAGGCACCTCCAGTGTAGTAGTCATCGTCGACGGTGGCATCCGGCTCCTGGGCTCCAGCATCTGGTTGCGACAACCAGAAAGAAAGGAAAGGGGGAAAAGGGGGGAGAAAGCAACCGTGAGTACTCATCCAAAGTACTCGCAAGCAAGGAGCTACACTACATATGCATGGGTATATGTGTAAAGGGCCATATCAGTGGACTGAACTGCAGAATGCCAGAATAAGAGGGGGGTAGCTAGTCCTATCGAAGACTACGCTTCTGGCAGCCTCCGTCTTGCAGCATGTAGAAGAGAGTAGATTGAAGTCCTCCAAGTAGAATCTCCAAGTAGCATCTCCAGTAGCATCGCATAGCATAATCCTACCCGGCGATCCTCCCCTCGTCGCCCTGTGGAAAAGCGATCACCGGGTTGTCTGTGGAACTTATCTGGGTGTATTTTATTAAGTATCCGGTTCTAGTTGTCATAAGGTCAAGGTACAACTCCGGGTCGTCCTTTTACCGAGGGACACGGCTATTCGAATAGATTAACTTCCCTGCAGGGGTGCACCACATAACCCAACACGCTCGATCCCATTTGGCCGGACACACTTTCCTGGGTCATGCCCGGCCTCGGAAGATCAACACGTCGCAGCCCCACCTAGGCACAACAGAGAGGTCAGCACGCCGGTCTAACTCCTATGGCGCAGGGGTCTGGGCCCATCGCCCTTTGCACACCTGCACGTTGCGTACGCGGCCGGAAGCAGACCTAGCCTAGTGGCGTTCCAGTCCAATCCGGCGCGCGCCACTCAGTCGCTGACGTCACGAAGGCTTCGGCTGATACCACGACGCCGGGATACCCATAACTACTCCCGCGTAAATGGTTAGTGCGTATAGACCAAATGGCCAGACTCAGATCAAATACCAAGATCTCGTTAAGCGTGTTATTATGAAGCAACCGCGGACGCCGACCAGGGCCAGGCCCACCTCTCACCTAGGCGGTCTCAACCTGCCCTGTCGCTCCGCCACAAAGATCCACACAGAGGGCCGTCAGGACAAAGGTCCTTTCAGCCCTCAATCCGTGAATCACTCGCGGGTACTCTTCGAGCGGACCCGACTTTAGTCACCATCTGTAGTATGTATGCATGTATAGTATATACCCGTGATCACCTCCCAAGTGATCACGGCCCGATAGTATAGCAAGGCAGACTGACAAGAATGTAGGGCCAATGATGATAAACTAGCATCCTATACTAAGCATTTAGGATTGCAGGTAAGGTATCAACAGATGTAGCAACAATGTCAGGCTATGCATCAGAATAGGATCAACGGAAAGCAGTAACATGCTACACTACTCTAATGCAAGCAGTATAGAGGAGAATAGGTGATATCTGGTGATCAAGGGGGGGGGGGGCTTGCCTGGTTGCTCTGGCAAGAGAGAGGGGTCGTCAACTCCATAGTCGAACTGGGCAGCAGCAGCGTCGTTCTCGTAGTCTACCGGAGAGAAGAGGGGGAAGAAACAACGAATACAATGCAAACAGATGCATATCGATGCATGACATGACAAGTAATGATGCTGGGTGTGCCCAATCGCGATAGTAGGTGATACCGACGAAGGGGGAAAACATCCGGGAAAGTATTCCCGGTGTTCCGCGTTTTCGGACCGGTGAACCGGAGGGGGAAAGTTGCGTGTTCGGTATGCTAGGGGTGTGTGGCGGACAAACGGGCTGCGTAACTGGATTCGTCTCGTCGTTCTGAGCAACTTTCATGTAGAAAGTATTTTCATCCGAGTTACGGATTAAAAGATATGATTTTCTAAAGATTTAAATCATTTTCTGATTTTAATTAGTTATTTAATTCCAACATTATCCAAAACAGTGAATGATGACGTCAGCATGACATCAGAGTGATGTCAGCAGGTCAACTGGTCAGTTGACCAGTCAAACCAGACAGGTGGGTCCAGTGGGACCCACATGTCATTGTCAGGGACATTAACAGAATTCTAAAACTAACTAAATGGGTTAATTAGTGTGTGGGTCCTAGCAGTCAGTGAGAGATTAATGTTTCAATTAACTAATTTAATTAATTAGCAGTTTATCTATTTGTTTTTATTCTTTTATGACATGGGGCCCGCATGTCAGTGCCACTGGGGTGCCCAGTCAGCATGTTGACCCAGTCAACAAGTCAACCGGGGGGCCTGGGCCCACCAGTCAGTGGCCCAGGTGGCGGGACCCGCGGTGCCAGGTCAGCAGGGGCGGTTCCCGCCGCCGGCGACCAAAAGCACAGCGCAGGCCCGCCGGAGTTCGCCGGAAACTGCACATAGGGCACGGATCCGTGCGCGCCTGGGCTCGTTCGAACTAGCGCGCAGAGGCGCATCTAGTGGTGGTGGTGGTTCGTCCCGAGGTCGCCGGAGCTGTCACCGGCGAGCAGAGAGGCGGACGTCGGGGCTCGGGTGAGTGGCGGTTACGTTTGCAGGCCACCAAATGGGCGGGACCAGTCGCATTTGAACCGCCAGACGACGGCGGAGCGAATGGTGGTGGCTGCGGAGGCTGTGGTGGCCGGAGTCGAGCGCCACGGGCTCGACGGCGACGAGGTGGTTCGGGCATGAGGCGAAGACGGCGAGGCAGAGCGCTCTGAGGCTAAAGGGGAGGCTAGGGCGGAGCTGCGCGACGCGCTGAGCACAAAGGGCTCGGCCCCGTGACCATTTGGTCACCGGGAACGCGTCGGCGACGAGATCCGCGGCGGGGCGCTCGGGTGAGTGGCGGTAGCTAGCTAGGGCGTGCGAGGGAGCTAACGGAGATGGGCGGGAGATGGGGAGCTCACCGTGCGGCACGCAAGATGGCCCGTGGTAGTTTAGTAGCAGCAGGGGGTGTCGCCGGAGTTGGTGAAGAACGCGGCCGCCGGAGATGAGGGCAAAGGGGATCCGGTGATTCGGGGCTCCCCCACTCCAGCTGAGGTCTCCGGTGGACGAGGAAGACGATGGAGGCGTCGACGGACTCGCAGGCGTGGCGAGGCGATGGCTGTGGCCGCGCGATTCATGGCGGCGGGTCCATGGCAGCGCTCGGACGTGGTGGGGAGCAAGGGGGAGAGCGAAGTGGATCTGGAGGGGAGAGGGAGTGGCGCAGGAGCCGAGGCGAGAGTGGGGGCGAGTGAGGAGGGGAGACCGAGGGGGCGCGGCGTGGCGACCTTATCCCCTCGTCTCGTCGCCGGCGAGGGGGGTTCGGCTGGGACGCGCCCTGTTCCGACCCGGGTCGGGGGAACAGGGGAAGGGGACGCGGTGCGGGAGCTGGGCCGGCTGGGCCGGCCAGGCTGGCTGCGGGCCAGGGGGTTGGGCGGTGGCCATGCGGGTGGGTTGGGCTGCCTGGTCCAGGGGGCTTCTCTCCCTTTTTTTTGTAATTTCTTTCTTTTATTTATTTTCCCTTTCTGTTTTATTTAGTTTTAGGGCATTTAGGCATTTTATAAAAAGGTGTTTGCTTCACCATAATTACCAGTGCAATATTTGGCAACCCCCGAACATTTTCGCTTTGACTTTTGAAAACTTAGGGTGTTTGTCACTAATTCATATTTTGAATTTGCAATGATTTTGAACTACCACTTGATTAGCAACAGTAACATAGAAATCATTGCAAATTCAAAATATGAATTAGTGATGAACACCCTAAGTTTTCAAAAGTCAAAGCGAAAATGTTCGGGGGTTGCCAAATATTGCACTGGTAATTATGGTGAAGCAAACACCTTTTTATAAAATGCCTAAATGCCCTAAAACTAAATAAAACAGAAAGGGAAAATAAATAAAAGAAAGAAATTACAAAAAAACAAAAAAAGGGGGGGAAGCCCCCTGGACCAGGCAGCCCAACCCACCCGCACGGCCACCGCCCAACCCCCCTGGCCCGCAGCCAGCCTGGCCGGCCCAGCCGGCCCAGCTCCCGCACCGCGTCCCCTTCCCCTGTTCCCCCGACCCGGGTCGGAACAGGGCGCGTCCCAGCCGAACCCCCCTCGCCGGCGACGAGACGAGGGGATAAGGTCGCCACGCCGCACCTCCTCGGTCTCCCCTCCCCACTCGCCCCCACTCTCGCCTCGGCTCCTGCGCCACTCCCTCTCCCCTCCAGATCCACCTCGCTCTCCCCCTTGCTCCCCACCACGTCCGAGCGCTGCCATGGACCCGCCGCCGTGAATCGCACGACCACAGCCATCGCCTCGCCGCGCCTGCGAGTCCGTCGACGCCTCCATCGTCTTCCCCGTCCATCGGAGACCTCAGCTGGAGCGGGGGAGCCCCGAATCACCGGATCCCCTTCGCCCTCATCTCCGGCGGCAGCGTTCTTCACCAACTCCGGCGACACCCCCTACTGCTACTAAACTACCACGGGCCATCTTGCGTGCCGCATGGTGAGCTCCCCATCTCCCGCCCATCTCCATTAGCTCCCTCGCACGCCCTAGCTAGCTACCGCCACTCACCCGAGCGCCCCGCCACGGATCTCGTCGCCGACGCGTTCCCGGTGACCAAATGGTCACGGGGCCGAGCCCTTTGTGCTCAGCGCGTCACGCAGCTCCGCCCTAGCCTCCCCGTTAGCCCCGAAGCGCTCTGCCTCGCCATCTTCGCCTCACGCCCGAACCACCTCGCCGCCGTCGAGCCCGTGGCGCTCGACTCCGGCCACCACAGCCTCCGCAGCCACCACCATTCGCTCTGCCGTCGTCTTGCGGTTCGAATGCGACCGGTCCCGCCCATTTTGGTGGCCTGCAACCGAAACCGCCACTCACCCGAGCCCCGACGTCCGCCTCTCTGCTCGCCGGCGACAGCTCCGGCGACCTCGGGACGAACCACCACCACCACTAGATGCGCCTCTGCGCGCTAGTTCGAACGAGCTCAGGCGCGCACGGATCCGTGCCCTATGTGCAGTTTCCGGCGAACTCCGGCGGGCCTGCGTCGTGCTTTTGGTCGCTGGCGGCGGGAACTGCCCCTGCTGACCTGGCACCGCGGGTCCCACCACCTGGGCCACTGACTGGTGGGCCCAGGGCCCCTTGTTGACCTGTTGACTGGGTCAACGTGCTGACTGGGCACCCCAGTGGCACTGACAAGCGGGCTCCATGCCATAAAAGAATAAAAACAAATAGATAAACTGCTAATTAATTAAATTAGTTAATTGAAACATTAATCTCTCACTGACTGCTAGGACCCACACACTAATTAACCCATTTAGTTAGTTTTAGAATTCTGTTAATGTCCCTGACAATGACATGTGGGTCCCACTGGACCCACCTGTCTGGTTTGACTGGTCAACTGACCAGTTGACCTGCTGACATCACTCTGATGTCATGCTGACGTCATCATTCACTGTTTTGGATAATGTTGGAATTAAATAACTAATTAAAATCAGAAAATGATTTAAATCTTTAGAAAATCATATCTTTTAATCCGTAACTCGGATGAAAATACTTTCTACATGAAAGTTGCTCAGAACGACGAGACAAATCTGGTTACGCAGCACGTTCGTCCGCCACACACCCTTAGCATACCGAACACGCAACTTCCCCCTCCGGTTCACCGGTCCGAAAACGCGGAACACCGGGAATACTTTCCCGGATGTTTTCCCCCTTCGTCGGTATCACCTACTACCGCGATTGGGCACACCCAGCATCATTACTTGTCATGTCATGCATCGATATGCATCTATTTGCATTGTATTCATTGTTTCTTTCCCCTCTTCTCTCCGGTAGACTACGAGACCGACGCTGCTGCTGCCCAGTACGACTACGGATTTGACGACCCCTCTCTCTTGCCAGAGCAACCAGGCAAGCCCTCCCCCCCCCCCCTTGATCACCAGATATCGCCTATTCTCCTCTATACTGCTTGCATTAGAGTAGTGTAGCATGTTACTGCTTTCCGTTGATCCTATTCTGATGCATAGCCTGACATTGTTGCTACATCTGTTGATACCTTACCTGCAATCCTAAATGCTTAGTATAGGATGCTAGTTTATCATCATTGGCCCTACATTCTTGTCAGTCTGCCTTGCTATACTATCGGGCCGTGATCACTTGGGAGGTGGTCACGGGTATATACTATACATGCATACATACTACAGATGGTGACTAAAGTCGGGTCCGCTCGAAGAGTACCCGCGAGTGATTCACGGATTGGGGGCTGAAAGGACCTTTGTCCTGACGGCCCTCTGTGTGGATCTTTGTGGCGGAGCGACAGGGCAGGTTGAGACCGCCTAGGTGAGAGGTGGGCCTGGCCCTGGTCGGCGTCCGCGGTTGCTTCATAATAACACGCTTAACGAGATCTTGGTATTTGATCTGAATCTGGCCATTTGGTCTATACGCACTAACCATCTACGCGGGAGTAGTTATGGGTATCCCGGCGTCGTGGTATCAGCCGAAGCCTTCGTGACGTCAGCGACTGAGTGGCGCGCGCCGGATTGGACTGGAACGCCACTAGGCTAGGTCTGCTTCCGGCCGCGTACGCAATGTGCAGGTGTGCAAAGGGCGATGGGCCTAGACCCCTGCGCCATAGGAGTTAGACCGGCGTGCTGACCTCTCTGTTGTGCCTAGGTGGGGCTGCGACGTGTTGATCTTCCGAGGCCGGGCATGACCCAGGAAAGTGTGTCCGGCCAAATGGGATCGAGCGTGTTGGGTTATGTGGTGCACCCCTACAGGGAAGTTAATCTATTCGAATAGCCGTGTCCCTCGGTAAAAGGACGACCCGGAGTTGTACCTTGACCTTATGACAACTAGAACCGGATACTTAATAAAATACACCCAGATAAGTTCCACAGACAACCCGGTGATCGCTTTTCCACAGGGCGACGAGGGGAGGATCGCCGGGTAGGATTATGCTATGCGATGCTACTGGAGATGCTACTTGGAGATGCTACTTGGATATGCTACTTGGAGGGCTTCAATCTACTCTCTTCTACATGCTGCAAGACGGAGGCTGCCAGAAGCGTAGTCTTCAATAGGACTAGCTATCCCCCTCTTATTCTGGCATTCTGCAGTTCAGTCCACTGATATGGCCCTTTACACATATACCCATGCATATGTAGTGTAGCTCCTTGCTTGCGAGTACTTTGGATGAGTACTCACGATTGCTTTCTCCCCCCTTTTCCCCCTTTCCTTTCTTTCTGGTTGTCGCAACCAGATGCTGGAGCCCAGGAGCCGAATGCCACCGTCGACGACGACTACTACACTGGAGGTGCCTACTACTACGTGCAGGCTACTGACGACGACCAGGAGTAGTTTAGGAGGATCCCAGGCAGGAGGCCTACGCCTCTTTCGATCTGTATCCCAGTTTGTGCTAGCCTTCTTAAGGCAAACTTGTTTAACTTATGTCTGTACTCAGATATTGTTGCTTCCGCTGACTCGTCTATGATCGAGCACTTGTATTCGAGCCCTCGAGGCCCCTGGCTTGTATTATGATGCTTGTATGACTTATTTATGTTTTAGAGTTGTGTTGTGATATCTTCCCGTGAGTCCCTGATCTTGATTGTACACGTTTGCATGCATGATTAGTGTACGATTGAATCGGGGGCGTCACATGCATGTTTACTAATAAGCTTAAGGTCATATTTAACTCTAGACATATAATCACTCAAGTGTTCAATCATATAAGCATTACGTTTCAATTGTCTACCAACATAAGCATTGAAGTTTTCTTGTTTAACAACAAAATTATCAAACTCATCCAAGCATTGGCTAGCAGACTTATAACGAGGGATATAACCTTCATCAAATATATAGAGAGAATTTACCTTTACTACCTGTGTCGGGTTATCGAGACCATGTATTTGTTCAATATGTGGTAAATTATTGACATCTTCAGCTTTAATACCTGTTTCTTTCATGGATTTCTTTGCCTCTTGCATATCTTCAGGACTGAGAAATAGAATACTCCTTTTCTCCGGAGTCGGCTTAGGAGTTGGTTAGGGAAGTGTCCAATCATTATCATTGCTCAGTATATTATTTAATAGCAATTCAGCTTGCTCAACAATTCTTTCCCTGAAAACACAACCAGCACAACTATCCAGGTGGTCTCTAGAAGCATCGGTTAGTCCATTATAAAAGATATCAAGTATTTCATTTTTCTTGAGAGGATAATCAGGCAAAGCATAGAGTAATTGGAGAAGCCTCCCCAAAGCTTGTGGGAGACTCTCTTCTTCAATTTGCACAAAATTATATATTCCCCTTAAGGCAGCTTGTTTCTTATGAGCGGAGAAATATTTAGCAGAGAAGTAATAAATCATATCCTAGGGACTACGCACACAACCAGGAGCAAGGGAATTAAACCATATTTTAGCATCATCCTTTAATGAGAAAGGAAACAGTTTAAGGATATAGTAATAACATTTTTTTCCTCATGAGTAAATAGGGTGGCTATATCATTTAATTTAGTGAGATGTGCCACAACAGTTTCAGATTCATAGCCATAAAAAGGATGAGATTCAACCAAAGTAATTAACTCAGGATCGACAGAGAACTCATAATCCTTATCATAAATACAGATAGGTGAAGTAGCAAAAGCAGGGTCATATTTCATTCTAGCATTCAGAGACTTTTCTTTCAGCTTAGCTAACAGTTTCTTAAGATCATATCTATCTTTGCAAGCAAAAAGGTCTCTAGCAGTTTCTTCATCCATAACATAACCCTCAGGCACATCAGGCAATTCATATCTAGGGGGAGAATCTTCATCATCACTTTCTTCAATATTATCATTTTCAATAATTTCATTCTCTCTAACCCTAGCAAGTTGTTCATCAAGAAATTCACCTAATGGCATAGTATTATCAAGCATAGAAGTAGTATCATCATAAGCATCATGCATAGCAGAAGTGGCATCATCAACAACAATGCGACATATCAGAATCAATAGCAGGTGCAGGTGTCACAAGTTTACTCAAAACAGAAGGTGAATCAAGTGCAGAGCTAGATGGCAGTTCCTTACCTCCCCTCGTGGTTGAGGGAGAAATCTTGGTTCTTTCATCTTTCAACTTCCTCATAGTGACCAACAGATATAAATCCCAAGTGACTCAAAGCATAGAGCTATGCTCCCCGGCAACGGCGCCGGAAAATAGTCTTGATAACCCACAAGTATAGGGGATCACAACAGTTTTCGAGGGTAGAGTATTCAACCCAAATTTATTGATTCGACACAAGGGGAGCCAAAGAATATTCACAAGTATTAGCAGCTGAGTTGTCAATTCAACCACACCTGAAATACTTAATATATGCAGCAAAGTATTTAGTAGCAAAGTAGTATGGAAGTAACGGTAACGGTGGCAAAAGTAACAGTAGCAGTTTTGTAGCAATCATAACAGTGGCAATGAAGAAGTAACTAAGCAAAGTTCAATATATGAAAAGCTCGTAGGCAATGGATCAGTGATAGATAATTATGTCAGATGCGATTCCTCATGCAACAGTTATAACATTGGGTGACACAGAACTAGCTCCAGTTCATCAATGTAATGTAGGCATGTATTCCGAATATAGTCATACGTGCTTATGGAAAAGAACTTGCATGACATCTTTTGTCCTACCCTCCCGTGGCAGTGGGGTCCTATTGGAAACTAAGGGATATTAAGACCTCCTTTTAATAGAGTACCGGACCAAAGCATTAACACTTAGTGAATACATGAACTCCTCAAACTACGGTCATCACTGGGAGTGGTCCCGATTATTATCACTTCGGGGTTGCCGGATCATAACACATAGTAGGTGACTATTGACCTGCAAGATAGGATCAAGAACTCACATATATTAATGAAAACATAATAGGTTCACATATATTCATGAAAACATAATAGGTTCAGATCTGAAATCATGGCACTCGGGCCCTAGTGACAAGCATTAAGCATAGCAAAGTCATAGCAACATCAATCGTAGAGCATAATGGATACTAGGGATCAAACCCTAACAAAACTAACTCGATTACATGATAAATCTCATCCAACCCATCACCGTCCAGCAAGCCTACGATGGGATTACTCACTCACGGCGGTGAGCATCATGAAATTGGTGATGGAGGATGGTTGATGATGATGATGATAGCGACAGATTCCCCTCTCCGGAGCCCCAAACGGACTCCAGATCAGCCCTCCCGAGGAAGATTAGGGCTTGGCGGCGGCTCCGTATCGTAAAATGCGATGAATCCTTCTCTTTGATTTTTTTTCTCCCCGAAAATGAATATATGGAGTTGGGGTTGAGGTCGGTGGAGTCCCAGGGGGCCCACGAGGCAGGGGGCGCGCCCCAGGGGGGCGCCCTGCACCCTCGTGGATAGGGTGTGGGCCCCCTAATGCAGATTCTTTCGCCAATATTTTTTATTAATTCCAAAACGTGTCTCCGTGGATTTTTAGGTCATTCCGAGAACTTTTATTTCTGCACAAAAATAACACCATGACAGTTCTGCTGAAAACTGCGTCAGTCTGGTTTAGTTCCATTCAAATCATGCAAGTAAGGGCAAAAGTGTTTGGAAAAGTAGATACGTTGGAGACGTATCAAGTACAGAAAGAGGAAGATAAGCGACGATACCAGATATAAATTCCACATCCTCTGGCACTACACTCACAACAGAAGTCATCAGTCTTGTTCACTTACTCTTAACAGAGGACCAGAAGAACTTGTACAATCTATTGCGTAAAGAGAATGAGATGATATTTGGGTCCAAGTCTATTCTGAGGAAGACAAGCGGTTTAACAGGAGGACCAGTGGCCATCACCCAAATGGGAACAGGGCTGGTTTCATGACTCCGATGCCCACACCCGAGCTTTTGACACCACGGTTGTACTCTAGGCGGTACAACAATTACTTCAAGGAGAACCAGAGGATGACGGCGGCACAACTCAACTTCTCGGCGGCTTACAAGGGTGACAACATGTTATCCTTTGCCTCCATGAGCGGCTCGGAGCCTGATTCTCCATTGGTTTAAGAGTATGATATTGCCCAACATTTTGTCATCCTCTGGTTCTTTTGTCAATGTATTTTTTTGATTTTCTACAAAAAATATATTTTCATGTTATTCAGTCATAAGACAACGGTGGGGTGGCGGGTCGCACATGTGCCCATGTTGTCACTGACAATCCACTTGGTCGTCACCGACTGGGGTTGTCGTGTTGACCACGACGTGCCCGTACGATGCTCTACTTTTGAAACCTGTTATCAGTTCCTTTTGATTTACTATTATCTTTTGTTATCACTGATCTTAGTGTCCATACTATCACTATTAGTATCTATGTTATCACTGTTTATACTGCTCCAGTCAGCAACTTGCACCCGTGACTATTTTCATATTACTATCTTGTTACTCTCATGCAAATACAGTATGCAACACTAACAAAGCTTGTATCCAGAAGACTAACCCAAAGAATAAAAAAAGACAGTGGAATGGGCGCATCCCACCTAGTACCTCCCCAACTTCCTCTCAGGCGGCGCACCAAGGGTGCGCCCCAGCCACTAGTAGTACATAATAGGTGGAAATTTCACAGGGAGCTAGTTGCTACTGGTTTGTCATGTAGTTTGCATGAGACCTCATCAGATTAGTCTTTCTCTGTTCACCTAATGTACAGACCGATGGGCTAACGATATGAGCAGCAGGTTCCCACATAATTGTGCACCTTACCTCGTCAGCTCAGATCTTCCATGCACCAAATAAATGCATCTAATTTGAAGGAAACATATCATGGATTTGTATGTAATAAATCTCGTAAATCATCACTTGTTACTGCTAAGTAACAGTTCCCCTTTTTACACGGTAAGTGGTAATTCTCCTGAATTACTCATAATCCATATTTACATCATATGCCACACTGTTGATCGATGGAAACATTATCCAGTGTGACTTTTTCTGACTAAGGGTGGATTTTATTTACTCTAAATGAAGCATCAAGGGGATACAAACTGAATGAGCACACACCCTATATACTAATTAATCTTCAAATCCTTTTCTTTCCCGTCTCACGAGGCGAATAGGGAAAGCCTTCTTCCCTTCGATCTCCGCTGGCGAGTCCCCAGATTCGCCTCCCCTCCGCCTGCTGCTCCGGCAGCCGGTGGTAGGAAGGGTATTCCTGGTACCTTGACTTAGATAGGTAGGGTTTTGGTTCTCACAAGGGCGACCCTCGGACGGATGGCGGTGCTTCTTCTTCGAGTCAATCTTTCAGGCTCCGATCCTCCTTAAGTTCGTTCATTGGGACGGATTAGCCGGAGCTCCGACGTAGATTCCTGCCAGCTCCTCGGAGCAGCGAGCCTATGGTTTCTCGTTGTGCGTCCAAAACGGCGAGATTTGGTGTCAGGTTCTTTAGATCGATTCAAGGATTCAATGGGGACGATTACGGCTCCTGAACACTGGTCCTTAGGGGGACGTGCACGAAGACTTTCCAGCTTTCATCGACAAGGTCAAGCCAGCTCCGGTATGGGAGTGGCAACAGCGGCGCGTCGGTGACTTGTTCTGACGGCGACAATGGTCGTTCGGTTGTCCATGGACCTCGATGTAATTTTTATTATGTTTGGGGGGCTTTGTACTTCCGGTGAATCAATATGATATATTTGATATTTTCACAAAAAAATGAGCACACACCAGGCCTCTGCATAGTTAGAATGCACACAACCAACACGACTATGCGCGTGCACACACACACGCAAATCACGCTGACAAGTGGCAAAGTCATATAAGACCAAAGCTATGCCTAAGCGAGGAAAAGAAACACCTTGAAACTATCAAATTCATGATCGACAAACTACAACTATGACCATATCTGCACCGATCATCTCATGACATCACAAAGTACAACGAGGTTCTTCAATAGCAACGCCTTCATGAAGGGAGCGACGCTCAAGCGTTGTCGTCACCAAATCCAACCACCAATGGCCAGATTCTAGATTTTCACCCTGAAGAACAAGTTCGGGCATATATGAGCAATACCTTTAACAAGGTAACGACGCAAAAACATCACCATTGACAGTTATAACCAACTTGGGTCAAACATTAGGTTTTCACCCTAAAGCTCGTCGAAGTCAATGATGTGTTGCCGCCACCACTTTTCCACCATTCCGGCAGCTACAAGCACTGGCCAAACAACCATCTGCCACCGCTGCACAACCATACCTTCTGCGTCAAGCCATCGTCCGTAGATTGCATTACACTATCGAAGATACCACCGGATATGAAGAGGGGAACTGACGGTGTCCTGGACTAGGGGGTACTCACCACGTCATCTCCCGATCTATTAGATTGGGCCGAGGACCCCCACGGCCGTATACTCATGGGCCAGTCCGGACAGGTGCCGCATACAAGGAAGATTCTACAAGACTTGGCGATCAAGACAAGGACTCCTCCCCCACCGGCGTATTCGGCTAGGACTCTTGTTATCCTAGGCCTCCGGTGCATTATATAAACCGAGGCCAGGCTAGTCGATAAAGATATACAACAATCATACCATAGGCTAGCTTCTAGGGTTTAGCCTCTCTGATCTCGTGGTAGATCAACTCTTGTACTACCCATATCATCAATGTCAATCAAGCAGGACGTAGGGTTTTACCTCCATCAAGAGGGCCCGAACCTGGGTAAAACATCGTATCCCTTGTCTCCTGTTACCATTGATCCTAAGACGCACAGTTCGGGACCCCTACCCAAGATCCGCCGGTTTTGACACCGACATTGGTGCTTTCATTGAGAGTTCCGATGTGTGATCGACAAAAGGGTCGATGGCTCGCCCGCAGATCAACTGTGACCTCGGCATATTCGTCACCAGCTCGACTGGTCACCTTGGTTCGACCAAGGACCGTGCCCTATCTCTGATCGTCATGTTCGGATGAGGGCCTTCATCAACATCAGCTCCGATCTCTATCAAGATCATGGAGGAATCATACAGTGAGCCCGGGGGCTCAACGTCAACATTGCCCTCGGGCGACCGTGCTGTTTTTCTGGACAGCGAACTTGTATCCACCGTCACCGCCTCCTCGAGCGTCGGTTTGACGATTGCTTCGGTGGAATAGTGCGGGGTTACGTCTACAACAGCCACGCTAAATTTCGTCGAGTTCCAATGGAGGAAACTCCGACAATCTATGATATACCGGAGCCCTGTCAAATCTGGACGAGAATCTGGACGAGTTTAGGGTGTGGTGTCCATCTTCTAGCTCGGACGTCCTTTGGAAGATCCAACCGTTGATCGGATGCGGAATTCCGATATCTACCACCCCTCCGAATTTCAGCTCGATCCGACCGTCCAAACTCCGGGAACCTTCCGATTAGTACATCACTTTTCGGATCTATTTTCTGCACGAAAACGAATCCGACCCGAGTTCGTCTTTTTTATGAACGGGATTTCGGACATCCTTTTTGAAGGAAGTTTTGTATGGGATATTGTGTATTGTTCCCAAACACATCCCACTAACTTTAAGATCTTTTAAACATGATCTTCAGCGTCATGCTGGTGTCAAACTAGTCCGGCAATATTGCTCCACGGCTGCCGACTTGTGCTAGACACGTCGTCACCTTGTTGAGCCGAGCTCAACTTCTTCAGATCATCATCTCGGCAAGCGGAACAAGAGTCCGGCATCGCGAAGAACAAATCATCATCAACATCGCCGCCCCACGGATTACACGGAGCAGGAATATCGGCATCGCCGCACGGTCGCTTCATCAAGCCGGCATGGACCACGTCACGACCTGCATCGGCAGGGCCGCACTGTTGCTCCTTTAAGCCGGTGTCCATCACGCCGAACTACTTCGACATCTCGGCTGGACCGGAGGATTCATCATCTCTTCATCAACCTACTCCGGACACTTCGGCGTCACCAGCCGACCAGCTTCGTCACGATTAGCTGGACCGAGGGCTTTGCCTCGGCAAGCCAACCTTTGCCAGCATCATCCTCCTTCGGATTGCTACAACAAATAAACCAGGTGCTATTAATCCTAATATTTTTTGTTTGTTTGGGTTCATTTTTCCCAAGGAATTATTAGTCTGATTTGTCCATCATATGTTCACAGGTCTATCAAATTGTGGCCGCACTAACGACGGTCGCATCATGGTTCGGTCAGTCTCCGTACATAGTCCGGCGAACGCCGCATCCGGAGCACGGACCGACCTGTGAATTCAGGCTTTGCCACGCCTTTACCGCATCACGCCGACGCCCTGCAGCGACATCGACCTCGGCGCCAGGCCATATTTCTTTTATTACTCACTTTGCATAAATTATTCATTATGCAACGATTTTTTTTAATTATTATTATCACTATTATCTCTGGTTTGCACTATTTTTTGTGCACAGGAAAATGATCCAGCCGGACTATATCCTTTGGCGTCACCTCGGCTGGACGGGGGGCTTCGTCAACACTTCATTACCCCATGTCGGGGACTTCGGCATCACTCTGCCGTTCTGCATTTACCGAGCTATGTCACCACTTCGGAATGCCGAGCTCTTTGCTCCGCCACCTCGGGACCGGCTTGGGGGACGGAACCTTGTCCCGCATCAAGCTCGGACCACATCGTCAATACCGAATACATTAACCAGCTAAGTTGTCTTCATGCTCAAAGTTTTAAATTTTTAACTTGTGTTCGGTTCGACCAAGCATTATACTTTTTTGGAAAAAAGTGGCTTGTAAAAATTTTCCTTGTCCAAACTTTGTTTGCACACACTTGACGCGCTATCCGCGCTCATTATACCTGGGGGCTTCTTTAACAGAAACTTATTAATACGGGCTTTATGCCCAACACATATGTCACACTTCCACATGTACCTTTTATTCACCATTATATGCATCAATATGACTTAAGTTTTGGCCAAGCTGGGTTGCCTGGCTCCTGTGCTTACCCCTACGTTCCCGATTGTTCGGCTAGGTGGTAAAGGGAGCACCTCTGCGATTGTTACTGCCGGGTCAGCCGGATGTGTACCTCAGACTGGGTGAAGCCGAAAGCTAGCGTTCTTAAGGGAATACTCGGTCGGTGAACTAAAAGATGATTTCTTACCTATTTATTTACCTGCCCCTAGATGTTTTTCTGCTCTTTTCGCAGTGCGGACATGCACTTTAGGGCATGCCTCCCAGGGAAAGGAACCCCTAACGGAACTATTCTCCCTGGAAGATGTTTCTTACTAACCATGTAATATAACATAACTAGTTAGGCACTTATCTGATAAAGCACTAATGACCCCTACGCCTGGTATCCACGCATGCCCCGGTTTTTATAACTGCGAGGGTATTCGGACACACTCCGGACTATTGGGTCCAGAGGTTGAAGCGAAAAGGTCCGCTACGACAAACGATCTACAATCCGGCTAGAAGGCATTTTACATGTCACCTTACATTATATAGTCAACTTTTACCCAAGTCACTTGAGGGCTCTTATGTTTATTTGAGCTGTTTTATACTAAGTGTTTTTCTCCTTAGTCGTTGCAAAGTTTTTATTATTTATCACTCTTTTTTTTACACGAGTGTGCGGTCACTAGCCGGGGAGCCTAATTTCTCTCTCGAGTTTAGTTTGCTAAACTGGCCTGATGAGAAGTACTCCGCCCTCGGGATAGGAGGTTGAAGCCGTAGGCTGACCCGCTCGAAGTCCTGAGATAGGATGTATCATGTTAAAGCACGACAGAAGCACTTCTTTTTTCTAAGACCAATTTTCGGATTGGCACCGAACACTTGATATTGTTCGGACGTCATGTTTTCACTGACGTTTCTTGGTTTTCCAAGCTTTTTGGCACTTTTAAACTATTTGTGCTTTTCCGGCATTAGTCTCGCAGTGCAACGCCGAACACCTTTTAGGGATTTCGGCAAAAATATTCTCGGATATTGCTATATATGAATCGGTTTCGAATTGTGTCTTCGGTCAATAGTTGGGTTGCCCGGCTCCCGCACTTGCTTCCTATGTTCCGTTTTGTTCGGCTAGGCGTGCAAAGGGAGAACCACTACGATTGTGCTTCCAGCTCACATGGTTAAGCACCTCAGTGGAGAAAGCCAAAAACTGACTGTCACAATAAGCGTAAACTGGTCGGCGATCCGATAACTATGTTAAATAACAGGCCGTTCATAACATTGGCCGAAGTGTTTACGGCTTGACCTCAACTATCGCCAAACACTACCGGGGGCTATTAACTAGCCTCCCCAACTAAATCCTCGATATTTTGCTCTTACATTGGAGCTGAGGTTTTATGATCATGCTTAGCATGACAACCCAAAGAAAGGAACCGATAGCGGGACTATTTTCTTTGGAAGACATTTCTTCTGTTAAACAGTAATATAATATATCTCACCGCGTACCTTTGTTTATAAAACCGTATGGCCAGATTGCCTTGTTTGTCGTCCTCATAAAGGCTTTATAAAGTAGAACAAACACTCCTCAGCTATAGGCCGAGGAGGTGGAAGCCGATGGTCGGTCAACAAAGTTTTGTACAATGCGGATCCGAGCATCAATGATGTAAAGTACTTGGATACATAGAGTCATTACACATAATTTGTGATTTTACTATGGATATTGATCCTTAATTCGGCCACCCGTGCCCGCATTAAGGCTCGGGGGCTACTGGGCTTCGGGCTTATTATTTAAAACATATCAAAGGGGCATATTGATCCCTTGATCTGGTGTTGCCACCCGACCAGTGTCTCGGGGGCTACTGCAGTGCTTGCCCAATGCAGAAAATTTTATGTGCAATATAGTTTCCGAGGAGATTTTGATCCTCAGGTTGGTCGGCCGCACCCAACCTGAGTCTCGAGGACTGAGCACGCCGCTTTTAGTGTCCCGAAGTATTCTGCCGAGCTTGGACTTGATCCTCAGGCCGATTTTGCAAATCAACCTGAGTCTCAGCGACTACTGGGATCAGCGGTGTTACGTCATCCTTCAGGTGCATCTCGGGTTTTAGACCGATACACACCTTGAGGGCTACTGGCTATATATCTCAGCAGAGAATAAATTGCAATAATAAAAAATATTGACAAAAAATCGGCCCACAGTCGGGGTAGTGCACCACCTCGGAAGCAGTCCGGCATAAAGCTCGGGCGCTAGTGGCTGGCTCCATAGAGGGCATTTCCGGCATTAAGCTCGGCTAAACTCCTTCAAACTTCTTTGAACCAAGGTGATTTACGACACCTCGGATACAGTCCGGCGTTGGAGCTCGGATACATAGTCCGGCGTTGAAGCTCGGATACATAATCTGGCATTGGAGCTCGGATACGTTCCGGCGTTAAAACTGGGAAGCGGTCCGGCGTTGGTGCTCGGCTGCAAAAGATACCTCGAATGGAGTCCGGCGTTAGAGCTCGGACGCAAGAGGACGCTGCCGCCCGGGAACAACTTCAAACCCGAGGTGTGGCATAAAAATAACGAGGCATTGATAAAGGCCGGAAACTTAAAGGGGCTCCTCGGATACCCGACGTGTAAACCCGTCGAATGCATTTCGGCGATCCTCAAGATCGAAGATAAAGAAGATTCGTTGAACCAGTTTTCAAGACCGGCGACCGAAGATGAAGAACAGTTCGGAAGAATCGAGGAGCGTCCCTAACTTGAAGACCGGTTCAGGGGGCTACTGACGGTGTCCTGGACTAGGGGGTACTCACCACGTCATCTCCCGATCTATTAGATTGGGCCGAGGACCCCCACGGCCGTATACTCATGGGCCAGTCCGGACAGGTGCCGCATACAAGGAAGATTCTACAAGACTTGGCGATCAAGACAAGGACTCCTCCCCCACCGGTGTATTCGGCTAGGACTCTTGTTATCCTAGGCCTCCGGTGCATTATATAAACCGAGGCCAGGCTAGTCGATAAAGATATACAACAATCATACCATAGGCTAGCTTCTAGGGTTTAGCCTCTCTGATCTCGTGGTAGATCAACTCTTGTACTACCCATATCATCAATATCAATCAAGCAGGACGTAGGGTTTTACCTCCATCAAGAGGGCCCGAACCTGGGTAAAACATCGTGTCCCTTGTCTCCTGTTACCATTGATCCTAAGACGCACAGTTCGGGACCCCCTACCCGAGATCCGCCGGTTTTGACACCGACAGGAACCCTCACGAAGATCTTTTGGTGGCCACCGCAATCCACATCAGATCGCCGACATAGTTTGGTGTAGTTATCATTGCTGCCATAACCGCCAGAGATGGACAAGCCGGATCCGGCAAATCATTACCTCGTGTGATGAAAGTGTTTTCATAAACGATGGAAACATTTTCTTTTCGTGTGGGTTTTTTCTCTTTGTTTTGAAATAGATGAAGGCATTCATGTTGTGCTATGAAAACAATTTTCTGGTGCAACGTCAAGTATTATCCCATGTGAGAGGAACATGTTTTCCATGTGATGGAACATTATTTAGGGATAAAAACTTCATTTTTTATATAAAGAGTGATGTTTATTGACTTATAAGTTATAATATCGCACCAAAGCGAGACAACACACCATAAGTACACATTCAGTTTCTGCATAATTGAGATGTATGTAGCCAATAAGGAAAAAAGAAAATAAAATGACCCACAGGAGTCTAGAGCGAGGCAAATAAACCACTACCCCAAAATATCAACTAGTACCGTTGCCATTGACAATACACGGAGGACGAAGACACCTTCAGTAAGGAAATGGTGAACAAACCTTAGCGTTGTCGGATCCAACCTAATATGCCATACCGTGGGTTTTTTACTCAGAAGAAAAAGTTCTAGTGAGTTTCAGACAGTGCTTTCAATAAGGGAGCACTAACCACCACTACCAGGTACAACGAGAGAAGATGGCACTCGAAAGAGCATGATACATCTCCAATGTATCTACTTTTTCTCACGCTTTTCCTCTTGTGACTCTAATTTGAATGATTTGAATGAAACTAACCCCGGACTAATGTTGTTTTCAGCAGAACTACCATGGTGTTGTTTTCGTGCAGAAATAAAAGTTCTTAGAATGGAACGAAACTTTGCGAGGATTTTTATATCAATAATAAGAATTTATGAAGCCAAGACCTTCCGGAGAGGGGCACCTGGGTGGGCACAACCCACCAGGGCGTGCCCCCCTCTCTTGGCGCACCCATGTGGGTTGTACCCACCTCGTGGCCCCACAGACAACCCCCCTGATACCATAAACTCATATATTTCCATAAAAAAATCAGGGAGAAAGAATTATCGCGATCCACGAGATAGAGCCGCCGCCAAGCCCTATTCTTCCTTGGGAGGGCAGATCTGGAGTCCGTTTGGGGCTCCGGAGAGGGGGATCTTTGTTCTTCGTCATCACCAACCCATGTCCATCGCCAATTCCATGATGCTCCCCACCGGGAGTGAGTAATTCCTTCATGGGCTCGCTAGTCAGTGAGGAGTTGGATGAGATTCATCATGTAATCGAGTTAGTTTTGTTAGGGCCTGATCCCTAGTATCCACTATGTTCTTAGATTGACGTTGCTATGACTTTGCTATGCCTAATGCTTGTCACTTTGGGCCCCGGTGCCATGAACTCAGATCTGAACTGTTTATGAATTCATCATTATATCCATGTTTTAAATCCGGTCTTGCAAGTTATAGTCACCTACTACGGTTATGATCCGACAACCCCGGAGTGACAACAACCGGGCCCACTCTCGGTGATGACCGTAGTTTGAGGAGTTCATGTATTCACTATGTGTTAATGATTTGTCCTGGTTCTCTATTAAAAGGAGGCCTTAATATCCCTTAGTTTCCAATATGGACCCCGCTGCCATGGGAGGGTAGGACAAAAGATCTCCTGCAAGTCCTTTTAATAAAGCATGTATGACTATTTACAGAATACATGCCTACATTATATCGATGAACTGGAGCTAGTTCCATATCGCCCTAGGTTATAACTGTCACATGATGAATATCATCCAACAAGTCACTGATCCAATGCCTACGAATTTATCTTATATTGTTTCTGCTAAGTTACTACTGTTGCTGCTATTGTCACACTTGCTACAAAATACTGCTATCATTGTTACTGTTACTATTGTTGTTGTCGCTACTATCAAAACTATCATATTACTGTGCTACTGATCACTTTGCTGCAGATAATTAATTTCCAGGTGTGGTTGAATTGACAAACTCAGCTGCTAATACCTTCAAATATTCTTTGGCTCCCCTTGTGTCGAATCTAAGTTTGGGTTGAGTGCTCTACCCTCGAAAACTGTTGCGATCCCCTATACTTGTGGGTTATCAAGACCTTTTTCTGGCGCCATTGCTGGGGAGCAAAGCTATATTTGTTGAGTCACTTGGGATTATTATCAATTTATCACTATGAAGAATCTGAAGGATCCAAAGACTAAGATATTTCCCTCAAGTACGAGGGGAGGTAAGAAACTGCCATCCAGTTCTGCTTTAGATTCACCTTCTGTTATGAGTAAACTTGCAACACCACCACCACCACATGCTATTAATTATGATATGTCACAAGTTATTGATGATGCTACTTCTACTATGAATGATGCTTATGATGATGCTAGTACCATGCTCGATAATGATGATGTGCCACTTGGTGAATTTCTTGATGAAAAAATTGCTAGAGTAATACAACATGATGTTGTTAAATCTGATGATGAGCTTGAAACTGAAACTCTTGAAACACTTGCTAGAGCTAGCCCTCCTAGATATGAATTTCCTAAGGTACCGGAAGGCTATGTTATGAGTGAAGAGGCAACTAGAGATATTCTTGCTTGTAAGGATAGAGATGATCTACAGAAATTATTACACAAGTATAAAGAAAAATCTCTGAATGCTAGAATGAAATGTGATCCTAAGTTTGCTACTTAGCCTATCTTTATTGATGATAAGGATTATGAATTCTCTGTCGACCCAGAGTTAATTACTTTGGCTGAATCTGATCCTTTCCATGGTTATGAAACTGAAACTGTTGTGGCACATCTTACTAAGTTGAATGATATAGCCACCCTTTTTACTCGTGATGAGAAAATTCGATACTACTTTATTCTCAAATTATTTCCTTTCTCATTAAAGGGTGATGCTAAATCTTGGTACAATACTCTTGCTCCAGGTTGTGTGCGTAGTCCCCACAATATGATTTACTACTTCTTTGAAAAATATTTTCCTGCTCATAAGAAACAAGCTACCTTACAGGAAATATTTAACTTTTAAAACTAAATAAGAGAGTCTCCCACAAGCTTGGGGGAGGATTTGCCAGTTACTTAATGCTTTGCCTGATCATCCTCTTAAGAAAAATGAAATACTTGATATCTTCTATACTAGACTAACCGATGTTTCTAGGGACTTCCTAGATAGTTGTGCTGGTTGTGTTTTCAGGGAACAAACTATTGCTCAAGCTGAAGAATTATTGAATAACATATTGAAAAATTATGATGATTGGACTATTCCTGAACCACCGCCTAAACCCACTCCAAAGAAGAGGGGTATATTATATCTCAGTCCTGAAGATATGCAAGAGGCAAAGAAATCTATGAAGGAAAAAGTATTAAAGCTGAGGATGTTAAAATTTACCTCCTATTGAAGAAATACATGGGATTTATATGCCACCACTGCCTAAGGTGGTAGAGGTAAATTCTCTTACGAAGTTCAATGAAAATGATAATCCTCACAATATGCATCCTAGCCAATGCCTTTATGAGTTTGAAAACTACATTAGAAAACAAGACCACTTCAATGCAAATGTTATGAAACAA
The DNA here is from genome assembly GCA_963921465.1 of Triticum timopheevii. NCBI lineage: Eukaryota > Viridiplantae > Streptophyta > Magnoliopsida > Poales > Poaceae > Triticum > Triticum timopheevii. Next base: position 168,154,004 of record OY997264.1, on the reverse strand, counting down.
TTGAAATATAATTCTGATATGATTGCTTGCTTGAGTGACTTGTTATTTACAATCTCAAATGATGTTAGAGGTGTTGTAAAACATGCTTCTATGGTTCAAACCCAGTTAGAACAAGTTGCTAAATCACAAACAGAATTACTTGATGAAATGAATCATGATATACATGACTTTGCTGTTAGAGTTGCAACTAGAGGAGGTAAAATGGCTCAGGAACCACTTTATCCTGAGGGATACCCAAAAATAATTGAACAAGATTCGCAAAGAAATAACACTAGTGCACCTAGTCCTTCTAAAAAACAAAAAGAAAAAGAAAAATGATAGGACTTTGCATGCTTCTAGTGAACCTGAAATAGACAAACCTCCTGATAATGAAAATGAAACTTCTATCTCTGATGCTGAAACTCAATCTGGTAATGAACATCCACCTAGTGATAATGAAAAAGACAATGATGAGGTTCATGAAGACACTCAACCAAATAATGATAAGGAACCATATAATGATGTCGAGATAGAACCACCTGTTGATCTTGGTAACCCACAACCTAAGAATAAAAGATATGATAAAAGAGACTTCATTGCTAGAAAACACGGTAAAGAAAGAGAACCGTGGGTTCAAAAACCTATGCCTTTTCCACCCAAGTCAACTAAAAAGAATGATGATGAAGAATTTGAATGCTTCGCTGAAATGCTGAGGCCAGTCTTTTTGCGTACTCGCTTGACTGACATCTTAAAAATGCCTCCTTATGCAAACTATATGAAAGACATCATCACAAATAAGAGAAAATTACCGGAAGCTGGAACCTCCACTATGCTTGCTAATTATACTTTCAAAGATGGAGTACCTAAAAAACTTGGAGATCCAGGAATACCAACTATACCTTGCTCAATCAAAAAGAATTATGTGAAAACTGCTTTGTGTGATTTAGGAGCTGGTGTTAGTGTTATGCCTTTCTCTTTATACAAAAGACTTGGTCTGAATAAGCTCACACCTACTGAAATATCTTTTCAAATGGTTGATAAATCAACCGCCATACCTATCGATATCTGTGAGGATGTGCCCGTTGTTGTTGCTAATGTTACTATTTTCACTGACTTTGTTATACTTGAGATGCCCGAGGACGACAACATGTCGATTATCCTTGGTAGACCCTTCTTGAATACTACAGGGGTTTTTATTGATTGCAATAAAAGCAATGTCACTTTTCATATTAATGGTAATGAGCATACGGTGCACTTTCCGAAGAAACAATTCCAAGTGAATGGTATTAATGGTATTGAAAAATCTCCGACAATCACTATTGGAAGTTTTAAAATACCTCTACCTACTGTCAAAAAGAAATATGAAATGCTTATTGTTGGGGAAATGCATATCCCCATTGAGGTAACTTAGTGATTTACAAAAGTTCTTCGGTTTCATGCTAATCGAAAGTGGTTGTTAATGAATCATTTTTGAACGGTATGAAGTTGATGAATTTAGTAAGCACTTCCTTATGTCCCTACTTTTTGTTCTCTATTTTTATTAGTTAAATAAAATAAAATATTCCATGCTTATGTTTATTTTCTTACTTTCTTCTTGTGTGTTTTAAAAACTTTAGTAAAACCAAACAAAATAGTTGTAGTAATTTACTTTCTTTGCATGCTTAGTAGTATTAAAAAGAAAACCCAAAAAGATTTCCTTGTTCTTCTTTTATTTGTTGGGATCTTTCCCATGTAAATAGTTTTTCTCGTTTTTGCTTTTCCCTTTTATTTGCTTGTTCAAGAAAACCAAAAGCTCCAAAAATATATCAGTACGTTTCTCTGAATTTCTTTCCTTATATTTGAGTTGTACCAAGGAGAAGACCACGATGAAAATGTTGAGTGGCTCTCATATGAATAATTGTTGAACAAATAAAGAGAACATTTTACCATGTCTTCTCTAGTTGAATAAAATGTTTGCAGATTCCAGCTTAGTCCACGGCATTCTTGCACTATTTTTATTTTCATATCGTTCGGCCGTGCAAGTGAAAGGCAATAATGACGACATCTGATGAACTGGCAGTGGTAGGGAGAAACTGGTATGAACTCAACTTGTTCTGTTTGTGTAAATATGTTTACCCTAGTATCCATGATTCTGCCCATTATGATTAAACATGTTTGCAATGACAGTTAGAGATTATAGTTTCTCATGCCATGCATAAGTAGCTGGGAGTTGATAATGATTTATCTTGGATATCAACATAGCGTTAAAATGATTGTGATGTAGTATGATGATATGGTATCCTCCTCTAAATGTTCGAGTGGCTTGACTTGGCACATGTTCATGCATGTAGTTGAATCAAAACTAACATAACCTCTATGATATTTATGTTCATGGTGTCCATATCCTACTCATGCTAGTGTCCAATGTTACTTACGCATAATGCATGGTTATGATCGTTGTTGCTCTCTAGTTGGCTGCTTCTCAATCTAAATTGCTAGCCTTTGCCTGTACTAAGTGGGAATTCTGCTTGTACATCAAAAACCTTGAACCCAAAGTTATTCTAGATGAGTCCACCATACCTACCTATATGCGGTATTACCCTGCCGTCCTAAGTAAATTTGCATGTGCCACCTCTAAAAACTTCTAAAAATTATCCTTTTTGTGTGCCTGGATCATTCGTGGAACGACAGGAGGTGGTCGGTATCTTCCATGCTAAGCGGATTATTCTCAGGTCGAGTGTTTATTCACTCGCCATCGCACGAGAAAAGGGCGGTAATGGGGATGCCCCGTCCCAAACTTCAAACATGAAAAAGAGTTCATCTCTGAAATAATCAAACAAAAACTCCTAATGGAGTCAAAACCTTTACTTCTATCGCTTGGGAATCGCCACTAGCGTGCTTAGCATGGAAGATATTGATAACTGATGGTCATGAAGTGAATAAGAAGGGTGCATGTCTCAAAATATCATTTATCTCTGTTTTAAAAATTGAGCTCTGGCACCTCTGCAAATCACTGCTTCCCTCTGCGAAGGGACTATCTGTTTACTTTTATGTTGTGTCACCACCTTCTAAAACAAGTGCCAAAAACTGAGTAGAGCACATCTGTCATGATTTATGCATTATGTGTAGCTAATGTTGGGTGCATCATGACTGGATCTTTTCTACCATGAATTACAATGTTTAGTCGCTGCTTGAACTTTGGAGGTGCTCTGCATTTATGTTTTGCGGTCTCGGAAAGGGCTAGCGAGATACCACTATTGTCATATTATATCATGGTTGTTTTGACAATGTGTTGCTGTTTGAGATATTTTATTATTGCTCGCTAGCTGATTATGTCATTGATATGAGTCATTATAATCTTTAAATGTTATTGGTGACATGGTTAGTTATAATGTTGGCTGAAAACCTGGGTGTTGTTTAAGCTTATTTATGCAAACAAGAGCAAAAGAGTTCGTAAAAGTTTTTCTTTCCCACTTTCAGTTTATCAACTGAATTGCTTGAGGACAAGCAAAGGTTTAAGCTTGGGGGAGTTGATACCTCTCCAACATATCTACTTTTTCTCACGCTTTTCATCTTGTTTTGGACTCTAATTTGCATGATTTGAATGAAACTAACCCCGGACTGACGCTGTTTTCAGCAGAACTACCATGGTGTTGTTTTTGTGCATAAATAAAAGTTCTCGGAATGGAACAAAACTTTGCGAGGATTTTTTATATCAATAATAAGAATTTCTGGAGCCAGGACCTTCCGAAGCGGGGCACCTGGGTGGTCACAACCCACCATGGCGCGTCCCCCTCTCCTAGAGCGCCCAGGTGGGTTGTACCCACCTGGTGGCCCCACAGACGACCCCCCTGATACCATAAAAACACATATTTCTAGAAAAAATCAGGGAGAAAGAATTATCGCAATCCACGAGACGGAGCCGCCGCCAAGCCCTGTTCTTCCTCGGGAGGGCAAATCTGGAGTCCGTTTGGGGCTCCGGAGAGGGGGATCTTCGTTCTTCTTCATCACCAACCCATCTGCATCGCCAATTCCATGATGCTCCCCACCGGGAGTGAGTAATTCCTTCGTAGGCTCGCTGGTCGGTAAGGAGTTGGATGAGATTCATCATGTAATTGAGTTAGTTTTGTTAGGGCCTGATCCCTAGTATCCACTGTGTTCTTAGATTGATGTTACTATGACTTTGCTATGCTTAATGCTTGTCACTTTGGGCCCGGGTGCCATGAACTCAGATCTGAACCGTTTATGAATTCATCATTATATCCATGTTTTAGATCCGATCTTGCAAGTTATAGTCACCTACTACGGTTATGATCCGACAACCCCGGAGTGACAACAACCGGGCCCACTCTCGGTGATGACCGTAGTTTGAGGAGTTCATGTATTCACTATGTGTTAATGCTTTGTTCTGGTTCTCTATGAAAAGGAGGCCTTAATATCCCTTAGTTTCCAATATGGATTCCGCTGCCACAGGAAGGTAGGACAAAAGATGTCATGCAAGTTCTTTTAATAAAGCACGTATGACTATTTATGAAATACATGCCTACATTATATCGATGAACTGGAGCTAGTGCCGTATCGCCCTAGGTTATAACTGTCACATGATGAATATCATCTAACAAGTCACCTATCCAATGTCTACGAATTTATCTTATATTGTTTCTGCTAAGTTACTTCTACTGCTACTGTCACACTTGCTACAAAATACTGCTATCACTGTTACTATTACTATTGTTGTTATCGCTACTATCAAAACTATCATATTACTGTGCTACTGATCACTTTGCTGCAGATAATTAATTTCCAGGTGTGGTTGAATTGACAACTCAATTACTAATACCTTCAAATATTCTTTGGCTCCCCTTGTGTCGAATCTATAAATTTAGGTTGAATACTCTACCCCCGAAAACTGTTGCAATCCCCTATACTTGTGGGTTATCAGAGCACCAACATAGACAAAGTCCCACGTGTTGCTGCCACCAAAATTGCCATAGACAAAGTCATATCACAATGTCTCGACAAGGACCAAAATGACGGATCTTGGTGAACTGCACACATCAGGGATTTACTAAAACGCAGATATGCTAACGCAGACAGTGTTGAGTGTGCTAATGCATGCGCTAATGTGAGTCACAAACACCATCGTCGAAACATGATGGATATTATAATTCGTTGTGTGGGCGGGAGGCATGGGAGTGGCCTCACACACGAAGCTCAATGGCCAAGTTGGGCGCACCACCACGAAGCATCCACCACTACAGCCTCCACCGGGCGCTCCAGCGCTAATACCCATGCCGACGGATGACAACTAGAAGGAGGCTTACTCGCAAAGCCGCACATGCCAAAAACATGCACCCCTCCTCCCCAATCATACCAGCTACGCGCCAAGACTAGGACGTTGTAGGGGAGCTGACCAGCACCGAACCAGTCCGACCCATATCCTCCTGAAAAGTCCCCAATGATACATGGCATAGGTCGTCAGCCAAACTCCCACCAACCGTGGTGTGCCTCCTGGGCGAGAGGATCAAAGTTGCACTGAACCATCCATCACCACCACAACTACCGCCACCCGAACCCCTGCTTGAGAATATGCAGCATGGAAAGACATGGCCCCACCGCCATCGGGTTCATGTGGGCTTTGCCTAAGGAGGCCATCGGTGGCTGCGAGGAATGGGAGCCATGGAAGGAGGAGGGCCTAGCATGAGGGTGAGCCATCGTCTGAGTCGCTATTGGGCCTGATGAGACGATGACTTTGGAATGGATAATGAAAATATCACTTGTGTGACATGGAAATATTGTTATAGAAAGACATCATTTCTATCTCATGGTCAAGGCCTACTTCAAAAAGCTCAGTTATTCATGGAAGTCTTCATCATTGAGAAATTAGCCTCTTAAGACCTACATCATCTAGAAGGTTAAAGGGAAACAAAATGAAAAAATAATCCTAGTGTAGATTCTCGGTCTTTTTGTTCTGAGTCATTTTAAAAAAGAACCTTATCTCCCTGGCATTAGGATGAAGAGGGTCCTGAAGCTCCTCTTAGTGTGTGTTTAGTCGCCATTTGCATCCTGGCATAGCTATTCTCTCCCGAGACATGCTAATTGCTTACAGTCATGGTGTGTTTGGTAGCATCCATTTGTAGACACGTGTTAAGCTGGTATATTGTTTGGTGGTATGTACCTTTGGAAACATATTGAGCTACCAGATAAACCAACAATAAATAATTTTCAATTATAATTTCAAAACTTGTTGAACGGAGATCTTGTTTGGTGGTATGTATTGAACTAAGATATTGTTCGATGGTATATAACCAACTTAAAAATTAAGCTTGGTGCATGACATATATGAGTTATGCAGGCAACTCCATGGGAAGGGAAGTATGTTGCCTTGGTCGTCTACATGGTTCTTGTCAAAGCGGTCCTTACTACAATTGCTAATTACCATCTCACTCCGCTTGACCTGCCGACGGAAGTCAAGAAAAAGATTGACAGCCTAGGCGTGATTACCTTTGGGTGGGTTATGAAAAGATCACTCATGGAAATGCAAAATCAAACGAGACTAAATTTACAAATCGAAGATTAATGGGGGCCTTATAATCTTGAATCTAGAGAAGACGGCAGCTACAGTTCGCTTCGCCGACTTTGGTTCCAATTGGTAGAACCGGCCAGCCTTGGGTCGGTCCCAGAACCCCGTGCACCGACCGCGACAAACACCTTTTTGCTACGGCTATGATTTTCACTGTTGGTGACAATGCTTGCCTGCTTGTGGGAATCACCTTGGCTTTGTGGCATCCACCCGAAGGACATCACCACCAAGATTTATAAGAGCTCTAAACGGAAGAACTCTTTTGTCCAAAAAATAGCGTGCACCTCACTCATGGCACCACAGAAAAAATAGTTCGAAAGTTTACTGATGATGGGGCTTACTCGGCCTCCACGACGTACTAGCTATGCTCATTTCTCCGGTCCTACCACCTTGACCATGCAAATGACGGTTTGAAAACATTGGGCCACTGCAAAGTGCAAGTTCTTTGCCCAGTTGATCATCCAAACTAGAGTTTGGATCGCTGACAGATTGGAGCTTTGGTGTATAGCTCTCAGCGTCACGTTGTCCTAGCAAATATGATTGATATGTTGTTAGACCTCCTCAATTTCTAAAATGTGGTTTATAGTAGAATTGGAGTCACATGATGTGTTTCAAAGTGTCATAGAAATTAATATATGTTAGTGGTTCAGTATATCAGCATGTCACCAACGCATTGTTCAAACTAAATAAATTAACTCTCATGTACACTAAGTTGTACTCTCACTTTTCTCCTTTCTTTTTCCCCCTCGTTGTCATATGCCATTTTTGGCTCATGTAATCTTCGTGTAACTATATTTCAAACCCCTTTTATGTGAATACAAAAGGCACACAATTATCTTGCGTGTTCGTGAAAAAAATAGTTGATCCGTCCTCAACTTGCCACTACCATTGAGAATTATGAGGTGGATACACATACTTCTTCACATAATATGTGCCTCTTCTAGCTGTATGACAGTCATTATGCATGACAGTTAGTTAGGTTCACCAAAATCATATGACTATCCTACAAAGCTTTAATGGTTACCCTACTGATATAAATACTAAGCGATTCACATTCAACTCGTTATCCTGAGAAATAAAAGGCGGATAGATATCCTCATGCCTATATTTCATAGGGTATGAGATATTGGAGTATACCAAGAAGTTATTAGAGACATGGAGTAGAAAAAGGTGCCATGCCCATCCAGTTTATTTACATGGCCTTCTTCCTAGCAACAACGACTACTCTGAATCAAGTGCACTACACACAGAAGGAGCAAGGCGACTGACCTCCGGTGGCTAAGGAAGCAACAATAACGTCCTCTACATAGTTGCTGGAAAGACGTAGGGATCATTGTCCTCGTCCCATACTGCCACCATTCCCCAAATTCCTAATCTTCCTTGGCAAACCAAACACCCGCGCACTACCGGCGTCGCCTTCTCCTTGGCGGTAACCCTCATCACAGCTGCAACAAACTTTCTACAACACCTATATACGGTGTTCTCGTGTTTGCACTACTTCACCAGCGCCAGTGAAGCTCCTCCGAGCACATGCTGCACTAACTTTCAACTGCTTGTGAATGGCAGCTCGAGTGCATGTCTTTGCCATGTACTCACTGAAAATTTATAAGTGGTGCAAGTACAGTTGATCCATTGTGGATGTTCACACTTCCCCTAACGTGTTGTAGCATATTCCCACTACAATTGGTTTACTACTTCCATACATAAACTCTCTCTTTTTTGGCTCAAGTCAAAACGTCGACTACTGCTATATCACTACTACTATTTACCTATCGTGTGTTAAACTAATGTTAATGATTTGATCACAGTTGAACCACTACCACCACTGCATCTGCCTGAAGCAATCCAGGAACCTTAACCTCCAAAACAACTCGACCGATTAATACAAGATGTTCCGTTTCAACAAAAAATGTGCTGCCTAAGTTGACCATATGCTTAATCTGTATGCAAGGAAGTGAAATGTTTGTACTAGTACTACAATTGTCCGTTTACAGCTACCTAATGCATAAGCTGTACTGGAGTAAACAACTTCTTCGCTATGTGTACTTCTGTCCGATTATAATATCATATATTCTCACTTTTATCGTACATACAAATTCTTAATCAAGTCAGGAGCAGATAGATCAAATTAGATAAGAATAAAATTATAAAATGAACAATATTTATATATAGATGATGATCAAGGTTGGATCTTGGATGCAAACACTTTCTTTTACGCCACCATAACATTCAGTGTTCTCTCATTCTTGTGTTTTCATCAATTTCCATCATTGCTTGGAAAACATCTCTTCACAATGCCTATAGCAAGATAGGTAGGTAAGGCGCAACTTAATAGTATTATGCACAATTGCATTTTATGTATCATGGACCCCCTTAGTGATGTCATGCTTCCGTTCTCTCAAAAGCAAAAGATTGCACTGATGTTAAACAAAGGGTTGTGATTGATTAACAGAAGTGATGTTGCTCCTTTGCCCACTTGGGCTATAGCTCAACTTGCACATTACAGCCTTGCCATGCTTGCCTCGGCTAGTCATTAGGTTACCAACAGTCGAGCAACCTTCTAAGGCCAGCCTTCGTGTCATACACTCTAACACCTAATATGAAAGAAGCTACTCCCTTTGATCCAAATTAATTGATGTGACATCCATACAACATCTATATAATGTTGTATAGAGGCCGCGTCAATTAATTCAGATCGGAGGAAGCTACAAGAAATAACACAGCTGTCCACCGAGCTCGCCGGCACCAAGCTAGTGAGGGAGTAGATTACATTGCCGGGGACAAGGGGGGCGAGCAGGGGTTACTAGAACGTGCTAACTAATTAGCTACACCCGCCAGAAAAGAATAGCCACAACATATTGCTTTCAAAAAGAAAAGCTACAATATATTCGATTACACTTACTACATATAATTTATGAAATTTGAACATTTACAAATATATTAACAAAAGCATATATATTTTTTAAAGCATGAACATTTTCCGAAATTCCAAACAATCTTTTAAAACGAGAACCGGCCTCAATTTGTAGAAAAATAAAAAATGTGAACGTTTTAAAAATTGAAAACACTCTTAAAAAAAGTCTCAGACATTTATTTTGTGGTACAATTATCGAAAATGGGAACATAAATCCCAAATAATATTTGCAAACATGGGTATTATTTGAAAATCCTGAACAATTTTTAAAAACACATTTTTTAGTTCCCTTTTATTTTATGAAAACAGGAATATTTTTTAATGTATGAACAAACTTTTAAAATGGTATCATTTTTTAAAATTCAAACAATATTTAGAAACATGAACATTTTTTAGATCCCAAAAACTTTCAAAAACGTGGGCATTTTTTGAAATGAAAATAGGAACATTTTTAGAAATTCAGATAAATATTTGAAAATGCAAATTTTTTTTTACATCCCAAATATTTTTGAAAGCATGAACACTGTTTGAAATTCCAAATATTTTTGAAATTTCTAAAAAGGCGCTTTTGCAAAAACAACAAAAAATCAAAGGAAAAAATACTAGAAAAAAGTCATGAAGAAAACAAAGTAGGAAAAAAAGGATAAATTGGACAAGAACTTTATAGAAGGTTCCCAAAACCGGACGGAACCCTCTAGATCCTCAAAACCGGGACCGTGTGTCGTCTAACATGGGCTGGTCGAGCTGGCTGGAACTATTCGAAGCCCCAACAATTTAACGTAAAGCACATCAAATAGGGATTGCACAAACCCTATTTAGCGCCTTAAGTATCAGTTAGAGCATCTACAACTGGACCAGACAAATTTAGTCCCTCAAACGTTCACGAACGTATCCGTTTTGAGCCCCTATTAATTCATGCATGCAGTCATGACCCTCCACTTTTTTCTTTACATGTCCAACCACATGCATGTGCTTGATGGGGATGAGGAGGGAGAAAGAAATAAAAAAATCAAGAAAAAGAAAAGGTGGTCCGCGGTGGCCAAATCCTGTGTGGCAATTGACCACACACGACTAGGCATGATCCTCGTACTGCCCCCATATATGGACTTTGTATGAAAGTTTGCGGATAGCCCCGACATATGAGAACAAATTCATGGGGGTAGGGTCGTTGGGTCAACTTTTTTCTTCTCTCTTCTATTCGGTCATTGATCGGAGCGTACGCCCAGTCAATTTGAGGAGCCCTGCTGTAGATGCTCTTACAGTTCTTCTGCTAACCTGTGCACACACATCCTCCACCCTGGGCTTGACCCATTTTATTTTCTTTCGTTTTGGAATGCAAATTTGCCTCATTCCGCAACGCACACATCCTGCGTGAATTGGGCAGCCCATGAAAGCAGTTGTTGTTTGTTTTTTCCAACACGTTCCTAGCCAGTTTTTGAAGCTTCTGGGCGTTTTTTCGTTCTCTATTCTTTTTTCTTTTTTCTTCTTTGGTTTCGCAAACTCTTTTTAAAAATGTGTGAACTTTTCCAAATGCATGATTTTTTTAATACATGAACTTATTCAAGTTTATGAAAAATTTCAAATCATGCTAAGATTTTTTTGAACTCATGATCTTTTTCAAATTCACAAAATATTTCCAAATTCGTGAATTTTTTGAACCTGTGCATTTTTCATCAGTTTGCGAACATTTTTTTTATTCTTGATTTTTTCTTTTGAATTTTTTTATTTTCTAAAAAAATTCAACGGTCAAAGGTGGACGGTCAACTAAAAACCGGGTGACTAGGAACCAGGAGAACCGGCGCGTCATGACCGATCTGCTCGCCTTGTTGTTGGGTCGGCCCATGTAGTGGGGCGCGTGAGCGATGGCTTCTTTGCCTGGCACAGAAGGCACTGAGGAGGAGGGGGGCTCCTATGTGCCGCTCTTTGCGGCAAATTACCGGACGCATGCACAGGCGGACACCTGACTGGGCCGGCCCAAGCTAAGCGCGAGTCAGTTGACCTAAAAAAATCGCATACTGTAGGGATCAAACCCGAGACCTCAGCTCTAAGAGAGCACTTTGCTAGCCAGTAGACATAATCACTACAAATGATTAAACCGGTAGCTCAAATCTATAAGAAGAAGAAAAAACGCAGATCCAAACGTTTTTTCCTTTCTTCTGATTTTCTTTTTCATATTTTCGATTTTTTGCTCGAAATTCCAGAAAATGTACACAATACTGATTTTTTTTAAGAAATTAAATGTTCGTCTTTCAGAAATTATTCGTATTTTTTAAAAAATCTTCATGATTTACGAAATTGTTTATATTTATGGAATTCCGATTTAGTTTTTGAAAATAAAATGTTTTATGACACATGAATAGTTTTCAATTTTCTAATCCTTTCCTTGGAAAAACTGAAACATTTTCTAAAAATACGATCTTTTTAAAAAAAATCATCAACATTTCTTTTGAACATACAAACATTTTCTAAAAACGGAAAAAATATTTTGAAACTCTAAAGAAAACTAGAAAACGTGAACATTTTTAAAACTCCCCAAAAAATAGAGAATAGTAAAAAAACAGAAATTTCTGAATAAATTTTGAAAACAGGAACAATTTCCGAATAATGTTTTTAAATAGTAAAAAATAAAACGCAAACGTTTTTTTAAACTGCAGAACAATTATTGGAAACAGAAACATTTTTTGAAATTTGCGAACAACTTTTGAAAACAGGAATATTTTTTGGAAACACAAAAGATTTTTTTAAAATCGGAACATTTTTTGAATCTATAGAACAAATTGAGAACGTGATTTTTTTTGGAAACATGAACATTTTTTGAAAAAGAGAACATTTTGAAAAGGAAGTCGTTTGAAAGTCCCAACCTTTGTAAAATGCGAACATTTTTTATAAATTTGTGGACAAGTTTCGAAAAACACAAACATTTTTTGAAAATGAAAACGAGAAAGAAAATTTAAACAAAAATGACAAAAATGAAATAGCAAAAAAAGGAAAAATGAAGAAGAAACTGAAAAAGAAAAAACCTGGTTCAGGAAGCTCCTAGAAGGTTCCCAAAACTGAAAAAACCAACTAGGAACCTCCTGGAAGGTTCCCAAAACCGGGATGGCAGAAGCGCTGGGCGGGTCGGCCCAGATCATACCTCGCTGTCGAATCCCTTGTGCAAAAGCTCGACAAATGGACGCAACGTGCGGTGTATAGAGTTTTCCGAGGAGGAGCTCTCTAGCGATTGCCTCCCTCCTCCCAACCCCTCAAACTTAAAATCTAGGAATATAGAAGCCTCGTGAGAAAGCCCGTTCCTACTCCCGGGCCTCGCGCTACTCTCACGTGATCAACGTCTAACCCTGGAAAGTCTATATATGACCTAAGAGAGCTCCTGTGCGATTCCTATATGACGCTCCATGCGGCAGATTGCCGCTGAATCGTACATGCATGGAGCTAGCGATGTTATAACTGGCCGGCCCATTTAGCGATAGCAGTTTACACATTGTTCCGGTCTTGGGAACCTTCCTTATCGGTTTATGGATCTCCTAGAAGGTTCCTCAATGGGTTTTCATTTGTTGTTTCATTAGTGTGTTTTTGTTTTTGTTTTTTAATACAAATTTCAAAAAAGTTCAAAATCTTCATATATTCTTTGGTATTTAAAAATCATTGTTTACAATGTTCCTAATCTAATCATCAAGACATCTGTAAAATCAGTAGTGGGAATGTATACTTGCTAATCTTAATTAATCCATAGCGTAGTATGCAAGGGAGTTGGCGAAGCAGGCCATCGGCGCTTGGTTACGGGTTCAGAACATTTTTACTTAGACACCTAGACACAGGAACACTATTCTCGGAGAACAGGATTAGGCTTTTTACCGCCAGCGCAAGGGGCCTGAACCTGTATACTTCCTTGTGTCACCCCCAGCATCTCTCGTGATCAGGCCTCCCCCCCCCCCCCCCCCCCCCCCCGTCTCTTACTGTTAGAATTCACACCATGACATCTATGGTGTGTGTCAGCGACGCTCACTACCCAGGTGCTACATTTTTTTTGGGGGGGTGGGGGTGGGGGGGGGGGGGGGGGGGAGGAGTTGGGACTTGAGGGGAGGATGAAGCGGGAGGAGCAGAACCGACTGCCGTCAATAGTCGCACCCTACGCTTGCACGGTGACCGACCAAAATTTCGACCGGTCAATCGACGCCTGTTACTCACTATTGTTTATTTGTTACTACAAAAATTGTCGAAAACTGCCATCCACTGGATCTAGAATTGTGCGCCTCCGGAGGCGTTCGAACGCTCGCCAGATAGTTTAACCGTAAAAGAAAACCACACCATACGTGGGTAACATCATTACATGATCCGTGCGTGCAGAAAAGGCATCATGCCGTGTGGTTAACAAAAGAACCGCCGACAAAAAAAATACCCCGCCAGCGCCGGTCACGCCAGTGTTGCCACCGCGCCACACGTCGTGGCCACCCCGGCCCCCGCCGTAACTTTTTCCGGGTGAAATTTTCAGGCTATTTCACAGAGCTCCCCCCCACAACCAAACCACAACACACGCGCACCTGAACGCCCCCGTGATGATCCCTTTTGACCCCCCGAGTGGTTATTATTACAGCACTGCGACTGCGAGGCGTGCAAAGCGTCCACCTCGCATCCAGCTGCGCGCCGCTGTCCTGCGTGCGCTGCCTGTCTGACTGACCGCTCCCCCGGGAAAAAGCCGCACCACGGCTAGACGGCTCAGATTTCACGGCCACACGTCCCCCGCCCGCCATGCGGAGGGGAGGCGGAGGTCGAAGCCGGCCGTCCGTGTCGCACGATACGACGACGCCGTCGCGCCCAACGCGGCACGGGCGGGAACAAAACAAACGGAAAACAAGCGATTCCTTGCTTCCACAGCCACCAAAAGTAAAGTAAACCGGCGGTGGCCAGCCACTGCCCACTGGCCCTGGCGCTTTCCTCCCCGACTGCTGCCTTGCCCCCACGCCGCGCACTCCCCCCACTGACAGCTCCGCGCAGGACCCCGCACGTCATCGGCCAGCGGCGCCACGCGACAAGTGCGGGAGGCGGGATGGGGTTTGCAGCAGAGTGTAGACACCTGGCCGTCGTCAACCCGGAGGCGGGGGCTACAAAGATCCACGGCGCACTACCGGCTCCCCATTCCGTCGTCCCCCGGTGCGCGCGTAGTGGGTGAACTGTGTCTGCGCACGGGCATCATCCTATACGTCTCTCTGTGACTCTGTGTGCGTACACATTGGTAGGGGGGTAGGACGTCTCCCAGCCCAACCACCAACACACCACACCACCCTCCCTTCATCATCACTCCGCCCCAGCAGAGGCCGTGCCAGCCAGCCATGGTGTCGCTCGCCGGCTCCCAGATCCTCTCGCCCAAGCAGAGGCCCTGCGCGCCGCGCCGCCCGGGCCACTCCATGCGCACCATCCGCTCCGCGCTGCTGCACCCGGACTCCCCCCCGGGGCCCAGCTCCCGCCTGCGCGCCACCGCCGCTGCCGACGAGGGGGACTCGGACATTGAGAACCTCACCGACTCCGTCATCGACTTCCGCCTCAGCGAGCTGGCGGCCACCGCGGGGCCCGCGCACCCGGCAGCCGTCGCCAAGTCCTCCTCCGCCAACGCGGCGGCCACGGAGATGCTCGAGCTGTCCCGCGACTTCTCCGACTACTCCAGCTTCAACTCCGACATCTCCGGGGAGCTCGAGCGGCTGGCCGCCGCGGCCGCCACGCCCAGATCCGACGCGCCGGACCTCGCCGCCGTGGATCTGAATGATCTCGAGTCCATGGATCTGTCGGCCGACGCGGCGCCGCTGGACCGCGTGGAGCCGTTCGTGCTGGCGTGCGTGCAGGCGCTGGGGCCCGACGCCGCCCCCGACGCGCGGCGCGCCGCGGCGGCCAGGATAAGGCTGCTGGCCAAGCACCGCCCCGACATCCGCGAGCTGGTCGGCGTGTCCGGGGCGATCCCGGCGCTGGTGCCGCTGCTGCGGAGCACCGACCCGGTGGCGCAGGAGAACGCGGTGACGGCGCTGCTCAACCTGTCCCTGGAGGAGCGCAACCGTTCGGCCATCACGGCGGCTGGCGCCATCAAGCCGCTCGTCTACGCGCTGCGGACGGGGACAGCCTCCGCCAAGCAGAATGCCGCGTGCGCGCTGCTCAGCTTGTCGGGCATCGAGGAGAACCGCGCCACCATCGGCGCGTGTGGCGCCATCGCGCCGCTCGTCGCGCTGCTCTCCGCAGGCTCCACCCGGGGAAAGAAGGACGCGCTCACCACGCTCTACCGTCTCTGCTCGGCGCGCCGGAACAAAGAGCGTGCTGTCAGTGCCGGAGCCGTCGTGCCGCTCGTGCACCTCATCGGCGAGCGCGGCACCGGGACGTCGGAGAAGGCAATGGTGGTTCTTGCCAGCCTTGCGAGCATAGCCGAGGGCCGCGACGCTGTGGTGGAAGCCGGTGGGATACCCGCACTGGTTGAGACCATCGAGGACGGCCCTGCGAGGGAGAAGGAGTTCGCCGTGGTGGCTCTGCTGCAGCTGTGCTCCGAGTGCTCCAGCAACCGTGCGCTCCTCGTTCGAGAAGGGGCCATCCCTCCACTCGTTGCGCTCTCACAGTCCGGCTCTGCTCGTGCCAAGCACAAGGTATATATGTTCTAATCCCCTTGCAAATCTTATGCTGAAATTGGATGTGATTTGCTTAATTTTATTCTAGTCATAACAATTGGCGATTATCAATGTTTAACTTGTCAGTGTAAGGTTTGAGTTTTTGATGCGACTGTCATTGTACTGAACAGTGTGCAACGAATTGGTCAGTTAGAGTTTTAATTGAAGTCCGATTGACAGTACTGAAAAGTATATTAACTCTGGACTGGCAGAATGACAGCGTTCATGTACTTGAGTTTTGGTAGATTTCTTCTACCTGGTCTTCAAAGACCCAAATCAACGCGTATTTCGTCATGCTAGTACTGATCAAGCAGGTGTTGACTTGTAGATTCAGTTCTCTTGGTCGAGATATGCACTCGTTTAATCTCACACTTCTTAAGTACAGTCCACAGTCCAAGATCTGCTAAACCTTGGAAGTACAGGAGGATGAGTGCTCTCTCTCCTCCAGGTCAGAGAGGCCTCCAGGTCAAAACTACAGTTCTTTTGCTCGTAAACAATGCTTGGTGTCACTAGAAACCGAGCAAACTTAAAATTCCGTGCGAAACCATGTGCTTGAGATTTGCCACTGAAATACTCGTGTACGTGCTTATAATTATAAGTTCGGCCACTAGAGTCTGTTTACTTTGTGATGACTAATTTGATCCTCATGTGTGCCTTAATTTTTTTTCCCGAAAAGAGGGATCGCACCCGTGTCTGCCTTATACATCCATTTTTCCGACAAGTATTTCCGGACGGAGGGAGTATAATTTTGCTCAAGCTGAGAATCCTTCCTGAATTCCAAGCCACTTATATGTTCAGTTGTGTGATTTGCAGGCCGAGACTTTGCTAGGTTACTTGCGCGAACAGCGACAGGGGGGCGGTGGCTGCCGAGCCGGACCAGGCGGCGCAGCTACGAGCATGGCTCGGTGACGCGCTGGTCATGCGATGAAGTCACGAGCTTGGCTAGGTAAATGCAGCACTGATATGGTGAAATGCAGAAAGTATGCTTGGTTTGTCTTTCACTTCGTCGTCTCTGTTCTCGATTCGGGCGTCGAGAACAGAGCAGCCCTATACGGATGGGGCGCGATGATCATGTGTAAATAACGGCCGGCTTTTCGCTCGGTTCTGTGAATATACATATGTGGTCTGCGACTGCGAGTGATGGAAGTTTAGATGGCTGGTCACTAACATCAGTTGAGAGGAGCATCCAGGTTATCTTAGGAGAGGACTTAGATTGCTGCTCAGTTATGTGTGGTGTCGGGTTGTAGCTGTGTACAGGATGTATGTTAGGGTGGTAATATGGTAATGCCGGCTTGGCTTTGCGAGGTTATAGGGGAATGTTGGATAGCCCAACCATGTCTTTTTTTACTTGATGTTTGGAGTCCAAACCCCTCTTGTTCCGTTTTATGATCTAGCGGGACTTGCTTCGCCAAAATGTTTCCCGGTTTCTCCTGCTCCAGTTGGTCTGTTTCTACCGTTTTGTAGCTCAGGCACTCGCACCATTTAACACTTACTACTACCTATGTAAACTAATATAAGACGTTTTAAATCACTGATCTAAAATTTCTTATATTAGTTTACAGAGGGAGTGTTTACCTGATGTAACCCATATGGAAGCTGCTGCTCCCACTGCGATAGCTGCGGTGTGGTCATGATCACTAACACAGCTATCGTGAACCAATGCATGCCAGTGTGGTATACTACCATGGTTGCACTCAAGAGTTCATTCAACATTAAGCTGGCTGGCTGTCATAACTAGTGGGCCCCCTTTGCGGCCGATCGACATAGTGCTGTCTGGACTACTGGTTCCTGATGCAACACATGAACCAAAGATCAGGAATGCCAGCCGAACCTTGGCAGCAAGGGTTCATGCAATGCCGGTGATAGGTTTCGGCTCCGAGGACAAGCTCCAGACCAGCGGTACGTCGTACAGCTATCATAATCTCGGGTCGTTGTCTTGGCTAGCTGGCCGAGTGACCCGTGTCTGAGTTGCCGCCTGTTCCTCGAAAGATGATTGGCGCTGTGTGTTTTCTAAGAAGAAATTTGGTCCCGTGAGCACGGGCGCTACATTGATTTAGCGTCGGAGTACGACCCGCCTAACGGATCCGGATGGCGAAGTTCCGTGGACGCAGCACAGTTTGACGCTGTTGGCCTGCGTCCTCCGGTCTCCAGAGCTGACTAGCTCCTCTTGTTGCTGTTGTTTATAGCTGTGGCTTACTGGGACGTGACAGTGACGCCGATTCTATCTGCTTCATCGCTCGCCTTTTGCGGTGGAAATGTGTGTTCATATTTACCAACCCAGTGGCAGGCCATGTTTTGACCCTGGTTTCGTGGGTCTTTTATCTCTGTTTTTTTGAGCCGGAACAGCTTGCAGATGCACGTCCATAGCTTGGAGTTTTCAGAGGCGCGACTACCACTTGTGGTCTTGTGCTGGAGTCAGAAACAGCGTGAGCAAGCCCTCTCGCAAACCGCTGCTGCTACGAAACCCAAAATTGGTCGGATGGCCCGTGTGGTCAGTCAGCACAGCACATAGAAAATGCCTGAATACATTCCAAATTGGAGGTGCCGCCGACGGCTCGCCAACAAGGGTCGCGCATCCGCGTCAGTCAGCCGGCCGCCGGCCATAAAATATGCAGCCGATGTTACCTACCTGGCGCTCATTCATAAACTATAGAGACCCGTGATCTGTAAATAGATCACCCGCTCGCTCTTCTTTTCCGACCCAACACACTCACGCGGACTCGCTCGTTCGGCACTCAGCTCGTGTCCTCGTCGTCGCGTGACAGACTGCGCGCGTACGCACGCGCGCTGTGCCGACGCCCAATTGCAGCACGAAACCTGAAGAAAGACAGAGAGACGCCGTGCCGGGGGCTGGGCCTGCGCCGACGGAGATATTGTTCGGCGCGGTCGCGGACGCCAAACTCCTCTTTGTTTTCAAGTGGTGATGGCCGAAGCGATTGATGAATGAATGATGATGGTGTCCCACCACGCATGGAGATGCCCCCATGCTGCTCCGTACGTAACGGCATCGGCCGGCCATGTGCGGACGCGACGAGGTGCAGTTGCCTTGTACTACCGCACTTCTTCTCTGGGGTCAAGCGTTTTCACAGGGACCATGGATCTCGTACGTCCGGGACCTCCTTACCTACCGGTCTTCCGGCCACTAATCGAACCCGTCTTGAATGCACGGATCACTCCATTTCGCTGGTTGCTTTTCGCACGCGAACACGTCACCGTGTATCCTCGGCATCGAGCGCGATACGCAAGACACGTCGCCGAAGGAGGCTCACCGGAAGCGCGATACGCGAGACAATCCGGCGTGCTCTTTTGAAGACCCGAAACCCCATGCGGACGGGAGAGACCCCGTCTAGACGCACGGCGGTGATGGGCTACCCTAGGTCGATTCGCCCGCCCCTAGGACTTCATAGATCGAAGCTCTCCGAAGTGCAGAACCCCTAATTTTGCTCCCATTCGGACTGCTTGATCTGAACTTTCCAAAACTGTTCGGTCTAAAAATTGACTGCACTTTGTTTTCATTTTTGGGGTAGTGAACGACCTCAGATCAAAATCTTGTAAGAAGCCAATTTAACCGTTTCGACGAGACGAACAACTTTCATGTTGAACGTTTTTTTGATTCGAGGCCATCTTCAGGGCCGAATCGCTCACGCAAAACGGACTGTCATTTGCGCTACCCATCAGACACCATGTCTGATGGGGCGAGCAAGTTTTGCCTCGTGATAGGGCCGTATTTAAATGGCTCTAATTTTTACATACGATCTCAAATTAAGTTGACTTTTATATCCAAACCGACCGTTTTGACGAGACGAAGACAATTCGTGTACAAAGATTTCTCATTTGAGGCCGCCCTTAAGGCGTAATCGGCCAAACAGTGCTCTGGATATAAAATCTCAGTATTTCGAGCACCACTTCGGCCTTCGAGATGAGATCGGATGCCGATCGACCAAACTTCAAAGATGTTCGTGTCAACAATACTGAACTTTTTCATGTAGATCGCTTGTCGATTTGATATCATCTTAACTGCATTTCGTACCATGCCAAAATCTAGTGTCAACACATGCCCCCCTATTTTTCGGCAAAGCTTGAATGCTGAAAAATAGTTTGCATCTGTTTGTTCTAAGGACGATGTCAACACTCCATCGACCATTTGTATTTCTCATGGCGATAATTATGTATCGGCCATTGTCGTGGAATTGTCACGTCAGATGTCCTCGTGAAAGGACTTAGTTGTGGAGCCATCGCAACTAGGAAGCTTGAAGGGGTTAAATCGGGACAAGGGACACGAGAGGTTTTTATACTAGTTCAGCCCCTTACGGTGAAGGTAAGGCCTACATCTAGTTGGGTTGGTATTGATATTTCGATGACCAGGGAGCGAGATACGCTATGCCCGGTTCTCGATGAGTTGTTTCTTGCCCTAAGCCGCCAGCAGGTCGTCCTCTTATATACACGGGTTGACGTCCTGTGGCCTACAGAGTCCCGGCCGGCTTATAAACAGTGTCCGGCTCGGTGACTAGTTAAGTCTACCTTATGATACAAGTCATGCCATTATGGCGGTTTACTACAACGGGCCTTAAGTCGCCTGTGGGCCTTAAGCCCTTTATTGAACCGCCATCTTCATGCTCGGCCTTGAGCTTCTCTCTGGTGAATCCTCTTTGCGTAACCCGGCCCCTCCTGGGCGGCTTACACAAATAGTTATATCCCCAACATTAGGCCCTAGATTGATTTGAACCTGTTCATGTCAATCTTAAAATACCTTAAAAAATAATTCTTCAGTCTTCTGACTGTGCCAAAGGTTTTCTTTAACCCGCCATGACGTCATCTCTTGGATCCGTGTTAACCCGCCGTGACGTCATCCTTTCTTAAATTCTTTTTCTATTCCACTGTATCCTTCAACGGATCTCTGCTTTTATTGATTGTTCCGAAAATCGAGGCGTCGGGGCCGCTGGATAATAACTCTTATCTCCTCGTTTCCCGCGCCGTCTCAGTTATCCTCTCCTTATAAATAGGCGCGACCTAGGTCTTCCCATTCTCCTCCTTCTAGTCGTCTTCTTCCTCTCGCTGCTTCTCTGCCACTCGAGCTCCGCCGCCGCCGCCGCAGATCTCCTTGTCTTCACCAACTCAGGCCGCTGCATCAACCTGGTTGGACCAGAAAAACGCGACACCCTTCCGCGGCAACCTCGCATCGGTAAGTCTCCCCTTTCCTGCTCCTTAGATCTACATTAAGGCCTTCGAGTTCTTCGCTGTTCAGTAGCTTTCTTTCATAGATTTCATTATCCTCGCTCTTCTTGATCTTGAAGATGATAAAAACTGATGCGGTAGATGTTTTGCACCTACTTTGAAATGCAAATGAACCCCTTTCTGTCGCATAGAGGCCCCATTCGAGCCCTTGAGCTTTATCCGCTCCAGTCTTAGGTCTAGAAAATTTCCTTTTCAAAACAGTTATTTGATCCAAAATAACAGCGGTAGATTATGAAACCTGTTTGTATCGCCCGGAAAATTACTTATGTCGAATACCCATAAACACAATTGTCCATATAGCTGGCTTAAATAAGTGATACTGAGCTGTAAACCTTGCTTGCTTCTCATGACTTTAGGAAATTGGAACTGCTTTTGATACTTGTGGCGGCTTAAACACTGTTGCATAGTTATCCTTATATCATTAGGCCCCTTCTTAAGCCGCCACCTTAAATAATTTAGATATTTCTCCCGGGTTAAAATTGAACCGGAACTTCTTATTTTGTCGTAGGCCAACTGTTGTCATGGCTCCTAAGGCAACCAAGGCCCCCGTGACGTGCAACTGGGTCCCCTCCATAGTCACTAAGAGTAAACTGGCTGAGTTTGTAAAGTCTGGCCATCTGCCAAAAAAAGGAGGTTATGTCTTATCGTGCCCCTGACCCGTCTGAAGAAAGGCCTCAACCCAAAGAAGGGGAGGTAATAATTTTATCGGATCATATGAACCGGGGATTTGCCCCTCCCGGCTCAAAATTCTTCAGAGAGGTTTTGAATTCCTTTCATCTTAGACCTTAAGACATTGGACCCAATTCCGTGTCAAATATTTGCAATTTTCAAGTCTTCAGCGAGGTGTACCTGGGAGAGGAGCCAAGTCTGCTTTTGTTCATAGAGCTCTTCTACCTGAACCAGCAGAATGAACATGCCAACGAGCCTAGTCTTGAGCTCGGTGGTATCTCGATTCAGCGGCGGAGAGATTGCCTTTTTCCTTACGCTGAACTGCCGAGTCATCCGAAAGATTGGAACCAGACGTGGTTCTATTGTCAGGACAGTTCACCGGCTGATGAGAGCCCTCTGCGCGGCTTCCGCGCCCTGCGCCTTGAGTCCAACCATCCGCTGGCGGATAAGCTGACCGCTGTCGAGCGTCTGCCTCTCAACCCCACCATCAAGAAGATCAAGGCTCTTTTAGGAAACGGTTTAAACGACATCGATCTGGTCCGAGTCTGGGTCACCTGGCGAGTAGTTCCATTAAGCCGCCGTTCCGGCTTAATGTGCACTTACACGGGCGAGAAGGACGATCCACTGCGTCATAGTCCGGACGACTTACCAGATGATGTGGTAGATGCTACAACCCAGTCACTGCTGAAGGAGGGCACTGTAACTAGTAATGCCTTCGGCTTACTTCCCTTCTGCAAGAAGAACCCGACCCCTGCAGTGAGTTATCAATCTTAATAAATACTCTTTATCATGTTATACCTTATTTGTACTCATAATTCCTTATCTTTTTCCACAGGCCGGCGACAACTTCTGGAAGGTCAAGTATGACCATGAGGCTGCCAAACAAGCGAGGACAACCAGAAAAACTGAAAGGAAAGCCGCCAAGACTGGAACCTCAAAGAAGAAGAAACCCAGCGCCTCCGACTTATTCAAATTGGATGACTCTTCTTCGGATGATGAAGAGGTAATACTTTAATTTTCTTAACTCCTTTGTCGTTATTTTACTGACATTCTATCCTTTCAGGAGGATACAAGGAACAGTCAAGCAATTGACGAAGAGGTAACTATAATCTCCTCCGACTCAGAACCTTTGCCAAAGCAAAAAATCCGAAGGGTGACCCGGAAAGTAAGATTTTCACATCCTCTAGCTTATCAAGATCCTTCTTTTGAAGCAACAACAGCTTGAAAACCGGAGGCAGACTCGGGCCAATCAAGACACAGAACTCTCTTCCGGCTTACCCGATGTAACTAGGAAGCGTCGGACCGAGGTTATCTCCGATTTACGTTCTGTTTTACCTTTGGTGGGTTTCATTCGCCAACCTCTCAATTCATCTGACTCCAATTATCAGGATACCTCTCCTTCCTCCGATGAGTCTATGCAATCAAGCTTGCCGGCTTTCAAAACAGCTCCCGGGCAATGTAACCTTATTTAAGTTTTACCTTACTTTATACTTTAATATTCATCCTTCTACCTTTATTGACAGCCTGCAAGTGAAGCCCAGCAAGAGGGCAAGGAAGAATAAGCCATCCCAAGACCCGATTGTTATTGAACCGGCACTTGACATGTCTGCTCCTGACAGCTCCACCCATCAACCGCCGCCTGAACCGGCTTCTGATATTCCAGTGCCAACCTCTAACCCGCCTGCCGAAGATGCTATCAACAGTTCTGATAATCCGGAAGCTCCTAGCCCGGTCAAGACGGCTGACCCGGAAGTTGAATATCTGAAAAGTCAATATGTTGAACCGGGGCGGCCTACTGTCCTTGCCAAATGTACTGCCAAGGAAGAACTTGCTGAACGCCAAAAGGCCAAGCAGGACATTACTGATTATACTCACTTAAGCATTGGTGATATAGTCTCGGGCTATCTGAATCAAGTGCATAATAGTCGTGACCTGGAAATTGACATGGTGAAACAAATACAGCACAATCTGAGGTATAACTTATGCTATTTTCCTGAATCTTACTTACGGTACCAGCCCCCAAGTCTATTGCTTATGAATGAATATGATGTAGACTTAGAAATCTACTTACTGTTTGTTTGTCCGGTTTAAATAGAATATATTTAACCCGGTTATAGCATGATAATTTTAATTTGCGATACACATTAGCCCCCCAGTGTCAAGTATCTTTACTTGTAAAGTGCTTGAGACTTAATATGTATGACCCGGTAGGGTAGGTTAAAAATTCTTTAAGCATACATTAGCCCCCAAGTGCCAAGTATCTTTACTTGTAAAATGTTTGGGACTTGAATGTTACCTTACCATGATTCTTACCATAACCTGGTATCAATACAGGCCACCATAAGTCAATTTGAGTCGGAGCTTGCTGACCTGAAGAGCCGGCTGAAAACTCAAGAGCTTGAAACTCAGAAAGCCAACTCCAAGTTTGAATTCAGTGTCTCTGAACAAGAGAAGTTGAAGCAAAATTTTGAGTCAGAGAAGAAAATCTGGGCTGATGAGAAGACTTCATTGGTGACTCGGGCCGAGACGGCAGAAACAGCTCTTGTAGAGGCAACAACTGAGTTGTCTGACTTGAAATGGCAGATATCCCAAATGGTCTCAACCATCTTCGGTAAGTTACTGTATAAAACCTCAAACATTGTAATTTTCCAATGACTATTGTAATAGTTACCTCCGGCTCACTGTTATGCTTGTGAATATACAGGCCCAGGAGTACCAACCTTAAGAAAAACATGCTGATCAAGCTTAAGGCGGTTTATACTTTAGTGGAACAGCTGTACTCCGGGTCACAATGTGCCTTGGCCGTTGTAGCCTTATCAAATACCACTCCCCACCTGCTGCAAGACGTGCTGAAGCATCTCGCTGTGCTACCTCAGCGAATTCAGGATTTAAGGCGGGCATCTTCAAGAGCCGGGGCTGTGGCCGCATTGAGCCGGGCAAAGGCATGGATGCCAGAGCTTGACCTGGCTGACCTCACTCTTGGATATCCGAGCCTGAAGGAGGACGGTACTGCATTTGATGATCAAGATTTCACCGCCTGTGTCAAAGTCGTACGTCCCTTGGCTACCCTTATTGGGAATGATACTGATCTTACCAAGTATTCGCCGGGCTATGATAGCGAGAATCAGAGAATTCCAAACATTCCATATGACCAAGTCAGCTTGATCCCTCCAACGCGTAAGCATACTTTTGCCCCTGAAGTGGACCTAGCCGGTTTAATAGATGATGAGGCTGAGTTTGAAGCCTTGAGTGGCATTGACTGGGCCTCGTCAACCTTCCAGGACAAAGCAACCTACGGAGAGGCGGAGAAGGATAACCCGGAGTCGTCGAGCCCGCCGAAGGAATGAACCGCCAGGCGTTTGATAACTTTGCGAAAACAATGCTTCATTAATTCAGACTCGGGAAGTCTTGTAATAGGGTAGTAAAAACTTCTCAATGTTTGTCATGCCTTCGTGCATGTTCCTGGTGCTTAATACTTTCGTAAGCCGCCATCGCTATAAATTTCTGGCTTATGTTGAGCGTTTATTTCCTTGATGTTTAATTTTTCTTTGCCTTATTCTGCACATAAAACAAGCAAATTTCCTTGGCGGATTATCGCATCAGGGGTTATATAAAGTATTGATAACCTAGGACACGAACAAAAAACATCATATACAGGCCGGTTTATGATTATACTTGTTAAACATAATCATAATGACATACCTGCAATCCCCTTGATAATCTTCCCTACTTATAGGATGTTCACCTGGCACTTTAACCACCGGGGGTGATCAGTATTAAACCGGAAGAATCAAGAACCATTCTCATAATATTTGCAAGAATGTCTCAAAATAATCAAAGTAATTATGCTTATAATGGATAATAAATAATGTTCACAGGCTCCTGATTCGAATACGATCAGTAAACCGTCCCAAAGGGGTTAAGCTAAGATTCGGATACGATCATATAGCCCCAAGTGGCTTTGGCGATGCCGATCAAGTGCGTATCGACAACTATGTTCTCTTTGGTTCGAATACGACCTATGTTTGAACAGGAAGCCCCCAAGTGAACATAAGAGTTGTTTAATGACGCTGATTCGAATACGATCCACGTCAGACCCAAAGGGGTTAAGCTATGATTCAAATATGATCAAGAAGCCCCCAAGTGGGTTTGGCAATATGCCGATCAAGTGGGTATCGACAACTATGTTCTCTTGGTTCGAATACGACCTATGTTTGAATAGGAAGCCCCCAAATGACCATGGCTAGATTCAGATATGATCATAAGCCAGTCCAAAGGGAAAGCCGGATTCAAATGTGATCCGCTCCCTGTTGGTTGTTTCCACCACCTGATAAAGAAGACACATAAACCTTTGAGGGTAAAAAGGACAGAGGTCCTGCTTTATTTCTTTATATAATATATAAATTGTCAAAAAATATATACATCATGAGAGCCGGTGGCTTATGTATAGTAAGGCCGGAGATGAGCAATATTCCATGGCCGGCGGGTCTCCTCCTCCGATTTACGTGAGTCCTTGTGCTCTCGAACATCAATGAGGTAGTATGACCCGTTGTGTAGATTCTTGCTGACCACAAAGGGCCCTTCCCAAGGTGGGGATAGCTTGTGCATGTTAGACTGATCCTGGATGAGTCGGAGCACCAAGTCGCCTTCCTGAAAGGTTCTGCTCCTAACCCGACGGCTGTGATAGCAGCGCAGGTCTTGTTGATAAATCGCCGAGCGGGCTATTGCCAATTCTCGCTCCTCATCCAACAAGTCAAGTGCATCTTGACGAGCTTCTTCATTGTCAGCCTCAACGTAAGCCACCACGTGGGGTGAATCATGCCGGATGTCACTTGGCAGGACCGCCTCTGCACCATACACCATAAAGAAAGGCGTGTAGCCTGTAGATCTGTTATGCGTAGTGTTAATGCTCCATAACACAGAAGGTAACTCCTCCACCCAACAACCCGGAGTCCGCTGTAAGGGGACTAAGAGCCGGGGCTTGATACCCTTCAGGATCTCTTGATTAGCTCTTTCTGCTTGACCATTGGATTGAGGATGAGCAACAGCCGAAACATCAAGCCGGATATGTTCTCGTTGACAGAATTCTTCCATGGCACCCTTGGAGAGATTGGTGCCATTATCAGTTATAATGCTGTGTGGGAAACCAAAACGAAAGATCACCTTTTTCATGAATTGAACCGCCGTGGCTGCATCACACTTACTGACCGGCTCAGCCTCAACCCACTTTGTAAATTTATCCACTGCCGCCAGGAGATGTGTCTTTTTATCCTTAGACCTCTTGAAAGGTCCAACCATGTCAAGCCCCCAGACTGCGAACGGCCAAGTGATTGGGATCATCCTCAACTCTTGAGCCGGAACATGAGCTCGTCGTGAGAATTTTTGACAACCGTCACATTTACTGACCAGATCCTCCGCATCAGCATGAGCCGTCAGCCAGTAGAAACCATGACGGAAATCTTTGGCTACAAGAGATTTTGACCCGGCATGATGGCCACAATCCCCTTCATGGATCTCACGGAGTATTTCTTGGCCTTCTGCAGGTGACACACAACGTTGAAACGCCCCAGTGACACTTAGGTGATGTAACTCGCCGTTAACAATCGTCATAGATTTGGAGCGCCTGACGATTTGTCTTGCCAAGGTCTCATCCTCGGGTAATTCTCCCCGGGTCATATAAGCCAAATATGGCACTGTCCAATCCGGGATAACATGAAGAGCTGCCACCAGCTGTGCCTCCGGGTTTGGCACTGCTAGTTCTTCCTCGTTAGGCACCTTAACAGAAGGGTTATGTAAAATATCGAGAAAGGTGTTAGGCGGCACCGGCTTACGTTGAGATCCCAACCGGCTTAAAGCATCAGCCGCCTCATTCTTCCTTCGATCAATGTGCTCCACTTGATAACCCTTGAAGTGACCAGCCACAACATCTACTTCATGACGGTAAGCCGCCATAAGGGGATCCTTAGAATCCCACTTGCCTGACACCTGCTGAGCCACGAGATCTGAGTCGCCCAAGCACCTTACCCGGCTTAAGTTCATCTCCTTGGCCATCCGGAGACCATGGAGTAAGGCCTCATACTCAGCTACATTGTTTGTACATGGAAACATAAGCCGGAGTACATAACAAAATTTGTCACCTCGAGGGGAAGTTAAAACAACTCCAGCCCCCGAGCCGTCTAGCTGCCTGGACCCGTCAAAGTGAATAGTCCAATATGTGTTATCTGGCTTCTCCTCAGGTGCCTGTGACTCTGTCCAATCATTGATGAAGTCCACCAAGACCTGAGACTTTATAGCAGTACGTGGCATGTACTTCAAATCATGAGGCCCAAGCTCGATGGCCCACTTGGCGACTCGTCCTGTGGCCTCCCTATTCTGGATGATATCTCCCAAAGGGGCAGAACTTACCACAGTTATAGGATGACTTTGAAAGTATTGCTTCAATTTCCGGTTGGCGATAAACACTCCGTAAACGAGTTTCTGCCAATGTGGATACCTTTGTTTAGACTCAATGAGCACCTTACTGATGTAGTAAACCGGCCGTTGAACCAGATGCTCCTTGCCAGCTTCCTTACGCTCCACCACGATGGCAACGCTGACGGCTCGTGAATTGGCAGCCACGTATAACAGCAACGGCTCTTTATGAATGGGAGCCGCAAGAACCGGTGGTTCAGACAACTGTCTCTTCAAGTCTTCAAAGGCAGCATCAGCAGCATCACTCCAGACAAAAGTGTCTGTTTTCTTCATCATCTGATATAGCGGTAGGGCCTTCTCACCTAACCGGCTTATGAACCGGCTTAAAGCGATAACATGACCCGCCAATCGCTGAACATCATTGATGCACGCCGGTTGAGCCAGAGAGGTAATTGCCTTAATCTTCTTCGGATTAGCTTCAATGCCTCTGTTTGATACCATAAAACCCAAAAGCTTGCCTGCAAGTACACCAAATACACACTTGCCCGGGTTAAGCATCATTTTATAAACCTGGAGATTATCAAAGGTTTCTTTCAAATCGGATATTAAGGTTTCCTTCTCTCTGGACTTCACCACAATGTCATCTACATAAGCATGAACATTACGCCCGATTTGATCGTGTCGACAGTTCTGCACACATCGCTGATAAGTCGCCTGAGCACTCTTGAGTCCAAACGGCATAGATACATAACAGAAGGCCCCAAACGGAGTGATGAAAGCCGTCTTCTCCTGGTCCTCAACTGCCATTTTGATCTGATGATAACCAGAGTAAGCATCCAAAAAGCTTAAACATTCACAACCCGCCGTAGCATCAGTTATTTGATCAATACGGGGGAGAGAAAAGGGATCAACCGGACAAGCCTTGTTTAAGTCCGTGTAGTCCACACACATCTGCCAGGTGCCGTTCTTCTTCAGGACAAGCACCGGGTTAGCCAACCACTCCGGGTGAAAAACTTCAATAATAAACCCAGCCGCTAAGAGCCGGGCAACCTCCTCTCCAATAGATTTCAGTCTCTCTTCGTTAAAACGTTGGAGAAACTGCCTGACCGGCTTATACATCGGATCAATATTGAGAGTGTGCTCTGCGAGTTCCCTCGGTACACCCGGCATGTCAGAAGGTTTCCATGCAAAGATGTCCCGGTTCTCACGGATGAACTCGATGAGCGCGCTTTCCTATTTGGGATCCAAGTTGCTGCTGATGCTGAATTGCTTAGAAGAGTCACCTGGGGTGAAGTCAACAAGCTTCATCTCGGCAGCCGATTTAAACTTCAACGCCGGGTCATGCTCTGTAGTTGGTTTTTTCAGGGAGGTCATATCCTCTTGGTCAACATTATCTTGATAAAATTTGAGCTCCTCCGCTGCACAGGCAGACTCAGCATAAGCCGCGTCGCCTTCTTCACATTCCAACGCTACCTTCCGACTTCCATGCACAGTGATGGTGCCCTTGTAACCTGACATTTTAAGCTGCAAATAAACATAACACGGCCGTGCCATGAACTTATAATAAGCCGGCCGCCCAAATAGAGCATGATATGGGCTCCTGATTTTGACCACCTCAAATGTCAGCTTCTCAGCCCTAGAGTCATATTCATCCTCGAAGGCCACCTCCAGCTCAATCTTGCCAACTGGGTAAGCTGACTTACCAGGAACCACTCCATGGAAAACAGTGTTGGATGTCCTCAGATTCTTATCAGTTAACCCCATGCGTCAAAAGGTCTCATAATAGAGGATATTGATGCTACTACCTCCGTCCATGAGTACCTTAGTGAATTTATACCCACCAACCTGAGGTGCTACCACCAAGGCCAACTGGCCCGGATTATCGACCCGTGAAGGGTGATCTTCTCTGCTCCATACAATGGGCTGTTCTGGCCACCTCAAGTAACAAGGAACTGCCGGCTCAACAGAATTCACGGCCCTCTTATGAACCTTCTGGTCGCGTTTGCATAAGCTAGTGGTAAACACGCCGTACTGCCCACTATTCAACTGCTTCGGATTGCTTTGATAACCCGACTGCTGCTGCTGCTGCTACTGCTCTCCTTGACCAGATTGCTGTTGATTATAGCCGCCTTGACGTCCCTGAAAGCCGGAACCTGAGCCGCCACCCGGGCCATGAAAACCTCCAGCCCCTGAGCCGCCACCAAACCCATTATTGCCATCATAGGTGTTGGAATTCTTAAATGCTTTCATGATCGCGCAATCTTTCCACAGGTGTGTGGCGGGCCGCTCCCTGGTGCCGTGTCTCGGGCAGGGCTCATTGAGTAGCTGCTCAAGAGATGGGCCTGACCCGCCGGATCGAGGCGGCTTACCCTTACATCTCTGATTATTACCTTGCGCATTGGCATTGGCCACAAACTCCGGGTTACCATCCGCCTTACGCTTATTGCCTCCTTGATTCATCGGGTTATGCTGCCGACCCTTTCCATTGTCATTCTTCTTTCCCTTCCCGGTCTTTTCCTCATCAGACGCAGGATCCTTGGTACTATCAAAATTGGCATATTTGACTAAAGCCGCCATCAGCGTACCCATATCATTGCAATCATGCTTAAGGCACCCCAGTTTCTGCCTCAGCAGCTCAAAACGTCAATTCTTGCAGAGCCGACATCCATCTTGTCAGATGAATGTATTATCTCCTTGACCCGGCGAACCCAATGAGTCGTAGATTCACCTTCCTCCTGTTTACAATTTGTCAAGTCCACAATTGACATAGATTGCTTATAGGTGTCTTTGAAATTCTGGATGAAACGGGCCTTCAGTTCTGCCCATGAACCAATGGAATTGGGTGGCAAACCCTTTAACTAGGACCGGGCTGTTCCATCTAACATCATGGTGAAGTATTTAGCCATCGCCGCGTCGCTGACTTCCAATAACTCCATGGCCATCTCATAACTTTCGATCCAAGCTCCGAGCTGCAGGTCGGCCGTGTAATTCGGCACTTTTCGAGGTCCCTTGAAGTCCTTGGGCAGGCGCACGTTATGCAGAGCTGGTACCAGACAAGGAACACCGCCGGTTCTAGTGGCTACTCCCGCCTCAACAGAAGTCGTTGGATACTCTGGGAAATCTTGATGTCCCGTCTGTTGAGCCGCTAGCTGAGCCGCCCGCTCGTTCTCCTGACATATTCGGGCTTGCATCGGATTATAGCAACCCGGCTGGTTACGGCGTTGTGCGTTGCTTGACAAAGCTTCAGACTCCATGTGCCTGCTGTAATTCGGGCTCCGGTTCTAATGAGGCGGCGCTAACCAAGGCGGAGGAGTTGAATGAATCCTATCCCGGCTATAAGAATAGGTCTCTTGCTGAGCTAAGGCCGTCTGGAGAAGTTCTGTGACCCTCCGGGTCTCCACTGCCGTCGGGTCGTCACCGTCCATGGGAAGAAGCCGCCAAACACGCTGAAGCCGCGATTAAATTCTCCATCGGGTTGGAAAAGTGGCCCGGCGATATCGGCACATAACGCGGCGGTGCCATGCTCACATGAGGTGGTTCCATCTCCCGAGGCTGAGCCGGCCCTCCTGTTCCGGCTGTCATAAGCTAATTGGCCTCTAGCGGGTTACTTGGGCCGGCTCTGGGTGTAGCAAAAAGAACCCGAGGGTCGTAATTTGGAGGTAAATGGGACTGGGTTTTCTGGTGTCTCCTCCTCATCACCTCATTGGACGCGTTTAAGCTCATCGTGAGCTGGTAAGCTTCTGACTGTAGCCGCTGCGCCCGGGCGTCTAGAGCCGCCCGCTCTGTGGCTAATCTAGTGTCCTCAGCTGCCAAGGCCTCCTTGGCCTGAGCTATTTCCTCACGCACCCGTGCCACCTCTGCGTCATGCTCATCTTTATCTACGGGAATAACCGTTGCGGTTAACAGGGTCGTAAGCTTGTCCATGAGATCTATCAGCACCTGAGCCGGTGGGCCCACGGGGCCGCCTGCCCCGGCTGCTCCTAACCCGGACGTTACTGCTGCAGCAGCTGTAGAGTTTGAGCCGGGCTGAGTCCCAGCAATAAAGACTCCTGCCCATCTTGGCGGCTCACAGGGGTCCGGAATACTGGTGCCATCGGAACAGCCCCCGAGCACGCCGTCTTGCACTTGGTACAGCGAATCTGTTGAGCCGGCGGACGAATCACCGTCTGAGAGGACTGCCGTCTCACCACCATCTCCAGATCCTTCAGAGAGTTCCTCTCCATGGATGCAGCCCACGAAGGCACGCTTCATAACAGGTTGAATTCGGGTCTTCCTCGCACGCTGAGCCGTCTCGACGAGGTCGGTGCAGTCGTCCGGCTCAAGGCCCGGCTCAATGATCCGGCCGATGAAGTCGTGGATTCCGCCAAAGGGGACCCGGTATCCGTACTCAATTGAGCCGGCGTCGGGACCCCAGGCTTCGTCGTCGATGTAGATCTTGCCGCGACGACTCTTGGTCATCCGGCCCACTACGTATCCCTTGAGCCCTTCGAAGTTGCCTGTCGGTGTCAAAACCGGCGGATCTCGGGTAGGGGGTCCCGAACTGTGCATCTAGGCGGATGGTAACAGGAGACGAGGGACACGATGTTTTACCCAGGTTCGGGCCCTCTTGATGGAGGTAAAACCCTACGTCCTGCTTGATTAATATTGATGATATGGGTAGTACAAGAGTGGATCTACCACGAGATCAAGGAGGCTAAACCCTAAAGCTAGCCTATGGTATGATTGTTGTAATGTATGTTGTCCTACGGACTAAAGCCCTCCGGTTTATATAGACACCGGAGGAGGCTACGGTTACACAGAGTCGGTTACAATGGTAGGAGATCTACATGTCCGTATCGCCAAGCTTGCCTTCCACGCCAAAGAAAGTCCCATCCGGACACGGGACGGAGTCTTCAATCTTGTATCTTCGTAGTCTTGGAGTCCGGCGGACGATGATAGTCCGGCTGTCCGGACACCCTCTAGTCCAGGACTCCCTCAGTAGCCCCCGAACCAGGCTTCAATGACGATAAGTCCAGCGCGTATATAGTCTTCGGCGTTGCAAGGCGGGTTCTCCCTTCAGGTTCCATGTACCTGCCGAACAGTGTCCGGCTTCATCATAAATACTGTGTTTCTCGGTTTCTATGCCCAATAATGGCCTTTTTCCACGCGTCGCACAAATGCGAAAAGCCAAGGTGTCTTTTACATTTCACCCCCTAGTCGTGCGAGTCGTCCGCCTACAAAAGAGGCAAAAATCCAGATCCAAACCACACCATCTTCCTCCCGCGAATACTTCATCGGAGCGCCTTTGACCTAAAAATCCATTCCATCATGGACCATCGACGCGGCTCCTCTTCTCGCGTTCCCAGCCCACCGCCAGGGGATTGGAGGAGGTGCTCTGTTCCGCACAACGAGCTAGTGAAGCTCCAAGCGGGGGGATATCTCCCTCCGGCCTTCATGGTCCCGGTTTGAGCCGGGCTGGTCACTTATCAAGGTGGGAGGCAAGCGGAGGCCACCCCAAGCCCCAATAAAGGGGAGCGAGTGTGCTTCGTCCCTTATTTGATAAGGGGACTCGGATTCCCGATACATCCGTTCCTCCGCTGGCTCCTGGAGTTCTACGGACTCGAGCTCCACCACCTCACGCCCGCCTCTGTCCTGTATATCGCGGGCTACATAGCTCTTTGCGAGCTATTCCTGGGCATTAAGCCCCATTTCGCATTGTGGAAGAGGTTGTTCTGCCTCGTACCCCGTTCTCACGAGGGGTCCATATATCAAGTGGGCGGTGCCGAAATATGGCGCATCGCCGGGACCGGATACCCATCCAGTACTCCCAAGAAGGCGTCCGAAGACTGGCCTTCAGAGTGGTTTTACATAGGAGACGCTCCGTTGCCGGACCCAGTCCGGATTGGCCTCTCGGAGTTTAGTGCTGCTCCTCTGAAGAAACGCCCCAGCTGGCGCCCACGGAGCCCCCGATTGGAGGAAGACAAGAGCGTCCATTACTTGATGGGCCGAATAAGATTACTGGCCCATTCCGGGTTGACCATGATTGGAGTCATGGCGATATGCATCATGCGGGGGGTACAACCATTGCAATTTAGAGGCCACCCCATGTGGGATTTCAACGGGGAAGACGATGCTACCCGTCATGGCCGCAAAGGGCCGGATTCAACCGAGGACCTGGTGAAGATCCTGCCCAGCCTATACAAGGGGGAGAAGGAGGACTTCCTTCAAACGAACCCTTTGAATGGGTTTTCCATGAACAACCCTAGAGGATGGGTAAGCGAACACTTTTAAAGGCTCAACCCATGCTTTCGAAGTTTAGGCTTCTTACATTATGTCTTCGGCGCAGGATCTACGCCGGACTGTGGAGGACATGGTAAGTCCCGCTCCGCAACCCGAGGATCCAGGAAGATCCCTGGATCCGGCCTCCGAAGAGGATCCGGACATCAAGGTGGAGCTGATCGACGGGGTGTTTCACCAACTCAGCATGGATAATGCTTTGGTCGCCATTACGGCGGACTACCCCGGACTGTATCCGGCTTCCCAGGTGACTGTGACCGAGGTCCGGACACCATTATCTCTTCCTTGCCCATTTCTGACCTTCGCAAACGATGGTGCTTTACAGGAAGCGCCTTCAAGGCGGGAAGCCGAGCCCGCGGCGGCTGACCAACAAAGGTCAGTCCGGACCAGCAGGCGAAAAAGGAGTGCGGCACGGACTGAAATGTCGCCGCAAAGGTATAGCTCGTATTTAAATTTTCAGAGAAACATTCCTAGGAAGCGTCTGAGTGCTCATGATTTTTATAGGAGAAAAAGCGCTCGCCGGACTGCGGGCGCGGAAGTTGCCGATCCAACCAATACCGGCCAGGCTCCAGCGCCCGGCCTGGAGGGGGAGGCAAGCGCAAGACACGGGCCGGATCCTTCTCCAACGGAGGACACCGACAGACTGTCCGCCATCAAGTCTGAGGTGGAGAGCGCCATGAACCATAGGCGCCGCCGGACAGTGTTTCGTGAAGCATGCTTCTCCCCTGAGGCATTGGACGCCTTTAACACAGGGGACACGCACCTCCATGCCGCTCAAGATGGTTTTACCAGAGCCACGGAGCAGTATGTGAAAGACATACGGGTAAGGGAATTTTAATGGTTATATATTCCAATAGCCCCCGAGACTTAAAGTAGTTATGTTAACTGATTTAAGGATCATTTGAAACGCAGGCTCTTACCGAGAAGAATGCCCAGCTGTCTCAGGAGCTACAAGAATGCAAGGCCCAACTTGAGGCCGCACTTGCTGCCACAAGAGGAGATGCAGAGACCCCTCCTGGTAACACATTTGTATTAATAATTATAAGCTCTGTGCGGCATGCGCGCAAGTCTAATAGTGACACTGCAGGTGCCGCCGGACAAGATCCGGACAGGCAAGAATTACTGTGCCAGCTAAAGGCCGGCGAGAGGGTGCTGAATAGGGTGCAGCAAGAAAGGAACAAGCTCCAGGATGCCAACGCCAAGCTCGGAGAAGAGCTGAAAGGCGCTCGAGCCGGGCTGTCCAGCTCCGTTAAGGAGAATCAGCGGCTTAGTCGCGGCATTTATAGTAAGTGCTTGAGCGGACTCCTTTGAAAAGAAGAGTTCGGCGAGGAAGTAAATTGACATAATATGTCTTGTAGGTATACTCACAGGTCGCCCTGCGGAGGAGATGCCCATATCAACGGGTGATCAACTTCCCGAGCTATTGCAACTGCTCGAACGTGTTCGGCAGGCAATGAGCGGCGCCGTCCAGGCTTTATGGCCAGCCCTCTCCCTACCCGAGGGCCTTGGGGAGCTTGCGGAGAAGCTGCAGGGAGTGCGGCAGCGCTTCCGTTTGTGGAAGATTTCAGCTTGCCGTCAAGGTGCCAGGGAGGCTTGGGCCATGGTGAAGACACGTTACAAGAAGGCGGATCCCAACCACATGGCCGAAGTTGGACCAGTGGGGCTCGATGGGAAGGAGATCCCTGTGAGTTTAGTATACAGCCAAGTAGAGTTGGCTGCTAAATTTTCCCAACGGGACTGTAAGTTAGACAGCCTGTTAGACGGGATTGAGGAGGAATACAATCAGTAAATCTGACAATGTATGTTTTCCTTTAAAGTGACATGTGAAATGCCTTCTAGCCGGATTGTAGATCGTTTGTCTTTGCCGACCTTTTCGCTTCAACCTCGGGACCCTAGAGTCCGGAATGTGTCCGAATACCTTTTTGGTTAAGAAACAACCGGGGTATGCATGGAGACCAGGCGTAGGGGTCATTAGTGCTTTATCAGACAAGTGCCCAACTAGTTATGTTATATTACATGGTTAGTAAGAAACATCTTCCAGGGAGAATAGTTCCGTTAAGGGTTCCTTTCCCTGGGAGGCATGCCCTAAAGTGCATGTCCGGACTGCGAAAAAAGCAGAAAAAACGTCTGGGGGCGGATGAATGAGCAGGTAAAAAATCATCTTTTAAGTCACCGACCGAATATTCCCTTAAGAACGCCAGCTTTCGGCTTCACCCAGTCTGAGGTACACATCCGGCTGACCCGGCAGTAACAATCGCAGAGGTGCTCCCTTTACCTCCTAGCCAAACAATCGGGAACGTAGGGGTAAGCACAGGAGCCAGGCAACCCAGCTTGGCCAAAACTTAAGTCATACCGATTCATATAATGGTGAGTAAAAGGTACATGTGGAAGCTTGACACATGTGTTGGGCATGAGACCCTTATAATTGAGCTTCTGTAAAAGAAGCCCCCAGGTATAATGAGTGCGGATGGCACATCAAGTGTATGCGAACAATGCGAAAGTAGGCCCTTACGGGCTTTGTAGTAAAAAGGTAATGAAAAGAGAAACAAAAGACAACCGAAGTGTAAAAATTTGGACGGAGGAAGGGGACAAACTCTTAGTCCGGCGCTAGGCATAGAATCTTCGAAGTCGGGCTGCGTTCCATGGGTTCGGCTCGAGTCGGTTATCCGACGCATTTCGTAGACGGTACGCTCCGCCAGTCAGGACTTGATCGATAATGAAGGGGCCCTCCCATTTGGGCTTGAGCTTATCCTTTTTCTTGTCCGGCAGGCGTAGAACTAGTTCACCGACGTTGTAAGTCTTGGCCCGTACTTCTCTGCTTTGATATCTTCGGGCCTGCTGCTGATAGAATGCGGAACGAGCCTTGGCGACGTCGCGTTCTTCCTCCAATGTGTCCAAGCTGTCCTGCCGATCCAGCTTGGCCTCTCTTTCTTCATACATGCGCACTCGAGCTGAGTCATGAATAATGTCGCAGGGCAGGACTGCCTCTGCGCCGTAGACCATAAAAAATGGTGTGAATCCGGTAGTACGGTTAGGCGTTGTCCGCAGCCCCCAGAGTACAGAGTCGAGCTCCTCGACCCATTGCGTGTCAGATTTAGTAAGTGACCGCACTAGTCTGGGTTTAATGCCGCTCATTATTAGACCATTTGCTCGTTCCACTTGACCGTTGGTTTGAGGGTGATAGACTGAAGCGTAGTCGAGCTTGATGCCCATATTTTTGCACCATGACTTAACCTCGTCGGCTGTGAAGTTCGTGCCGTTGTCGGTTATGATGCTGTGGGGGACTCCGTAACGGTGTACTACCCCAGATATAAAGTCTATCACTGGTCCGGACTCTGCCGTTTTGACCGGTTTGGCCTCTATCCATTTGGTGAATTTATCCACCATGACCAATAGGTACCTTTGCTTGTGGGTTCCCCCTTTAAGGGGTCCAACCATATCAAGCCCCCAGACCGCGAACGGCCAGGTAATGTGTATAGTTTTGAGGGCGGTGGGCGGCATATGGCTCTGATTAGCAAAGAGCTGACAACCAACGCATCTCTGGACTAAGTCCTGGGCATCTGCCCGGGCCGTCGGCCAATAAAATCCTGTACGGAATGCCTTTCCTATAAGGGCCCGGGCTGCTGCGTGGTGTCCGCCTAGTCCGGCATGAATTTCAGCCAGGAGGTTTCGCCCTTCCTCTTCGGAGATACACCTTTGAAGGACTCCGGTTGTACTTTTCTTATAAAGTTCTCCCTCATGGACCTTGTAGGCTTTCGATCGCCGGACTATGCAGCGGGTCTCGTTTTGGTCTTCGGGAAGTTCCTGCCTAAGCAAGTAGGCTAGGAATGGTTCTGTCCACGGGGCGATTACTGCCATTATGTCGTGGGCTGAAGGTGTTATGTCATCGGCTGAATCACCGATTGGCGCGGTTTTTTCTGGTTTGTCACTTCCGGGCTCCTCTTCCCATAGTATGGATGGCTTGAAGAGCCGTTCCAGGAAGATATTTGGAGGGACAACATCACGTTTCGCACCGATGCGTGCCAGTACGTCGGCCGCTTGGTTATTATCTCGGGCTATGTGATGGAATTCGAGTCCTTCAAACCAAGCTGACATTTTTAGGACAGCGTTGCGATATGCTGCCATTTTCGGATCCTTGGCGTCAAAGTCTCCATTTATTTGGGATATTGCAAGGTTTGAATCCCCGCGCACCTCTAGGCGTTGAATGCCCATGGAAACTACCATCCGGAGACCATGTAACAGGGCCTCGTATTCGGCTGCGTTGTTGGAGTCGGTGTATATTATTTGAAGTACGTACTGGACTGTGTCCCTGGTTGGGGACGTCAACACGACGCCAGCCCCCAGTCCGGCCAACATTTTAGAGCCGTCAAAGTGCATAACCCAATTGGAGTATGCGCCGTACTCTTTAGGGAGTTCGGTTTCTGTCCATTCAGTGATGAAGTCAGCCAAAACTTGTGACTTTATAGCTCGCCGAGGTTTGTAAGTTATATCGAATGGTAAGAGCTCAATGGCCCATTTTGCAATTCTGCCCGTTGCGTCACAGTTATTTATGATGTCATTGAGTGGTACTTCGGAGGCCACTGTTATCGAACACTCTTGAAAGTAGTGTCGGAGCTTCCAGGATGCCATGAACACCGCATACGCTATCTTCTGATAGTGTGGGTAACGGGATTTGCAAGGAGTTAACACAGTGGATACATAATACACTGGTTTTTGAAGAGGGAATTTATGCCCTTCTGTTTCTCGTTCGACGACGAGTACCGCGCTTACGACTTGATGCGTTGCCAATATGGCCTTTATTTCTTCGAGTCCGGCAGTGGCAGCATCCGTCCACTCGAAGTGTTCGGTGCGTCTGAGGAGGCGATAGAGGGGCAATGCCTTTTCTCCTAGACGGGAGATAAAGCGGCTTAAAGCTGCCACGCATCCTGTTAATTTTGCTATCTGTTTGAGGTCTTTTGGAATATCCAATTGTGACAGAGCTCGGATTTTAGCCGGGTTTGCTTCAATTCCTCTACGGGATACAATGAAGCCCAGCAGCTTTCCGGCGGGTACGCCGAAAACGCATTTTTCCGGATTCAGCTTGATGTCATATGCTCTGAGGTTGTCGAATGTGAGCCTCAAATCGTCTACTAGAGTTTCGACGTGTTTTGTTTTGACGACTACGTCGTCTACGTATGCCTCGACTGTTTTGTCGATCTGGGTGGCCAGACATGTTTGAATCATGCGCTGATATGTTGCGCCAGCATTTTTAAGTCCAAAGGGCATCGTGTTGAAGCAGAATGGTCCGTATGGAGTGATGAATGTCGTTGCCGCTTGGTATGCTTCCGCCATCTTGATTTGATGATAGCCAGAGTATGCGTCGAGGAAGCACAACGAATCGTGCCCTGCGGTAGCATTGATAATTTGGTCGATGCGGGGGAGAGGGAAGGGATCCTTTGGGCAAGCCTTATTGAGGTCTTTAAAATCGACACAGAGGCGCCAGGATTTGTCCTTCTTTGGTACCATTACCAGATTTGCTAGCCAGTCCGGATGTTCGATATCTCTGATGAATCCGGCTTCCAATAGTTTGGCTAGCTCTTCTCCCATTGCCTGTCTTTTGGGTTCGGAAAATCGTCGAAGAGCCTGTTTGACTGGCTTGAATCCTTTTAGGATGTTTAGGCTGTGTTCTGCCAACCTGCGTGGGATTCCGGGCATTCCGAAGGATGCCAGGGGAAGATGTCCCAATTTTCCCGAAGGAATTCACGCAGTGCGGCGTCTACTTCGGGGTTCAATTGTGCCCCAATGGAGGCCGTCTTTGTTGGGTCCGTTGGATGGACCTGGAATTTTATTATTTCATCTGCTGGTTTGAAGGAGGTGGACTTGGATCTTTTATCGAGTATCACATCGTCCCTGTTCACCGTAGAGCGCATCGCGGTGAGTTCTTCTGCTGCTAAGGCTTCGGATAGTGCCTCCAGGGCTAGTGCAGCTGTCTTATTTTCGGCGCGGAGTGCTATGTCCGGATCACTAGCGAGAGTGATTATTCCGCCGGGCCCAGGCATTTTGAGCTTCATGTACCCGTGATGAGGTACTGCTTGAAAGATTGTGAATGCCTCTCGTCCTAATATAGCGTGATATCCGCTGTTGAACGGGGCCACTTGGAACGTGACTTCTTCGGATCTATAATTGTCCGGCGAGCCGAACACCACATCAAGTGTGATTTTTCCGGTGCAGCGCGCTTCCCGGCTAGGGATTATTCCTCTGAAGGTTGTGCTGCTTCGCTCAATACGGCTCCAGTCTATTTCCATTTTTTGAAGAGTTTCCTCATATATGAGGTTTAGTCCGCTGCCGCCATCCATGAGGACCTTTGTAAGCCGAAAGCCGTCCACTATGGGACTAAGCACTAGTGCGGCTGGTGCTCGGGCTGTTCGGAATTTAGGTTCGTCGCTAGCGTTGAAGGTGATGGCTGTGTCACTCCATGGATTTGCTGTTGCTACTTGATAGACTTCGGCGAGTCCGCGGATTGTTCGTTTTCGCATATTGTTTGATGTGAAGGTCTCGAAGACTGTTGATACCGTACCGGTATTGTTGGAGTGGTTTTACGGGGCTAGAAGCTCCTCGCCACTTTTGGCCACCTGCCGTAGTATCCAACATGCTCGAAGGCTATGTGTTGGGATGGCTCCCTCTGTACTATGAAGCTTACAGGGTCCATTGAGCCATCCTTCCAGTACGGTTCCGTGCCCTCTAGGGGGTTTTTGCTTTTTGGTTTTTACATCTGGTGCCTCAGTACGATGCACCCTTTTTGTTGCGGACTAGGGTTGTATTTGGAGCCGGATTGCCCCAAAACTGATTTTCGGTTTTCCGGAAACTTTCCATCGCACAGTATTTTCGTACTATGGACGCCAGATCGGTGAAGCGTGTAATCTTACGACGGCCGATGGCGTTCAATATTCCCTTGTCTGTGCAATTATTGCAAAAGATTGAGATTGCGTTTTCCTCTCGGCAGTCCTTTATCCTGTCCATAACCAGGAGGAATCTGGCCCAGTAGTGATGTACTGTTTCAGTGGGCTCTTGCCGGATTAGAGATAGATCGCATATGTCTGGGCGGGTGGGTGGACTAAAATCCGGATCCCTGCCCGTATTGGGGCTTAAAGGCCGAGGGGTTTCCGAATTCGGAAACTTGGGTTGCTAGACACGATCCAGCGAATCCGGAACGATGCATGATTTTAGGTTCAATGCTCGATCGACGTCCGTCCCTCCGCGGAAATCCGGCATGGAGGGTTCGGGAATCCGGACGTGACTAGTTTTCAATATGGGCGAAGAGTCGCCGCATTGTTCC
Source organism: Triticum timopheevii (assembly GCA_963921465.1). Lineage (NCBI taxonomy): Eukaryota > Viridiplantae > Streptophyta > Magnoliopsida > Poales > Poaceae > Triticum > Triticum timopheevii. The sequence goes on along the minus strand of OY997264.1, from coordinate 168,112,002 downwards.
TCTACCACTGCAACGTGGTGGGTGGCCTGGGGAGAGTTAATCTCTCTCAGATCGGTTTTAAGCCCAATCTAATTGTAGTCTGTAGCGACTTCCAGGGCTGCGATGCGGTCCAAGAGCTCGTTGATAGACGAGAGCTCCATTGGATCCAGCCGCTCGGCAAATTCCGAGCTGACGCGGAGTTTGCTTCCGACGACTTGGGAAGTCATTGTCGAAGCAGTGGCCGGACAGGCGGTCATAAGAAAACCACCTAGCCGGATAGTTTGGCCGGCGGCCAAGGCCCCTTTGGCGAAAATACCATCTTTGAAGACGGGTGGAGGCATCCTTCCTATCGGCGACGACACAGAGGAACTCTCAATGAAAGCACCAATGTCGGTGTCAAAACCGGCGGATCTCGGGTAGGGGGTCCCGAACTGTGCGTCTAGGCGGATGGTAACAGGAGACGAGGGACACGATGTTTTACCCAGGTTCGGGCCCTCTTGATGGAGGTAAAACCCTACGTCCTGCTTGATTAATGTTGATGATATGGGTAGTACAAGAGTGGATCTACCACGAGATCAAGGAGGCTAAACCCTAAAGCTAGCCTATGGTATGATTGTTGTAATGTATGTTGTCCTACGGACTAAAGCCCTCCGGTTTATATAGACACCGGAGGAGGCTACGGTTACACAGAGTCGGTTACAATGGTAGGAGATCTACATATACGTATCGCCAAGCTTGCCTTCCACGCCAAGGAAAGTCCCATCCGGACACGGGACGGAGTCTTCAATCTTGTATCTTCATAGTCTTGGAGTCCGGCGGACGATGATAGTCCGGCTGTCCGGACACCCCCTAGTCCAGGACTCCCTCATTGCCCTTCAAGAACTGAAATCCACCGTGCGCGAGCCCCACGGTGGGCGCCATCTCTCGTGGAATTGTCACGTCAGATGTCCTCGTGAAAGGACTTAGTTGTGGAGCCATCGCAACTAGGAAGCTTGAAGGGGTTAAATCGGGACAAGGGACACGAGAGGTTTTTATACTAGTTCGGCCCCTTATGGTGAAGATAAGGCCTACGTCTAGTTGGGTTGGTATTGATGTTTCGATGACCCGGAGCGAGATATGCTATGCCCGATTCTCGATGAGTTGTTTCTTGCCCTAAGCCGCCAGCAGGTCGTCCCCTTATATACACGGGTTGACGCCCTGTGGCCTACAGAGTCCCGGCCGGCTTATAAACAGTGTCCGACTCGGTGACTAGTTAAATCTACCTTATGATACAAGTCATGCCATTATGGCGGTTTACTACAACGGGCCTTAAGTCGCCTGTGGGCCTTCAGCCCTTTATTGAACCGCCATCTTCATGCTCGGTCTTGGGCTTCTCTCTGGTGAATCTTCTTTGTGTAAGCCGGCCCCTCCTGGGCGGCTGACACAAATAGTTATATCCCCAACAGCCATGATTTATGCTAAGGGCGATAATTATTTATCGGCCATGTCTTTGCTTAGGGCGATAGTGTAAGTTCGAAAGTATGTTTAGAGGGAGGGGGGGGTGATTGGACTACTTGACCAAATAAAAATCTATCCTTTTCTCAATTTTAAGTCTTGGCATATTTTAGAACCTTAGCACTAGTCAAGCAAACAACCTACACATGCAATTCTAAGAGTATAGCAGCGGAATGTAAATCATTGCATATGAAGGTAAAGGGGAGGAGTTTGGAGGGAGCAAACACAATGTAGACACGGAGATTTTTGGCGTGGTTCCGATAGGTGGTGCTATCGTACATCCACGTTGATGGAGACTTCAACCCACGAAGGGTAACGGCTGCGTGAGTCCACGAAGGGCTCCACCCACGAAGGGTCCACGAAGAAGCAACCTTGTCTATCCCACCATGGCCATTGCCCACGAAGGAATTGCCTCACTTGGGTAGATCTTCATGAAGTAGGCGATCTCCTTGCCCTTACAAACTCCTTGGTTCAACTCCACAATCTTGACGGAAGCTCCCAAGTGACACCTAACCAATCTAGGAGACACCACTCTCCAAAAGGTAATAGATGGTGTGTTGATGATGAACTCCTTGTTATTGTGCTTCAAATGATAGTCTCCCCAACACTCGACTCTCTCTCACAGATTTGGATATGGTGGAAAGATGATTTGAGTGGAAAGTAACTTGGGGAAGGCTAGAGATCGAGATTCTTGTGGTTGGATTAGAATGTCTTGGTCTCAAAACATGAGTAGGTGGTTCTCTCTCAGAAAATGAGTAGTGTAAGTGTAGGTGAGGGAGTCCTGGACTAGGGGGTGTCCGGACAGCCGGACTATCATCGTCCGCCGGACTCCAAGACTACGAAGATACAAGATTGAAGACTCCGTCCCGTGTCTGGATGGGACTTTCCTTGGCGTGGAAGGCAAGCTTGGCGATGCGGATATGTAGATCTCCTACCATTGTAACCGACTCTGTGCAATCCTAGCCTCCTCCGGTGTCTATATAAACCGGAGGGCTTTAGTCCGTAGGACACAACATACATTACAACAATCATACCATAGGCTAGCTTTAGGGTTTAGCCTCCTTGATCTCGTGGTAGATCCACTCTTGTACTACCCATATCATCAATATTAATCAAGCAGGACGTAGGGTTTTACCTCCATCGAGAGGGCCCGAACCTGGGTAAAACATCGTGTCCCTCGTCTCCTGTTACCATCCGCCTAGACACACAGTTCGGGACCCCCTACCCGAGATCCGCCGGTTTTGACACCGACATTGGTGCTTTCATTGAGAGTTCCTCTGTGTCGTCACCGATAGGTTCGATGGCATCTTCAGTCAAAAATGCTGTCCAGGTTGAGACTTTTCTCCCCAGACAGATTTTCGTATTCGTCGGCTTCGCACTGCGGGCTAATTCCCTTGGCCATCTGGAGCAAATCAAAAGCTATGCCCCTGGCCATCAGGTCAGATTTGGAAGCCTAAACTTCACGGCCGACATCCGCGGGGACTTGATCTTCGACGGGCTCGAGCCAAAGCCAAGCGCGCCACACTGTTACGATGGGCATGATCTAGCTCTGCCGCCGAACAGTGCCTTGGTGGCCGCACACGAATCCGCTTCGGCCTTTAGTCCGGAGCCGATTGCCCAGATCGAGGATCGGTGGATGGACACCGCCTCGGGGGCTTCAACTTCCACGGCGATGGAGCCGAACGCTAATCTTGTCCCCCGCGAAACTCGTGATTCCGAGGTGCCAGACTCCTTCCCGGACTCCGAACCTCCCACGCCCCTACCAATCGATTCGGATTGGGCGCCGGTTATGGAATTCACCGCCGCGGACATCTTCCAACACTCGCCCTTTGGCGACATCCTAAATTCGCTAAAGCATCTCTCGTTAACGGGAGAGTCCTGGTTGAACTATGGCCAGGATGGTTGGGATACGGACGACGAAGAAATTCAGAGCCCACCCACCACCCACTTTGTAGCCACTGTCGACGATCTAACCGACATGCTAGACTACGACTCCGAAGACATCGACGCTATGGATGATGATGCCGGAGACGAACAGGAACCAGCGCCTACAGGGCACTGGAAGACCACCTCGTCATACGACATATACATGGTGGACACCCCAAAAGACGGGGATGGCGAAGAAACAGCGGAGGCAGATTCTTTAAAGAAACAGCCCAAGCACCGGCGTCAGCGGCGCCGCTCTAAATCCCGCCACAGCAAGGATGGAGATTCCGGCACAGGAGATAATAATACCCCAGAAAGTGCCGAAGACAACCCCCTCCAGCAGGACTCAGCACAGGAGGATGTAGAAGCAAGCCCTCACGAGAGGGCGGCAGACGAAGAGGTTGAGGATTATAACTATATGCCTCCCTCCGAAGACGAGGCAAGCCTCAACGACGATGAATTCGTCGTGCCCGAGGATCCCGTCGAACAAGAGCGTTTTAAACGCAGGCTTATCGCCACGGCAAATAGCCTAAAGAAAAAGCAGCAGCAGCTTCAAGCTGATCAGGATCTGCTGGCCGATCGATGGACCGAGGTCCTCGCGGCCGAAGAGTATAAACTCGAACGCCCCTCCAAAAGCTACCCACGACGCAAGCTGCTCCCCCGATTAGAGGAGGAAGCATACATACCTCCATCACCAGCGCACGATACGGCTGACCGACCACCCCGTGGTCGTGACAGAGAGGCATCCAGGCCCCCAACCAAGACCGTACCTCGGCATCGTTCTAAAAGTACGAAGCCAAGAGGGAACGCGCCGGACTTGCGAGATATATTGGAGGACAAAGCAAGGCAATCCAGATCCATCTACGGATCATGGGGGCGCCCCACGACCCATGACGAATACCGTCGCGCCGGATACAATAACCCCGGCCGGGCCGAACACAGCAGACAACGCTCTCTAGAGCTGCGTCGTGATATTGCTCAGTACAGAGGCGCCGCACACCCGCTATGCTTCACTGACGAAGTAATGGATCACCAAATCCCTGAAGGGTTTAAACCCGTAAACATTGAATCCTACGATGGCACAACAGACCCCGCGGTTTGGATCAAAGATTATCTTCTCCACATCCATATGGCCCGCGGCAACGATCTCCACGCCATCAAGTATCTCCCACTCAAACTTAGAGGACCAGCTCGGCATTGGCTTAACAGCTTGCCCGCAGAGTCAATTGGGTGTTGGGAAGAAAGCCGCATTCCTCGACAACTTCCAGGCACGTATGTGCGACCACCAGACACCGATGACCTAAGCCACATCATTAAGCAGCCAGACGAATCGGCCAGACAATTCTGGACACGGTTCTTGACAAAGAAAAATCAAATCGTCGACTGTCCGGATGCAGAGGCCCTTGCAGCCTTCAAACATAACATCCGCGACGAATGGCTAGCCCGGCACCTGGGACAGGAAAAGCCGAAATCCATGGCAGCCCTCACATCATTAATGACCCGCTTTTGCGCGGGAGAGGATAGCTGGCTAGCCTGCAACAACAATCTCCGTAAAAATTCTGGCAGTCCGGATACCAAGGACAACAACGGCAGGTCACGTCGAAACAAAAACAAACGCCGCATTAACGGCGATGATAAGGAGAATACGGCGGTCAACGCCGGATTCCGAGGCTCTAAACCCGGTCAACGGAAGAAGCCATTCAAAAGAACCACTCCGGGTCCGTCCAATTTGGACCGAATACTCGACCGCTTATGCCAGATACATGGCACCCCTGAAAAGCCAGCTAATCACACCAATAGAGATTGCTGGGTGTTCAAGCAGGCAGGTAAGTTAATTGCCGAAAACAATGACAAGGGGCTAAACAGCGACGACGAGGAGGAGACCCGACCGCCGAACAATAGAGGACAGAAGGGTTTTCCCCCGCAAGTGCGGACGGTGAATATGATTTACGCAACCCATATACCCAAGAGGGAGAGGAAGCCTGCACTAAGGGACGTCTATGCGATGGAGCCAGTCGCCCCGAAGTTCAATCCATGGTCCTCTTGTCCGATCACTTTCGATCGAAGAGACCATCCGACCAGCATACGCCATGGCGGATTCCCCACATTGGTTTTAGACCCAATCGTCGATGGATTTCACCTCACGAGAGTCCTGATGGACGGCGGTAGTAGCCTGAACCTGCTTTATCAGGATACAGTGCCCAAGATGGGCATAGACCCCTCAAGGATTAAACCTACAAAGACAACCTTTAAGGGTGTCATACCAGGTGTGGAAGCCAACTGTACAGGCTCAGTCGCACTGGAAGTGGTCTTCGGATCCCCGGACAATTTCCGGAGCGAGGAGTTAATCTTCGACATAGTCCCGTTTCGCAGCGGCTATCACGCTCTGCTCGGACGAACCGCTTTCGCAAAATTCAACGCGGTGCCGCATTATGCATACCTCAAGCTCAAGATGCCAGGCCCTCGCGGAGTCATCACGGTCAATGGAAATACGGAATGCTCCCTCCGAATGGAGGAACATATAGCGGCTCTCGCGGCAGAAGTACAGAGCAGCCTTTTAAGGCAATTCTCAAGTCCGGCCGTGAAACGGCCGGATACAGCAAAACGCGCCCGAAGCAATACCAACCAAGACCACCTGGCGCGATCAGAGCATGCGTAGCAATGCGGCCCCAACCCCCGTCCGCGCATGATTGCAAGAACAACCCTCCGCGTACATCATTACGCTTTGGAGATACCATGGGCGCAGGGGAAGGGGCACGATCGCAATGGACCCAGAGTGCGGCTCGACCACACCAAGGGCTCGCAAGTGTGTCCCCTTTCTTTTTTTATTATTTTCCTTCTTTGTGTACATAGGACTCCGTTAACCAGAGGCCCTGTCCGGCGGTGAACCTGCCGAACTCATGATGCAACAACCAGGGAAGAAAGAAGGCTGCGACGAACACTCAGGTGGTCTCAATTACGAGCATTAAATTCGATTATATACACCAAGTCTGCAGCTCAACCCTGGAGGGGGACATGTTTAATTAGTCCAAATCCCTTGCTTATCGCACTATTTGTATCAGTCCGCACTCATAGCAGACTTTCTTTCATAAATAATGCAGCACCTTTTTTACTGCAATTACATTACCTTTTATATATATATGTTCATTACATGACATCTTGCACCCGTATATTTTGGTACGGCCTAATACACCAGGGGCTTATGTTCCCCACATTATGGTGTGATAAGTCCGAACATTTTCGTAAGTGCGGCACCCCGAACTTATAGCATTATATGAATCGGCTCCGAATCATGTCTTGGGTCAATAGTTGGGTTTTCCCGGCTCCCACGTTTTGGTGCCTTACGTTCTGTTCTGTCGGCTAAGGTGGCACTGGGAGAACCACTGCGATTGCGCCCCGGTTGAGCCGGGCGAGCGCCTCAGTGGAGAAAGCTAAAACTGACCGGCATGATAAGGCGAGAGACCGGTCGCTGTTCGAGAGGTTTTTTCGGGTCCTTAAAGACTCACGCCACTTCGAGCGAAGTTCCGGACAATGTCTGACGAAGGCGTGGATAGCGCCCCGGATTCGGCCTTCCGAATACCAGGGGCTTCGCCGAAATTTAAAATTATAGAATTCTATGGCTAAGTGAGAGTGTTCAAGCACTATAAGTCCGGTCACCTTGTTCGTTGTGTTGAGCGCCTCCCTAGATGGACCCAAAAATGGGAACAAGAGTGCTCAAGTTTATCCCGAACACCCCAGCACTCGTGGCTCGGGGGCTGAAGCCAACGACTTGCCATCTCTTAGATTTTATAAACGGCCGCACAGAAGGTAATATTTTAAATTAAAACAAGTGTTGCTCAAGGCGCATATGAACGAAGTTTTAAGCGCACAGGATAATACATGGCGAGTTTACTCAAAGATTACATTTCTGGGACACTCATCCGCAATATCGCGGGCTCCCTTCAGGACAGTTTTATAATACATTTCAGGCGTGCGATACTCCTTGCCCGGTGGCGGTGGGCCCGTGAGAAGCTTCTCTGCATCCAACCTGCCCCAATGCACCTTTGTGCGGGCAAGGGCCCGACGAGCACCTTCAATACAGGCGGAGCGCTTGATGACCTCCACCCAGGGGCACGCATCCACCAGCCACCGCACGAGGCCGAAGTAGCTCCAAGGCATGGCCTGTTGAGGCCACAGCCGGACTATAAGGCCCTTCATGGCCTTCTCAGCTACCTTGTGGAGTTCGACCAGCTGCTTCAGCTGGTCGCTTGAGGGCACCGGATGGCCGGCCTCAGCATACTGAGACCAGAAGACCTTCTCCGTCGAGCTCCCCTCCTCGCCACGATAGAATGCGGCGGCATCGGACGCACTACGCGGCAGATCTGCAAACGCCCCTGGAGAGCTCCGAATGCGGGTAAGTGTCAGGTAGTTTACATTAACATGCTTGCTTTGCATGAAAAATGCCTTACCCGCCGCTATCTTCTTCACATCTTCCACCTCCTGAAGGGCCTTACGGGCCTCGGCCTTGGCGGACTTGGCACTTTCGAGAGCCGAGGCAAGCTCGGACTCTCGAGTCTTGGAGTCACGCTCCAACCTCTCATGCTTCTCCATGAGAGCCTGGAGCTCTTGCCGTACTTCCGCCACCCGTGCCTCCTGCATCTCTCGCTCGGCCCGTTCCACGGCCGCACTACGTTCGGCCGTGGACACAACCTCCTTCAGGGCTGCCACCTCATTTGTGGCCCCTGCAATGCCCATATTATCCTTGTTAATTTTATTGCAACCAAAATCCTTTTCTGTAAGGTAACTATTCAAAGGGGTGTTACTCACCTTCTTTGTCCTCGAGCTGCTTCTTGGCATGGCCGAGCTCTTGCTCGGACCGCTCGAGATCCTGCTTCAACGCACCGACCTCCGCAGTCAGTGCGGCAGAGGTCAGCACCGCAGCCTGCAAACCCATATTGACATATTTTAAGCAACCCTGCGTATATCTTATTAGATCCTCAGTCCGGCTTTTCTTTTCGAACACCGAACTAAGCATCAGGGGCTACTGTCTATGCGGTATTACATTTCATAATTTTAACTTCTTACCTCAAAGCCTGTTAGAAGGCTGCTGCAGGCTTCGGTCAGCCCGCTCTTGGCGAGCTGAACCTTCTGAATCACCGCACTCATGATGGTGCGGTGTTCTTCCTCGATGGAAGCACCTTTAAGTGCCTCCAACACGTTATTCGGCGCCTCCGGTTGGACGAAGGCCGCCGGTGTCACGGTCTTGCCCTTCTTTCGAGGGGGCCGCCTGCCGGACTCTGGAACCACTACGGGTTCCGATGTAGAGTCCGGCGCAATGTCCGGGAGGCTGCCTGACGGCGCCTCCGGAGCCTCCTCCTGATGGGTCCCTCTTTGGGATCCCACCTCGGCGTCCTCGTCGGCGCGGGGGGGTAGAGGCAGTCGGAAGTGAATCCACATCCGACGGGGCCAACGACCCGCTCGATGAAGCGGGGAGATCATCATCGACCGGACTATGGACAGAATGCGGCATTAGAAGGACATTACGCGACATGAAAGAAATTGCATATTAGGGATCCAGATACTTACGATCTTGCCGGACGCCTGGCCCTTGCAGGCCACTCCTCCTCGCCAACGATGGTGTTGGCGAAACTGTCCGGGGGAATAGATCTCCCCCTCTTGGACCCTTCGGCCTCCCATATCGGGGAAGCCTTCCTCTTCTTCTCTCCCTCCTCCGGGAGAGAGTCCTCTTCCTCCTCCTCATCTTCGGGGGAGGAGTCTGCCTCGTCCTCGGGCGCCTGATTACAGGAACTCTTTCGAGTCCCCGCGGCCACCTTCTTGGCCTTCTTCTCCGGCACCACGTGCGGTGCCGGAACCAGCAGCCCTGCTAAACGGGCGTCCACTGGGTCTTCTGGCATGGGAGCCGGGCTGATGAGCTGCTTGGCCTTCTCCATCCATTCCTGTCAAAGGAAAAGAGAGATTGAAACCCTCTTCGAATCAGTTTAATTACCAGAAGTGTCCCATAACGGGGTTGAATCACTTACCTCGTCAGCCGGATGCTGCGAGCGAAATCCGTGATCTTCCGTCGCGGATGCGGGGGCTTCGGCGCCCTTAAACAGCACCCTCCAGGCGCCTTCATATGTCGTATCGAAGAACCCGCTTAGCGCCTGGTGCTGTTCCGGATTGAACTCCCACAGATTGAATGCCCGTTCTTGGCATGGGAGAATCCGGCGGATGAGCATGACTTGGATCACGTCAACGAGCCTGAGCTTATTGCTCACCAGCTTCTGGATGCAGGCTCGGAGTCCCGTCAGCTCCTTCGGATTGCCCCACAGCAAGCCCTTCTCTTTCTAGGAGGTGAGCTGTGTGGGGACGCCAGATCTAAACTCGGGGGCCGCCGCCCATGTGGGCTTGCGTGGCTCGGTGATGTAGAACCACCCCGATTGCCACCCCTTGATGGAGTCCACGAAGGCCCCTTCGAGCCAAAGGACGTTGGGCAACTTACCCAACATGGCGCCTCCACATTCCGCTTGCGTGCCCTTCACAACCTTCGGCTTGACGTTGAAGGTCTTGAGCCACAGGCCGAAGTGGGGCCGGATGCAGAGGAAGGCCTCGCACACGACGATAAACGCCGAGATGTTGAGGATGAAGTTCGGCGCCAGATCGTGGAAATCCAGGCCGTAGTAAAACATGAGCCCCCGGACGAATGGGTGGAGTGGAAAACCCAGTCCACGGAGGAAGTGGGGAAGGAAGACGACCCTCTCATGGGGCCCAGGGGTAGGGATGAGCTGCCCGTCATCGGGCAGCCGATGCGCGATATCGCCGGAGAGGTATCCGGCGCTGCGCAGCTTGGTGATATGCTCCTCCTTAACGGTGGAGGCCAGCCATTTGCCTCCCGCTCCGGACATATTCGGAGAAGGTCGAGGCGAGATGCGCGAGCTTGGGCGTTGGAGCTTGAGTGCGCGGAGATGGATAAGCAAAGGAGGAAGAAGGCGTAGGTGAGAAGGTAAATCATTATCCCTTATATATAGGCGGACGAAAACTATGCGTCCCCCGCCGGCCTGGTAAAACTCGCTTATCTCCCAAGCGCCACCATCAATGGCGCGGTTGGGTTACCCACGTCCGTATTGATGAGAATCCCAGAATAAGGGGAACACGATCTCTACTTCGACAAGACGTGCCAAGGAAACCGCTTCGCTAAACGTGCTGAGGTGGTATAATAAAAAACGATTCAAAAAAAAGCCTGGTAGCGGCGTGATGTCATGCCGCATAATACGTCAGCAGATTGGACTTGTGTGCATTTTATTCTCTCTACGGTGGAATGTGGAATTTATTTTGCAGAGCCGGACACTATCCTGGTGTTCATGATCTTCTCTGGATTATTCAAGGGAGGAACCCGCCTTGCAATGCCGAACATTATGCACGCCGGACTTATCGTCATTGAAGCCTGGTTCAGGGGCTACTGAGGGAGTCCTGGACTAGGGGGTGTCCGGACAGCCGGACTATCATCGTCCGCCGGACTCTAAGACTACGAAGATACAAGATTGAAGACTCCGTCTCGTGTCCGGATGGGACTTTCCTTGGCGTGGAAGGCAAGCTTGGCGATGCGGATATGTAGATCTCCTACCATTGTAACCGACTCTGTGTAACCCTAGCCTCCTCCGGTGTCTATATAAACCGGAGGGCTTTAGTCCGTAGGACACAACATACATTACAACAATCATACCATAGGCTAGCTTTAGGGTTTAGCCTCCTTGATCTCGTGGTATATCCACTCTTGTACTACCCATATCATCAATATTAATCAAGCAGGACGTAGGGTTTTACCTCCATCGAGAGGGCCCGAACCTGGGTAAAACATCGTGTCCCTCGTCTCCTGTTACCATCCGCCTAGACGCATAGTTCGGGACCCCCTACTCGAGATCCGCCGGTTTTGACACCGACAGTAGGCACGTTCTGATAGCTCTCTCCATGAATGGAGAATGGGTGGAGGGGTATATATAGCCTCCACACAAAATCTAACCGTTACACACAAATTCCCAATCTCGGTGAGACCGAATAGTGAAACTCGGTCAGACCGATTCAGTTCAAAATGTGAATGTTAGGCTTTTCGATGGGACCGACAACATCACTCGGTGGGACCGATGTACTAGGGTTAGGGCATAACTTGATCTCGGTAAGACCGATCACATGAACTTGGTGGGACCGATTTCAGTAGTAGGCAACTAGAGAGTTGGCCAAGCAAACTCGGTGGGACCGACCGCTCATTTCGGTGAGACCAAAACGTTACAAAAAGGAAATAGAGAGTTTGCATTGGGAACTCGATGGGACCGATAGCTCATTTTGGTTAGACCGAAACGTTACGAAGGGAAACAAAGAGTTTGCAATACCATCTCGATGAGACCGAGATCCCTATTGGTGAGACCGAACTGATTAGGGTTTGTAGCAGAGGCTATGTCAAATGAGCTTGCTGGTGCCGGATAGATCAAATCGGTGGGGCCGAGTTTGACTTTAGGTTTAGGACATATGTGGAAATGAGAAAGTGGTTGATGGCTTTTGGAGCATATCACTAGGCATTTTGAGTAAGTAAGCCATTAAGCAACACCTCATCCCCTTTTAATAATATTGGCTTTTCCTATGGACTCAATGTGATCTTGGATCACTAAAATGAAAATGTAGAGTCTTGAGATTTTGCCAATATGTGTCCTTAGAATTTTGAGGGGTCCACATCTCTAGTCCATGCCATGCCAATCATTGAACTTCCTGAAATGATCATCTTGAAAGAGTATTAGTTCAATGAGCTATATGTTGTTAAGAATTACCAAAATCACCCAGGGATTAGTTGCACTTTCAATCTCCCCCTTTTTGGTAACTGATGACAACATATAGATCAAAGCTTCGACAAATGATAATAAGAATGAAATACATCGTCGCTTTGAGAAGTATGTGATAAGCAAGAGCTCCCCCTAAATTTGTGCATTATTTAAAAATTGCTTTTGAATGCAAATGCACAATTAATTAGGATCATGGGTTACTCTTCCATGTCACATACATCTTGGTGAAGCGCTCAAAATGATAGAATATGGAATATGCACTCATCACCAAGACAAAGTGTGAATGATCATACATAAGAGATAGAGAATATTATCATCCAAGCACAAACATTTAAGTATGATATGATCAAACACATGACCATACAAGTATCTCACACACATAACCATAAAGTATCATCCAAGCGAGCAAACAAATAAGTAGCGAATAAGTAGCAAAAGAGGCAAAAAGAAGCTCTCTCTCTCTCAGCCTATGATCCATACCCTTTCTCCCCCTTTGGCATCAAGTTACCAAAAAGCTTGAAAATGCATAGTGCTATGCGGCTCTCTAAGCTTGCTGTGTGGGAGGTGGCATGGAGAGGAGTCCTGCAACAAATGCTTCTGAAGAGGTTGTAGGCACTGGTGGAGTTGCAACTGGAGGGGCAACTGAAGTTGTGGCTGTAGGAGATGAGGTTGTAGCTCTAGTGTCTATTACTAGCACTGCTGCAGACCTCTATCTTCTGGGCACCCTTTGATAAGCATCAGTGGTGGTATTGTCACTCCTATCCTCAAGCTCTTCTTTGATCTTCTCCATAGAAGTCTGAATCTCTGTCACCTTGACATCCAAGTCATGAAGTTTTGTCTCAAAAATTCTTTCAAGACTCTCTTGATTCCGAGTCAGGGTGGTCAATCCTTTCTCAATCCTCAAAGTAGCCTGAATGAGATAGCCGAGTTGATCTTGTTTGGACTTGAGAAAAACTTGAGATGCCTCTTCATCATTTGGCATCTTGGCTGCCTTCTCTGCTTTTGCTTTTGCTCTCTTCTCCCGAGCCTCTACTGAAGTAGGATCTGAAGCATCCATAACAATTGTGTTGTTCTCACGGTCAGTTCTCAAGGGAAGGTACTCTTTATCCAACAAATACACGCCTTTGCTCATCTTGGAGTTGATGAGCATCTGAATGTGTGGAGCATACCCACATGATCTCTTTTGGTCTGCTGCAGTTCTCTTGATGGTTTCAACTATCAAGCTCATCACCTTGAATTTTTGTGGCAAATCAAATAGTTGAAGCAAGTTGATGGAGTGACCTCTGATCATCCTATGATCAGCTTGGGGGCAGGCTTGGGCTTTGATGGAGCATCCCCAGATTTGATGGCATCCCCCATCAACTTCTGAGTCTTTGGTGCTGGTGCAACATCTTCTTCTTCATCTTCTTCCTCATCCTCAGCTGGGTCTCTTATCATAGAGGATCTGCCAATTACTCTGGCTATGGTCTTCTTGACCCTTTCCTTTCTCTTTTTGCCCTCACCAGCCTCCTTTGGTTCAAGAGTGAACTCAATGGTTTCCTGTGTTGAGGCTCTGGCTTTGGACATTGGCACTCTTTTGGCGGGAGCTTTCTTGTGCAGACCAGTCTTGGTTGAAGCTGTTGTGCCAAACTCTTTCTTGACAACTTTCTTTTTGGAGCTGATCTCCGCCTCAACAGCAGCATAATCTTCATCCTCAGAATCTGAGTTTCTTTTCCTCCTCTGCCTAGTAGCAGCCTTAGGCAGGTTGCTTGGAGTAGTTCTGCTTCCATCTTCATGGCTGTCAGAGGGACTAGTGCCCTCACTCATGTTGACTTGTTCCTCAGACTTCTTATGGCTATCACTTTGATCTGACATAGCTGGCACTGCAAGATGACCCTGTGAGCAGATATAGATGAGATAGAGTGGATGAGCATCACAAAGTGTAGAGTTTTTGCAAAACAATTGAGTCAAAAACTTAGTTTTAGTTTTCTACAGAAAGCATTTCGGAGTAACCGATTTGTTAAACTCGGTGACACCGAAGCAACATTCTCTGTCTAAACTAGTGATCTCGGTCAGACCGACGCACAGTTCAGTGACACCGATATTGCTAGGGTTTCACAAAGTTCTGAACTCGGTCACACCGATTTGTAAGTTTCGATCAGACCGAAAATCACAAGTGCAATGGCCTAAGCCAAATCGGTGAGACTGATTTCTACAACTCGGTCGGTCCAAGATGAGTTCAGCGGAAACCTAACCCTAAATTTTTGAATCAAATCTAAACTAAAGGAAGTTTTTGCTGGATAGGATAATCTCAAACCTGGCGAGAATCATGGCATTGCCTTTGTGCTAAGAATTAGAGTGAGAAAAGCACAAAGGATCAAACGCATACCCTAACTTGGCGATGAGCTCGCTACAATGACAACGGCGGTGGAGATTTCCGTTGACTGCGGTGGAGACCAGCGGCAGGAAATCACTGGCGACGAGGAGACGATCTAGAGACCTATGTCGACAGAGCAGGATACGCGCGGGCGAAGGGTTTTCGGAGGATTTTCCAAAATTTGACCCGTGGGTATATATATCCTGACCCTATCGGTGTGACCGAGTAGAATGAATCGGTGGCACCGAGATGCAGAATCGCAAGCGGTTACTGCAACTCAGTGTGACCGAATTGTTCAAATCAGTTGCACCGAGATTGAAAACCTAGATCAACTCAATGAACTCGGTATGACCAAAAGGAATGAATCGGTCAGACCGAAATGCATAGAGAGGTTTTGGAAGTTTAAGTCTATGACGAATTGGTGAATCCGAGTGCTCCTCACCTAGAGGGTTTGAATCTGACTTGATCAAACTTTGTGATGTACCATGAATAGAGTTTGAGACGAGAAAAACATAGATAGCTAGAGGGAGTTCTTAGGCATTCTTGTCCATCCATTTGGCAAAAGAAAAAGAGCCAAACAATCAAAGAAACAAATGGACTTCCTCGAGTGAGAAAAATATGAAATCAACATGCTCACACAATAAAATGGAAAATTAAATATGTGGCAAAGCATGCACAATCACTCTAGCATCTATCAAGCAATTGGCGATGACTAGGTCATCTATATATGAGTATATTGACTTAGGAGTCAAATGAGAACATTTGATCATAGGTCATACTCATTGTTTAAGCACAAGTGGGGTTACGACTTTTACATAAAGCATTGTTGTGTTCACACCATTAGAGTTGCTTTAGCACAATTCTTAGAGTAAAGCTCCCCCTAGATGTGATATTCCACCTAAGAGGGATGAACTAACCTTGGGTTTTGTCGATGATGACTTCATGTAGGTGTTGAAGATGTGGATGCTCATTGTTGATGTAGATCATTTGGAGCAATCCATTGGAGTGAGTTGCACTTTCAATACCTACATGGGTTAGTCCCACAAGGAACAAACAATGATATCCATAGACATAGAGTGAAGTACACACAAGATGATGTCCATGAAAGCATTAGATTATCTTGTCCCTTGTCTTACCAACAAGAGGGTTTGTGACTCCTTGAACTAGTGCAAGATGTGGAAGTTGTTTGCACTTGTTCTTGCCAAAATGAATATGAGTGAAGCATGTTGGCGGAGTCACCCTCAAGAACTCTCTAGTTCTTCTTCTTAGGGATCCATATCAACTTGATGGGAATCCTAGGGGTTGTAGTCGTACTTGATGAAGTAGAACTTGATGTAGACTTGGGAACCCACTTGACCAAGGCCTTTGGAGCTTCTTCAAATGCATCAATCTCCTCTTGACGCTTGTCCTTGCCCTTTTGCTTGTGGTCTTGTGGTGGAAGATCATCTTGAGCTTGTGTCCCCTTGAAGGAAGTAGGATCATACTTCTATTGTTGAGGAACAAACTTCTTCTTGGGGTATTGATCTTCTTCCCACTCAACTCCATTGGCATTGAACTTTCGTTCAAAACCAACACCTTGATTCTTCCGGCGCCTTCCTTGCTTGCGTACAATTTCCTCAAATTGTTTACTTCCGGCAAGGCTCTTGTAAACAACTATCTCTATAATTCCCTTCAATAAGCTATTTTCTTGCTCAAGTGTAACTTGGCTAAGAGTATCATTAGTGGAATCAAGAGAACTACTAGAAGCAACAATATTGGATTTCGCATGATTATTGTTACTACTAGAAGAAGAATCTTTCTTACTCTTGTTGTAGACTTTACTTGTGGCAATTAGGTAGACAAGAGTAAATGCTTGGCAATGTAAGAAGAACTTTTCTTACGAAGATCATCATTGATCGCCTTAAGAACCCATGCTCTTGCTCAAGACTGAGCTTTTCAAAGCGTAGTTTCTCATGAGTCTTTAAAGGCTCTCGATGATCTTCTAAGGTAGTTTCATGAGCTAACTTAAGAGTGTTTAGTTCTTTAGTTAGGCGCTCAATCTCCTTCTTATCATCGTCATTCGTTTTATCTTGATTAGCATGATTAATAGCAAGTTCATCATAGTTTTCATCAGTAGAGTTGCCAACAAGTAAATCATCATCACCTAGCAAATCATCTTCATCACTATTGAAATCAACATACTTGGGGTGTGATACCTTGGGGCCTTTAGCCATGAAGCATCTTCCAATTCCTTCATTTGGTGACTCAAATATGTCATAGGAGTTGGTTGACACAAGTGCTAAACCGGCAACACCTTCATCTTGAGTATATTCGTAGTCGGAGTGATAACTTCTCTCGGAGTGTTGGTCGGAGTCGGAACCATATACCCATTCACAAACATGAGCTTGATGTCTTCGTTTTGTGTAGCTCCTTGATGACTTGTCCTTCCTTTCTGAATCCTTGCTTCTGCGAGAGGTTCTTCGTTCATAGTGATCATCTCTACTCCTTCTCTCTCTTGGAGGTGATTCTTCCCTTTTGCTTCTCCTTTTAGGTGAGTCTTCTTGTAGGGAGTCGTACACTCATTGGAGTAGTGTCCGAGTCTTCCACAATTGTAGCAATTTTGCTCACGACTAGAAGATCTTTTGTCATTGTAGGACCTTGACTTGGAACTCCTTTCTTTACTTCTACTCTTGTAGAACTTGTTGAAGTTTTTCACCATTAAGCTCAATTCTTAATTGAAGGCTTGTTTCTCACTTGATGATGTACGAGCATCACATGAGGCTTTGTAAGCACCACTAGACTTGTTGTGAAGTTCTTCTTTATCCTTGAGTGACATCTCATGAGCAACAATTCTTCCAATGACTTCAGTTGGCTTGAGATCTTTGTAGTTTGGCATCATTTGGATCAAAGTGCACATGGTATCATATTTTCCATCCAAGGCTCTTAGGATCTTCTTGATGATGAATCTGTCAGTCATCTCTTCATTTCCTAAGCCGGCAATCTCATTTGTGATGAGAGCAAGCCTAGAGTACATTTCAGCGACACCTTCACCATCCTTCATTTTGAACTTGTCAAGCTGACTTTCAAGCACATCCAACTTGGATTCCTTGACAGAGTCGGTCCTTCGTGCATATCAATCAAATTATCCCAAATTTCCTTTGCATTCTCAAGACGTCTGATTTCGTTGAATTATTCGGGGCACAATCCATTGAAGAAGATATCGCAAGCTTGAGCATTGTATTGCAACATATTCAATTCTTCTACGGTAGCTTCACGATTTGGTTCTCTCCCATGAAATAATTCACCTTGCAAGCCAATACACACAACGGCCCAAACGGCGGGGTTATGTCCATGAATATGCATTTTCATCTTATGCTTCCAACTAGCAAAGTTAGTACCATCAAAGTAAGGACCTCTAAGGTGGTAATTTCACTTGCTAGATGCCATACTCTACTAGGTTGTGAAACCAAGGCTATGATTACCAAGGCTATGGAAATCAAGGCAAATGGAGACCAAAGCTCTGATACCACTTGTAGGATCGAACGTATGTCTAGAGGGGGGGGGGGGTTACTAGACTACTTGACAAAATAAAAATCTAGCCTTTTCCCAATTTTAAGTCTTGGCAGATTTTAGCAACTTAGCGCTAGTCAAGCAAACAACCTACACATGCAATTCTAAGAGTATAGCAGCGGAATGTAAATCATTGCATATGAAGGTAAAGGGGAGGAGTTTGGAGGGAGAAAACGCAATGTAGACATGGAGATTTTTGGCGTGGTTCGGATAGGTGGTTCTATCGTACATCCACGTTGATGGAGACTTCAACCCACGAAGGGTAACGGCTGCGCGAGTCCATGGAGGGCTCCACCCATGAAGGGTCCACGGAAGCAACCTTGTCTATCCCACCATGGCCATCGCCCATGAAGGACTTGCTTCACTTGGGTAGATCTTCAAGAAGTAGGCGATCTCCTTGCCCTTACAAACTCCTTGGTTCAACTCCACAATCTTGACAGAGGCTCCCAAGTGACACCTAACCAATCTAGGAGACACCACTCTCCGAAAAGTAATAGATGGTGTGTTGATGATGAACTCCTTGCTCTTGTGCTTCAAATGATAGTCTCCCCAAGACTCAACTCTCTCTCATAGATTTGGATATGGTGTAAAGATGATTTGAGTGGAAAGCAACTTGGGGAAGGCTAGAGATCAAGATTCTTGTGGTTCGATTGGAATGTCTTGGGCTCAACACATGAGTAGGTGGTTCTCTCTCAGAAAATGAGTAGTGGAAGTGTAGGCACGCTTTGATAGATCTCTCCATGAATGGAGAATGGGTGGAGGGGAATATATAGCCTCCACACAAAATCTAACAGTTACACACAAATTACCAAGCTCGGTGAGACCAAATAGTGAAAGTCGGTCAGACCGATTCAGTTCAAAATGTGAATGTTAGGCTTTTCTGTGGGACCGACAACATCAACTCGATGGGACATATGTGCTTGGGTTAGGGCATAACTTGAACTCGGTAATACCGATCACATGAACTCGGTGGGTCCGTCGAAGCTTGTCCGTCTGTTCGACAGTCTAC
Organism: Triticum timopheevii; assembly: GCA_963921465.1. NCBI lineage: Eukaryota > Viridiplantae > Streptophyta > Magnoliopsida > Poales > Poaceae > Triticum > Triticum timopheevii. Next base: position 168,092,879 of record OY997264.1, on the reverse strand, counting down.
CTTGCAGCCAACCAGACGTTTTGCCAGAAATGCTTCAAGTACCATAAAGGAAGCGGCTAAAAAGGCTGCACCCACGAGGAAGCGCGGCAGGAGAGCGAAGAGGAAAGGGAACGATGCCTCTTACTTAAAGCACTCATCGCCCAGAACCAAATTAACAGCAGGTTGTTCGAATCGGGGAGTAATATTATTTCTGTCGGCATGGATGATGAAGAAATAGATTTGCAACTTGCTAAAAACAAAGCAGATGTACTTGAAGCACGCAATTACGTCCATGGCCAGCCATTTCTTGTTGGCGAATACTTTGATGGGTGCAGCTCCATTTGCCACGAGTTACATCAATATTGCATGGATCAAATGTCAGCAGGTCATCATGGTCTGCTAGTCCACTACAACAGAGATCATTTCCGACATGATGCTGGTTCCATCAATGTGAGTTTCGAGGACTTACATCTCTTCTTCAACTTCAACGAGCTCGCTGCCACTCTTGTTAGATGCCTGATTTTGTAAGTACTTAACAAACTCTGATCAACTTCTCCATACAAGGCTGTAAATGATAAACAACTAACTGCATTTTATTCCTCTCAGGGGATTGAACGCGCACAGAAGAAAAAGGGAGAGTGTGTATTTCATAGATCCTGCATTAGCAAATGTCACAACATTAGATGGTAAGGACCTACGAGACTGGGCCATTAACACTGTCGTCCGTATCTTCGAAAACACGCCCAATGCATAGTCATTTCTCTGGCCATATCATGAATGGTAAGTAAAGTAAATAACCACACATACACTGATTGTCTTTCAGATTTCGACATAATTCTTAAGTTCATGGCTTTCTTAATATGTAGCAATCACTGGATATTGGTATTCATTCCTCCAAACAAGAACACAGTTTACTACATGGATTCTCTCAGAGAGTCAACAAACGCTCAGGATTTGACGCATCTTCCGCAATTCATGGATAGGTATTGAATTCTATGATGTTGAAATTAATTTGCATCCATCTCTGGTTCAATAATTGATGTTGTCAAAATTCATCTTCATTTGTGGTGTGCTCGCATTGTGGAAAACTAAACCAGAGAACCTGTTCAAGAGGGAACTACCTCTGCAGCACGAGATCGTTTCTCCGGTAACACACTGAAATCCATTATTTTCGGAAAATTTATCCAATAGTCTACAAATACTTTTTCTTACGCTAGTCAAATGTTCAAGCTTCTAAATAAACCTCTTTCTATTTTTGTCCAAAGAAAAAATAATACATCTAACACCAGTTTGGTTGTTCCTAACAGGACAAATACATGACTAATTCTGTACAAAAAAAATAGTGTCCTCAGCAACAAGCAGGGACCAACCTTTGTGGATACTATGTTTGCAGACACATGATCTCCATCTGCAAATCTGCTGATACTTGTGAAGATCCTCGCAAATTAGTACCAGTAAGTCTATCTTAATCAATATCTTCTACTCCACTCATATGGCACATTCTGATCTTAAAAGTACTGCAGCTCTCTTAGAACCGAGGACCCCTGAACCGCTCCCCACTGGTGAATTGCTGATGGTTCGAAGATTTATCAGCGACTCCTTCCTAAATCACTACATCAATCCCACTGGTGATAATGAAGATTTCAGCATGCGTTCTCCTGTAACATTGAGTAAGGGTTAGCCGCTAAACATATACGCATGGATCCATTGTTTTCCATCTGACGAGGTCTTCGTATTTCGTACACTATGATTAATTATGTAATGGATGTATGTGTGGACAAATCATTGGAATTTAGCTACCATATGTTCAATTGCAATTGTTGAAAAATCTGATGAATGTTCTTCCCGTGGACACTATTTGTTCAATTGAATATTGTGGCGAATTTGCTTTTTGCATGCCAATTCAAAAAGGGATATTTTAGTTTTAACCTGGCAATTGCTCCGCACACGGTTCAACTAAATTAGTGTGTGTGATCCACATCAGAAAGCATACGTCAATCATAGCAGAACCATTGGTGATACACAACAGATCACAAACGATTTGCAGTGCTACTACGTGTGCGTAGGGTCTCCGGAACCGTTTGTGTTATCACGTTATCGCACACGAGAGCTCGGAGTAAACCGTGCCCAATGTAAAATACAATCCCAGTCATAAATTTTTCAGGAAATGTGTGGGATCCCAAACGGAAAGCACACGTCACTCTTGCCACACTCATCGGTGATACACAACAAATCACAAACCGTCTGCATCACTTGTATGTGTGCGAAGAGGCTCCTAAACCATTTGTGATAGAACATTATCGCACACGGTAATTGTTGGGAAACGTGTGCGATGGAGTCTTGCATGGCAGACGGGTTCCGCAGAAAACTCGTGTGCGATGGGGCACATATCACACACAATTCATATGTTGGCCCGTGTGCCTTACATACTGTTTCCAAAATGGTTCATTACGACACACCATTTGGTTTCACTACGTCATTGGAAACATTTAATCACCAATCCCACATGTGCAAAAGAATTTAGTGTGTGATGCATCGCACACGATTACATTTTGCAAGGCCTCTGGATCATGGCTCCATATCCCCGATGGTTTCTAGGTCGTGTGGGAAGGACCGCCCCTATTGCCCACACTCACTTGGCGACGGTTCCAAATGCCATCGCGGAAAGGGGTTAAGAACCATGTGTATAACACCTCGCTGTACCTGTGTACTAACGAGACAAAGTTTATATCAATACCATGCTTGTCATCAATCCGATGCTCAACAATAAAATTAGCAAAAATTTGGGCTTTCATGGATTTCAGAGATTCATAAGCCAAATCATATTCAATTAAAGCATCAACCCACTTGCCAATTCTACCACAAAGCATTGGCCTATGCAACATGTATTTGATGACATCAGTTGAACAAGCTATAATGCAAGTACTAGGCACTAGATAATGTCTCAATTTTGTGCAAGCATAATATAAGCATAAGCATAATTTCTCAATAAATGTATACCTTGTCTCGACGTGCAATAAGCGTTGGCTCAAATAAGTAATAGCATGCTCCTTTCCTTCGGTCTCTTGAGTCAAAACAACACCAATAACACCTTCCTCCGCTGCAATGTAAAGTCTAAATGGCTCCCTGTGCCTGGGCGCTTTCATAACAGGAGGAGTGCACACATATTTATTAATCTATCAAATGCCTCTTGCTGTTTTGCCCCCCAAGTAAAATCAACATGATTCTTTAACTGAAGGATAGGAGTCAATGCATCAACCTTTCCTGATAGATTGGCTGTGAATCTCCTCAAATAATTGACCTTGCCAAGGAATTTTTTCATATCTCTCTTGCATGTTGGAGCCTCTACTTTCTCTATAGCTTCTACGTTTTTGGGATCAATTTCCATGCCATCTTCATGAATAATGAAACCCCAAAACTTCCCAGCTGATACACCAAAGGCACACTTCAAAGGATTCATTTTAGCCCATTTTTCTTCATTCTTTCAAAAGCTAAGCGCAAATCAGCTAGATGAGATTTAAAAGCATCCGATCTGACAACAATATCATCAATATAAACCTCAAGTATAACACCAAGTAAATCATGAAAAATTAAATGCATAGCCCTTTGATACGTGGCACCGACATTTTTTAATCCGAAGGTCATCATTGTCCACTCAAATAAACTAAGGAAACCAGGACATCGAAAAGCCGTTTTGGACATGTCCTCTTCGGCCATAAAAATCTGATTATACCCCATATTACCATCAAGAAAGCTAATGACCTTATGTCCAGAAGCATCATTAATAAGCATATCGGCTATTGACATGGAATACTCATCTTTAGTGTAGCTCTATTCAAATCTCTGAAATCAATGCAAACCCTCAACTTGCTGGAGCTTTTCTTCTCTACTGGCACAATGTTAGAAATCCACTCGACATACCTGCAAGGTCTAATAAAATTAGCTTTAAGCAAACGACCGACCTCTTCCTTGATCCGTTCATACATTTTTGGATTAAACTTTTTGGTCGATTGCTTGTATGGTCTAAAACCAGCCTTTATAGGTAACCGATGCCCCACTAGCTCTTGGCTTAAACCTAGCATCTCATGATATTCCCATGCAAAGCAACAAACATGTTCTTTCAATAGCTCGATCAACTTAGCTTTATGATCAGTTCTTAAATTTTCGTTTACAAATGCTGGCCTAGGAATTGAGCCATCTCTTATATCTATCTCTTCTAATGGATCAGCCGATGTAAAACCTTGGCCTAATTTATCCATATCATCTAACTCTTCTATGGACTCATACATATCGTTCTCATTGGACCGATATTCTACAAGACGCTTTTATAACCACTCTAAGTTAGGATCCACTTAAATACACATACCTTGGAGCCGATTATCGCCAACCGGCTTTAAAGAAACGGACACGAACCATTTTTGTGGCGCTAAAAAAATCAAATTCTAATAAGTCGCGCCCCGTCAAGCAAATAGCATCGGGATGTTGCCAATCCACCGATGCATCGGCCAAAGCAACACAAGCCGAATTATCCGCATGAATGACTTCTACTTCATCATCAACCCATTGAATTAAAAACTGGTGCATAGTAGATGGCACGCATTGGTTTGCATGAACCCAATCGCAGCCTAATATCACATTGTAGTTACCTTGCACCCCGGCGACAAAGAATACGGTAGCCAAAGTTTTGCTTCCCACCGTGAGCTCCACATACATCACACCTTTGGCTTTAGTTTTCTCTTTACCTTCAAACCCATTGAGCACCATGTTGGTCTTTATGAACTCTGCATCACGTAGCCCCAATTTTTTGAAGACCGAATATGGCATAAGATTCACCACAACACCACCATCAACAAGCATTCTAGCAACCGGCGATCCATTAATATGACCTTTAAAGAACAATGGCTTTAAGTGTGTCACCGGTTCTTTTGGCTTCTCGAAGATAGTATTTTTAGGACCAAAATCCAACTGACCTTCATCCCATTCTTCATCTATAGCACGAAATTCAGTGGGTAAGCAATACCCCATATTAATATCCATACCTTCATGAACCGTTGTAGACTCATAATCAAGCATATCATGTCCATCCTCAAGCATGTCCAGTGACTCCAAAATATCTCCAAGTGAAGAGGAAGTAATAGGTGAAGTGCATGATGTAATAGCAGGCGCATCGTCCTCCGTTGGTAGTTTAGGTGTTGCTATGATCAATGCAGAAGCTTCTGCGTTTTCCTTTTGCTTAGGCTTCCACACTTCTTTTGGGGGTACCATGGGACGACTTACATTGAACAATTTATCCCTTTGCTTCTCTGCTTCTTGTTCCTCCTTCTCATGGCTCTTCATGCGCTACAAGCTCCTTTTTTGTGCCTTGGTCAGACTGGAAGGACACCACTTAGGCTGAGTATACTTTGGATCCCTCAACTTGGCCTTGCATCTGCTAGCTTCATGATCATTAGCCATGGGACCTTGATGGACAAAAACCACATCTTTATTAGGATCAGTTGGATTATCAACAATAGTCGGCTCTTCGTTTGTTAATTCTTTAGTGCCTATCATAATAGTTTCATCACTAGTATTCTTCTTCTTTTGCTTGCTAGGCCCTGAAATTTCAGCACTTGGTGATTTAGCACACCACACTTGCTTGCCAACCCTTCCATGATTATCTTGCATTGGCCGACTGACACCATTGTTCAAATGGCCTCGTGTGGGATAAGAGAGCCTCCCACGAATGGGCCTCCTTGGTTCTGCCCACCCCAGATGAAAAGCATAAGGGGCCATTGGGGGCTGCCCCCATCCTCCATTGAAACCTCCCATGTAGTATGGCGCATAGGGGGGGTGGCGCCATCCATGGTCCCGATGCCCGCGACCCATATGGCCTTGCATGATGCTGAAAGTCGTCCCGAGGAGGTGGCCTTGAGCGCTTCAAATTTGATGACCGGTTAGAGCTAGAACCGACCGCTTGATTGACATATTTGGACAACAACATATCAAAAGTTGGCTTGATCTTCTTGCGATGCACTTTAGCTTCATTTGTCTTCCACTTGCCAATCTCTGGACTCTTGGGCTTAACAAATTTGGCATGAGTGTTCTCTTACACTTGTGGTTCCCCCTGAGTGTAAGGTTCTTGATGGTGATTTTGAGCACTTCCTTGCCATCGGGTTGCTTATCAAGCACAACCTGTCTCCCCATGACCTTGTCGCCCGCCTTGTCTTTCCTGGGCTCACCAACAGTGACATTAGATTTATTAGCAGATTCGGCTACCTTTGGCCGAATGAGCAGCTTCTTTCCCTTCAAATCTATGGTATTCATTGGAAAAGGTTGTTTGTCAACTTGCATCTCAGAAAAATTCAATCGTCCGTCATTAATGGTCAATTGTATCTGTCATCGAAAAACATTACAATCGTTAGTGGCATGAGAAAAAGAATTATGGTACTTGCAATAAGCACACCATCTCAGCTCTTCAAACGGAGGTAAAGTATGAGATATTCTAATAATCTTGGCTTGCAACAAAGCATCAAATATTCTATCACACTTAGCAATGTTGAGAGTAAATTTCATCTCCTCATCAGATTCTTATGAATCGGCTTTAAATCATTGCAAGTAAATGGTCTGGCCTTGGATGTCCAAAAAAAATTCAGCAACATAAATATCATCCTCATCGTCCGAGTGGTCACTATCATACTCAACCATATTCATCTTAGGACGATCAATTTTATATCTATGCACTTCTTTAAGATCTTTGCTTCGGTTTTCTTGAGAAAGCCCTTTGCAAGACTTGGTTGTTATTTTAAAACTCATATCCTACTAGCCTTTCTCTACTGTGAGTTCTCAAACCACTAAGCACAAGATCAGCCAAATCTCTCTCTGTTATCACCAAACTATAGCACCATTTTTTTGTCTCTCTAAATCTCTTGACATAATCGGAGACTGATCATCATGCTTTTGTCTAACCGATGTAAGATGTGACAACTTAAGCTCATTATCACCACTATAAAAATGATCATGAAACTTTTGTTCCAAGTGAAACCATGTAATAATAGAACCGGTTGGTAACGCAGAAAACCACGAGAAAGTAGTATCGGTTAAAGATAAAGGAAAAGAACGTACTCTCCACTCATCCCGTGAACTTGCCTCACCTAATTGTGCCAAGTACTGACTAACATGCTCCCATGTGGTTTTCGTGCCTTCTTCATTAAACTTAACAAAATCTGGAATTTTATATCCCGGAGGGCATTGAATTACATCAAAGTATTCTGGATATGGCTTTTGGTAAATACGGTTCCTTGGTAACTCAACTCTGAAGTTCTCTCGGAGCATCTTAGCCATATCCTCTCTAAGATTAGCTAGACCACCATCCACAGTGGACGATGAAGCTTGTGGCAGTGGCATAGGAGGAGTAGGGTTAGTAGCTGCAGGTGTGAATTGTGACATGTATGCCGAATTGTAATTTGGCAGTGATCTAACAGCGTTTGCACCTATAGGTAGGACTTGTTTGGCGTTGCCACCGAACCTGGTATGCTCATGATAGGATTAATGGGTGCAGCCACAATCTGTTTTCCTTGGGTAGGAGTCATTTGCATGGGAGGCATCGATGAAATAGGTAAAGCCAGATTAGGGTTTTGCACGCCAGTAGCTATACCACCATTACCACTAGATGATTGAGATATTTTTTTGAGCATTAGTATTTTCTGTGAAAGTTTGATAGACCATATTGTTACCATCAGCAGTATGACTCTCAATCTTAGCCCACTGCTCTAGAGAAAATGTAGTACTCATAGAGGGTTTAACCTGCTCGGTTTGAAGAGGAGGGAACTTGATCTCTTCAATCGGAGTGATGTTGCCTTGTCGATCCTTCTTGAATATTGCAAGGAACTCCAGCAAATCCTTCTCTTCACGCGCCTTCTTCTACTCCTCATAGATTTGGCGATGATCGGCCGATATCTCATCAAGACTGGGCGTCATGATGTTATCAGCATCTACCTCGGATGGCTTGGGAAGATTAGACATGGTGGATGTTGATCTTCAGTCCCCAGCAGAGTCGCCAAAAAGTGTGTTCGCACATGAACACATCACCGTGTACCCTCGGCATCGAGCGCGATATGCAAGACACGTCTGAGGGAGTCCTGGATTTGGGGGTCCTCAGGTGTCCGGCCCAGGAGTATGAGCCGGGTTGGATGGGCCATACAAGATCAAGCTGAAGATTATCTATCGTATCCGGATGGGACTTCTCAATATGTAGACGGCAAGAATAGAGTCCGGAAGCTTCCTTCCCTAATAAACTGACCTTGTACGAACCCTAGGCCCCTCCGATGTGTATATCAACTGGAGGGGTTAGTCCGTAGAGGCTATCTTCTTAACCATCATTGGAATTCTCATAGGCTAGACATCTAGGGTTATCCATTACGATCTTGAGGTAGATCAACTCTTGTAATCTTCATACTCGTCGAATATAATCAAGCAGGAGTAGGGTTTTACCTCCCTTAAGAGGCCCGAACCTGGGTAAACACTGTGTCCCCTGGCCTCCTGTTACCATCGATCCTTAGACGCACAACTTGGCCCCCCTAGTCGGTGTCAAAACCGGCGGATCTCGGGTAGGGGGTCCCAAACTGTGCGTCTAAGGCTAATGGTAACAGGAGGCAGGGGACACAATGTTTACCTAGGTTCGGGCCCTCTCGATGGAGGTAATACCCTACTTCCTGCTTGATTGATCTTGAGGATATGAGTATTACAAGAGTTGATCTACCACGAGATCGTAGAGGCTAAACCCTAGAAGCTAGCCTATGATTATGATTGGTGTTGTCCTACAGACTAAACCCTCCGGTTTATATAGACACCAGAGGGGGCTAGGGTTACACAGTGTCGGTTAGACAAAAGGAAATCTACATATCCGAATTGCCAAGCTTGCCTTCCACGCAAAGGAGAGTCCCACCCGGACACGGGACGAAGTCTTCAATCTTGTACCTTCATAGTCCAACAGTCAGGCACAAGTACACAGTATGGCTGTCCGAGGACCCCCTAATCCTGGACTCCCTCAGTAGCCCCTGAACCAGGCTTCAATGACGATGAGTCCAGCGCGCAGATTGTCTTCAGCACTGCAAGGCGGCTTCCTTCCCCGAATACTCCATAGAAGATCTTGAACATGAAGATCGTGTCCGGCTCTGCAAAACAAATTCCACATACCACCGTAGAGAGTACAATATTCCACAAATCTAATCTGCTAACAACTTTTCACGGCGTGACATCACGCTGCGGCTCGGTCATTATTCGAACATTTTTTCTCAACCAGTTACCGCACATATCGCGAGGCGGTTTTATTGGCACATGTTGTCGAAGCGGAGATCATGTCCCCTTATCACGGGATTCTCATCAATACGGGTGTGGGTAACCCAACCGCGCCATCAACGTGGTGTTTTGGGGAATAAGCGAGTTTACCGGGCAAGTGGGGAGACACATGGTCCCTGTCGCTTTTATAAAGAGATAAGGGCTCCCCTTTTTCACCCATGCCTTCTTATTCCTGTGCTTATCCATTCTATCTCGCTCGAGCTCCAGCGCCCAAGCATTCATCTTCTCCGCCCGCAAAGGCCCTCCAAAAATATCCGGATCCGGAGCAGGAGGCAAGTGGATGGCCTCTACCGTCCAGGAGAAGGACATCAAAAAAGCTTCGGGAGGCCGGGTATCTGGCCAAGAACATCAACCATCGTCTCTCGACGGCGGGACAGATCGTCCCAACCTCGGAACCCCATGAGAGGGTTGTATTCCTCCCTCACTTTGTCCGTGGGCTAGGGTTTCCCCTCCACCCATTCGTTCGTGACATATGTATCACTACGGGATTGATTTTCATGATCTACCCCCCAATTCCTTCCTCAACATGTCGACATTCATCGTCGTGTGCGAGGCCTTTCTCCGCATCTCGCCACACTTTGGCTTATGGTGGAAGATCTTTAATGTGAAGCCCAAGGTAGTAAGCGGCGAACACGCCGAATGCGAAGGTGCCATGGTGAGCAAGATGCCCAACGTCTCATGGCCATCAGGTACTTTTAATGATTCCATCAAAGGGTGACAGCAGAAGTGGTTCTACGTCACCGAGCCACACGACCCAAAATGGGTCGCAGCTCCCGAATTCCGATCCGGGACTCCCCTGCGGCTTACGTCCTGGCCCAAGAAGGGCCTGAACTGGTCTTCGCCTGACGAATTGTCAGTGCTCCAGACGCGCGTGAAGGATATGGAAGACAAGAATATCAAACTTGTCAATGTAGTCCAGGTGATGTTAGTTCGCTGGATACTCCCTTGTCAACACAGGACTTGCAATTTATGGGAATTCGACCCAGCCAAGCACCAGACCCTGCTAGAGCTCTTTGGCTCTTCGCACAAAGACATCTGGAAGGTGCTTTTCAAGTCCGGCAAATCATGGCCGGACTCAGCCGAGGACCGCGGGTACCAACTGTCCCGCCCTGCAAGTTCGGTAAGTCATACGTTTTATTCACATATCCCAAGGGAAATGCTTAATGTGTTTTCCACAACTCTCCTAGAGCTGGCCAAAGAAGGCAGGGCGGATCTACTGTCCGGCCCCACTGCCGGAAAACCAGCTAGCCCACTTCTGACGAAGATGCTGGTCCCGGCGCCTTACAACGCGCCGAAGAAGAAGGTCGAGAAGGAGGCCAAAAAGACCAGGGGCGGCCTTCGTTGCTGCGGTACTTCAGACACAATACCTGAAGACTCCGATGCCCGCTCTTCCTCTGGAGAGGACGAGGAAGAGGAGGAAGACCAATCCCCAGTGAGGGGAAGAAAGAAAAGGATGACCTCCACATCCTTGGAGGCTTAGTCGCCTAAGAAGGGAAAAACTCCCCTTCCGGAGGAGTCCACCGCCGCTACTGACAACAGCCCGGAGTGGGATCCCAGGGCCCAGCCCCTGGTGAACTCGTGAGTATAAAATCCGAACACGTCTGCGCATCCATAATCACTATGGCATGACATTTTAATCGTTGAGCCATAATTTTTTGCAGTCCGGCGAGGTCCCGCACCAAACGATCCTCATCGGAAGATTTACTGGGTTCGGATTATATGGACAGCGGGACGCCCCCGAAGGCCCCTTCCCCAAAACTTGTGAATGATACCGAGGTATCGTCCCAGAAGGACCCAGGCCAAGGAGGGGGGGGGGGAGATCGTCAACGCGGAGCCAAGAGGTCAAACTTCAAGGGACGGACACACGGGAGGAAAGGCTCCCATGGATGTCGACGGCGGGGGCTATCTTGAATTTGGCCCCCAACCGGACACAATTCCGGAGACCGGCATGGCTCCTGAATCAAGAAGGCAGCCTCCCTCGGCTGGAGGGGGTGCGCCCGTTCCACCAGCAACCTTTGTCCAACCAGAGGTGCCGGATACTTTATCGGCGACGCTGAAGAGCGCCTCCATCGTTGAAGAACACCGTGCCCTTATGGGTGCGGTGATTGAGAAGATTCAATCCGCTGAGAGTGGACTGAATGAAGCCTGCATCAGCCTTATAACAGGCTTTGAGGTATGTTTTGTAAGTTTTCGAAGAGTGTCATAGTATAGGTAGTAGCCCCTGATACACTGTTCGGTGAAAGAAAGAATCAAACAGAGGATCAAATATATGTTCATAGGAGACTCATTTTATGGCATCACTGTTTTGTTCAAAAGCAGGCGTCTGTAGCGACTGCCGCCTCTCAAACTGCAAAAGTCTCCGGACTGAAGCAGAGTCTGGAGCGGGCCAAAGGAGAACTCGACCGAGTGAAGAAGCAGTTGGAGGATAACCAAGGTATGCAAAAACCTTGTTTGCATTCAGCGCGAATAAATAGATTAGTATGATAAAAAATATTTTTATGATGTGCTCTAGGGGCGACGGCCGAAATTAAAGCTCTTAAGAAGGTTGTGGCTGAAGCCGAGAAAAAGTCAGCCGCAGAGCAGGATCTTCGCGAAAAGCACGATGCCAGGGTTATTGAAGCTGAGCAAGAGCTTCAAGAGGCCGCGAAGAAATGCCAGACCTTGGAGCAGAGTTTAGCGGGGAAAGACTTTGAACTCTCCCAAGCTCGCCAAGCCACATGTGATGCCGGGGGGGGGGGGGGGGGAAGCCCCAAGCGCCCTGAAGGAAATCCAGGAGGCGAGGAAAATTGTGGCGGGTAAGGATTTTTCTATGTAAAGCAGGTATTTGAAGGGAGAAAATCATGTTTACTAAATTGAATTCGGATTTCTCCAAGGGTATTTGTGGAGCTGCCATGCAGCATCTCTGATGCCGCCCAATTCTACTGAGCCGAAGAAAGGAGCACTGCGGAGAAGCTCTTCTATTCGCAGTATTTGGCGCCGAATTATCTAGTGCCATTTGCTGATCAGCTGAAGCAGCTGATCGAACTGCATAAGGCGGCCGAACTAGCCATGAAGGATTTAATTATCCGGCTATGGCCCGCCGAGCCATTTCAAAGCAGCTACTTCGGGCTCGTGAAGCGGCTTGTGAGTGCCTGCCCTCGACTCGAAGTCATCAAGCGTTCGGTCTGTATGGAGGGTGCACGAATGGCCTTTGCCCGTGCAAAGGTTCACTAGGGGAAGATGGATGCTGAAAAGCTGATGACCGAGGGACCGCCGGAGGGGAAGGAGCACCACAAGCCCGAATTATATTATGATAATGTCCTAAAAGGATCCCGCCTTGCGGCGGAGCAATGCACCAAGGACATTATATTTCCATGAATACAGTCATGTTGTCCTTTGTAATGTTGAACAAGGTCATTTCTATTATTTATTGCTTGTTATTTGAAAGTTTTTCCTCCTGCGCGGCCGTCTTATATATTAATCCTGAGAGTTGGCCAGTCGTCGGCTTCTGCCCCCACGTAGGAACTACGGGGGTGTTTGGGATAAACCTGAGCACTCTTTATCCCAGTTTGGGTCCTTGAAGGAGGTGTTCAGCACAACAAACTAGGCAATCAAACTATAGCGCTTTATCACTCTCACTTAGTGAAAGCACAAGTGCTCCCTAGGTGGTTTTGGTAATTAATGCCAACATATCTCTTGTTGGACTAACACTTTTATCTAGTATGTTTCAGATAAGTTCAACAATGGAGTGGCATGGACTAAAGGATGTGGGAACCTCTTCAAGATGCTAAGGACAAAGGATTGGCTAAAGCTTCAAGCTCAAGACTCTTCATTTTATATTTTAGTGATCCAAGATCACATTGAGTCTATAGGAAAAGCCAATACTATCAAGGAGGGATGAGGTGTTGCTTAATGAGTTTCTTGCTCCATAGTGCTTAGTGATATGCTCCAAAACCCTCAACTACTTTCCCACTTCCACTCATATGACCTAAACCTAAAGTCAAACTCGGCCCCACCAATTCTTTCTATCCAGCGCCACCGAGTTCAGATGTCATAGCCACTGCCACAAACCCTAGGCAAATCGGTCTCACCGATAAGGATCTCGGTCCTACCGAGATGGGATTGTAATCTCTCTGTGTATGTCCATTACCAAAATCTGTGTCACCGAGTTTGAGCGATCGGTACTACCGAGATTACAATGCAAACTTCCTGGTTGACTCATTACCAAAATCGGTCCCACCGAGTTTGAGTAAACGGTCCCACCGAGTTTGCCTGACCAACTCTCTGGTTAGCTTATTACCAAAATCGGTCTCACCGAGTTGTAATCGGTCTTACCGAGATTACGTTATGCCCTAACCCTAACCGAATCGGTCTTACCGAGTTGCATATCGGTCCCACCGAAAATCCTAACGGTCACTAGATTTGCAAAATCGGTCCGACCGAGTCTGTTGATTCGGTCCCACCGAGTTAGGTAAATTGTGTGTAACGGTTAGATTTTGTGTGTAGGCTATATATACCCCTCCACCTCCTCTTCATTCGTGGAGAGAGCCATCAGACTGAACCTACACTTCCAACTTACCATTTCTGAGAGAGAACCACCTACTCATGTGTTGAGGCCAAGATATTCCATTCCTACCATATGAATCTTGATCTCTAGCCTTCCCCAAGTTGCTTTCCGCTCAAATCTTCTTTCCACCGGATCCAAATCCTATGAGAGAGAGTTGAGTGTTGGGGAGACTATCATTTGAAGCACAAGAGCAAGGAGTTCATCATCAACGCACCATTTGTTACTTCTTGGAGAGTGGTGTCTCCTAGATTGGCTAGGTGTCACTTGGGAGCCTCCGACAAGATTGTGGAGTTGAAACAAGGAGTTTGTAAGGGCAAGGAGATCGCCTACTTAGGGAAGATCTACCGCTAGTGAGGCAAGTCCTTCGTGGGCGACGGCCATGGTGGGATAGACAAGGTTGCTTCTTCGTGGACCCTTCGTGGGTGGAGCCCTCCGTGGACTCGCGCAACCGTTACCCTTCGTGGGTTGAAGTCTCCATCAACGTGGATGTACGATAGCACCACCTATCGGAACCACGCCAAAAACATCTGTGTCTCCAATTGCGTTTGAATCCTCCAAAACCCTTCCCTTTACATTCTTGCAAGTTGCATGGTTTACTTTCCGCTGCTCATATACTCCTTGCATGCTTGCTTGATATGTATTGTGAATGTTAAACTTGTGCTTAAACTTAAAGGATATTAAAAACTGCAACTTTGGTACTTAGTGTCTAATCACCCCCCCCCTTCTAGACACCTCTTCTCAAGGTCCTACAAGTGGTATCAGAGCTTTGGTCTCCATTGCCTTGGTTTAATCACCATTGGAGGAAGATGGATGAGTGTACTTTGGGGAGTCTTAGACATAGAGTGCCTATTCTTGATGGATAGTATTTTCATGAGTGGAAAAATGAGATGCTTGTAATTTTCAATCAATATCATTTGAACAAGTACATTGCTAGGCCTTGTGCACCTCATGTTGACCCTATGCATCCTACCCATGATGAGTCAATTGACATGATTAGGAATCTTAGAACTGCCGAACTTATCATTAGAGGATTGCCTAGAAACTTGATTGGATGTTTGCCTACTCTTAAGTGTGCCTACACTATATGGAAATTTCTTGAGGAACGCTTTCCAAATTATTCCCTGAAAAATCTTGATGAAATTCTCCATAAGTCTATTGCCTTGAGTAAAATGAATACTAGTGATCCTATGTTTGGTGATCGTCTATTTGAACTTACAAACCTTATGCGGGCCAAAGGAAATGCTGGAATTATTAGTGATATTATTTCCGAAGCTATAAAAATTCATAAGCAAGATCATTGTCAAAGTCATTCTAATGAATCACCCTCTCTAGGATTTGATCCACCACATGACGATGTTGAACATGGATACTATGATGAGGATGATGATAGTGACTTCGATCTTGATGATGCAATGAGACATTTTGGTCTTATGGCAAATCTTCGGGGATATATGTCAGGAGGAAAGGAATGGGTTCTTGATAGTGGATGTACCGATCACATGACCGGAGATAAAGACATGTTTCGTGAGTTTGCTGAAAATGATAGTCCTCGAAAGTATGCCACTTTCGGTGACAACTCAAAGGGTAAGGTGGTTGGCCTCGGTAAGGTGGCCATATCACATGATAGCTCCATACAAAATGTCATGCTCGTTGAATCTCTTGGATACAACTTACTTTTAGTATCTAGACTTACTAATTTTGGTTTCAATGTCCTATTTACTGAAGTAGATTGCCAAGTGTTTCGTCGAGACAATCATAAAATGGTCTTTACCGGTGTGCGTAGAGGTGATCTATACATTGTTGATTTCACTAAAAAGGCTCAACCTAAAACTTGCTTCATTGCTAAATCCTCAAAAGGTTGGTTATGGCATAGACGATTAGGTCATGTTGGTATGCGAAACCTTGACAAGCTTATTAAGGGAAATCATATCCTTGGAGTTAATGATGTCATATTTGATAAGGATAGACTTGGCAGTGCTTGTCAAGCAGGTAAACAGGTTAGAGGAAGGCATCCCGTGAAGAACATCATGACCACAAGGAGGCCACTCGAGCTACTTCACATGGATATTTTTGGTCCCAACTCCTACAAGAGTCTCGGTGGAAATTCTTTTGGTCTAGTTATAGTTGATGATTTTTCAAGATTTACGTGGGTATTCTTTCTTGATGATAAATCACAGGTCCAAAAGATCTTTAAAAACTTCGCTAGGAAGGCCCAAAATCAATTTGAAGTGAAGATCAAGAAGGTTCGCAGCAACAACGGAACGGAGTTCAAGAATGCAAATGTGGACACCTTTCTTGACGAAGAAGGGATTTCACACGAGTTCTTGGCTACGTACACACCTCAACAAAATGGAGTTGTTGAGAGGAAGAACTGGATGCTCATCGAAATGGCGAGAACGATGCTTGATGAATACAAGACACCGAAGCACTTTTGGGCAGAAGCGGTTGAGACAGCTTGTCATGCAACAAATCGCTTGTATCTTCACAAGCTACTCGGCAAGACGGCATACGAGCTCCTCACCGGTAACAAACCCCAAGTTGGATACTTTCGAGTATTCGGCTCAAAGTGCTACATTCTTGATAAGCATCGTCGTTCTAAATTTGCTCCTAAGTCTCATGAAGGTTTCCTACTAGGCTATGGCTCAAACTCTCACACTTACCGTGTCTACGACAACTTCACCCAAAAAGTTGAAGAGACGGTAGATGTGAAGTTTGATGAATCTAACGGCTCGCAAGTAGAGCAATTGCCAATTGATGTAGGAGACAAAAATCCTCCGGAAGCAATCCAAGACTTGTCTACTGGCAAGGTCCGTCCAACGGAGGTGAAGGAGAGTACCTCGTCCGTCCAAGTGGAAGCTTCTACTTCACGACAAGGTGAACGAAGAGTTGATACGGAAGCATCCACAAGTGGGACACACCAAGATGAAGAAAAAGAGGAAGTGCATCAAGATGAACGTCAACAACCTCCTTCTCCACCACGACAGAGAACGACAACGCCAACAATGAAGAAGGCCAAGAAGAAGAACAAGATGAAGAAGAAGTTCAACCAAGAAACAAGCAAAAGCTTTCACGATTTTGAGCAAGAATTGCTAAAGACCATCCCGTCGAGCAAATCTACAATGATATTCAAACTGGGAGAATCACTCGCTCTAAAACTCGTTTAGCTAACTTTTGTGAAAACTATTCTTTCATCTCTAGCATTGAACCTATGAAGGTTGAAGAAGCATTGGAAGATCCGGATTGGATAAATGCTATGCATGAAGAGCTACACAACTTTGAGAGGAACGAAGTTTGGACATTAGTTGAGAAGCCCGACAACAACCACAACATCATCGGTACCAAATTGGTGTTTCGCAACAAGCA
Organism: Triticum timopheevii; assembly: GCA_963921465.1. NCBI lineage: Eukaryota > Viridiplantae > Streptophyta > Magnoliopsida > Poales > Poaceae > Triticum > Triticum timopheevii. Next base: position 168,075,655 of record OY997264.1, on the reverse strand, counting down.
AGATGAAGATGGACAAGTAGTTCGCAACAAAACACGTCTCGTCGCCCAAGGTTACACACAAGTCGAAGTACACCAAGGACTTATTCAAGAAGTTCAATATGCAAGAGTGCAAAGGTATGTCTACACCCATGCCTACTAGTGGACATCTTGACTTGACCAAAGATAGTGAACCGGTTGATTAAAAGGTTTATAGTTCTATGATTGGTTCATTGTTATATCTATGTGCTTCACGTCCCGATATCATGCTAAGTGTGTGCATGTGTGCACGATATCAAGCTGCTCCTAAAGAATGTCATCTTAAGGCCGTGAAAAGGATAGTGAGATACTTAATGCATACACCAAATTTTGGCATTTGGTATCCTAAGAGGGCCTCTTTCGATCTTGTTGGCTATTCCAACTCGGACTATGCCGGAGACAAGGTTGATAGAAAGTCCACTTCAGGTACTTGTCAATTTCTTGGTAGATCTCTTGTGTCTTGGTCCTCCAAGAAACAAAACTTGGTATCCTTATCCACCGCTGAAGCGGAGTACATTGCCGCTGGTTCATGTTGTGCTCAATTACTTTGGATGACTCAAACTCTTAAAGATTATGGGATATATGTGAGACATGTTCCATTGCTTTGTGACAATGAAAGTTCTATCAAAATTGGTCATAATCCCGTGCAACATTCTCGAACTAAGCATATTGATGTTCGTCATCATTTCATTCGAGATCATGTTGCTAAGGGTGACATTGATCTTAAGCATGTTCGCACCGAAAAGCAATTAGCGGATATATTCACTAAACCTCTTGATGAGAAAGTGTTTTGCAGGTTAAGAGGAGAATTGAACATCATTGATGCTTCAAACTTGGAGTAGAAACTCCATTGGATACATGCAAGACATGAGCTTATGACTAATCCTTGATATTTCTCTTATGATGAAAATCCTATGTCTTGGATATACTTGTATCTTGCATGCTATCTAACCCATGTAGGTAGATGGACTCAAATTCCAAGTGGTGCTCCCAATTCTTGATGAGCTACATCAAACTTGAGCAACCCACACAAGTTCAACTACATGGACAACACCACCAACTAAGGTATGTTATTCCATATTAGAGAAGCTTTACTTCAAGTCATGAGCTAAAGCAACTCGACAAGATGTGAATACATCAAGATGCTTAAACGAAAAATGGCAAACCCATTTTAAGCTTAAACGATGAGTGTGACCTATGATCAAGTGATCTCACTTGAGTCCTAAGTCAATATACTCTAACATAGGTGACTTTTTCGCCGACCATCTCTAGATGAAGTTCTCTTGTGTTCTTTTCTATGCTTTTGCATTTGTCTCATGCATTTTCTGTTTGCTCTGCATTTTCTGCATTCAAATTCATTACATATCTTTCAGTAAATTCCTTGCAAATCTTTGTGAGATCTTACTAGTCTAGTGAGCTGAGGTGATAAGTGTTTTCTCTGCGATGAACTCGGTTTCACCGATTTGTTGTTTTCGGTCCCACCGAATCCTTTCGGTACAACCGAAGCATACCACTCGGTGCCACCGATTTCACAACAGGAAAAACAGTTTGCCACATATTCTGTGTTTCTTCTGATCCAGCTCCACTCAATGAATCTTGTCCTCTACAAGCATCACATTTTTATCATTGCTTTGTGCTGTGACTCAAGGACCAAACCCATTCACGACAGATTCCAGAAGGCCCTTCTTAGAAATTGATGTCAAAGGGGGAGAGAGAGATCACATCAAAGCTTATCATTTAGAGAGAGATCACATCAAAGAAAGAGTACACCACCTTTCTCTGGGGGAGAGAGATCTCCAGGGGGAGAGAATACTTAAGTAGAAAGTATTTCTCAAGGATCCCAGATGCTTGGTGTTCAAGAGGAGAGATGCCACATGTCTTCTTGAGGGGAAAGACATGTTCATATGTGCTTATTTGCATTAGCTTGCATCAGCTCTGTTCAATTATATCTTTCAGCTCTGATTTTCTGTTCGCTATCTTCTCCCAGTATCCCATGCTAGATTCAAGGGGAGCAAGACATCCAAGGAAAAGAGATCATTCAAATTCATTGCATATCTTTACTCTTGAGGACATGTCTAATCCAATATGGTACTTAGTACTCACTCTCTACATGTCATCCCAGTCTAGGTATTCTTGTGGTTTCTTCTATTTGCTCTGGCTAGTAGATGTATCTGTGTTATCTAACCTTATTTACGCAGGTTCATTCCATCCTAAGCCAACTCAAGACTACAAGGTAAGTATATGCATCACAATCATGTTATGAGGAATTCTTGCTGATGTACATACTGTTTGCAAGAAGAACTCATGAGCATAAAGGTATTTTCCTTAATATTCTTTGCTCTGATGCATATGGCCAAGATACATGTAACACACAGCATACTCTATCATAGTTATGCTCTCACATGCTTCTATATTCCATATTCACATGATTGCATACATGTAGGGGGAGCCTATGCTTGTTACATGTCTTTCCAAAGATTTACTTGCTATTCTTTATATCTTTATCTAAAGCTTTGATGTATGTTGTCATCAATTACCAAAAAGGGGGAGATTGAAAGCACAAGTGCTCCCTAGGTGATTTTGGTAATTAATGCCAACATATCTCTTGTTGGACTAACACTTTTATCTAGTATGTTTCAGATAAGTTCAACAATGGAGTGGCATGGACTAAAGGATGTGGGAACCTCTTCAAGATGCTAAGGACAAAGGATTGGCTAAAGCTTCAAGCTCAAGACTCTTCATTTTATATTTTAGTGATCCAAGATCACATTGAGTCTATAGGAAAAGCCAATACTATCAAGGAGGGATGAGGTGTTGCTTAATGAGTTTCTTGCTCCACAGTGCTTAGTGATATGCTCCAAAACCCTCAACTACTTTCCCACTTCCACTCATATGACCTAAACCTAAAGTCAAACTCGGCCCCACCAATTCTTTCTATCCAGCGCCACCGAGTTCAGATGTCATAGCCACTGCCACAAACCCTAGGCAAATCGGTCTCACCGATAAGGATCTCGGTCCTACCGAGATGGGATTGTAATCTCTCTGTGTATGTCCATTACCAAAATCGGTGTCACCGCGTTTGAGAGATCGGTACTACCGAGATTACAATGCAAACTTCCTGGTTGACTCATTACCAAAATCGGTCCCACCGAGTTTGAGTAAACGGTCCCACCGAGTTTGCCTGACCAACTCTCTGGTTAGCTTATTACCAAAATCGGTCTCACCGAGTTTGTGTAATCGGTCTTACCGAGATTACGTTATGCCCTAACCCTAACCGAATCGGTCTTACCGAGTTGCATATCGGTCCCATCGAAAATCCTAACGGTCACTAGATTTGCAAAATCGGTCCGACCGAGTGTGTTGATTCGGTCCCACCGAGTTAGGTAAATTGTGTGTAACGGTTAGATTTTGTGTGTAGGCTATATATACCCCTCCACCTCCTCTTCATTCGTGGAGAGAGCCATCAGACTGAACCTACACTTCCAACTTACCATTTCTGAGAGAGAACCACCTACTCATGTGTTGAGGCCAAGATATTCCATTCCTACCATATGAATCTTGATCTCTAGCCTTCCCCAAGTTGCTTTCCGCTCAAATCTTCTTTCCACCAGATCCAAATCCTATGAGAGAGAGTTGAGTGTTGGGGAGACTATCATTTGAAGCACAAGAGCAAGGAGTTCATCATCAACGCACCATTTGTTACTTCTTGGAGAGTGGTGTCTCCTAGATTGGCTAGGTGTCACTTGGGAGCCTCCGACAAGATTGTGGAGTTGAAACAAGGAGTTTGTAAGGGCAAGGAGATCGCCTACTTAGGGAAGATCTACCGCTAGTGAGGCAAGTCCTTCGTGGGCGACGGCCATGGTGGGATAGACAAGGTTGCTTCTTCGTGGACCCTTCGTGGGTGGAGCCCTCCGTGGACTCGCGCAACCGTTACCCTTCGTGGGTTGAAGTCTCCATCAACGTGGATGTACGATAGCACCACCTATCGGAACCACGCCAAAAACATCCGTGTCTCCAATTGCGTTTGAATCCTCCAAAACCCTTCCCTTTACATTCTTGCAAGTTGCATGGTTTACTTTCCGCTGCTCATATACTCCTTGCATGCTTGCTTGATATGTATTGTGAATGTTAAACTTGTGCTTAAACTCCACTTAAACTTAAAGGATATTAAAAACTACAACTTTGGTACTTAGTGTCTAATCACCCCCCTCTAGACACCTCTTCTCAAGGTCCTACACTTAGCCATAGGAGTTTGACAAAAGGATGGTAGGCGCATCCCCTGGTGTTTGGAAGACCGCACGAGGGGCTCTATAAGCACCTGATCGGAAGGAAAGCCGATCCATCGCACGCTGCATTAGTTATTGCACAATGCGAAAGAAATCCTTAAAGATTTTGCAACCTCTCGAATAGCTGACCAGCTCTCGCCGTATCATGATAGTCAGTTTTCGGCTTTCTCTACTGAGGCGCTCGTCCGGAAGAATCGGGACACAATCATAGTAGTTCTCCCTGTGCCGCCTTAGTCAATATAGCAGAACGTAAGGCAGCAAAACATGGGAGCCGGGTGTCGTGGTTCTAAGTCTGACAGTAGAATGGGGGGTAGGTATGGAGAGGCAAGATCCTAGCTATGGAGCAGTTGTACAAACAAGGGATTTACGAGTTCAGGCCCTTCTTGGAGGAAGTAACAGCCCTACGTCTCGGAGCCCGGAGGCGGTCGACTGGATTATGTGTGTATAGATTACAAGGGTGCGAACCCTTTACACTGAGGAGGGGGGTGGCTTATATAGTGTCTGCCAGACCCCTCCGAACCTCAGTTATGCAGGGTTTAAAGTACATTAAGACTAGGCGTTACTGGTAACGCCTTACATAAAGTGCCATCATGACCATAAAGACTACTTAATTACAGACCGTTGGATGCAGAGTGGCTCTTGATCTCCTGGTGGTCGAGTGAGTCTTCATGGTCGAGTCCTTCGAGTCCGTCGAGTGAAGTCTCTCTTGGTCGACTGGAAGGCCGCTTCTTCTGAGGATGTCCTTAGGAAGGGCACTTAAGACAGGTCTGTGACCCTAACCTAGGTACATGACTTCATCACCGGGCAAACCCAACTATTGACCCAAGACATGATTCGGAGCTGATGCATATAATGCTATAAGTTCAGGGTGCCGAACGACCGTGAAGGTGTTCGGACTTTATTGCCGTATTATGGGTACAATGAAGCCCCTGGCATATTAAGGCATATCGCAATGTACAGATGCCATTTGACAAAGAGTGTCAATAAGAAACAACAGCAGATAAGCGTCATATAAAGCCACATGTTGTAATTGAATAACACATCGATGCATATGAGTACAAGTAATGCTCTGAGTGAACTTGAGTCGGCAGCTGCTATTCGATCCACTCGGCAAGGAAATCTGCTATTGCTTGGGACTTAATGGCTTTCTTTGCCTCAAACTTGATATCAAGGGGAAGGGGTTCAATCGCCCATTTCGCCACTCGACCAGTTGCATCTCTGTTGTGCAGAATCTCTGAAAGTGGAGCGTCGCTGACGACTGTAATGGAATGATCAGAGAAATAATGAGCAACCTTCTTTGTGGTCATGTAGATCCAATACACGAGCTTCTGATAATGAGGATATCTTTGCTTTGATGGAGTCAAAACTTCAGAAAGATAATACACTGGGCACTAAACTTTGAAGGCTTTCCCTTCTTCCCGCTCGACCGTAAGCACTGTACTAACGACTTGTCCTGTGGCTGCAATATAAAGCAACAGAGGCTCTTTGCTGATTGGAGCAGCAAGCACCGGCTGGGTGGAGAGCAGAGCTTTTAGCTCGGCAAACGCTGCATCAGCTTCTGGAGTCCACTCGAACTTGTCTACCTTCTTCATCAGTCGGTAAAGAGGTAATGCCTTTTCACCAAGTCGAGATATGAATCGACTTAATGCGGCCAAGCATCCAGTAAGCTTCTGGACATCGTGCACCCGCACAGGGCGTTTCATTCGGAGTATAGTGCCAACTTTTTCTGGGTTGGCGTCGATTCCTCGTTCGGAAACGAGAAAACCGAGTAACTTTCCACCAGGAACTCCGAATGTGCACTTTGATGGATTGAGCTTGATATCATACCTCCTGAGATTGGCAAATGTTTCAGCGAGGTCAGTCAACAGGTCAGAATCCTTTCACGATTTGACCACAATATCATCCATGTACGCTTCCACGTTCCGACTGATTTGAGTGAGTAAACACTTCTAAATCATCCTCATGAACGTAGCTCCGGCATTCTTGAGGCCAAATGGCATGGTGACATAACAGAAGCACCCAAATGGAGTGATGAAAGCTGTTTTTATCTCATCGGGTCCATACAGACGGATCTGATGGTATCCAGAATAAGCGTCCAAGAAGGACAATCTCTCACATCCCGCGGTCGAGTCGGCAATTTGGTCGATGCGAGGGAGAGGAAATTGATCTTTCGGGCAGGCCCGATTGATGTTCTTGAAATCAATACACATGCGGAGTGACTTGTCCTTCTTAGGAACCATGACGACATTGGCGAGCCACTCGGAGTGGTATATCTCTCGGATAAACTCTGCCGCCAATAGTCGAGCCACCTCCTCGCCAATGGCCTTTCTCTTCTGGACGGCGGACCGTCGAAGATGTTCTTTGACAGGTTTTGCTGTTGAGTCAACTCTAAGGCGATGCTCAGCCAGCCCCCTGGGAACACCCGGCATGTCAGCAGGCTTCCATGCGAAGATGTCCCAGTTCTCACGGAGGAACTGGATGAGCGCTTCTTCCTATTTAGGGTCGAGTGTTGTGGAAATATGGGTCGGAGCTGCATTGGGGTCGGTCGGGTGAATGTGAACGGGCTTCGTCTCACCGGACGACTGAAACGCTGATTCTGTGGCAGGCTTCTTAGCCCGCAACAAATCACTCAGATCTGCATTTTTCTTGTACCCCTCCAGCTCTACCATTGTTATCTGGGAATCGGCAATTTTCGAGCCTTTCTGGAAACACTCTTCTGCCTTCTTCCGATTGCCAGAGATAGTGATCACGCCCTTGGGGCCGGGCATCTTCATTTTGAGGTATACGTAACATGGTCGAGACATGAACCGTGCGTAAGCTGGTCGTCCCAAAATGGCGCGGTAAGCGCTCTGAAAATCCACGACTTCAAATGTCAGCTTCTCCTTGCGGAAATGATTAGAGTCACCGAACACCAAGTCCAGAGCTATTTGGCCGAGTGACTCAACCTTCTTTCCAGGTATAACTCCATGAAAACTCATGTTGCTAGCGCTCAGTCTGGACATCGGAATGCCCATTCCTTTCAGCGTCTCCGCATACAATATGTTCAGTCCGCTACCACCATCCATTAGCACCTTAGTCAGTCGAGTTCCCTCAACGACCAGGTCAACCACCAAAGCTTGCCTCCCAAGAGTGGCTATATGAGTCGGGTGATCGGACTGGTCAAATGTAATGGGAGTTTGGGACCATCTCAGATAACTTGGCGTCGCTTGGGCGACCATATTGACCTCTCGGTTGATAACCTTCAATCGGCTTTTGCTTTCCACATCAGCAAAGATCATCAGAGTGGAATTAACATGAGGATATCCTCCATCACTGTCTTCCTTGTCCTCAGCTTTGTCCGACTCCTTTTCCTTGTCCTTGGGCTGTTTTCCTTGGAACTGCTGGATCAAGAGCCGGCACTGGCGAGTGGTATGCTTCGGGTAGATGAAATTACCCTCTTCGTCTTTCTTCGTGTGAATGTGACACGGCAGATCCATCACGTCATTTCCTTCTTTATCCTTCACCTTCTTGGGGTTCCAGGATCCTTTGGGTTTTCCTTTGAACTTGCCCTGAGTCACGGCCAGAGCCTCTCCAGGAGCCGCTGGCTCGGCCTTCCGCTTCTTCTTCCGATTGGAGTTTCCTTTCTCCGACTGACTCGGCTTGTACTTGCCGCTCCGGAGTCGGTCCTCCTCTTCACCATTGGCGTACTTGGTGGCAATTTCCATCATTCGACTCAGGGTCATATCTCCGGTCCGCCCAAACTTCAAACTTAACTCTCTGTTCTTTACACCATCCTTGAAGGCGCAGACTGCCTGATGATCAGACACGTTCTCCACCGTATGATGCAAAGTAATCCATCTCTGAATGTAATCTCTTAAGGTTTCATTCGACTTCTGCACGCAGACTTGCAGCTCTGTCAATCCAGCTGGTCGCTTGCAGGTTCCCTCAAATGTCCTGACGAACACTCGGGAAAGATCTTCCCAAGTGTAAATGCTGCTTGGAGCTAACTGATTCAACCACGCCCTGGCCGATCCTTCCAACACGAGTGGTAAATACTTCATAGCCACTTCATCATTTCCGCCGCCAATCTGTACTGCCACTCGGTAGTATTCAAGCCAAGTTTCAGGCTTAGAATCACCGATGAACTTACTTACTCCAGTCGCCAACCTGAAGTTGGGGGGAATCACCGCGGCTCTGATAGCCTTGCTGAAACATTCTGGACCTGAAACATGTACTCGGCTGCTAGTGGGCGCATCTCTGTCGTGGCTGCCTCGATGAGCCCTGTTCCGATCGACCAGGCCTTGCACGATGATGGATCATGCATCAAAGCATGGTTCCCTGGGGTCGAGCGGAGCTCTTCGCCCCACACTGAGCTAGCGCCTGTCATCTTGCTGCCGATGAGCGTAAGACCCACCTCTTGGGGGAGGAGTGGGCACTCGACGCCTGTCATCATGATCGTATCGGTCACCATATTGGTCACGTCAATTCTCGCGTCCCTCACGCCGCGGAGGCGACCTAGGGCTGTGAGCCGACTGAACCGTATTCGTAGCGACGGATCGACTGTGAATCCTATTGCGTGACTATGACACGGCTGAATTCTGATCTCTTGCTGCTCGAAGCAACTCCCTGATCTGCATCAAGCCTCTGCCAACCTCCGACTGAGAAGGCTGAATTGACTCTGCTATACGGGCTGCAGCTGCTAAATTCTGAATCGGGGTTCGATATACCCGAGTCGGCTGCGGGAAGAGTTGACGTCGACTGGAGTCGGGTACTCGTTGCCGCGCGCGCTCGTCGAGTGCTCGCTGGAGATTCTCCAGACGAGTGCGTTCAGCCAAGTTGGCCAAACGTGCCTCCTCCAAGGCGCGAGCCTCGGGGGTTTCTCCTGCGATGGGAGTATGCAGGGCATCCATGTTCCTGCGGTGAAGTTCTTCCCTTTGCAGGGAATTAAGTGGCTCGGGTTGATATTCCTCATGGGCTTGAGCAGGGTCGCCTCCACCTTCCGTCCCGTCGTCACGGGGGAAGCCGGGAGGGCTACGAGGTCCGTTGACCATCAAAACCTCCGCCACTAGATCGCTGCTGTCGCACTCGGATGCGGTCTCTACGGAGCCAGTCGACAGATCGAACAGGCCGTAGAGAGATTCGTCGGGCTCGATTGCCGTGACTTGGGTGGTGGCCGACTGGCGAGCCACCGCTTGCCTTACCCACCTCTGGAGTCTCGACTGACCAGAACGCTTGCAATGGCGGGAGACAGGAAGGGAGGACGACAGGGGAGTCAACCGATATGGAGTCAACGGTTGCCGCAGCAGAACGCCGTGGACACATACCCGAAAATGCATCGCACCGCAGACGGGGAGCGCGTCGATGTCGAGTGGAGCCTCCTAGAGCCAAGCGGAGTCGTCGGCGATGAAGGTGAGCGCGCTGAGACGGATCTCGCGGCCCTCGACCAAAACTCCACCAGAAACCATGATGAAGGCAATCGAAACAATTGCAACTTCTCCAAAAATCGCTAAGACAACGACCCCACGGTGGGCGCCAACTGTCGTGGTTCTAAGTCTGACAGTAGAATGGGGGTAGGTATGGAGAGGCAAGATCCTAGCTATGGAGCAGTTGTACAAACAAGGGATTTACGAGTTTAGGCCCTTCTCGGAGGAAGTAACAGCCCTACGTCTCGGAGCTCGGAGGCGGTCGACTGGATTATGTGTGTATAGATTACAAGGGTGCGAACCCTTTACACTGAGGAGGGGGGTGGCTTATATAGTGTCTGCCAGACCCCTTCGGCCCTCAGTTATGCAGGGTTTAAAGTACATTAAGACTAGGCGTTACTGGTAACGCCTTACATAAAGTGCCATCATGACCATAAAGACTACTTAATTACAGACCATTGGATGCAGAGTGGCTCTTGATCTCCTGGTGGTCGAGTGAGTCTTCATGGTCGAGTCCTTCGAGTCCGTCGAGTGAAGTCTCTCTTGGTCGACTGGAAGGCCGCTTCTTCTGAGGATGTCCTTCGGAAGGGCACTTAAGACAGGTCTGTGACCCTACCCTAGGTACATGACTTCATCATTAGCCCCCGAATGGATCGAGGTTTGAGTGAGGAAGGAGTTGATAATATTTCCGACCTGTTTTTGTGTTATGAATATATCTCATCTTGGACCAATAATATTTTTGTTGATGGCAGCAACTTTTCTTTCAGTCGCCTTGATCCATTCTTTTCTCTCGTCGAGTGAACTTTTGAACTTAGTAAACTTCTGAGCGACGGATCACAGGAAATCTACCGTCTGACAGATTAGTCTGCTATTAGCGGATTTCGTGGGATCCAAATTTTGGGAAGCGCACGAATCGGGGCGGACCGCGGCGCTCGGATGGGATAGGGCGTAGACGCCTTGATTTCCGCGCTGCCTTTTTTGCCACGTATCACGCGTGCGCGACTGTTTCGGGATGTGATAGGATCGCCCGGGCCCACCCGCCAGCCACTCGAAAGCGTTCTTATAAAAGGTTCCGGGCGAGGGTTTTTGAACAGTACCTTCCCCATTCCTCCTTCTGCCCTCTCCATCTCCGCCCGCCATGCCTGCTCTCGCTCCCGCCCATCCACTCCTCTTGCGCTTCACCGACAACAATGGTGAAGGAGAAGACGGCGGCCTTGGAGCGCGCGAAGTAGGCGACGGCAACGGGGAAGGCAAAGGGGAGAGCGTCCAGTTGGGGCGGATCCTCGTCAAGGTCCCGCCTGCCGCAAGGTTGGGTCCAAGGGGATTGGATCCACTCGACCATCACCGAGACGGATCTCAATGACCTGGCCAATGAGGTCCTGATCCCTCACGGGGCAGCGAGGCTCCCGGGGACCGAGTGGCAACCGCAGCCGCAGGAGGGTGAGTGTGTTCTTCTAGCTACTCACGTGGACCGTGGGTTCTCTCTACCTCCGAGTGTTTTCTTCCGTGGGTTCTTGAATTTCTTTGGGGCACAACTCCACCACTTCAATCCAAATTCCATCGCCTACCTAGCTGCCTTCGTGTCCATGTGTGAGAACTTCCTGGGTTGCCGACCGCACTGGGGTCTCTTTAAGCACATATTCACCTGTCGCTCACAGACAGTGAAAAAGGCAAGTCCGGATGACGATAGGACTAAGGTTATTCAGATGTGCGGGGGTCTTGGGATTCAGATGAGGAGCAAGAGCACTTTTCCGGCCATGACCCTTCCTGAGTCGGTCAGAGGATGGCAGTCGACTTGGTTCTACTGCCAAGACAAGTCGATGTCGGGGAGTCGACTGGTCTCCCTCCGTTTTCCATGGACCGAGTGAACAAGCCCTCTTCTCTGAAGGTGCTCCCTGAGGAGAAGGCCCAAGTAAAAATGTTGATGGAGAGTGTAGTCCAGCTAGTTCGGGAAGGAGTGACGGGTATGGACCTTCTGGAAGTCTTCCTTAGGCGGCGCATCCAACCACTTCAGTACCGAGGCCACCCGATGTGGCTGTACTGTGGAACCGAGGATGAAACTCGGGTCCATCCAGAAGCAGTCGACGACGCCACACTGGAGAGGTGGATGACCGCGATCATAGGGAATAAGGACAACCCTCGAGGGGCCAGAAGGATTCCGCCACTCGACCATACCTACACTCCGGACACGGTAAGCCCACTTTATCCTTAATTGTAATCTTGCTTTATCCATTCTGCTTTGTTGCATATTGGTCGATTGACCTTTGTTTTGTTGTCTGTCAGGCCACCACTGAACTATACTCGATGCCCAATGGAGCACAAACACCGACTTAGGAGGAGGAAGGAAGTGGGGGCGAAAGTCAGGAGGAATGGGATTCGGACGCTGCCGATGATGATGATGGCGATGACTCTGGTGAGGAGGAAGAGGAGGAGGAGGAGGAGGAAGTTGCGCCTCCTCGCTCGGAAAGACGCTCGAAGCTTGTCCATGATCCGGCGACCGAGCGTGGTAAGGGGGTCGCGACTGTCGCTCAGTCGACCAAGCACCCTCGAACCACTTCTCCGGTGCCGACTGAGAAAGCTCTGAAGCAATCCAAAGTGGCACCGTCGAAGCCGGCTAAGGTCTTGCTGAAGATGAAGATGGTGATCCCCACTATCTCAGGGTAATGATGCTACTTGAGCTTTTCTGTTCCACATGAACTTATTCTTGGTCGACTCATGAATCAACCGACTGACTTCTGAAACTGCAGCACTGCTACTTCTGATACCTCGGCCATGGCTGAAGATCATGAGATGGAAGACGCCGCCACTTCAAAACCTGGTATGACTTTCATAGTTCCGTCTTCAGTCGATTAGCTCTTTGTCTCTAATTTTGATTCTTTTCTGTAGCTCCATCTAATGTTGTTATCAACCTTCCTGACGACGACGATGAGGAACCACTAAGGCAAAGGAGGAGCAGGAAAGCGTCAGCTTGCAAGGCGACTCAGGACGTGCCGGCACCCGAGACACTTGTCGCGGAGGGAGAGAACATCACTCGGCCTACCGTATCTTTTGCGGTGCCATTGACGAGTGCTCGCCCCTCGTCGTCGAGTGCTGCACAACCTTCACTTTTCTTGACCCACTACGTCCTAGAGGACCAAGCCAGTGCTGCGAAAGAAGCAATACGCCAGGCGGGAGTCATGATGGAGCAAGTGAAGGCCATCCGAGAAGCCAGCCAGGCAGCCTATGACGCTAGTTCAGCTCTTCAGAGTAACGTTCAGGTCAGTCGATCACCGCCTGTTCTGTTAGGATATGATGTCTGAAAATTCTTCTTTCTGAAATTCCTAGTGATTGTCCTACACCCACTGGGTGTGTCGGTTGAAATTCCGAACTAGTGGGGGCACGCTGAGTGCACCCACTGGGTGTAGTCCCCAAGGCTATGGTGGACTGCTGGCAGTCGACCATAGTCTTTATGTCTTAAGTTTTTTCTTTATTCGACTAGGTCGAATGGATTCATAAACCGGTGGGGGCACGCTGAGTGCACCCACTGGGTGTAGTCCCCGAGACTGTGGTCGACTGCTGGCAGTTGACTACAGTCTGAAGAACATCTCCCATTTTTTTTGTTGGTCGACTGGTCGACTCTAACTTGATAGAACTAGTGGGGGCACGCTGAGTGCACCCACTGAGTGTAGTCCCCGAGACTATGGTCGAATGTTTGTATTCGGCCGTAGTCTTAAAAACGTATGATTTTTCCTTAGTCACTCGGAAGTGAATTGTCTTTGACATCTGTTGATTGATTCTTCGTAGAAATCTTGCAACCTTGCTGCTCGTTATACCGAGATGGAGAACAAACACATCCAGCTGGAGCTTGATCTGAAGCTGGTCCATGAGAACTTAGCAAAGGCGAAGGAGGAAGCTAAAGGTATGTTTGGTGATGCCTTCGCCGACTGCCTTTGCCCCTCGTTTGTTTCAGAGTCTGACCTCGCTGTAACTTTGCAGGCAAAGTGAAGGATGCCCTGAAAAAGAAAGACCTTGAGTTGGCTGAAATGCAGAAAGCGACTTTAGAGAAAACCAAGCTCGCAGATGAGAAGCTGGCTTCGGTCACCAAGCTTGAAGAAGAAAACACCAATCTGAAAGCTGCTCTTGATGCTGCCAACAAAGAGGTCAGTCGACTGAAAAGCGATAAGATTGCTCTGAGTGACAAGGCCAGTGAGTTGGTGGGGAAGAAGAACGATCTGGAGGCTTATCTGGGCGGACTCGCCAAGAAACGATTCCTCATGCTTGAAGGTAGTCTTTTGCATCAAACAGACATTTTAACTGTGATCTTTCCATTCGACTGTTGTCTTGACTCGGCGGTTGTGCTTGCAGAATTTTGCCAGAACTTTGAAGAGGAGACTGGTCGACTGGAAGTAAACTTGGACCCCATCAACTCTCCTGTGAAGGATGAAGCTGCCATGAACGTGCTCCGGCTCGAATCTCGTGTCGCTGCCATCGTTGATTATCTCGCAAGGCTGAAGGTCACCACTTCTCGCATTGACGCCACACTCTGGCCCAGAGAGACGCTCCAGAATGACCTCGAGTCTCTGATGACTCGACTGAACATGGTCCCAAGTCGAGTGCAGGAGTGGAAGAAGTCTTCTGCCAGGTGTGGCGCAGATGTTGCTTTACCTCTGGCCCGAGTCCATTGCAAGGATGCACGAGAAGACAAGCTGGCGGCTCTTCGGGTGGCTAACACCAAAAAGCATGATTTCCAGTCTTTCATGGAGACCTTCATCGCCGCTGCCACTCGAATTGCTGATGGAATCGACCTTGACGAGTTTGTTGCGCCTTCCAGCCCTCCACAGGAGGGGTAAAAAACTTCTGAGCTCCACACTTTAAATTTGCCTCGGTATGCCGAGTGATTTTTGTAACCGACAAACCTTAACAGGCCTAGCACCTGAGCACTTTCGGTTCCGTTAGGTGTTTATCCGAACTTAGATTCGACGTTTAAATGTGCTTGCATTTGGTTTGAGGTGTCTTTTGCAGGTTAAAGTGAAGTGCTTATTGCAATCAACTTGTTCCCCAATACACTTAGGCAGGCACTGGGCTGCAGCTAAGCCTCCGAGTGAGAGGTCTGCTCTCCACTCGGTAGGATTTTCAAAACTTAGGCGAGCACTGGGCTGCAGCTAAGCCCCCGAGTGGGAGGTCTGCTCTCCATTCGGTAGGATTTTCAAAACTTAGGCGAGCACTGGGCTGTAGCTAAGCCCCCGAGTGGGAGGTCTGCTCTCCACTTGGTAGGATTTTCAAAACTTAGGAGAGCACTGGGCTGCAGCTAAGCCCCCGAGTGGGAGGTCTGCTCTCCACTCGGTAGGATTTTCAAAACTTAGGCGAGCATTGGGCTGCAGCTAAGCCCCTAAGTGGGAGGTCTGCTCTGTTGGAAATATGCCCTAGAGGCAATAATAAAAGTATTATTATTATATTTCCTCGTTCATGATAATTGTCTTTTATTCATGCTATAACTGTATTATCTGGAAATCGTAATACACGTGTGAATACATAGACCACAATTTGTCCCTAGTGAGCCTCTAGTTGACTAGCTCATTGTGATCAACAGATAGTCATGGTTTCCTGACTATGGACATTGGATGTCGTTGATAACGGGATCACATCATTAGGAGAATGATGTGATGGACAAGACCCAATCCTAAGCATAGCACAAAGATCGTGTAGTTCGTTTGCTAAAGCTTTTCTAATGTCAAGTATCTTTTCCTTAGACCATGAGATTGTGCAACTCCCGGATACCGTAGGAGTGCTTTGGGTGTACCAAACGTCACAACGTAACTGGGTGGCTATAAAGGTGCATTACAGGTATCTCCGTAAGTGTCTGTTGGGTTGGCACGAATCGAGACTGGGATTTGTCACTCCGTGTAAGCGAAGAGGTATCTCTGGGCCCACTCGGTAGGACATCATCATATGCGCAATGTGACCAAGGAGTTGATCACGGGATGATGTGTTACGGAACGAGTAAAGAGACTTGCCGGTAACGAGATTGAACAAGGTATAAGGATACCGACGATCGAATCTCGGGCAAGTATAATACCGCTAGACAAAGGGAATTGTATACGGGGTTGATTAAGTCCTTGACATCGTGGTTCATCTGATGAGATCATCGTGGAACATGTGGGATCCATCATGGGTATCCAGATCCCGCTGTTGGTTATTGACCGGAGAATGTCTCGGTCATGTCTGCATGTCTCCCGAACCCGTAGGGTCTACACACTTAAGGTTCGATGACGCTAGGGTTATAAAGGAAGCTTGTATGTGGTTACCGCATGTTGTTCGGAGTCCCGGATGAGATCCCGGACGTCACGAGGAGTTCCGGAATGGTCCGGAGGTAAAGATTTATATATGGGAAGTCCTGTTTTGGTCACCGGAAAAGTTTCGGGGTTTATCGGTAACGTACCGGGACCACCGGGAGGCTCCCGGGGGTCCACCAAGTGGGGCCACCAACGCCGGAGAGCTGCATGGGCCATGTGTGGGAGGGAACCAGCCCGAGGTGGGCTGGTGCGCCCTCCACAATGGGCCCAAGGCGCAGGGGAGAGTGGGAGGGGGCAAACCCTAGGGCAGATGGGCCCTAAGGCCCATGCTCCCTGCGCCTCCCTCTCCTCCCCCTCTTGGCCGCCACCCCCTATCCCATCTAGGGCTGGCCGCACCCCTTGGGGGTGGGAAACCCTAGAGGGGGGCGCAGCCCCCTCTCCCCCTATAAATAATGAGGCATAGGGCTGCCCATCAGACAGACATAATACACGCGATTCGATCTCTCGTTGGTGCAGCCCTGCGTCTCTTCTTCCTCCTCTTCTAGCCACGCTCCTCCACCACCACCACGCCGTTGTGCTGCTGCTGGATGGGGTCTTCCTCAACCTCTCCCTCTCTCCTTGCTAGATCAAGGCATGGGAGACGTCACCGGGCAGTACGTGTGTTGAACGCGGAGGTGCCGTGCGTTCGGCACTTGATCATCGGTGATTTGAATCACGACGAGTACGACTCCTTCAACCCCGTTCTCTTGAATGCTTCCGCTTAGCGATCTACAGGGGTATGTAGATGCACTCTCTCTTTCTACTCGTTGCTGGTTTCTCCATAGATAGATCTTGGTGACACGTTGGAAAATTTTGAATTTCTGCTACATTCCCCAACAGTGGTATCAGAGCTAGGTCTATTGCGTAGATTCTTTGCACGAGTAGAACACAAAGTAGTTGTGGGCGTTGATTTTGTTCAATATGCTTATCGTTACTAGTCCAATCTTGTTTCGACGGTATTGTGGGATGAAGCGGCCCGGACCGACCTTACACGTACTCTTACGTGAGACAGGTTCCACCGATTGACATGCACTTGGTGCATAAGGTGGCTAGCGGGTGCCAGTCTCTCCCACTTTAGTCAGAACGGATTCGATGAAAAGGGTCCTTATGAAGGGTAAATAGCAATTGACATATCACGTTGTGGTTTTGCGTAGGTAAGAAACGTTCTTGCTAGAAACCCATAGCAGCCACGTAAAACATGCAAACAACAATTAGAGGACGTCTAACTTGTTTTTGCAGGGTATGCTATGTGATGTGATATTGCCAAGAAGAATGTGATGAATGATATGTGATGTATGAGATTGATCATGTTCTTGTAATAGGAATCACGACTTGCATGTCGATGAGTATGACAACCGGCAGGAGCCATAGGAGTTGTCTTAATTTATTGTATGACCTGCGTGTCATTAAACAACGCCATGTAATTACTTTACTTTATTGCTAACCGGTAGCCATAGTAGTAGAAGTAATAAGTTGGCGAGACGACTTCATGGAGACACGATGATGGAGATCATGATGATGGAGATCATGGTGTCATGCCGGTGACGATGATGATCATGGAGCCCCGAAGATGGAGATCAAAAGGAGCAAAATGATATTGGCCATATCATGTCACTATTTGATTGCATGTGATGTTTATCATGTTTATGCATCTTGTTTACTTAGGACGACGGTAGTAAATAAGATGATCCCTTACAAAATTTCAAGAAGTGTTCTCCCCTAACTGTGCACCGTTGCTACAGTTCGTCGTTTCTAAGCACCACGTGATGATCGGGTGTGATGGATCCTTACGTTCACATACAACGGGTGTAAGACAGATTTACACAGCGAAAACACTTAGGGTTAACTTGACGAGCCTAGCATGTACAGACATGGCCTCGGAACACGGAGACCGAAAGGTCGAGCATGAGTCGTATAGTAGATACGATCAACATGAAGATGTTCACCGACGATGACTAGTCCGTCTCACGTGATGATCGGACACGGCCTAGTTGACTCGGATCATGTAATCACTTAGATGACCAGAGGGATGTCTATCTAAGTGGGAGTTCATAAGATGAACTTATTTATCTTGAACATAGTCAAAAGGGATTTTGCAAATTATGTCGTAGCTCACGCTTTAGTTCTACTGTTTAGTTATGTTCCTAGAGAAAATATAGTTGAAAGTTGATAGTAGCAATTATGCGGACAGTAGAAAGCTTATGTCCTTAATGCACCGCTCAGTGTGCTGAACCCCAAACGTCGTTTGTGGATGTTACGAACATCAGACATACACGTTTTGATAACTACGTGATAGTTCAGTGAAACGGTTTAGAGTTGAGGCACCAAAGACGTTTTTCGAAATGTCGCGGAACATATGAGATGTTTTGAGGGCTGAAATTGAGATTTCAGGCTCGTGCCCACGTCAAGAGGTATGAGACCTCCAACGACTTTCTTAGCCTGCAAACTAACGGAGAAAAGCTCAATCGTTGAGCTTGTGCTCAGATTGTCTGAGTGCAACAATCACTTGAATCGAGTGGGAGTTGATCTTCCAGATGAAATAGTGATGGTTCTCCAAAGTCATTACCACCAAGCCGCTAGAGCTTCGTGATGAGCTATAACATATCAGGGATAGATATGATGATCCTTGAGGTATTCATGATGTTTGACACCGCGAAAGTAGAAATCAAGAAGGAGCATCAATTGTTGATGGTTGGTGAAACCACTAGTTTCAAGAAGGGCAAGGGCAAGAAGGGATACTTCATGAAACGGCAAATCAGCTGCTGCTCTAGTGAAGAAACCCAAGGTTGAACCCAAACCCGAGACTAAGTGCTTCTGTAATAAGGGGAATAACCACTGGAGCAAAATTACCCTAGATACTTGGTAGATGAGAAGGCTGGCAAGGTCGATAGAAATATATTGGATATACATTATGTTAATGTGTACTTTACTAGTATTCCTAGTAGCACCAGGGTATTAGATGCCGGTTCGGTTGCTAAGTGTTAGTAACTCGAAATAAAAGCTACGGAATAAACGGAGACTAGCTAAAGCTGAGCTGACGATAAGTGTTGGAAGTATTTCCAAGGTTGATGTGATCAAGCATCGCACGCTCCCGCTACCATCGAGATTTGGTGTTTGCGTTGAGCACAGACATGATTGGATTATGTCTATCGCAATACGGTTATTCATTTAAGGAGAATAATGGTTACTCTGTTTATTTGAATAATACCTTCAATGGTCTTGCACCTAAAATGAATGGTTCATTGAATCTCGATCGTAGTGATACACATTTTCATGCCAAAAAGATAAAAGATAGTAATGATAGTACCACTTACTTGTGGCACTGCCATGTAAGTCATATTGGTGTAAAACGCATGAAGAAGCTCCATGTTGATGGATCTTTGGACTCACTTGTTTTTAAAAGGATTGAGACATGCGAACCATGTTTGTTGGTAGATATGCATGAAGAAACTCCATGCAGATGGATCGTTTAGACTCACTTGATTTTGAATCACTTGAGATATGCAAATCATACCACATGGGCAAGATGACTGAAAAGCCTCGTTTTTAGTAAGATGGAACAAGACAGCAACTTGTTGGAAGTAACACATTTTGATGTGTGCAGTCCAATGAGTGCTGAGGCATGCAGTGAATATCGTTATGTTCTTACTTCACAGATGATTCGAGTAGATATTGAGAATATTTACTTGATGAAACACAAGTCTGAATTATTGAATGGTTCAAGTAATTTCAGTGTGAGGTAGAAGATCATTGTGACAAGAGGATAAAATGTCTATGATATGATCATAGAGATGAATATCAGAGTCACGAGTTTTGGCACACAATTAAGACATTATGGAAATTGTTTCACAATTAATACCGCCTAGAACACCATAGTGTAATGGTGTGTCTGAACATCATAGTTGCACCCTATTGGATATGGTGCGTACCATGATGTCTCTTGTCGAATTACCACTATTGTTCATGGGTTAGGCATTAGAGACAACCACATTCACTTTAAATAGGGCACCACGTAATTCCGTCGAGATGACACCGTATGAACTATGGTTTAGAGAAACCTAAGCTGTCATTTCTTAAAGGTTTGGGGCTGCGACGCTTATGTGAAAAAGTTTCAGGTTGATAAGTTCGAACCCAAAGCGGATAAAATGCATCTTCATAGGACACCCAAAACAGTTGGGTATACCTCCTAATTCAGATCCGAAAGCAATAAGGATTGTTTCTTGAATCGGGTCCTTTCTCGAGGAAAAGTTTGTCTCGGAAAGTTGAGTGGGAGGATGGTGGAGACTTGATGAGGTTATTGAACCATCACTTCAACCAGTGTGTAGCAGGGCACAGGAAGTTGTTCCCATGGCACCTACACCGATTGAAGTAGAAGCTTATGATAGTGATCATGAAACTTCAGATCAAGTCACTACCGTACCTCGTAGGACGACAAGGACGCGTACTACTTCGGAGTGGTACGGTGATCCTGTCTTGAAGGTCATGTTGCTAGACAACAATGAACCTACGAGCTATGGAGAAGCGATGGTGGGCCCAAATTCCGACAAATGGTTAGAAGCCATGAAATCCGAGATAGGATCCATGTATCAGCACAAAGCATGGACTTTGGTGGACTTGCCCGATGATCGGCAAGCCACTGAGATAAATGGATTTTTTAAGAAGAAGACGGACGTGGACGGTAATGTCACCGTCCATGAAGCTCGACTTGTGGCGAAGAGTTTTTCACAAGTTCAAGGAGTTGACTACGATGAGATTTTCTCATCCGTAGCGATGCTTAAAGTCTGTCGGAATCACGTTAGCACAAGCTGCATTTATGAAATCTGGCAGATGGATGTCAAAACGAGTTTCCTTGCCAGTCGTAAGGAAAGGTTGTATGCGATACAATCAGAAAGGTTTTGTCGATCCTAAGGATGCTAAAAGGTATGCTGGCTCCAGCGATCCTTCTAAGGACTGGAGTAAGCATCTCGGAGTTGGAATGTGCGCTTTGATAAGATGATCAAAGATTTTGGGTTTATACAAAGTTTATGAGAAACTTGTATTTCCAAAGAAGTGAGTGGGAGCACTATAGAATTTCTGATGAGTATATGTTGTTGACATATTGATGATCAGAAATGATGTAGAATTCCTAGAAAGCATATAGGGTTATTTGAAAACTGGTTTTCAATGGAAAACCTGGATTAGGCTACTTGAACAATAAGCATCAAGATCTATAAGATAGATCAAAATGCTTAATAGTACTTTTAAATGAGCACGTACCTTGACATAATCTTGAAGGTGTTCAAGATGGATCAGTCAAAGAAGGAGTTCTTGCCTGAGTTGTAAGGTATGAAGTTAAGACTTAAAGCTTGACCACGGCAGAAGAAAGAGGAAGGACGAAGGTCGTCCCCTATGCTTTTATCATAGGCTCTCTACAGTATGCTATGTTGTGTACCGCACCGGAAGTGTGCCTTGCCATGAGTCAGTCAAGGGGTACAAGAGTGATCCAAGAATCGATCACAGTACAGCGGTCAAAGTTATCCTTAGTAACTAGTGGACTAAGGAATTTTCTCGATTATGGAGGTGGTAAAAGAGTTCGTCGTAAAGGGTTACGTCGATGCAAGCTTAACACCTATCCGGATAGCTCTGAGTAGAGATACCGGATACGTATAATGGAGCAACAATTTAGAATAGCTCCAAGTAGAACAGTTATTTGGAATAGCTCCAAATAGAGCATGGGAGCCATCATGGGTATCCAGATCCCGCTGTTGGTTATTGACCGGAGAATGTCTCGGTCATGTCTGCATGTCTCCCGAACCCGTAGGGTCTACACACTTAAGGTTCGATGACGCTAGGGTTATAAAGGAAGCTTGTATGTGGTTACTGAATGTTGTTCGGAGTCCCGGATGAGATCCCGGACGTCACGAGGAGTTCCGGAATGGTCCGGAGGTAAAGATTTATATATGGGAAGTCCTGTTTTGGTCACCGGAAAAGTTTCGGGGTTTATCGGTAACGTACCGGGACCACCGGGAGGCTCCCGGGGGTCCACCAAGTGGGGCCACCAACCCCGGAGAGCTGCATGGGCCATGTGTGGGAGGGAACCAGCCCCAGGTGGGCTGGTGCGCCCCCCACAATGGGCCCAAGGCGCAGGGGAGAGTGGGAGGGGGCAAACCCTAGGGCAGATGGGCCCTAAGGCCCATGCTCCCTGCGCCTCCCTCTCCTCCCCCTCTTGGCCGCCACCCCCTATCCCATCTAGGGCTGGCCGCACCCCTTGGGGGTGGGAAACCCTAGAGGGGGGCGCAGCCCCCTCTCCCCCTATAAATAGTGAGGCATAGGGCTGCCCATCAGACAGACATAATACACGCGATTCGATCTCTCATTGGTGCAGCCCTGCGTCTCTTCCTCCTCCTCTTCTACCCACGCTCCTCCACCACCACCACGCCGTTGTGCTGCTGCTGGATGGGGGTCTTCCTCAACCTCTCCCTCTCTCCTTGCTGGATCAAGGCATGGGAGACGTCACCGGGCTGTACGTGTGTTGAACGCGGAGGTGCCGTGCGTTCGGCACTTGATCATCGGTGATTTGAATCACGACGAGTACGACTCCTTCAACCCCGTTCTCTTTAACGCTTCCGCTTAGCGATCTACAAGGGTATGTAGATGCACTCTCTCTTTCTACTCGTTGCTGGTTTCTCCATAGATAGATCTTGGTGACACGTAGGAAAATTTTGAATTTCTGCTACGTTCCCCAACATGCTCCTCACTCGGTAGGATTTTCAAAACTTAGGCGAGCATCGGGCTGCAGCTAAGCCTCTGAGTGGGAGGTCTGCTTTCCACTCGGTAGGGTTTTTACGGTGTTTTTCTAATGGAGAATGCATTATACTTGTGGCGTAGCTCGGAGGAGAGGGTAGCAGTCGACCTGCACCTCATCCTCCTTGCAGAGCGCACATTGTACTTGTGGCGTAGCTCGGAGGAGAGGGTAGCAGTCGACCTGCACCTCGTCCTCCTTGCAGAGCGCACGTTGTACTTGCGGCGTAGCTTGGAGGAGAGGGTAGCAGTCGACCTGCACCTCGTCCTCCTTGCAGAGCGCATGTTGTACTTGTGGCGTAGCTCGGAGGAGAGGGTAGCAGTCGACTTGCGCCTCGTCCTCCTTGCAGAGCGCACGTTGTACTTGTGGCGTAGCTCAGAGGAGAGGGTAGCAGTCGACTTGCACCTCGTCCTCCTTGCAGAGCGCACGTTGTACTTGTGGCGTAGCTCGGAGGAGAGGGTAGCAGTCGACCTGCACCTCGTCCTCCTTGTAGAGCGCATGTTGTACCTGTGGCGTAGCTCGGAGGATAGGGTAGCAGTCGACCTGTACCTCGTCCTCCTTGCAGAGCGCACGTTTGAGTTTGAACTTAGGCAAGTGTTTAGGCTGCAGCTAAGCCTCCGAGTGGGAGGCTGGCTCTCCACTCGGTAGATTTCATTGGAACTTAGGCGAGTACTTGGACTGCAGCTAAGCCCCCAAGTGGGAGGCTGGCTCACCACTCGATAGGATTTCATTGGAACTTAGGCGAGTACTTGGACTGCAGCTAAGCCCCCGAGTGGGAGGTTGGCTCACCACTCGGTACGATTTCTTTGGAACTTAGGCGAGTACTCGGACTGCAGCTAAGCCCCCGAGTGGGAGGCTGGCTCACCACTTGGTAGGATTTTATTAAAACTTAGGCGAAACGGATTCGCAGCTAAGCCCCCGAGTGGGAGGCTGGCTCTTCACTCGGCAAGGATTTTTTTTTTACAAACTTAGGCGAAATGGATTCGCAGCTAAGCCACCCACTGAGGGGGAACTTTATTGAACAAATAAAAATGACATCAATCATTGGGGAAATTATGACACTATTATCTTTGTGAAACATGAACTACAGAAGTACTTTTATTACAACTCGTCCGAGTGAATACTTAGGTGTAAAAGGGGTGGAGTAACTCCGCATTCCAAGCTCAGGGATCGTCGATGTTGTGCTCGTCGTTGTAGAGACGGTACGCTCCATTGTGGAGAACCTTGGTGACGATGAAGGGTCTTTCCCAAGAAGGAGCAAGCTTGTGTGGTTTCTGCTGATCCACTCGGAGAACCAAATCTCCTTCCTGGAAGGCTCGACTCTTCACATTTTTGGCGTGGAAGCGATGCAAGTCTTGTTGGTAGATGGTCGATCGGATCAGAGCCATCTCCCTTTCTTCCTCTAAAAGGTCGACTGCATCCTGCCGCGCTTGTTCTGCTTCAGCTTCGGTGTAGAGCTCGACTCGCCGAGCGTTGTGGAGCAGATCACTCGGCAAGACCGCTTCAGCTCCATAGACCAAGAAGAATGGAGTTCTTCCAGTCGACCGGTTAGGCGTGGTCCTTAAACCCCAAAGAACCGAGGGAAGTTCGTCGACCCATGCTCCGGCCGCATGCTTGAGATCACGCATCAGTCGGGGTTTCAACCCTTTGAGGATCAAGCCATTGGCCCGCTCCGCTTGTCCATTCGACTGGGGATGGGCGACTGAAGCATAGTCGACTCGTGTGCCCTGAGATGTGCAGAACGCCCTGAATTCCTCCGAATCGATGTTTGATCCATTGTTAGTGATGATGCTATGTGGGACTCCATATCTGAATATCAGTTCTCTGATGAAGCTGACAGCAGTACCGGCGTCAAGGTTCTTGATGGGTTTAGCCTCAATCCACTTGGTGAACTTGTCGACTGCTACCAGTACATGTGTGAAACCGCTTCAACCTGTTCTCAAGGGACCAACCATATCCAATCCCCATACTGCGAAGGGCCAGACGAGTGGTATGGTCTTCAGAGCTGATGCAGGCTTGTGTGACATGTTGGAGTAAAATTGACATCCCTCACACTTGTCGACTATCTCCTTTGCCATTTCATTTGCCCTTGGCCAGTAAAATCCGGCTCGGTATGCTTTGGCCACGATGGTCCGAGAGGATGCATGATGGCCACAGGTCCCCGAGTGGATGTCATCAAGGATTATTCGACCTTCTTCTGGCGTTATGCACTTCTGACCCACTCCAGTCGTGCTCTCTCTGTATAGCTGCCCCTTGATCACGGTAAAGGCCTTGGATCGACGGACGATTTGTCGAGCCTCTTCCTCATCCTCCGGGAGCTCTTTTCTCAAGATATACGCGATATATGGTACTGTCCAATCGGGAGTGATCACTAAAGCCTCCATGACTAGGTCGACCACTGCCGGAACTTCAACCTCAGTCGGATTTGTGGCACTCTTAGGCTGCGGAGCTTCTTCGGTAAAAGGATCTTCTTTGAATGATGGAGCATGGATATGTTCCAAGAACACATCGCTGGGAATGGCTTCTCTCTTGGAACCTATCTTTGCCAAATCATCAGCCGCTTGATTTTTCAGTCGGGGTATATGATGGAGCTCTAACCCCTCAAACTTCTTTTCAAGCTTCCTCACTGCATTACAGTATCCAGTCATGGCTGGGCTTCTAACGTCCCACTCCTTCATCACTTGGTTGACCACCAAATCTGAGTCGCCATAAACCATAAGGCGACGGACGCCGAGTGAAATGGCCATGCGCAACCCATACAAAAGGGCCTCGTATTCTGCCTCATTGTTGGAGGAATCAAAGTGAATCAGGAGCACATATCTGAGCTTATCTCCTCTGGGGGAAAACAAGACTACCCCAGCACCGAAACCATTTAACATCTTAGAGCCATCAAAGAACATGGTCCAATGCTCCGATTGAACTTGAGTCGGCAGTTGCTGTTCGATCCACTCGGCAAGGAAATCTGCTATTGCTTGGCACTTAATGGCTTTCTTTGCCTCAAACTTGATATCAAGGGGAAGGAGTTCAATCGCCCATTTCGCCACTCGGCCAGTTGCATCTCTGTTGTGCAGAATCTCTGAAAGTGGAGCGTCGCTGACGACTGTAATGGAATGATCAGAGAAATAATGAGCAACCTTCTTTGTGGTCATGTAGATCCCATACACGAGCTTCTGATAATGAGGATATCTTTGCTTTGATGGAGTCAAAACTTCAGAAAGATAATACACTGGGCGCTGAACTTTGAAGGCTTTCCCTTCTTCCCGCTCGACCGTAAGCACTGTACTGACGACTTGTCCTGTGGCTGCAATATAAAGCAACAGAGGCTCTTTGCTGATTGGAGCAGCAAGCACCGGCTGGGTGGAGAGCAGAGCTTTTAGCTCGGCAAACGCTGCATCAGCTTCTGGAGTCCACTCGAACTTGTCTGCCTTCTTCATCAGTCGGTAAAGAGGTAATGCCTTTTCACCGAGTCGAGAGATGAATCGACTTAATGTGACCAAGCATCCAGTAAGCTTCTGGACATCGTGCACCTGCACAGGGCGTTTCATTCGGAGTATAGTGCCAACTTTTTCTGGGTTGGCATCGATTCCTCGTTTGGAAACGAGAAAACCGAGTAACTTTCCACCAGGAACTCCGAATGTGCACTTTGATGGATTGAGCTTGATATCATACCTCCTGAGATTGGCAAATGTTTTAGCGAGGTCAGTCAACAGGTCAGAATCCTTTCGCGATTTAACCACAATATCATCCATGTACGCTTCCACGTTCCGACTGATTTGAGTGAGTAAACACTTCTAAATCATCCTCATGAATGTAGCTCCGGCATTCTTGAGGCCGAATGGCATGGTGATATAACAGAAGCACCCGAATGGAGTGATGAAAGCTGTTTTTATCTCATCGGGTCCATACAGACGGATCTGATGGTATCCGGAATAAGCGTCCAAGAAGGACAATCTCTCACATCCCGCGGTCGAGTCGGCAATTTGGTCGATGCGAGGGAGAGGAAATTGATCTTTCGGGCAGGCCCGATTGATGTGCTTGAAATCAATACACATGCGGAGTGACTTGTCCTTCTTAGGAACCATGACGACATTGGCGAGCCACTCGGAGTGGTATATCTCTCGTATAAACTATGCCGCCAATAGTCGAGCCACCTCCTCGCCAATGGCCTTTCTCTTATGGACGGCGGACCGTCGAAGATGTTCTTTGACAGGTTTTGCTGTTGAGTCAACTCTAAGGCGATGCTCAGCCAGCCCCCTGGGAACACCCGGCATGTTAGCAGCCTTCCATGCGAAGATGTCCCAGTTCTCACGGAGGAACTGGATGAGCGCTTCTTCCTATTTAGGGTCGAGTGTTGTGGAAATATGGGTCGGAGCTGCATTGGGGTTGGTCGGGTGAATGTGAACGGGCTTCGTCTCACCGGACGACTGAAACGCTGATTCTGTGGCAGGCTTCTTAGCCCGCAACAAATCACTCGGATCTGCATTTTTCTTGTACCCCTCCAGCTCTACCATTGTTATCTGGGAATCAACAATTTTCGAGCCTTTTTGGAAACACTCTTCTGCCTTCTTCCGATTGCCAGAGATAGTGATCACGCCCTTGGGGCCGGGCATCTTCAGTTTGAGGTATACGTAACATGGTCGAGCCATGAACCGTGCGTAAGCTGGTCGTCCCAAAATGGCGTGGTAAGCGCTCTGAAAATCCACGACTTCAAATGTCAGCTTCTCCTTGCGGAAATGATTCGAGTCACCGAACACCAAGTCCAGAGCTATTTGGCCGAGTGACTCAACCTTCTTTCCAGGTATAACTCCATGAAAACTCATGTTGCTGGCGCTCAATCTGGACATCGGAATGCCCATTCCTTTCAGCGTCTCCGCATACAATATGTTCAGTCCGCTACCACCATCCATTAGCACCTTAGTCAGTCGAGTTCCCTCAACGACCGGGTCGACCACCAAAGCTTGCCTCCCAGGAGTGGCTATATGAGTCGGATGATCGGACTGGTCGAATGTAATGGGAGTTTGGGACCATCTCAGATAACTTGGCGTCGCCGGGGCGACCATATTGACCTCTCGGTTGATAACCTTCAATCGGCTTTTGCTTTCCACATCAGCAAAGATCATCAGAGTGGAATTAACATGAGGATATCCTCCATCACTGTCTTCCTTGTCCTCGGCTTTGTCCGACTCCTTTTCCTTGTCCTTGGGCTGTTTTCCTTGGAACTGCTGGATCAAGAGCCGGCACTGGCGAGTGGTATGCTTCGGGTAGATGAAATTACCCTCTTCGTCTTTCTTCGTGTGGATGTGACATGGCAGATCCATCACGTCATTTCCTTCTTTATCCTTCACCTTCTTGGGGTTCCAGGATCCTTTGGGTTTTCCTTTGAACTTGCCCTGAGTCACGGCCAGAGCCTCTCCAGGAGCCGCTGGCTCGGCCTTCCGCTTCTGCTTCCGATTGGAGTTTCCTTTCTCCGACTGACTCGGCTTGTACTTGCCGCTCCGGAGTCCGTCCTCCTCTTCACCATTGGCGTACTTGGTGGCAATTTCCATCATTCGACTCAGGGTCATATCTCCGGTCCGCCCAAACTTCAAACTTAACTCTCTGTTCTTTACACCATCCTTGAAGGCGCAGACTGCCTGATGATCAGACACGTTCTCCACCGTATCCATCTCTGAATGTAATCTCTTAAGGTTTCATTCGACTTCTGCACGCAGACTTGCAGCTCTGTCAATCCAGCTGGTCGCTTGCAGGTTCCCTCAAATGTCCTGACGAACACTCGGGAAAGATCTTCCCAAGTGTAAATGCTGCTTGGAGCTAACTGATTCAACCACGCCCTGGCCGATCCTTCCAACATGAGTGGTAAATGCTTCATAGCCACTTCATCATTTCCGCCGCCAATCTGTACTGCCACTCGGTAGTCTTCAAGCCAAGTTTCAGGCTTAGAATCACCGATGAACTTACTTACTCCAGTCGCCAACCTGAAGTTGGGGGGAATCACCGCGGCTCTGATAGCCTTGCTGAAACATTCTGGACCTGAAACATGTACTCGGCTGCTAGTGGGCGCATCTCTGTCGTGGCCGCCTCGATGAGCCCTGTTCTGATCGACCAGGCCTTGCACGATGATGGATCGCGCATCAAAGCATGGTTCCCTGGGGTCGAGCGGAGCTCTTCGCCCCACACTGAGCTAGCGCCTGTCATCTTGCTGCCGATGAGCGTAAGACCCACCTCTTGGGGGAGGAGTGGGCACTCGATGCCTGTCATCATGATCGTATCGGTCACCATATTGGTCACGTCGATTCTCGCGTCCCTCACGCCGCGGAGGCGACCAAGGGCTGTGAGCCGACTGAACCGTATTCGTAGCGACGGATCGACTGTGAATCCTCTTGCATGACTGTGACACGGCTGAATTTTGATCTCCTGCTGCTCGAAGCAAGTCCCTGATCTGCATCAAGCCTCTTCCAACCTCTGACTGAGAAGGCTGAATTGACTCTGCTATACGGGCTGCAGCTGCTAAATTCTGAATCGGGGTTTGATATACCCGAGTCGGCTGCGGGAAGAGTTGACGTCGACTGGAGTCGGGTACTCGTTGCCGCACGCGCTCGTCGAGTGCTCGCTGGAGGTTCTCCAGACGAGTGCGTTCAGCCAAGTTGGCCAAACGTGCCTCCTCCAAGGCGTGAGCCTCGGGGGTTTCTCCTGCGATGGGAGTATGCAGGGCATCCATGTTCCTGCGGCGAAGTTCTTCCCTTTGCAGGGAATTAAGTGGCTCGGGTTGATATTCCTCATGGGCTTGAGCAGGGTCGCCTCCACCGTCCGTCCCGTCGTCACGGGGGAAGCCGGGAGGGCTACGAGGTCCGTTGACCATCAAAACCTCCGCCACCAGATCGCTGCTGTCGCACTCGGATGCGGTCTCTACGGAGCCAGTCGACAGATCGAATAGGCCGTAGAGAGATTCGTCGGGCTCGATTGCCGTGACTTGGGTGGTGGCCAACTGGCGAGCCACCGCGTGCCTTACCCACCTCTGGAGTCTCGACTGACCAGAACGCTTGCACTGGCGGGAGACAGGAAGGGAGGACGACAGGGGAGTCAACCGATATGGAGTCGACGGTTGCCACAGCAGAACGCCGCGGACACATACCCGAAAATGCGTCGCACCGCGGACGGGGAGCGCGTCGATGTCGAGTGGAGCCTCCTAGAGCCAAGCGGAGTCGTCGGCGATGAAGGTGAACGCGCCGAGACGGATCTCGCGGCCCTCGACCAAAACTCCACCAGAAACCATGATGAAGGCAATCGCAACAATTGCAACTTCTCCAAAAATCGCTAAGACACCGACCCCATGGTGGGCGCCAACTGTCGTGGTTCTAAGTCTGACAGTAGAATGGGGGTAGGTATGTAGAGGCAAGATCCTAGCTATGGAGCAGTTGTACAAACAAGGGATTTACGAGTTCAGGCCCTTCTCGGAGGAAGTAACAGCCCTACGTCTCGGAGCCCGGAGGCGGTCGACTGGATTATGTGTGTATAGATTACAAGGGTGCGAACCCTTTACACTGAGGAGGGGGTGGCTTATATAGTGTCTACCAGACCCCTCCGGCCCTCAGTTATGCAGGGTTTAAAGTACATTAAGACTAGGCGTTACTGGTAACGCCTTACATAAAGTGCCATCATGACCATAAAGACTACTTAATTACAGACCGTTGGATGCAGAGTGGCTCTTGATCTCCTGGTGGTCGAGTGAGTCTTCATGGTCGAGTCCTTCGAGTCCGTTGAGTGAAGTCTCTCTTGGTCGACTGGAAGGCCGCTTCTTCTGAGGATGTCCTTAGGAAGGGCACTTAAGACAGGTCTGTGACCCTAACCTAGGTACATGACTTCATCACCGGGCAAACCCAACTATTGACCCAAGACATGATTCGGAGCTGATGCATATAATGTTATAAGTTCGGGGTGCCGAACGACCGTGAAGGTGTTCGGACTTTATTGTTGTATTATGGGTACAATGAAGCCCCTGGCATATTAAGGCATATCGCAATGTACATATGCCATTTGACAAAGAGTGTCAATAAGAAACAATAGCAGATAAGCGTCATATAAAGCCACATGTTGTAATTGAATAACACATCGATGCATATGAGTACAAGTAATGTGATAAAAAGAAATATGACTTCGGAACCTGCTGATACCAGGCGGAAGGAGGCTGTGTGCGGATCCGGAGTGTAGTTGGATGGTCATCGAGGGGAATATCTATGGATTCCCTTATGCGTTAAAGCTGCTTCCATGTCGCCAGTCCTGGCCTATGCAAAAGTGAACCTGTAAAGAAAATGCAAGAAATGTTTGTGTGCCATGGAGCGGTTGAGCCGCAGTGTGTGGCCTATGCTAGCTTTGCCTCTGTTTACTGCCGGAGTGTTTTAATTGAGCTCTGAACGAGCCGGGCTATCCTGCCGCGAAGTAGTTCGGACTTCCTTGACATTGTCCGGGAGCTTGGCCGTCGACTCGAGGTTCGATTGAAAGATGCCACTCATTGCTTCGGCTGTTAAGGTGGCGGTATACTCTTCGGCACAGAGGGGGAGTTCGGCCTTGCCATTAACTGTTATGACGCCGCCCGGACCGGGCATCTTGAGCTTACGGTAGGCATAATGTGGCACCGCGTTGAATCGAGCAAACGCGGCTCGTTCGAGCAGTGCATGATAATTACTGCGAAAAGGGACAATGTTGAAGATTATCTCTTCGGTACGGTAATTGTCCGGTGATCCGAAGACTACCTCCAGAGTGATGGAGCCTGTACAACGGGCCTCCACACCTGGTATAACACCATTAAAGGTGGTTTCAGTGGGCTTGATTATGGAAAGATCAATACCCATCTTGCTGACTGTGTCCTGATACAGCAGGTTTAAACTGCTGCCTCTGTCCATAAGGACTTGTGTGAGGTGGAACCCGTGAATTATTGGGTCGAGGACTAGTGCGGCCGAATTGCCCTGATTGGTATTAGCCGGACGATCTATACGGTCTAAAGTGATCGGCCATCGCTTATATTGTGGGGCGACTGGCTCCATTAAGTCA
Source organism: Triticum timopheevii (assembly GCA_963921465.1). NCBI lineage: Eukaryota > Viridiplantae > Streptophyta > Magnoliopsida > Poales > Poaceae > Triticum > Triticum timopheevii. Next base: position 168,043,812 of record OY997264.1, on the reverse strand, counting down.
ACATCCCTAATAGTGCACATCCATTCCAGCTTGGGAATGTGGGTGGCATTTATCATGTTTGCCATTTTGATTTGCGGGGGAAATTTCTTTTGCCCTCCTGTGTTTGGTGATCGGGGCTCCTCGCCGTCGTCATCGCTTTGAGACCCCTTCTCCTTGTTTTCGGCACCTGACCTGCCGGCTTGTTTGAAGACCCAGCATTCTCTGTTGGAATGATTGGCTGGTGTTCCTGGGGTGCCATGAATTTGGCATGGACGGTCGAGTATGCAGTCCAGACTTAGAGCCACTGAATCCAACATTCTCTGTTGGTATGATTGTTCTTTTTGAATGGCTTTTTCCGCTGACCGGACTTAGAGCCACTGAATCCGGCATTGACTGCCGTGTCTTCGGCATTATCACCATTTTTGCGATGCTTGTGTTTGTTGCGTCGGGGCTTGCCGTTGCTATCTCTGGCCTCTGATGTGCCAGGTTGCTTGCTGTGTTGTTGCTATGAGCCAACCAACTATCGTCGCCCGCACAAAAGCGGGTCATGAGTGTCGTGAGGGCTGCCATGGACTTCGGTTTTTCTTGGTGGAGATGTCGGGCAAGCCACTCGTCATGGATGTTATGCTTAAAGGTCGCTAGGGCTTCGGCATCTGGACAGTCGACAATTTGGTTCTTTTTAGTTAGGCACCGAGTCCAGAATTTCCTGGCTGACTCTCCGGGCTGTTGGGTTATGTGACTTAAGTCATCATCATCCGGAGGTCGCACATAAGTGCCCTGGAAGTTATCCAGGAATGCATCTACTAGGTTCTCCCAACTTCCAACGGAGTTTGCCGGCAAACTATTCAGCCAATGCCGAGCCGGTCCATTGAGTTTTAGTGGGAGGTACTTGATGGCGTGTAGATCATCCCCGCGGGCCATGTGAATGTGGAGAAAGAAATATTCTATCCATACCGCGGGGTCTGTAGTCCCATCGTAGGGCTCGATATTTACGGGCTTAAACCCTTCTGGGAATTCATGATCCATTACTTTGTCAGTGAAGCATAGGGGGTGTGCGACGCCTCTATGCCGGGCTACATCACGACGCAGTTCAAATGAGTCTGGTCTGTTGTATTCGGCCCGGCCAGATTTGCATTTAGTATATCCGGCGTGACGGTCATCTTCACACGTTGGGGCGCGCCCCCGTGATCCGTAGATCGATCTTGACTGCCCTACTTTGTTTTTCAATACGTCTCGCAGGTCCTGCGTGTAGCCCCGGGCCTTAGTGTTTTTGTTTGATTGGTGACAGAGTGCGGGCTGGTGTTCGGGCTGATACGCCGCATTGTCTCGGCCACGAGGTGGCCGGTCAACCGCATCCTGCGCTGGCAGTGTAGGATTTAATGCCTTCTCCTTGAGTTGAGGTAGCAACCCGCGCTTTGGGTAACTTTTGGTTGGGCGCTCGAGTCCGTATTCGTCGGCTGCCAGGACCTCAGTCCAACTATCAGTTAGCAGATCTTGATCAGCTTGAAGCTGATGCTGCTTTTTCTTCAGCCTTTTTGCAGTGGCTATAAGTCGGCGCTTGAAGTGCTCCTGCTCGATGGGATCCTCGGGCATGATGAATTCTTCGTCACCGAGGCTCACCTCGTCTTCCGAGAGGGGAATGTAATTGTCATCCTCTGATTCTCCATCCGTTGCATGTTTCTCAGGGCTAGCTTGACCATCCTCCCGCCCGGCTTGCTCGAAGCTTGGCCGGGCGGGATTGTTTTTGTCTTCGGCACCATCTGGAGTGCTATTGTCGCCGGTATCGCTATTTTTGTTGTGGCGGGGCTTAGAGCGGCGCCGATGACGCCGGTGCTTAGATTGCTTCTCAAGGGGATTATCCTCCGTTGCCTCATCGCCATCTTCTTCTTTGGGCGTGTCCACCATATATATATATATATATATAATATATATATATATATATATATATATATATATATATATATATATATCATATGATGAGGTGGCTGTCTAGCGCCCTGTGGGCAGTGGTTCCTGTTCTTCTCCTGCATCATCGTCCATACCGTCGATGTCTTCGTAGTCAAAGTCAAGCATGTTGCTTAAGTCATCGGCAGTGGATATTAAGTGGGTGGTGGGTGGGGAAAGAATTTCTTCGTCGTCCGCTTCCCACTCAAGCCGGACATAGTTCGGCCAGAAGTCTCCTGACAGGGAGAGAGACTTTAATGAATTCAGCATGTCGCCCAAGGGCGAGTGCTGAAAGATATCCATGGAGGTAAACTCCATGATCGGTGCCCAATCAGATTCAATAGGCACGGATGCACGCGGTTCGGAGCCTATGGCCGGAGATGAGTCCGAGGGTCCGATGACACAGGCCTCATCGGAGGCGAAGTCTGTTTTCGGCTCAATCGCAGCTGAGTGTGCAGCCTCCGTGGCGGGGTCCATTCACCCATCCTCGGATGGCACGATCTACTCTGGATTAAGGGCCGGGGCAGCCGCAGGTGTGATCTCCCGAACACCGTCCGATGGCAGATCTAAGTCATGCTCGTCGTGACTGTTCGGCGCACCTGACATGGGCTCGAATCCGTCGAAGATCAAGTCTCCGCGGATGTCGGCGGTGTAGTTCTGGCTTCCAAACCTGATCTGATGACCAGGGGCATAGCTATCGATCTGCTCCAGATGGCCAAACAGTTGGCCCGCAGTGCGAAGCCGCCGAATGCGAAGATCTGTCCTGGGAGGAAAACCTCACCCTGGATCGCATCGCTGTGGATGATTGATGGATTGATGACCCACAATATAGGGGATCTATCGTAGTCCTTTCGATAAGTAAGAGTGTCGAACCCAACGAGGAGCAGAAGGAAATGATAAGCGGTTTTCAGTAAGGTTTTCTCTGCAAGCACTGAAATAGTAGGCGATAGATAGTTTTGTGATAAGATAAATTGCAACGAGCAAAAAGTAAATAAAGTAAATAAAGTGCAGCAAGGTGGCCCAATGCTTTATGTAGCAAAGGATAAGCCTGGACAAACTCTAATAATGAAGAAGGAGCTCTCGAGGACACATTGGGAATTATCGTCAAGCTAGTTTTCATCACGTTCATAAGATTCGCGTTCGGTACTTTGATAATTTGATATGTGGGTGGACCGGTACTTGGGTACTACCCTAACATGGACAAGTATCCCACTTATGATTAACCCCTATTCCAAGCATCCGCAACTACAAAACGGAGTATTAAGGTAAACCTAACCACAGCATTAAACATATGGGTCCATATCAACCCCTAACGAAGCAACGCATAAACTAGGGTTTAAGCTTCTGTCACTCTAGCAACCCATCATCTACTTATTACTTCCCCATGCCTTCCTCTAGGCCCAAATAATGGTGAAGTGTCATGTAGTCGACATTCACATAACACCACTAGAGGAGAGACAACATACATCTCATCAAAATATCGAACGAATACCAAATTCACATGACTACTAATAGCAAGACTTCACCCATGTCCTCAGGAACAAACGTAACTACTCACAAAGCATATTCATGTTCATAATCAGAGGGGTAATAATATGCATAAAGGATCTGAACATATGATCTTCCACCAAGTAAACCAAATAGCATCTACTACAAGGAGTAATCAACACTACTAGCAACCCACAGGTACCAATTTGTGGTTTGGATACAAGATTGGATACAAGAGATGAACTAGGGTTTTGAGAGGAGATGGTGCTGGTGAATATGTTGATGGAGATTGACCCCCTCCTGATGAGAGGATCGTTGGTGATGACGTTGGTGATGATTTGCCCCTCCCGGAGGGAAGTGTCCCCGGCAGAACAGCTCCGCCAGAGCCCTAGATTGATTCTGCCAAGGTTCCGCCTCGTGGCGGCCGAGTTTCGTCCCGTAAGCTTGTCCACGATTTTTTTTCAGGACAAAACCCTTCATATAGCAGAAGATGGACGCCGGAAGCCCACCAGGGGGCCCTGGAGATAGGGGCGCGCCCTACAGGGGGGGCGCGCCCCCCTGTCTCCTGGACTGTGTGTGGGCCCCCTGGCCTATTTCTTTTGCCCAAAAATTCTTATTAAATCTGAAAAGTTGCTTCATGGATTCTCAGGTCTTTTGGAGTTGTGCAGAATAGGTTTCCAACGTTTGCTCCTTTTCCAGCCAGAATTCCAGCTGCCGGCATTCCCCCTCTTCATGGTAAACCTTGTAAAATAAGAGAGAATAGCCATAAGTATTGAGATATAATGTGTAATAACAGCCCATAATGCAATAAATATTGATATAAAAGCATGATGCAAAATGGACGTATCAACTCCCCCAAGCTTAGACCTCGCTTGTCCTCAAGCGGAAGCCGAAATCGAAAAATATGTCCACATGTTTAGAGATAAAGGTGTCGATAAAAATAAAATACGGACATGAGGGCATCATGATCATTCTAATAACAGCAACATATATGGATTTTTTCATATGATTTCTTACATTCAAGTAATAAGCAATTCACAATGTCAAGTATGGTTCAAAAACTTCATTGGGAACTAACGAACTATAATCTCAATCATTGAAGCAATTGCAATTTATCGTAACATCATAAAGAGTCAATAATAGAGCAATTGCAAGCTCACATACTCAACTATCTCGTAGTCCCCTATAATTGTTAACCCTCACGCAATACTTGTGGTTATAGAGTTTCAGCCGGACACTGAGAAAGATAGGGGCTTATTGTGTTGCCTCCCAACATATTCACCTTTAGGTGATGTCAACGATAATAGCCTATGCCAACTTACATCCAATTGGATATATGTATCATAATCTTTCAACGATGAGGAGCTTGCCAAAGGATAAAAATAAAAGGTGAGTATCACCTTGACTCAAGCATAATGTAAAAACATAAAGTAAAGGATAGGCCCTTCGCAGAGGGACGCAGAGGTTGTCATGCGCGTTTAGGGTTGATGCATGAAGTCTTAATGCAAAAGAACATCACTTTATATTGCCCCTTGTATGTGGACCTTTATTATGCAATCCGTCGCTTTTATTACTTCCACAACAAGTTCGTACAAATCTTATTTTCTCTGCACTAATAAGTCATACATATTTAGAGAGCAATTTTTATTGCTTGCACCGATGAAAACTTACTTGAAGGATCTTACTCAATCCATAGGTAGGTATGGTGGACTCTCATGGAAAAACTGGGTTTGAGGATATTTGGAAGCACAAGTAGTATCTCTACTTGGTGTAAAGAATTTGGCTAGCATGAGGGGGAAGGGCAAGCTCAACATGTTTGGAAGGTCAATGACAATATACTTTAACTGAGATGTCGGAAAACATAAACCATTACGTTGTCTTCCTTGTCCAACGTCAACTCTTTTAGCATGTCATACTTAATGAGTGCTTCACAATCATAAAAGATGTCCAAGATAATATATTTATATGTGAACCCCTCTTCCCTTATTACTTCCTATTAATTGCAACGATGACCAAGGCTACGTTCATCAACTCTCAACATTTTTTATGCCTCATACTTTCTATGTGTGAAGTTATCACTATCCATAAGATCAATATGAACTCTTTTGTTCTTTCTACTTTCTCAAGATCATAGCAACATAGCAAAGCCCTTGACTCAACACTAATCTTTATTATAGATAGCACACGGCCTCGAATACATAAAGAGATCACAAAGTAGAACTCAAAAATACTTGATATCAAAACTTTGAACTAATAGATCAAGATACTACTAAAAGGATCGAACTAAATAAAGCGGTAAAGATAGGAGTGTGATGGTGATACGATACCGGGGCACCTCCCCCAAGCTTGGCAGTTGCCAAGGGGAGTGCCCATACCCATGTGATTATTTCTTCGGAGGTGGTGAAGTAGGAGTTGTTGCACTTTTCTTCTCTAGCTTGCGTCTGAGGCTAAAATTTTCCTCCCTCAGATCCTCATTCTCGAGCTCAAGTTTCATTATCTTTTTGCATAGTGCTGCCTTGCTGTCCTGCAAAAAAACGTGGTGGGATAGATTGGACCTTAGGGAGGCTTGACTTCTTGAACTCCACATGCATATCACCAGGTTGAGGCGGTGGATCGTCCTCTTCATCGGAGCTTGTCTCCTCCTTCCTCTTTGGATCATAGTCTTCTTCTTCCTCTGTGGTCCAGCCATAATGTTCCACATCCCCATATACTTTTGGGTTTGCAATATAATCAGTCATGTAGCTCTCTCCCTCCGAATCTTGGGAAGACATCTTGTTCCAAATCTGCAACAGGAACAGCTCAAAACGAAAATAGAGGATATTTGTGTGATACGGTGGTAAAAACCTTCGGGAGTATATATAATGAATTTTTACCGACCAAAATACGTAACATACAAGAAAACAGAGTCCGGGAGGCACACGAGGTGCCCACGAGACAGGGGGCGCGCCCTCCTCTCTCGTGGGAGCCTCATGCCCCTTTCGGACTACTTCTTTCTTCCTAAGATCCTTAAATAATCCAAAACTGATAAAAATTGCCATTAGAGTTGTTTTGGAGTCCATTTACTTACCGTACCACATACCTATGCCTTTTCGGAGTCTAGAACGTTCTGGAAAGTGTCTCTTATGTATTCCTCAGGGGTTATGGTTTCAATAATATTAGTTTCAACATTGATAGGATTACCGGAAATATAATGTTTAATTCTTTGGCCATTTACCACCCTCGGGTTTGTGCCTTCAAAGTTGTTGATTTTTATAGCACCAGAACGATAGACCTCCTCGATAACGTAGGGACCTTCCCATTTCGAGAGAAGTTTTCCTGCAAAAAATCTTAAACGAGAGTTGAACAATAACACATAATCTCCTACGTTAAACTCACGCTTTTGTATCCTCTTATCATGCCAGCGTTTGACTTTTTCTTTGAAAAGCTTGGCATTCTCATATGCTTGGGTTCTCCATTCATCAAGTGAGCTAATATCAAACAACCTCTTCTCACCGGCAAGTTTGAAGTCATAATTGAGCTCTTTAATAGCCCAATATGCTTTATGTTCAAGTTCAAGAGGTAAATGACATGCTTTTCCATAAACCATCTTATATGGAGACATACCCATAGGATTTTTGTATGCAGTTCTATTGGCCCATAATGCATCATCAAGTTTTTTGGACCAATTCTTTCTAGATCTATTCACATTCTTTTGCAAAATTAATTTGAGCTCTCTATTGCTCAACTCTACTTGACCACTAGACTGCGGATGATAAGGAGATGCGATTCTATGATTGACATCATACTTAGCAAGCATCTTACGGAAAGCACCATGAATAAAGTGTGAACCACCATCAGTCATAAGATATCTAGGGACTCCAAACCTCGGAAAAATAACTTCTTTAAGCATTTTAATAGAAGTGTTATGATCAGCACTACTAGTTGGAATAGCTTCTACCCACTTAGTAACATAATCAACAGCAACTAAAATATGTGTATAACCATTATAGGCAGGAAAAGATCCCATATAATCAAAGCCCCAAACATCAAATGGTTCAATAATAAGAGAATAATTCATAGGCATTTCTTGACGTCTACTAATGTTACCTATTCTTTGACATTCATCACAAGATACGACAAACTTACGAGCATCTTTGAAAAGAGTAGGCCAATAAAAACCAGATTGTAGTACCTTGTGTGCAGTTCTATCTCCAGCGTGGTGTCCTCCATAGGATTTAGAGTGACACTTGCGTAGGATCTATTCCTGTTCATGCTCAGGCACACAACGTCTAATAATACCATCTACTCCTTCTTTATAAAGGTGTGGATCATCCCAGAAGTAATGTCTTAAATCATAAAAGAACTTTTTCTTTTGCTGGTATGTGAAACTAGGCGGTATATATTTAGCAACAATGTAATTAGCATAATCAGCATACCAAGGAGCAGTACGAGAAGCATTGACAACCGCTAATTGTTCATCAGGAAAACTATCATTAATAGGCAGTGGGTCATCAAGAACATTCTCTAACCTAGACAAGTTGTCTGCAACGGGGTTCTCAGCTCCCTTTCTATCAATAATATGCAAGTCAAATTATTGGGGCAAGAGAATCCATCTAGTCAGTCTAGGCTTAGCATCTTTCTTTTCCATAAGATATTTAATAGCAGCATGATCAGTGTGAATAGTAACTTTGGAATCAACAATATAAGGTCTAAACTTATCACATGCAAACATAACTGCTAAGAATTCTTTTTCAGTAGTAGCATAATTTCTCTGGGCAGTATCAAGAGTCTTGCTAGCATAATGGATAACATTCAATTTCTTATCAACTCTTTGCCCTAAAGCAGCACCTACAGCATAATCACTAGCATCGCACATAATTTCAAAAGGTAAATTCCAATCAGGTGGCTGAACAATAGGTGCAGTGATCAAAGCCTTCTTAAGTGTTTCGAATGCTTCTACACAATCATCATCAAAGACAAAAGGAATATCTTTTTGCAATAAATTAGTCAGAGGCCTAGAGATTTTAGAAAAGTACTTAATGAACCTCCTATAAAAACCGGCGTGACCCAAGAAACTTCTTATACCTTTTATGTCCTTGGGACATGGCATCTTTTCAATAGCATCAACTTTGGCTTTATCAACTTCAATACCTCTTTTGGAGATCGTGTGCCCCAAGACAATGCCTTCATTAACCATAAAGTGACACTTTTCCCAATTCAGGATGAGACTAGTTTCTTCGCATCTCTGCAAAACTCGATCAAGGTTGCTCAAACAATCATCAAAAGAGGATCCATAGACGGAGAAGTCATCCATGGATACCTCACAAATCTTTTCACAAAAAACAGAAAATATAGCCATCATGCATCTTTGGAAGGTAGCAGGTGCATTACATAAACCAAAAGGCATACGTCTATAAGAAAACGTACCAAAAGGGCAAGTAAAAGTAGTTTTAGATTGATCCCCCACTGATACAGGTATCTGTGAGAAGCCAGAATAACCATCTAGAAAGCAAAAATGTGTGTGTTTGGATAGCCTTTCTAGCATTTGATCAATAAAAGGTAAAGGGTAATTGTCGGTGTCAAAACCGGCGGATCTCGGGTAGGGGGTCCCGAACTGTGCGTCTAGGCGGATGGTAACAGGAGACGAGGGACACGATGTTTTACCCAGGTTCGGGCCCTCTCGATGGAGGTAAAACCCTACGTCCTGCTTGATTAATATTGATGATATGGGTAGTACAAGAGTGGATCTACCATGAGATCAAGGAGGCTAAACCCTAAAGCTAGCCTATGGTATGATTGTTGTAATGTATGTTGTCCTACGGACTAAAGCCGGTTACAATGGTAGGAGATCTACATATCTGTATCGCCAAGCTTGCCTTCCACGCCAAGGAAAGTCCCATCCGGACACGGGACGGAGTCCTCAATCTTGTATCTTCGTAGTCTTGGAGTCCGGCGGACGATGATAGTCCGGCTGTCCGGACACCCCCTAGTCCAGGACTCCCTCAGTAGCCCCTGAACCAGGCTTCAATGACGATAAGTCCGGCGCGCATAATGTTCGGCATTGCAAGGCGGGTTCCTCCCTTGAATAATCCAGAGAAGATCATGAACACCAGGATAGTGTCCGGCTCTGCAAAATAAATTCCACATTCCACCGTAGAGAGAATAAAATGTACACCAGTCCAATCTGCTGACGTATTATGCAGCGTGACATCACACCGCTACCAAGCCTTTGTTTGAATCGTTTTTTATTATACCACCTCAGCACGTTTAGCGAAGCGGTTTCCTTGGCACGTCTTGTCGAAGCAGAGATCGTGTTCCCCTTATTCCGGGATTCTCATCAATACGTGCGTGGGTAACCCAACCGTGCCCGTCGCCACGCCTCCTCCATCGAAGGTGAATCCCGAACGGTCACGGAGACGACCCTTGGTATTTTTTCCCCTTTATAAGAGGACCAAGGTTCATTCTTTTTCTTCAATCTCGCATCGAATCTCTTCCTCGCTCCCAGTTCCAACACCCAGAGCCTCAGATTCGAGCGCTTCGAATTCTCAACCATGTCCGGTTCCGACCTCCAGGGCCGGTGGATGCCCTCCTCCGTCACGGAGGAGGACGTGTTAAAGCTGCGTGAGGCCAAGTACCTGTCCTGCGAGATTTCACACAGGCTTCCCGCCCAAGGGCAGGCCGTGCCCGCCCCCAAGCCCGGCGAGTACGTCGTCTTCGTATCCCACCTCCGTCAGGGTTTAGGCTTCCCGACGGATCCCTTCGTGAGAGGGCTCATGTTCTACTACGGGCTGGATTTCCACGAGTTGGCTCCGGAGTCCATCCTCCATATCTCCGCATTCATTATCATCTGCGAAGCCTTCCTCCGCGTCACTCCCCACTTCGGCCTGTGGCTAAAGACCTTTAATGTGGAGCCGAAGATGATCGGGGGGCGTCAAGCGGAGTGCGGCGGGGCAGCCATAAGCAGAAGGGCCGACGCCCCGTGGCCCGAGGGTTCCTTCCAAGAGGAGCTCGCACTGTGGCAGCAGGAGTGGTTCTACATCACCGCTCCGAAGGGCAGCAAGCAAAAGCCGCCGCCTTCATTCCGCCTGGGACCTCCATGCCGACTGATGTCGTGGGTCAACCAAGGGCTCAATTGGGGGCCGAACAAAGACATGCCCTCATTGCAGGGCCGGATTCGAGACCTCCAGGCGAGGGAGATCAATCTGGTCGTGGTGATGCAGGTTATGCTAATCAGGCGTCTTCTGCCCTGCAAACGCCATCCTATCCGTCTATGGGAGTTCAACCCGGAGGGACCTCGAATTCTCCAACATTTCATGGGTGCGACACCCGTGGAGATGTACAAGTTGTTCTTCGGACCGCAAGTAGCGTGTCTGGATTGGACCGAGGACGCAGGCCTAAGCCGCAATCGCCCGGATACTCAGGTAAATAGCTTAGAGTCCGGACGTTCTGTTTATCTGCTTTTCTAGAGTTCGCCTCATGACCCATTACTTCTTCACAGGAGTGGGTAGCGCGATCGAAGCTGATAAGGTGCCCGGCTCCCCTCCCAGAGACCGCACTAGAGCCCGTGCTGGTCAGAATGTTGGAGGTCGCGCCCGTAGAAGGGAGCGATGGGAAAATAGAGGAGCTATTATTTTGCCTAAAGGGGCGCCTGAAGAGGGGGGAATCAAAAACCCCTCCTTTCAGGGGGAGAAGAGGACCGCCTCCAAAGATCCGGAGGCCAAAGCCCCTAAGCGGGGGAAGAGATCTTCACCGGGGGGTCCGGCGTCCGGGGAGAATCCGGACGTTCAATCGTCGTTAAAGGATCAGCCCTCCAGCGAGCCGTGAGTAGGAAAAGGAGAGTTCATTAGTTAAGAAAGTACCTTCATTTGTGCTTCTGTGGGTAACCGAAATTTCATCTTGCAGTTCGGATTTGCAGCCTTCTCAGATGAGTTCGTCTTTGGGGGACCTTCTTCCGGAGATGATGGAGAGCGAAACGCCTCTGTCTGCTGCGCCGTCAGATAGGGCAGACGAGCCTGAAGTATCGTCACGGAGGGTATCCCCGAGTCCGGAGGGGCCGGAGAGTTCGGCGCCCACTAGTATCCGGTCGGGAGAACTGAAAAATCTGCTTGAGAGGGTGTCCATCTCAGAAGATCATCGTGCTTTGATGCGTATGGTGATTGGAAGGATTTCGTCCGCCGAGAGCGGACTGCGCACTGCCGCTACGAGTTTGCTGGCGGGATTTGAGGTACGCGAGAATGACGCACCTCTTTTTTTTGACAGTTTTGCACATAAAAGTGCGCCCTGTATAGATAGTAGCCCCTGAGACTCGGTAGGTTGTCGAAAACGACAGCGTGCCGAGGATCAAAATCGCCAATAATGAATGCCGCCATTCCTATGCAGGTGGCGGATAGTCCGAGGGCTAGCCGGACTGGTGGAGTTGCCGAGTTAATGCGGTAACTTGACGTTGCGGATGCGGACATCGCACTTGTCAACCGGCGACTTGACGAGTCGCAAGGTAAATGAATTCTCCGCAGTCACTTTATTAAGGGGGTCAAAGCCCTCCTCTGATAAATTATATGCTGTGATACAGACGGTGCTGCCGCTGTGGAGAGCCTTCGGGCCGAACTTGCTCAAGCTAAGGAGCAAGCCCGAAGGAGTGACGCGGCTGCCTCGAGGGCGGCCGAGGAGTTGAAAGCCGAAAAGGCTGCACACTGCCTAAGCAGGGAAGAGATGGCCGAATTGGCCGTGAAATTAAAAGATGCTGCCGACCGCAATGAGGCTCTTGAAAAGGAGCGCTTGTCGGAGCGGGAAGACCTGGGGAAGGCCACCGCCGAGGCCAAGGATGCCCGCTCTGCAATGCGGGCCATGAAGGAGGAGCGGCGCCAGGCCGGAGATATCGTGGCTGGCAAGCCTTTTCTGCTACGTCGCCGGTTTACAGATCAAAAGTATGCTCAACTTGGCCAGCTTTGGAGTCCGGAGGATCCGTATATGGACTTAGCGGCAAGTGCGGCTGATGCCGTTAAGCACTTCCGGAGCCAGAAGGATCACAAGACGGAAGAGCTATATTGGTCTCAATTCCATGGTCCGGATCGTGCACTTCCGTTGACCGATCGGTTGGCCGAATGGGCCGAGCTAAATAGATTGTCCGGACTTGCCATGACTGACATCGTGGCTCATGTCTGGCCAGAGAGGCCCAAGGCGACGAGCTATTTCGGCTTGCTGCAGCAATTTCTTGGAGCAGTGCCGCATGTCAAGGAGATGAAGCGGTCGGCCTGCATCGAAGGCGCGCGGATGGCTCTTGCCCGTGTGAAGACACATTGGACAGAGATGGATGCCACCGCTATTGCCGCCCAGGGTTCGGATGAAAGCCGGCTCCCCGCCAAGCACTATTTCGGGGAAGTTATGCATGGCGCTCGTGCAATAGAGTCGCAGTGCTCAAAAAATGTCACGTTCAGATGAACATTTTAGCTTGTAAAACAATGATTATGCTATAACTGCTTTTTATACTTGTGCGTCCCAAGTAGTAAAATTTCTCCTATGCGGCCGTTTACGTATACATTTGTATAACCTGAAAGATTGCAGTCTTCGGCTTCAGCCCCCATGCACAAGGTGCGGGGGTGTTCCCAAAAATAGCGCATTTTCACACTTAATCCGACGTCTCGGTCCTTTTAAGGAGGTGGTAGCGTAGCAAACGAGGCAATCCGGACTATAATGCTTTATCACTTTCACTTAGCCAGTGGAGTTCGAGGGTGGGGCTACGACATAGCCCCTTGGGGCACCGCGCTTCTCCGAATTCGGGGCGCGTGTGTGCCTGAACGGGAAACGGTCCTTCGTCAAAGCGGGGAATTATAAACATTCCGGTAGTCGATCGAGTGGTTGACCAGTCTCTCGCTATATCATGACAGTCAGTTTTCGGCTTTCTCTACTGAGGTGCTCGCCCAGCCGAACTGGGGCACAATCGCAGTAGTTCTCCTGGTGCCGCGTTAGCCGATGATACGGAACGTAAGGCAGCAAAACACAGGAGCCGGGCAAACCCAACATTTGACCAAAGACATGATTCGGAGCTGATGCATATAATGCCTAACTCGAGATGCCGAACACTCCCTAAGGTGTTCGGTCTTTATAATAATGGGCATAACGATGCCCTAAGCCCCTAGTGTCCAGGTACGGGCATGGTCCTCTGACGCGGCTGATGCCAAAACGTCAGGCTTCGCTTTGGTTATAGGAAGAAACCAAGGAAGAATAACAACAAGAGACAGTAAAAAAGGTTTACGCAGGGTCTTAATCTGAAAAGAATCCTCGCAACGGGTCCCTACTGCATGTCTGCGCCTGTGTCTCCGTTGTGCCGTTATCCTGGACGGGTGTGCACGTTGTTCATCTGTAAAAAGAGAGGAACTTAGTATGAAAGCAACTCGTGCGAAAAAGGTATATGTGAAAGAAGAAATATAAATGAGTAAAGCGGGGCCTGTATGAACTCGCAGTTGTTTGTGCGCGCAGCCCCTTGTGCGGCTAGGGAGCCCCTAGCCTACTTATGCCGGACTCGTCTATCCGTGTCCGGGGTCTTTAAGTGACCCTCGCACTGAAATGGTGCCGCGTGGACCGGGCATTTTGAGTGTAAGAGACGCGTAATGTGGTATGGCGTTGAAACGGACAAAAGCCTCTCGTCCCAAGAGTGCTTGATATCCACTTTTAAATGGGACGATATGAAAAATTAGTTTTTCGCGTCGGAAGTTGTTCGGTGATCCGAACACAACTTCTAATAACAGGGAGCCTGTGCACTTGGCATAAGGGCCTGGCGTCACTCCTTTGAAGGAAGTGCGGCTATGTCGGATTTTAGTAGGGTCTATCCCCATCTTGCAGATTGTGTTTGAATACATCAGGTTTAAGTCGCTGCCTCCGTCCATCAGGACTTTAGTAAATTGTAGTCCGTCGATTATGGGATCCAATAGCAGGGCTGTCTGTCTTGCGTTTCGAACGCTTCTGGAATAATCCAGGTGGTCGAAAGTGATTGGTTTTGATATCCAATCTCTATGGTCTGCTGGGTTGGACCGTGCGGGGCTCCTTTTAGAAGGTGTCGCACTACTTTTCCGTCTTATCACATGAAGTGAGTTTACTGCTTTGACCTCTTGTGGGAAAGTCTTTTGCTTTCCGGAGCTCTGCTGGTGGGGTTTATCATCTTCGCTTGACGCGTCGAGCCCCTTGTGTTCGGCGTTTAATCGGCCGGACTGTTTGAAAACCCAACAATCTCGATGGGTGTGATTTGCAGGCCTTCCGGGGGTACTGTGGATTTGACATATCCAACCCAAAATCTTGTTTAAGTTGGACAGCTCATCGTTGTCATCCTTGAGAGGCAGTGTTTTGTAGTTTGGCCGCGAGCTTTTGAATTCGGCGTTGACTGCCGTGCTCTTTGGGCTTTTCTCTTTATTCCGGCGCTGCTCTTTTCTGCGCCGTGATTTTCCGTTTCCATCTCTTATCTCGGATGTACTTGGGTCGCTGGTGTTGCATCTTGCTAACCAGCTATCCTCTCCCGCACAAAAGCGGGTAATGAGGCTTGTTAGCGCGGACATTGTCCTCGGTTTATCTTGGCCGAGGTGTCTGGCAAGCCATTCGTCTCGGACGTTATGTTTAAAAGCTGCTAAGGCTTCGGCGTCCGGACAGTCGACTATTTGGTTCTTTTTGGTAAGGAACCTGTTCCAGAATTTGCGCGCTGACTCTCCGGGCTGTTGAGTTATATGACTTAGATCGTCTGCATCCGAAGGGCGGACATAAGTCCCTTGAAAATTTGCTCTAAACGCGTCCTCGAGCTCTTCCCAACTTCCAACAGTGTTTTCTGGGAGGCTTTTAAGCCAATGACGGGCTGGCCCTTTGAGCTTGAGGGGTAGGTATTTTATGGCGTGGAGATCATCTCCTCTGGCCATGTGTATGTGTAGTATATAATCTTCTATCCAGACTCCAGGGTCTGTTGTTCCATCGTAGGCCTCTATGTTTATGGGTTTAAACCCTGCTGGGAATTCATGGTCCAGCACCTCATTAGTGAAACATAGTGGGTGTGCGGCGCCCCTGTATTTAGGTGTGCTGCTATCTTCGGACACTTGACGTGTTGCCTTGCTTCCTGGGGCCTTCTTCTTTGGCCCGTAGATGGACCTGGCTGGGCCATCTGTCTTTCCAGGTTCATTAGTCGGTTTATGTGCGGCGCCGCTTTCCGAATTTGGCCTATCATCTGGCCGTCTATCCAACCAGGCGGCCCTTTCATGTTTTGACTGTGGGGGCTCTATGGCCTCCTCGTCAAATTCCGGTAGCAGCTTGCGCTTCGGGTAGCTCTTGGATTGGTGGCTATTGCCGTATTTATCCGCGGTTTTGAGCACTTTGCTCCACCTGATCCTGAGTGTGTCTTCCGCTGTTTTGAGCTTCCGTTTTTCCTTCTTCAAGCTTCTTGCAGTGTTGACGAGCCTTTTCCGAAGGTTTTTACTATCCGGCGGCGTGTCCGGCATGAGATCGTCCGGACTGTCGTTTTCGCCGGGACTGGACTGATTATCTGACTCGTCCTGTTCGGACGGTTGCTTATCTGCGTGTTCGTCGTCCACTTGTGTGCCCTGCTGTATTGCAGGGTCCTTAGGAGCGTTGTTGTTGAGGCGGGATTTAGGGCGGCGTCTGGGCCGCCGTTTAGGTTGTTTGTCTGCTGGGTTATCTTCTGCCGCGGCCCGTTGGTCCTTGTTATCGCTCTCTTTTGGGGTATTCACCATATATACGTCATATGACGAGGTGGTCCTCCCGTGCCCAGTAGGCGCTGGTTCTTGTTCGTCTCCGCCGTCGTCGTATATACCGTCGATGTCTTCGGAGTCATAGTCTAGCATGTCGGTTAGATCGTCGACAGTGGCTACAAAGTGGGTGGTGGGTGGGCGCTGAATTTCTTCTTCGTCCGTATCCCAACCATCCTGACCATAGTCCGGCCAGGACTCTCCCGATAACGAGAGATGCTTTAGCGAATTTAGGATGTCGCCAAAGGGCAAGTATTGGAGGATGTCTGCGGCGGTGAATTCCATAACCGGCGCCCAATCCGATCCGATTGGTAGGGGCGTGGGAGGTCTGGAGTCCGGCAAGGAGTCCGGCACCTCGGAATCATGAGTTTCGCGAGGGACAAGATTAGCGTTCGGCTCCATCGCCGTGGAAGTTGAAGCCCCCGAGGTGGTGTCCATCCACCGATCCTCAATCTAGGCGATCGGCTCCGGACTAAAGGCCGAGGCGGATTCGTGTGCGGACACCAAGGCACTGTTCGGCGGCAGAGCTAGATCGTGCCCCTCGTAACAGTGCGGCGCGCTTGGCTGTGGCTCGAGCCCGTCGAAGATCAAGTCTCCGTGGACGTCGGCCGTGAAGTTTAGACTTCCGAGTCTGACCTGACAGCCAGGGGCGTAGCTTTCGATCTGCTCCAGATGGCCAAGCGAATTAGCCCGCAGTGCGAAGCCACCGAATACGAAGGTCTGTCCGGGGAGAAAAGTCTCACCCTGGACAGCGTTGTTAGTTGAAGATGCCATCGAGCCTATCGGTGACGACACAGAGGAACTCTCAATGAAAGCACCAATGTCGGTGTCAAAACCGGCGGATCTCGGGTAGGGGGTCCCGAACTGTGCGTCTAGGCGGATGGTAACAGGAGACGAGGGACACGATGTTTTACCCAGGTTCGGGCCCTCTCGATGGAGGTAAAACCCTACGTCCTGCTTGATTAATATTGATGATATGGGTAGTACAAGAGTGGATCTACCATGAGATCAAGGAGGCTAAACCCTAAAGCTAGCCTATGGTATGATTGTTGTAATGTATGTTGTCCTACGGACTAAAGCCCTCCGGTTTATATAGACACCGGAGGAGGCTAGGGTTACACAGAGTCGGTTACAATGGTAGGAGATCTACATATCCGTATCGCCAAGCTTGCCTTCCACGCCAAGGAAAGTCCCATCCGGACACGGGACGGAGTCTTCAATCTTGTATCTTAGTAGTCTTGGAGTCCGGCGGACGATGATAGTTCGGCTGTCCGGACACCCCCTAGTCCAGGACTCCCTCAGTAATGATCTTTCGTAGTAGCTTTATTTAACTTACGAAAATCAGTTACCATCCTATAACCCGTAATAATTCTTTGCGGGATCAATTCATCTTTATCATTAGGGACAACGGTAATACCTCCCTTTTTAGGTACACAATGGACAGGGCTTACCCATTCACTATCAGCAACGGGATAAATAATACCTGCCTCAAGGAGCTTTAGTATCTCCTTTCTTACCACTTCCTTCATTTTGGGATTTAATCGTCTTTGAGGATCTCTAACTGGTTTGGCATCTTTCTCCACTGAAATTTTGTGTTGACATAATGTGGGACTAATGCCGTTAAGATCATCGAGAGTATATCCAATAGCAGCTCGGTGCTTCTTCGGAGTTTTCAATAATCTTTCTTCTTCTTTCTCTAAAAGGTTAGCACTAATAATAACAGGATATATTTCTTTTTCATCAAGATAAGCATACTTAAGATTATCAAGTAAGGGTTTGAGTTCAAACACGGGATCACCCTTGGGTGGAGGGGGATCCCCAAGAATTTCAACGGGAAGGTTATTTTTCAACATAGGTTCTTGTTTAAGGAATACTTCATCTATTTCTTCCCTTTCCTTCATAAACATATTGTTTTCATGGTCTAGCAAATATTGTTCTAGCGGATCAGTTGGTGGAACAACAATGGAAGCAAGACCAATAATTTCATCCTTACTAGGTGGTTCCGTTTCACGAGGTTGTCTACTAAACTTAGCAAAATTTAACTCATGAGACATACCATCTATGCCAACAGTGACAATATTCTTTTCACAATTAATCTTAGCACTAGCAGTATTCAAGAAGGGTCTACCAAAAATAATGGGACAAAAATCATCTTGTGGAGAACCAAGAACAAGAAAATCAGCAGGGTATTTAATCTTCCCACACAAGACTTCAACATCTCTAACAATCCCAATAGGTTTAATGGTGTCCCTATTAGCAAGCTTAATAGTAACATCAATGTCTTCTAATTCAACAGGTGCAATATCGTGCATAATTTCTTTATAAAGATCATAAGGTATCGCATTAGCACTAGCACCCATATCACATAAACCGTGATAACAATGATCTCCTATTTTAACAGAAATAACAGGCGTGCCTACAACAGGTCTACGTGTCTTAGTATCGGGTCTAGCAATATTAGCAGTTTCACCACAAAAAGAGATAACATGCCCATCTAAGTCCTCATCCAAAAGATCTTTAATCATAGCAATACCGGGTTCAATATTAATTTGCTCAGGAGGTGTATAGGTCCTAGTATTACTCTTACGGACAACAGTTGAAGCTTTGACATGATCTTTTATCCTAACAGGAAAAGGGGGGTTTTTCAACATAAGCAGTAGGAATAATGGGATCACTATATGTAATAGTCTTCTCTTCGACCGTAATTGGTGCAACTACTTTAACTTCAACAGGAGGATTATATTTAAACCACTTCTCTTTAGGGAGAGCAACGTGAGTAGAAAAAGTTTCACAAAAAGTAGCTACTACCTCAGAGTCAAGTCCATACTTAGAGCTAAATCCACGGAAAGCATCGGTATCCATAAAAGATTTAACACAATCGAACTTAGGTGTCATATCTGACTCCTTACCATCGTCGGAACCCCAATCTTCAGAGTTGCGTTTAATTCTTTCCAATAAGTCCCATTTGAAATCAATAGTCTTCAGCATATAGGAACCAACACAGGAAGTATCGAGCAGGTTGCGATTATCAAGAGAAAGCCGAGCATAAAAATTCTGAATAATCATTTCCCGAGAGAGCTCATGATTGGGGCATGAATATAACATTGCCTTAAGCCTCCCGCAAGATTGAGTGATGCTTTCTCCTTCGCGAGGCCAGAAATTATATATGTAATTACGATCACGATGAATAAGATGCATAGGATAGAACTTCTAGTGAAATTCCAACTTCAATCGCTTATAGTTCCAATATCTCGTATCATCACATAGCCTATACCATGTCATTGCATCTCCCTTCAAAGATAAAGGGAAAACCTTCCTTTTGACAACATCATCGGGAATACCTGCATGCTTAAATAATCCACAAACTTCATCCACAAAGATAAGGTGTAAGTCGGGATGCATTGTTCCGTCTCCTGCAAAAGGATTAGCTAGCAGTTTCTCTATCATACCCGAAGGAATCTCAAAGTGAATATTTTCATAAGGTTCAGTAGGTTGAGGATCATCTATTGGCCCTTCTGGTTGGGGTGAAGATACCCCAAACAAGCCCCTCAAAGGATTAGTTTCCATAGTGACAAGTAACAGAAAATTTCAGCACACTATATAAATGTTTCCTTACCAAGTTCCACTCACCAAGAGCGCTACGCTCCCTGGCAACGGCGCCAGAAAAGATTCTTGATGACCCAAAAGTATAGGGGATCTATCGTAGTCCTTTAGATAAGTAAGAGTGTCAAACCCAATGCGGAGTAGAAGGAAATGATAAGCGGTTTTCAGTAAGGTTTTCTCTGCAAGCACTGAAATAGTAGGTGATAGATAGTTTTGTGATAAGATAAATAGCAACGAGCAAAAAGTAAATAAAGTGCAGCAAGGTGGCCCAATCCTTTATGTAGCAAAGGATAAGCCTGGACAAACTCTAATAATGAAGAAGGAGATGCCGAGGACACATTGGGAATTATCGTCAAGCTAGTTTTCATCACGTTCATAAGATTCGCGTTCGGTACTTTGATAATTTGATATGTGGGTGCACCGGTACTTGGGTACTACCCTAACATGGACAAGTATCCCACTTATGATTAACCCCTATTGCAAGCATCCGCAACTACAAAAAGGAGTATTAAGGTAAACCTAACCACATCATTAAATATATGGGTCCATATCAACCCCTAACGAAGCAACGCATAAACTAGGGTTTAAGCTTCTGTCACTCTAGCAACCCATCAACTACTTATTACTTCCCCATGCCTTCCTATAGGCCCAAATAATGGTGAAGTTTCATGTAGTCGACGTTCACATAACACCACTAGAGGAGAGACAACATACATCTCATCAAAATATCGAACGAATACCAAATTCACATGACTACTAATAGCAAGACTTCACCCATGTCCTCAGGAACAAACGTAACTACTCACAAAGCATATTCATGTTCATAATCAGAGGGGTAATAATATGCATAAAGGATCTGAACATATGATCTTCCACCAAGTAAACCAAATAGCATCAACTACAAGGAGTAATCAACACTACTAGCAACCCACAGGTACCAATTTGTGGTTTGGGTACAAGATTGGATACAAGAGATGAACTAGGGTTTTGAGAGGAGATGGTGTTGGTGAAGATGTTGATGGAGATTGACCCCCTCCCGATGAGAGGATCGTTGGTGATGACGTTGGTGATGATTTCCCCCTCCCGGAGGGAAGTGTCCCCGGCAGAACAGCTCCGCCAGAGCCCTAGATTGATTCCGCCAAGGTTCCGCCTCGTGGCGGCCGAGTTTCGTCCCGTAAGCTTGCCCACGATTTTTTTCAGGACAAAACCCTTCATATAGCAGAAGATGGACGCCGGAAGCCCACCAGGGGGCCCAGGAAATAGGGGGTGCGCCCCCCTGTCTCCTGGACAGGGTCTGGGCCCCCTGGCCTATTTATTTTGCCCAAAAATTCTTATTAAATCTAAAAAGTTGCTTCGTGGAGTCTCAGGTCTTTTGGAGTTCTGCAGAATAGGTTTCCAATGTTTGCTCCTTTTCCAGCCAGAATTCCAGCTGCCGGCATTCCCCCTCTTCATGGTAAACCTTGTAAAATAAGAGAGAATAGCCATAAGTATTGAGATATAATGTGTAATAACAGCCCATAATGCAATAAATATTGATATAAAGGCATGATGCAAAATGGACGTATCAAGGATCCATCAAGACTTACCGTGACGGCACAGTGGAACTCTCAATGAAAGCACCAATGTCGGTGTCAAAACCGGCGGATCTCGGGTAGGGGGTCCCGAACTGTGCGTCTAAGGCTAATGGTACCAGGAGGCGGGGGACACAATGTTTACCCAGGTTCGGGCCCTCTCGATGGAGGTAATACCCTACTTCCTGCTTGATTGATCTTGAGGATATGAGTATTACAAGAGTTGACCTACCACGAGATCGTAGAGGCTAAACCCTAGATTATGATTGTTGTTGTCCTACGGACTAAACCCTCCGGTTTATATAGACACCGGAGGGGGCTAGGGTTACACAGAGTCGGTTACAGAGAAGGAAATCTACATATCTGAATTGCCAAGCTTGCCTTCCACGCAAAGGAGAGTCCAACCCGGACATGGGACGAAGTCTTCAATCTTGTATCTTCATAGTCCAATAGTCCGGCTGTCCGAGGACCCCCTAATCCTGGACTCCCTCACCCCTACCCGAGATCTGCCGGTTTTGACGCTGACATTGGTGCTTTCATTGAGAGCTCTGCCGCGCTGTCTGCAAAAAGCGATCTATGGCTTGCCTAGTCATCAACAACAATATCACTTCCAGAGGGTGCCTAGCTTCGGGGCAGACTCTCCGGCTCGATGGTTTTACCTTAAGGGCCCGTACGGCCGTCGAGCCGGCAACGCCCCCCATGGCCACCGGACACCGTCCCCGCATTGGCCCAAAGTACTTCGAAAATTTGGATCCAGCGGATGTTTCGTCTTTAAACGAACTGCTAGATCGCATCGCCGCCCTGGGGGTCTCAACGGACTATGATCGGATCGGGCTCAAGCCCGACCAGAGGGAAATTAATCACCCGTCGATCACCCACTTCGTGGTGGTCGTTTAGGAGCCGGTCATAGACACTTCCCTCCCCATATTGCAAACCAAGTATATCCGGGTCCCCGAATCCCCTGAGCCGGATATTTCCCCTTTGGACGGGACTTTACACCCTCCGGACTCTGGCTCAAGTGCAGGATTACCGGAGCCTTTGCGCTTAACCGGGCCCAAACTGGTCACTTCGGAAATCATTGTGGCCCTGAACACAGATGTGGGACAGGATCCAAAATTTAATCCACCCACCCACCACAATCTCTATTCTCCAAGCAACTCAGGTCCTCCAGATATATACGACCTGATGTATTTGCGGCAGCAGCCTCAAGAAACGGTCCACCACTTTGGGCCAGATTCCTGCTCATTAAAAACAGGATCAAAGACTACCCGGACGACAACGTAGTTTTGGTTTTCCACTGTAACTACAATGACGAAGGAATAGTGAATGCCCTCGGTCGTTGCCACATACAGAGTTTCACGGAATTATCGCAAATAGTACAAAAGTACTATGCAATGGAAAGCACATGGGAGGCCCAGAAAACTCGACTGGAGGCTGCCGCCTTGACGTAGTGCACGGCCCGGGCTAAACAAATACATCCTGGTGGGTCACCCGACCACTAGTCCACGGGCAGGAAGAACAAACCCTTCATGGGACACAGGTCCGTTCTTGACGATCTGCTGGACAAGCCCTGCCCGATTCACGCCACTCTATCGGACAAGCCTCCGAGCATGCTGGGTACTCCGACAAGTCGCAAAAGGTGGAGAGGCCATACTTAGCACAACTCCATAGAGGTACTCACCAGAGAAGGACAACTTTAACGTCCTAACAGTCTTCGAGAGCTTTTCTTCGAACAATCGGTGCAAATGGGCACTCCATGACCTCGCCGAAGTCCATCAAGTTACTGTACCGAGCCCATGGAACGACATGGCAGTAACCTTTACGACCGAAGACGAACCAAAGGCTCGGTCAATCCGAGCACCCGCCGCCTTAGTCCTAAACCCCATCGTTGACGTTTTTTGGCTTACTAAAGTGTTGATGGACGGCGACAATGGACTCAACCTCATCTACGAGGACACACTTGACAAAATGCAGATGGATAGATAACGCATCGAGCAAAGCAATACCACCTTTCGAGGTATTATCCCTAGTCGAGAAGCACACTACTCCGGAAAAATTAAACTGGATGTGGTGTTCGACACACCTGAGAACTATAGATCCGAAGAATTGCTCTTTCATGTGGTCCCCTTCAATAGTGGGTATCACGCCATCCTCGGCCGGGACGCTTTCTCACGCTTTCAAGCTATACCCCATTATGGGTATATGAAGCTCAAAATACCCGGCCCTAATGGAATTATCACAATCTCGAGCGACCCGGACAAAGTCCTTTGTGCCGAAAACAAAACTACAGCCTTGGCCCTCGTGGCACTATCCGAAGCCCTAGCGGTAGCGGAATTAACCACCTTACGGTCCATGGTGGATAGGGACAATGTGATCCTTGATAAGAGATCCAAATCCACCTCTTTTAAGCCAACCAAGGAAATAGTGAAATTCCAGGTGCACCCGACGGACCCTAATAAAACAGCATCTATCGGAGCATAGTTGGATTCGACAGTGGACGCCACTCTACACACATTCCTGCGAGAGAATTGGGATATCTTTGCCTGGCATCCTTCAGACATGCCCGGCATCCCACGAAGACTGGATGAACACAGTCTCAATATAATCAAGGTATTCAAATCCATGAAGCAGACACTATGACGATTCTCTGAACCCAAGCATCAAGCCATGGGAGAAAAGCTCGCCAAACTATTAGAGGTTGGGTTTATTAAGGAAATTAAACATTTGGATTGAATAGCCAACTTGGTTATGGTACCAAAGAAGGACAAATCCTGGCGCCTGTGTGTCGATTTTAAAGACCTCAACAAGGCTTGCCCTAAAGATCCCTTCCCATTGCCTAGCATTGACCAAATTATTGATGCAACCGCAGGGCATGACTCTTTGTATTTCCTCGACGCTTATTCCAGATACCATCAGGTTAAGATGAAGGAATAAGACTAGGCGGAAACCGCGTTCATCGCTCCTTATGGTCCCTTCTGCTTCAATACTATGCCCTTCGGACTAAAAAACGCTGGGGCTACCTACCAACGCATGATTCAGACCTGCCTGGAAAAGCAAATAGGCAAAACGGTTGAAGCATATGTGGACAACGTGGTCATCAAGACTGATACATCTCCAACGTATCTATAATTTTTGATTGTTCCATGCTATTATATTACCCGCTTTGGATGTTTATGGGCTTTACTTTACACTTTTATATCATTTTTGGGACTAACCTACTAACCGGAGGCCCAACCCGAATTGCTGTTTTTTTGCCTATTTCAGTGTTTCAAAGAAAAGGAATATCAAAGGGAGTCCAAACGGGATGAAACCTTCGGGAGCGATCTTTTTGGAACAAATGCAAACCTGGAGACTTGGGGTGGACGTCAAGCAACAAATGAGGCGACCACGAGGGTGCCCGGCGTGTCCCCTGGGGGTGGGTGCGCCCCCCACCCTCGTGGGCCCCTCGAGCATCCACCGACCTACTTCTTCCTCCTATATATATTCTCGTACCCTGAAACCATCGAGGAGCACCACGAAAACCTAATTACACCGTCGCAACCTTCTGTATCCACGAGATCCCATCTTGGAGTCGTTGTCGACGCTCCGCCGGAGGGGGAATCGACCACGGAGGGCCTCTACATCATCTCCAAGGCCTCTCCTATGAGTTGTGAGTAGTTTACCACAGACCTTCGGGTCCATAGTTATTAGGTAGATGGCTTCTTCTCTCTCTTTGAATCTCAATACAAAGTTCTCCTCGATCTTCTTGGAGATCTATTCGATGTAACTCTTTTTTCGGTGTGTTTGTCGAGATCCGATGAATTGTGGGTTTATGATCAAGTTTATCTATGAGAAATATTTGAATCTCCTCTGAATTCTTTTATGTGTGATTAATTTATCTTTGCAAGTTTCTTCGAATTATCAGTTTGGTTTGGCCTACTAGATTGATCTTTCTTGCAATGGGAGAAGTGCTTAGCTTTGGGTTCAATCTTGCGGTGTCCTTTCCCAGTGACAGCAGGGGCAGCAAGGCACATATTGTATTGTTGCCATCGAGGATAAAATGATGGGTTTTATATCATATTGCATGAGTTTATCCCTCTACATCATGTCATCTTTCTTAATGCATTACTATGTTCTTATGAACTTAATACTCTAGATGCAGGCAGGAGTCAGTCGATGTGTGGAGTAATAGTAGTAGATGTAGAATCGTTTCGATCTACTTGTCACGGACGTGATGCCTATATACATGATCATGCCTAGATAATCTCATAACTATGCGCTTTTCTATCAATTGCTCGACAATAATTTGTTCACCCACCGTAATACTTACACTATCTTGAGAGAAGCCACTGGTGAAACCAATGGCCCCCGAGTCTATCTTTTATCATATAAGTTTTCCATCTACTTTTATTTGCATCTTTTACTTTCCAATCTATATCATAAAAATACCAAAAATATTTATCTTATCATATTATCTCTATCAGATCTCACTTTTGCAAGTGGCCGTGAAGGGATTGACAACCCCTTTATTGCGTTGGTTGCGAGGTTCTTGTTTGTTTGTGTAGGTGCACGGGACTTTTGAGGAGCCTCCTACTAGATTGATACCTTGGTTCTCAAAAACTGAGGGAAATACTTATGCTACTTTGCTGCATCACCCTTTCCTCTTCGAGGAAAACCAATGCAGTGCTCAAGAGGTAGCAAGAAGGATTTCCGGCGCCGTTGCCGGGGAGGTCTTCGCTCAAGTCAAGACATACCAAGTATCCAGCACAAACTCATCTCCCTCGCATTACATTATTTGCCATTTGCCTCTCGTTTTCCCCTCCCCCACTTCACCTTTGCCTTTTTTCGCCCCTCTTCCATTCGATCTTGTGTCTCCATGTGCCTTCCTTTTGCTTGCATCTTTGCTTGCTAGAAGTTTATGGATCCTCATCCACTTACTAATCTTTTTCAGAGATCCAATAATGTTGAACCAATTGCTAGTGAGTTGTGTGCACTAAATTATCTTTATGAGGTTTTGCTTGAAATTCATGAATCTGAAAATTGTGATGAAGAAATTTATGATGCGATTCACATAGCTCCTTGAATAAAAAGCATGATTGCAATGATTTTACTGTAAATTCTCTTGATGTCAATTGTGCTAATAATATGCAAAACCCTAAGCTTGGGGATGCTAGTTTTGCTATGTCTACTACTTGTTGCAATGATCATGATTGGGGTGATTCTTCTTACGATATTGAAAATTTATTTGAGCCCCTTCATGAATATGAGATTGATAATAATGTTAGCAATAATATTGAAAGTTGGTTTGGAAGAGTGTCAACTTTAGATCCCACATATTTGGAGAATTTTCAATCTTATGAAGTTTTTGATAAAAGTGGGTTTGGAGAGGTCATGACTTTAGTTAATGTTAATCCCACTATTTTGGAAGAGTGTCAACTTTGCATACATGTGGATCATGTTAAGAATATGTTTTGTGATAGCTATATTGTTGAATTTGCTTATGATCCTACATGTAATTATAATGAGAGAGGAAAATATGGTTGTAGAAATTTTCATGTTACTAAATTACATCTCGTTATGTTGAGATTGCTATTGTTTCTTTCCGCTTCCTTGCATATGCTAGTTTCTTCTTGCTATGATAATTTGTTTGCCTATAAGATACCTATGAATAGGAAGCATGTTAGACTTAGATGTGTTTGTCACATGTTTTATGATGCTCTCTTTGTGTATCAATTCTTGTCTTTCATGTGAGCATCATTGAATCTCAATGCCTAGCTAGGGGCGTTAAATGATAGCGTTTGTTGGGAGGCAACCCAATTTTATTTTTGTTCCTTGCTTTTTTGCTTCTGTTTAGTAATAAATATTTCATCTAGCTTCTGTTTATATGTGTTTTCATGTTTTAATTAGTGTTTGTGCCAAGTAGAACCTATAGGATAACCTACGGTGATAGTTAATTTGATTCTGCTGAAAAACAAAAACTTTTGCGCGCACGAAAATAATTTTAGTAATTCACAGAAACGTGATTTTGCGTTCATTCTTTTTTCTGTAGATCAATAGACAAAGTTCCCAGGACTTTCTATTTTGGTAGGATTTTTAGAGTTCCAGAAGTATTCGAAAGTTACATATTGCTACAGACTGTTCTGTTTTTGACAGATTCTGTTTTTCGTGTGTTGTTTGCTTATTTTGATGCATCTATGGCTAGTATCGGGGGGTATGAACCATAGAGAAGTTGGAATACAGTAGGTTTAACACAAATATAAATAAATAATGAGTTCATTACAGTACCTTATGTGTTGGTTTTTATTTCTTGCACTAACGGAGCTTATGAGATTCCTGTTGAGTTTTGTGTTGTGAAGTTTTCAAGTTTTGGGTAAAGATTTGATGGACTATGGAATAAGGAGTGGCAAGAGCCTAAGCTTGGGGATACCCATGGCACCCCAAGATATTCAAGGATAACAAAAAGCCTAAGCTTGGGGATGCCCCGGAAGGCATCCCCTCTTTCGTCTTCGTCTATCGGTAACTTTACTTGGAGCTATATTTTTATTCGCCACATGATATGTGTTTTGCTTGGAGCGTCTTGTATGATATTAGTATTTGATTTTTAGTTTACCACAATCATCCTTGCTGTACACACCTTTTGGGAGAAACCCACTTGATTTGGAGTTTATTAGAATACTTCATGTGCTTCACTTATATCTCTTGAGCTAGATAGTTTTGCTCTATGTGCTTCACTTATATCTTTTAGAGCATGGCGGCGGCTTTTAATTTTTTTAGAAATTGTTGATCTCTCTTGCTTCACTTATATTATTTTGAGAGTCTTTTAGAACAGCATGGTATTTTCTATGGTTATAAAATTGGTCCTAGAATGATGGGCATCCACGTTGGGTATAATAAAAACTATCATAGAAAGTGAATTGGATGCTATGATCAATTTGATGCTTGATAATCGTTTTGAGATATGAGGATGGTGATATTAGAGTCATGCTAGTGGGGTGACTACGAATTCAAAGAATACTTGTGTTGAAGTTTGTGATTCCCGTAGCATGCACGTATGGTGAACCGCTTTATGGTGAAGTTTTAGCACAATTTATTTATTGATTGTCTTCCTTATGAGTGGCGGTCGGGGACGAGCGATGGTCTTTTCCTACCAATCTATCCCCCTAGGAGCATGCGCGTAGTACTTTGTTTTCAATGACTTGTAGATTTTTGCAATAAGTATATGAGTTCTTTATGACTAATGTTGAGTACATGGATTATACGCATTCTCACCCTTCCACCATTGCAAGCCTCTCTTGTGCCACGCAACTTTCGCCGGTACCATACACCCACCATATACCTTCCTCAAAACAGCCACCGTACCTACCTATTATGGCATTTCCATAGCCATTCCAAGATATATTTCCATGCAACTTTCCACTGTTCCGTTTATTATGACACGCATCATCATTGTCATAGTGCTCTTTGCATGATCATGTAGTTGACATCATATTTGTGGAAAAGCCACCTTCATAATTTCCATACATGTCACTCTTGATTCATTGCATGTCCCGGTACACTGCCGGAGGCATTCATATAGAGTCATATTTTGTTCTAAGTATCGAGTTGTAATCTTGAGTTGTAAGTAAATAAAAGTGTGATGATCTTCATTATTAGAGCATTGTTCCAAGTGAGGAAAGGATGATAGAAACTATGATTCCCCCATAAGTCGGGATGAGACTTTGGACTTTACAAAAAAAGGAGAAAGGCCAAATAAAAAAAGAGAAAAAGAGAGAAGGGACAATGCTACTATCCATTTACCACACTTGTGCTTCAAAGTAGCACCATGATCTTCATGATAGAGAGTCTCCTATGTTGTCACTTTCATATACTAGTGGGAATTTTTCATTATAGAACTTGGCTTGTATATTCCAATGATGGGCCTCCTCAAAATGCCCTAGGTCTTTGTGAGCAAGCAAGTTGGATGCACACCCACTTAGTTTTTTTTGTTGAGCTTTCATACATTTATAGCTCTAATGCATCCGTTGCATGGCAATCCCTACTCACTCACATTGATATCTATTAATGGGCATCTCCATAGCCCGTTGATACGCCTAGTTGATGTGAGACTATCTTCTCCTTGTTTGTCTTCTCCACAACCACCATTCTATTCCACATATAGTGTTATGTCCATGGCTCACGCTCATGTATTGCGTGAAAGTTGAAAAAGTTTGAGAGTACTAAAGTATGAAACAATTTCTTGGCTTGTCATCGGGGTTGTGCATGATTAAATACTTTGTGTGATGAAGATGGAGCATAGCCAGACTATATGATTTTGTAGGGATAACTTTCTTTAGCCATGTTATTTTGAGAAGACATGATTGCTTTGTTAGTATGCTTGAAGTATTACTATTTCTTATGTCAATACGAACTTTTATTTTGAATCATTTGGATCTAAACATTCATGCCACAATAAAGAAAATTACATTGAGAATTATGCTAGGTAGCATTCCACATAAAAAATTCTGTTTTTATCAGTTACCTACTCGAGGACGAGCAGGAATTAAGCTTGGGGATGCTTGATACGTCTCCAACGTATCTATAATTTTTGATTGTTCCATGCTATTATATTAACCGTTTTGGATGTTTATGGGGTTTACTTTACACTTTTATATCATTTTTGGGACTAACCTACTAACCGGAGGCCCAGCCCGAATTGCTGTTTTTTTGCCTATTTCAGTGTTTCGAAGAGAAGGAATATCAAACGGAGTCCAAACGGGATGAAACCTTCAGGAGCGATCTTTTTGGAACAAATGCAAACCTGGAGACTTGGAGTGGACATCAAGCAACAAACGAGGCGGCCACGAGGGTGCTCGGCGCGCCCCTTGGGGGTGGGCACGCTCCCCCACCCTCATGGGCCCCTCGAGTATCCACCGACCTACTTCTTCCTCCTATATATACTACCGTACCCTGAAACCATCGAGGAGCACCACGAAACCTAATTCCACCGCTGCAACCTTCTGTATCCGCGAGATCCCACCTTAGAGCCTTCGTCGGCGCTCTGCCGGAGGGGGAATCAACAATGGAGGGCCTCTACATCATCTCCAAGGCCTCTCCTATGAGTTGTGAGTAGTTTACCACAGACCTTCGGGTCCATAGTTATTATCTAGATGGCTTCTTCTCTCTCTTTTAATCTCAATACAAAGTTCTCCTCAATCTTATTGGAGATCTATTCGATGTAACTCTTTTTGCGGTGTGTTTGTCGAGATCCGATGAATTGTGGGTTTATGATCAAGTTTATCTATGATAAATATTTGAATCTCCTCTGAATTCTTTTATGTGTGATTAAGTTATCTTTGCAAGTCTCTTCGAATTATCAGTTTGGTTTGGCCTACTAGATTGATCTTTATTGCAATAGGAGAAGTGCTTAGCTTTGGGTTCAATCTTGCGGTGTCCTTTCCCAGTGACAGCAAGGGCAGCAAAGCACGTATTGTATTGTTGCCATCGAGGATAAAAATATGGGGTTTATATCATATTGCATGAGTTTATCCCTCTACATCGTGTCATCTTTCTTAATGCGTTACTCTGTTCTTATGAACTTAATACTCTAGATGTAGGCAGGAGTCGGTCGATGTGTGGAGTAATAGTAGTAGATGCTGAATCGTTTCGATCTACTTGTCGCGGACGTGATGCCTATATACATGATCATGCCTAGATAATCTCATAACTATGCGCTTTTCTATTAATTGCTCGACAGTAATTTGTTCACCCACCGTAATACTTATGCTATCTTGAGAGAAGCCACTAGTGAAACCTATGGCCCCCAGGTCTATCTTTTATCATATAAGTTTTCCATCTACTTTTATTTGCATCTTTTACTTTCCAATATATATCATAAAAATACCAAAAATATTTATCTTATCATATTATCTCTATCAGATCTCACTTTCGCAAGTGGCCGTGAAGGGATTGACTACCCCTTTATTGCATTGGTTGCGAGGTTCTTGTTTGTTTGTGTAGGTGTGTGGGACTTTTGAGGAGCCTCCTACTAGATTGATACCTTGGTTCTCAAAAACTGAGGGAAATACTTATGCTACTTTGCTGCATCACCCTTTCCACTTCAAGGAAAACCAACGTAGTGCTCGAGAGGTAGCAAAGACAAAGCACATCGAGACACTGGTGGACGATCTTCACCTCACCTTCGACAACCTCCGAACATACGACATACGGCTTAATCCGGAAAATGTGTCTTCGGAGTTCCGGCCGAAAAGCTGCTTGGGTTCTTTGTTTCCCATAGAGGAATTGAAGCAAACCCAGCCAAGATCCGAGCATTGTTAGAATTGGCCATACCAACAGACCTAAAGCAAGTCCAAAAGCTAGCGAGTTGCGTCGCAGCCTTAAGCCGCTTCATCTCCAAATTGGGAGAAAAAGCGCTACCACTCTACAAGCTATTACGATGCACAGACAACTTCAAATGGACGGATGCTACTACAGCCGGACTGGAAGAGAATAAAACCCTTATTGCAAGCAACCCAATCCTAGCTGCACCGGGTGTTGGAGAGCCCATGTTGTTATATATTTGGGCAACTAACCAAGTGGTTAGTGATGTGCTCGTCGTCAAACGAGGGGAAGAGGGACATAAATTCTCCACCCAAAAACCAGTTTATTATGTATCGGAGGTCCTCACACCTTGCAAATCCCGATAGCCCCACTACCAGAAGATAGCCTACATAGCCTTCATGGCATCCCGTAAATTGTGACACTACTTTCAAGAGTGTTCAATCACAGTGGCATCTGAAGTACCACTCAATGACATTATCAATAATAGGGATGCCACTGGCTGCATAGCCAAATGGGCCAT
The DNA here is from genome assembly GCA_963921465.1 of Triticum timopheevii. Classification (NCBI taxonomy): domain Eukaryota; kingdom Viridiplantae; phylum Streptophyta; class Magnoliopsida; order Poales; family Poaceae; genus Triticum; species Triticum timopheevii. The sequence continues at coordinate 168,011,695 of OY997264.1, read as the reverse complement.
CGAGCTTTTACCATTCAAAATCGCATACAAGCCACGCCAGGCTATTAAATCCCAGGTATTGGCAGATTTTGTCGCCGAATGGACGAAAGTCGAACTCCCTAAAGAGTATAGCTCATACTCCAATTGGATTATGTACTTCGACGGCTCAAAAATGCTGGCCTGACTGGGAGCTGGCATCATCCTAACATCTCCCACTGGGGACACAGTCCGCTATGTACTAGAAATTATGTATACGGATTCCAACAATGCAGCTGAATACGAGGCGCTGCTACATGGTCTTCGCATGGCTGTCTCCATGGGTATACACCGCCTGGAGGTGCACGGTGACTCCAACCTCGCAATTTCCCAGGTCAACGGAGAGTTCGACGCAAAGGATCCAAAAATGGTTGCATATCAAAACGCCATATTAAAAATATCAGCCCGGTTTGAAGGACTGGAATTTCACCACGTCACTCGAGAGAGTAATCAGGCAGCCGATATCCTCTCTCGTATGGGCGTTAAGCGCGACCCTGTGCCACCCAACACTTATGTGGAAAGGCTCTTCAAGCCATCTGTTGTGTGGCAGGGTGAGAGCGGAGAAGGCAATACGGACCTGATCACACCCCCAGACGCCGAACACAATGCAGATACAGTTGGCGGTCCGGATATAGAGATAACACCCTCTGCTCATGAGATCATGGTGGTTATCGCCCCTGGACCGAACCATTCCCGGCCTACCTTAATAGGCAAGAGCTCCCCGACGATCAAAACGAGGCTCGATGCATAGTTCGGCGCTCCAACGCCTATAAAGTACATGAGGGTGAACTGTATAAAAGAACTACTACTGGAGTACTTCAAAGGTGTATCTCCGAAGAAGAGGGAAGGCAGCTCTTGGATGAAATACACGTTGTCCTCGGTGGTCATCATGTCGCAGCTCGAGCCCTCATAAGCAAGGCGTTCCGGACAGGGTTTTTTTGGCCCACGGCTCGAGCAGATGCTCAAGCCCTTGTCCAACGTTGCGTGGGCTGTGATGACCCACAAGTGTAGCGAATCTATCATAGTCCTTTCGATAAGTAAGAGTGTCGAACCCAACGAGGAGCAGAAGGAAATGACAAGCGGTTTTCAGTAAGGTATTCTCTGCAAGCACTGAAATTGTAGGTAATAGATAGTTTTGTGATAAGATAATTTGTAACGGGTAACAAGCAATAAAAGTAAATAAGGTGCAGCAAGGTGGCCCAATCCTTTTTGTAGCAAAGGACAAGCCTGGAAAAATTCTTATAATGAGAAAAGCGCTCCCGAGGACACATGGGAATTATCGTCAAGCTAGTTTTCATCAAGCTCATATGATTCGCGTTCGTTACTTTGATAATTTGATATGTGGGTGGACCGGTGCTTGGGTGCTTCCCTTTCTTGGACAAGCATCCCACTTATGATTAACCCCTATTGCAAGCATCCGCAACTACAAAAGAAGTATTAAGGTAAACCTAACCACAGCACGAAACATATGGATCCAAATCAGCCCCTTACGAAGCAATGCATAAACTAGGGTTTAAGCTTCTGTCACTCTAGCAACCCATCATCTACTTATTACTTCCCAATGCCTTCCTCTAGGCCCAAATAATGGTGAAGTGTCATGTAGTCGATGTTCACATAACACCACTAGAGGAGAGACAACATACATCTCATCAAAATATCGAACGAATACCAAATTCACATGACTACGTACTAATAGCAAGACTTCACCCATGTCCTCAGGAACAAACGTAACTACTCACAAAGCATATTCATGTTCATAATCAGAGGGGTATTAATATGCATTAAGGATTTGAACATATGATCTTCCACCAGATAAACCAATTGGCATGAACTACAAGGAGTAATCAACACTACTAGCAACCCACAGGTACCAATCTGAGGTTTTGGTACAAAGATTGGATACAAGAGATGAACTAGGGTTTGAGAGGAGATGGTTCTGGTGAAGATGTTGATGGAGATTGACCCCCTCCCAGTGAGAGGATCGTTGGTGATGATGATGGTTATGATTTCCACCTCCCGAAGGGAAGTTTCCCCGGCAGAACAGCTCCGCCGGAGCCCTAGATTGGTTCCGCCAAGGTTTCGCCTCGTGGCGGCGGAGTTTGGTCCCGTAAGCTTGCTTATGATTTTTTGCAGGGTAAAAGACTTCATATAGCAGAAGATGGGCACCGGAGGGCCACCAGGGGCCCACGAGGCAGGGGGCGCGCCCAGTAGGGGTGGGCGCGCCCCCCACCCTCGTGGCCAGGGTGTGGGCCCCCTCTGGTACTTCTTTCGCTCAATAATTCTTTTTAATTCCAAAAATGACTTTCGTGGAGTTTCAAGACTTTTGGAGCTGTGTAGAATAGGTTTCCAATATTTGCTCCTTTTCTAGCCCAGAATCCCAGCTGCCGGCATTCTCCCCCTTCATGTTAAACCTTGTAAAATAAGAGAGAATAGCCATAAGTATTGTGACATAACGTGTAATAGCAGCCCATAATGCAATAAATATTGATATAAAAGCATGATGCAAAATGGACATATCAACTCCCCCAAGCTTAGACCTCGCTTGTCCTCAAGCAGAAGCCGATATCGAAAAATATGTCCACATTTTTAGAGACAGAGGTGTCGATAAAAATAAATACGGACATGAGGGCATCATGATCATTCTTGTAACAGCAACACATATACATATATATATATATATATTGTCATATGATTTCTTATGCTTAAGTAACAATCTATTCACAATGTCAAGTATGATTCAGAAACTTCATTGAGAACTAACAAACTATAATCTCAGTCATTGAAGCAATTGCAATTTATCATAACATCGGAAAGAGTCAAGAATAGAGCTTTTCAGCAAGTCCACATACTCAACTATCATATAGTATTTCACAATTGCTAACACTCACACAATACTTTATGGTTCTGGAGTTTTAATCGGACACAGAGAAAGATAGGGGCTTATAGTGTTGCCTCCCAACGTTTTACCTCAAGGGTAATGTCAACAATAATAGTTCCTCCTAACTTACATCATTGGATATATATATCAGGATCTTTCCAATATGAGGTGCTTGCTAAAGTATAAAATGAAAAAGGGAAAGGTGAGGATCACCTTGACTCTTGCATAATGTAAAAGACATAAAGTAAAAGATAGGCCCTTCGCAGAGGGAAGTAGAGGTTGTCATGTGCTTTTATGGTTGGATGCGTAAAATCTTAATGCAAGAGAACGTCACATTATATTGCTACTTGTGATATGAACCTTTATTATGCAGTCTGTCGCTTTTATTACTTCCATATCACACAATCGTATAAAGCTTATTTTCTCCGCACTAATAAGTTACACATATTTAGAGAGCAATTTTTATTGCTTGCAACATGACAACTTACTTGAAGGATCTTACTCAATCCATAGGTAGGTATGGTGGACTCTCATGGAAAAAACTACATTTAAGGATATTTGGAAGCACAAGTAGTATCTCTACTTGGTGCAAGGAAGTTGGCTAGCATGAGGGGGAAAGGCAAGCTCAACATGTTGGATGATCCATGATAATATACTTTAACTGAGATGTGAGAAAACATAACCCATTACGTTGTCTTCCTTGTCCAACATCAACTCTTTAGCATGTCATACTTTAATGAGTGCTCACAATCATAAAAGATGTCCAAGATAGTATAATTATATGTGAAAACCTCTCTTTCTTTATTACTTCCTATTAGTTGCAACAATGACCAAAACTATGTTTGCCAACTCTCAACAACTTTTATGCCTCATACTCTTTATGTGTGAAGTCATTACTATCCATAAAATCAATATGAACTCTTTTATTTCTTTTTATTCTTTCTATTTTCTCAAGCTTATAGCAAGATAGCAAAGCCCTTGACTCAACACTAATCTTTATTATATAGCTCACGAATTCGATTACATAGAGAGATCACAAAGCAAAACTCAAAAACTAAATCATACCAAAACTTTATTCTACTAGATCAAGATATTACTAAAAGGATTGAACTAAGAAAAATGGTAAAGATAGGAGTGTGGTGGTGATACGATACCGGGGCACCTCCCCCAAGCTTGGCGATTGCCAAGGGGAGTGCCCATACCCATGTGATTATGTCCTCGGAGGTGATGAAGGTGGTGATGATGATGGTGGATAATCACACATCGAGCGCAAAAGCTCCTCCAACTTGCGGATAATGCCCTTGAGTGCGACGATATGATCCTTCAACAAAATATTTTCCTGTGTGAGATACTTGTTTTGTATGCGAGATAACTCAACCATATTGAAAGCTTCAATCTCAGTTGGGGTAAAGAGGTTAGGTAGAGGTTGAGGGATGTTTTCTTCTCCCGTCGCCGGAGCTTGATCCTCCATGGCCTTCTTGATACCTTCATCCTTGTTAATCTCCTCCGGTTCTTCTCTTTTCAGCTCTATCTTCAATAGCCAAGCATCCTTGTCTTCATTGTTGGAGGAGGGTTATGTCATGATGCTCTAGATCTATCAGAAAAACAGCTCGAAACAAATACAGAAGATTTTTGCGTGATATGGTGGTCAAGACCTTTAGGAGATTATATAATGAATTTTTACCGATCAAAAGAAGTGTCGTGCACGAAAACGGAGTCCGGAGAGCACACGAGGTGCCCACGAGGCAGGGGGCGCGCCCAGTATGGGTGGGCGTGCCCTCCACCGTCGTTGAGGCCTCGTGTCCTTCCCGGACTACTTCTTATTTTCCTATTTTCTTAAATATTCCAAAATGGAGAAAAAATGCTATTAGAACTGTTTTGGAGTCGGTTTACTTACCGTATCACATACCTATTCCTTTTCGGAGTCTGAAACATTCTGGAAAGTGTCTCTTATGTATTCCTCCGGGGTTACGGTTTCAACAATATTAGTTTCAACATTTATAGGGTTACCTGAGATATAATGTTTAATTCTTTGACCGTTCACCACCCTCGGACTTGTGCCTTCGAAGTTGTTGATTTTTATGGCACCGGAACAATAAACCTCCTCGATAATGTAAGGACCTTCCCATTTAGAGAGAAGTTTTCCTGCAAAAAATCTTAAACGGGAATTGAACAGCAATACATAATCACCTACATTAAATTCATGCTTTTGTATCCTTTTGTAATGCCATCTTTTAACTTTTTCTTTAAACAACTTGGCATTCTCATAAGCCTGGGTTCTCCATTCGTCAAGTGAGCTAATATCAAATAACCTCTTCTCATCGGCAAGTTTGAAATCATAGTTGAGCTCTTTAATAGCCCAATATGCCTTATGTTCAAGTTTGAGAGGTAAGTGACATGCTTTTCCATAAACCATTTTATACGGAGACATACCCATAGGATTGTTGTATGCAGTTCTATATGCCCATAATGCATCATCAAGTTTCTTGGACCAATTCTTTCTAGATCTATTAACAGTCTTTTGCAAAATTAATTTGAGCTCTCTATTACTCAACTCTACTTGACCACTAGACTGTGGGTGATATGGAGATGCAATTCTATGATTAACATCATACTTAACAAGCATTTTATGAAAAGCACCATGAATAAAATGTGAACCACCATCAGTCATAAGATATCTAGGGACTCCAAACCTCGGAAAAATAACTTCTTTAAGCATCTTAATAGAAGTGGTATGATCAGCACTACTAGTTGGAATAGCTTCTACCCACTTAGTAATGTAATCAACAACAACTAAAATATGTGTATATCCATTAGAGGCAGGAAAAGGTCCCATATAATCAAAGCCCCAAACATCAAATGGTTCAATAACAATAGAATAATTCATAGGCATTTCTTGACGTCTAGTAATATTACCAATTCTTTGACATTCATCACAAGACAAAACAAACTTACGTGCTTTGAAGAGAGTAGGCCTATAAAAACCGGATTGCAATACCTTATGTGCAGTTATATCTCCAGTGTGGTGTCCTCCATATGCCTCGGAGTAACACTTGCGTAGGATCTGTTCCTGTTCATGCTCAGGTACACAACGTCTAATAACACCATCTACTCCTTTATAAAGGTGTGGGTCATCCCAGAAGTAATGTCTTAAATCATAAAAGAACTTTTTCTTTTTCTTGTATGTGAAACTAGGTGGTATAAATTTAGCAATAATGTAATTAGCATAATCAGCATACCATGGAGCAGTATGAGAAGCATTTATGACAGCTAGTTGTTCATCAGGAAAGCTATCATCAAAAGGTAGTGGGTCATCAAGAACATTCTCTAACCTAGACAAGTTGTTTGCAACGGGGTTCTCAGCTCCCTTTCTATTAATAATATGCAAATCAAATTCTTGGAGCAAGAGGACCCATCTAATAAGTCTAGGTTTAACATCTTTCTTTTCCATAAGATATTTAATAGCAGCATGATCAGTGTGAATAGTTACTTTAGAATCAACAATGTAAGGTCTGAACTTATCACAAGCAAATACAATTGCTAAGAATTCTTTTTCAGTGGTAGCATAATTTCTCTGGGCAGTATCTAGAGTTTTACTAGCATATTGGATAACATTTAGTTTCTTATCAACTCTTTGCCCTATAACAGCACCTACAGCATAATCGCTAGCATCACACATAATTTCAAAGGGTAAATTCCAATCCGGAGGCTAAACAATAGGTGAAGTGATCAAAGCTTTCTTAATTATTTCAAATGCTTCTACACAATCATCATAGAAAACAAAAGGAATATCTTTTTGCAATAAATTAGTCAGAGGCCTAGAGATTTTAGAAAAGTCCTTAATGAACCTCCTATAAAAACCGGCATGACCAAGGAAACTTCTTATACCTTTAATGTCCTTGGGACACGGCATCTTTTCAATAGCATCAACTTTAGCTTTATCAACTTCAATACCTCTTTCAGAAATTTTATGCCCCAAGACAATGCCTTCATTAACCATAAAGTGGCACTTCTCCCAATTCAAGATGAGACTAGTGTCTTCGCATCTCTACAAAACTCGATCAAGGTTGCTCAAGCAATCATCAAAAGAGGATCCATAAACGGAGAAATCATCCATGAATACCTCACAAATCTTTTCACATAAGTCAGAGAATATAGCCATCATGCATCTTTGAAAGGTAGCAGGTGCATTACATAAACCAAAAGGCATACGTCTATAAGCAAAAGTACCGAAAGGGCAAATAAAAGTAGTCTTTGCTTGATCGTCCGCTGACATAGGTATTTGAGAGAAACGAGAATAACCATCTAGAAAGCAGAAATGTGTATGTTTGGATAGTCTTTCTAGCATTTGATCAATAAAAGGTAAAGGGAAATGATCTTTCTTAGTAGCTTTATTTAATTTACGGAAATCAATTACCATCCCCTATCTTGTAATAATTCTTTGCGGGATCAATTCATCTTTATCATTAGGGACAACAGTAATACCTCCCTTCTTGGGGACGCAATGGACATGACTTACCCATTCACTATCAGCAACGGGATAAATTATACCTGCCTCAAGGAGCTTTAGTATCTCCTTTCTTACCACTTCTTTCATCTTAGGATTTAATCGGCGTTGATGATCTCTAACTGGTTTGGTGTCTTCATCCAATTTAGTTTTGTGTTGGCATAAAGTGGGACTAATGCCTTTAAGATCATCGAGAGTATATCCAATAGCAGAACGGTGCTTCTTCAGAGTTTTCAATAATCTCTCCTCTTCTTGCTCTGAAAAGTTAGCACTAATAATAATAGGATATATCTTCTTTTCATCAAGATAAGCATATTTTAGAGTATCAGGTAATGGTTTAAGCTCAAACACAGGATCACGCTTGGGTGGAGGAGGATCCCCTAGGATTTCAACAGGCAAGTTGTGTTTCAGAATAGGACCCTGTTTAAGGAATAATTCATCTATCTACCTTCTTTCATTCATAAGCATATCATTTTCATGGTCTAGCAAATATTATTCTAAAGGATCAGTAGGAGGCACGACAATAGAAGCAAGACCAATAATTTCATCTTTACTAGGTAATTCTTTATCATGGGGTTGTCTACGGAATTTAGCAAAATTAAACTCGTGTGTCGTATCCCCCAGACCAATAGTAACGACATCCTTTTCGCTATCAATCCTAGCATTAACAGTGTTCAAGAAGGGTCTACCAAATATAATGGGACAAAAGCTATCTTGTGGGGAACCAAGAACAAGAAAATCAGCAGGATATTTAACTTTCCCACACAAGACTTCAACATCTCTAACAATCCCAATCGGTGAAATAGTATCTCTATTTGTAAGCTTAATAGTAACATCAATATCTTCTATTTCAGCGGGTGCAGTATCGTGCATAATTTCTTCATATAAGGAAATAGGTATTGCACTAGCACTAGCACCCATATCACATAAGCCATGATAACAATGATCTCCTATTTTAACAGAAATAACAGGCATGCCTACAACAGGTCTATGTATCTTAGTATCAGGTCTAGCAATATTAGCAGCTTCCTCACAGAAGTAAATAACATGCCCATCTATATTATCGGCGAAGAGATCTTTAACCATAGCAATACTAGGTTCAACTTTAATTTGCTCAGGAGGTGTATATGTTCTAGTATTACTTTTACGAACCACAGTTGAAGCTTTAGCATGCTCCTTCATCCTAACAGGGAAAGGTGGTTTCTCAACATAAGTAGTAGGAACAATAGGATCATTATAAGTGATAATCTTTTCTTCAACTGTAACAGGTGCAACTACTTTTACTTCAATGGGAGGATTATATTTAAACCACTTCTCCTTAGGGAGATCAACGTGAGTAGCAAAAGATTCACAGAAAGAAGCTACTATCTCAGAGTCAAGTACATATTTAGTGCTAAATCTACGAAAAGCATCGGTACCCATAAAAGACTTAACACAATCAAACTTAGGTGTCATACCTGACTCCTTACCATCATCAGAACCCCAATCTTCAGAGTTGCGTTTAATTCTTTCCAATAAGTCCCACTTGAATTCAATAGTCTTCAGCATATAAGAACCAGCACATGAAGTATCGAGCACGGTGCGATCATTGAGAGAAAGTCGAGCATAATTTTTTTGAATAATCATTTCTCTTGAGAGCTCATGATTGGGGCATGAATATAACATTGACTTAAGCCTCCCCCAAGCTTGAGCGATGCTTTCTCCTTTGCAAGGCCAAATATTATATATATAATTATGATCACGATGAACAAGATGCATAGGATAGAACTTCTGGTGAAATTCCAATTTCAATCGTTTATAGTCCCAAGATCCTGTATCATCACATAGCCTATACCATGTCAATGCATATCCCTTCAAAGATAAAAGGAAGACCTTCCTCTTTACAACATCATCGGGCATACCTGCAAGCTTAAATAATCCACAAACTTCATCCACATAGATCAGGTGTAAATCGGGATGCAATGTTCCATCTCTTTCAAAGGGATTAGCTAGCAGTTTCTCTATCATACCCGAAGGAATCTCAAAGTAAACATTTTCAGTAGGTTCAGTAGGTTGAGGAGCAACTCTTTGATCTACTGGTCGGGGTTAAGATACCCCGAACAAGCCCCTCAAAGGATTAGTTTCCATAGTAACAAGTGACAGTAAATTTCAGCACACTATATAAATATTTCCTTACCAAGTTCCACTCACCAAAGGCACTTCACTCCCCGGCAACGGCGCCAGAAAAGAGTCTTGATGACCCACAAGTGTAGGGGATCTATCGCAGTCCTTTCAATAAGTAAGAGTGTCGAACCCAACGAGGAGCAGAAGGAAATGACAAGCGGTTTTCAGTAAGGTATTCTCTGCAAGCACTGAAATTGTAGGTAATAGATAGTTTTGTGATAAGATAATTTGTAACGGGTAACAAGCAATAAAAGTAAATAAGGTGCAAAAAGGTGTCCCAATCCTTTTTGTAGCAAAGGACAAGCCTGGACAAATTCTTATAATGAGAAAAGCGCTCCCGAGGACACATGGGAATTATCGTCAAGCTAGTTTTCATCAAGCTCATATGATTCGCGTTCGTTACTTTGATATTTTGATATGTGGGTGGACCGGTGCTTGGGTGCTGCCCTTTCTTGGACAAGCATCCCACTTATGATTAACCCCTATTGCAAGCATCCGCAACTACAAAAGAAGTATTAAGGTAAACCTAACCACATCATGAAACACATGGATCCAAATCAGCCCCTTACGAAGCAACGCATAAACTAGGGTTTAAGCTTCTGTCACTCTAGCAACCCATCATCTACTTATTACTTCCCAATACTTTCCTCTAGGTACAAATAATGGTGAAGTGTCATGTAGTCGACGTTCACATAACACTACCAGAGGAGAGACAACATACATCTCATCAAAATATCGAACGAATACCAAATTCACATGACTACTAATAGCAAGACTTCACCCATGTCCTCAGGAACAAACGTAACTACTCACAAAGCATATTCATGTTCATAATCAGGGGGGTATTAATATGCATTAAGGATCTGAACATATGGTCTTCCACCAAATAAACCAATTAGCATGAACTACAAGGAGTAATCAACACTACTAGCAACCCACAGGTACCAATCTGAGGTTTTGGTACAAAGATTGGATACAAGAGATGAACTAGGGTTTGAGAGGAGATGGTGCTAGTGAAGATGTTGATGGAGATTGACCCCCTCCCGATGAGAGGATCGTTGGTGATGGCGATGGTGATCATTTCTTCCTCCCGGAGGGAAGTTTCCCCGGCAAAACAGCTCCGCCGGAGCCCTAGATTGGTTCCGCCAAGGTTCCGCCTCGTGGCGGCGGATTCGTCCCGTAAGCTTGCTTATGATTTTTTTTCCTGGGTAAAAGACTTCATATAGCAGAAGATGGGCATCGGAGGGCCACTAGGGGGGGCACGAGGCAGGGGGCGCGCCCAGTAGGGGCGGGCGCGCCCCCACCCTTGTGGCCAGGGTGTGGGCCCCCTCTGGTACTTCTTTCGCTCAATAATTCTTATTAATTCCAAAAATGACTTTCGTGGAGTTTCAGGACTTTTGGAGCTGTGCAGAATAGGTTTCCAATATTTGCTCCTTTTCTAGCCTAGAATCCCAGCTGACGGCATTCTCCCCCTTCACGTTAAACCTTGTAAAATAAGAGAGAATAGCCATAAGTATTGTGATATAATGTGTAATAGCAGCCCATAATGCAATAAATATCGATATAAAAGCATGAAGCAAAATGGACGTATCATGTTGTCAGCTTTTCGCCAATCAAAGCCACATGCCCCCCGCCGCATTAAGAACAACCCCCATTACTTGGCCCTTTGCGGTCTGGGGGCTTGACATGGTTGGACTCCTTAAAGGGGGAAGCCACAAAAAGAAATACTTGCTGGTCATGGTTGATAAATTCGCTAAATGGATAGAAGCCAAACCAGTAAAAACAGCTGAGGCCGGACCAGTGATTGACTTTATATCCAGCATAGTCCACCGTTATGGTGTCCCGCACAGTATCATCACTAATAATGACTCTAACTTCATAGATGATGAGGTGAAAACTTGGTGCGCCAAGTTGGGCATTAAACTCAACTATGCATCCGTATACCACTCTCAAATAAACGGCCAAGTCGAACGGGCCAATGGTTTGATCATGACTGGTATTAAGCCCAGACTAGTGCGCTCTTTACGAGAATCATACAAGCACTGGGTTGAGGAACTCGATTCCGTACTTTGGGGACTCCAGACCACGCCCAATCGAGCGACCGGATACACACCCTTATTTATGGTGTACGACGCAGAGGGCGTATTGCCCTGTGATATTGTTCATGACTCACCTAGAGTGCGCATGTACAAAGAGAAATAAGCCGAACTAGATCTGCAAGACAACCTAGATGGACTCGAAGAGGAGCGCGACGTTGCTAAGGCCCGTTCCGTATTCTATCAACAACAGGCCAGGCGTTACCAAAGCAGAGAAGTGCGGGCTAAAACATACAATGTCGGCGAACTTGTTCTACGCCTCCTGAAGAAGAAAAGGGATAAGGTCAAACCCAAATGGTAGGGCCCCATCATCATCGATGAAGTCCTTACTGGAGGAGCCTATCGCCTTTGCAGTGCCGAGGATAATCGCCTTGAGACGAACCCATGGAATGCTACCCGGCTCTGACGATTTTATGCATAGTTCAGCCACCTTTGGTTTGATTTTCAACTAGGTTTTTTCTTTTTTCTCTCCCTTTTTAATTTTTTTCTCCCTTTTCTTCCCAAATGTATGTTTGGATCGACTGCATTGTTTGGGGTACACATCTTCAAATGTATACACCCCACCATACATGGGGGCTTCTTTTAAAGAAGCATTTTGTTGAAAAGCCTATAAGCTTCTTTCATCCATAATGGTTGTTGTTTCTGCCATTTTATGCACCTCTATGACTTAAGTTTTTGCCAAGCTGGGTTGCCTGGCTCCTGTGCTTATACCCTGCGTTCCCGATTGTTCAGCTAGGGTGTAAAGGGAGTACCTCCGCGATTGCTACAACCGGGTTATCCGGACCTGTACCTCAGACGGATGAAGCTGAAAGCTAGCATTCTTAAGAGAATAATTGGTCGACATGTATACAACTGACTATTTCTGGAGAAAACTATGAAATTGACTGCCTGTACTTCGGATACGAGCCTAGCCCAAGGAAAGGAACCCCTAACAGAACTATTTTTTTGGAAGATGTTTCTTACGTTTAAAAGTAATATAACATAACTCCCTGAACACTGCTACGTCTTGAGCTTGCGTTGGTTTTACTCGAAGAGGAGAGGGTGATGCAGCAATAGTAGCGTAAGTATTTCCCTCAGTTTTTGAGAACCAAGGTATCAATCCAGTAGGAGGCTCCTCAAAAGTCCCACGGACCTACACAAACAAACAAAGAACTCGCAACCAACGCAATAAAGGGGTTGTCAATCCCTCCACGACCACTTGCGAAAGTGAGATCTAATAAAGATAGTATGATAAGATAAATATATTTTTGGTATTTTATAATATAAATGCAAAAAGTAAAGATGAAAATAAAAGTAGATTGGAAGCAAATATGATAAGAGATAGACCCGGGGGCCATAGGTTTCACTAGTGGCTTCTCTCAAGATAGCATAAGTATTACGGTGGGTGAACAAATTACTGTCGAGCAATTGATAGAAAAGCGAATAGTTATGAGATTATCTAGGCATGATCATGTATATAGGCATCACGTCCGCAACAAGTAGACCGACTCCTGCCTGCATCTACTACTATTACTCCACACATCGATCGACTCCTGCCTGCATCTAGAGTATTAAGTTCATAAGAACAGAGTAATGCATTAAGCAGGATGACATAATGTAGAGGGATAAACTCAATCAATGTGATATAAACCCCATCTTGTTATCCTCGATGGCAACAATACAATACATGCCTTGCAACCCTTTCTTTCACTGGGTAAGGACATCGCAAGATTGAACCCAAAGCTAAGCACTTCTCCCATGGCAAGAAAGATCAATCTAGTAGGCCAAACCAAACTGATAATTCGAAGAGACTTGCAAAGATAACTCAATCATACATAAAAGAATTCAGAGAAGATTCAAATATTATTCATAGATAAACTTGATCATAAACCCACAATTCATCGGATCTCGAACAAACACACCGCAAAAAGAGTTTACATCGAATAGATCTCCACAAGAGAGGGGGAGAACATTGTATTGAGATCCAAAAAGAGAGAAGAAGCCATCTAGCTAATAACTATGGACCCGTAGGTCTGTGGTAAACTACTCACAACTCATCAGAGGGGCAAGGATGTTGATGTAGAAGTCCTCCGTGGTCGATCCCCCCTCCGGCAGAATGCCGGCGAAGGCTCCAAGATGGGATCTCGCGGACACAGAAGCTTACGGTGGTGGAAATTGTGCTTCGTCTGCTCACTGGATGTTTTCGGGGTACGTAGGCTTATATAGGGGGAAGAAGTATGTCGGTGGACGCCCGAGGGGCCCACGAGACAGGGGGCGCGCCCTATAGGGGGGCACCCTCCTATCTCGTGGGAGCCTCGGCTGCTTCTTGACTTGCACTCCAAGTCCTCTAGATCACGTTCGTTCCAAAAATCACGCTCCCGAAGGTTTCATTCCGTTTGGACTCCGTTTGATATTCCTTTTCTTCGAAATACTGAAATAGGCAAAAAAAACAGCAATACGGGCTAGGCCTCCGGTTAGTAGGTTAGTCCCAAAAATGATATAAATGCGTAAAATAAAGCCCATAAACATCCGAAAGGGGTAATATAATAGCATGGAACAATAAAAAATTATAGATACGTTGGAGATGTATCAAACACTTTTTATCTGTTTGAGCAATATGACCGGATTGCCTGGTTTCCGAAGATACTAAACGTTTCTTAGTTAGACGTGGTATATGGGAACACTCCAACTTCTTGGTTTGAAGGTGGAAGCCAAAGGTCTGCGACGACAAAAAAATTATAATTTCGGCAGGAGATAAGTTCGGTCATAAAGTACATTGTTACATAGAAACGAACGCCTACTCTCTTTCTACGCCATCTAGTATACTATCTAATTTACAATCTTGTTGCTAAAATTTCGCTGCTGTCATTACTTGGTTGTATACCAAGCTTACAAGAATTTCCTTCCCATCAGGTCCTTGCGGTCCAACTCGGGCCATATGGTTCGGATCAAGTCCAGTGTAGCGTGTCTTCACCATGACCCACGCCTCTCGTGCACCTTCACAGCATGCGGACCTCTTCCAAAACTCGAAGCGACGCCGAGCACCCTTGAGCAGATCTGCCAACCCCTCCATACTTTCTGGAGGGACGTCGGAGGGCCATAAGGCTTTAGCCATATTCTGCATGGCCTTCCGGGCACGCTCGTGCAACTTTGCTAGCTCCTTCAAAACGTCGCTTTGCAGCCCGAACCTTTCCTCCTCAGGGCAGCCGGTCAACATACTTGTATCAATCGAACTATAATATTCCGCATTATATGATTATATCAATAATCCGGAGGGTTCACAAGTTATACCGAATATGCTGCCCTTCAGCTTCTGGTTTTCCTGTTGTGCCTCCAAGAGTTGATCCTTTAAGCTCTTTATCTCGTCGGCCTGCTTCTTAACTTCTTCTTCTAGTTTTTTATCTTTGCCAAAATACATTGGGGCACTCTTCATTTCTTCAAGCTCGGAGACAGCGGCATTTAGCTGTGTCTGGCTTGTCTCGAGCTCCTAGGACAGTGCATTGTTCTTCTCCTTGAGAACCTGCGGTCATAAACGATCCTCAAATTGGCTTTCCCCACCCTCTTTAAGTCTCGGGGGCTACTGCTATCCATCTACCCAGTGTATATAAATTTATACCTGTATATCTTTGGAGAACATGCGAGCAATGCGAGCAACTCTTGTAAGTCTGTCTCAGGCAGCTCGGATGTATGCACCCACAGTGCTAAGAGCGGTAAACTCCAGCTCTGTCAGAGCAGGGGTGCGCAAAGCTTCCTTCAAGTGCCGATGATTCATCGCATTTTCTACTTCGGAGTTGGTGACGG
Source organism: Triticum timopheevii (assembly GCA_963921465.1). NCBI lineage: Eukaryota > Viridiplantae > Streptophyta > Magnoliopsida > Poales > Poaceae > Triticum > Triticum timopheevii. The sequence continues at coordinate 167,996,256 of OY997264.1, read as the reverse complement.
ACACCAAATCCGGTTCTTGATGGGGCAGATGGGTCCACGCCGCGTCAGCGTGCGCCCCGGTCATGGTTGACGTCTCCGACGCTGGATTGGCTGTGGCCCGGCTGGCTGGGATTTTGTTTACGGTCCGCAGGGTACCCCTCCTGAGATAATAGGAGGATAAAAAATGACAATTCGGCTTCGCGCCTAAATATGAAATAAAGAACATACCTTTTGGGTGATGGAGCAAGCTCAGTGATGCTCCCGGCTTCCTTTCGCTTTGTACGACCACCCCTTGAAGGTGTCGTTCTTCTTCTTGTTGCTCGTCCTTGGGTACGGTTTGCCAAGCACCGATCCTGCAAAGTACGACCCAGTGCGGAGAATAAGTTATGTGCGGAAATGACACTCCTTTTTTATTTCTGGACACTGACCTTAACGAAGGGGCAGAGTTTGGGGTAATCGGCTATAATGGTTACCTCCGAGCCATCAAGGCTCGCATGGTAGTAGACTCCATCTTCAAACTCCACAAATATATCCGTATCTTCATGGAATCCGGGGTCTTCGTGACGTAGGTGGTCTTCGGGTTACGGAGGAGGGCAATAAATGTTCTCGACTACCTTCCTCCACGAATGTTTTGTGAACAGCCATTCTATTCAGTTGAGGCACCTCAATGACAAAAAAGGTGCTGAATGACTAAACTTACCCAGTCATCGGGGTTGTACATGGCAAAATCGTCCCGACATTGTAGACGGACGAAGTCTTCTTCCTTTCCCTTATAAAGATCCACAAGCATGGCGGCAAGTGCGGTTTGGTTGTCCGGACCCTTTCGCGTATAGCGAGACGCGTCGTCCTCCCTGTTGTAGTTCCATAAAGGACCTACTCTTGACTGAAGAGGCTGGATGCATCGCTTTATCGCGATAGCCATGACTTCAATGATGGAAAGTCCGGAATGGGTTAATAATCTGACCTTGCTGACCAATCTTGTTACTTCTGGACTATCCTCTTGTCTGGGGGACTTGGGGCGTCAGCTGAACAGCTTCTTTAGAGGAGCGCTGGAGAATTCGAGAAGCCTGCGCCGAACAGGATCCGTAAGAGGAACATCATCTATGTAGAACCATTCCGAAGACCATTCGTCAGACCCCCTCTTCGGAGTCCCAACTGGGTAGCCGGATCCGGCTCTGCGCCATACTTCGGCGCTGCCCACTTCAAATATGGACCCTCTGCCCTGGTGGCGGGGGACGAGGCAGAAGAACTTCCTCCGCAATTCAAAATGAGCCTCACAGCCTAGAAATAGCTCGCAAAGGGCGACAAAACCAGAAATGTGCAAAATAGAACCTAGTGTGAGGTTGTGCAGTCGGATCCCGTAGTATTCCAGTAGACCCCTGAGGAAGGGGTGGATTGGGAATCCCATGCCCCTCAGAAGGAATGAGATAAAGCACACCCTTTGTCCTTGGCCGAGATTGGGGAAATTTTCTGCCAATGCGTCATCGCCCATAGAAGTCAACCCTGCCCGTACGGGGACTAGATCCGCGGGGGGAGATATCCTTGCGTCTGGAGCCGATTGAGCTGGAGATGAGATACGGAGCAACTCTGCCGATCCCCCTCCTGAGGGCCATGAGGACGCGAGGAGGAGCCAGGGACACTAGCCATGGTTTGGATTTTTTTCCGTGGTTTGCTCTGTTGCTCTTGGGACGGTGCGAGATGGCGTTTTGAAGATCTAGCCTCGTTATATAGGCGCAGGCTGTGCCTATTAAAAATATTAAAATACAAGGGTAATGGATCGTTCGCATTCACTCAGACGCATGGAAATTGAGGTGACGGCAGGAAGGAATCATAAAGACTGGACGCGGACCGATGCTAGACTATCATCAATCCGGAATATGATGGAGAACCCGCCTTGCAAAGCCGAAGACTTGCGTCCACACACTACATCGTCGTTGAAGGAAAGTTCGGAGGCTACTGAGGGAGTCCTGGATTCGGGGTCCTCAGGTGTCCGGCCCAGGAGTATGGGCCGGGTTGGATGGGCCATGCAAGATCAAGTTGAAGATTATCTACCGTATTTAGATGGGACTTCTCAATACGTAAACGGCAAGAATAGAGTCCAGAAGCTTCCTTCCCTGATAAACCGACCTTGTACGAACCCTAGGCCCCTCCGGTGTGTATATAAACTGGAGGGGTTAGTCCGTAGAGGCTATCTTCTTAACCATCATTGGAATTCTCATAGGCTAGACATCTAGGGTTAGCCATTACGATCTCGAGGTAGATCAACTCTTGTAATCTTCATACTCGTCAAATATAATCAAGTAGGAGTAGGGTTTTACCTCCCTTAAGAGGGCCCGAACCTAGGTAAACACTGTGTCCCCTGGCCTCCTGTTACTATCGATCCTTAGACTCACAGCTTGGGCCCCCTACCTGAGATCTGCCGGTTTTGACACCGACAACGTCGCCGAAGGAGGCTCACCGGAAGAGCGATACGCGAGACAATCCCGGGCTCTTTTGAAGACCCGAAACCCCACGCGGCCGGGAGAGACCCCGTCTGAACGCACAGCGGTGATGGGCTGCCCTAGGCCGGTTCGCCCGCCCCTAGGACTTCGTAGATCGAAGCTCTCTGAAGTGAAGAACACCGATGAACGAGAAGCAGAAAACTAGGGTAGGACATGAAAGTTTGTACATGGGTTTTGTGATTGTGTGTTGTGTTTCAATCGGCCGTCACCCCTCATGTATATAAGAGACGGCTGGACTTCCCGTGCAAGGGAAAGTTATAATTCATGTCCAAAACCCTAATTTGGATCCAATTCGGACTGCTTGATCTGAACTTTTCAAAACTGTTCGGTCTAAAAATTGGCTGCACTTTGCGGGTCGTTTTTAGGGTAGTAAACGACCTCAGAGCAAAATCTTGTAAGAAGAAAATTTAACCGTTTCGACGAGACGAATAACTTTCATGTTGAACATTTTTTTTTGATTCAAGGCCATTTTCAGGGCCAATTTGCTCAGGCAAAACGGACTATCACTCGCGCTATCAGACACCATGTCTGATGGGGCGAGCCAGTTTTGCCTTGTGACATGACTGTATTCAAATAGCTCTTATTTTTACATAAATCTTGGATTGAGACGATCTTTATATCAAAATCGATCGTTTTGACGAGACGAAGACAATTCGTGTATAAAGTTTTCTCATTTGAGGACGCCTTTGAGGCGTAATCGGCCGAACAGTGCTCTGGATACAAAATGTCACCATTTCGAGTACAGTTTCAGCCTTCGAGATGAGATCGGATGGCGATGGGCCAAACTTTAAAGATGTTCGTGTCGACAATACGGAACTTTTTCATGTAGATCGCTTCTTCATTTGAGACCATCTTAATTGCATATCGTACCATGCCAAAATATAGTGTTAACAGTTGCTTATAATCTTACATATTTACTACTAACCACTCACTCCATGTCCACATGGACCACTCGTTTTCACCGAGCCGCGTTCTCTACGCGCGGGGTCATCTTACCTGTAGCACCTACAACACTTTCTTCGCATCTTTTATGTTCCGTCAAGCGATGACCTTCTTTGTGCAGTGTTGTTTTCAGTCACTCAACTGTCTTAGCCAATACGTAAAGACAGTGAGGGAGCTAGTGAACCAAGAGAAATACTAACACTCCATCTTTTTTTTATGGTAATACTAACACTCCATCTATAGTAGTACAATGAAAGTAGACATGGTACGTAAAGACTAACGAGGCGTCACCAGCGTTTGTTACCCATCACTCGACCGTGTCAATCGCGACGACTCGTACCGGCCGGGCATGGCGCACGCATTCTTTTTTCTTTTTTCTTTTTTCTTTTTGCGCATGGCGCACGCATTCAATCCAGTAGAAAGCGACGACCGTTTTGGCGGCAACGCACCTCACCGCACACCACGTGATCGGCTGCACCGGCACCGGGCCCCGTCCTTCTCACCGGAACCGGCGCCGGCGCCTACCTCCGCCCGTCTTGTGGCACCATGCAGTTAGCATTGCGTAGCAAAATGACACTCCATGCTTCCAATTATGCCCTGCCCTGTACACGTGATCAAACAAGGGGCAGACCAAAATTCACTGTAGCGGCAGATGGGCTGGATGTCGGATTTTTTGTCAAAAAGACCACATGCCATGATGAATTGGCAAAAAAGACTACCTATGGATCAAATTGACAAAAAAGACCCCCCAAATCGTGGCGGCAGGTGCGGCAGCCGACGTGTGGCACCTGCCGCCACGCCTGGAGGCGGCAGCACTGGCCGCCACACTGGCAGGCGGCCACCGGCGAGTAACAGGAATCGGCAGGCACGGGCGTCCCATGACAGAACGTTGCCGGCCTTATGGCCATGCCGCCAACGATTGAGGCGGCCTCTGCCGCTGCTGTTTTGCAAAACGGAGATAGCTTTGCTGCATTGATTCCTACGTGTCCTTATTTTATGCACTGATTGCAATGCCTTTCGTCTTTAGATGGCACTAATTACTGATTGGTACGAAGACTACGATGATTGAAGCACTATTTGATTCCAGTCTAAAATTTCATCCGTCTATATACTCATTGCAGTGTTTTGGATCACGTATATTTCCCGCCTAAAATTCAGATGTACTTGTATTTTTAGTTTGTACCAGTGTAGGCGTTGGTAGGGCCGCTCCTTTCCCTTCCTCGCGGATCCCCCAGCCGGTGCGGGATGGTTGGCCGCCGGAGGTGCTGGGCTACGGCGGGGCTCAGCAACACGCGCAGGGGTGGTGACGCCGTTCGGCGGTGGCGCGGCCTCTCCCTGCGGCTTGGTTGCGGCGTGGCTTCCATAGTCGTTCCCTTCTTGGAGGCACCGTTTTGGAGTCCCTGCTCCGACATTGGCCGTCTCACCCTTCTCGGTGGTTCGCACTTGTGGTGGTCTCCGTCGGCTCAAAGCGGTTCTTCTTTGCTCATTTGTAGTGTGCTTAGTAGTCGTTGGGGTGGTGTGTCGGTGCCCGGCACCTTTGTATTTGGTCTTGGGTGTGTGTGTTGAGTGTGGTGTTGGCGTGTGTTTGTATCAGTGCTCTTGAATGTTGGTTGCTTTATAATATAAAGTGGGGAAAGCCCTTTTTCGATGTATCGGTGCTCTCAGATTGGTGTACTTGTAGACTCCGATGACAAATATAAGAGCAACTCCAATGCGGCGACCTATTTCGTCCGCGCGCGTCAGTTTGGGTCGGCGCGGACAAAAAAGTAAACTCAACGTGCCGACCCAAACGGATGTGCGTCCGCTTTTTGTCCGCTTGCCGGCCCTCATTTGCGTCAACGCATACACGAGGCGGACGCACGCCAACTACTCCACCTGGCAAGCCTCCCCCCTCGCAAGACCGCTGCCGCGCCCAAGCCGAAGAAGAAGCTGACGTCCGAGGGGCGCACAAGGGAATCGACGAAGGGAAAGGGCCGGAGGCACGCAATAGACGCAAAGGGACGAAGCCATCGTGGCGGCCGCCATCCCGCCGGCGCGCAGCAGGAGGCCACCAACCCCCGCGTCGCAGCGGCAACAAGGGAGGTGCCAATGTTTCTAGGGTTAAAACCTGGCCAGCACGGCCTCGTCAACGCCATCGTCGCCGCGACCAGAACCGGCTCATCCGCTTTTCCTCGGATGGTGTTGCCTGAGTCGCCCCGCGCGTTGGCGACGCAGCCGATACCCGGCTTCCACGTCTACCCACAAGGCTCCCGACTCTCCGGGGAATGCTCGCTCGAGGTGAGCGTGGTGGCGCCTTCGACACCCCCGCCAGCACCCATCGACCTCAACGCCACACTGGTGGCCGGTGGCTCGTCATCCTGAGGAGGGGGGGACGCGCGCGGCCCATGCCATCCGACGTGAACTTCGGGCGACAGACATGCCCGCTGGCATGGTGCCGGCATTAACTTCAGGCAACGACATGCCCGCTGGCATGATCTGTGGCTGCGGGCCTTTTTTGAAATTTGCAAGCGGACATGAAAATGGGTCGCGTCCGTTAGGCGAACTACCGATCCAAATCTTAAAGAGGGCGGACGCCGTGCGGGTGGCTGACACAAATGGACAAAACGCAGACAAAAGCACCGTCTATTTGGGTCGGCGCGTTGGAGTTGCTCTAATGGCATGAAAATAACAGTTAACATACGAAATTTTAGGCAAGAAATATACGTGATCCAAAACACTACGATCAGTGTGGAGATAGACGAAATTTTAGGCAGGAATCAAATAGTGCTTCAGTTATCGTAGTCTTGTACTCCCTCCGTCCGGAAATATTTGTCATCAAAATAGATAAAAAGAGATGTATCTAGACGTATTTTAGTTTAAGATACATCTCTTTTTGTCTATTTTGATGACAAGTATTTTCGGACGGAGGAAGTAGTAATTAGTGCCATCTAAAAAGACAAAAAGCATTGCAATTAGTGCATAGAACAGCAGCGGCAGAGGCCGCCTCATACGTTGACGGCATGGCCCACAAGGCTAGCACCGTTCCGTGGCAGGATGGCCGCGCCTACCAATTTCTGTTACTCGCCGGTGGCCGCCTGCCAATTTGGCGGCAGGTGTCGCCGCCTCCAGGCGTGGCGGCAGGTGCCACGCGTCGGCTGCCGCGCCTGCCGCCACGGCTAGGGGGTCTTTTTTGCCAGTTTGATCTATATGTAGTATTTTTTGTCAATTCGTCTCGGCAAGTGGTCTTTTTGGACAAAAAATCCTGGATCTCGATCCATATGCTGCACGCCGGGTGGCGGATACTGTTTTTCCTTCTTCTTTGGAATAAATTGGCGATACTGCTTCACCAATGAAAAAGTGGAAGAAATCTACGGGTGCATGCACCTCTCTTCGATTCTTTGAGTCGAACATTGGAGGGCTACGTTTGATCTGCATCTACCTGTACCACTGTTTCATTATTAAAAAATTCCGTGTTCACGCGCGGTCGGCACCACGTAGGCATTTGATTCTGGGGTTTAGCATAATCAGGCGGTTTTATTTTTCCTAAAAACTAAAAAGTGCACGAGCACTTATTGGTGAGAACGGGTGGCAGCGTCCTAGCCGCACGATCGCGCAACGATCGTCTCCGGCATGGGCCAGGTGCCACCTGGTCAGGATTGGTTCCGCCGCGGGGTCGTGGGTGGTTTGTCTCTATCCACGGATGGTGAGGCCCACTTGTAAGCTACCGGGGGGGGGGGGAGGTCGTAGGCGGCGGTTTCGAAATTAGAGCCTCAAATCTCGCTCCTCGTTGGTGCTCTCTCCCCATTTCACGCCTCTCCTCTCCTTCGACAGTTCCTCTCCACCGAACGGGCCGGGTTACAAGGGCGTCGCGGCGGAGTTCTCAAATCGGCGACGGATTGCGGTGGCTCTCTGCCGGGAGTCCTTGCTCCTCGTCATCGTCGCAAGGACCACACTGCTTCTCCTCCTTCTCCCTGTCTTGGCAGAGTACGAGGTCGTCGTTGTGTGCGCGGATGTGGTGGTATATGAGGAAGTTCTAGCAGACTCGGAGTCACTGAACTGTGTCTCGGTCAGACTGATTCCACTAGTTTAGACTCCAAAGTTGCTTCGGTGTCACCGAGTTTTACAAATCGGTAGCTCCGAAATACTTACTGTGAAAAACTAAAACTAAGTTTTTGATTCATTCTTTTTGTAAAAACTCTGCACTTTGTGATGCTCATCTACTCTATCTCATCTATAACTATTCACAGGGTCAGCTCTCAGTTTGCAGTGCAGTTAGTCTGATCAGAGGCCATTCCATCAATCCGCTTCAACTCTTTTATTTGCCCCAAAAGTTCAAGGTCATGAGTTTGATTGTTGAGACCATCAAGAGAACAACTGCTGACCAGAAGAGATCATGTGGGTATGCTCCACATACACAGATGTTGATAAACTCCAAGATGCCCAAAGAAGTGTACTTGTTGGACAAAGAGCACCTTCCCTTGAAGCCTGATTTTGAGGACAACACTGTTGTCATGAATGCTGAAGAGCCAACATCTCCAGAGGCTCAAGAGAAGAGACAGAAAGCTAAAGGTGAGAAGGCAGCAAAGATGCCAAGTGTTGAAGAAGCTTCACAAGTGTTCCTCAACTCAATTCAAGACCAGCTTGGATATCTCATTCAAGCAACCTTGAGAACTGAGAAAGGATTGGCCACCCTAGACTCAGAACTAAGAGAGCTTGGAGAGAATCATTGAAACAAATATTTTATGATCTTGACTTGAAGGTGACAGAGATTCAGACGACAGTTGAGGAGCTCCAGGAAGAAGCAGAAGAGAGGAAGGGGAAAGCAACTACTAAAGTGTTTCACAGAGTGCCTAGGGCATAGAGGTCTGCAGTAGTGCCAGTGCCAGACACTAGAGCTACAACATCAGCACCTGCAGCCACAGCTCCAGTTGCCCCTCCAGTGGCAACTCCACCAGCTCCATCAACTTCTACATATGCTTTCATCCTTGGACTCCTCTCAACGCCACCTCCTGAAGATCAAGCCTAGAGAGTCACATAGCACTATGCATTTCAAGCTTTTCGGTAACTTGTTGCCAAAGGGGGAGAAAGTGTATAGATCATAGGCTTCGGAGAGAGAAAGCTTTGCTTCTTTTGCTACTTATTTGCTTTGCTTGCTTGGTTGATACTTTATGTTTATGTGTGTGAGATATTTTACTAGTGTTCATAGTAACCCTTGTGTATTTTATACCGGTTCAGTTGCTAAGATTAGTAACTCAAAAAAGGAGTTGCAAAATGAACTGAGACTAGTTAAGGGCAAGGTGATGAGTGTTGGAATTGATTCCAAGGTTGATATGATAAACATCGCACATTCCCTCTACCTTCAATATTAGTGTTGCACCTAAATATTATTTGGTGTTTGTGTTGAGCATGAATATGATTAGATCATGTTTATTGCAATATGTTTATTCGTTTAAGTTAGAGAATAATTGTTGTTCTGTTTACATGAATAAAACCTTCTATGGTCATACACCCAATGTGAATGGTTTACTGAATCTCGATCGTAGTGATACACATATTCATGCCAAAAGATGCAAAGTTGATAATGATAGTGCAACATACTTGTAGCATTGCCGTTTAGGTCATATTGGTGTAAAGCACATGAAGAAACTCCATGCAGGTGGACTTTTGGAATCACTTGATTATGAATCAATTGATACTTGTGAACCATGCCTCGTGGGCAAGATGACTAAAAACTCCGTTCTTCGGAACAATGGAGCGAGCTAATGACTTACTGAAAATAATACATACCGATGCAAGCGGTCCGATGAGTGTTGAAGCACGCAGTGGGTATCGTTATTTTCTGACCTTCACAGATGATTTGAGCAGATATGGGTATATCTACTTAATGAAACACAAGTCCGAAACATTTGAAAAGTTCAAAAGAATTTCAGAGTGAAGTGGAGAATCATTGTAACAAGAAAATAAAGTTTCTACGATCTGATCGCGGAGGCAAATATTTGAGTTACGAGTTTGACCTTCATTTAAAACAATGTGGAATAGTTTCACAACTCACGCCACCTAGAACATCACAACGTAATGGTGTGTCCGAACGTCGTAACTGTACTTTATTATAATGGTGCGATCTATGATGTCTCTTACCGATTTATCACTATCGTTTTGGGGGTTATGCATTAGAGACAGCTGCATTCACGTTAAATAGGCACCGTCTAAATCCTTTGAGACGTCACCGTATGAACTGTGGTTTGACAAGAAACCTAAGGTGTCGTTTCTTAAAGTTTGGGGTTGCGACACTTATGTCAAAAGGCTTCAGCCTGATAAGCTCGAACCCAAATCGGAGAAGTGCATATTCATAGGATACCCTAAGGAAACAATTGGGTACACCTTCTACCGCAGATCCAAAGGCAAGATCTTTGTTGCCGAGAATGGAACCTTTCTAGAGAAGGAGTTTCTCTTGAAAGAAGTGAGTGGGAGGAAAGCATAACTTGATGAGGTAATTGTACCTTCTCTCAAATTGTAATGTAGCACAGTAGTGAAATCCGTTCCCGTGATGCCTACACCAACTAGAGAGGAAGCTAATGATGATGATCATGAAACTTCGGATCAAGTTACTACTGGACCTCATAGGTCGAACAATGCACGTTCCGCACCAGAGTTGTCGTGGAAATATCACGTCAGATGTCCTAACGGAAGGACTTAGTAGTGGATCCATCGCAACGAGATTAGCTTGAAGGGGTTAAACCGGACAAGGGATACGGGAGTTTTATACTAGTTCGGCCCCTTCGATGAAGGTAAAAGCCTACGTCTAGTTGTGATAGCATTGATGGGGTTTCGATGACCAGGGAGCGAATATGCTTTGCCTGAGTCTCAAGTTGTTGTTTCTTGTCTCTGAACCACCGCCAGGTCGTCCCTTTATATAGACAGGGTGACGCCCGGCCAGTTTACAGAGTCCCGAGGCCGGCTCATACAAGTGTCCGGCTCGGTCTCTCCCTTAACTTACAGTACAAGTTATACAACTATGGCGGTTTACCACTATGGGCCCTAATCCGCCTCTGGGCTCTGGGCCTCTAAGCCTTATTAGTAAAGCGCCATCTTCTTTGTCTTCCTGGGCTTCAGTATAGTTGAGCGTGAACCGACCCCTCCTGGGCGGTTTACACTCAGTAGTTATATCCTCAACATTAGGCCCCAGATTGATTTGAACCTGTTCATGTCAATCTTCAATACTTAGAAAAATTCCGTGAACATCTTCTAATGATTCTCGTAAACCGCCATGATGTCGACTCCCTGTAAACTTTGGTAAACCGTCATGACATCATCTTTTGAACGCTGCAGTGAATCATCATGACGCCATCCCTGTATAAATAAAAATTCCCTTCACTTAATTAGTTCCCAAAAATCGAGGCGACATCTGCGCCCCCTTTTGCCGCTTCAGGCTCCTCGATTCTCGTGCCTGCCGCTTATCCCCTTCCCTTTATAAATAAGGTCGGGGGTCCTTCCATTTTTCCCCTTGCCTCTTCGCATCGTCTTCCTCCTCGCGACCCGAAGAACTCAAGCATCGCCACCGCCGTCGACCTCGAAGCTCTGCCTCATCTCAGGCCGCTGCATCTACCTGAACGTTTCCAGAGATCCGCAACTTTCCTCCTCTGCTCCTGAGAATCAGGTAAGCTTTCTTCCTGTAACCCTAGATCTCCATTAGGGCTTCATGTTCTTCCCTGTTCATCGACGTTCATCAACGCTTATCCGTTTTTCCCTTGGCTTCTTACTGAATCTTAGCTAGGCCTGACAGTTTCCTTTTGCGGTAGATCCCTAGCTTTTAATCTGCCGTACCGTAGCATTTTGTTGTTCCTGGATAAATCCCATCTAGACCTTCTCTGTTCTTCTTAACGCCATTGTAGGGCTCAGAAAAAATATCTTTACTGAACCATGGTAGGTCCAAAATTATATCACCATCTTGTGAAATTTGTTTCTGCAACACTTAGTAGATTTTAGATCTACTTCTTCCGTTAAGGGCAGTTTAACCTTTAGTAGTTGATAATCCGCCATATGCCATTAGCCCTCACTTAAACCGCCATCTTGACTTGAGTAGCAATTTCCGGTTTACCTTACATGTATGCCTTGATTAAATTCCCCGGTTTAACACTGGTTAGTCCACTTCAACCTTGAATCGTAAACCGGCATTCACATTTCATTTACAGTTTGTTTTCCAAAATGACCTAGCAATTCGCAGCTTGCAACTGGGTTCCTTCCTGGATCACAGAAACGCAACTCAATGGATATGTCCTGACTGGCGCTTTGTCCAAGAAAAATGTCCTCCATTGGCGAGTCCCTGGCCCTGAATGTCCTCCTGAACCTCAAGATGGAGAAGTGATTGTGTTCATGCAGCATCTAGACCGGGGATTTAGCCCTCCCAGATCAAAGTTTTTCTGGGATGTACTTGCTAGCTTCCAACTCCATCCACAAGATATTGGGCCGAATTCTGTGTCTAATATATGTAACTTCCAAGTATTCAGTGAAGTTTACCTTCAAGAAGAACCATCTGTTGAGCTTTTCCGGGACTTTTTCCATCTAAACCGCCGAACTGAGTTCTCTGACGGTTCCAACACTGAACTTGGTGGTGTATCGATTCAGAAGAGGAAAGAAGTTGATTTTCCTCATGCCAAACATCACATCCATCCTAAAGACTGGAATCAAACATGGTTCTATTGTCAGAACACCGCTCCTGCTGATGAAAAGCCTCTATCGGGTTACCGTGCTCACTGGCTTAGTAATGGCCATCCACTACCTCAACGGCTTACTGCCAAAGAACGACAAGCTTATGCACCTCAACTTGCTAAGCTTAGGGCCTTCCTAGCAAACGGTTTAACCGACGTCGACCTTGTTCGCTGCTGGGTTTCATGGGGCATCCTGCCTTTAAGCCGTCGCTCCGGTTTGATGCATGGGTATACCGGCAACATCAAGGATCCTCAACGGTATCATGAAATAGAAATGACTGATGATGAAGTCACTGAATCGGTCAAGAAGATGTTGGATGAACCAATCGCTGAATGCAACAAAACTGGGGTGCGTCCTTTTTCTGCCTCCAACAAACCGTCGGCAGTAAAAAAAATTAACCTTGTGCTTTTTGATCCATCTCCGTTTTAACATTGTTATAATAACCCTTTGTTTAATTTTATAGGCCAATAACTCCTTTTGGAAGAGGAAAGCTTCAGACAAACCGGCAAGGGCTCCTCGTGCAAAAAGAAAAGTCACAAAGAGAGCAGCCAAAAAGAAAACCGCTGAGTCCTCTGATCCGCCCGAAGATGTCGAGGAATCGGAACAAGAGGTAGAACTTGACTCCCTTGGCTTATTTTTCGTACACCTTATTGAAAATAACTATTACCAGGATGATGCGGAAGCCAGTCGTGCCGACCATGTAGAGGTAATCCCCCTTTCCTCCGATTCAGATCATGTGCCGGTTCAAAAACTTCGCCGTGCAGTTCATAAAGTAAAATACTCCCACCCTCTTGCTCATTTGGATCCACAATTTTCTTTGAAGACACAGCAACATGAAGGTCGTCGCACAACCCGGCATAGTGGCCAGCAAGTTACTTCCTCCGGTTTACCAGATACTCCAAACCGGAAACGTCGTCCAGAGGCCTCTTGCTCTTTTAATAAACCTTATCCCTTGGCGGGTTGCTTCAGATACCCACTTAATCTGTCTGATTCGAATTATCAGGTGACTTCCAATTCTTCATCCAGCGACTCATCAACCACTCAAGTGCCTCCCCTCAAGACCGTCGCTGAGTAAGTATACTGCCCTTCATCTTTTTCCTTCATACGTCGGTTTACCATACTAACCTTTGTTTGATATTGTAGCGCCAAAACCCGACTGAGAAAGAAAGCCAGAACTAGTGCTCCCACTGACAAAGTTGAACCGGAGAGGACCCTAGAAGGCGCTGGTAGAGACACTGATTTTGTCATGGATGATTCTGCCCCACAAGGTCCAAACACTGAAGCTGATCCACCAGAAGCTGACCCGGCTACTCATGTTGATCCATCAAGCCCGCATGCTACTCCTCCAAGTCCAGCTGCTGATCCGCCAAGCCCAGCTGCTGATCCGCCGAGCCCAGCCAGGGATATTGTCAATTCGCCGAGCCCATCAAAAGGTGGCGATGATGATGTTATTATTACCGGTACTGCTCACACCGTTCCAGGCAATCCAGTTGCCTTATCAAAACATACTGCCAAGGAGGAATTTGTTGCTATGGGCAAGGGGAAAGAGAAGACAGATTTATCCAGCTATGTTAACCTTACTACCGAGGAGCTTCATTCCATATTCCTAAACCGCTTATACACATTATGAGGCCGGTTTAGTGAACATGATGAAGGAGCGCTATGAGGTAATCTTCAAAACACTTTAACCTTTCTTTGTTCTGCATATCCTCTTCATTGTAGCCCCCAAGGGTCGGTTTGTCTGTTGAAGATAAACCGGGACTTTTTGGGATAAAGAACACTTCAGCTGAGTAGCCCCCAAGGGCCGGTTTATCTTATGAAGATGAAGCGAGACTTTTTGGGATAAAGAACACTTCAGCTGAGTAGCCCCCAAGGGCCAGTTTATCTTATGAAGATGAACCGGTACTCTATGTTTCATACTGCATTTTGTTAATTTCCTTGCCTTTTCATTTTCTGATCAACTACACATTAGCCCCCAAGTGCCAAGATTAATACTTGTATTGAGCCTTGGGACTTTAAATAATCAGCAGGAAAGAAGCAATCCGCATTAGCCCCCAAGTGCCAAGATTAATACTTGTATTGAGCCTTGGGACTTTGAGAAAAGTATTAACATCTTCGTCATCTGACTGTTGCAGGCTGATATAAACAACAAAGGTTCCCAAATTTCCGATCTTCAAGAGAATATAAAGTCCCAGCAAGCAGTGACCTCCAAGGCCAAAGATGAATTAAAAGGCGCTTTGAGAGCCATGGGAAAACTGAAAGATGGTTTCAAGACTGAACACGCCAACTGGGAAATTGAAAAGGCTGCTTTGTTGAAGCGGGCTAAAAAGCTGAGGCAGCTCTTAAACCGGTGGCAGAAGAGCTAACCGGGTTGAAACATCAAGTGAATGCTATGACGTCTGCGATATTTGGTAAGTACCTTGTGTACAGAGCTTGATTAACCATCTCTAAAATATCCGGTTTAACAGCGAATTCTTAAACCGTTACAGGTAGCCATGTTGCTCATCTGGGCTCTGACAAGCGGATGAAACTGAAGGCAGCATATACGTTGATAGAGCAACTGTATACCATGCCTAACTGGTTATCTGTGCAGTCTCATACAACAAACCGGCACCAATGTTGATCAAGGAGATACTAGCCAAATTGTCGATGACGCCGGCACAAATAGAAGAAATGAAACGATCTGCTGCCAGGGCTGGCGCTTTGTTAGCACTAACCCGGGCCAAAGCGTGGATAGCTGACCTGGATCAAGTTGATATCGCCAAAGTCTTTCCGGTGAACAAGAAAACGGGTCAGCATTTGATAATGAAGCCCTCAAAGCCCTCACAAAGGAGATGCATCCACTGTCAAGCCAATTGGCGGAAGAGGCTAACTTGACTGTTCATCGGTCCTTCTATGATGCAAACAACCAACGGATTGACACTGCTGTGAAAGAAGTGCAAAATCTTATCCCGCCAATCCGTAAGCACACTTATGCCCCTGACGTTGAACCGTCCGAACTTATAAGTGAAGAGGCTGTCTTTCAAGCTTTAACCCGGATTGACTGGACCACCATTGACTTCCAGCCACTGGATGGGGAGGAGGAGGTTGAAACGATGCCAGAAGATCCATCAACCTCTCGTCAACCCAGCGATGAGTCTTAATCCGGCAACCGGGTTGATTTTCACAGATTGTGTTCTGTGTAAAGAACAATCACTTATTTTGGGCCTTAAAGCGCCTTGTAATAGGCTAGTTGGCATACTTTGATCTGCTGCCATCGTGCACTGATATACGACTTTGTTTGATCCGCCATGATATTTGTGGTACTGGCTTATATATCTTCATAATATTATGCAATCCTTGTGTCTGCATAAAAAAGATCTTGTCCGGGCGGTTTACCGCCGGACGGGTCATAGTGCCCAATACAAACCCTGGTAGGTAACCAGGTTTGCAAAAATAGCAAAAATAGATGATACCTGTGATATGAAATTATGCTGTTGGTTTACCAACTTGATTGCAGTAAGGTGAACACCCAACTCTTTTAGTGCTTATAATTCCCACCATGCAATGCTGGTGCATACTAAATCACACCGGGTTGCGATGAACACCGGATGATTATACTGGCGACATGTAGTCAAAGCCAGACCGGGTTATGAAATACCAGTTTAATAATGAATATGATCTGACAACTTGTAGTTGACAGCCAAGCCGGGTTAACAAACACCGGGCTAGTAAAATGACTAATAGCCATACCGGGTCAATAAACACCAGCTCAACATAAAATACTGTCAAAGAAGAAAAAATCTTGACAAAGGCAAATAAAATCGTGTAGTCGAGGCTTTTCAAGGGCTGCCAGGCCCAAATGCATTTCATGGGCTGCCAGGCCGCTGAGTTAAACCATTTGACAAAGCCTTTTAAGATGGACCTCCAACTAACCAGTCGTCGTTTTAACTTTGACAAGTTCAGGGTCTATAAGATTGACTTGTCAAACGTTCGGCGGGTCATGCCAGGATTACCTGGATAGGAGTGGCTTACTTGATGAAGGCAGGTTAACCCGGGGTTTTAGGTGAATACACCAGGCTTCCAAGCCGTGCTTGATAGCATATTACAAGGGTCCTTTCAAACTCTTTGTTGCAGTGCACAAAGAGACCCCAAGTAACTTTGTGAGCTGTGCTCAATGGGTGCCTATGTTTGAGCTGGGCATAGCATCCAGACTCTCTTTGGCCCCTTGGGTGTGAAGCTCCCAAGTTGTATTGTGGCGTGATAGCCGGTTTAACAGGTAGAACTCCGCTTTGTCAGCTGAAGCCCCCATGTGATCAAAAAGATATTGGAAAAAACGACAGAGGCCCTCCTTATAGCAAGGATGCCGGCTTATTATATTGATCATAATATATACATTGTCAAAATATGTACATAAGAGGAGCCTATAGCTCAGGTGTAGTAAGGCCGAAGGAGAGTTATGTTCCACGGCCATCGGGTCTCCTCCTCAGAACTGTGTGAGTCTTCTCGAACGTCAATGAGGTAGTATGATCCGTTGTGCAGATTCTTGCTAACCACAAAGGGACCTTCCCAAGGTGGGGATAACTTGTGCATATTGGTCTGATCCTGGATGAGCCGAAGCACTAAATCACCTCCTTGAAAGGTTCTTGTTTTAACCCGGCGGCTGTGATAACGCCGCAGGTCTTGCTGATAAATCGCCGAACGAGCCAAAGCCATGTCCCTCTTCTCATCTAACAGGTCCAGTGCCTCCTGGCGTGCTTGCTCATTGTCCGCTTCAACATAACTGGCAACCCGGGGCGAATCATGACGAATATCACTTGGGAGGACTGCCTATGCCCCGTAAACCATGAAGAAAGGCGTATAACCCGTAGATCGGTTTGGGGTGGTATTTATGCTCCATATCACAGATGGTAATTCTTCCACCCAACAACCCGGCGTCCGCTTCAAAGGAACCATGAGCCGGGGCTTGATACCCCTCAAGATTTCTTGATTAGCTCTCTCCGCTTGACCATTAGACTTGGGGTGAGCCACAGATGCTACATCAAGCCGGATGTGCTCTCGTTGACAAAATTCCTCCATCTCACCTTTAGAAAGGTTTGTGCCATTATCTGTGATGATGCTATGTGAAAACCAAAACGGAAGATCACCTTCTTGATGAATTGAACCGCCGTGGCTGCGTCACATTTGCTTACTGGCTCCGCTTCAACCCACTTAGTAAATTTGTCAACCTCCACCAAGAGGTGGGTCTTCTTATCCTTGGACCGCTTAAAAGGACCCACCATATCAAGCCCCCAAGTAGCAAACGGCCAAGTTATTGGAATCATCCGTAGCTCTTGAGCCGGAACATGAGCTCGACGTGAAAACTTCTGACAAGCATCACACCGTTTTACCAGGTCCTCTGCATCGACATGAGCTGTCAACCAGTAAAAACCATGACGAAAAGCTTTAGCAACCAGGGATTTCGAACCGGCATGGTGACCACAATCGCCTTCATGGATTTCACGCAAGATGTCTTGGCCCTCCTCAGGAGAAACACAACGTTGGAATACGCCTGAAACACTGCAGCGGTGTAACTCGCCATTGTGAATAACCATGGACTTGGATCGCCGGACTATCTGTCTGGCCAAAACTTCATCTTCTGGTAACTCGCCCCAGTTCATATACGCCAGATATGGAACCGTCCAATCCGGAATTGTATGTAAAGCGGCAACTAACTGTGCCTCTGGATCAGGAATAGCCAAATCCTCCTCTGTGGGCAATTTTATAGACGGGTTATGCAGGATATCCAGAAAGGTATTAGGCGGCACCGGTTTACGTTGAGACCCCAGCCGGCTTAAAGCATCTGCTGCTTCATTTTTGCACCGATCAATGTGCTCAACCTGATAACCTTTGAAGTGACCGACCACAACATCCACCTCTCGCCTGTAAGCCGCCATAAGGGGATCCTTAGAGTCCCAAGTGCCAGAAACTTGTTGAGCCACCAGATCAGAATCTCCAAAGCAGCGAACCCGGCTTAAATTCATTTCCTTGGATGCACGGAGACCGTGGAGTAAGGCCTCGTACTCAGCTGCATTGTTAGTACAAGGAAACATTAAACGGAGAACATAACAAATTTTATCACCTCGAGGGGAAGTAAGGACAACTCCAGCCCCCGAGCCCTCCAACTGTCTGGACCCATCAAAGTGGATAGTCCAGTATGTGTTGTCCGGTTTGTCTTCTGGTGCCTGCAACTCAGTCCAGTCGTTGATGAAATCCACAAGAGCTTGGGACTTGATGGCTATACGAGGCATGTATTTCAAACCGTGTGGTCCAAGCTCAATAGCCCACTTAGCAACCCGGCCAGTTGCCTCCCCGTTCTGGATTATATCCCCCAAAGGAGCAGAACTGACCACTGTGATGGGATGGCCCTGAAAGTATTGTTTAAGCTTCCGACTTGCCATGAAGACCCCATACACTAGCTTCTGCCAATGCGGATACCTTTGCTTTGACTCAATTAACACCTCGCTGATATAATAAACCGGCCTTTGAACCGGATATTCCTTCCCAGCCTCCTTGCGTTCGACCACAATGGCTATGATGATAGCCCGATCATTAGCAGCTATGTATAATAACAGGGGTTCTTTATCAACCGGAGCAGCAAGAACAGGCAGTTCAACCAGCTGTCTCTTCAAGTCCTCAAACGCCGCATTAGCCGCATCACTCCAGACAAAATTGTCTGTTTTCTTCAACATCTGATACAGCGGGATCGCCTTCTCTCCCAAGCGGCTGATAAACCGGCTTAGGGCTACAATTCGACCCGCGAGTCGCTGAACATCATTGATACACGCCGGTTTAGCCAAAGATGTAATCGCTTTGATCTTTTCCGGATTAGCCTCAATACCTCTGTTAGACACCAAAAATCCTAAGAGCTTGCCTACCGGAACACCGAAGATGCACTTGTCCGGATTGAGCATCATTTTATAAACCCGAAGATTGTTAAAGGTCTCCTTGAGGTCATCTATCAATGTCTTCTTCTTCCTGGATTTTACCACAATGTCATCCACATAAGCATGAACGTTGCGCCCAATCTAAGTATGAAGACAATTATGCACACATCGCTGATAAGTTGCCTGGGCACTCTTGAGCCCAAAGGGCATAGACACAAAGCAGAAGGCTCCAAAGGGAGTGATAAAGTCTGTTTTCTCCTGGTCCTTAACTGCCATTTTGATCTGATGATAACTGGAATAAGCATATAAAAAACTCAAACGCTCACAACCCGCCGTAGCATCGATGATCTGATCAATACGGGGGAGAGCAAAAGGATCTGCCGGACAAGCTTTGTTCAAGTCTGTGTAATCCACACACATATGCCAAGTGTCGTTCTTCTTAAGCACTAGCACCGGATTGGCTAGCCACTCCGGATGAAAAACTTCAATGATAAAGCCAGCAGCCAACAGCCGGGCTACTTCTTCTCCAATGGCCTTGCGTCTTTCCTCGTTGAAGCGGCGAAGAAATTGCTTGACCGGTTTAAACTTGGGATCAATATTGAGAGTGTGCTCAGCGAGTTTCCTCGGTAGACCTGGCATGTCAGAAAGTTTCCATGCAAAAATGTCCCGGTTCTCACGGATGAACTTGATGAGCGTGCTTTCCTATTTCGGATCCAGATTTGTGCTGATGCTAAACTGTTTGGATGAATCGCCAGGAATGAAATCAACAAGTTTAGTCTCATCAGCCGGTTTGAACTTCACGGTCGGGTCATGCTCTGTGGTAGGCTTCTTTAGAGGAGTCATATCTGCCGGATCAACATTGTCTTTGTAGAACTTCAAGTCCTCTGTTGCACAAACCGACTCAGCATAAGCCGCATCACCCTCTTCACATTCCAAAGCAACCTTGCGACTTCCATGTACCGTGATGGTCCCCTTATGACCCGGCATTCTGAGCTGCAAGTAAATATAACAGGGCCTCGCCATGAACTTTGCGTAAGCTGGCCGTCCAAACAAGGCGTGATATGGGCTCTGGATTTTCACCACTTCAAAGGTCAATGTTTCCGACCTGGAATCATGCTCATCACCAAACACAACCTCCAAAGCTATCTTGCCAACAGGATATGCCGATTTACCTGGTACCACACCGTGGAAAACAGTGTTTGACGGTTTAAGATTCTTATCCGTCAACCCCATGCAGCAAAAGGTTTCATAATATAGGATGTTGATCCTGCTTCCTCCATCCATAAGCACCTTAGTGAATTTATAACCTCCCACCTGAGGTGCCACCACTAGAGCCAGCTGACCCGGATTGTCAACCCGGGGCGGATGATCCTCTCTGCTCCACACAATGGGCTGCTCGGACCAACGTAAGTAACGGGGCACTGCCGGTTCAACAACATTAACTGCCCTCTTGTGAAGCTTCTGATCGCGTTTACACAAGCTAGTAGTGAAAACATGATACTGCCCGCCATTCAACTGCTTTGGGTGACTCTGAAAACCTGATTGCTGTTGATTCCCTTGATTATTCTGTTGGTTGTGACCACTTTGGTTGTTCTGGTTGCCCTGATTATTCTGAAATCCAGAGTTTGAACCGCCGCCACCGTGAAAACTTGGACCTGAACCGCCCGGCGGACCTTGATCATACCTGATGAGATCAGAGTTTTTGAACTCCCTCATAATGAAACAATCCTTCCAGAGATGCGTTGCTGGAATCTCCTTGGTCCTGTGCTTTGGACAGGGTTGATTTAACAGTCGCTCCAGATTCATATTTCCACCGCGCTGGGGCGGTTTACCCTTACGGCGTTGCATGTTGCCCTGCACATTGGTGTTAGCCACAAAATCCAAATTATCTACTTTGCGCTTACCATTGTTCCCATGACTCCCTTGGTTGTGCTGATGTCCCTTCGCACCGCCGTTCTTCTTTCCCTTCTCCAGTTTCTCCTCATCAGAATCGGGATCCTTGGTACTATCTGAATCGGCATATTTCACCAAGGCTGCCATGAGTGTTCCCATGTCATTGCAGTGGCACTTGAGCCGTCCCAACTTCATCTTTAGTGACTTAAACTAGCAATTATGCTCCAATGTTAGGATCGTCGTGCCAGTCGTAATGCGGTCCGACGAATGTAAGACTTCTGAAACCTGACGTACACAATGGGTTTTTGATTTGTTCTCTCCTTGGACACAGGCATCTAGATCCACAATGGACATGGGTTGTTTGCATGTGTCCTTGAAGTTTGCTATAAACCGGGCCTTCAATTGGTCCCATGATCCGATGGAGTTGGCGGGCAAGCTCTTTAACCAAGTGCGGGTTGTTCCTTCCAACATCATGGTGAAGTATTTTGCACATGCTGCTTCATCCACATCCAGCATCTCCATTGCCATCTCATAACTTTCAACCCACGCCTCAGGAGGTTGATCGGCGGTATAATTAGGCAGCTTACACAGACCCTTGAAACCCTTGGGCAATCGCACATTACGGAGAGCCGGGATGAGGCACGGCACTCCCCAGGAACTAAAGGCAAGTCCAGTCCCTCGTTCTACTGATGCTGCTGGCTGAACCGGGGCGGGTTGATGATGACCCGCATGCTGCGCTGCTAATGCGGCCTCCCTTCGTGCCCTGCCATTATCCACCACATCCTGAGCATTCGTCCCACCGCGCGCCGGATTGGGCCTCTGAGGAGCATTACGGTGCTGCACACTGCTGGACACCTCCGGTTCATCTATGTGTCTGCTATAACTTTTGCTTGGACGGGGGGTTGAATGAATTCTGTCTTGGCTATAGGAATAAGCCTGCTGCTGCACAACAGCCGTTTGAAGAAGATCCCTGGCCCGCCGCGTCTCAAGCGCCACTAGTGAATTGCCTTCCATTGGTATAGCTGCCAGGCGAGATGCCGCAGCAATCATGTTATCCAAAGGGCTAGAAAAATGACCCGGTGGTGTTGATACATATTGCGGTGGGTTGTCCGTTCGTTGAGGTGGGTCCGTTATCCGTGGTTGGTCCAGGGCTGCCTCAGGTGCCATGGTCCAGTTTGCTACTGCCGGATTACTCGGCCCAGCCCCTGGCGTATTGAAGAGGTTCAATCCTTCATAGACCGGCGGCAGACGAGACCGGTACTTCCTTCGCAGTACTTCGTTCGACGCGTTATGATCCAACATAAGCCGGTAATTTTGCGCTTGGATCTGCTGTGACTAGGCATCTAAAGCGGCACGTTCTTCAGCCATCCTAACTTCCTCAGCCGCCAGATCTTCCTTAGCCTGTGTTATCTGGTCCTTTAGCTTGGTAACCTCCGCATTATGCTGATCCTGCGTCTCCGGGGTAACTGCCGTGGTTAACAAGGTCGCCCAGGCATCCAACAAACCGGAAATAACTTGAGCCGGTCAGCGCGCCGGGCCTCCTGCCGCGGCTGCTGATCCGGACGTCATTGCTGTTGTAGATGAGGATTGCAAGGTGGGCTGTGTTCCGGCCATGAAGACTGCAACCCAGTTCGGCGGTTCAAAGGGGTCCGGAATACTATTGCCATCGGAATAGCCCCCAATCCGGCCATCTTGCAATTGGTATAGCGACTCGGTTTCTCCAGTGGACGACTCGCCATCTGAGTAGATGGCCGTCTCACCATCGGACACCGGTTCATGTTCCGCACCATGGATAAATCCTACGAACACACGCTTTATGGCAGGCTGAACCCGGGCAGGACTTGCACGCTGAGCCGTTTCGAAGAGGTCGGTGGAGATGTCCGGCTCAGGGCCCGGTTCACCGATCTTGCCGATGAAAACATGAATTCCGCCAAAGGCGACCCGGTATCCGTACTCGATTGAGCCAGTCTCGGGGCCCCATCCTGCGTCGTTGATGTAGAGCTTGCCGCGATGACTCTTGGTCATCCGGCCAACCGCGTACCCCTTGAGTCCTTCAAAGCTGCCCTTCAAGAACTCGAAACCATCGTGCGATAGCCCCACGGTGGGCGCCAACTGTCATGGAAATATCACGTCAGATGTCCTAACGGAAGGACTTAGTCGTGGAGCCACCACAACGAGATGAACTTGAAGGGGTTAAACCGGACAAGGGACACGAGAGTTTTATACTAGTTCGGCCCCTTCGATGAAGGTAAAAGCCTGCGTCTAGTTGTGATAGAATTGATGGGGTTTCGATGACCAGGGAGAGAATATGCTTTGCCTGAGTCTCGAGTTGTTGTTTCTTGTCCCTGAACCTCCGCCGGGTCGTCCCTTTATATACACAGGGTGACGCACGGCCGGTTTACAGAGTTCCGAGGCCGGCTCATACAAGTGTCCGGCTCGGTCTCTCCCTTTCCCTAACTTACAATACAAGTTATACAACTATGGTGGTTTACCACTATGGGCCCTAATCTGCCTTGGGCTCTGGGCCTCTAAGCCTTATCAGTAAAGCGCCATCTCTTTGTCTTCCTGGGCTTCAGTATAGTTGAGCGTGAACCGGCCCCTCCTGGGCAGTTTACACTCAGTAGTTATATCCTCAACAAGAGTGGTACGGTAATCCTATCCTAGAAGTCATGTTATTAGACCATGGCGAACCTACGAACTATGAAGAGGCTATGATGAGCCCAGATTCCGACAGATGGCTTGAGGCCATGAAATCTGAGATAGGATCCATGTATGAGAACAAAGTGTGGACTTTGGTGGGCTTGCCCGATGATCGGCAAGCCATTGAGAATAAATGGATCTTTAAGAGGAAGACGGACGTTGATGGTAGTTACTATCTACAAAGCTTGACTTGTCACAAAAGGTTTTTGACAAGTTCAAGGAGTTGACTACGATGAGATTATCTCACTCGTAGCGATGCTTAAGTCTGTCCGAATCATGTTAGCAATTGTCGCATTTAATGAAATCTGGCAAATGGATGTCAAAACTGCATTCCTCAATGGATTTCTTAAAGAAGAGCTGTATATGATGCAACCAAAAGGTTTTGTCGATCCTAAAGGTGCTAACAAAGGGTGCAAACTCCAGCGATCCATCTTTGGACTGGTGAAAGCATCTCGGAGTTGGAATATATGCTTTGATAAGGTGATCAAAGCATATGCTTTTATACAGACTTATGGTGAAGCCTGTATTTACAAGAAAGTGAGTAGGAGCTCTGTAGCATTTCTGATATTATATGTGGATGACATATTGTTGACTGGAAATGACATAGAATTTTCTGGATAGCATAAAAGGATACTTGAATAAGAATTTTTCAATAAAAGACCTTGGTAAAGCTACTTATGTAATGGGCATCAAGATCTATAGAGATAGATCGAGACGCTTAATAAGACTTTCACGAAGCACACACCTTGACAAGATTTTGAATGAGTTCAAAATGGATCAGTCAAAGAATGATTTCTAGCCTGTATTGTAAAGTGTGAGGTTGAGTAAGACTCCCAGCTCGACCACGGCAGAAGATAGAAAGAGAATGAAAGTCATTTCCTATGCCTCAGTCATAGGTTCTATAAAGTATGCCATGTTGTGTACCAGACCTGTCGTGTGCCTTGCTATGAGTTTGGTAAGAGGGTACAATAGTGATCCAGGAGTAGATCACTGGACAACGGTCAAAATTATCCTTAGAGGACTAAGGAAATGTTTCTCGGTTATGGAGGTAATAAAGGGTTCGTCGTAAAGGGTTAAGATGATGCAAGCTTTAACACAAATCTAGATGACTCTGAGTCTCAATCTGGATACATATTGAAAGTGGGAGCAATTAGCTAGAGTAGCTCCATCCAGAGCATTGTAGACATAGAAATTTGCAAAATACATACGGATCTGAACGCGTCAGACCCGTTGACTAAACTTCTCTCATAAGCAGAACATGATCACACCTTATTACTCTTTGGGTGTTAATCACATAGCGATGTGAACTAGATTATTGACTAGTAAACCCTTTGGGTGTTGGTCATATGGCGATGTGAACTATGGGTGTTAATCACATAAAGATGTGAACTATTGGTGTTAAATCACATGGTGATGTGAACTAGATTATTGACTCTAGTGCAAGTAGGAGACTGAAGGAAATATGCCCTAGAGGCAATAATAAAGTTGTTATTTTATATTTTCTTATATCATGATAAATGTTTATTATTCATCCTAGAATTGTATTAACCGGAAACTTGATACATGTGCGGATACATAGATAAAACACAGTGTCCCTAGTAAGCCTCTACTAGACTAGCTCGTTAATCAAAGATGGTTAAGTTTCCTAACCATAGACATGTGTTGTCATTTGATGAACGCGATCACATCATTAGGAGAATTATGTGATGGACAAGACCCATCCGTTAGCTTAGCATATTGATCGTTCCATTTTATTGCTATAACTTTCTTCATGTCAAATACATATGCCTTCGACTATGGGATTATGCAATTCCCGGATACCAAAGGAATACCTTATGTGCTATCGAACGTCGCAACGTAACTTGGTGATTATAAAGATTCTCTACAGGTATCTCTGAAGGTGTTTGTTGGGTTGGCATAGATCGAGATTAGGATTTGTCACTCCGAGTACCAGAGAGGTATCTCTGGGCCCTCTCGGTAATGCACATCATAAGAAGCCTTGCAAGCAATGTGACGAATGAGTTAGTTGCGGCATGATGCATTAAGGAATGAGTAAAGAGACTTGCCGGTAACAAGATTTAACTAGGTATGAAGATACCGACGATCAAATCTTGGGCAAGTACCATACCGATGACAAAGGGAATAATGTATGTTGTCATAACGGTTCGACATATAAAGATCTTCGTAGAATATGTGGGAGCAATATGAGCATCCAGGTTCCGCTATTGGTTATTGACCGGAGAGGTGTCTCGGTCATGTCTACATAGTTCTCGAACCCGTAGGGTCCGCACGCTTAATGTTCGATGACGATTTGTATTATATGAGTTATGTGATTTGGTGACCGAATTTTTTTCGGTGTCCTGGATGAGATCACGGACATGATGAGGAGTCTCAAAATGGTTGAGAGGTAAAGATTCATATATAGGACGATAGTATTCGGACACGGGAAGTGTTCCGGGGGTATCGGGTACGTGTCGGGTCACCGAAAGGGGTTCCAGGCACCCCCTGCAAACTACATGGGCCTAATGGGCCAAGATGGGGACAGACCAGCCCCTAAGGGGCTGGTGCACCATGTAGGCCTGATTGGGGAGAAAGGAAAGGGGGGAAGAGAGAAGGAAGGGGAGGGATTCAACCTCCCCCTTCCTTCCCTCCCCCTCCTCCTTCCTTCCCCCTCCGACACTTATGGAAGGGGGAGGTCGACTTGTGGGAGGCGCCCAAGTAGGATTACTCCTACTTGGGGTGCCCCTTGCTGCCCCTCTCCCTCTCCCACCTATATATATATATACACACACTTTGCCGGATCAAGAGTTCGAGGGACGTCATCGAGCTGAACGTGTGTAAAACTCGAAGGTGCCGTACGTTCGGTGCTTGATCGGTCGGAACGAGAAGATGTTCGACTACATCAACCGCATTAACAAACGCTTCCGCTTTCGGTCTACGAGGGTACGTGGACACACTCTCCCCCTCTCGTTGCTATGCATCTCCTAGATAGATCTTGCGTAAGCGTAGGATTTTTTTTTTAAGTTGCATTCTACGTTTCCCAATACTAAGGGCGTCTGATCGTGCTCGGCTTATATTTACAACAACTTGTTGTCATCATGGACTAGTAGATCTTTTGTACCGGGATCTTGATTTTATGGATCGGACCGATCCATTTGATTATGACTGCCAAAAACTTTGGTTGAGTTAGATGTTATTGCCTCTTCATTCTGGGTTATGTGTAAATCTGATGAATAATTAATCCTCGTGCTTTTGTACCTTTTGTAAGCTGGAGTTAGATATTGTTGCCCTTTTCAATTCGGCTTTGACCCATATTTTCTTTCATACTAGGCTTTGATCTTTGTTCACTACATAAACCGCAAGTTCTTAGCGCCTGCCAGCACCCACCAAACTTATTTTCAGCTAGCACACCTAATGGGATGTAATTCTTAATAGTAAAAGCTGCATGGTAGTGACAGATTTGGATTCTGACATTTGGTACCCACGAGAAAAAAACCTATTCAGGGCGGTGCCGACTCGACAGTAAATGTTGAGAAACCCGGTTTTAAAATTACTGTAAATCCAAAACTCCCCTCATAATCATGAAACATGACATGGTGTTATGACATGGCAACAACATGCTATGGTAAAAAAATAGTCCAATTTGGGACAAGTTTTGGTATAAACTTCTTACAAACCGGAGCTTATCTCTAGAAGCCTCATGGTTTCGAGAGGGAACTTGTAACCTATATGTGTGCAAAACGACATCCGTTGTATCATGCCGCCTAGATTTATTTTCAGAGGCAACATGCAACTATAGAAGTGTCGTCTAAAAAATGTGAAATTATTCAGCGTTCGTTTTGCTTTTTTATACATTATTTGAGTTTTCCAGGCATTTTGGAACATACTTTCGTGCGTGCAAAGGTCATGTGTCTACTAGCCACCTATGTAATTGGATGTTCAATTTGGTTATGGAATCAAGTCCTTATAAGTACATATATTGTTGTTTTGTATGCTATGACAACGCACACGAACCATACTAGGAAACCCGTCGGTGATGAATTCATCTATCGCTGACAATGGTATACCAGCAAGCATTTGCCCACAACACACACGGCTTATTAGCAAAGATTGTCTATGTTATTATGGGTCTTCGCACACATTTCTGATTAGGATTCTGTTTACGTATATCGCGCACACCTTGATCTGGCTGGCCGTTTCTGTTGTGTTGCCTAATAACAAACAGTTCATCCGAGTGAATTGTATACCATATATCGCACACACCTTCATCTGGCTGCCCGTTTTTATTGTTCCGCCTCATCACAAACAGTTAATCCGACTGAACGGTATGCCGAATATCGCACACGCCTTCATTTTGCTGCCCGTTTCTGTTCTTCTGCGCATATATCGCAAACAGTTCACTGAACTGAACCGTATGACCCTCATCGCACACGCAAATAAAATCTCGATCGTGTTTGACGTATCCGCCATTGCAAACATTTTTGCATCTGTTTTGATGGTTTTTTACATCACAGTGTGCAATTATCGGATCACCGTGTATTGGATACATCCTCGGATCAGTGAGGGGCGGGCGAGGAATGATGGCGGCCGCAGAAGCGGATGATATCCACTTTGAAAACTCTGCGCAAGCGTGCGGCCGCGCCGGGTCCCGCACTGACAGCGACGCGCCCCACCACAACCACACCCACCCGCGAAACCTCCGTTCCTCCTGCTCAGCCGCCCGGAAGGAGAGCCCAGACGGTTCTCGTCGTCAATTAAAAACAAAACGAAACGCAGCCTCCCATCAAAAGGCTTTCCCCCTCCATGGCGCGGCCCCACCCACGGAAGGAGGTGGAGGCGCCCCATTGGCTGGCCCCGTCACGCGCTGCGGCCAGCCACAAGGCTCCAAGCCCAGGCCGGCCTGCTGCGGCCGCTTGCTCGCAGAATCCCTTTGACTTTTCGGCACCGTGGAAACTGGAGAGACCAGCGCAACAAAGCGCCCCCCCGCCCCGCCTGCCTACCCGCCTGTGACCCCGAGCTCATGCTGTGCGACCCCTTTCCCGTATTTTCCACCCGTATATGCGTCCGGTTCTCTAAAGCTACGGCGGCACACAATTTTCTACGCCTCCGGAACGTGTGCAGTCTCCTGACGGCTAAGTGTGCGGTCGCGGTACTGCCCAGCGGGGACGACGCTTTTGAATACTACTCACTGCGTAATCTGAATAATCTAAGGCTAAGCGTGCCAATAATATCGTCGGTTAAATTATCAATCATCCTGCCTGTAGGAGTAGA
This sequence comes from Triticum timopheevii, assembly GCA_963921465.1. Taxonomy (NCBI): domain Eukaryota; kingdom Viridiplantae; phylum Streptophyta; class Magnoliopsida; order Poales; family Poaceae; genus Triticum; species Triticum timopheevii. Next base: position 167,967,377 of record OY997264.1, on the reverse strand, counting down.
TTAGGCTGCTGTGCTGTGCTGTGGACTGTCTGTGGAGGATGGCTGGATGGCTGGATGGCTGCTAAGGCCAAACAAGGCAATAAAAGCAAGCGCAGTTAGGTAAAGGGTGTACTCCCCGTAGAAAAGAAAGGCAGAGGGCGGGGAGGGGGCTATAGAAAAATCCCGTGCTACTGCCCTAATTCCCTTTGGACTTTGGCGTTATATCCATCCTCGAGCCCCTCCCTTCCCGACCCTCACCCTCTCTCCCTCCTCCGCCTGATTCCAGTGGTGCTGCTGCCTTCTTCTCCACAGGGACAGACGACGCACGCAGGGTAAGCATGCTCTGAGTTTCCCCCCTCTTGTGTGCCTCCTTGTTTTCCATGGGATTTGAGCTCTTGCTTGCGCTTTCCCTTGGTTGGGGTCCTATGCATCGATCGACTCCTCCATAGCACGCCAGTGTGGCGTTCTCTTGTTGGATTTCTGTTTAGGAGTTCTTTATCTCCAGTTGCTGTTTGAGTAGTTGAATCGAGCTGGCTGGTGTGCAGTTCTGGTTTGGTTCGCTGTACAGTAGTAAGCATCCGCCGACGGTTCCTTATCTTCAGCTTGCGCACCTAATCTTGGATTTTGACCATCCAGCTGCTCTCCCACCTGTGTCCCGAAATTAACGCCAATCTTGTATGAATTTCGTTTGATTCCTTCTTGTTTCTTGGTTGCAGTTGCGGAGCAGCTAGCGGCGGAGGTGCTTTCTTCATCATGGAGTCGCAGCAGAAGCAGCAGATGGAGGCGGTTTCTGCGCCGGCCGCCACGAACGGGGGCGGGGAGCTGATCGGGTACGTGGACGTGCACGTGCGGAGCGCGCGGGACATCCAGAACATCTGCATCTACCACAAGCAGGATGTGTACGCGCGCCTCTCGCTGCCGGGGGAGGGCGCGCCGGCGGCGTCCACGCAGGTCATCAATGGCGGCGGCCGCAACCCGGTGTTTGACCAGTCGGTGCGCGTCGGCGTGCGCGCGGGGGACGTCGACGCCGCGCTGCGCTGCGAGGTCTGGATGCTCAGCCGGGTCAAGAACTACCTGCAGGACCAGCTGCTGGGGTTCGCGCTCGTGCCGCTCCCGGACGTCGTCGCCGCCGAGGGCGGCACGCTCGCGCGCGAGTTCCCGCTCTCCACCAACGACCTCTTCCACTCCCCGGCCGGGTTCCTGGAGCTCGAGCTCTCTTACATCGGGGTCGTGCCCGATGTCATTCCCGTCTCGCCGACGCCCAAGCCTGCGCTGGCCGATCCCGACGAGTCTGAGAACGACGGCGCTGGCGCAGGGAAAGACTACGAGAACATGGAGTTCCCTGACATGAATCTTGTGGAGGAAAACCAGATTATGCTCTCGGAATATGTTGGGCTGCCGTGCACAGCCATGGAAACGCAGAGCTCCGAGAGCCTCCTGACCTCGGAGGACGTGGATGGCGCCGCCACCGAGTCCCACGACGCTGGCGTGCGCGTCGTGCAGAGCTTCTCCACGGACTACAGCACCGCCGACTCGGCCGGCGCCTTCCGGAGCGAGACGGCAGTCAGCAGCGTGTCCACCACGGAATCCCCGGCAGCGGCCGTCCCGGCCACCCCGCAGTCCAACCCGTCGGAGCCGTCAGGAAACGCCCTCTCATCGGCGGGCCAGAAGGAGAAGGCCTCGGAAGCGGCGGACGCGGCGGAGGTCGATTCGTCTCACACCGTTCAGGAGAGCCCGGCGGTGAACTCGCCCAGCACCGTGTCTGAGAGCGCGGTGGACAAGCCGCCGGCGATGAGCTTCAACTTCGCGGAGGAGGTGCAGGTGAACCAGAAGGAGATCATGGACATGTACATGAAGAGCATGCAGCAGTTCACGGAGTCGCTGGCCAAGATGAAGCTCCCGCTGGACATGGACAATGGCAGCGACAAGAGCGGGAGCGGCCCCGCCGCCGCCTCGCCCACGGATTCCAGCGGCACCGACTCGAGCGCGGCGGCGAAGAAACCGGCGGCCGGGGGCGCGCAGGAGAAATCTCCCAAGGTGTTCTACGGAAGCCGAGCCTTCTTCTAGGAGGGAACGAAGCCGGAGTAGTGCCGGACCCCGGACTAGAAGATGGCATTTGCAGCCATCAGTCTCAGCTGAAAACTTGGTAGCGCAGAGGAATAACACTTTTCTCATGCTGTTGTTTTACTTAGGCTTGGTCAGATCCCAAGACACATGCGGAAATTAGCTGCCCTGTCTGTCTTACTTTTAATGTATCGCTACTCTAATGAGAAATGCCTGGCTTCTTTTGCTTGAGTATAGACATCTGAATGTGATTTGCAATCTTCTTAGGTCACGCTTGAAACGCACCAAAATTTACAGGAATTTCATAGGAACGTATCAAACAGAGCGGCGTGAGACAGCAACAGAGTGGTGGGCAACGGTGCCAGCTCCTCCATGTTTGATGTTTCCAATTGTAGATGGTATTTGATGATTCTGCAGATCTTGCTCAAGGGTTAGGACGATCGATAGGGATGCTAATCTTGTCGGGAAGATGTGTGTAGACACCCTGCCTGATGGCTGTGGATGTGGAAAGTTGAAGCACATCGGGAACCTTGTGTAGCCATCATCATGTCATCTCTTTCCTTTTCAATCCAGCTCATCTTCTTCTCCCTACTTCCTAGTTTCTGGTTTTGTAGTTGTAGTGTCCACCAAGGAGATTCCATCTTAATATGCTACCATGGACCTCGCCAACAACTTTGCAGTGCCTAGTTTGCTGAGGCAAGAAAACATCAAATCTGTTTGTCCGAGGTTCCTACTAATTTATGTAAAAGATTTTTTTGAAGGTATATATAAAACTATAAAAGTATGAGTAAGTTACAATAGGGAGAAAAAAAGAAGAAGAAAGGAGACAATCATTGGGCCGGTTAAAATTTAACCAATTCCAGCTCTAGGAATAAAATAGCCATAACAAGACTAGAAGTGATCTGTTATCCAAGCTTGATTGCATCCACACACTCCGGCATCTCGTCCCCCGTGTCGCCCACCCCGCGGGCGACCCGGGCGAAACCCAAGCCGTCGGGTGAGCTACCTCCTTGCCAGATCTCCCTCCCCTCGCCGCCGCCAGCAGGCGCCGTCGGGCAAAGCCCGCGCAGCGTCGGCGGCAGCGGGGCACTCCGATTCTCCGTCTCACGGTGTTCGGGCGTTGCGGGGCGTCCGCCGTGGGGGCGTGTGGTCACCGTGGCGAGCTTGCGCTGAGGCTGCGCGGCGAGTGTGTACGGCGCACGGGAGCGCGTGCGGTGTGCGGTCGCGGGCGTGGGGATCTGGCTCTCATAGCACAGCGGCTGGCAGATCGGATCTCGGGGCGGCAGCCTCGTTCGGTGGCGCGCGGTGCGGCCTGCTTGGCGGGCGGCACCCACGGGTGCTTGGGCGACGTGGAGGCGGCGGCGCTGTGACGACTCCTCGATGGCCGACCGGAGTTCCATGGGAGGCGTCATCTCTGACTCGATCTACTCCGGTTCGTGCTGGCTACGGCACCGACTACGGTCTATGCCAATACTGCCTGGACAGATCTGGCGGGTGGGCATGAATCCGGGGGAAACTCCAGGCCGGTGTGGTGGCCGCACCAAAGTCCACGCCCTCGTCGCCGATTCCCTTCCTGGAGGCTTCGGTGGATCCTACGCCCCTCACCTCTGCCATGAGCGCAGGCGAAAGCCTCTGATTCTCTGTTTGGGCGGTGATGGCACTTTGGTGTCGTGTTCCTTCCTGAAGGCGTTGGCCGGGGACTGCTCAGGGTGGTGGAGTTGCTGGTAGTTCGGAGTCGACGCGAGATGGCATGTAGGTGGAGCGCTGTGGCATCAACCGTATCGTCGACGGTGGGTCTCGGCGGCATGGCGCAGTGGAGACTCGGTGTCTGATGCGCGGAGATGGACTCACGCAGGAGGAGGAAGCTATCTGGCGTTATGATGGCATTGATGGAAGAGAGGCCTGGCAAGGTCGGTGCATGAGTTCTGCTTTGAGGCTGGACCGATGGAAGATGAAGGTGACGATTCTTGCAGCGTGCGATGCTCACTGGGAGTGTGTCGAACCGGTGTGGGACCCTGTAGGATCGAAAGTATGTCTAGAGGGGAGTGATTAGACTACTTGACCAAATAAAAATCTAGCATTTTCCCAATTTTAAGTCTTGGCAGATTTTAGCAACTTAACACAAGTCAAGCAATCAACCTACACATGCAATTCTAAGAGTATAGCAGCGGAATGTAAATCAATGCATATGAAGGTAAAGGGGAGGATTTTGGAGGGAGCAAACGCAATGTAGACATGGAGATTTTTGGCGTGGTTCCGATAGGTGGTGCTATCATCATCCACATTGATGGTGAAGGAAATATGCCCTAGAGGCAATAATAAAGTTATTATTTATTTTCTCATATCATGATAAATGTTTATTATTCATGCTAGAATTGTATTAACCGGAAACATGATACATGTGTGAATACATAGACAAACATAGTGTCACTAGTATGCCTCTACTAGAACTAGCTCATTGATCAAAGATGGTTATGTTTCCTAACCATAGGCATGTGTTGTCATTTGATTAATGGGATCACATCATTAGGAGAATGATGTGATTGACTTGACCCATTCCTTTAGCTTAGCACTTGATCGTTTAGTATGTTGCTATTGCTTTCTTCATGACTTATACAAAGTTCCTGCAACTATGAGATTGTGCAACTCCCGTTTACCGGAGGAACACTTTGTGTGCTACCAAACGTCACAACGTAACTGAGTGATTATAAAGGTGCTCTACAGGTGTCTCCAAAGGTACATGTTGAGTTGGCATAATTCGAGATTAGGTTTTGTCACTCCGATTGTCGGAGAGGTATCTCTGGGCCCTCTCGGTAATACTCATCACCTAAGCCTTGCAAGCATTGTAACTAATGAGTTAGTTATGAAATGATGTATTACGGAACGAGTAAAGAGACTTGCCGGTAACGAGATTGAACTAGGTATTGGATACCGACGATCGAATCTCGGGCAAGTAACATACCGATGACAAAGGGAACAACGTATGTTGTTATGCGGTTTGACCGATAAAGATCTTTGTAGAATATGTAGGAACCAATATGAACATCCAGGTTCCGCTATTGGTTATTGACCGAGAATAGTTCTAGGTCATGTCTACATAGTTCTCGAACCCGTAGGGTCCGCACGCTTAACGTTACGATGACAGTTTTATTATGAGTTTATAAGTTTTGATGTACCGAAGTTTGTTCGGAGTGCCGGATGTGATCACGGACATGACGAGGAGTCTCGAAATGGTCGAGCATAAAGATTGATATATTGGACGACTATATTCGGACACCGGAAGTGTTTCGGGTGATTTCGGAGAAAACCGGAGTGCCGGAGGGGTTACCGGAACCCCCCGGGGAAGTATTGGGCCTTAGTGGGCCTGGGGGGAGAGAGAGGGCAGCAGCCCAGGAGGTGGCGCGCCCCCTCCCAAGGGGAGTCCGAATTGGACTAGGGGAGGGGGCCGCGGCCCCTCTTTCCCTCTCCCTCTCCCCCTCTTTCCTTCCCCCTTCCTCCTTCCTAGTTGGACTAGGAAAGGGGAGTCCTACTCCCACTAGGAGGAGGACTCCCCCCCCTTGGCGCGCCCCAAGGGCCGGCCGGCCTCCCCCCTTGCTCCTTTATATACGGGGGCAGGGGGGCACCCCAGAGATACACAAGTTGATCTACGGATCGTTCCTTAGCCGTGTGCGGTGCCCCCCTCCACCATATTCCACCTCGGTCATATCGTCGCGGAGTTTAGGCGAAGCCCTGCGTCGGTAGAACATCATCATCGTCACCACGCCGTCGTGCTGACGGAACTCATCCCCGACGCTTCGCTGGATTGGAGCCCGGAGGACGTCATCGAGCTGGACGTGTGCTGAACACGGAGGTGCCGTATGTTTGGTGCTTGGATCGGTCGATTCGTGAAGACGTACGACTACATCAACCGCGTTGTCATAACGCTTCCGCTTAATGGTCTATGAGGGTACGTAGACAACACTCTTCCCTCTCGTTGCTATGCCATCACCATGATCTTGCGTGTGCGTAGGAATTTTTTTGAAATTACTGCGTTCCCCAACAGTGGCATCCGAGCCTAGGTTTTATGGTTTGATGTTATATGCACGAGTAGAACACAAGTGAGTTGTGGGCGATATAAGTCATACTGCTTACCAGCATGTCATACTTTGGTTCGGCGGTATTGTTGGATGAAGCGGCCCGGACCGACATTACGCGTACGCTTACGCGAGACTGGTTTTACCGCCGTGCTTTGCACACAGGTGACTAGCGGGTGTCAGTTTCTCCAACTTTAGTTGAACCGAGTGTGGCTACGCCCGGTCCTTGTGAAGGTTAAAACAACATCAACTTGACAAACTATCATTGTGGTTTTGATGCGTAGGTGAGATTGGTTCTTGCTTAAGCCCGTAGCAGCCACGTAAAATTTGCAACAACAAAGTAGAGGACGTCTAACTTGTTTTTGCAGGGCATGTTGTGATGTGATATGGCCAAGACGTGATGCTATATTTTATTGTATGAGATGATCATGTTTTGTAACCGAAGTTATCGGCAACTGGCAGGAGCCATATGGTTGTTGCTTTATTGTATGAAATGCAAACGCCCTGTAATTGCTTTACTTTATCACTAAGCGGTAGTGATAGTCGTAGAAGCAATAGATGGCGTAAACGACAACGATGCTACGATGGAGATCAAGGTGTCGCGCCGGTGACGATGGTGATCACGATGGTGCTTCAGAGATGGAGATCACAAGCACAAGATGATGATGGCCATATCATATCACTTATATTGATTGCATGTGATGTTTATCCTTTATGCATCTTATCTTGCTTTGATTGACGGTAGCATTTTAAGATGATCTCTCACTAAAATTATCAAGAAGTGTTCTCCCTGAGTATGCACCGTTGCCAAAGTTCGTCGTGCCCAGACACCATGTGATGATCGGGTGTGATAAGCTCTACGTCCATCTACAACGGGTGCAAGCCAGTTTTGCACACGCGGAATACTCAGGTTAAACTTGACGAGCCTAGCATATGCAGATATGGCCTCGGAACACGGAGACCGAAAGGTCGAGCATGAATCATATAGTAGATATGATCAACATAGTGATGTTCACCATTGAAAACTACTCCATCTCACGTGATGATCGGTTATGGTTTAGTTGATTTGGATCACGTAATCACTTAGATGACTAGAGGGATGTCTGTCTAAGTGGGAGTTCTTAAGTAATATGATTAATTGAACTTAAATTTATCATGAACTTAGTACCTGATAGTATTTTGCTTGTCTATGTTTGTTTGTAGATAGATGGCTCGTGCTGTTGTTCCGTTGAATTTTAATGCGTTCCTTGAGAAAGCAAAGTTGAAAGATGATGGTAGCAATTACACGGACTGGGTCCGTAACTTGAGTATTATCCTCATTGCTGCACAGAAGAATTACATCCTAGAAGCACCGCTGGGTGCCAGGCTTGCTGCAGGAGCAACACCAGATGTTATGAACGTCTGGCAGAGCAAAGCTGATGACTACTCTATAGTTCGGTGTGCCATGCTTTATGGCTTAGAACCGGGTCTTCAACGACGTTTTGAACGTCATGGAGTGTTCCAGGAGTTGAAGTTAATATTTCAAGCAAATGCCCGGATTGAGAGATATGAAGTCTCCAATAAGTTCTACAGCTGCAAGATGGAGGAGAATAGTTCTGTCAGTGAGCATATACTCAAAATGTCTGGGTATAATAATCACTTGATTCAACTAGGAGTTAATCTTCCGGATGATAGCGTCATTGACAGAATTCTCCAATCACTGCCACCAAGCTACAAGAGCTTTGTGATGAACTATAATATGCAAGGGATGAACAAGACTATTCCCGAGCTCTTCGCAATGCTAAAAGCTGCGGAGGTAGAAATCAAGAAGGAGCATCAAGTGTTGATGGTCAACAAGACCACTAGTTTCAAGAAAAAGGGCAAAGGGAAGAATAAGGGGAACTTCAAGAAGAACATCAAGCAAGTTGCTGCTCAAGAGAAGAAACCCAAGTCTGAACCTAAGCCTGAAACTGAGTGCTTCTACTGCAAGCAGACTGGTCACTGGAAGCGGAACTGCCCCAAGTATTTGGCGGATAAGAAGGATGGCAAAGTGAAAAAGGTATATGTGATATACATGTTATTGATGTGTACCTAACTAGAGCTCGTAGTAGCACCTGGGTATTTGATACTGGTTCTGTTGCTAATATTTGCAACTCGAAACAGGGACTACGGAATAAGCGAGCACTGGCCAAGGACGAGGTGACGATGCACGTGGGAAACGGTTCCAAAGTCGATGTGATCGCGGTCGGCACGCTACCTCTACATCTACCTTCGGGATTAGTTTTAGACCTGAATAATTGTTATTTGGTGCCAGCGTTGAGCATGAACATTATATCTGGATCTTGTTTGATGCGAGACGGTTATTCATTTAAATCAGAGAATAATGGTTGTTCTATTTATATGAGTAATATCTTTTATGGTCATGCACCCTTGAAGAGTGGTCTATTTTTATTAAATCTCGATAGTAGTGATACACATATTCATAATGTTGAATCCAAAAGATGCAGAGTTGATAATGATAGTGCAACTTATTTGTGGCACTGCCGTTTAGGTCATATCGGTGTAAAGCGCATGAAGAAACTCCATACTGATGGACTTTTGGAATCACTTGATTATGAATCACTTGGTACTTGCGAACCGTGCCTCATAGGCAAGATGACTAAAACACCGTTCTCCGGTACTATGGAGAGAGCAACAGATTTATTGGAAATCATACATACAGATGTATGTGGTCCGATGAATGTTGAGGCTCGTGGCGGATATCGTTATTTTCTCACCTTCATAGATGATTTGAGCAGATATGGGTATATCTACTTAATGAAGCACAAGTCTGAAACATTTGAAAAGTTCAAAGAATTTCAGAGTGAAGTGGAAAATCATCGTAACAAGAAAATAAAGTTTCTACGATCTGATCGTGGAGGAGAATATTTGAGTTACGAGTTTGGTTTACATTTGAAACAATGCGGAATAGTTTCGCAACTCACGCCACCTGGAACACCACAAAGAAATGGTGTGTCCGAACGTCGTAATCGTACTTTACTAGATATGGTGCGATCTATGATGTCTCTTACTGATTTACCGCTGTCGTTTTGGGGTTATGCTTTAGAGACGGCTGCATTCACATTAAATAGGGCACCATCTAAATCCGTTGAAACGACGCCTTATGAACTGTGGTTTGGCAAGAAACCAAAGTTGTCGTTTCTTAAAGTTTGGGGCTGCGATGCTTATGTGAAGAAACTTCAACCAGATAAGCTCGAACCCAAATCGGAGAAATGTGTCTTCATACGATACCCAAAAGAGACTGTTGGGTACACCTTCTATCACAGATCCAAAGGCAAGACATTCGTTGCTAAGAATGGATCCTTTCTAGAGAAGGAGTTTCTCTCGAAAGAAGTGAGTGGGAGGAAAGTAGAACTTGATGAGGTAACGGTACCTGCCCCCTTATTGGAAAGTAGTTCATCACAGAAATCAGTTCCTGTGACAAATACACCAATTAGTGAGGAAGCTAATGATATTGATCATGAAACTTCAGATCAAGTGTCTACTGAACCTCGTAGGTCTAGCAGAGTAAGATCCGCACCAGAGTGGTACGGTAATCCAGTTCTGGAAGTCATGTTACTTGACCATGATGAACCTACGAACTATGAGGAAGCGATGATGAGCCCAGATTCCGTAAAATGGCTAGAGGCCATGAAATCTGAGATGGGATCCATGTATGAGAACAAAGTATGGACTTTGGTTGACTTGCCTGATGATCGGCAAGCCATTGAGAATAAATGGATCTTTAAGAAGAAGACTGACGCTGACGGTAATGTAGCTGTCTATAAAGCTTGACTTGTTGCGAAAGGTTTTCGACAAGTTCAAGGGGTTGACTACGATGAGACTTTCTCACCCGTAGCGATGCTTAAGTCTGTCCGAATCATGTTAGCAATTGCCGCATTTTATGATTATGAAATTTGGCAGATGGATGTAAAAACTACATTCCTGAATGGATTTCTGGAAGAAGAGTTGTATATGATGCAACCGGAAGGTTTTATTGATCCTAAGGGAGCTAACAAAGTGTGCAAGCACCAGCGATCAATCTATGGTCTGGTGCAAGCCTCTCGGAGTTGGAATAAACGCTTTGATAGTGTGATCAAAGCATATGGTTTTATACAGACTTTTGGAGAAGCCTGTATTTACAAGAAAGTGAGTGGGAGCTCTGTAGCATTTCTAATATTATATGTGGATGACATATTGTTGATTGGAAATGATATAGAATTTCTGGATAGCATAAAAGGATACTTAAAAGTTTTTCAATGAAAGACCTCGGTGAAGCTGCTTACATATTAGGCATTAAGATCTATAGAGATAGATCAAGACGCTTGATTGGACTTTCACAAAGCACGTACCTTGATAAAGTATTGAAAAAGTTCAATATGGATCAGGCGAAGAAAAGGTTCTTGCCTATATTAGGTATAAAGTTGAGTCAGACTCAATGCCCGACCACTACAGAAGATAGAGAGAAGATGAAAGGAGTTCCCTATGCTTCAGCCATAGGCTCTATCATGTATGCAATGTTGTGTACCAGACCTGATGTGCGCCTTGCTATTAGTTTAGCAGGGAGGTACCAAAGTAATCAAGGAATGGGTCACTGGACAGCGGTCAAGAACATCCTGAAATACCTGAAAAGGACTAAGGATATGTTTCTCGTATATGGAGGTGACAAAGAGCTAGTCGTAAATGGTTACGTCGATGCAAGCTTTGACACTGATCCGGACGATTCTAAATCGCAAACCGGATACGTATTTTTATTAAACGGTGGAGCTGTAAGTTGGTGCAGTTCTAAACAAAGCGTCGTGGCAGGATCTACATGTGAAGCGGAGTACATAGCTGCTTCGGAAGCAGCGAATGAAGGAGTCTGGATGAAGGAGTTCATTTCCGATCTAGGTGTTATACCTAGTGCATCGGGACCAATGAAGATCTTCTGTGACAATACTGGTGCAATTGCCTTGGCAAAGGAATCCAGATTTCACAAGAGGACCAAGCACATCAAGAGACGCTTCAGTTCCATTCGGGACCAAGTCCAAGTGGGAGACATAGAGATTTGCAAAATACATACGGATCTGAATGTAGCAGACCCGTTGACTAAGCCTCTCTCACGAGCAAAACATGATCAGCACCAAGACTCCATGGATGTTAGAATCATTACTATGTAATCTAGATTATTGACTCTAGTGCAAGTGGGAGACTGAAGGAAATATGCCCTAGAGGCAATAATAAAGTTATTATTTATTTCCTCATATCATGATAAATGTTTATTATTCATGCTAGAATTGTATTAACCGGAAACATGATACATGTGTGAATACATAGATAAACATAGTGTCACTAGTATGCCTCTACTAGAACTAGCTCATTGATCAAAGATGGTTATGTTTCCTAACCATAGGCATGTGTTGTCATTTGGTTAATGGGATCACATCATTAGGAGAATGATGTGATTGACTTGACCCATTCCGTTAGCTTAGCTCTTGATCGTTTAGTATGTTGCTATTGCTTTCTTCATGACTTATACAAAGTTCCTGCAACTATGAGATTGTGAACCTCCCGTTTACCGGAGGAACACTTTGTGTGCTACCAAACGTCACAACGTAACTGGGTGATTATAAAGGTGCTCTACAGGTGTCTCCAAAGGTACATGTTGAGTTGGCATAATTCAAGATTAGGTTTTGTCACTCCGGTTATCGGAGAGGTATCTCTGGGCCCTCTCGGTAATACTCATCACCTAAGCCTTGCAAGCATTGTAACTAATGAGTTAGTTATGAAATGATGTATTACGGAACGAGTAAAGAGACTTGCCGGTAATGAGATTGAACTAGGTATTGGATACCGACAATCGAATCTCGGGCAAGTAACATACTAATGACAAAGGGAACAACATACGTTGTTATGCAGTTTGACCGATAAAGATCTTCGTAGAATATGTAGGAACCAATATGAACATCCAGGTTCCGCTATTGGTTATTGACCGAGAATAGTTCTAGGTCATGTCTACATAGTTCTCGAACCCGTAGGGTCCGCACGCTTAACGTTACGATGACAATTTTATTATGAGTTTATAAGTTTTGATGTACCGAAGTTTGTTCGGAGTCCCGGATGTGATCACGGACATGACGAGGAGTCTCGAAATGGCCGAGACATAAAGATTGATATATTGGACGACTATATTCGGACACCGGAAGTGTTCCGGGTGATTTCGGAGAAAATCGGAGTGCTGGAGGGGTTACGGAACCCCCCGGGGAAGTATTGGGCCTTAGTAGGCATGGGGGGAGAGAGAGGGCAGCAGCCCAGGAGGTGGCGCGCCCCCTCCCAAGGGGAGTCCGAATTGGACTAGGGGAGGGGGGCGTGGCCCCTCTTTCCCTCTCCCTCTCCCCCTCTTTCCTTCGCCCTTCCTCCTTCCTAGTTGGACTAGGAAAGGGGAGTCCTACTCCCACTAGGAGGAGGACTCCCCCCTCCTTGGCGCGCCCCAAGGGCCGGCCGGCCTCCCCCCTTGCTCCTTTATATATGGGGGCAGGGGGGCACCCCAGAGATACACAAGTTGATCTACGGATCGTTCCTTAGCCGTGTGCGGTGCCCCCCTCCACCATATTCCACCTCGGTCATATCGTCGTGGAGTTTAGGCAAAGCCCTGTGCCGGTAGAACATCATCATCGTCACCACACCGTCATGCTGACGGAACTCATCCCCGACGCTTCGCTGGATTGGAGCCCGGAGGACGTCATCGAGCTGGACGTGTGCTGAACACGGAGGTGCCGTACGTTCGGTGCTTGGATCGGTCGATTCGTGAAGACGTACGACTACATCAACCGCGTTGTCATAACGCTTCCGCTTAACGGTCTACGAGGGTTCGTAGACAGCACTCTTCCCTCTCGTTGCTATGCCATCACCATGATCTTGCGTGTGCGTAGGATTTTTTTTTGAAATTACTGCATTCCCCAACAGATGGAGACTTCAACCCACGAAGGGTAACAGTTGCGCGAGTCCATGGAGGGCTCCACTCACGAATGGTCCACGAAGAAGCAACCTTGTCTATCCCACCATGGCCATTGCCCACGAAGGACTTGCCTCACTTGGGTAGATCTTCACGAAGTAGGCGATCTCCTTGCCCTTACGAACTCCTTGGTTCAACTCCACAATCTTGATGGAGGCTCCCAAGTGACACCTAACAAATCTAGGAGACACCACTCTCCAAAAGGTAATAGATGGTGTGTTGATGATGAACTCCTTGCTCTTGTGCTTCAAATGATAGTCTCCCCAACACTCAACTCTCTCTCACAGATTTGGCTATGGTGGAAAGATGATTTGAGTGGAAAGCAACTTGGGGAAGGCTAGAGATCAAGATTCTTGTGGTTGGATTGGAATGTCCTGGTCTCAACACATGAGTAGGTGGTTCTCTCTCAGAAAATGAGTAGTGGAAGTGTATGCACGTCCTGATGGCTCTCTCTCTCTGATGGAGAAGGGGGTGGAGGGGTATATATAGCCTCCACACAAAATCTAACCGTTACGCAAAATTTACCAAACTCGGTGGGACTGAATAGTGAAACTCGGTGAGACCGACTTGGTTCAAATGTGAACGTTAGGCTTTTTGATGGGACCGACAATATCAACTCGGACTCGGTGAGACCGATGCGCTAGGGTTAGGGAAAAACCTCATCTGGTGAGATCGATCACATGAACTCGGTGAGACATATTTCAGTAATAAGCAAACAGAGACTTGGTCAGGCAACCTCGGTGGGACCGATTTCTCATCTCATTAGTCCGAAATGTTATGAAAAGGAAACAGAGAGTTTGCACTGCGAACTCGGTGGGACCGATCGCTCATCTCGGTTAGACCGAAACGTTACAAAGGGAAACATAGAGTTTGCAATCCCATCTCGGTGAGACCGAGATCCCTATCGGTAAGACCGAACTGATTAGGGTTTGTGGATATGGCTATGCCAAGTGAACTCGGTGACGCCGGATAGATCAAATCGGTGGGGCCGAGTTTGACTTTAGGTTTAGGACATATGTGTAAATGAGAAAGTGGTTGAGGGTTTTTGGAGGATATCACTAAGCATTTTGAGCAAGCAAGCGATTAAGCAACACCTCATCCCCTTTTAATAGTATTGGCTTTTCCTATGGACTCAATGTGATCTTGCATCACTAAAATGAAAATGTAGAGTCTTGAGCTTTTGCCAATATGTGTCCTTAGCATTTTGAGGGGTCCACATCTCTAGTCCATGCCATATGAACCATTGAACTTTCTGAAACATTGATCTTGAAAGAATGTTAGTTCAATGAGCTATATGTTGTTATGAATTACCGAAACCACCGGAGGATTAGTTGCACTTTCAATCTTCCCCTTTTTGGTGGCGTGGAGAGGAGTCCTGCAACGAGTGCATCCAAAGAGGTCTGAGGAGCTGGTGGAGTCGCAACTGAAGCTGTGGCTACAGGTGCTAACACTGGAGGTCTGGGATCAGTAACAACTGGCACAACTGATGACCTTGGTCCCCTTGGGACTTGCTGAAAAGCATTTGTTGTAGGTCCCTCATCCCTGTCTTATAGCTCTTCTTGAATCTTCTCCATAGTTGACTGTATTTCTGTGACCTTCACATCTAAGTCATGATTTTTTGTCTCAATTATCCTCTCAAGACTCTTGATTCAGAGTCAGGGTGGACAATCCTTTCTTAATCCTCAAAGTGGCGTGATGCCCCTGATTCAATCATACACAAATAATACACGCAAATGTGTACGATCAAGATCAGCGACTCACAGCAAGATATCACAACACAACTCTTGACACAAATTAAAATAATACAAGCTTTATATTACAAGCCAGGGGCCTCGAGGGGGCTCGAATACATCAGCTCGAATACAAACGAGTCAACGGGAGCAACAATATCTGAGTATAGAATTAATTTAAACAAGTTTGCCTTAAGAAGTCTAGCACAAAAGCAACATCGATCGAAAAGGCAAGGCCCCCTGCCTGGGAGCCTCCTAACTACTCCTGGTCGCCGGCGCCCATCACGTAGTAGTAGGCACCCTCGGGTAGTAGTAGTCGTCGGCGGTGGCGTCGGGATCCTGGGCTCCACCATCTGGTTGCAGCATCCGAGAAGAATGTAAAGAGGTGGAAGAAGGGGAGCTAAGCAACAACGAGTACTCATCCAAATTACTCGCAAGCAAGGATCTACACTACATATGCATTGGTATCAATGAAATGGGTAGTATTTGTGGACTGGACTGCAGAATGCCAGAAGAGAAGGGGGAAAGCCTAGCCTATCAAAGACTAGCATCTTCAAGCAGCTCCAAGCATCTTGCAGCGATCAGAAGAGTATAGAATAGCAATCTGTATTTAACAAACATGTTGTAGAAATAATACCCAGAGATCCTTCCCAGACTCTCTGCGGGAAAGCAATCTCAGAGCCACATATCCGTTACATGCCTCAGCATTCAGTATACAGTTCTAGTTGTATCAATCGGGATATAACTCTGGGTGTCCGTTACCGCAGGACAAGTTATCGATAGATGTTTTCTTCCCTGCAGGGGTGCACCAACTTACCCACCATGCCCGCTTAACTCCGGTAGGACACACTTTACTGGGTCATGCCCGGCCTCGGCTAAACGACACGCCGCAACCCGACCTAGGCTTAATAGAGAGGTCATCACGTAGGTCTACATCCTAAGCACACAAGGGTCTCAGGCCCATTGCCCTTTGCACTCCTGCACGTTGAGTATGCGGCCGGTGAGCAGACCTAGCTACCTCCTTAAAAAAGGCAGGTGCTTACGCAATCCAACCCGGCGCGCGCCGCTCAGTCGCATGAAGTCTATTAAGCTTCGGCTGATGCATACGACGCAGAACAGCCATACTATGCCCACATGATGGTTAGTGCTATCAGGCCAGAGGCCCCTTAGATCAAATACCCAAATCGTAGTGGATTAGGAGCGTGCAGTAATGAGTAGAGACTTACGAGCTATGTGACCCCGTCGCCCCGTCTCGAGGACTTGCGGCAAGGGCTAAGAATGCCCGGCCACACCACGTAGTTATCTCATGGGCACCTTCCAGGTCAACCCGACTCCACATCACTCCCATCACATGCTCGCGCGGGTACCCCTCAGGGCCGACCCGTCTTTATCCACTTTAATCAGTAACAATAGTAATGTAAAGGCAATCTGTGTGGCTATCACATCAAGAAGGAACCCGAGGCATCACCCTCGTTGGATTCCCACCTGATGTAAACATCAAGCTGGATGTAAGAGGAAATCACCCTCGAGGTTCACACTTGAGGTGTTGCACGACAGCGTCGTTATCGGAAGTGGAAAAGGAGGAATCACCCTGGATAACCATGACCGTAACTACTCCACAGAGTTAGCATTAGAAGTGCTAACGAGGTATCACCCTCGGCACTCGATAGTAATGTTGCGGCGTCGTACAACTAAGGGGAGTGTTGTGCGATGCCGGGGCCTGGTCTTCAATCCCGTTGATCGGGTCTTCTGATAATCCTGCGGGGCAGTTGGGTCAATATGGGGTCTCTGATGGGTCTCTAACTAGCCTATACTAAGCAGTTTAGGATAAACAGGTTGGTAATAATAGCAAGTTACAAGATCAGGCTATGCATCAGAATAGGTAAAACAGTAGCAGCATCAATTTCTAATGCAAGATTAAGAGAGAAGAGAATATGCGATATCGGAATGTTCAAAGGGGGGGTGATTGCCTGGAAGCTTTGCTGAAAAGGAAGTAGTGTCGTCGGGGACGTGGTCGATCACAGGGGCATCATAGGTCTCGGGGTCTACCAGAAAGAAGTAACGAAGGGGAACATAATAAATAACAGAGCAAACAGATGCAACACAGATGCAATACTGGGTAACACGCAGGGATAGGGGTGTTCTAACACAGTGCTACACGTTACCAGTGAAGGGGGGTAACATCCGGGAAAGTTTTCCCGGGGTTAGGCATTTTCGGACAGACGAACCAGAGGGGAAAGCTTCATGTTCGCCTTGCGAGGGACGTGTGGCGGACGAAAGGACTGCGTATTCGGATTCATTGGATTTTTCTGAGCAACTTTCATAAATAAAACATTTTCAACTGAACTACGATTTGTTTTCTATGATTTTCTAAAGTTTTAAAGGTTTTCTAAAATTCCTAGATTTATTGTTAAATCGAATTAAAAACATAATATACATTTTATACTCGGCAGGGGCTAGCCACAGTCAATGACATGTGTGTAACGCCCCGGATACAACTTTCCGTATTCGTAACTCCAACTCTTGCCTTTTCCGGAGATGCGATATGATATTTCCTTCGTGGTTGGGTTTTTGTTGTTTGTTTTGCATTTTGTTCATGTCTTGCATTTCATCTCATCGCATCATCCGCATTGCATCCACATGTTTTCATAAAGCTTGCACCCGTTCGTAGTTTCCGCGTCACCCCTTGCTTTCGTTGATCGTTCCGAGACCCACCGTGTTTTCATTTCCCTCTTGTCCAACCACCTAACCTCTCTTGCCAGCTCGCAGCCCCCTCGCACGCGTGTTCGAAACTTCCCCAAACCCGAACCGCACGGTCATGACCGTTCGATTCGAATCATCCCCTAACATCTATAAAACATCTCCGTTTTCTTATTTGGACTATCCTAGCCTTTTATCTAGGACCGTCCGATTGTAATCATAGGGACCAATTGACCCTAAGCCTACCGACTCGCGATATATAGCAGCCTAACCCTAGATCCTAGCACGTTGTCTCATCCAATCCTCCACCTTGAGCCGCCACTCCTCTTGTCTCCCCTGTTCCTCGGGATCTACCCCGATCCAAATTTCCACCCAACCGAAGCCGCCACCTTCCTCCTCGTTTTCCTGATCGGGCCAACCACAACCTATCAATCCATCGATCCACTGCATCCCTCGATTCCCCACGGCCCTCCTCGACCAGCAGCAACCAGGAGCCCGAGCTCCTTCTCCCATGCCTGCGCGCTCGAGGAAACGCTCAAGGCTGTGCCTCCTCGTCTCCTTGCGCTGTCGTTCGCCACGCCGACGACCACGGGCACAACCTCCTCGACCACGCGCCATCTTCCCCGTCAACCACCTCGCGTCGCTGGCTCATCAGCTCCGCTGCCGGCATCAGCACCCGAGCCCTGCCTCGTCCCCGTCCTCGCCCGTCGTCACGTCACCGGTGTCCTAACCACCGGAGCGCAGCCGCCCTTCCGCTGCCGTCGAGCGCCACCGCAGCAGCAGCTCCAGGCCGCCCCCTCATCCCGCGCCCTTGTCTCTTCTCCCTTCCCTTCGCTTTCTCTCTCTCCCTCTCATCTCCCCGCTTCCTCTCTCTCGCAGGAAACACAGGGGCACATGGAGCTCCATGGCCGCCCGATGCTCAAGCCTCCACCAGGAACCGCTCGTCCGCCTCGGGTCCTCCCAGATCGGGACCGTCCCGGCCTTCCCCGCACCTCCTGATGCCCAGTGCCGCTCGCCTCCGTCCGCCAAGCTTCTGCGCCGGCGCGCCTTCTTCCTCTGCTTCTGCATCGAGCAGGAGGAGGACGCCCCTGCCTCTGCATCGAGCAGGAGGAGGACGCCCCTGCCTCTGCCTCGAGTCATTCGAGCGTTGACCGCGCCCCCTCCCCTCGTTCGATCTGTTGGAAATATGCCCTAGAGGCAATAATAAAAGCATTATTATTATATTTCTTTGTTCATGATAATTGTCTTTATTCATGCTATAATTGTATTATCCGGAAATCGTAATACATGTGTGAATAACAGACACCAACATGTCCCTAGTAAGCCTCTAGTTGACTAGCTCGTTAATCAATAGATAGTCATGGTTTCCTGGCTATGGACATTGGATGTCATTGGTAACGGGATCACATCATTAGGATAATGATGTGATGGACAAGACCCAATCCTAAGCACAGCGTGAGATCGTGTAGTTCGTTTGCTAGAGCTTTTCTAATGTCAAGTATCTTTTCGTTTGACCATGAGATCATGTAACTCCCGGATACCGTAGGAGTGCTTTGGGTGTATCAAACGTCACAACGTAACTGGGTGACTATAAAGGTGCACTACAGGTATCTCCGAAAGTGTCTGTTGGGTTGACACAGATCGAGACTGGGATTTGTCACTCCGTATGACGGAGAGGTATCACTGGGCCCACTCGGTAATGCATCATCATAATGAGCTCAAAGTGACCAAGTGTCTGGTCACGGGATCATGCATTACGGTACGAGTAAAGTGACTTGCGGTAACGAGATTGAACGAGGTATTGGGATACCGACGATCAAATCTCGGGCAAGTAACATATCGATTGACAAAGGGAATTGTATACGGTGTTGATTAAATCCTCGACATCGTGGTTCATCCGATGAGATCATCGTGGAGCATGTGGGAGCCAACATGGGTATCCAGATCCCGCTGTTGGTTATTGATCGGAGAGCGATCTTGGTCATGTCTACATGTCTCCCGAACCCGTAGGGTCTACACACTTAAGGTTCAGTGACGCTAGGGTTGTAGGGATATGTATATGTAGTAACCCGAATGTTGGTCGGAGTCCCGGATGAGATCCCGGACGTCACGAGGAGTTCCGGAATGGTCCGAAGGTAAAGATTTATATATGGGAAGTCCTGTTTCGGGCATCGGGACAAGTTTCGGGGTTATCGGTATTGTACCGGGACCACCGGAAGGGTCCCGGGGGTCCACCGGGTGGGGCCACCTGCCCCGGGGGGCCACATGGGCTGTAGGGGGTGCGCCTTGGCCTACATGGGCCAAGGGCACCAGCCCCAACATAGGCCCATGCGCCTAGGGTTTAAAGGGGAAGAGTCCTAGGAGGGGAAGGCACCTCCTAGGTGCCTTGGGGGGGAGGGAAACCCCCCTTGGCCGCCGCCCCACCCTAGGAGATTGATCTCCTAGGGCCGGCGCCCCCCCCCCTTGGCCCTCCTATATATAGTGGGGGAAGGAGGGCTTTCACCCCAAGCCTTTGGTTGCCTCCTTCTCCCTCTCCAACACCTCCTCCTCCTCCATAGCGCTTGGCGAAGCCCTGCCGGAGTACTGCAGCTCCATCAACACCACGCCGTCGTGCTGCTGCTGGTGCCATCTCCCTCAACCTCTCCTCTCCCCTTGCTGGATCAAGAAGGAGGAGACATGGCTGTTCCATACGTGTGTTGAACACGGAGGTGCCGTCCGTTCGGTGCTAGGATCTCCGGTGATTTGGATCACGTCGTGTTCGACTACATCATCCCCGTTCTTTGAACACTTCCGCTCGCGATCTACAAGGTACGTAGATGCATCTAATCACTCGTTGCTAGATGAACTCATAGATGGATCTTGGTGAAACCGTAGGAAATTTTTTGTTTTCTGCAACGTTCCCCAACAGTGGCATCATGAGCTAGGTCTATGCGTAGTTCTTCTTGCACGAGTAGAACACAATTTGTTGTGGGCGTTGATGTTGTCAACTTTCTTGCCGCTACTAGTCTTATCTTGCTTCAACGGTATTGTGGGATGAAGCGGCCTGGACCAACCTTACACGTACGCTTACGTGAGACCGGTTCCACCGACTAACATGCACAAGTTGCATAAGGTGGCTGGCGGGTGTCTGTCTCTCCTACTTTAGTTGGAGCGGATTCGATGAAAAGGGTCCTTATGAAGGGTAAATAGAAGTTGACAAATCACGTTGTGGCTTTCACGTAGGTAAGAAAACGTTCTTGCTAGAACCCTACTTCAGCCACGTAAAACATGCAACAACAATTAGAGGACGTCTAACTTATTTTTGCAGCAAGTGCTTTGTGATATGATATGGCCAAAGTTGTGATGAATGATGAATGATCTATATGTGATGTATGAGATGTTCATGCTATTGTAATAGGAATCACGACTTGCATGTCGATGAGTATGAAAACCGGCAGGAGCCATAGGAGTTGTCTTTATTTTTTGTATGACCTGCGTGTCATTGAAGAACGCCATGTAAACTACTTTACTTTATTACTAAATGCGTTAGTCATAGAAGTAAAAGTAGTCGTTGGCGTGACAACTTCATGAAGACACGATGATGGAGATCATGATGATGGAGATCATGGTGTCATGCCGGTGACAAGATGATCATGGAGCCCCGAAGATGAAGATCAAAGGAGCTATATGATATTGGCCATATCATGTCACTACTTTATATAATTGCATGTGATGTTTATTATGTTTTATGCATCTTGTTTACTTAGAACGACGGTAGTAAATAAGATGATCCCTTACAACAATTTCAAGAAGTGTTCTCCCCTAACTGTGCACCGTTGCTACAGTTCGTCGCTTCTAAGCACCACGTGAAGATCGGGTGTGATGGATTCTTACGTTCACATACAACGGGTGTAAGACAGTTTTACACAGCGAAAACACTTAGGGTTAACTTGACGAGCCTAGCATGTACAGACATGGCCTCGGAACACGGAGACCGAAAGGTCGAACACGAGTCGTATGGAAGATACGATCAACATGAGAATGTTCACCGACGATGACTAGTCCATCTCATGTGATGATCGGACACGGCCTAGTCGACTCGGATCGTGTAAACACTTAGATGACCAAAGGGATGTCAAATCTGAGTGGGAGTTCATTATAATTTGATTAGATGAACTTAATTATCATGAACTTAGTCTAAATATTTTACAATATGTCTTGTAGATCAAATGGCCAACGTAGTCCTCAACTTCAACGCGTTCCTAGAGAAAACTAAGCTGAAAGACGATGGCAGCAACTACACGGACTGGGTCCGGAACCTGAGGATCATCCTCATAGCTGCCAAGAAAGATTCTGTCCTACAAGCACCGCTAGGTGATGCACCTGTTCTCCCTGCAGAACAAGACGTTATGAACGCTTGGCAGGCACGTACCGATGACTACTCCCTCGTTCAGTGCGGCATGCTTTACAGCCTAGAGCCAGGGCTCCAAAAGCGTTTTGAGAGACATGGAGCATATGAGATGTTCGAAGAGCTGAAAATGGTTTTCCAAGCTCATGCCCGGGTCGAGAGATATGAAGTCTCCGACAAATTCTTCAGCTGTAAGATGGAGGAAAATAGTTCTGTCAGTGAGCACATACTCACTATGTCTGGGTTACATAACCGCTTGACTCAGCTGGGAGTTAATCTCCCGGATGATGCGGTCATTGACAGAATCCTCCAGTCGCTTCCACCGAGCTACAAGAGCTTTGTGATGAACTTCAATATGCAGGGGATGGAGAAGACCATTCCTGAAGTATTTGCTATGCTGAAATCAGCAGAGGTAGAAGTCAAGAAGGAACATAAAGTGTTGATGGTCAATAAAACCACTAAGTTCAAGAAGGGCAAGGGTAAAAAGAACTTCAAGAAGGACGGCAAGGTAGTTGCCGCGCCCAGCAAGCAAGCTGCCGGGAAGAAGCCAAAGAATGGACCCAAGCCCGAGACTGAGTTCTTTTATTGCAAGGGAAGTGGTCACTGGAAGCGGAATTGCCCCAAATACTTAGCGAACAAGAAGGCCGGCAATACCAAAGGTATATTTGATATACATGTAATTGAGGTGTACCTTACCAATAATCGTAGTGACTCCTGGGTATTTGATACCGGTGCCGTTGCTCATATTTGTAACACACAGCAAGAGCTGCGGAATAAACGGAGACTGGCGAAGGACGAGGTGACGATGCGCGTCGGGAATGGTTCCAAGGTCGATGTGATCGCCGTCGGCACGCTACCTCTACATTTACCTACGGGATTAGTTTTGAACCTCAATAATTGTTATTTAGTGCCAAGTTTGAGCATGAACATTGTATCAGGATCTCGTTTAATTCGAGATGGCTACTCATTTAAATTCGAGAATAATGGTTGTTCTATTTATATGAGAGATATGTTTTATGGTCATGCTCCGATGGTGAATGGTTTATTCTTTATGAATCTCGAGCGTAATGCTACACATATTCATAGTGTAAGTACCAAAAGATGTAAGATTGATAGTGATAGTCCCACATACTTGTGGCACTGCCGCCTTGGTCACATAGGTGTCAAACGCATGAAGAAACTCCATGCTGATGGACTTTTAGAGTCTCTTGATTACGAATCATTTGACACGTGCGAACCATGCCTCATGGGTAAAATGACCAAGACTCCGTTCTCAGGAACGATGGAGCGAGCAACCAACTTATTGGAAATCATACATACTGATGTGTGCGGTCCAATGAGTGTTGAGGCTCGCGGTGGCTATCGTTATGTTCTCACCCTCACTGATGACTTGAGTAGATATGGGTATGTCTACTTAATGAAACACAAGTCTGAGACCTTTGAAAAGTTCAAGGAATTTCAGAGTGAAGTTGAGAATCAACGTGACAGGAAAATCAAGTTTCTACGATCAGATCGTGGAGGAGAATACTTGAGTCACGAGTTTGGTACACACTTAAGAAAATGTGGAATAGTTTCACAACTCACGCCGCCTGGAACACCTCAGCGCAATGGTGTGTCCGAACGTCATAATCGCACTCTATTAGATATGGTGCGATCTATGATGTCTCTTGCCGATTTACCACTATCTTTTTGGGGCTATGCTTTAGAGACTGCCGCATTCACTTTAAATAGGGCACCGTCGAAATCCGTTGAGACGACACCGTATGAATTATGGTCTGGGAAGAAACCTAAGCTGTTGTTTCTAAAAGTTTGGGGATGCGATGCTTATGTCAGGAAACTTCAACCTGAAAAGCTCGAACCCAAATCAGAAAAATGCGTCTTCATAGGATACCCTAAAGAAACTATTGGGTATATATTCTACCTCAGATCCGAAGGCAAGATCTTTGTTGCCAAGAATGGGTCCTTTCTGGAGAAAGAGTTTCTCTCGAAAGAAGTAAGTGGGAGGAAAGTAGAGCTTGATGAAGTATTACCTCTTGAACCGGAAAATGGCGCAACTCAAGAAAATGTTCCTGAGGTGCCTGCACCGACTAGAGAGGAAGTTAATGATGATGATCAAGATACTTATGATCAAGCTCCTACTGAAATTCGAAGGTCCACAAGGACACGTTCCGCACCAGAGTGGTACGGCAACCCTGTCTTGGAAATCATGTTGTTAGACAACAGTGAACCTTCGAACTATGAAGAAGCGATAGTGGGCCTGGATTCCGACAAATGGCTAGAAGCCATGAAATCCGAGATAGGATCCATGTATGAAAACGAGGTATGGACTTTGACTGACTTGCCTGTTGAACGGCGAGCCATAGAAAATAAATGGATCTTTAAGAGGAAGACAGACGCGGATGGTAATGTGACCATCTATAAAGCTCGGCTTGTCGCTAAGGGTTATCGACAAGTTCAAGGGGTTGACTACGATGAGACTTTCTCACCGGTAGCGAAGCTGAAGTCCGTCCGAATCATGTTAGCAATTGCCGCATTTTATGATTATGAAATTTGGCAAATGGACGTCAAAACGGCATTCCTTAATGGTTTCCTTAAGGAAGAATTGTATATGATGCAGCCGGAAGGTTTTGTCGATCCTAAGAATGCTGACAAGGTGTGCAAGCTCCAACGCTCGATTTATGGGCTGGTGCAAGCATCTCGGAGTTGGAACATTCGTTTTGATGAGATGATCAAAGCATTTAGGTTCACACAGACTTATGGAGAAGCCTGTGTTTACAAGAAAGTGAGTGGGAGCTCTATAGCATTTCTCATACTATATGTAGATGACATACTTTTGATGGGAAATGATATAGAACTTTTGGACAGCATTAAGGCCTACTTGAATAAGAGTTTTTCAATGAAGGACCTTGGAGGGGCTGCTTATATATTAGGCATCAAGATCTATAGGGATAGATCGAGACGCCTCATAGGTCTTTCACAAAGCACATATCTTGATAAGATTTTGAAGAAGTTCAAAATGGATCAGTCCAAGAAAGGGTTCTTGCCTGTTTTGCAAGGTGTGAAATTGAGCTCAGCTCAATGTCCGACCACGGCAGAAGATATAGAAGAGATGAGTGTCATCCCCTATGCCTCAGCCATAGGTTCTATTATGTATGCCATGCTGTGTACCAGACCTGATGTAAACCTTGCCGTAAGTTTGGTAGGAAGGTACCAAAGTAATCCCGGCAAGGAACACTGGACAGCGGTCAAGAATATCCTGAAGTACCTGAAAAGGACTAAGGAAATGTTTCTCGTTTATGGAGGTGACGAAGAGCTCGTCGTAAAGGGTTACGTCAACGCTAGCTTCGACACAGATCTGGATGACTCTAAGTCACAAACCGGATACGTGTATATTTTGAATGGTGGGGAAGTAAGCTGGTGCAGTTACAAGCAGAGCGTCGTGGCGGGATCTACATGTGAAGCGGAGTACATGGTAGCCTCGGAGGCAGCACATGAAGCAATTTGGGTGAAGGAGTTCATCACCGACCTAGGAGTCATACCCAATGCGTCGGGGCCGATCAAGCTCTTTTGTGACAACACTCGAGCTATTGCTCTTGCCAAGGAGCCCAGGTTTCACAAGAAGACAAGGCACATCAAGCGTCGCTTCAACTCCATTCGTGAAAATGTTCAAGATGGAGACATAGAAATTTGTAAAGTACATACGTACCTGAATGTAGCGGATCCGTTGACTAAACCTCTCCCTAGAGCAAAACATGATCAACACCAGAATTCCATGGGTGTTCGATTCATCACAATGTAACTAGATTATTGACTCTAGTGCAAGTGGGAGACTGTTGGAAATATGCCCTAGAGGCAATAATAAAAGCATTATTATTATATTTCTTTGTTCATGATAATTGTCTTTATTCATGCTATAATTGTATTATCCGGAAATCGTAATACATGTGTGAATAACAGACACCAACATGTCCCTAGTAAGCCTCTAGTTGACTAGCTCGTTGATCAATAGATAGTCATGGTTTCCTGGCTATGGACATTGGATGTCATTGGTAACGGGATCACATCATTAGGATAATGATGTGATGGACAAGACCCAATCCTAAGCATAGCGTGAGATCGTGTAGTTCGTTTGCTAGAGCTTTTCTAATGTCAAGTATATTTTCCTTTGACCATGAGATCGTGTAACTCCCGGATACCGTAGGAGTGCTTTGGGTGTATCAAACGTCACAACGTAACTGGGTGACTATAAAGGTGCACTACAGGTATCTCCGAAAGTGTCTGTTGGGTTGACACGGATCGAGACTGGGATTTGTCACTCCGTATGACGGAGAGGTATCACTGGGCCCACTCGGTAATGCATCATCATAATGAGCTCAAAGTGACCAAGTGTCTGGTCACGGGATCATGCATTACGGTACGAGTAAAGTGACTTGCCGGTAATGAGATTGAACGAGGTATTGGGATACCGACGATCGAATCTCGGGCAAGTAACATATCGATTGACAAAGGGAATTGTATACGGGGTTGATTAAATCCTCGACATCATGGTTCATCCGATGAGATCATCGTGGAGCATGTGGGAGCCAACATGGGTATCTAGATCCCGCTGTTGGTTATTGATCGGAGAGCGATCTCGGTCATGTCTACATGTCTCCCGAACCCGTAGGGTCTACACACTTAAGGTTCAGTGACGCTAGGGTTGTAGGGATATGTATATGCAGTAACCCGAATGTTGTTCGGAGTCCCGGATGAGATCCCGGACGTCACGAGGAGTTTCGGAATGGTCTGGAGGTAAAGATTTATATATGGGAAGTCCTGTTTTGGGCATCGGGACAAGTTTCGGGGTTATCGGTATTGTACCGGGACCACCGGAAGGGTCCCGGGGGTCCACCGGGTGGGGCCACCTGCCCCGGGGGGCCACATGGGCTGTAGGGGGTGCGCCTTGGCCTACATGGGCCAAGGGCACCAGCCCCAACATAGGCCCATGCGCCTAGGGTTTAAAGGGGAAGAGTCCTAGGAGGGGAAGGCACCTCCTAGGTGCCTTGGGGGGGAGGGAAACCCCCCTTGGCCACCGCCCCACCCTAGGAGATTGATCTCCTAGGGCCGGCGCCCCCCCCCCCTTGGCCCTCCTATATATAGTGGGGGAAGGAGGGCTTTCACCCCAAGCCTTTGGTTGCCTCCTTCTCCCTCTCCAACACCTCCTCCTCCTTCATAGCGCTTGGCGAAGCCCTGCCGGAGTACTGCAGCTCCATCAACACCACGCCGTCGTGCTGCTGCTGGTGCCATCTCCCTCAACCTCTCCTCTCCCCTTGCTGGATCAAGAAGGAGGAGACGTGGCTGTTCCGTACGTGTGTTGAACACGGAGGTGCCGTCCGTTCGGTGCTAGGATCTCCGGTGATTTGGATCACGTCGTGTTCGACTACATCATCCCCGTTCTTTGAACGCTTCCGCTCACGATCTACAAGGTACGTAGATGCATCTAATCACTCGTTGCTAGATGAACTCATAGATGGATCTTGGTGGAACCGTAGGAAAATTTTTGTTTTCTGCGACGTTTCCCAACACGATCCAAGCCCAGCCGCCAGCTCGCCCGCTTCGTTTTGCTGCTTCCTTCTCCACCAACCGGGCCTTGGCCCAGGGTGAGCAGCACCCGCGCCTCTCCTGTGCACTGTTGGGCTAGCAGAATTCGGCCCGTATATGTTTTTTTTGGTTCTGCGAATTTCCTAATTATCCAGAGATTGCCAGTTTTTCAGAAAACCCCTTAATGTTCATGCATCAATAATTAATTAACCATGCATCGGATTAAAACAAATTATATATGTAAAATGCTTAGTTTTTCATATAGTTTCATAATATGCCACTTTCATCCATGTTTAAAATGTTTAAAATGCTGTTTGATTAAATTTGCTCAAATGCCATGTTAAAATGATTTATTTCATAACTAAATAACCATAGCTCGGTTTTAAATAAACTTTATATGTAAATAGGGTGGAAAAATGCCTAGATTAATTTGGTGCACTCATCTTGCATGTTTAACAACTCTAAAATATGGTTTAGGGCAGAACAGTATCAAATCTAAAATATGGACATGAGGATTTTCCGGAATTGTTGTTTGTTGTTCCGGCCTCATTTAAACTTGCCTAGATAGGTAGTTTTCATATGCTTCACCTCTTGCCATGTTTAACAACATTTAATATTGTTTGGTAGCTTATATGAGATTAAACTAAATATGTCAATGTGGTGTTTTGTCAATATGCAACCCGTTGCATATTGAGCTCCACTTAACTTGTAGTATTGTTTGTTGCACTTTGCCATGCCATGCCTCATTAAACCGGACATGCATCATACTTGTTTGTGCATCATGCCATGTTTATGCTTGTGCATTTACCATGTTGTTTGTTTCTTTCCGGTGTTGCTTCTTAGTTCCGGTAATGTTGCGATTGTGAGGATTCGTTCGACTACTCCCGTTCGACTTCTTCATGGACTCGTTCTTCTTCCTAGCGGGATTTCAGGCAAGATGACCGCTACCTTGGATCTCACTACTATCATTGCTATGCTAGTTGCTTCGTTCTATCGCTATGCTGTGCTACCTATCCCTTGTTCTATCAAGCCTCCCAAATTGCCATGCCAGCCTCTAACCTTTTCACCCTTCCTAGCAAACCGTTGTTTGGCTATGTTACCGCTTTGCTCAGCCCCTCTTATAGCGTTGTTAGTTGCAGGTGAAGTTGAAGATTGCTCCATGGTGGACAGGGTTATGTTGGGATATCACAATATCTCTTATTTAATTAATTCATCTATATACTTGGTAAAGGGTGGAAGGCTCGGCCTTATGCCTGGTGTTTTGTTCCACTCTTGCCGCCCTAGTTTCCGTCATACCGGTGTTATGTTCCCGGATTTTGCGTTCCTTACGCGGTTGGGTGATTTATGGGACCCCCTTGACAGTTCGCTTTGAATAAAACTCCTCCAGCAAGGCCCAACCTTGGTTTTACCATTTGCCTCACCTAAGCCTTTTTCCCTTGGGTTTCCGGAGCCCGAGGGTCATCTTTATTTACCCCCCGGGGCCAGTGCTCCTTCGAGTGTTGGTCCGAAACGGGCAGACTGCGGGGCCACCTCGGGGCAACTCGAGGGTTGGTTTTACTCGTAGGCTGACCTATCCGGTGTGCCCTGAGAACAAGATATGTGCAGCTCCTATCGGGATTGTCGGTGCATCAGGCGGCTTTGCTAGTCTTGTTTTACCATTGTCGAAATGTCTTATAAACCGGGATTCCGAGACTGATCGGGTCTTCCTGGGAGAAGGAATATCCTTCGTTGATCGCGGGAGCTTATCATGGGCTAAGTTGGGACATCCCTGCAGGGTATAAACTTTCGTGAGCCGTGCCCGCGGTTATGTGGCAGATGGGAATTTGTTAATGTCCGGTTGTAGATAACTTGACACCAAATTCGAATTGAAACGCATCAACCGTGTGTGTAGCCATGATGGTCTCTTTTCGGCGGAGTCCGGGAAGTGAACACGTTTTTGGGTTATGTCTGACGTAAGTAGGAGTTCAGGATCACCTCTTGATCATTACTATTTGACGACCGTTCCTTTGCTTCTCTTCTCGCTCTTATTTGCGTGTGTTAGCCACCATACTTGCTTAGCCGCTGCTGCAACCTCACCACTTTACCCCTTCCTTTCCCATTAAGCTTTGCTAGTCTTGATACCCATGGTAATGGGATTGCTGAGTCCTCGTGGCTCACAGATTACTACAACAACAGTTGCAGGTACATGTTATGCGATGATCATGACACGAGAGCGATGCTTGCTTGTTTTGGAGTTCTTCTTCTGCTTCTTCTTCGATCAGGGGATAGGTTCCAGGTCGGCAGCCTGGGCTAGCAGGGTGGATGTCGTTCGAGTTTCTGTTTGTGTTTCCTCCGTAGTCGGATGGTGCTCTTATGTAAGATGATGTTGTATTCGGGTGGCATTATATGCCTTTTGTATGTATCCCCATCTATTTATGTAATGTTGATGTAATGATATCCACCTTGCAAAAGCGTCTTCAAGATGTGCTTCTATCCTTGGTGGGACCTTCGAGTTCCTTTAGGATAGGGTCGCATCTTGGCGTGACAAGTTGGTATCAGAGCCTCGACCGACCATAGGAGCCCCCTTGTTTGTTGGCTGTTATTGAGTCTAGAAAAAAACTATTTTGAGTCTTAGGATTATATATATCGGAGAGTAGGATTCTTTTTACTCCTCAGCCCCCTTCGTCGCTTTGATGAGGACTCCTGACGTAGATGTTTTGTCTTTCCTCTCCTAAATTTTTCTCAAAAAATTTTTTAGGATCTCACGGGTATCTTTGGATCATTCCGACATTCTTATGACAAGAACATTGTTCTTGGTGCCTCCTGACATTTAGGGGTTGTGGCAGTGTCCCGGGGAGTTGAGCTCCGAGGTGTTGTCGTCATAATTTTATCGTTGCAGTTCTGGAATACCTGAGTTTTGCCGACATCGAAAATCTCTTTTATGCAGTTGTTGGTGAGATAACCTCGATGCCACCCAGTACTGGGGAGTTCGGGAGTATTGCCATAGCTCGTATAACGGATGCTTTTCGAAGGTTGAGGTACATGATTTCCGGAGTTTTCTTGGTTATGTGTTGACGGATGGATACAACTGGATGTAGGGATTGTTAGTTTGGGTGAGATATATTGCTTCCCCTGTATCCCCAACACCAGATTGCATAACCAGAAAGTTTCGGGAGTTTTATAGGTGGGAATTCAAGTAGCTCCTAGAATATCTTTCCGACAGATGCCTGATATGGGATTGGGTAAATCTCTATCATATGTATTTGTTCCGGCTTATTTTGCAAGTCAAATCCTTTGTTTTGTTTTATTTGTGGGATTCAAGTTGCTTCGAAGTCAATTGTTGAATCCATACCTTCCCTAAACGGTGTTCTCATAATGCTATGTGAATACTAATCCTTCTTGATCATCAAGGTCGTCATGTTAATTCTTTTCCAACCGGCGTTCTTCTCTTCAAGTGGATTCGGTCATTTTCAACATCCGCAAGATCAATTCTAAGTTTTCTCAACGGTGTTTATTCCATCTTCCCCAAGTTGTCTTTGTTTTCCCGCCCTCCCACCCTTTTTCTTCAAGGACTCAGATTTCTTAATCATGTATCCTTTTATTTGTGGGAAGTCTCTTCATTCTTTTCTTTCAATGTTCTTATCCGGTGATTTCCCATGAAGATGCTCAACAGTTTCAAGTTCATCATCCTCCGTTCTTTTTTGCTTCTCTGGTGGATCCAATTCAAGCTTTCAGTGTTGATCATATTCCTTTCCTCGTGTCAAATGCTTTCTCATGCCGGTGCACCTCTCATTCACTCACCTCTTGCTATTCATTTGTTCCAGAGTGTTGAAGATATCTCAGAAGATTTATGTTTCCATTCTTAATCCGTTCAAGCTATTTGGAGATTGTTATCTCATTCAAGCCATTTAATTCAACCGGTGCAATCTCTCATTAAAATCATTTTCAACGGTGTTTTCTTTTGAGTGGGCCCTAACCCATAGGTCTTTTCCCAGGATTTTACCTGACTCTTCTAATTTTTCCGGAGCCATTCCCAAATTCTTTTCGAAGTTTGATGTAAGAATGAATTCCATCAGTCAGATGTTTTCCAAGATCGCTTTCAAATTATTTTTCATTGTTGGCTCAACCTCTTTGTTTTTTTTCATTCTCCCGGAGTATCTCAAAAATTCATGGTGGTGTTTCTCGTCGTCATT
Organism: Triticum timopheevii; assembly: GCA_963921465.1. Taxonomy (NCBI): domain Eukaryota; kingdom Viridiplantae; phylum Streptophyta; class Magnoliopsida; order Poales; family Poaceae; genus Triticum; species Triticum timopheevii. The sequence goes on along the minus strand of OY997264.1, from coordinate 167,935,680 downwards.
CTCGGATTTTGAAGACCGAAGAAGAATTCCTCTTAAATCCTTACCCGTTCTTCCAGAGATTCATGGTTCTAGCTTCATGCCATCCTCATGACTGTTTTTGATTGTGACAATTCTTTTCTTACCATCCGGAGCATTTCATGAGTTGTTTCCGTTTCTTTCCTCCGAAGGCCATCATGTCATAATTCTCTATTCTCAGCGTGTAGCTATCATTCTCCTAATCTTACCGATGCATCATTCAAATACCCTCTAATCAGTTCATGATCTCTTCGTTCTCATGTATCTAAATCCCCTCAAGTATCTTCATTCATTTCCAATTCGTTCCGGTGAATTGTGCCCTTGCTACTCCCTTTTCCAATTTTTACGGTGGTTCGTTCAAGATTTCACTTCCTTCGTTATCATATCAATTCATTCGTTGTTTCCAAATTCCACCGGTGGTTCCATCAATACCTTCTCAAGTTTGCTCTATCTCTATCCTTAATCCCTCAAGAAGAATAAGTAATATGCAAAATCCATTGCTTGCCATCAATTTAATTTAATGAAGGATAAGCATACAATAAATCTTATTCTTATTTCCTCGAGGTGATTCAATTCTTTTCTTCCGGAGATTGTTCATGATGAAGTAATTCTCGGTTCTAGTGTTTCATCTATTCTTTTTCTGGAGTTCCAAGTTTTCCGCACTATCTCGTTGCGAAGGTCCATCTAAATCACTGCAAGGGTTCACCTTGTGTTTTCATCTTCTCTTTCTTTCTATCATCCTTTTTTACCAGAGTTCTCCATGGAGGCTCTACATGGTGGTTCGTCAAAGATTCCTTTCATTCTTCAATTGTTCTTCAAGTTTTCTCTCAAAGTTATGATCCGCCAAGCTATACTCTAAAATAAACATGGTGCTCAACACATGTTTTGTTTTGAGGAGCTCAAGCATTCTTCATCTTGCATTCCAAAGTGCAATTCTTTCTACCTTATCTTTTGAGGTGGTGTTATGTCACTCTTTACAATTTCCTTCATGTTTCATGATTCATATGTTGTCAGGAATGAGGTATTTTAAATCCATCATTTTCTCTTCGTTCAAGTGATCTTTTCGACCAATCAACTTCTTCGTTGGAGTTATCTTGTGTCAGATTTCACCTAAAGCCTTTCCATAAGGGTTGTTGCTATTTGTGGTGATTATGCATGGCCCAAGCTTGCTCTTTATCCTCTTGGTGGAAGAAGTTTTCATCTCTTCGTCGATCTCAAAGCAAGCAATTCTTTTTGTTAGTGGCAATGTCACCTCATAGTCTTGAGATGTTTTCCATAAGCCCACTACAAGCTTATTCGTTTCATTGTTGGTTTTCCAACAACCCCGTTGTAACATTCTTGGAAGGGTGTTTTCCGAGCTCATTTGTGGCAGAAGTTGGCATTTTCTTCTCCATCCTTTTATTCCAATGATCTATCTTCTATTCTTTCTTCCAGAGGCATTGTGATGTTGCTCTCGTTGACCCATCATCTCGTTTTGTCAAGATCATGTTTTTTTCTTGCTCATCCATTTAACCGGAGTGTTGTGTTCTCATTCAAGTTCTTTCATCTTATTAAGTTTTGCCTCTCTTTTCAACCTTAGTGCTATCTGAAATCCTTCTTACCCATTGTGCCATTCTTTCAATAGTTCCGGACGCAGTGTGTTGTTGATTTCATCAAGTATCATCCCATCTTCTCAAGCTCATGTTCTATTCCTTCCATGTTCAACCGGAGTGCTGCCCAAATTCTTCCTCTCCCATCTTGTTTTAACCGGAATGGTTTCAAATTCTATCTTGTCCATTAAACTCTTGGTTCATGCCTTTGCAACCTTCTTGGTTCTTATCGTATCACTTGTTCCTCTTATCTAACGGAGTGTTTCAATTCCTTTCGTCTCTGTTATGGCATTTCTTAAAGTTTTCTACCTCTCAAGGTTTGTTGGTTTCACTCGTTTGTCAAAGAAGCAACTTAGTTTTACCTCTTCTCTTCCTCTTCCGTTTTCTCTCCGGTGCCATCCTAGATCTCGGGACGAGATCCTCTCGTAGTGGTGGAGTGTTGTAACGCCCCGGATACAACTTTCCGTATTCGTAACTCCAACTCTTGCCTTTTCCGGAGATGCGACATGACATTTCCTTCGTGGTTGGGTTCTTGTTGTTTGTTTTGCATTTTGTTCATGTCTTGCATTTCATCTCATCGCATCATTCGCATTGCATCCACATGTTTTCATAATGCTTGCACCCGTTCGTAGTTGCCGCGTCACCCCTTGCTTTCATTGATCGTTCCCAGACCAACCGTGTTTTCATTTCCCTCTTGTCCAACCACCTAACCTCTCTTGCCAGCTCGCAGCCCCCTCGCACGCGTGTCCGAAACTTCCCCAAACCCGAACCGCACAGTCATGACCGTTGGATTCGAATCATCCCCTAACATCTATAAAACATCTCCGTTTTCTTATTTGGACTGTCCTAGCCTTTTATCTAGGACTGTCCGATTGTAATCGTAGGGACCAATTGACCCTAAGCCTACCCACTCGCTATATATAGCAGCCTAACCCTAGATCCTAGCACGTTGTCTCATCCAATCCTCCACCTTGCGCTGCCACTCCTCTTGTCTCCCCTGTTCCTCGGGATCTACCCCGATCCAAATTTCCACCCAACCGAAGCCGCCACCTTCCTCCTCGTATTCCAGATCGGGCCAACCACAACCTATCAATCCATCGATCCACTGCATCCCTCGATTCCCCACGGCCCTCCTCGACCAGCAGCAACCAGGAGCCCGAGCTCCTTCTCCCATGCCTGCGTGCCCGAGGAAATGCTCGAGGCTGTGCCTCCTCGTCTCCTTGCGCTGCCGTTCGCCACGCCGGCGACCACGGGCACAACCTCCTCGACCACGCGCCATCTTCTCCGTCAACCACCTCGCGTCGCTGCCTCATCAGCTCCGCTGCCGGCATCAGCACCCGAGCCCTGCCTCGTCCCCGTCCTCGCCCGTCGTCACGTCACCGGTGTCCTAACCACCGGAGCACAGCCGCCCTTCCGCTGCCGTCGAGCGCCACCGCAGCAGCAGCTCCAGGCCGCCCCCCTCACCCTGCGCCCTTGTCTCTTCTCCCTTCCCTTCGCTTTCTCTCTCTCCCTCTCATCTCCCTGCTTCCTCTCTCTTGCAGGAAACACAGGGGACATGGAGCTCCACGGCCGCCTGATGCTCAAGCCTCCACCAGGAACCGCTCGTCCGCCTCGAGTCCTCCCAGATCGGGACCATCCCGGCCTTCCCCGCACCTCCTGATGCCGAGTGCTACTCGCCTCCGTCCACCAAGCTTCTGCGCCGCTGCGCCTTCTTCCTCTGCTTTTGCATCGAGCAGGAGGAGGACGCCCCTGCCTCTGCCTCGAGTCATTCGAGCGTTGACCGCGCCCCCTCCCCTCGTTCGATCCAAGCCCAGCCGCCAGCTCGCCCGCTTCATTTTGCTGCTTCCTTCTCCACCAACCGGGCCTTGGCCCAGGGTGATCAGCACCCGCGCCTCTCCTGTGCACTGTTGGGCTAGCAAAATTCGGCCCGTATATGTTTTTTTTTGGTTCTGCGAATTTCCTAATTATCCAGAGATTGCCAGTTTTTCAGAAAACCCCTTAATGTTCATGCATCAATAATTAATTAACCATGCATCGGATTAAAACAAATTATATATGTAAAATGCTTAGTTTTTCATCTAGTTTCATAATATGCCACTTTCATCCATGTTTAAAATGTTTAAAATGCTGTTTGATTAAATTTGCTCAAATGCCATGTTAAAATGATTTATTTCATAACTAAATAATCGTAGCTCGGTTTTAAATAAACTTTATATGTAAATGGGGTGGAAAAATGCCTAGATTAACATGGTGCACTCATCTTGCATGTTTAACAACTCTAAAATATGGGTTAGGGCAGAACAGTATCAAATCTAAAATATGGACATGAGAATTTTCCGGAATTGTTGTTTGTTGTTCCGGCCTCATTTGAACTTGCCTAGATAGGTAGTTTTCATATGCTTCACCTCTTGCCATGTTTAACAACATTTAATATTGTTTGGTAGCTTATATGAGATTAAACTAAATATGTCAATGTGGTGTTTTGTCAATATGCAACCCGTTGCATATTGAGCTCCACTTAACTTGTAGTATTGTTTGTTGCACTTTGCCATGACATGCCTCATTAAACCGGACATGCATCATACTTGTTTGTGCATCATGCCATGTTTATGCTTGTGCATTTACCATGTTGTTTGTTTCTTTCCGGTGTTGCTTCTTAGTTCCGGTAATGTTGCGATTGTGAGGATTCGTTCGACTACTCCCGTTCGTCTTCTTCATGGACTCGTTCTTCTTCCTAGCGGGATTTCAGGCAAGATGACCGCTACCCTGGATCTCACTACTATCATTTCTATGCTAGTTGCTTTGTTCTATCGCTATGCTGCGCTACCTATCCCTTGTTCTATCAAGCCTCCCAAATTGCCATGTCAGCCTCTAACCTTTTCACCCTTCCTAGCAAACCGTTGTTTGGCTATGTTACCGCTTTGCTCAGCCCCTCTTATAGCGTTGTTAGTTGCAGGTGAAGTTGAAGATTGCTCCATGGTGGACAGGGTTATGTTGGGATATCACAATATCTCTTATTTAATTAATTCATCTATATACTTGGTAAAGGGTGGAAGGCTCGGCCTTATGCCTGGTGTTTTGTTCCACTCTTGCCGCCCTAGTTTCCGTCATACCGGTGTTATGTTCCCGGATTTTGTGTTCGTTACACGGTTGGGTGATTTATGGGACCCCCTTGATAGTTCGCTTTGAATAAAACTCCTCCAGCAAGGCCCAACCTTGGTTTTACCATTTGCCTCACCTAAGCCTTTTTCCCTTGGGTTTCCGGAGCCCGAGGGTCATCTTTATTTAACCCCCCCGGGCCAGTGCTCCTTCGAGTGTTGGTCCGAAATAGGCAGACTGCGGGGCCACCTCGGGGCAACTCGAGGGTTGGTTTTACTCGTAGGTTGACCTATCCGGTGTGCCCTGGGAACGAGATATGTGCCGCTCCTATCGGGATTGTCGGTGCATCGGGCGGCTTTGCTGGTCTTGTTTTACCATTGTCGAAATGTCTTGTAAACCGGGATTCCGAGACTGATCGGGTCTTCCTGGGAGAAGGAATATCCTTCGTTGATCGCGAGAGCTTATCATGGGCTAAGTTGGGACACCCCTGCAAGGTATAAACTTTCGAGAGCCGTGCCCGCGGTTATGTGGCAGAGGGGAATTTGTTAATGTCCGGTTGTAGATAACTTGACACCAGATTCGAATTGAAATGCATCAGCCGTGTGGGTAGCCATGATGGTCTCTTTTCGGTGGAGTCCGGGAAGTGAACACGGTTTTGGGTTATGTCTGATGTAAGTAGGAGTTCAGGATCACCTCTTGATCATTACTAGTTGACGACCGTTCCTTTGCTTCTCTTCTCGCTCTTATTTGTGTATGTTAGCCACCATACTTGCTTAGCCGCTGCTGCAACCTCACCACTTTACCCCTTCGTTTCCCATTAAGCTTTGCTAGTCTTGATACCCATGGTAATGGGATTGCTGAGTCCTCGTGGCTCACAGATTACTACAACAACAATTGCAGGTACATGTTATGCGATGATCATGATGCGAGAGCGATGCTTGCTTGTTTTGGAGTTCTTCTTCTGCTTCTTCTTCGATCAAGGGATAGGTTCCAGGTCGGAAGCCTGGGCTAGCAGGGCGGATGTTGTTCGAGTTTCTGTTTGTGTTTCCTCCGTAGTCGGATGGTGCTCTTATGTAAGATGATGCTGTATTCGTGTGGCATTATATGCCTTTTGTATGTATCCCCATCTATATATGTAATGTTGATGTAATGATATCCACCTTGCAAAAGCGTGTTCAAGACGCGCTTCTATCCTTGGTGGGACCTTCGAGTTCCTTTAGGATAGGGTTGCATCTTGGGCGTGACAATGTGGGGCCAGGGGGCTGGGTTGACCCAGTCAATTAGTCCAGTCATAGTTGACTAGTTAATTGTTGACTGGTCAAACCTGGTAGTGGGGCCCATGTGTCATATGCACATGCCAATTAACATTTTTTAAACACAGTTATTTAATCCAATTAACTTGTGGGGTCCGGTGGTCAGTGTCACAGGGGGAATTCTTTTAGTTAAATGGCGCGGGCCCATGTGTCAGAGGAGGGGGTTAGGCCCGCTAATTAAACTAGTTGGCCACCCAGGTCGGGCACGCACGCACGCTGTGCACGGCGACCGGGCGCCAGGAGATGTGGCGGGGGCAGTCGGGGGTGGTAGCAGTAGTGGCTCGGGCCGGCAAATGCGGAACAGGGGGCGGGCAGGACGAGCGGGAGCGGCAGCCGGTGGACGAGCACGCACGAGGCGCGGGAGGAGGGCACACGTATAGGTGTGGGCGGCGGAGCTCGCGGCCAGCAGCAGTGTCAGCATGCAGCAGCAGCAGCCTCAGGCGGGCAGCAACAGCAGGGGGAGGCGTGTTGGGGAACGTAGTAATTTCAAAAAAATTCCTACGCACACGCAAGATCATGGTGATGCATAGCAACAAGAGGGGAGAGTGTGTCCACGTACCCTTGTAGACCGAAAGCGGAAGCATTAGCACAACGCGGTTGATGTAGTCGTACGTCTTCATGATCTAACCGATCAAGTACCGAACGCACGACACCTCCGAGTTCAGCACACGTTCAGCTCAATGACGTCCCTCGAACTCCGATCCAGCCGAGCTTTGAGGGAGAGTTCCATCAGCACAACGGTGTGGTGACGATGATGATGTTCTACTGACGGAGTGCTTCGCCTAAGCACCTCTACGATATTATCGAGGTGGATTATGGTGGAAGGGGGCACCGCACACGGCTAAGAGATCGAAGGGATCAATTGTTGTGTCTATGGGGTGCCCCCTCCCCCGTATATAAAGGAGTAGAGGAGGGGACCGGCCAGGAGGAGGAGGCGCGCCCAAGGGAGGAGTCCTACTCCCTCCTTTTCCTATTTGGAGAGGGAGTGGGAAGGAAGAGGAAGGAGGGAGGAAGGAAAGGGGGGGGGCGGCCTCCTTCCCAATTCAGATTGGGCTTGGGGGGCCCCTCCCTTGCTCCTTTCCCCTCCTTTCCACTAAAGCCCATTAAGGCCCATATACCTCTCGGGGGGTTCCGATAACCTCCCGGTGCTTCGGTATTGTCCCAATCTCACACGGCATCATTCCGGTGTCCAAATATAGTTGTCCAATATATCGATCTTTACGTCTCGACCATTTCGAGCCTCCTCGTCATGTCCGTGATCACATCCGGGATTCCGAACTACCTTCGGTATGTCAAAACACATAAACTCATAATATAACCATCATCGAACTTTAAGCGTGCGGACCCTACGGGTTCGGGTATGTAGACATGACCGAGACACGTCTCCGGTCAATAACCAATAGCGGAACCTGGATGCTCATATTGGCTCCCACATATTCTACGAAGATCTTTATCGGTCAAACCGCATAACAACATACGTTGTTCCCTTTGTCATCGGTATGTTACTTGCCCGAGATTCGATCGTCGGTATCTCAATACCTAGTTCAATCTCATTACCGGCAAGTCTCTTTACTCATTACGTAATGCATCATCCCGTAACTAACTCATTAGCTACATTGCTTGCAAGGCTTATAGTGATGTGCATTACCAAGAGGGCCCAGAGATACCTCTCCAACAATCGGAGTGACAAATGCTAATCTCGAAATACGTTAACTCAACAAGTACCTTCGGAGACACCTGTAGAGCACCTTTATAATCACCCAGTTACGTTGTGACGTTTGGTAGCACAAAAAGTGTTCCTCCGGTAAGCAGGAGTTACATAATCTCATAGTCATAGGAACATGTATAAGTCATGAAGAAAGCAATAGCAACATACTAAACGATGAAGTGCTAAGCTAACGGAATGGGTCAAGTCAATCACATCATTCTCCTAATGATGTGATCCCGTTAATCAAATGGCAACTCATGTCTATGGTTAGGAAACTTAACCATCTTTGATTCACGAGCTAGTCAAGTAGAGGCATACTAGTGACACTATGTTTGTCTATGTATTCACACATGCATTATGTTTCCGGGTAATACAATTCTAGCATGAATAATAAACATTTATCATGATATGAGGAAGTAAATAATAACTTTATTATTGCCTCTAGGGTATATTTCCTTCAAGGCGGAGCAAGGGCTGCAGCACGCGGGCGCTAGGGCGGCGGCGGCAAGGCCGCAGCCAAGGGCGCGGTCGGCGACTGTGAGGTGCGGGTGAAGCGTGGTCAGCGGGTGACTGCGGCAGCGGCAGGAATCGGGGCGGCGCATACGATGACGGAACGGGGTAGGGAAAGGGAGGAAAGGAGGAGGCTCACCACAAGCAGGTGGATGGTGAGCTCGGGGAGGTGCGAGGTGGACCAGAGCAGCTGAAATTGGTGAAGGCGGTCGGCGACTGAGGCGGTGAACTCCAGCGATGTCGACAAGCTGCGGCCCTCCCGGCTTGACTTCTGTGGTTTGGCCGATGAGGGCGGTGCCGCGGTGCTGATGGGCCTGCTCCAGGGCGACGGGGAGCCTGGTGGCCGCGGGATCGATGATGTGCGTGATGATGGCGGCTACGGGTTGAGCACCAGATTGAGAGGGAGCGAGCAAGGGGAGCGAGTGAGGCTAGGTTTTGGTCCAGGGACGAGGGTGGCTTCTTATCCACACGGCTTGCCGGCGGAGGCTCGACGTGTGGACATCCGTGCCATGGACGGTGGTGCTACCAACACGAGGAGAGAGAGAGAGAGAGAGAGAGAGAGAGCGAGAGGTTAGGGACATTGGTGAGCTAAGTTGGATGACTGCACTGTAGACTAGAGCCCATATACACAGTAGACTCTAGGCCTTTTCTATTTTTATTTTTTGTTTTCATTTATTCTTTTCTGTTGCATTTTCTTTTCACTCCTTTTCGTCTTTTGTAAAATAGGTGACTTAGCCACATAGATTCATTGCAATATTATGCACTGCCATGAAAAGTTCCGAGACGAAATGATATCATTTGGATTTGATTTGAATTTAAATGGAAAGAAAAGGTGTTGTTGTCCCACTGTTTTGGTTGCTAGGGTCAACTTGGGAATTTACTTAATGTTGGTTTTAGTTTTATAATTATTCTGGGATTATTTGCAATACTATGAACAATTTAGTTTTCCAGTTTGAAGAAATAAAGATTTGACTTTATTTAAAATTTGAAAAATGCTTTGATTTTTGCACAAGTGGCAAGCTGCATAATAATCATGATGACATGGCCACCATTAGGGGGAGATTATTGTAGCATGATTCCCGGGGTGGTACAAGTGGCTTGAATGAGATAACCAAGTTGATCTTGTTTGGACTTCAGAATTATCTAGGAGGCTTCTTCAGCAATTGGTGTCTTGGCTGCCTTCTCTGTTTTTGCTTTTTCTTTCTTCTCCTGAGCCTGTACAGATGTGGGGTGTGATGGATCCATGACAACCACATTGTCTTCAAACTCTGGCCGGAAGGGAAGATGTTCCTTGTCCAAGAGATACATGCCCTTGCACATATTGGAGTTGATGATCATCTAAATATGTGGAGCATAGCCACATGATCTATTTTGGTCTACATCAGTCCTTTTGATAGTCTCAACTATCAAGGACATCACCTTGAATTTCTCGGGCACATCAAACATATGCAATAAATTTATTGAGTGCCCTCTAATCATCATGTCATCTCTAGACTTGGGCAGCAAAGTGTGTCTGAGGATTGTGTTGATTGTTGGCACACCTGACATCAGATAGTAAACTGATCCAAACTTATGAGTGTCCAAGGCAGCATCTGGAATCTCCTTGTACATGTGAAACATAGAGTCATGTCCTTTTCTTGGCTTGGCATACACATCAGTGTCCTCCTCATGCTCTTCTGGGGCATTGATCAACTTTGCCCACTCAGCAACAAAAGATTGGTACTGATACATCTCCATCGTATCTATAATTTTTGATTGTTTCATGCCAATATTATACAACTTTCACATACTTTTGGCAACTTTTTATATGATTTATTTGGACTAACTTACTTATCCAGTGCCCAGTGCCAGTTCTTGTTTGTCGCATGTTTTTGTATCGCAGGAAATCCATATCAAATGAATTCCAAACGTGATGAAACTCTACGGAGAATTATTTTGGAATATTTGTGAATTTTAGGAGGTGGAATCAACGTAAACGAAGGCCCGAGGCCACCACAACCCACCAGGGCACGCCACCAGGCCTAGGCACACCCTGGTGTATCGTGCCCTCCTCGAACGTCAGTTGGAGCTATACTTCGGGCACAAGGAAGCTTATATCCGGAAAAAAATCTGTAAAAAGATCAGTGCAATCAGAGTTACGGATCTCCGGGAATTTAAGAAACCGTGAAGGGCCAGATCTGGAGAGCGCAAAACAGAAGAGAACAGAGAGGGAGATCCAATCTCGAAGGGGCTCCTGCCCCTCCGCCGCCATGGATGCCATGGACCAGAGGGGGAACTCTCCTCCCATCTAGGGGGGAGGCCAAGGAAGAAGAAGGAGGAGGGGGGCTCTCCCCCCTCTCTCCCGGTGGCCCCAGAGTGCCGTCGGGGCTAGGATTGTGACGACGATCTACATCAACAATCTTGCTACCGTCAACACCAACTCTCTCCCCCTCTATGCAGCGGTGTAACATCCCTTCTCCCACTGTAATCTCTACTTAAACATGGTGCTCAACTCCATATGTTATTTCCCAATGATCTATGGTTATCCTATGATGTTTGAGTATATCCGTTTTGTCCTATGGGTTAATCGTGATCTTGGTTGGTATGATTGTATATTATATTTTTGGTGTTGTCCTACGGTGCCCTCCATCTCAGGAAAATGTGAGGGCACCCCACTGTAGGGTGTTGCAGTATGTTCATGGTTTGCTTATTGTCAGTGTTGCGGGGGTGACAATAGCCTAAACACAGATAAGTGGGTTATGGCGTATGGGAGTAAAGAGGACTTGATACTTAATGTTATGGTTGGGTTTCACGACCTTAATGATCTTTAGTAGTTGTGGATGCTTGCTAGAGTTCCAATCATAAGTGCATATGATCCAAGTAGAGAAAGTATGTTAGCTCATGCCTCTCCCTCATATAGAATTGCAAGAATGATTACCGGTACTTGTTATCGATTGCCTAGGGACAAATGACTTTTTGGTTGACAAAAGCTATCTACTTTTACTACCTTGCATTTTATCTGTAGTTTTATTCCCGCAAAGTACTTGTAGTTTTATTCTTGCAAACTAGTTTCATACTTGTTTTAGGTAAAGCAAACGTTAAGTGTGCGTAGAGTTGTATCGGTGGTCGATAGAACTTGAGGGAATATTTGTTCTGCCTTTAGCTCCTTATTGGGTTCGACACTCTTATTTATCAAAGAAGGCTACAAACGATCCCCTATACCTGTGGGTTATCAAGACCTTTTTTTTGGCGCCGTTGCCGGGGAGCAATAGCGTGGGGTTAATATTCCCGTGTGTGCTTGTTTGCTTTATCACTAAGTAGTTTTTATTTCCTATTCTAAGTTGTTTTCTATATTTAGTTATGGATGTGGAACACGAAACACCAAAAAAAATTAGTGGTACTTGCTACTCATGGAGATGGGGAACCTCCTAAAACCCTCGATGCTCGTTATGTTTAAAATATTATGCACTACTTTGATAATCCTGAGAAAACCCCATTCAACTTGATAATGGGAGAATGTTGGATCAACGTGAATACTGTAGGGATTATCGCTTGACACAAAAGGGAAACTTTTATGGGATCAAATTGATAAGTTGCATTGGTATGCTTGGAATTTATGCCCGAGATATGATTTTACTTGTTGCTCTAGGATGAATGCTCCACGCCTTCCCTTTTCATGCAAATTTAATGATAATGAAACCTTGGCTTCTTATGCCAATGGTAGATATGATTATTATGATGTGGAACGAATAGAAGAATTTGTTGCTTTTAAGGGTGCTTATGAAATTGAATCTTTGTTTTTAAAGTATGAAGCTTTTGATGGTGATGTTTATAGACCTGAAAATTTTGCCATCCTTAAATATTGCTATGATAATTACAAATACAATTCCGATATTGATGCATTTCTTGAGAGAGTCTCCGCTGTCCAAGAAGAGATTAATGTTTTATAGGAGTCTATGGAAGAAGGAATTGATGAAACTGTGAGCTCATTGGATGAAAAATATGACGAGGAGAGCGAAGAACAAAAGGAGGAAGAGCGTATTAGCTACCCGTTCCCACCTTCTAATGAGAGTAACTCTTCAACTCATACATTGTTTAATGTCCCTTCGTCCTTACTTAAGGATGAATGCTACGATAATTGCTATGATCCCGTTGATTTGTTTGATATATCCCTTTTTGATGATGCTTGCTATGCTTGTGGCCAAGATGCCAATATGAATTATGCTATTGGAGATGAACTTGCTATTGTTCCTTATGTTAAACATGAAATTGTTGCTATTGCACCCACACATGATAGTCCTATTATCTTTTTGAATTCTCCAAACTACACTATATCGGAGAAGTTTGCTCTTATTAAGGATTATATTGATGGGTTGCCTTTTACCGTTGCACGTGATAATTTTGATGAATATAATATGCATGTTCTTGCTGCTCCTACTTGCAATTATTATAAGAGAGGAACTACATCTCCACCTCTCTATGTTTCCAACACAATAAAATTGCAAGAAACTACTTATGTTATGTATTGGCCTTTACTTGATGTGCAAGAATTGTTCTTGTATCACATGCCGATGCATAGGAAGAGAGTTAGACTTTGTCATTGCTTGATATATGTTGCTTTGTGCTCACTACTAAATGCCAAATCATTGCTAATTCAAATTGGCTTTGATATACCTTGGGATCCAGGTGGATCCATTACTTGAGCACTTTATGCCTAGCTTAATGGCTTTAAAGAAAACGCTGCCATTGAGACAACTTGGAAGTTTAAGAGAGTCATTTAGTTCTGTTGAGTGATTTTATAAAGTTTAAAAACAAAACAATATAGAGGGGAACTTAAAACCTTTTCACAAAAGAGAAGCGATTGAAAGGCGATGCATTGCGGAAGTGAGGGTCGACCTTGAACACTTGTGTCCATGCTCATGGAAACAATGTAGAATTTTTCATGAAGATTCTCACAAAAATAATATCCCATTTCTACAATTTCATTGTATTATAAAAATAATGTGCCAAGATTTGCCTTCAGGATGAGTAGATTGCTTGTTGGTATGTGCAGTGCAAAAATAGAAACTTTGGCTGTAGCGTGCGATTTTACATTTTTTTACTGGAACATCAAACATTTCTGAAACTTTTTGCACAGTCTTTCTATAAAAATTGTTTATTTTGTCATATTGTTTCAGAATTTTTGGAGTACCAGAAGTATGGTAGATGTTCAGATTACTACATACTGTCCTGTTTAAGACAGATTCTGTTTTTGATGCATTGTTTTGCTTGTATGAAACTATCGATTCTATCGGTGGTATAAGCCATGGAAGAGTTATATTAGAGTAGCTAAAATGCAAAAACAACATATTAATTGGTTTGCAATAGTACTTAGATTAGTGATTTGCTTTATTATACTAACGGATCTTACCGAGCTTTCTGTTGAGTTTTGTGTGGATGAAGTGATCAAAGATCGAGGAGGTCTCGATATGAGGAGAAGGAGGAGATGCAAGAGATCAAGCTTGGGGATGCCCAAGGCACCCCAAGTAAATATTCAAGGAGACTCAAGCGTCTAAGCTTGGGGATGCCCCGGAAGGCATCCCATCTTTCTTCAACAAGTATCGATATGTTTTAGTCTTCATTTCATTCATGTGATATGTGTAAATCTTGGAGCGTCTTTTGCATTTAGTTTTCATTTTTCTTTTATGCACCATGCTGGTATGAGATATTACATGGTTGATTTATAGAATGCTCATTGCACTTCACTTATATATTTTGAGTATGGCTTTATAAAATGCTTCATGTCCTTCACTTATATCATTTGAAGTTTGGATTGCTTGTTTCTCTTCACATAGAAAACAGATGTTCGTAGAATGCTCTTTTGCTTCACTTATATTTGTTAGAGCATGATCTTTTTTAGAAAGAATTAAACTCTCATGCTTCACTTATATTTATTTAGAGAGACAAATAGAATTGTTCAATTGCATGGTTAGTCATAAAATCCTACATAAAATTTATGGATCACTGAATATGATATGTTTGATTCCTTGCAATAGTTTTGCGATATAGAGATGGAATATGTGGCAAGTACTAGTAAACGGTTGTGATTAGTAAGAATATTGGTGTTAAGGTTTGTGATTCCCGAAGCATGCACATATAGTCTCTCGTTATGCTATGAAAGTTGGAGCATGATTTATCTCCTCCTTATGAGTGGCGGTCGGGGACGAGCGATGGTCTTTTCCTACCAATCTATCCCCCTAGGGGCATGCATAGTAGTACTTTGCTTCGAGGGCTCATAAACTTTTACAATAAGTATATGAGTTCTTTATGACTAATGTGAGTCCATGGATTATACGCACTCTTACCTTCCCGCAATTTGCTAGCCTCTACGGTACCGTGCATTGCCCTTTCGCACCTCGAGACGTGGTGCAAACTTCACCGGTGCATCCAAACCCCGTGATATGATACGCTCTATCACACATAAGCCTTATTATATCTTCCTCAAAACAGCCACCATACCTACCTATTATGGCCTTTCCATAGCCATTCCAAGGTATATTGCCATGCACTTCCACCGCTTCTGATTTGATGACTTGAGCATTCATTGTCATATTGCCTTGCATGATCATATAGCTGACATAGTAGTTGTGGCTCAGCCACCGTTCATCATTTTTCATACATGTTACGATAGATCATTGCACATCCTGGTACACTGCCAGAGGCATTCATATAGAGTCATACTTTGTTATATGTTTCGAGTTGTAATTTTTATTTCTTTTGAGTTATAAGTAAATAGAAGTGTGATGATCATCATTATTCATTTTTAGGGCAGTGCCCCGGTGAGGAAAGGATGATGGAGACTATGATTTCCCCACAAGTCGGGATGAGACTCCGGACAATGAGAGAAAAAAAAGAAAAAAGAGAAGAAAAAAGGAAAGAAAAAAGGAAAGAAAAAAGAAAAAGAAATAAAGAAATAAAGAGAGAAGGGGCATTGTTGGTATCCTTTACCACACTTGTGCTTCAAAGTAGCACCATGTTTTTCATATGGAGAGTCTCCTATGTTGTCACTTTCATATACTAGTGGGAATTTTTCATTATAGGATTAGATGCACACCCACTTAGTTTTACTGAGCTTTCATACACTTATATCTCTTAGTGCATTCGTTGCATGGCAATCCCTACTCCTCGCATTGATATTGATTGATGGGCATCTCCATAGCCCGTTGGTTAGCCGTGTCGATGTGAGACTTCCTTACTTTTTTGTCTTCTTTATATTTACCCCTATCATCGTACTCTATTCCACCCGTAGTGCTATATCCATGGCTTGCGCTCATGTATTGCGTGAGGGTTGAAAAAGCTGAAGCATGTTAAAAAGTATGAACCAATTGTTCGGCTTGTCATCGGGGTTGTGCATGATAAATACTTTGTGTTAAGAAGACAGAGCATGACAAGACTATATGATTTTGTAGGGATAGCTTTCTTTAGCATTGATATTCTGAAAGACATGATTGTTTGTTGGGATGCCTGAGTATTAATGTCTTTATGTCAAATTATAGACTATTGCTTTGAATCACTTATGTCTTAATATTCATGCCATGACTAGATATATGATCAAGTTTATGCTAGATAGCATTCCACATCAAAAATTATCTTTTTATCATTTACCTACTCGAGGAGAAGAAGGAATTAAGCTTGGGGATGCTGATACGTCTCCATCGTATCTATAATTTTTTATTGTTTCATGCCAATATTATAAAACTTTCACATACTTTCAGAAACTTTCTATATGATTTATTTGGACTAACTTACTTATCTAGTGCCCAGTGCCAGTTCCTATTTGTTGCATGTTTTTGTATCGCAGAAAATCCATATCAAAGGAAGTCCAAACGTAATGAAACTCTACGAAGAATTATTTTGGAATATTTGTGAATTTTAGGAGGTGGAATCAACGTAAACGGAGGCCCGAGGCCACCACAACCCACCAGGGTGCGCCACCAGGCCCAGGCATGCCCTGGTGTATCGTTCCCTCCTCGAACGTCGGTTGGAGCTATACTTTGGGTGCAAGGAATCTTATATTCGGAAAAAATCGTGTAAAAAGATCAGCGCAATCGGAGTTACGGATCTCTGAGAATTTAAGAAACCGTGATGGGCCAGATCTGGAGAGCGCAAAACAGAAGAGAACAGAGAGGGAGATCCAATCTCGGAGGGGCTCCTAGCCCTCCACCGCCATGGAGGCCAAGAACCAGAGGGGGAACTCTCCTCCCATCTAGCGGGGAGGCCAAGGAAGAATAAGAAGGAGGGGGGCTCTCCCCCCCTCTCTCCCGGTGGCCCCGGAGTGCCGCCGGGGCTAGGATTGCGATGACGATCTACATCAACAATCTTGCTACCATCAACAACAACTCTCTCCCCCTCTATGCAGCGGTGTAACACCCCTTCTCCCCGCTATAATCTCTACTTAAACATGGTGCTCAACTCCATATATTATTTCCCAATGATCTATGGTTATCCTATGATGTTTGAGTAGATCTGTTTTGTCCTATGGGTTAATCGTGATCTTGGTTGGTATGATTGTATATTTTATTTTTGGTGATGTCCTACGGTGCCCTCCATCTCGCGCAAACGTGAGGGCCCCCCACTGTAGGGTGTTGCAATATGTTCATGGTTTGCTTATTGTCAGTGTTGCGGGGGTGACAGCAGCCTAGACGGGGATAAGTGGGTTATGGCGTATGGGAGTAAAGAGGACTTGATACGTAATGCTATGGTTGGGTTTCACTATCTTAATGATCTTTAGTTGTTGCGGATGCTTGCTAGAGTTCCAATCATAAGTGCATATGATCCAAGTAGAGAAAGTATGCTAGCTCATGCCTCTCCCTCATATAAAATTGCAAGAATGATTACCGGTACTTGTTATCGATTGCCTTGGGACAAATGCCTTTCTTGTTGACAAAAGCTATCTACTTTTGCTACCTTGCATTTTATTCGTAGTTTTATTCTCGCAAAGTACTTGTAGTTTTATTCTTGCAAACTAGTTTCATACTTGTTTTAGGTAAAGCAAACGTCAAGTGTGCATAGAGTTGTATCGGTGGTTGATAGAACTTGACGGAATATTTGTTCTGCCTTTAGCTCTTCGTTGGGTTCGACATTCTTATTTATCGAAGAAGGCTACAAACGATCCCCTATACTTGTGGGTTATCAGGTAACTAGTACCCTCAATCATCCAAACTATTTTACCATCAGGGTAGAAGTGTGTTGTTGAGTAAAACTGCATGATCAACTCATCATTCCATTTAGTCAATTTCTGACCAACAAATGTATCAACTCATGTTGATCTGAAACCCTCATGGACTCCTGGGAAATAGTCAGCATTGTTGTCAATGAATTTCCAGTCAACCCATCTCATGTCACTTACTATTGGCTTCTTGTCCCGGAGCATAGTCTCATAGAAGTCTTGGTGTTCCTTTGTATGGAACCTGAAGTCAACAGCAGTCCTCCTTCTTATGGCATATGGGATCAGTCTGTGTGGCACCGTGGCTCAGAGCGACGGGTTTACCTTGCATTGCCAACCCGGAGATCATGTCTTCTGGCAACACACAACATCTTGGTACAGAAATCACCGCTTTATTGAGGCTAGTGGAAGCATAATGTTACATTACATCAAGTAGCGAGGCCAACCGGCACATCGGTGGGGCTGAACAATATGTACATTATTTAGTGAACATAAAGGGGCCTCGAGCACGACATCTACACGGCAGCGGAACAACGACGTAGCGGGACTCCATAGCACAGGGACACCGATGTGGACACGTTCTAGACACGGCATCACTCTGATCCAGTTAGACTTACCTAAAATCTGGCATAACATGCCAGGTCAGTACATTGAATGTTCTTGCAAGCTCACAACAAATAGAACCATAATGACAAAAAATATCATGACATTTAAGCAAGTTAAATGCAAACATCAACATGCTACTCATGCAATGAAACCAAACTTGTGCCTTGAGTCCCTCGGACTCTCTTACCAATAGGTTGCCTCGCAACCGAACAGTGATCACGGCGGATCACGAACGGAACCACACTTGGTTCAACAGGTTACCTCGTAACCAAACAGTGATCACTCCTGGATCACAAATAATACCACAACAATCAGTCTCACTGACATCATCATGATTCAACCAGTGCAATGCAAATAACTTAGTGTGCAAGATTATTTATGAAAGTTGATCCATGGTGTGACTTACTTACGAACTGGGCCCTTATCCGCGGGCGGCCATCGATAGATTAATACACTCTGCAGAGGTACCCACACCACGGAACCCATGGCCTCGCACTCCCATTCGGGTGGACCAACGGCATTCCGACAGAACCCGCCCATTGCCATGACACTCCTACGGCCACTCCGACCACTTCCCCACTGAGATTAGTCATGGGTGACCGAGCCTACCAAAGGCAAAATAACCATCGTCATGGCAAATAAACAGTCCCAAACGGGGACAAGGTACCATAACAACAACAGGTCCACAAGGTTATGTCCGCTTATCGTGCCAGGGTAACACATGCCCATAACCTTCCCTTGTTGGAGGCACCGACAACAGGCATGACAACGGAACGACTAGTGGCCTCCTCATACTAAGGCAAATGTGGTTGCACTTGTCAGCCTGATTCAGTGGCACCATGACCCGACCAACTTTAAGTTCAAGTTCAATTATTATCAGGGTTAACTTGAAATAAAATGCATCGAGTCATTATATGCCATGCATATGCAACCATATATCATGCATCATATATCACTTAACATTAACAGATCAACCTTATTCAATGTTCTACTTGCACAAACTCAACTTTCAACATTTCTGGTCCTTCCTTACTAGTTATTTCTACCCATCACTTTAGTTGGCATTTATCAAATAATACTCATTTTTCATATAGTAAAAATAATACTCATGATCATATCATCATAGCCATGACAAACTTACTTAGATCAACTAATCAAGCTATATCTCACTAGTTCAAGTATTCATTTATGTTAACTAAGCATTTTGATCATGATAAACTAAATAACACAAGCATTTATTTATTTTAAAACTATATGCAGTGAATATCATATAAATTCAGGTAGAAAATCATAGATATTGGAAAGACACCATGACAATGTTGTTGTGTCTTGCCTTAGTGCAGAGGAGCTTCACACTCCTCCTAGATGCCTTCAAGACAAGAACAACAAAAAGAAAATATCAAGAACACTTCTGAAAATTACCAGAAATTCTAGGCAACAAGGAAAAATCCCATCTTGGGTGTGTTGCTAGGATTTTCCAGTAAGAACATAATGCAAAAAGAATCAACTCATTTGGACTTGTAGAATAAAAGTTACAAGTAGTGAAATTTCTGGTCAAATTTGAACTAAATTTCAATTAAAAAGAAAAACCAGAGGGGGGTGACGTCAAAGGCGTAAACCGCCAGGGCGCCACCACTCATACCGCTTTGGGCGCGACCTAAATGGCTGACAGTGGCCCCCAGCTGCTAGGTCAGAGGGGGGCAGAGAGAGAAACAGAGACGGGCGGCGCGGCAACGATGCTTTCTCCGGCGAGGAGTGCCCGGCGGCGAGATCTAGAGGGATAGGATTGTAGAGGAGGTCGAGGCACACCTGCCCATACTCATAGCGTGTCTAGGGGTGGCCGGACGGGGTCAGAACGGAGCTCTCCAGCGGCGACAGTGGGCGGAGCTCGTCGGAGATGGTGGTTCCGGCGATGCACGGCCAGTCCAGCAGCTCCAACAGCACCAGCATGCACCAGTGGATCACCACGAACATGCCGGAATGGTCAGTTGAGCTCGAGCGGCTCTGGAAAGGGAGGGGGCAGAGGAGGGGGATCACCGGCGAGCTCGGGGCGGGGACGGCGGTCAAAGGCCTGCCCGGCCGGGCTGCGGCTTCCTACGGGTGTGTGGAGATGTGCTGAGTGTGTGTGAGGAGAGGAACAAGCTCGGGGGAGATCTATTTATAGCTGAGGCTGAGGTGGGGATCAAGAGCTCACCGGAGCTCTTTGGAGCTTCGCCCGGTGACGAATGGCATCAGTGAGAGGGGGGAAGACGCCGGAGATCATGCGGGGTCTGTAGACGAGCTGCGACGAGCATAGGAGCACGGTACGCGACGAGCACAGGGGCACGGGCGCACTGTTGCCTTGGCCACACCATGCCCGTGCTCGCTGCGGCAAGCTCCAGCGTCGGCGGGCGCCAGGGTGTTGTTATGAGGGTTCAAATGAAGATTGTGGCACGGTTTGGCAAGGTGTGACAGCTTGGGAAGTGAGCACATGCGAAACAGAGGAGTTGGCGCAACGCAGAGCGCATCGGACGCATGCCAATCCCCTTGGACAAACATGGTCACTGCATGAACTTTGGCATCAGGCTGAGCTAAGCCCAAACACCATGTCTGGCAGTTAGTCCTTAGTGGTTTTAGTTGTTTTGTACGTTTGGCTGGATCATAGGTGCACTGTGGGAGTGGCTATCTTCCTGGAAAGTTTCTGGACAGAAACTTGTGAGCTTTACTGAGAAAAATCTAGTGAGTATTAAGGGCTATGCTTTGGGGTTTAGCTATCTCTTAGGAAGGTAATCAAGCTTAGAAAAGATTAGCCCCAAAAGATCAAGCAAAAATATACTTGTTGTGCAAAGTGATCATTCTATCCAGAATAGAAATGATTTTCTGTAGCAAAAATATACAAAGAGTTATGCAAAAAAAATTCTCGGGAAGGTGCCCTAGGGTTCAAAGAATATTTGTGAATTTATTCAGGATTTTTGGAGCAAGAAATCTTGGGGTTGCTTTGGAGCATACTTCTCTGAAGTGATTTTCAGGGAAGAAAATGAATATTTTTCTTTTATGAAAAATATTCCTTGGGCTTTTGTTGGAGTTTTTCAGAGAAGGAAAGGTGAGTTAGAGGTGAATGGGTCACTTGGGTGAAAATGAAGGGTAGGCCCAAGTGCTCAAGTCCATTTGAATTGATTCAAAACTCCAAATCCAAAGCAAAGGCAACTGAAAGTCCGGAAAAAGAGAGAAGGCAAAATCCAGGCTGTCACGGTGTGCCTCCATAGCCTGAGGCCTACATCCTCCCTTACCTTCATGTTCTCAGCCATAGGATGGGTGTCATCATGATCAGGTATCTTGGGCTTCAATTTCCTAAGCACTTGCCCTTCCTCTTCTTCTTCCACTTCAGGCACTTGGGCCTTGTTCTTCTCAGCTGCTGGAATGTTCCTGGTGGATCTCTTGGGAGCTTGAGCAGCAGCCTTGGGGGCAGTCTTGGGCTTTGATGGAGCAATCCCTGACTTGATTGGATCCCCCCATCAACTTCTAAGTTTTTGCAGGAGGTGCATCTTCTCTTCTTCCTCCTCATCTGGGTCTCTGATCATAGAAGATCTGCCAATAACTCTGGCCATGGTCTCTTTTTGACCCTCTCCTTCCTCTTCTTGCCCTCACCAACCTCTTTTGGTTCAAGTGTGAATTCCATGGTTTCCTGGGTTGAGGCTCTGGCTTTGGACATAGGAATCCTTCTAGCGGGAGCTTTCTTCTTCATCCCTGGCTTGGTGTTAGCAGCAGTGCCAAGCTCTTTCTTGTCTCCTTTCCTTTTGGAAGAGACTTCCTCATCAACCTAGAAATCTTCATCCTTAGAATCTGATGTCTTCTTCTTCCTCTGCATAGTTGCAGCTTTTGGCAGGTTGCTGGGAGTACTTTTGCTCCCATCATCATAGCTACTGTCAGAGGGACTAGTGCTCTCACTCATCTAAACCTATTCCTCAGACTTATTCTGGCTGTCACTGTTGTCAGACATTGCTGAAAGCTGAAGTCTGACCCTGTGAATAGATATAGATGAGACATAGTGGATGAGCATCACAAAGTGCAGAGATTTTGCAAAACAAATGAGCTAAAAACTTAGTTTTAGTTTTCTACAAAAGGCATTTCGGAGCGACCGATTTGTTGAAGTTGGTGACACCGAAGCAAGAGTCAAAACTGGTGAATTGGTCAGACTTAGACACAGTTCGATGACTTCGATATTGCTAGGGTTTCACAGCGATCTGAACTCGGTCACACCGATTTGCAAGATTCGGTCAGACCAAAAATCACAAGTGCAATGGCCAGGGCCAAATCGGTGAGACCGGTTTCTACAACTCGATCGATCCGAGATGAGTTCGGCAGAAACGTAACCCTAAGTTTTCAAATCAAAACTAATCTAAAGAGATTTTTGATTCGATAGAAGTGTTTCAAACTTGGTAAGATTCATGGCATTGTCCTAGGTGTAGGAATCAAATGAAAAGATTGTACATAGGGTTCGAGCTCATGCCCTAACTCGGCGGCGAGCTCGCTACAACGACAACGGCGGAAAATAATTCGTTGACGGTTGCGGAGGCCAGTGGCGGGGGGTCGCTGGTTATAGAGGCGATGATTCGGAGACCTCGAGTCGGCAGAGCTGGATAGCGCGGGCAAAGGGTTTTAGAGAAATTTCCAAAAATTTGACCCGTGGGTATATATATCCAGACCCTGTCGGTGTGACCGATTGGAACAACTCGGTGGCACCGAGATGCAAAATCGCAAGCGGTTACTGCAACTCGGTGAGATCAAAGTGTTCAAATTGGTTGCACCAAGATTGAAACCTAGATCGAAATCAATGAACTCGGTATGACCAAAGGGAATGAATCGGTCAGACCGAAATACATCAAGAGGTTTTGGAAGTTTAAGTCTATGAAGAATCGGTGGCTCCGAGTGCTCCTCGCCCAGAGGGTTCGAATCTGACTTGGTCAAACTTTGTGATGTAGCATGAATATAGTTTGAGACAAGAAAAGCATAGATAGCTAGAGGGAGTACTTAGGCATTCTTGTCCATCTATTTGGCAAAATAAAAGTCCAAACAGTCAAAGCAACAAATGGATGTCCTCGAATGAAGAAAATTATGCAACCAACATGCTCACACAATAAGATAGCAAATGAAATATGTGGCAAAGCATGCACAAACACTCTAGCATCTATCAAGCAATTTGGCGATGACTAGGTCATCTATATATGAGTATATTGACTTAGGAGTCAAATGGGAACATTTGAGCATAGGTCATGCTCATCATTTAAGCACAAGTGGGGTTACCACTTTTACATAAAGCACTATTGTGTTCACACCATTAGAGTTGCTTTAGCTTAATTCTTAGAGTAAAGCTCCCCCTAGATGTGATATCCCCTTTTAGAGGGATGAAACCTTGTGTTTTGTCGATGATGACTTCATGTAGATGTTGAAGATGTGGATGCTCAATGTTGATGTAGATCATTTGGAGCAATCCATTGGAGTGAGTTCCACTTTCAATACCTACATGGGTTAGTACCACAAGGAACAAACAAGGATATCCATAGAAATAGAGTGTAGTACACACAAGATGATGTCCATGAAAGCATTAGGTTACCTTGTCCCTTGACTTACTAACAAGAGGGTTTGTGACTCCTTGAACTAGTGCAAGATGTGGAAGGTGATTGCACTTGTTCTTGCCAAAATGAATATGAGTGAAATATGTTGGCGGAGTCACCCTCAAGAACTCTCTAGTTCTTCTTCTTTGGGATTCACATCATCTTGATGGGAATCCTTGGGGTTGTAGATGTACTTGATGAAGTAGAACTTGAGGTAGACCTGGGAACCCACTTGACCAAGGCCTTTGGAGCTTCTTCAAATGAATCAATCTCCTCTTGAAGCTTGTCCTTGCCTTTTAGCTTGTGGTCTTGTGGTGGAAGATCATCTTGAGCTTGTGTCCCCTTGAAGGAAGTAGGATCATACTTCTCTTGTTGAGGAACAAACTTCGTCTTGGGGTATTGATCTTCTTTCCACTCAACTCCATTGGCATTGAACTTTCATTGAAAACCAACACCTTGATTCTTCTGGTGCCTTCCTTGCTTGCATTTCCTCAAACTGCTTACTTCTGGCAAGGCTCTGGTAAACACATTTCTCTATAATTCCCTTCAATAAGCTATTTTCTTGCTCAAGTGTAAATTTGTCTAAGAGAACCATTAGTTGAATCAAGAGAACTACTAGAAGCAACAATATTGGATTTAGCATGATTATTGTTACTACTAGAAGAAGAAACTTTCTTACTCTTGTTTCTAGATTTTACTTGTGGCATGTAAGTAGACAAGAGTAAACACTTGGCAATGTAAGAAGAACTTTTCTTCTGAAGATCATCATTGATGGATTTTAAGAACCCATGTTCTTGCTCTAGGTTGAGCTTGTCGAAGCGTAGCTTCTCATGAGTTTTTAAAAGTTCTCGATGATCTTCTAAAGTAGTTTCATGAGCTAACTTAAGAGTGTTTAGTTCTTTCATCAGATGCCCAATCTCCTTCTTATCATTGTCATTCGTTCCATCTTGATTAGCATGATTAATAACAGTTTCATCATAGTTTTCATCACTAGAATTGTCAACAAGTAACTCATCATCACCTACAAATCATATTCATCACTATTGAAATCAATATACTTAGGGTGTGATACGTTGGGGCCTTTAGCCATGAAGCATCTTCCAATTCCTTCATTTGGTGAGTCAAATATGTCGTAGGAGTTGGTTGACACAAGTGCAAGACCGGCAACGCCTTCATCTTGAGAATATTTGGAGTCGGAGTGATAACTTCTCTCAGAGTGGTGGTCGGAGTCAGAACCGGATACCCGTTCACCAACATGAGCTTGATGTCTTCGTTTTGTGTAGCTCTTTGATGACTTGTCCTTCCTTTCCGAATCCTTGCTTTTGCGAGAGGTTCCTCATTCATAACGATCATCTCTACTCCTTCTCTCTCTTGGAGGTAATTCTTCTCTTCTACTTCTTCTTTTAGGTGAGTCTTCTCTTCTTTTGTAGGGAGCCGTACACTCATTGGAGTAGTGTCCGGGTCTTCCAGAATTGTAGCAATTTCTCTCACGACTAGAAGATCTTTTGTCATGGTAGGATCTTGACTTGGTGCTACTCTCTTTGCTTCTACTCTTGTAGAATTTGTTGAAGTTCTTCACCATTAAGCTCAATTCCTCATTGAGGACTTGTTTTTCACTTGATGTGGCTGGAGCAACACATGAGGCTTTATAAGCACCCACTGGTATGCGTCGGTGCTATACAAACGGTTTGAAACCCCTTTCCGCGACGGCGTTTGGAACCGGAAACCGTCGGCAATATGCCCTCCTGGCACACACACTCGGCAAAATGAGGTCGTGTGCGACCAACGAGTGACTAAATACAGTTATACGTGCAGTAGTGCTAAAAAATACAATTATACAGGTGAAATCATTTCTGATCATAAGTACATCCCACACAGTCAGTCCCCGCGAAACGTTTCCGTTTGTATATACATCCCACGCAGTCGCTGCAAGCAAAACGTTTCAATTCGTAGGTACATCACACACAATTTTACTCGTTAAATCATTTGTGGTGGCGTTCCCATCACACACAATATTAAAAAAATTATTGTTTGCGTTATTGAATGCATCACACATGATGCGTAGAAGAAACTATGTGGCAAAGGCTATCCATCACACACAGCTTTTATGCGGTAAACGTTTGCGCAAGGTGGCCTAACGCAAACAGTTTTGAAGAGAATGTCATGTGTGATTGCTCATCGATCCAACATGGTTTATTCCTAGAAACTGTGTGCATTGCCTTAGGTCATCGCCCACGGTGTTTTCTCAATAACCGTTTGCAATAGCAAAAACCAATTAGCAGGCTAATTTGCCATTAGCAGGCTAATTGCCCTATTATTAATAATCCATTTATTAATCTAATTGACTTTCATATTAAACACATAATATATTTCATTCCCATATTAAGGAAGCAGGATTTCATAATTGAAATACATCAGAGTACAACATGATAGCTTCAACACTCAGCTACCCCATTACACAACTGCACCAGCACCAAGTTTCACATGCAACATCTAGAACCTTTTGAAATTAGCATCATAGACGGTACAAAGACATATGCATCTCATCGGGAAAACTGCTGAAGCGGAAGGCGAATACTGAGCCTTCATTGATGTTGAAGGTCTTTGCAACTTTAGGCCAGTGCCTGTGGATGATTGACCGTGCATCCTTCGTCCTCTTCAGGAACACTTCAATATTGAACCGTGGGTGTTGTATGAAAACCTTCCTCGCCTCTTGACCATAGAGGTGGTTTGAGAGGTAATCATCAGTGAACTGCTTTGGAAAGGCCTGAAAACAAGGATGTGCATAAATATCTTCTCTATATTGGAAATGGGGCAAAGGAATAACAAAAGGCAAGGTATAATACTTAGTACCATCTTGTAGTGAACTGATGTCTTGTTCATTGTGCACACAAAGATCTTGTTGTTTTTTGTCGCCAATTTCTTTATCCTAACAATCTTTCTGAGTTTCTTGACTTGATTGATATTCATGGATAACTCATTTCCCCATATGCAAAAAGGGTCAAACAGTGGGTCAAAACCTCTGACAGCAGGACCTACATGTGTAAGACCAAATTGTTAAAAACCTAAGTATTAGAATGGTTCCTGCAATTGCACAATAATGTGCTATTAGACAACAGACCATACACGTGCTAACCTCGATTCTATACCTCAGTGCTTCCCATTATATTGTTTCCCTGCAACACATATAAGGTCGTTAGTCATCAGGTTAAGTAAGGGTTCACATGCTATCAGTAAAATATGTTGATGAAAAATAAGCACATTGCACATTCATCAGATTAATTCAAGCCACATGGAAAACCCATTTATGCAAACCAGGCAAGATTAAGAACTAGGAAATATAGAACTTGTATATCTTTCTAATGTATTAAGTGCAGCCAAATTCAATATATTCCTCACATGCACAACAATACAAAATTCCAACCACGACAATTGGACATCGCATTGCAGAATTGAACCAAGCAGTTAACTAAACACCACAAAAATTGAACCAAACATTAACTGAGCACCACATTGCACAATATAACATACTCCTAATAGAAGATCACACAGATAACCGAACCAAGCATGCTTAACATACTCCTAATTGTATTTGTTTCTCATGTATTTAGTACATCCAATTTCGATTTACTTCTCACATGGTATACAATAACAGGATGCACCCACAACTACTGAACATCGCATTGCAGAATTGAACCAAACAGTTAACTAAACACCACAACACAAATGAACCAAATGTTAACTGAGCAACACATTGCACAGTGTATAACCAAACCAAGCACGCTTGACAACTTGGAAATATAGCAATTGTACTTGTTTCTCATGTATTTAGTACAACCAAATTTAATTTACTTCTCACATGGTATACAATAACAGAATGCACCCACAACTATTGAACATCACATTGCAGAATTGAACCAAACAGCTAACCAAACACCACAACACAAATGAACCAAACGTTAACTGAGCACCACATTGCACAATGTATAACCAAACCAAGCATGCTTGACAACTTGGAAATATAGCAATTGTATTTGTATTCATTTCTCATGTATTTTGTAAAGATAAATTCGATTTATTTCTCACATGGAAGATAATACAAAATTGCAGCCTGAAGAATTGAACATCACATTTGCAGAATTGAACCAAAAAGTTACCTGAAGACGACAACTAATTAACCACACAGTTAATAAATGGTAAGGTGCTCCTCCAAGATCTGGGGGTCGGCATGAATGGTAGCCATCACGACCTCATCTGTCAGTGTTCTGGGAACGGGGGTCCCCAGACTTGCCTGCCTGCGGCCTACGGCGTGGCTCAAGTGGGGGCCCAGTGCAGCCCAGCTTCATCAGCTCAAGCTCAAGACCCTCGCGAGGGGCCAAGCCTCGCGGGGTGGACAGCAGGAAGCTTCCTCAGGAGCAGCCTCATCAGGTAGGCTCGCGAGGGGGCGGAGAGATCAAGGCAGGGCACCTCGCGAGGAGCCCGTGACGCAAGCCATGACGACCGAGACCAGGCGGGCGCTGGCCCGCGTACTGTCCTTGCTTCCCCTTTGGTGCAAAGGGGGCAAGCGCAGGCCAAGGCATCAGGCAAAGGTTACCGTTTCGGTGCAACAAGACCAAGACCAGCAGAGCGGCAGGATGGAAGTCATCGTGGAGCCCAGGACGGCGTCACCGCCAGAGTCTTTGGCAGTCGAAGACCAACTTTAGTCAGGATAAGTGTACTAGATGTTACCCTTCAAATAGCCAATTGTTGACGCCCTTCCCGCTCATTATTTGGGAAGAGGCCTAGGGCCTCCCTCTATAAATAGGACTAGCCACCACAGTGGAGGGGGGATCGGATCGAGATTGCGCATAGAATAGAGAGAGAGGCGACTGAACTCACCCAAGCAGTTCATCGCACCAGCTCAAGAACAGCCCCTCGCGAGGCTGCTCTCCCTTTGTATTGTTCATCATCGGCCCCTGAGGCAATCCACCACACCACACACTGGAGTAGGGTATTAGACCACAATGGTGGCCTGAACCAGTATAAACCTCGTGTCCCTTGTGTGTTCTTTTTTATAGCCTAGATTCCTTGCGAGGCTTCGAGACGTGAGTTGGTAGGGGAAAGATCTTCGCGCGCACCCCAGAGTTTGAACCTCAAGGGTCTGCCGGAACCCTAAATCCGACATTTGGCGCGCCAGGTAGGGGTGCGCCGGAATCCTTCTTCCACCGCCTCGCGTTCCGCTGCCTCACCGTTCTGATGTCAAGCGACCCGACTGCCAACGCCGACGGCTAGGCGGCGTGGCCCGCCCACGCCGTGCCGCCGACCCAGGGCGACCTCAACCTTGCGCCTCGAGCAGCTCGCGCTCCGTAGGGCGCTGCGGGGCGCAGGCGACGCGGACAAATGCCGCCTGCCCTCACACCACGGCAGGTGCGGTGAGCAGCAAGAGCCTCAAGCCATGCCGCGGCCACAGCGCCGCACGCCTGACGGGAGCAGGCGAACTCAAGGGCCGCACTCACGGTGTCCCGAGAGCTGCTAAGGTGTCGGCTGCTGGAGGGCGGCCGCGACGTGTTGTTAGAGCGAGTGGCCGAGCTCCTGGACGCAGCCGCCTCGGGAGCACCTCCTTTCTGCGTCCAGCTACCGCCCCAGATCCAGAGCGGGCCGTATGGCGGCCCCATACGCGCCCACGCAACTCCAAGCAGGCTCCAGGGCCTACTCAACGCCAACCCGGCTGGCAGCACCAGGCGATAAGTCGCGCCGGCCCCATCTCCGGCCGGCGAAGGAGTACACGCCGCGACCTTCAGCCTCGGCGGACCACCACGCCATCACCCCCAAGACAACGCTCCAGGCCAGACTGCATGGCATATGGGGCACTACGGCGAGACCCACGGGGCGGTGGCCCCAGAAGATTATGTGCCCCACATGGTGGATCAAGAGTGCGCACTGGAAGAAGACCATGGCTCGTTCCTCGGGCCAGGCTGGGGAGAGGAGGCGCCAGAAGCTGAGCTCTTTCAGGAACCCCAAGAGAGCCTCGACAACCGTGCCGGTGGCAGCAACTATCGGATACCGCTAATTCCTCAGGAGCAAGCTTATGATAACCATGGGTCGCAGGAGGTACAGGTCGCCGCAGCAGATGGCTGCCCCAATGCGGCAGCCTCCTACCCCTCAGGAGGAGGGCGCCGGGGGCTGCAGGAGAGGGGCCGAGATCCGGGTTCGCCCCCGCAGCGCTCGGAGCAAGCCGTTCTCAGGAGGTAGACCCTCTGCCGGGGAGGTGCCCCAGGGGCTGCCCCCGGCAGAGGACCCGTGGTCGTCGGGGGAACCGCTGGCGACCGCTCTACCCCGTTGGCGTCGTCCTTGGTCTCCGGTCACTGTCAATGGTGATAGAGTGTGGCGCAAGGTGGGGCCCTCGTCTGTCGATATGAAGCAAGGCCGGTACCTGTGAAGAAGGCCCAGTTCCTGTGAACCTTGCCGCCCGTGACACTCTCACGTAATAATGAGTGGGGCTGTACATGCCCCGGAGTCTCCAGTGAGCCGCCCTCGGGCCTCGGGGGCTCCCGCCCACACCCAGTGGCAGCACTTAGCTCCGCGCTAGTGAGAAGACGTCGAAGACTAGACTAGGTGCCGGACGCGGCTTTTTGCTTTTTGCCTTTTCCTCAGTTGACAAGGTTCTTCGATTTGAATTTAAGTTGGATTTGAGCTTGAGACTTGCGTGTGTTGGGGAAGGGGTGTTTAGTCTCGTTCGAGCAATCTCTCGTGTTCTGATTTCGTCTTTGCGTCCAAAGTTAGCGTCAGCTACCCCGCCTCACGAGCCCCTCGCGAGCCGGACCGGGCCAAGCACGTCTACAATCCGGACCGCTGTCACCGCACCCTCTCTGGAGGTTCTCATCGCAGGATCAATGGGTTCACCCAGAAGACACTGGAGGCGCTGCGGCCCCCACAGGCCCGCTCGGGACTCGTCGGGGTCAAAAGGGAAACAAGTCAGCTGACCCATCACCGGGCCAGTAGCTAAGCTCACACACAGTGTTATGCTTACCAGGGTAATGATCGCAAACCTTTACATGAGGGGCTTCCCCTCCCAAAATGCTCTTACAATCTTCAGGGCCGAGCCCTAACCTTCTTCATGTAGGGTAAACAGCGGTGACATACGATTAGTTGGACATATCACTCACCGCATCTTCTAGGGCACCTTCAGAGGCATCGCTGGCGTCACTGACATCATCACCACCACCGCCAACACCTCTGTCAGCGCCAGGCTCGTCCACAACGTCGCCTTCATCGGCGGCCACGATCACGCCATCATGATCAGATGCGAAGGCCCTGACTAGGGCGTCCACGTTGTTCTCCACCCATTGTGCCCGGTCGTCCCGGATGGCTATGGGCACAGGTGCAATGGCGGCATCAAAATCAAAGTGGGGGTCCCTGTCCTGTAGATAGCTGAAGACACGGGAGAAGGCACGCCCGAGCAAGGCTCGGCTCGTCTCCTCGACAAGCCAACGAGACCTCTCAGAGCGGTTCTCCAGAAGTGTCACCACGTCAGTGAAAAACTGGAGGTTGCCGGCGTAGTTGGTCTCATGCGGCTCCTCGGCGGCAGCCTCGCAAATGTTGCCCAAGGCCATGTTAGCCCTTTCCCTGAGCGTTCAGAGCATGGGGGCATGCTCGTGCTCCAGAACACGCCGCTGACGGATCTTGTCCTCATTCCGCCATGTGATGGCCTCGGCACCATCAACCCTCTGTTGGAGAAGAAGCAGCTCGACGCGGGAAGAAGCCAGCCCCGCCTGCGCTGCACCAAGGGCGGCTGCGGAGGAGTCCACACCCCGCGTCACTTCAGCCAGTTTGGCCCTGAGGGCCGCGGTCCTACCCTTAGCTTCGGCCCTGATCAACTCCAACCTCACTTCATATTCGCGCTCTTCTTGGACTCGGGCTTCGCGCGCGGCGATGTCGTCCTCCGCCTGAGTCACCAGGCACTCCCTCGTCTCCAACCGCTCAAGGTCAAGGTTGCGCTCAGCAGCCTCCAGCGTCAGTGCCTCCTCGCGCTTCAGGAGCTCCGCCTGGTCAACGGAAGCCCCCTTCAGCGACACAAGGGCCGCCTGGTGCAATTCCACTTGCCGCTCCAGAGAGCTGCTCCAGGCTTGGAGCTCCCACGCGCGCTCCTCCGCATCCCTGCGCCGTCGGTCTACTTACTGGGCCTCCCCGACGGCCTGGGAGCAGGCCTCTCGCGAGGCCGCCAGCGACGCTTCAGCCTTCGCGTTATCAAGGTCGCGCTGGTGACGCGCAAGGGCGATGGCTACCTTCAATTTGCGCCTCTCCTCAGTGAGGCGCAGGCCTTCGGCCACAAGGCGTGCATCGTCGCCCGCAAGCTCCACGCTGATCCGGCTCACCGCGTCCGCCGCCCCCTGGAGGAACTCTTGACGAAGGGCATGTCGCTCCCGAGCGCGCCTGAGCACGTCTTCCGTGTCACCCTCTGCCACTGGTGTATGCGGAGGGCCCCGTGGCGGCATGCCCCCTCCCGGCGCGGGGCTGGGGGCTGGCACCCCAGCAATCGTCGGATGGACCTCGCCGGGAATCCAGCCTGGCGCCGGTCCATCCCCAGAGGAGGAACTGAAGACCGACTTCAGCCAGTCACCATCCACGATCAGAGGAGGAACGCGGGGCAAGCCGGTCGTGCCCCATGAGGACTCGTGAAGGGAGGACAGCAGGCACGCAGGCTCGGGGTGCCCAACGGAACGGGCCACTTCTCCGACCGGTCCAGCGGCGGGGGCGCTGCTCGACCTCGGCGCGCCCAGGGTCAGCGGAGAAGACAAAGCTTGGGGGGATGGCTCCCGGGTTGACTCAGCAAATTCGGCAGGACGGGCCCTGAAAGGCCACAATTAGCTGCAGGGATAGTAAGGTAAAGGAGCAGAGAGAGAAGAGGACTTACTCATCCACGGCAAAGTACTTCCTGCGCTTCAACAGGCGGCAAGGGCGATCAGCACCACCCAAGGCCTCCTTCCTCTTGCGGAGGGCCTCGAATTCTACGCGGAACCGGCCTAAGCGCTCGGCCCCGGGGTCGGTCTGTGGCATGGAAGAGGCATCAAGGTGATCAACGCCAAGGGGACCGGCCTGAGGGGCGCCACCAGGCGCTGCCTCACGAGGAACAGCTGGGGCCTCGGAAGCCCCAGCCCCGGGAGCCGTAAGCCGCAACTCTTCTCCTGCCACTGCTCGAGGACGGGCTTCGGGAGATGCCGCCTTCGGGGATCCATGCAGCGTCAGCATCTCGACAACAGCCCCTCCAGCTCCCGGCAGTTCTCGTCTCCCCGCTCCATCGCCTGAGACAGAACTGCTTTGGGCGACCGGAAGAGCAACCACAACAACTGGGTTCTCGCTGGTCCCCGTGAGGCCAGCTGGGTGCAGCCCCCACTCGTCAAACTGGGCATCTGCCTCACAAAATCGGCCCTGCCCGAGCAAAGATAGAAGAGGGCAGCATCATGACGAAGGCTGCGAGGGGAAGGGTCACGAGTCAGGATCCTGAGCACCGTCCGCAGCACTTCTGGCGCCAGATCCTCCTCCTGAAGCCGCATACGGTCTTTGTTCCCCGCAAAGTCCCACATCCGGTGGGAGTGGCGCTGGATATGATCAATGTGACGTTGAAGGAACTCCTTCACCACCTTGGGCGCCATCACATCGTGCGCCCTCAAACTCTAGAAGCGGCGCCGGACGAAGGCGAGCCGGGAGCTCACGAGCGTCTCATGATCCTAGCCTGAGTTGGGAACAACGGGCAAGGTTGGGTGCGAGAGCAGGGGGCAGGGCACTCCGACATCCACATATAACCACCGCTCTCTGAACCTGGCCTCAGGAGGAGGAAGGCCCAAATCGATCCCTGAAGCAGCCGTGTCCGGCACGACGAGGAAGCTCACACACTCCGAGCATTGAGTGGGGTCGCTCAGGCGCAAAGAGAAGAAGTGGCATAGGAGGGCAAAGGAAGGAGGGATGCCCACCATTGCCTCACAAACAAAAGCGAAAACAGCCAAGAGGGTAATGGACTCAGGCCCCAAGTGCATCATGTGGATTTGATAATGAGAGAGCACCGCATTGAAGAAAGCGGAAAAGGGGGGAACCAGACCCACCCACTGGGCATCGACAAAGAACCGAACCTCCGTGACGACCCTATCAAAGGAGGCATGGGACGCAGGCCAGACCGTGGTCCTGCCGCACTCATTGAAGATGGTGGCAAGAGCAGAGCGGACCTTGTTCAAGGCTTCGGGATTGAGTATGATTGAACGATCAACGGCGAGGGCCGCCACCTGAGACGAGCGGGGCGAAGGCGTGGGCTTCTTTCCCCTTTCCTTCTTTGTTGGCGCCATGGCAATGGAAAGAGGGGAGAGCTCGAGCTGGATTGGAGGCGTAGGTTGGAGCCCGAGGAGGAAGGAAGGATAGGAAGCATGCGAGCGGCGATGGGGGAACAACTGCGTGCAACCATGGGTCTGTCTAGCCGGGCGCGTAATGAGGCATCGTGGGGAAGCGGAGACGCCCACGTCCAATCAATCGCCACGCGGCACCCAAGGCCGCATGTTGATGGGGCCCGCGGCGCTTCGCACTTGCCCCTTCGCTTCTCTGCTAAGCCAAGTCTGGGCGCGCCTTGGCTCTGGGGGCTATTATCGGTGTTCTGGGAACTGGGGTCCCCAGACTTGCCTGCCTGTGGCTTGCGGCATGGCTCAAGTGGGGGCCCAGTGCAGCCCAGCTTCATCAGCTCAAGCTCAAGACCCTTGTGAGGGGCCAAGCCTCGCGGGGCGGACGACAGGAAGCTTCGTCAGGAGCAGCCTCATCAGGCAGGCTCACGAGAGGGCGGAGAGATCAAGGCAGGGCACCTCACGAGGAGCCTGTGACGCAAGCCATGACGACCGAGACCAGGCGGGCGCCGACCTGCGCAGTGTCCTTGCTTCCCCTTTGGTGCAAAGGGGGCAAGCGCAGGCCAAGGCATCAGGCAAAGGTTACCGTTTTGGTGCAACAAGACCAAGACCAGCAGAGCAGCAGGATGGAACTCATCGTGGAGCCTAGGACACCGTCACCGCCAGAGTCTTTGGCAGTCGAAGACCAACTTTAGTCAGGATAAGTGTACTAGATGTTCCCCTTCAAAATGGCCAATTATTGGCGCCCTTCCCGCTCATTATTTGGGAAGAGGCCTAGGGCCTCCCTCTATAAATAGGACTAGCCACCACAGTGGAGGGGGGATCGGATCGAGATTGCGCATAGAATAGAGAGAGAGGCGACTGAACTCACCCAAGCAGTTCATCGCACCAGCTCAAGAACAGCCCCTCGCGAGGCTGCTCTCCCTTTGTATTGTTCATCATTGGCCCTTGAGGCAATCCACCACACCACACACTGGAGTAGGGTATTAGACCACAATGGTGGCTTGAACCAGTATAAACCTCGTGTCCCTTGTGTGTTCTTCTTTCTAGCCTAGATTCCTTGCGAGGCTTCGAGACGGGAGTTGGTACGGGAAAGATCTTCGCGTGCACCCCAGAGTTCGAACCTCAAGGGTCTATCGGAACCCTAAATCCGACATCATCCGCGCGTGCGGCCACGATTTGCTTCTCCGCTGCCAAATGCTCCTTGAGATCCTGGCTATACTGCGTGCACGATGGCTTAGGACGGCGCTTATTTGGTGGATGGGTTGGTGATTTGGGTGGAAGGTGTCGCGCTCGTGCCGGCGGTCGGGGCATGTGGGATGTGGAAGTAGGAGGAGGACAGGGTTCTGGTGTGGATTACCTGCCTGGATAGGCGAGGCCAAGCAGCGTGAAGGAGGGTCGCCGGCGAGGAGGCGGCGCTGCAAGCAAGGAGTGAAGGTTTCAACTTGGAAAGGAAGGCGGTAATAGAGGAAATGTGGCTTTTGGTAAGGGGGAGCGGGCAGGGAGGTAGATATTTCTGCGAAAGACGAAAATTTGGAATTGCTTCAGCGAAAAGCTGGCGCGAAAGTGTCATCAGACACGGTCCCTTATTCAGAACTGTGTACGATATGTGAACATCACAAATGGTTCAGATAGCTTAACCCATGTGCGATGAGTTTGAACGTCAAAAATTTTGGTTCCAGTTTCCCTAGTTACAGTGCTCATCCACGTCATTGCATACTTTGGGTACACAAAGGAGACTACAGCACACCCATGCTTCTTATCGAGCAAGTTCAGCAATTAAACAGAGCTAGCTGGCCTAAACATTACTCTAACAAATTGAATACCGCTGCTCTTAATTAAAAAAACAAAGAGTACTACTACGACTGGTGCTCATCGATCTCCGCCGCCTCCTCCATGTCCAGCTCGCGCCCGACGGTGGACTGGGGAAGGGGCTCCATGGCATCCATCGCACCATACTCGGCAAGCATCTCGCCATCCGTGTCTGCCATCTCTTTGAAAAAGGCCACCACGAGCTGAGTGTGGGCGGCCACGATCTGGGCTTGGACGGGCTCCGTTGTCGCAAGGTATGTGGCGGACGAACGGACGGCTGCTCAAACGCTCTCGGCGATTGCCAACTCTTCGGCCGTGGCTTGCCGACCGTTGTCGGAGAAGCTTCGTTCGATTTGTGCAGTGACCGCCACGAGCTGGGCATGGGCAGCCTCGACATGGTCGTGGGCAGCCTCCATCAGGGCTAAGGTCGCCGCTGTGGAACGGACAGTTGCTGTGCCGCTCTCGCCAGCTGCTATCCCCGAGGCAGATGTTGCTGCCACCACCCGAGAAGCAACAGCGGCTGTTTGGGCTGCCATGGCCGCCCGGTCATAGATTGCGGCCGCGCTCAAGCACCTTGTTCGCACGCGCATGGTGGCTGTGGCCACGCTCTCGCCGGAGTGGGCCGCCAAAGTTTCCCTCACAACACGGGTCCATGTCCCCATCTTTCACCGGTGATGATTGAACAGTGAAATGATATTTGGGGAGCGAGCTAGTGTGCTTGACACGCCGGCTGTGGACTGTAGCCGACGCACCTTCACGCGTAATCCATAGGCGTACTATACACCGACGGTGCTCCAGGATATTTTGTACCGCATCTCACACGGTTGGTGATAATAAACTATGTGGGATCAACTTGATTTTTAATTTTGATTTGATTTACAGAATGGGGTCACAGCGGCAATGGACGGTGTTTGAATTGCTAGACCTTTTATCTGCAGTGAACATGCAACTATATGTGTGTCATAAAAAAATTGGAATTGTTCATGGTTCCTTTGGACATTTTTATATGGTAACTTGGTTTTCTAGGCATTTTAGGTGCACAATTCAAAATTAAACCACATGCTCTAGCCCATAAAAACGGTTTGCAAAATCAAATGTTTGTCCCTGGTTGCAAGCTTAGGTCACATGCAAGAAATGAGAATGAATGTCAAACACCTTGACACTGTCGCTCAGCCGCTAACATTGAGAAACATGCTTTTAACATTCTGGTAAACTGAAAACTCGTCTGAAAATCATGAAACTTGACATGATATCATGGAACTGCAGCGGCATGCCGTGGTAAAAATATTGTCCCATTTGGGGCAGGTGTGGGGTATAAGCTTCTCACAAACCAGAGCTTCTCTCACAACAAGCCTGATGGTTTCAGTAGGGTACATGCCACCTTGGGGGATGAAACGATATATGTTCCCTCTTCTTACTTTCAAAATGTTTCTCGTGTCAACATAGAACAACACGAGTGTTGTGTCAATTTTTGGGATTTTTCGGGGTTCGTTTTGACATTTTCAAGCATTAATTGTGTTTTCAATGCATTATGATCACAGTTCAAATTTGAACTATATGCACATGCTCTAATGCATATAACTTGGTTGAAAATTCAAATATGTGTCCTTGGTTGCATGCTTAGGTCCCATGCAAGAAATGGGAATGAATGTCGAACACCCTGCCACCGTCACTCGGCCGCAAACATTGAGATTCCTGGTTTTAAATTCTAGTAAATCCAAAACTCGTTTGAAATTCATGAAACTTGGCATGCTATCCTGGAGTGGCATCGGCATGCCGTGGTAAAAATATTGTCCCATTTGGGGCAGGTTTGGGGATATACTTCTCACAAACCAAAGGTTCTCACAACAAGCCTGATGGTCTCGGTAGGGAACGTCCCACCTTTGGGGACGAAATGATATCCGCTGCCTCTTATTGCTTTCAAATTTTTTCTAGTGTCAACATAGAACAATAGGAGTGTTGTGTCAATTTTTGGGATTTTTTGGGGTTCGTTTGGACATTTTTATTCATTAATTGACTTTTCGATGCATTTATGTAAATAATTCATATTTGAACTACATGCACATTCTCTAACGCATATAAATTGGTTGAAAAATCAAATCTTTGTCCTTGATTGCATGCTTAGGTCCCATGCAAGAAATGGGAATGAATGTCAAACACCCTGCCACCGTCACTCGGCCGCAAACATTGAGATTCCTAATTTTTAAATTCTAGTAAATCCAAAACTCATCTGAAATTCATGAAACTTGGCATGCTATCATGGAGCGGCATCGACATGTCGTGGTAATTTTTTTGTCCCATTTGGGGCAAGCTTGGGTATAAGCTTCTCACAAACCAGAGCTTCTCACAACAGCCTGATGGTTTCCGTAGGAATGTCCCACCTTCGGGGATGAAATGATATCTCCTT
Source organism: Triticum timopheevii (assembly GCA_963921465.1). Lineage (NCBI taxonomy): Eukaryota > Viridiplantae > Streptophyta > Magnoliopsida > Poales > Poaceae > Triticum > Triticum timopheevii. Next base: position 167,897,482 of record OY997264.1, on the reverse strand, counting down.
CCTCTTATTGCTTTCAAAAAATTTCTAGTGTCAACATAGAACAACAGGAGTGTTGTGTTAAATTTTGCAATTTTTCGGGGTTCGTTTGGACATTTTTATACATGAACTGGGTTTTATAGGCATTTTATGTGCATAATTCAAATTTGAACTACATGCACATGCTCCAGTGCATATAAATTGGTTGAAAAATAAAATCTTTGTCATTGGGGGCATGCTTAGGTCCCACGCAAGAAATGGGAATGAATTTCAAACACTAGGGCACTATTGATTGCTGGCAAAACATTGAGATACTTTGTTTATAAATTGTAGCAAATCCAAAACTTGTCTGAAATTCATGAAACTTGGCATGCTATTATGGAATGGCACCCGACATGCTGTGGTATTTTTCGTGTCCATTTTGAGAGAAGAAGCACTCGAATAACAGCCAACAAAGGCATTTTTAAACAAATAGCTGCCACTCTAACCTCACAAATGTTTGTATAATTCAAATCGTGTGCGTTATGTTAACCATTCTCTTCATTGTATTGGCTATAGGAGGTGCCGTGCGGACAGCTGCTTGACTGAATGGGACGCGTGCGAGCGCAATCTGGTGCGCAGGCTGACCGAGAGGCATGCAAGCTGGCCTCCAATGCGCAGGCTCACCGGGAAGCATGCGAGTTGTATGCTGCACAGGCTCATTGGGAATCGAGCCCTTTGACTTCCATGGCCGCCCGCCTTCCTCTCCATTAATGGCACCCGAGACGCTGCTTAATACATGCAGCCTTACTATTCGCCTCACATTCCCCTCCGTCCCGCAAACCTCCACCAATGCCATGGTGCAGAAGGATCATCTGCACTAGTCTTCAAGTTTGGTGAAGTCGACTCTGAGCAGGAGGAGATAGAAAATAAGGAGGAATGGGGACTCATGGACATGGCCCAGAACGAGGTGGCCGCGGCTATTGCTACCCCCGCTCTGGTCCCAGCTCCCATCCTGTAAGTGCATCTAGTGCCCCTAGGGATTTTGGTGTATTGAAGACTTATAGGTTAAGGGTCTGATGCGTTTGTGAGTGTACACAGGTCTATAAGTCTATGAGGAGTTTGATATTTACAGTTAAAGTCGACCCCTAAAAATGAAGTTCTTCAACTGAAGACTTTGGATTTCTGAAGACTTTCTGAAGACTTTGAAAGTGAAGAAATTGGTGTGACCTTGAAGACCTGGAATTCATTCGAGGAACATGAAGCATGAAGACTTTTGTTTTCATAGTTTCATTTTCTCTTTCTTGAGTCATAGGAAACACCGTACTATTAAAGGGGGTCGAGGAAATACTAAGGAAAAATTTCCATGCGAGGCTCAACTCAAAATCCTACACCTACCAATCCCTTCGAGTGAAGCCATTGGAAATCTCATACAGTTCAGTCAATTTCTTCAGAGACAGAGACGAAGTTCTTCTGGTCGCTGAGGAATTTGTTCTGACTGAGGAGTTAGGAATTCGCCAGTGCGGATTGCCTACACTGTGAGGAACATGATAGCCCTGAGGAATTTGATAGTCTAAATTCCGACCGTTGCTGTGCTATGCGCCAGCTGTCCCAAAATATCTACCCACCTAACGGTCATATCATTGAAGGGCATTTATGTCTTATCATGTCGGGCTGCTCCCTAGGCTATAAATAGCCGCCCCCCTACAACCACTAGCTGGTTGGCTGCTCCGAGAGAAACTGACACTTGTCATTTGAGAGCATCCCATCCTCCGAGGACTTTGAGCGAAAATAATCAAGTGACGAAACCCAAACCCAAACACCTTCAAACCCAAAGTGATTGAGCATCACTGAAGAGATTGATCATGCGTGGATACGACGCTTGTTACCTTTGAAGACTGTGCTTCTTCCAGACGGTTAGGCGTCATGGTCTAGAGCATCCAAGAGGAATTGTGGATCGCCGAGTGACCTAGTCTGTGAAGGTTTGGAAGTCACCTGAAGACTTACCGCGAGTGATTGGGTGAGGTCTGTGTGACCTTAGCTCAAGGAGAATACGGTGAGGACTGTGTGTCCGGGACTGTGTGTCCTCAGGTTTAAATACCTAGCCGCTCCAACCAGACATACAACTGAGACAACAGTTGGAACTAGTCTACCAAATCATTGTCTTCACCAAGCTTACTGGTTCTATTTCCTCAACTCTTTCATTTCCTCATTTTAGTTGTTGTGTGAATGTTCATATCTGTTTGAAGACTTTGACTGAAGACTTTCTCAATTCCCTCAGTTCAACTTCTTCAGTTTGTCCGTCTTCATCATGTGTTATCCTGTGCTTACGCTTTCTGTACTCTTTGCTTGTCTTCATTTCATCATGATGACTATGCTTGTGTTCTACTATGTTTACTTTTGAGTACTTATTCCACGGCAAGTAGTTCTTCATTTAGGAATTTCCTCACCAGCAAATTCCTCAGTGAAGAATTCATAAAAATTGCCTATTCACCCCCCTCTAGTCGATATAACGCACTTTCAGTTTGTATCAGAGCAAGGTACTCCCTTGTTCTGTCTGTCTTTGGTTTAACTGCCTGGAGTTTTAGTTATGTCGACCGCAGGTATGATCAAGGTCTCTGCTGGGTGTCCTACCTTCGATGGAACTGACTACCCCTACTGGAAGAATAAGATGCGAATGCATCTTGAGACAATTGATAACGATCTCTAGTATGTTGTGGAAAATGGTGTTCCCTCCATCACACCTTCTCTAAACGCTACTGATGTGAAGAGATTCATGCAACTCGATTCTGAAGCGAAGAATATCATATGTGGCCATCTGAGCAAAGGGCAATATGGAAGAGTGAGTGCTTTCTAAACTGCTAAGCCTATCTGGGATAGGCTGTCCAAAGTGAATGAAGGAGTCTCAACTCAACGTGACTCTCGTGTTGACGTTCTTCGCAATCTCTTCAACCGCTTCAAAAGACTCGACAATGAAAATGTTCAGCAAACCTTCAATCACCTCACTGACATCTTAAATGAGCTTCAAGCGCTTGGCGCCACTGACATCACCGACCATGAGGTGGTGAAGAAATTTCTGAGATCGCTCGATTCTTCATTTGATACTCTGGCACTGATGATTCAAGAACGTGCTGATTACAAGTCACTTGATCCCGCTGATATCCTCGAGAGGCTAAATACTCATGAGTTCCAGCTTGCTAAGAACAGAGATCTCTATGGTTCGAGCTATGGAAGACCACGTGCTCTGAAGGCCAAGGCAGTCTGTGAGTCTGAAGATGAAGACTCTGCTAGCAGCCTTGGTGATCCTGAAGAACTGAGCCAGGAACTAGCACTGCTCGTGAAGAATTTTCAGAAGTTCTCAAGAAGTGGTCACTTTGGAAAATCCTCAAGGAGAATGATTCCTCATCCAGTGACTACAAGAAGAGGCTATGCCACAAATGCAAGAAACCTGGTCACTACATTCAAGATTTTCCTCAATGGGATAAGGAATCAAAGAAGAAGAAATAAAAGGACTACAGTTCTGATGACGCAAAGAAGAAGAACAAATATTCAAAGTCTTCATCATCAAAATCCTCAAAGTCTTCAACTCACAAGAAGAGCAGGTCCAAGAAGGCTCGGGCATTCATTGGCAAGGAAATGGACTCTAAGGCTAAATCTGAGGAACATGAGGATGAGGAGGCATTTGAGGAGTCTGAGTCTGGTGTGGCGAGCCTAGCTCTCGCTACTGCATTCGTCAGTAAGTCTATCTTCAACTCTGAAGAAAATGACATCACCAACAAGGCTGATGAAGACAATGTTGACTACGCTCCCACCTATTGCTTCATGGCAAAGGGTGCCAAGGATGATCAACCCAAAGCCAATGAGTGGGTCCTCGATAGTGGATGTACGAATCACATGACTGGTAACAAGAATCTGTTGATGGATGCTCCTTTATCACCGTCACATCTGAAGCATATCATCTTCGCTGACAAAGGCAAAAGTCAGGTATTGGGTCTAGGTAAAGTTGCGATCTCAAAGGATCAACACATGGACAAAGTCATGCTTGTCGAGTCCTTAGGATACAACCTCATGTTTGTCTCAATGCTTTGTGATCTTGATATGGTTGTTGTCTTTGGCAAATATCGTTGTGTTGTGATCATGGAAGCTGGCAATTCCAAAGTCTTTGAAGGCTTTAGGAGAGGAGACTTGTACATTGTTGATTTCTCTACAGGACCACAACCAGCCGTATGCCTACTTGCAAAAGCTTCAGAAGGCTGGCTTTGGCATCGTCGACTTGGTCATGCTGGCATGAGGAATCTGCACATGCTTGCGAAGAAGAAGCCTGTCATTGGCATTGAGAATGTCAAATTCCTCGACGATCACTTATGTGGAGCCTATGAAGCTGGAAAGATGACAAAGTCCAAGCATCCAGCGAAGACTATCATGACTACCACTCGTCCATTTGAATTGCTTCACATGGATCTCTTTGGTCCTAATCATTATTCTGCAGTTACAAATGATGCATCTCTATATGGCTTTGTTATTGTTGATGATTATTCTCGTTACACATGGGTGCACATTGTCACTTGCAAACATGAGGTGCAGGAAGTCTTCAAACGATTTTCCTCGAGGCCTTCAACCAACTTTGGTGTGAAGATCAAGCACATCAGAAGTGATAATGGGACCGGGTTCAAGAATACCGGTCTTGATGACTATCTTGATGAACTTGGTATTACTCATGAGTTATCCGCTCCTTATACTCCTCAGCATAATGGCGTCGTGGAGCGCAAGAACAGAACTCTTGTTGAGATGGCTTGCACTATGCTTGATGAATACAAGACGCCTCGTCGTTTCTGGATTGAGGCAATTGATACCGCGTGCCACATCATCAACAGAGTATATCTTCACAAATTCTTCAAGAAGACTGCTTATGAACTCCTCACTGACAAAAAGCCCAATGTGAGTTATTTCAAAGTCTTCGGTGCTAAATGTTCGATTGGAGATCCTCATCACAATTCTAAATTCGCACCGAAAGCTGTAAGTACATCTAGTGCCACCCCTAGTTTGGTTTTGGAGTATTGACGACAAACGTGGTTGAGGGACTAATGTGTTTGTGAGAATTGCAGGATAACACAGGTAGTAGTCCCTCCTTGATTCGGTTTACCTACCGGAGATGACCCCTAAAAATGTATGAAGACATTGAAGATAATGGTGGTATGCGAAGATATTCACATTGAAGACTATGACAGAAGAGGACATTGAGTGAAGACTATGGAGCGCGAAGACTTAGTAGGTTTGTTGTTTCTTTGCTTCTTTGTTGAGTCATAGGAACCACCGCACTGTTAAGTGGGGTCCAAGTGAACAACGTCAGAGTGACTGAAGTGATGCTCAACCAAAATCCTATGTTTTCGAGCGAAGACAATAAGAGCATATCTTATCCAGAGTCGGACAAGTCAGCTTTACTTGTAGCACAAGTCAAGCTGTCGCGTGTGTTTGAAATCTGACCTTTGTGACACATGTCAGTTCCTTAGTGACCCAGGGTCATTTCGGACAAATCAGGTCGGGTTGCCTAGTGGCTATAAATAGCCCACCCCTACACCATAAATTGGTGGCTGCTCAGAGTTAGTGCACGACTTTTGTCATTGAGAGCAACCCACCTTCGAAGAGTTTGAGAGAGAAATCCTTGTGAGGACAAAGCCCAAAACACCCAGAGCCCAAAGAGTGTTTGGCATCACTGAAGTCTTTCTGTCTGCATGATCTAAAGACTTGTTACACTTGAGGTGAATCCTCCAGGCGGTTAGGCGTCGCGTTCTGAGCATCCAAGAGTAATTGTGGATCGCCGGTGAACGAAGTCTGTGAAGGTTTGGAAGTCTTCCTTGAAGACTTACCAGAGTGATTGGGCGGGGACTGTGTGTCCTTAGCTCAAGGGGAATAAGGTGAAGACACGGTCTTTTGAGTTCAGTCTTAGCCTCCCTAACCAGACGTACAATTGTCACAACAACTGGAGCTGGTCGAACAAATCCTTGTCTTCACAACACACTGGTTCTATCTCTTACTCTCCTTACTTACAGTTTGTCTTTGTGAAGTCATTGCCTGATTGCTCTGCCTGTTTGACTTTACTATGTGACTACTTGTTCTGATTGGCTTCATACTTTCTTCCATCCTGATCCTACTACCTAGCTGCTATCAGTCATCATACTTTAGCTTCATACTTATTTGACTATGGCTTGTCTAGTGTAGTTCATCTTCCACTGCATGTTTATAGGTCCAGTTTTCGTGTTCGTCTTCGAAACTTTCATGTTTTGAAGACTTTCATAAAAATCACCTATTCACCCCCCTCTAGTCGATAACTAGCACTTTCAAAAGCACATGAAGGTTTTATGCTTGGTTACGGAAAGGACTCGCACACCTACAAAGTCTTCAACAACGTTCTTCACAAAGTTGTTGAAACTGTAGATGTGCGGTTCGATGAAACTAATGGCTCGCAAAGAGAGCACCTACCTTCTGTGTTAGATGAACCAGCACCTAAAGAATCTATCAAGTTCATGGCTACTGAGGATGTCATTCCTACCGAAGAATCTGTTGAAGAATTCATTCCAGAACGTGAAGAACGTCGAGCTGGGGCACCTGAAGAAAATGGTGCTGAGGAAAATGCTCCTGAAGAAAATGCAGATCAAATTCCTCGAAGACAACCCGCTCATCCTCGCATTGCAAACGAAGTGCAAGTCGAGAAGATCATCGATGACATTGAAGCACCAGGTCCTCTTACACGCTCAAAAGCTTCACAATTGTCTAACTTTTGTGGGCACTTTGCTTTTGTCTCTATCACAGAGCCCACTAAAGTAGATGAAGCATTTCTGGAGCCTGAGTGGATTCAAGCTATGCAAGAAGAACTACAACAGTTCAAGCTCAATAACGTTTGGGAACTGGTCAAACGTCCAGATCCTGGCAAGCACAATATCATTGGCACAAAGTGGATCTACCGCAACAAGCAAGATGAAAATGGCCTTGTGGTGAGGAATAAGGCACGGCTTGTAGCTCAAGGCTACACACAGGTTGAAGGAATTGATTTCGATGAAACTTTTGCACATGTTGCTAGACTTGAGGCTATTCGCATATTACTTGCTTATGCTAACCATCATGATATCATCTTACAACAAATGGATGTGAAAAGTGCATTCCTCAATGGTAAGCTTGAGGAACAAGTATATGTTGCTCAACCCCCAGGTTTTGAAGATCCAAAGCATCCCGACAAAGTCTTCAGACTCAATAAGGCCCTGTATGGCCTCAAGCAGGCCCCTCGGACGTGGTATGACACTTTGAAGGAATTCCTCATGGAGAAAGGCTTCAAACCCAGTTCACTCGACCCAACTCTTTTCACTAAATCTTATGATGGTGAATTGTTTGTGTGCCAAATTTATGTTGATGACATCATTTTTGGCTGTACTGACCAACGTTACAGTGATGAATTTGCCTATATGATGAGTGAAGAATATAAAATGTCTATGATGGGAGAATTGAAATTCTTTTTAGGTCTTCAAATTCATCAACAATGCAATGGCATATTCATATCTCAGGAGAAATACCTCAAAGATGTATTGAGGAAATTTGGCATGCAAGATTGCAAAGGGGTCAAAATTCCAATGCCCACAAATGGCCATCTATGCACCGATGAAAATGGTAAAGACTTCAATCAAAAGGTATACCGCTCCATGATTGGCTCATTATTGTACCTATGTGCATCTAGGCCAGATATTATGCTTAGTGTTTGCATGTGTGCCCGATTTCAAGCTACACCGAAGGAATCACACCATAAGGCTGTGAAGCATATTCTTCGATATCTAGCTCACACACCAACACTTGGATTATGGTATCCCAAGGGATCTTCTTTTGATCTCATTGGATATTCAGACTCTAACTATGCTGGTGATCGTGTGGACCGCAAGTCAAGATCAGGCACATGCCATTTCCTCGGACGATCTTCGTTCTGTTGGTCCTCGAAGAAACAGAACTGCGTTTCACTCTCCACTGCAGAAGCTGAGTACATTGCTGCGGGATCATGCTGTGCTCAATTACTATGGATGAAGCAAACACTCAAGGACTATGGCATCAACATGAAGAATGTGCCTCTCTACTGCGACAATGAGAGCGCTATCAAGATTGCTCATAACCCGGTTCAGCACTCGAAGGCAAAGTACATCCAGATTCATCATCATTTTCTTCGTGATCATGTGTTGATGGGCGACATCTCCATCGACCACGCAAGCACTGAAGACCAGCTGGCCGATATCTTCACTAAGCCCTTGGATGAGAAGAGATTTAGCAAGTTGCGGTGTGAGCTAAATATCCTAGAATCTTCGAATGTTATCTGAAAAGGACACACATCCTAATACTTATGCTGACTTGATGACTTAGATGTGCAACACACAAAGTAATGTTTTTCTTCAATCAATGAACACTAACCCTCTAAGTGTGAAGAAATTAATGAAGAAATTGATTCTCGGAGCCCTACGACAATTGTACGCGGTGTCTGAAATCAGCTTTCTTATACGGTGGGTTACGCCACCAACCAAAGTTGAAAATCTTCAATTTGAGTTTTTCTTCGGTTTTGAAATTCCTCAGTTTTTCAAATTCTTCAAATTTGCATTGTCTTCACTCTTTCCGTAATTGTTCTTCATTTGAATATATATATATACATATATATATAAGTGAGTTTATGTCCTCTACAACATTCACTTATTGCTAATTATTCAAGTTGATTTTTCTGCTAAGTGAATGTGATTGGACCCTTCCCCCTCTATGCTAAACTCAACCAAGTCTGTTCACAAATTCTTCATGTGCATTCTATTTGAAACTCGTTCAAAATCTTCACTGTGTCCTTGTCAGCTAAAGAAATCACGAACGAAACTTTTAACTTATCTTATCTAATTTTTCGGCTTTGCCGCTCAAACCGTTCCGCATCCCACGACAATACTTATCTATTCACCCACGATCTTACACGATCGCCACCTCTCAGTACATGGGTGCACATGTCAAGCGAATGAGAAGGGCCAGGGGCACGTTCGTCCAATTTCTTCGGGTGTACAGTTTTTCACTCCGACTATAAATACCCCCCCTTCCTCACTTCGTTTTTACTCCGCTCGTTCTCACTCCCGCTCAAGCTTCTCAAACCCTAGCGCCGCCGCTACTTCATCGTCGCCAGTGAGGAAGAGCTTCACTGCCTTGACCTCGTCACCGTCGTACTCGCGCCGTTGCAGATTTCTTCACTCCGCCGCCGCCGTAGCTGTCTTCCTCTGTCGAGTTAGGGCGTGGAAGATCTGAACTGATGAACGCCACATCTACACTTCCCAATTCGTCGTGTTCTTCATCAAGGGTAATTAAAAGTTACTTTTACTATCCTCTTTGATTCAAATGCTTTCTTGAAAATCTTCAAAGGTGTTTATTCTTCAAATCTTCACACACTCAACACCTCACATGTCATCCGCTCTTGATTCGTTTCTCTAAGCAATGATTTTCTTCAAGATTCCTCAATTGTGTGGATCTTCGATCTATACAACTCTGGAACCTAAGACAAATAACGCTTAGTGAAATTCTTCAAGACTCCTCTGGTCAAATTCCTCAAACTTATTCTTTTTGAAAAACCTTCTGAGAACGCATATGACCTCTCCAAATTCCTCGCAACTATATCTATTCACAGGTACACATGTCCGCTGGTGAATCACTAGGTTCTCATCAACTTAACTCATTTGCAACGTTCCTCAAAGAAAAGTTGCACACCTCTTCAGAAACTTCAGTTGTTCATATTCCTCAGGTGAAGAAAATGGCTGATGGTAAGAAGCCACAGAAGGGTGGAAAGAGGCCTGAGGTTAACACAACATTTGAGATCCCTGATGATATTAATGTTGGATACTGCACATCCCCTAAGGAAGATAAAAATCAGAATTCAAAAGATTGAGAGGAGATGGGCACGGGAATGGAGGGACTACAGATATGTCACTCCCAAGTATATGAAGAAATTCGCACTCAACCCTCCATGCCCAAGACCTCCATTGGCACCTGGCCAATTGGCAGATCCCACCAGCCTCAAGTGCAGTGAGGATTATCCTGATGAATGGGCAAAGCGCCAGGCTAAACTGGCCAAACTGGCAAAGGAAGCAGCGAGGAAATTAAATGAAGACTCTGCTGCTGCTGCTACCACTGCTAAGGCCTCCACAAGCAAGCCGAAGAAGGCCATGCCTAAGAAGCCTGCTCACAAGCCAAGTGCCTCTCCGTCAATGCCCTCATGGCCAAGTTCCTCAGCAATGCCCTCACGGCCAGATTTTTCAAAGCCCTCACGGCCAATTCCTCAATCTGCTCCTCCGACAAATTCTTCAGCTGCTCCGACTAAATCCTCTACACCTATGCATCTCGCCACGTGCCAAAGGACTACATGCATCTTAATTGCCTCAGGAGCGTCTGCAAGTTCCTCTGTTGCACCAAATTCCTCAACTGGCCCCTCTCTGCTGAAGAAAAAGGCCACTGCTGGACGAGGCCTTCGACCAAGTCCTCACAAGAAGGAGGTCGCCTTTCAAGTGCCCTCTGATGACGATGAGGCTGATGATGAAGAACTTGCTGAAATCATCAGAGACAGGCAGGCCAGGGCCGCTACAGCCAAAGGCAGCAATGTGCCAATGCTACTGGATCCGAAGTTGATCCTAGACTTCATCGATTTATGGCACAAGGACCCAAACACGCCTTTGCCGGAGATGAACCTCACTCCTAGTCAAAGTCATGTCTTGACTGCCTTCATTGAAGAGGAAAAATGGAAATTTCAAGAAGGAAGAAGGGTGAATAAAGCACAGTACAAGAAGCAGCGCTACCTAAAGGACAATGTCCTCACTCTTACCCCTGAACAACTCATTGCTTTACAAGCTGAGATCAAGCAACTGAGTGATGAATTTGATCGATACTATGCTGACTCGCTTGGAGCCAAAGTCAGATTTGTGAAGATTACTGATAAATTCATTTCAAATGTTGCAGCCCCAACGCAACAAGAAAATCCTCAGGCTGAAGCATCTGCTCAGCCTACCGAAGAACATGCCAGCACCGCTGATGACAATCAGGCTGCTGAAGAAAATGAAAGTACCAGGGCTGATGACTGCATTCCAGCCACTGAAGAAATTGCGAGAGCATCCATTAGTCGTTCGCCTGAAGAAAATGAAGAAGTCAGGGCAACTTCATCAGTTGCGCCTGAAGAAAATGAACCAAATTCCTCCGCTCCTCCTGCGCCTACACCAACTCCGATCCTTCCATCTGCATCAGATGCGAAGAAGACCAAGGTTGCAGAGCGTGCAGCTGTGAAGAAGAGGAAGGCATCAACTTCATCAGATTCTTCAGCTCCGAAGAAGATGAAGCCTTTGACAAGCTCAATTGACAACCCAATTGATGTCGTTCTTGTCTCATTCATGCCATCAAAGGACCTTGTTCCTTTTGGTGAAGATTATGTGATTCCAAGCGAATACGATGAAGAGAATCCTTCTACTACTTTGTCAGAGCAGTTGGATGAAGAAATTGAAGTGGATGAAATCCCTTCAACACCTGTTGTCTCCTCGCCTATGCCTCAGTTCACTGCTGAAGAGGCCGGCGTTGAAGAAATGGAAGATGAGGATGTGGACATTGGCTGTACCACACCAGCGCTGAATGATGACTTTTGGGAAAGTCAGCACCCCAACTCTCCAATGTTCACTCCACTTCAAGCAATTCCTCAGTCCCCGATTGCTACTGAAGTACAAATGGGATCTGAAGAACCTCATGCAACCCCATCTGTCCATGAAGAAATTCTAGCCACTAGTGCTGAAGAAACTGTAAATGAAGATGTGAAGACCCAGGCTGCAGCTGAAGAAGAGCCTGAAATTCCTTAGTCTGTGAATCCTGAGATTGTGATTCATGAGGTGGTGATGCAATTGACTGACACTCCTCAGCCCAAGCCAAAGGATCCCTTCTCAAAGAAGCAAAAATTCAAGGCTGATGACTTCTTTAGCGAGCATGTTTTCTTCACTGAGTTCAATCCTTATGACAATGCTCGTCTTAGAAGGAAGCGCTTCTAGACTGCCAGCCAGACCAATTTCTATTCTTCACTGCTTTTCAACACGGACAAAGTCTTCGACCACGAGCATATTTGTCGGTGTCAAAACCGGTGGATCTCGGGTAGGGGGTCCCGAACTGTGCGTCTAGGCGGATGGTAACAGGAGACAAGGGACACGATGTTTTACCCAGGTTCGGGCCCTCTTGATGGAGGTAAAACCCTACGTCCTGCTTGATTAATATTGATGATGTGTATTACAAGAGTGGATCTACCACGAGATCAAGGAGGCTAAACCCTAGAAGCTAGCCTATGGTATGATTGTTGTAATGGATGTCGTGTCCTATGGACTAAAGCCTTCCAGTTTATATAGACACCGGAGAGGGCTAGGGTTACACAGAGTCGGTTACAATGGTAGGAGATCTACATATCCATATCGCCAAGCTTGCCTTCCACGCCAAGGAAAGTCCCTTCCGGACACGGGACGGAGTCTTCAATCTTGTATCTTCGTAGTCTTGGAGTCCAGCGGACGATGATAGTCCGGCTGTCCGGACACCCCCTAGTCCAGGATTCCCTCAGTAGCCCCCGAACCAGGCTTCAATGACGATAAGTCCAGCGCGTATATAGTCTTCGGCGTTGCAAGGCGGGTTCTCCTTTTAAGTTCCATGTACCTGCCGAACAGTGTCTGGCTTCCTCATCAATGTTGTGCTTCTTGGCTTCCACGCCCAATAATGGCCTTCTTCCACGTGTCGCACGAATGCGAAAAGCCAGGGTATCTTTTATGTTTTACCCCCTAGCTGTGCAAATAATCTGCCTATAAGAGAGGCAAGAATCCAGATCCAAATCACACCATCTTCCTTCCGCGAATACTCATCGGAGCGCTTTTGACCCAGAATCCATTCCATCATGGACCGTCGACGCGGCTCCTCTTCTCGCGCTCCCAGCCCTCTGCCAGGAGATTGGAGGAGGTGCTCTGTTCCGCACAACGAGTTGGTGAAGCTCCAAGCGGAGGGATATCTCCCTCCGGCCTTCATGGTTCCGGTTCGAGCCAGGCTGGCCACCTACAAAGGTGGGAAGCAAGCGGAGGCTACCCCAAGTCCCAACAAAGGGGAGCGGGTATGCTTCGTCCCCTATCTGATAAGGGGGCTCGGATTTCCTGTACATCCGTTCCTCCGCGGGCTCCTGGAGTTCTACGGACTCCAGCTTCATCACCTCACGCCCGCCTCTATTCTGCATATTGCGGGTTACGTAGCTCTTTGCGAGCTATTCTTGGGCGTGGAGCCCCATTTCGCGCTATGGAAGAGGTTGTTCTGCCTTGTACCCCGCTCTCACGAGGGGTCTATATATCAAGTGGGTGGCGCCGAAATTTGGCGCATTGCCGGGACCGGATATCCATCCGGAACCCCTAAGAAGGCGTCTGAAGACTGGCCTTCGGAATGGTTTTACATAGAAGACGCTCCGCTGCCGGACCCTGTTCGGATCGGCCTCCCGGAGTTCAGTAATGCTCCTCTGCAGAAACGCCTTAGTTGGCGCCCGCGGAGCCCCCAACTGGAGGAAGACAAGAGCGTCCATTATTTGATGGGCCAGATAAGGTTACTGGCCCATTCCGGGTTGACCATGATTGGAGTCATGGCAACATGCATTATGCGGGGGGTGCAGCCACTACAATACAGGGGCCACCCTATGTGGGATTTCAACGGGGAGGACGATGCCACCCGTCATGGCCGCAAAGGGCCAGGTTCGGCCGAAGACCTGGTGAAGATCCTATCCGGCCTGTACAAGGGGGAGAAGGAGGATTTCCCCCGGACGAACCCGTTGAATGGGTTTTCCATGAATAATCCCCAGCCTTGGGTAAGCGAACACTCTGCGCGTCCGACCCGTGCTTTCGAAGTTTAAGTTTCTTATATCGTGTTTTTGACGCAGGAGCTGCGTCGGGTTGTGGAGGACATGCTAAGTCCAGCTCCGCAACCCGAGGATCCAGAGAGATCCCAGGATCCGGCCTTCGAAGAGGATCCGGACATAAAGGTGGAGCTAATCGACGGGGTGTTCCACCAGCTCAGCATGGATAATGCTTTAGTCGCCATTACGGCTGACTACCCCGGACTATACCGGCTTCGCAGGTGATTGTGACCGAAGTCCCGGCACCATTATTTCTTCCTTGCTCATTTCTGACCTTCACATACGATGGTGTTTTGCAGGAAGCGCCTTCAGGGCGGGAAGCCGAGCCCGCGGCGGCTGACCAACAAGGGCCAGTCCGGACCAGTAGGCGGAAGACGAGCGCGGTGCGGACTGAAATGTCGCTGCAAAGGTATAGCTCATAGTTCATTATTTGGAGCAACGTTCCTAGGAAGCGTTTGAGTGCTCATGGCTTTCTGTAGGAGAAAAAGTGCCCGCCGGACTGTGGGCGTGGAGGTTGCCAATCCAACCTCTACCAGCCAGGCTCCAGCACCTGGTCTGGAGGGGGAGGCGAGCGCAAGGCGTGAGCCGGACACTCCTCCAACGGAGGATGCCGACAGACTGTCCGCCACCAAGTCTGAGATGGACAGCGCCATGAACCATAGGCGCCGCCGGACAGTATTTCGTGACGCGTGCTTCTCCCCTGAGGCATTGAATGCCTTTAACGCGGGGGATGCGCACCTCCGTGCTGCTCAAGATGGTTTTACTAGAGCCACGGAGTAGTATGTAAAAGACATACGGGTGAGAGAATTTAACAGTTATATATGCCAGTAGCCCCTGAGACTTAAAGTAGTTACGTTAACTGATTTAAGGATCATTTGAAACGCAGGATCTTACCGAGAAGAATACCCAACTGTCTCAGGAGCTGCAAGAGTGCAAGGCCGAACTTGAGGCCGCACTTGCTGCCGCAGGAGGAAACACAGAGACCCCTCCTGGTAACACATTATTTGAAAAATATAAGCGCTGTGCGGCATGCGCGCAAGTCTAATAATGACATTGCAGGTGCTGCCGGACAAGATCCGGACAGGCAGGAACTACTGCGCCAGCTGAAGGCCAGCGAGAGGGTGCTGAATAGAGTGCAGCAAGAAAGGAACAAGCTCCAAGATGCCCACGCCCAGCTTGGAGAAGAGCTGAAAGGCGTTCGGGCCGAGCTGTCCGGCTCCGTTAAGGAGAATCAGCGGCTTCGTCGCGTCATCTATAGTAAGTGCTTAAGCAAACTCCTTTGAAAAGAAGAGTTCGGCGAGGAAGTCAATTGACAAAATATGTCTGTAGGTATACTCACAGGTCGCCCTGCAGAGGAGATTCCCGTATCGACGGGTGATCAACTTCCCGAACTGTTGCAGCTGCTCGAACGAGTTCGGCAGGCGATGAGCGGCGCCGTTCAGGCTTTATGGCTGGCCCTTTCCCTGCCCGAAGGCCTTGCAGAGCTTGCGGAGAAGCTTCAGGGAATGCGGCAGCGCTTCTGTTTATGGAAGATTTCGGCCTGCCGCCAAGGTGCCAGGGAGGCCTGGGCCATGGTGAAGACGCGGTACAAGAAGGCGGATCCCAACCATATGGCCGAGGTCGGACCTATGGGGCCCGACGGGAAGGAGATCCCTGTGAGTTTAGTATACGACCAGGTAGAGTTGGCCGCTAAATTTTCCCAACGGGACTGTAAATTGGACAGCCTGTTAGACGGGATTGAGGAGGAATACAGTCAGTCAATGTGACAATGTATTTTAAAATGACATGTAAAATGCCTTCTAGCCGGATTGTAGATCGTTTGTCTTTGCTGACCTTTTCGCTTCAACCTCGGGACCCTAGAGTCCGGAGTGTGTCCGAATACCTTCTCGGTTAAAAAACAACCGTGGCATGCATGGAGACCAGGCATAGGGGTCATTAGTGCTTTATCAGACAAGTGCCCAACTAGTTATGTTAATATACATGGTTAGTAAGAAACATCTTCCAGGGAGAATAGTTCCGTTAAGGGTTCCTTTCCCTGGGAGGCATGCCCTAAAGTGCATGTCCGGACTGCGAAAAGAGCAGAAAAACATCTGGGGGAAGATAAATAAGTAGGTAAAAAATCATCTTTCAAGTCACCGACCGAATATTCCCTTAAGAACGCTAGCTTTCGGCTTCACCCAGTCTGAGGTACACATCCGGCTGACCCGGCAGTAACAATCGCAGAGGTGCTCCCTTTACCTCCTAGCCGAACAATCGGGAACGTAGGGGTAAGCACAGGAGCCAGGCAACCCAGCTTGGCCAAAACTTAAGTCATATCGATGCATATAATGGTGAATAAAAGGTACATGTGGAAGCTTGACACATGTGCTGGGCATGAAGCCCTTATAATTGAGCTTCTGGTAAAGAAGCCCCCAGGTATAATGAGTGCGGATGGCACATCAAGTATGTGCGAACAGTGCGCGAGTAGGCCCTTAAGGGCTTTTTAGGAAAAGGGTTAAGAGAAGAAAGAGAAACAAAAGACAACTGAAGTGTAAAAATTTGGACGGGGGAAGGGGACAAACTCTTAGTCCAGCGCTAGGTATAGAAACTTCGGAGGCGGGCTGCATTCCATGGGTTCGGCTCGAGTCGGTTGTCCGACGCATTTCATAGAAGGTACGCTCCGCCGGTCAGGACTTGATCGATGATGAAGGGGCCCTCCCATTTGGGCTTGAGCTTGTCCCTTTTCTTGTCCGGCAGGTGTAGAACTAGTTCGCCAATGTTGTAAGTCTTGGCCCGTACTTCTCTGCTTTGATATCTTCGAGCCTGCTGCTGATAGAATGCGGAACGAGCCTTGGCGACGTCGCGTTCTTCCTCCAATGCGTCCAAGCTGTCCTGCCGATCCAGCTCGGCTTCTCTTTCTTCGTACATGTGCACTCGAGGTGAGTCATGAATGATGTCGCAGGGCAGAACTGCCTCTGCGCTGTATACCATAAAAAATGGTGTGAATCCGGTAGTACGGTTGGGCGTTGTTCGCAGCCCCCAGAGTACGGAGTCGAGCTCCTCTACCCAGTGCGTGTCAGATTTCGTAAGTGATCGCACTAGTCTGGGTTTGATGCCACTCATTATTAGACTGTTTGCTCGTTCCACTTGACCGTTGGTTTGAGGGTGATAGACTGAAGCGTAATCAAGCTTAATGCCCATGTTTTTGCACCATGACTTAACTTCGTCGGCCGTGAAGTTCGTGCCGTTATCGGTGATGATGCTGTGGGGGACACCATAATGGTGTACTACCCCGGAGATAAAGTCTATCACTGGTCCGGACTCTTCCGTTTCTACTGGCTTGGCCTCTATCCATTTGGTGAATTTATCCACCATGACTAATAGGTACCTTTGCTTGTGGGTTACCCCTTTAAGGGGTCCAACCATGTCAAGCCCCCAGACCGCAAACGGCCAGATAATGGGTATAGTTTGGAGGGCGGTGGGTGGCATATGGCTCTGATTAGCAAAGAGCTGACAACCGACGCATCTTCGGACTAAATCCTGAGCATCTGCCCGGGCCATCGGCCAATAAAATCCTGTACGGAATGCCTTTCCTACAAGGGCCCGAGCTACTGCGTGGTGTCCGCCTAGTCCGGCATGAATTTCAGCCAGAAGATTTCGCCCTTCCTCTTTGGAGATACACCTTTGAAGGACTCCGGTTGTACTTTTGTTATAGAGTTCTCCCTCATGGACCTTGTAGGCTTTAGATCGCCGGAGTATGCAGCGGGCCTCATTTTGGTCTTCGGGAAGTTCCTGCCTAAGCAAGTAGGCTAGGAATGGCTCTGTCCACAGGGCGATTACCGCCATTATGGCGTGGGCTGAAGGTGTTATTTCGTCGGCTGAATCGCCGGTTATGTCAGATTGCTCTGTGTCGGTTGGTGTGGCTGCTTCCGGTTTGTTATTTTTGGGCTCCTCTTCCCATAGTACGGATGGCTTAAACAGCCGTTCCAGGAAGATGTTTGGAGGGACAGCGTCACGTTTTGCGCCGATGCGCTCGGCCGCTTGGTTATTATCCCTGGCTACGTGGTGGAATTCAAGTCCGTCAAACCGAGCTGACATTTTTAGGACAACGTTACGATATGCTGCCATTTTCGGATCCTTGGCATCAAAGTCTCCATTTACTTGGGATATTGCAAGGTTTGAATCACCGCGCACCTCTAGGCATTGAATGCCCATGGAGATTGCCATCCGGAGGCCATGTAAAAGGGCCTCGTATTCGGCTGTGTTGTTCGAGTCCGTGTACATTATCTGAAGTACGTATTGGACTGTGTCCCCGGTTGGGGACGTCAATACGACGCCAGCCCCCAATCCGGCCAACATTTTAGAGCCGTCGACGTGCATAATCCAATTGGAGTATGCGCCGTACTCTTTAGGGAGTTTGGCTTCGGTCCATTCAGCGACAAAGTCAGCCAAAACTTGTGACTTTATAGCTCGCCGAGGTTTGTAAGTTATATCGAATGGTAAGAGCTCAATGGCCCATTTTGCAATCCTGCCCGTCGCGTCGCGGTTGTTTATAATGTCGTTGAGTGGTACTTCAGAGGCCACTGTTATCGAACACTCTTGAAAGTAGTGTCGGAGCTTCCGGGATGCCATGAACACCGCATACGCTATCTTTTGATAGTGCGGGTAACGGGACTTGCAGGGTGTTAACACAGTGGATACATAGTACACTGGTTTTTGAAGAGCGAATTTATGCCCTTCTGTCTCTCGTTCGACGACGAGTACCGCGCTTACAACTTGATGTGTTGCCGCGATGTATAACAACATTGGTTCGCCCAGGTTGGGCGCAGCCAGGACCGGATTTGTTGCCAATATGGTTTTTATTTCTTTGAGTCCGGCGGTGGCAGCATCCGTCCACTCGAAGTGTTCGGTGCGCCTAAGGAGGCGATAGAGGGGCAATGCCTTTTCTCCTAAACGGGAGATAAAACGGCTTAGGGCCGCCACGCATCCAGTTAATCTTTGTATTTGTTTGAGGTCTTTTGGAATATCTAGCTGAGACAGAGCTCGGATCTTGGCTGGATTTCCTTCAATTCCTCTACCGGATACAATGAAGCCCAGGAGCTTTCCGGCTGGTATGCCGAAAACGCATTTTTCCGGATTCAGCTGGATGTCGTATGCTCTGAGGTTGTCGAATGTGAGCCTCAAGTCGTCTACTAGAGTTTTGACGTGTTTGGTTTTGACGACTATGTCGTCTACGTATGCCTCTACTGTTTTGCCGATCTGGGTGGCCAGACATGTTTGAATCATGCGCTGATATGTTGCGCCGGCGTTTTTAAGTCCGAAGGGCATCGTGTTGAAGCAGAATGGTCCATATGGAGTGATGAATGCCGTTGTGGCTTGGTCTGCTTCCGCCATCTTGATTTGATGGTAGCCGGAGTATGCGTCGAGGAAGCACAGTGAATCGTGTCCTGCGGTAGCATCGATTATCTGGTCGATGCGGGGGAGGGGGAAGGGATCCTTTGGGTAGGCCTTGTTGAGGTCTTTAAAATCGACACATAGGCGCCAGGATTTGTCCTTCTTTGGTACCATTACCAGGTTTGATAGCCAATCCGGATGTTTGATATCTCTGATGAATCCTGTCGTGGGGAATGAGGGCCACGAGCACCTATGGGGCAGGAGGGCCCCTTCTTTGTCCTGCAAGGGAGCGGAGGGCGCACGCAGAGCGGATCGAGGCGAGAGCGCGCGCGCGGGATTTTTACCTAGCTTCGGAGCTCTCCGGAGAGATAAAACTCCTACTGCTGCTTTGTGCGTTTGTATTCTGTTCTTGCCCGAGAGAGCGGGCGTGGCGTCGAACCGGCCGAACCGCGGAACCTCCTCTACGCGCGCATGGGCCTCCTTTTTATAGGCTAAAGGGGTCACCGACAGGTGGCAGCGTAGAAAGAGGGGTAGAAAGGTAAAAACGCGGGTTGGTACAACTACTACCAACAGTGTCCCCTACCTAACTCTGACAGCAGGGGACAAGTGCATTTAATGCCCATCCGGTCGCCCCAACAGTGCAAGGAAACGACCATTAGAGGCGCCACCGATCGTCACGATGGCCTCCTTGTCAGCTTCGCTTGCCACCTCGCACCGCCATGCTGCACAGCTACCCGCCACGTGCACCAGGAGCGATCTTGTGGCGACACGTCGTCGGATGCGCTGGAGCGTGGGTGCAGGGTGGCAGCCTTGCCGCGGCAAGCGCCTTGCCGCGGCCCTTGTCTTGTTGCACCAGCAAGCTTGCCGCTCGCCGGGCCTTGCCGGGACGCGCGGGGCGTTGCGGCAAGTTTCTTGAAGTGCCTTAGCTGGCCTTCCCGGCAATCTCCTCTTGCTGGGGCCTTTGTCCTTCCCGGCAAGCTCCTCTTGCCCGGGCCTTGTATTCTTCCCGGCCAGCTCCTCTTGCCGGGGCCTTAGTTTGAGTACTTCGATCTTGAACGGCATCAAAGTAGCCGTGGAGGATCTTGGCGGACGCCCGGCAAGCCCTGCCGCGGGTCGCTGCGACTGCCCGTGCACAAGTTTGGGATACTAAGGTACCCCTACTTTAGTACACCGACAGGAGCCCCCGGGCCTGGGCCATACACGGTGCTGAGCGCTGTTGGGCCAGGCCCAAAACAGTGCACGGGCACGCGCGGCCTGGGTCCACACTAAATCTGACTCTGCGCCCACCACGCCCCCCCTCGCAACGGCACGTGTCAAACGCGGCGTCGTGGGAGAGATCATGGGCAAATTTGTTTAGTCCAGGGAATGCGTAACGTCCGCATCCCCTGTTTATAAGCAGAGGAAATAGGGCCATTCCCCCACCTTCGCCACTTGCAGTTCCTTCCTCCGAATGCTCCGCCGCTCCCCTCCGTTTCCCAAGCCGAAAGAGAGCAGCGCTCTGCCGCCCATCGCCGCCGTCGCCGCCATCGCCCTCGCCTTCCCCCACCGCTTCCACGATGGCTCCGAAGACCGGGAAGGCTGCGAAGGCTGCGAAGTCGCCCGAGGCGCTGCAGCTTGAGGCGCTGCGCAAGAAGCGAGTGCTTTTCCTCCCTGAGCTCACCCGGCAGGCGCTGCGGGAGGAGTTCTACCTCTTCTGGTCGACGGAGACGCGGGCGCATCCGCGCACGCAGGTGCTTTCCACTGAGGCCTCCAAATCGAAAAAGTGCCCCAGAGGTTACTACTTCTTTCCTGTGTTCTTCTATTGCGGGCTCTGCCCGCCTTTTTCCGATTTTTTCTGCGACATCATGAACACCTACGGGTTTCATCTTCCATATTTCACCCCCAACGCCGTTCTGACAATGGCGGTTTTCGCACACCTCTGCGAGAACTTTGTTGGCATCTTCCCCAATGTCGCTCTTTTTCGTCATTATTTTTCCCCCGTGCCGAGAAAGGGGAGCCACTGGCTGGCGGAATTGCCTGGACCTCCCGGATTGGCATGAAGGAGGTGTACTTGACGGGCGAGCTCCGCAGCAAGTGGGACGAGTGGAGGGCGGAGTGGTGCTGGATCTGTGATGCCGATCCGCAGCCGTTCACCAAGCTGCGCCATACCCGGGTGGTGCGTGGCGGCGACTGGAGCGCTCTGTCGCCGGACGACGCCAAGCTGAAGATTGCCACCACCCGAATCCTCCGGCTCAGGCATGCCGGGCTCACAGCAGGGGCGGTTGGCGCGGATTTCCTTCGCTGTCGCATAGCGCCTCTACAAAAGAGGGGGAGGCCCGCCTGGCTGTTTGGCGGCCCGGGGGATATCATGAGGCTGCGCCCAGGCCTCAACTTCAACTTCACCGTCCTGGAGCTTGACGCGATGCTGAGGGAGCTGTTCAAGCATGATGCCAACCATCCAAAATGGTTCAGGTTGCCGCAGGGCGTCATCCCCTTGTGCAACAACTCCCGACGCGATCGCATCTGCGCAATGATGCCAGAGTGCGATTCGCACGGGATAAGTGCAACTTGGATAGAGCCCGCCGCCGAGGACATG
The DNA here is from genome assembly GCA_963921465.1 of Triticum timopheevii. Taxonomy (NCBI): domain Eukaryota; kingdom Viridiplantae; phylum Streptophyta; class Magnoliopsida; order Poales; family Poaceae; genus Triticum; species Triticum timopheevii. The sequence continues at coordinate 167,875,640 of OY997264.1, read as the reverse complement.
CAGCGCTTCTTCAATAATTTGATGGAGGTAGCGGTCGACTCCGACGAGCAGAAGCTTCTCACCCGCGCCACCACCACCGATGAGATGGTGTACATCGCCACTAGGGCCGAAGAGGCGGCAGCAGCCGCTGCCGCGGGCGAGTTTGGCTTCACGTTGGCGGAGGCGGAGGCGGCTGAGGCGGCAAGTCTCGCCGATCGGGAAGAGCTTGTCGAAGAGGTGGCTAGTGAGGGGGAGCCCGAGGCCGAAACGAGCGAGCCCGCTGGGGGCGCGAGAGGCCGGCCGTCTTCGAGCAGCTTGCCGCAGGCGGAGCCCCCAGCGCGGCCCCAATTCCAACCGAGAAGACGCCTCCATCGAGTTGGATATACGGCAGAGGAGCAGGCTGGCTAGCAACCGCGGCGCCGTGGGACACGCTCCACCGCGGCAAGCACCGCTGCCGCGGGAGGGTCCCAGGCCGCGCCGGCAACTGAGGTGGGGTCTTCCCGGGCCGCCACGCCTGATCCTGCCGCAGCCCCCGGCAAACGCCGAAGGGAGCCTACTCCTCCGTCACACCGCGCAGAGAGGGTACCGGACTTCGACCTCTCCGCACTGAGCTCCGATGATGACGAAGAGGAGGAGGAGGAGGAGTGAGGCTTTCTTCTCACTGTTCTTGATCTTCTTGGATCCTTGTTATTGTTTGTCTTGTATCTAATTTGCTTCCCTCTGAATTCCTGTTCCATTTCAGGACTCTGGCCGAAAGGGCGGCGAAAAGGGCCAGGATTCCTGTGGTTGTCATCGAGGACGATCCTGCTGTGACTGCAGAAGACACGTCCGAGACCACCTTGACGGACCCGATTCCTTCTCCTCGCGGCAGCCCCCAGCACAGCCCCCAGCGTAAGTGTTTGGTTTACTTCCGGTTGTGGGGCGCGCATGGGTGCTTCTTCTTTTGCTGGCATCTTGATTGTTGATTTGCTCGTGTAGGAGCAGAGCAAGCCCGTCAGGAGGAACCAGAAGCCGCTCCGAAGGTGCTGTCTGCTTCAACTACGCCGCCAAGGGGCAACTTTCCGACAAGGGAGCGTTCTCCGGCAAGGGAGCGGTCCCCGGCAAGGGGCAGTTCCCCAGCGAGGGGTGGGACCAGCGAGCCTTTAGTGGTGGAGCCCACAGTCACAGAGCCCAACACAGGTAACCTTCCTTGTCGGAAATCTTCCCCTGGGTCCTTCTTCTGATCTTCTTTTTTGGATATTTGCTTGACTCTTTCTTCCTCTTCCTATCCTCAGATCCCCCTCTCGTAGACCCGATGGAGACCGAGGCCGCCGGCGAGGAAGGCGCACGCGGCGACACTGAAGATGCCGCCGCTGGCGAGGAAGAGGTCGGTACTGATGATCCCGCCGACGAGGAGGCCGCCAAAGCTGCTGGCGCAGGAGCCGGGGAGGGACCCGGTGATCACACTAACGACCCGGAGGACGCAGGAGCGCAAGGCGCTACACCGTCCGCTGACCCCTCCGCCGCTGATGCAGCGCCGGGCTCCGAGGAGCCCCAGCCAGGCGCATACTTGAAGGCCGGCGAGGGCGTGTACATCAAGCTTCCCTGGGCGTCGAGCTCCAGGGCACCGGTGGAAGGAGAGGAGTTCGACGGAGAAGTACTCGCCTTCGCTGGGCTGGCAGTGGTTGACGAGCCAAGCAGCAGCAGCGGCGAGTCCGAGGAGGAGCAGCTGCTCTGAAAGCTGGTGTCACTCTATCGCGCCCGGCAAGCAAAGCTCGAGTCCCGGGAAGCGCTCGTCGCGCGGGCGGGAGTTGACATAGAAAAGCACACGGAGGAGCTCAAGAGCCGCAACCAGGAGGCCCTCCGGTCCATTACCGAGGAGAGGGCGCAGCTCGAGGAGGCGAAGAAGGCGTTCCTCCTGGAGAAGGCTGAAGCCGAAGAGCAGCAGAGGCTCACCGCCGAGGAGCTGCCCAAGCGGGATGGTGAGCTGATACAGAAGAAGGTGAACTTGGACAGCCACGAAGAGGAGCTCGTCGCCCGAGAGCAATCGCTTGGCGGGGCACTCAAGGAGGCAAAGGATGCCGCCGCGACTGCTGAGGCCGCCAAGAAGGAGTTGGAGGTGAAGGCGACGCAGCTGGAGGCGGACGTGAAAAGGAAGGACGAAGAGCTTCCCGCACTCCAGCGCGAACGCGGGAAGGATGCGCGCGCCCATGGCGATCTGCAAGTTCAGCTCGCCGAGAAGATCAAGGATCTAAACGCCGCCAAGGACTCGAGCGCCGACCTGGAGCTAAAACTGGCTACCTTGACGGAGACGCTGGACGCCGCCAAGAAGCGAGAAGATGATTTGAGGAAAGATCTCAAGGGGAACGAAGAGCTGCTGACGAGGGCCGCCGAGGCTCAAAACACCTTCAAGGTCACGGTGGAGCTTTGGACGGAGGGCCTCGTCAACATCGCTGCATCCATCGACGAGGAGCTGGCGGAACTGGACTTGGCGGGCTTCGGGTACTCCACCGACGAAAATCTCCCGCCCAGCGCCAGGCTCACTCTTTTCTTCAAGGGCGTGGCGGCGGCCCTCCGGCAGCTCCAAGAAAGGATCCCGAAGAAGCTGGCGGACGAGTCGCGCGCGATCTGCGCCAAGGTCTTGGAGAAGGTGTTGGTGAAGATACTCTTCCGCAACCCGAGCCTCGACCTCACCCGCGTCCTCAAGAGGCTGCTGGCGGGTGCCGATCTTGAAGAACTCAAAGCCATTGTCGCACCCATCATGGACAAGGTGAATGAGGTCCAAAGGGTTGACAGCGATCACGTGGATTAGACCATCTTTCTCCTCCTTTCCTTGTCGCCGTTTATCCTATGCTTTTAGGGAACTTGCCGGCACGGGCACGCTTGCCGCGAGTGCTGAGTGCGGAACATCAGCAGCTTGCTGGTGGTGCCGGAGCACGCTTGCCGTGGGCGCTGAGTGCGGGACATCAGCAACCTGCTGGCGGTGCCGGTTCCGGCAAGAAACCTTGCCGCAACTAGTTGCAGCGCACTTAAGTTGTTGAGCGGGCTCGAAAACAACATAAGGGCGCTTAGCGGCTCACTTAAGTTGCTGAGTGGACTCGAAGCAAAGTAAGGGCGCTTAGCAGCTCACTTAAGTTGTTGAGCCGACTCGAAACGAAGTAAGGGCGCAACAAGCTACGAGGAGGTTCCTCCGCGCACAGGTTTTCCATACAAAGCAGAATCGTTCAAGGAGGATAGCTTAAAATTTTAAGAAAATGATCGTGCTCAAACTTTGGCAACTTAGCTTTTTCTGTCGCCTGTGTCCCGGCAAGACTGCACTTCTTTGAATGACGCTCGGTCCTTAAGGCTCGTTATTTCTTACCAGGGATAAGTGCTGCACAAAGTGTCAGGTAAAACATGCAAGAAAGAAAGAATGCATGAAATTTGACAAGATGTGCGGAGCACATGAACTTTATTTATGCACGGGATCTGCGCCCGGCTTTGTACAAAGGGTTACATGCAACAGCGGCAAGGCTTGTACAAAAGTTGGTTGCCGGAACAGATTCCGGCAACCGCGCCTTATGGGTAGAACTTGCGAAGATGCTCTATGTTCCAGGAATTGCTCACCGGAAAGCCGTCTTCGGTCTCAAGGCGGACAGCGCCGGGCCTAGTGACTCGTTTCACCCGATAAGGGCCTTCCCACTTCGGCGTCAACTTGTTGGAATTCTTGGCGGATTGAACACGCCGAAGAACAAGGTCGCCTTCGTCGAAGCTTCTGGCATTAACTTTGCGGCTATGATAGCGACGCCAAGCTTGCTGGTAGCGAGCAGCTCGCACAGCAGCCTGAAGACGATCTTCCTCGAGGAGCAGCGCGTCATCTCGCCGCAGCTGCTCTTGCTCAAGCTCGTCATAAGCGAGCACTCGAGGTGACCCGTATACGAGTTCCGTGGGGAGAACTGCTTCTGCTCCATAGACAAGAGCAAAAGGTTTCTGGCCAGTGGCTCGATTTGGCGTCGTCCTGATCGACCAAAGAACCGTCGGCAGCTCTTCGATCCAATTTTTTCCGCACTTGTGCAGCCTGTCGAAAGTTCTGGTCTTGAGCCCGCGCAGCACTTCAGTGTTTGCCCTCTCCGCTTGACCGTTGCTTCTCGGATGAGCAACAGAAGCGAAGCAGATCTTGGTGCCAAGATCTTGGACGTACTGCATGAAGGTGCGGCTCGTGAATTGTGTGCCATTATCGGTGATGATCCTGTTAGGGATTCCGAAACGGCAAACAATTGACCTGAACTTGACTGCTGACTGTGCTGTCACCTTCCTCACTGCCTCCACTTCCGGCCACTTTGTGAACTTGTCGATTGCAATGTACAAGTACTCAAAGCCCCCGACAGCTCAGGGGAAAGGGCCGAGTATGTCGAGCCCCCAGACCGAAAATGGCCAGGATAAAGGGATTGTTTGGAGAGCTTGAGCTGGCTGATGAATCTCTTTGGAGTGGAACTGGCACGCTTCACACTTGGTTACTTGTGCAGTTGCATCCTGGAGGGCTGTCGGCCAGAAGAAACCTTGCCGGAAGGCTTTGCCGGCAAGTGCTCTTGCACCAATGTGGTGACCACATATGCCTCCATGTATCTCCGCCAACAGCTCCTGTCCATCTTCCCGGGAAATGCACTTCAATTTCACTCCATTGAATCTTTTTCTGTACAGTATGTCATCGACAAACTGGTACATACTTGATTGCCGGGCTACTTTTTCCGCTTCTTCCTGTTCCTCGGGAAGTTCTCCTGTCTGAAGGAAGTGGACGATCTGCTGTGCCCATGCCGGAGCTTGTGGCTCGACGACAAGGACTAAAGGCGCGAATGCTGCTGCGGGAACATCCGCTTCCACGGCAAGAATCCGGGATCCTGCCGGAGCGTGATGCTCCCCGGCAAGAGTGTTGGGACACAACTTGTCGGGAGCGTCTGCTTCAACGAAACAAGCCTTGGGGCTTGTCGGAGCAGACTGCTCCTCAGCACTCTTTGTGTTGATCCTGGGGACCTTCTTGGCGGCGGCTCCGAGGAGCTCTGCCGGAAAGTAGTCGCCGGCGACCAACTTTCTCTTCTTGCTCTGTCCAGTTGATGGTGTCACAGATGGCTGAGTCAGCTTGAGCACAAAAATCCCTGGTTCCACAGGCAACTTGAGTGCGGCGCACTTTGACAGTCCATCTACAATGTCATTCTGAGCCCTTGGAACGTGCTCCATTTGCAGGCCGTGAAAATGCTCTTCCAGCTTCCTCACTTCATCGATGTAGGCTTCCATCAACGGACTCTGATAGTCTTTCTTAACTTGACGGACGACAAGCTGTGAATCACCCCTGACAATAAGCTTCTTGATCCCAAGTTCTGCCGCGATCTTGAGTCCGTCAAGCAAGCCTTCATACTCTGCAGTATTGTTTGTTGCTTGCTCCTTGGGGAAGTGCATCTGAACCACGTACTTGAGGTGCTCTCCGGAGGGTGCGACAAGTAGTACGCCCGCACCGGCGCCTTGCAGCGAGAAGGCACCATCAAAGTACATGATCCATTCTTTGCCAGCTTCCTTGACGGGGATGCTCCTCTCCGGAGTTTCTTCATCAGGTGTCGGCGTCCATTCTGCTATGAATTCTGCCAATGCTCAGCTCTTGATAGTTGAGGTACTCTCAAACTTGAGGCCAAAGCTTGACAATTCCAGTGCCCACCCGACAATCCTGCCTGTTGCTTCCGGATTTTGCAATATCCTCTTCAACGGAAAGCGAGTGACCACCGTGATCTCATGTGCTTGGAAGTAATGGCGCAGCTTCCTCGAGGCCATTAGGAGGCCAAAGAGCAATTTCTGCACGCCAGAGTACCTTGATCTAGCCCCCTGCAGAAGGGAACTAACAAAGTAAACTGGGCACTGCACCATCTTTTTCTGTTTCTCTTCCTGTGGCTGCGCGGATCCATTCTTGCTGGAACCAGAACTTGCCGGATCAGGGCTTGTCGGGCCAGAGCTTGTCGGGGATGCCCCCTGCTTGTCGCTGGACTCGCTCGCTGCGGTCGCTGGCTCACCTTCTGCCTCCCTCTCCGCTACTAATGCAGCACTAACCACTTGATTGGTTGCCGCCAGATATAGCAGCAACTTCTCTTGTGGCTTAGGTGCGACAAGTGTTGGAGTAGAGGATAGGTATCTCTTCAGGTCCTGTAGCGCAGCCTCTGCTTCCGGAGCCCATTTCATTGGACCTGCCTTTTTCAAAATTTTGAAAAATGGCAGGGCGCACTCAGCAGACTTAGAGATGAACCTACTGAGAGCAGCAACACAACTGGCAAGCCTTCGCACATCCTTGACGCGCTTTGGTGCTTCGATTTGCTCAATGGCCTTGATCTTGTCGGGATTAGCTTCAATCCCCCTCTGGGACACAAAGAATCCGAGAAGCTTGCCGGAGGGAACTCCAAACACACACTTCTCGGGGTTCAACTTGAGGGTGATCCTGCGCAGATTTGCAAAAGTCTCGTCCAAATCCTGGATCAAAGTCTCTATGTCCTTGCTCTTGACCACTATGTCATCCATGTAAGCTTCTACATTTCTGTGCAGCTGTGGCTCAAAAGCACGACTGACTACTCTTGCAAATGTTGAAACAGCATTCTTTAGTCCGAAGGGCATTCGTACAAAGCAGTACGTGCCACATGGAGTAATGAACGCTGTTTTCTCTTCATCCTCTTCCGCCATGAAGATCTGATGATATCCTGAATATGGATCAAGGAATGAAAGCAGATCACATCCTGTCGTGGAGTCGACAATCTGGTCAATGCGCGGCAAGGGAAAGGGATCCTTGGGACAAGCTTTATTAACATCAGTGAAGTCAATACAAAGCCTCCACTTCCTGTTTGCTTTGCATACGACTACTGGATTGGCTAACCATGTCGGATGGAGCACTCCTCGGACCAGGCCTGCTGCTTCCAACTTCTTGATCTCTTCTGCAATGAACTCTTGGCGCTCTACTGCTTGCTTCCTAACTCTCTGCTTGACGGGCCGCGCGTGAGGACAGACGACAAGGTGGTGCTCAATTACTTTCCTGGGAACACCGGGGATGTCAGATGGTTGCCATGCAAACACATCGACATTCGCCCGCAGGAAAGCAACAAGCGCACTTTCCTATTTAGGATCAAGCGTGGCACTGATGGTGAAGGTGCCACCAGTGCCGTCCTCTTTGGCGGCCACTTTCTTGGTCTCTGGTGAAGCTGTCTTTGCCTTCTTGCACTTGCCGGTGGAGCTCGATGGTGCGTCCTCGACGGTAGCACAGCACTCCGAAGAGGTGCGCTTGCCGGAGTAGGCATCAGAGCTACTCTTGCCGGACTTGGTCTTCTTCTTCCCCTCGGGAGCTTCAGCGGCAAGTGGTTTGCGATCTGCTGCGGCTGCTGCTTCCCGGTAGATCTTGTCGGTACAGATGAGTGCATCCTTCTTGTCGCCTTGGACAGAAATGACACTTATCGGACCAAGCATCTTAAGCACATTATAGGCATAGTGAGAGGCTGCCATGAACTTAGAGAGCGCTGGCCGGCCAAGTATCCCATTGTAGGGCAATGGGAAATCAGCAACGTCAAATGTGACTCTCTCTGTCCTGAAATTCAGCTCGCTGCCAAATGTCACTGGCAGTGTGATCTTCCCCTTCGGCTTGCTCCTTCCCAGGTTTATTCTTTGAAAGGTACCAGTTTCTTCGAGCTCGCTGTCGGGGATCTGGAGCTTGTTGAGCACTGCGGAGCAGATCAGATTCAGGCCGGCCCTGCTGTCAACCAGCATCTTCGTGACCCTGAGGTTGCGGATTGTTGGCGAAACCAACATTGGCAAGTACCCGACCGCAGTGATGCGATCAGGGTGATCTTCGATGTCGAAGATGATGGGCGTGCTGGACCACTTCAGGGGCTTGCGCGACTCAACGGACGGTTCTGCTGCGTTCATTTCCCGCACCCATTGTTTGAGTTGGCGGTGCGAGGTGTGCAGAGAAGCACCGCCGTCGACGCACAACACCTCTGTCGCCTTCTAGAACTCCTGCTCGTCAGTCTCATCTTCCTCCATCTCATCTTCCTCATCTTCGTCTTCGTCTTTGTCGCGGCCGCGGGGAGGCCTGTCTCCTTGCCGCGGCTTGGCCTTGCCGCGGCGCTCTCCCCGGGCAGGATACTTCTTGCCGGATCCCCCGCCACCTTGCCGGGCCTTCTCCTTGTCGCGGCGCTCGTATTCAGCTTTCTGTAGCTCCGCCATCTGCTCGACTTTCTTGCAGGCTCGGAGGTCATGGCCCTTGGTGCGGTGGATCTTGCAATACTGCTTGCCGGAGCCATCCTGCTTGTCGGCGGCAACCACAGCCTCGCAGGAGTTACCAGCTCTAGCCTTCTCGGAACCGCCTCCGCTGCCGGATTGCTCAACAACTAGTACATCCTTAGCCTTTCTCTTTCTGTTATTCCGCCTCCGGTTCCTCTTTGCCGGGGGGGGGGGGCGTCCTCACTGTCAGATCCTTCTGCTCCTGCATTCTCTCCGGGGAGTCTTCTCCCCTCTTCAGCCCGTGCACACTTGTCGTCCAGAGCATATAGCTCGCTGACATCTCTGATTTTGCACATCGCCATCTCCTCCCTCATCTTGCGGTTACGCACGTTCTGATGGAACGCGCTGATAACCGCGGTAGGGTGGACGTCTGGGATGTTGCGCTGCACCTGACTGAATCTCTGTATATACTTGCGCAGGGGTTCTCCTTCCTTCTGGGCGAGCAGGTGAAGCTCACTCTCCTGGCCATGGGGTTTGTGGCCGCCTGTGAAAGCGCCAACAAACTGATGGCACAGGTCCGCCCACGAAGAGATGGAGTTGTCCGGCAAGTGCATGAGCCAAGATCTGACGTTGGGCTTGAGTACCAGCGGGAAGTAGTTGGCGAGGATCTTCTCGTCGCGCCCTCCGGCAGCCTGCACCGCGATGGTGTAGACGCTGAGGAACTCTGACGGATGTATCCTGCCATCGTACTTCTCGGGCACGTCTGGCTTGAAGTTCTTGGTACTGGGCCACTGGACCTGCCGCAGCTCACGGGTGAACGCAGGGCAACCTGCCGCGTACGGCAAGTCGCCTGGTTCCCCTGGCGCATGCATGTCGACAGTGGGCCCAGCGCGCCGGTCAGATTGACGTCGCGCTTCTCTTCGACGCTCGATGCGAGTGCGAGCGTCTTCGTGTCGTCGTTCTTGGAGAACTTGGCGTTGATCGCGGCGAGCTCGCGGGTCCGACGACGCGGTGGAGTCGGTGTCGAGGTTGGCCCGATGAGTCGGCGATCTTGGCCTTCGGGGCGGGGAGTGCGCAGTGGCGGCACCCCCAGCGGTCTTGTCGGCATCGGCTTGCGCCTGGGCGTCTTGCCGGGGCTTCGATGTGCTCGGTCGCCGGGGCTTGTCGCCGTTGGCGAAGCCAATGAGGCTATAAATGGCTGCCCTCTAGTCGTCGATTTTGTCCGGCGCTGGAGGGTAATCTAGAAGCAGCTGGGCTCGGGCCAGCGCTTCCTCTGGAGTCTTGGGTGGCGGTGGCGAGCGACGCGAGGTGCGAGAGATGCTCAAACTTCTAACAGTGTTAGAAGGAGTAACATCTCGCCCAGGCGACCGCACTGCGCTCGTGCCAGCGTGTTGACGTGCATGTTGGCCTTGAGCGTCCCGCGACCCACCAGCTCGGCCTTGTTTCAACGCGAGTACGGTGCTAAGAGCACCGTGGCGTTGTTGATCCTGCACCTCCTGGGAGGGGTGCGGTGGATAAGCGGAAGCTGAACCTTGCGGGGCCTTGTCCTTGGACCGGGTGACGACGCGCGTCCCCCCGCCGGCGCCCGCTCCTCCGCCGGCGTCTGCCCCGCCGCCCGTTTGCTCCGATGGCGGTAGGGAAGTCGCAAACGGAGCGGCCACCTCCGAAGTCTTTTTCTTTGGTGGCATGTCGACGAAGATGTTGATGTAGCGCGCGCAGACGCCGGATCAGATACACACGACCTCGACGCCCCCCTACCTGGCGCGCCAGAGATGTCGTGGGGAATGAGGGCCATGAGCACCTATGGGGCAGGAGGGCCCCTTCTTTGTCCGGCAAGGGAGCGGAGGGCGCACGCAGAGCGGATCGAGGCGAGAGCGCGCGCGCGGGATTTTTACCCAGCTTCGGAGCTCTCCGGTGAGATAAAACTCCTACTGCTGCTTTGTGCGTTTGTATTCTGTTCTTGCCCGAGAGAGCGGGCGTGGCGTCGAACCAGCCGAACCGCGGAACCTCCTCTACGCGCGCATGGGCCTCCTTTTTATAGGCTAAAGGGGTCACCGACAGGTGGTACGTACAAAGAGGGGTAGAAAGGTAAAAACGCGGGTTGGTACAACTACTACCAACAGTGTCCCCTACCTAACTCTGACAGCAGGGGACAAGGGCATTTAATGCCTGTCTGGTCGCCCCAACAGTGCAAGGAAACGACCGTTAGAGGCGCCACCGATCGCCACGATGGCCTCCTTGTCAGCTTCACTTGCCACCTCGCACCGCCATGCTGCACAGCTACCCGCCACGTGCACCAGGAGCGATCTTGTGGCGACACGTCGTCGGATGCGCTGGAGCGTGGGTGCAGGGTGGCAGCCTTGCCGCGGCAAGCGCCTTGCCGCGGCCCTTTTCTTGTCGCACCAGCAAGCTTGCCGCTCGCCGGGCCTTGCCGGGATGCGCGGGGCGTTGCGGCAAGTTTCTTGAAGTGCCTTAGCTGGCCTTCCCGGCAATCTCCTCTTGCCGGGGCCTTTGTCCTTCCCGGCAAGCTCCTCTTGTCGGGGCCTTGTATTCTTCCCGACCAGCTCCTCTTGCCGGGGCCTTAGTTTGAGTACTTCGATCTTGAACGGCATCAAAGTAGCCGTGGAGGATCTTGGCGGACGCCCGGCAAGCCCTGCCGCGGGTCGCTGCGACTGCCCGTGCACAAGTTCGGGATACTAAGGTACCCCTACTTTAGTACACCGACAAATCCGGCTTCCAATAGTTTGGTTAGCTCTTCTCCCATTGCCTGTCTTCTAGGTTCGGAAAATCGTCGAAGAGCCTGTTTGACTGGCTTGAATCCTTTTAGGATGTTTAGGCTGTGTTCTGCCAATCTGTGTGGGATTTCGGGCATATCCGAAGGGTGCCAGGCAAAAATGTCCCAATTTTCCCGAAGGAATTCTCGCAGTGCAGCGTCTACATCGGGGTTCAACTGTGCCCCGATGGAAGCCGTCTTTGTCAGGTCCGTTGGATGGACCTGGAATTTTATTATTTCATCTGCTGGTTTAAAGTTGGTGGACTTGGATCTCTTATCAAGTATCACATCGTCCCTATTCACCGTAGAGCGCAGCGCGGTGAGTTCTTCTGCCGCTAGGGCTTCGGATAGTGCCTCCAGGGCTAATGCGGCTGCCTTGTTTTTGGCGCGGAGTGCTATGTCCGGATCACTAAGGAGAGTGATTATTTCGCCGGGCCCAGGCATTTTGAGCTTCATGTACCCGTAATGGGGTACGACTTGAAAAATTGTGAATGCCTCTCGTCCTAATATAGCGTGATATCCGCTGTTGAACGGGGCCACTTGGAACGTGACTTCTTCGGATCTGTAATTGTCCGGCGATCCGAACACCACATCGAGTGTGATTTTTCCGGTGCAGCGCGCTTCCCGGCTAGGGATTATTCCTCTGAAGGTTGTGCTGCTTCGCTCAATGCGGCTCCAGTCTATTTCCATTTTTGAAGAGTTTCCTCGTAGATGAGGTTTAGTCCGCTGCCGCCATCCATGAGGACCTTTGTAAGTCGAAAGCCGTCCACTATTGGACTAAGCACCAGTGCGGCTGGTGCTTGGGCTGTTCGGAATTTAGGTTCGTCGCTGGCGTTGAAGGTGACGGCTATGTCGCTCCATGGATTTGTTGTTGCTACTTGGTAGACTTCGGCGAGGCCGCGGATTGTTCGTTTCCGCATATTATTTGATGCGAAGGTCTCGAAGACTGTTGATACCGTACCGGTATTGTTGGAGTGGTTTTCCGGGGCTAGAAGCTCCTCGCCACTTTTGGCCACCTGCCATAATATCCAACATGCTCGAAGGCTATGTGTTGGGACGGCGCCCTCTGTACTGTGAATTTTACAGGGTCCGCTAAGCCATCCCTCCAGTACGGTTCCGTGCCCTCTATGGGGTTTTTGCTTTTTGGTTTTTGTATCTGGGGCCTGAGTGTAATGCACCCTTTTGTTGCGGACTAGGGTTGTATTCGGGGCCGGATTGTCCCAAAACTGATTTTTGGTTTTCCGGAAACTCTCCATCGCACAGTACTTTCGTAATATGGACGCCAGGTCGGCGAAGCGTGTAATTTCACGACGGCTGATGGCATTCAAGATTCCCTTGTCCGTGCAATTATTGCAAAAAATTGAGATTGCGTTTTCCTCTCGGCAGTCCTTTATCCTGTCCATAACCAGGAGGAATCTGGCCCAGTAGTGATGTACTGTTTCAGCGGGCCCTTGCCGTATTAGAGATAGATCGCATATGTCTGGGCGGGTGGGTGGAATAAAGTCCGGAACCCTACCCATCTCAAGGCTTGAAGGCCGAGAAGTTTCCAAATTTGGAAGCTTGGATTGTTGGACGTTGTCCAACGAGTCCGGTCCGATGCCTGACTTTAAGTTCAGTGCTTGATCAAAGTCCGTCCCTTCACGGGAATCCGGCATGGAGGGTTCGGGAGCCCGGACATGACTAGTTTTCAATACAGGAGAAGAGTCGCTGCATTGTTCCTCTACCACTGCGACGTGGTGGGTGACCTGGGGAGAGTTAATCTCTCTCAGATCGGTTTTAAGCCCAATCTGATTGTAGTCCGTAGCGACTCCCAGGGAGGCGATGCGATCCAAGAGCTCGTTGACAGACGAGAGCTCTATTGGATCCAGCCGCTCGGCAAATTCCGAGCTGACGTGAAAATTGCTTTTGACGACTTGAGAAGTCATTGTCGAAGCGGTGGCCGGACAGGCGGTCATAAGAAAACCACCTAGCCGGATAGTTTGGCCGGCGGCCAAGGCCCTTTTGGCAAAAATACTGTCCTTGAAGACGGGTGGAGGCATCCTTCCTATCGGCGACGGCACAGAGGAACTCTCAATGAAAGCACCAATGTCGGTGTCAAAACCGGCGGATCTCGGGTAGGGGGTCCCGAACTGTGCGTCTAGGTCGATGGTAACAAGAGACAAGGGACACGATGTTTTACCCAGGTTCAGGCCCTCTTTATGGAGGTAAAACCGTACATCCTGCTTGATTAATATTGATGATGTGTATTACAAGAGTGGATCTACCATGAGATCAAGGAGGCTAAACCCTAGAAGCTAGCCTATGGTATGATTGTTGTAATGGATGTCGTGTCCTACGGACTAAAGCCTTCCGGTTTATATAGACACCGTAGAGGGCTAGGGTTACACAGAGTCGATTACAATGGTAGGAGATCTACATATCCGTATCGCCAAGCTTGCCTTCCACGCCAAGGAAAGTCCCAACCGGACACGGGACGGAGTCTTCAATCTTGTATCTTCGTAGTCTTGGAGTCCGGCGGACGATGATAGTCCGGCTGTCCGGACACCCCCTAGTCCAGGACCCCCTCAATATTCCTCACGTGGACATGGAATCAATGCCTTGCTTCTCTCAAGTCCTCAGTATGCTTCATGATGCAGGCTTGCTCAACTTTTGCTCTGACATTGTTGATTGGAATGAAGAGCTTATTCTTCAGTTCTATGCAACGCTGCACATCACAGGTGATGCTGATGATATCAACACTTGGGTGTTGGACTGGATGACAAAAAATACTCATTATAAGGCACCGGCCTCTGAATTGCTTCATGCCCTGCCAATCAGTCCTCCACCTGAAGGTGGTCGTTGTCTGTACCAAGAACCTGAACTTACTGCCCCTTATATGCAAGTGCTGATGAAGCCTTTGAAGCCCGGTCAAGCCCCAAGGACCAAATTCCTCGTGAAGGAATTGTTGTATGTGCCAAGAACCGTCTATCACATTCTGATGAAGACTATGAGTCCTATCAAAGGCCACAACTCATGTGATGAGGAAATTGTTGGCATCATGAAGAATATTCTATTCAACATCATGCATGGCATCCCTGTCAACTATCATGATTTCTTCATGAGGACTCTGGCAAATGTTGCACATTCTCCGTTTGAGCTGAAGCCTTATGCTCCTTGGATCATGAGATTCCTCAGAACAAGGTCTTCACTCAACTACAAAGCTAACTTTCAGAATCACCTCAGCTACTTGCCACCGATTGAAGTCCTCAAGTGGACATATTCCTCAGCTGATGAGAAGGGCAAGGCACCAGCTGTTATCGATGAAGGCATTCGTCCATTGGATGGTCAGTTCAGCAAAGCTGCATCTTATTCCACCAATGATGACTCTGCCACTCATGATTCTACTGCCAATGCATCCAAGACAAATCCTCAAGCCACTGCTCCTCGTGTGATGACTGACCGTGAGCTGCTTCTTAGTCTTCACCAGAAGGTGGATCGAAACCACAAATGGGTTAAGCGTCAGTTTGGCTGTATTCTTCACAACATGACTGCTACACATAATGCAGTGAAGAAAAACCATTACTACCTCCATGAAGTCTTTGATCGCACCTGGGCTATTCTGTCACATCTCTATGGTGAAGAAGATCTGAAGCAAATGGGTTTGAAGGAAGATTTTGACCGGTCTGCTCCTCCACCGAAGAAATACAAGAAGGTCAAGGTTCCTTCCTTGGTGGCCAGTTCATTTTCTTCATCACACGACACGGATGAATATGAAGACTTGGACGACACTGCGGCAGGCCCTACAACGACACAAGATCCCAACAACGCTGGCGCTCCTCCATCATCATGATATTCTTCAGGGGCGTTAGTCCTCATTTTTCAACCCTTTTGGACATTCGATGACAGAGGGGGAGAAATTTGAGTTAGTCTTCAAGTGGGTCTATCTTATATTGGCATTTTTTTGCTAAGTTACAACTCTCGTTCTTTTGATGACTTTGCTGGATCGAGTTGTAATCTTAAATTCTATGGTGGCCTGATACTTTTGCTGAGTTCTTCTGCATGCTTATTCCTCATGAATGTCAATGCACGCATGCTGACTTACATCAGTCACCACATTTCATCATGCATTTCAAATTCTTCATATTATATGTCAAATGTGTGTATGAATTACAAGATATAGGGGGAGATCTCCATGATTATACTCTTCAAGTGTACATTGCTTCAAATGCAAATTCCTCACTATGCACATCTTCAAGGGGAGTTCTTCTATATCTTGCAATCAAATTCCTCAATATCAGTATTTACACTTCATATGTTTATCCCCGTTGAAAACATAACCTATATTGTCATCAATCACCAAAAAGGGGGAGATTGTAAGTGCATCTAGTGCCCCTTAGTGATTTGCTTTATTGAAGACTTATAGGTTAAGGGACTGATGCGTTTGTGAGTGTACACATGTCTATAAGTCTATGAGGAGTTTGATATTTACAGTGAAAGTCGACCCCTAAAAATGATGTTCTTCAACTGAAGACTTTGGATTTCTGAACACTTTCTGAAGACTTTGAAAGTGAAGAAATTGGTGTGACCTTGAAGACCTGGAATTCATTCGAGGAACATGAAGCGTGAAGACTTTTGTTTTCATAGTTTTATTTTCTCTTTCTTGAGTCATAGGAAACACCGTACTGTTAAAGGGGGTCGAGGAAATACTAAGGAAAAATTTCCATGTGATGCTCAACTCAAAATCCTACACCTACCAATCCCTGCGAGTGAAGCCATTGGAAATCTCATACAGTTCAGTCAATTTGTTCGGAGACAGAGACGAAGTTCTTCTGGTCGCTGAGGAATTTGTTCTGACTGAGGAGTTAGGAATTCGCCAGTGCGGATTGCCTACACAGTGAGGAACATGATAGCCTTGAGGAATTTGATAGTCTAAATTACGACCATTGCTGTGCTATGCGCCAGCTGTCCCAAAATATCTACCCACCTAACAGTCATATCATTGAAGGGCATTTATGTCTTATCATGTCGGGCTGATCCCTAGGCTATAAATAGCCGCCCCCTACAACCACTAGCTGGTTGGCTGCTCCGAGAGAAACTGACACTTATCATTTGAGAGCATCCCATCCTCCGAGGACTTTGAGCGAAAATAATCAAGTGAGGAAAACCCAAACCCAAACACCTTCAAACCCAAAGTTATTGAGCATCACTGAAGAGATTGATCCTGCATGGATATGACGCTTGTTACTTTTGAAGACTATGCTTCATCCAGACGGTTAGGCGTCACAGTCTCGAGCATCCAAGAGGAATTGTGGATCGCCGAGTGACCTAGTCTGTGAAGGTTTGGAAGTCACCTGAAGACTTACCATGAGTGATTGGGCGAGGTCTGTGTGACCTTAGCTCAAGGAGAATACGGTGAGGACTGTGTGTCCGGATTGTGTGTCCTCAGGTTTATATACCTAGCGGCTCCTACCAGACGTACAACTGAGACAACAGTTGGAACTGGTCTACCAAATCATTGTCTTCACCAAGCTTACTGGTTCTATTTCCTCAACTCTTTCATTTCCTCATTTCAGTTGTTGTGTGAATGTTCATATTTGTTTGAAGACTTTGACTGAAGACTTTCTCAATTCCCTCAGTTCAATTTCTTTAGTCTGTCCATCTTCATCCTGTGTTATCCTATGCTTATGCTTTCTGTACTCTGTGCCTGTCTTCATTTCATCATGATGACTATGCTTGTGTCCTGCTATGTTTAATTTTGAGTACTTATTCCGCTGCAAGTAGTTCTTCATTTAGAAATTTCCTCACTAGAAAATTCCTCTGTGAAGAATTCATAAAAATCGCCTATTCACCCCCCCTCTAGTCGATATAACGCACTTTCACATCCCCGTGCCCGTGCCAGTGACCATCCCCGTAGCATTGACGGGCTGGCCGCCGAGCACTATCGCAGAGCTGGAAGCCGTTGGCGTCACCGAGGTCTCCTCGGACCCGCACGAGCTCGCGTACATGCCAGCGCCAGTGCCCGTGCCCACGCCCGTGTGCGTGCGCGCCCCTCCACCCACTGTGATGCCGGTCCCCGTGCGTTTGGCTGCACCCGCCGCGCCCGTGCCCGTGCGTGCACCCCCCTCAGCGGCATGGGACGCCGCCATCGACTGCTGCCTCTCAGCGCCGCCAGCTGCCGTCCTCCCACGCCCCGTGTCGGTGTCCAAACCGGCGGATCTCGGGTAGGGGGTCCCGAACTGTGCGTCTAAGGCTGATGGTAATAGGAGGCGGGGGACACGATGTTTACCCAGGTTCGCACCCTCTCTATGGAGGTAATACCCTACTTCATGCTTGATTGATCTTGATGAATATGAGTATTACAAGAGTTGATCTACCACGAGATCGTAATGGCTAAACCCTAGAAGTCTATCCTATATGATTATGATTGTGATTGCCTCTATGGACTAAACCCTCCGGTTTATATAGACACAGGAGGGGACTAGGGTTATACAAAGTCGGTTATAGAGAAAGGAATCTACATATCCGAATCACCAAGCTTGACATCCACGCAAAGGAGAGTCCCATCCGGACACGGGAAGAAGTCTTCTCTCTTGTATCTTCATAGCCCAACAGTCCGACCCATGTTAAATAGTCCGGCCGTCCGAGGACCCCTTAATCCAGGACTCCCTCAGTAGCCCCTGAATCAGGCTTCAATGACGAGTTGTCCGGCGTGCAGATTGTCTTCGGCATTGCAAGGCAGGTTCCTTCTCCGTATACGCCAAAATAGTCTTCGAACATAGGAAACGTGTCCGGCTCTGCAAAACAAATCCCACGCACAACCGTAGAGAGTATAATATTTCACGAGTCCAATCGACTGACAACTATTCGTAGTGTGACATCACGTCACCACCCGGTCATTTTTCGAACCGTTTTTAGCCTACCGCTCCATATTTCGAGATGCAGTTTTATAGGCACATCTTGTCAAAGTAGAGATCGTGTCCCCTTATTGCGGGATTCCCATCAATACAGGCATGGGTAACCCAACCATGCCACCTGCACGACCCTTGGGGAATAGGTGAGTTTTAAGGCGAGTGGGGAGGCGCTTGATATTTACTGCCTTTATAAAGGGATAAGGATTCCCCCCTTTCACCCACGCCTTCTATCTGTCTTAGCCTTCCCCATTCTCGAGCTCCAGCACCCAAGTTCTCATCTTTTCCTCCCCAAGAAAGCACTCCGACCATGTCTGGATCCGGAGCGCAGGGGAAGTGAATGGTCTCCTTCGTCAAGGAGATGGACATAACCCAGCTCCGGGAGGCCGGATATTTGGCCAAGGAAATCGCCCACCGGCTTCCGGCCAAGGGACAGATCGTCCCCACCCTGGAGCCCCATGAGAGGGTGGTGTTCATCCCTCACTTCGTCCGCGGGCTAGGATTTCCTCTCCACCAATTCCTCCATGGACTCAAGTTCTACTATGGGCTAGATTTCCACGATCTGTCCCCCAACTCCATCCTCAACATCTCGGCATTTATTGTCATGTGTGAGACTTTCCTCCGCATCCCGCCCCACTTCGGATTATGGCTGAAGATTTTCAATGTGAAACTGAAGGTGGTGAGCGGCCGATACATGGAGTGCGGACGCGCCATGGTGAGCAAGATGCCCAACGTCACATGGCCCGAAGGCTCCTTCGTGGAGACCGTTAAAGGGTGGCAGAAATCGTGATTCTATATCACAGAACCGCGCGGCACCAACTAGGGTGCGGTTCCCGAATTCCGGTCTGGACCCCAATGCGGCTCACCTCCTGGCCAAAGAAAGGCCTAGACTGGTCCTCGCCAAATGAGATGACAGCTCTACAGACGCGCGTCAAGAGCATGACAGACAAGAAAATCAAGCTTGTCAATGTGATCCAAGTGATGCTTATTCGCTAGATCCTTACGTGCCAACGCCGAACTTGCCACTTGTGGGAGTATGATCCAGCCAAGCACCAGACCTTGCTGGAGTTCTTCGGCACCACGCACGAAGACATCTAGAAGGTACTCTTCAAGGCCAACGAGGCGCGGCCAGCCACGACCGAGGACCGCAGGCACGACTTAGCCCATCCCGCTAGTCCGGTAAGTTTTTCCATGTTTTCAAGGTGTATACTTTACTTGCATACTCAAGGAAGACGCCTAAGCCTCCCTGTTGATTTTCTCAAGGCTGGACAAAGAAGGCGGAGCAGATTCTCTGTCCGGCTCCGCTGCCTGAAGACATAGAAATCCCGCTTCTGACGAAGATGCTGGTTTCGGCACCCTATCAAGCGCCGGAGAAGAAGGCCAAGAGGACTAGAAGTGGTCTCCATAATAAGGGCACTTCAAACGTGACGTACGAAGACACCGAGACTCATTCCTCTGCCACCGAGGATGATGAGGAAGAAGAGGAAGAAGAAGAATGCCATTCCCCCTTGAGGGGGGAAGAAAGAAATGAACGACCTCCACACGTCTGCAGGCCGAGGCGTCCAAGAAGGGGAAAACTTCCCTTCCGGACAACTCCGCAGCGGCCACCGATAGCAGCTCGGAGTGGCGCCCCAGGGACAAGCCCTTGGCTAAATCGTGAGTACTCAAAAACCCGAACATATTCATATATCCAGCCTCACTACTTCATAGTATTAATATGTTGAATCGTGTATTTGCAGTCCGGCTCGGTCCAACATCGAGCGGTCCTCATCTTCGGGAGATTCGCTAGACCCGGAGGCAATGGACAACGGAACCCTTCCGGCGGCCTCCTCTCCCAAGGCCACGGAGGACACCAAGGTGTTGTCACGAAGAATCCCAGGCCAGGGAGAGATTCAGGAGGCCGCCAGTGCGACGCCGGAGGGTGAAGCCTCGGCCGCCGGACATATGGAGGAGCAAATTCCCATGGGGATGGGCGTTGGGGGCCAGTTCGGCCCCCAGCCGAATACAATTCCGAAGACCTATATGGCTCCAGAATCAGGCGAGCAACCTCCTTCAAAAGAAGGAGGTGTGCCTATTCCACTGGTGACCTCTTTCCATCCAGAGGCGCCGGATACCTTGCTGGAAGCGCTTCCATTGTTGAGGAACACCGTACCCTTATGGGTACGATGATTGAGTGGATCCAGTCCGCGAAGAGCGGACTGTCCAAAGCCTGCACAAGCCTTTTAACAGGCTTTGAGGTAAGCATGCAACTATGCAAAAAGAATGTCACAGTATAGACAATAGCCCCTGAGACTCTCTCTGGTGTTCGGAAAGAAAAGCCGAACAGAGGATCAAATAATTTTCACAGGAGACTAACCTGACATGTCTATGTAAGTAAGCAGCCGTCGCTACTGGCTGTGACCTCTCACATTGTTGAGGTCTCCGGACTGAAGAAGATTCTGGACAGGACCGAGGAGGAGCTCAGTCACGTGAAAAAGCAGCTGGAAGATAGTCAAGGTATGCAATAACCTTGTATAGATTCAGAAAGGATGAATGATTTGTGCTGACTAAAGTGCCATTTTATTTGTTAGGAGCGGCAACTGAGGTGTAGACCCTCAAGAAGGCGCTGGCCGAGGCCGAGGAGAAAGCGGCCAAGGAAAAGGTCGCCCGTGAAAAGCACGAGGCTAGGGTTAGTGAGGTCCAGCAGGAGCTCAAGGACGCTGTGAAGAAACGCGAGTCCTTGGAGCGCAACCTTGCGGGTCAAGAGTCCAAACTTGACAAGGCCCGCCAAAATGCACACGATGCCGGGGTTAAAGCCCAAGGCGCCCTCTAGGAAATCCAGGAGGCCAAAAAAATCGGGGTGGGTAAGGCCTTTATTATGCAGAGCAAATATGTGAAGATAAGGTTCCTATTACTGACCCGGATTTGGAGTTCTCCAGGGGCGTTTGCGGATCTACCGCACAGTGTTTTAGACGCTGCAGAATTCTTCCGAGCCGAAGAGGGGAGCTCTACAGAGAAGCTATTTTGGTCACAATACCTTGCGCCAGAATATCCGGTGCCCTTTAGCGATCAGCTAAAATAGCTGGTCGAACTCCACAAGGCGGCCGAACTAGCCATGAAGGATTTGATAATCCGGCTATGGCCTGCCGAAGCCATCCCCATCAACTACTTCGGGCTTGTGAAGCGGCTGGTCAATGCCTGCCCTCGGTTGGATGCCATCAAGCGGTTGGTCTGTATTGAAGGCGCGCGCCGAGTCAAGATGCACTGTGTGAAGATGGACGCCGTGAAGGTTGCGACCGAGGGACCGCCCGCAGGCAAGGAGCACCGCACGCCCGAGCTATATTTTGACAGTGTCCTGGACGGGTCCCGCCTTGTGGCGGAGCAATGTGCAAAGGATGTTATATTTCCATGAATACATTCATGTCATCCTGTCCTCTATTATGAAACAAGACTGTTATGTAATATAATGCTTGTTAATTAAAATTTTACCTCCTATGTGGCCATATTGTTAAATCTGAGAGTTAACCAGTCGTCGGATTCCGCCCCCACGTAGGTAGTACGGGGGTGTTCAGGATAAATCTAAACACTCTTACTCCAAAGTTTGGTCCTTAAAGGAGGTGTTTAGCGCAACGAACCAGGCAATCGGACTATATGGCTTTATCACCCTCACTTAGCCATAGGACTTTGACAATAAAAATTTAGGCGCAACCCCTAGTATTCGTAAGTCCGAACTTGGGATGCTGTAAACACCTGATTGGATAAAATTGATTCATCGCATAATGCGGAAAAAATCGCAAAAGATTTGAAAACCTCTCGAACGGCTGACCAGCTCACGCCGCATCATGACAGTCAGTTTTCGGCTTTCTCTACTGAGGTGCTCATCCGGATGAACCAGGACACAATCGCAGTAGTTCTCCCTTTACTACCCTAGCCGATATAGCGAACATAAGGTAGCAAGCACAGGAGCCGGGCAACCCAACTATTGACCAGAGACATGATTCGGAGCCAATGCATATAATGCTATAAGTTCGGGGTGCCGAACTATACTGTGGAACAGTGTTCGGACTTTGTTGCCGTATTATGGAGCGTAATGAAGCCCCTGGTGAATTGAGGCATACCAAAGTGTACGGATGCAATTAATGAAAATATCAAAAAAGAAAAATGAAGCAATAGGCTAATGCCGCAGAAATTGGGTCGCAAACTATTTTCCATTGTAATTTGATTAATACGTCAAAGCGTATTTGTACAAGTAGTGCAATAAGCAACAGGGCTATTTAACATGCCAAGACCAAGGGAGAGCTGTGTGCGGGTCTTTAAAACAGGCATAATGATCGTTTAAAGAGACCACCTGGAAATTCCCTTATATGTCAAAGCTGCTTGTCGTCTTGGTGTATCCGTCCCTTGATAGGTCCGACAATCAGGTCATCAGGAAAGGCCTGGAAAAAGAAACCTGAAAAAGAAAAAGAAAAAGTGAAAGTATGTGGGTCTAAGATAGGTCGAGCCGTATTGTGGACAACGATCCAGCTGTGCCTCTGTCTACGCCCATGGTATCTTGAGTGCGTAGTTATGTACGCGCGGTACGAACGCCACCATTTGTTCGGGACTGGGACGGAGGCCGAATTGCTAGTCAAGCTCTTGACGAGTTGGACTGTCCTGCTGCAGAGTAGTTCGAACTCGGTTGACAGTGTCCGGGAGCTTGGCCGCCGAATTAAGGTTATGCCTAAAAAGGCCGCTCTGTACTTCTGCTGCGAGGGCAGTGGTGTGCTCCTCGGTACGGAGGGAGCGTTCCGTGTTTCCATTGAATGTTATGACACCGCGTGGTCTAAGCATCTTGAGCTTGAGATAAGCATAGTGTGGAACCACATTGAATCGAGCGAATGCGGTTCGTCCGAGAAGTGCGTGATAGCCGCTGCAGAAGGGGACGATATCGAAGATCAACTCTTCGCTTTAGAAATTGTCCGGGGATCCGAAGACCACTTCCAGTTTGATTGAGCCCATGCAGCGGGCCTCTACACCTGGTATGACACCTTTAAAGGTGGTTTTTGTGGGCTTGATATGTCACGCCCAAGATGCGACCCTATCCTAAAGGAACTCGAAGGTCCCACCAAGGATAGAAGCGCATCTTGAAGACACTTCTGCAAGGTGGATATCATTACATCAACATTACATAATAGATAGGGATACATACAAGAGGCATGCAATGCCACATGAATACAACATCATCTTACTTAAGAGCACCATCCGACTACGATGAATCACAAACAGAAACTCAAACGACATCCACCCTGCTAGCCCAGGCTGCCGACCTGGAACCTATCCCCTGATCGAAGAAGAACTCCAAAACAAGCAAACATCGCTCTCGCGTCATGATCATCGCATACCCTTTACCTACAACTGTTGTTGTAGTAATCTGTGAGCCACGAGGACTCAGCAATCCCATTACCATGGGTATCAAGACTAGCAAAGCTTAATGGGAAATGAAGGGGTAAAGTGGTGAGGTTGCAGCAGTGACTAAGCAAGTATGGTGGCTAACATATGCAAATAGGAGCGAGAAGAGAAGCAAAAGGAACGGTCATGAAGCTAGCACTGGTCAAGAGGTGATCCTGAACACCTACTTACGTCAAACATAACCCAGAAACCGTGTTCACTTCCCGGACTCCGCCGAGAAGAGACCATCATGGCTACACACGCGGTTGATGCGTTTTAATTCGGATCAGGTGTCAAGTTATCTACAACCGGACATTAACAAATTCCCATCTGCCACATAACCGCGGGCACGGCTCTCGAAAGTTTAAACCCTACAGGGGTGTCCCAACTTAGCCCATGATAAGCTCTCGCGATCAACGAAGGATATTCCTTCTCCCAGGAAGACCCGATCAGTCTCGGAATCCCGGTTTACAAGACATTTCGACAATGGTAAAACAAGACTAGCAAAGCCGCCCGATGCACCGGCAATCCCGATAGGAGATGCACATATTTCTTTCTCAGGGCAACACCGGATAAGTCAAGCTACGAGTAAAACCAGCCCTCGAGTTGCCCCGAGGTGGCCCCGTAGGTTGCTCGTTTCGGACCAACACTTAGACAAGCACTGGCCCGGGGGGGCTAAAATAAAGATGACCCTCGGGTTGGCCGACCCAAGGGAAGGGTATAGGTGGTGGTGAGGCAAATGGTAAAACCAAGGTTGGGCCTTGCTGCAGGAGTTTTATTGAAAGCGAACTGTCAGGGGTCCCATAAATCACCCGACCGCGTTAGGAACGCAAAATCCGGGAACATAACACCGGTATGACGGAAACTAGGGTGGCAAGAGTGGAACAAAACACCAGGCATAAGGCCGAGCCTTCCACCCTTTACCAAATATATAGATGCATTAATAATATAAGAGATATTGTGATATCCCAACATAATCCTGTCCACCATGGAGCAATCTTCAACTTCACCTGCAACTAACAACGCTATAAGAGGGGCTGAGCAAAGCGGTAACATAGCTAGG
This sequence comes from Triticum timopheevii, assembly GCA_963921465.1. Lineage (NCBI taxonomy): Eukaryota > Viridiplantae > Streptophyta > Magnoliopsida > Poales > Poaceae > Triticum > Triticum timopheevii. Next base: position 167,851,333 of record OY997264.1, on the reverse strand, counting down.
CAATGGTTTGCTAGGAATGGTGTCAAAGGTTAGAGGTTCATGGCAATTTGGGGAGGCTTGATGAGCATAAGATAGGTAACGCAGCATAGCGATAGAACGAAGCAACTAGCATAGCAATGATAGTACTGAGATCCAAGGTGACGGTCATCTTGCCTGAAATCCCGCAAGGAAGAAGAACGAGTCCATGAAGAAGATGAAGCCACGAAGACGAACCAAGCATAGACGAACAAATCCTCACGATCGCAACAAAACGGGAACTATCGAGAAGAAGCACACAACATGGTAAACACACCACACATAGGCAAGACATGATGCACAACAAGCATGATGCATGACAAAGCTACATGAAGCTACTCATGGCCAGATATGATGCAAACAAGAACAACACATCAAGGCAAGTTTAAATGAGGCCGGGAACAACATATAACAATTCCGGTAAGTCCTCATATGCAAATATCGAAATTGGTCCAGATCTGAATAAACCTTATGTTCAAGTTGTTAAACATCAAGTTAAGATGCACCAAGATGATCTACACGAAATTCTAGTCAAGTTACATATAAAGTTCATTAGATTCGGAGCTACGGCCTAGAAGATATGTGCAAAACAAGTCAATCATGGCATTGATGCAAAATGCAAACAAACATCAAGCAAACACCTCAAAACAAGGATGCAACATGATAATATGAAGCTACATGTAGAATCAAGCAAGTTTCATATAGAGCACACTCAAAAACGGAGCAACGGTTCAACACATACACTCCATACAAGTCATAACAACAATCTGTCCATAACAGCAACTAGGCATCTTGCAAGCATCAAAACAATATGCTACAGCACCCCAACATAATAATGAAGGGCATGGGCATGAAGTACAGGTAAAGCACAACAAAACATGAACACTGAGCTATCTCCAGAAATCACTAGAACATGCTCAAACACACATGGTAAGATTGCAAATAATAACAGTTTCAGACTTTGCAGAAATAACATCAGGTTGCAATGTTTAGAGCTATCAAACAACATGTTACAGGAACATATCATGGCAAGAAAAGGCATGGCATGATACTACTAAATGCATAGAACAACAGTCCCTTACTGACCATGAGCCAAAAAGGCATAGAAAATATGATGGCACCCATGTAAACATGGCAAGTTATATGACAGATTCAAACATGGCAGGAACAACAATATGTAGGCATGTTGGTGAGCTTGAACCACTCACCATAGAGCAATACATGGCATGAAAAGGAAACCATCAGTAAGAAGACATGTTTATGAAGCTAAGCATGGAAAGAACAAGGTCATAGGTTGCATGGATCACTAGCAAACAAACATAGAAACATTGAACTTCATGTTAACAGGCTGACAGCAACATCATTTAGCAACTTTGGAGCAAGATTACAACAAGCTACAATAGGCTATAATTTCAACCAAGGGCATGAATGGATAGAGCAAGACATGTATAACAACTCATCCTTAGTGAGCATCTCCATAATAATGCACGAAATGACTTGTAGCAGCAGGTTAACATAGCAACAAAATATAACAGAATCAGCCTAGCAAAACAGCAACAGCAAGTACCCTCCTTAGCAAGCTTGATGCGCTCATCACACAACTCACAAAAATACATGGATTGCACCTATGGAAAGATGGCATGGCATAGATCAAAACACATGTAGACATCAACCTCATAGGATGCACACATCAATCATGGCAAAAATGACAAATGAGCAAGTTATAGCAGTTTCAGCAGGTTAACATCAACATGCACTCTTCCAACAGCATTTCGGGCATCAAGATGAGCTCAAATGAAAATGCTGCAATGGAATGAAATTATGTACTCGTCGAGGCGAACAATTTGACATATTACACGCACGAAACGGAGCTACGGATGCAGAGTTATGATGCGTTAAACATGGCAAGATTATGCAAATACTTCTGGACTTAGGCAAAATATCACCTCCGGATCTGGGGTTGACTCGGGCGCGGATTTCAAGGCAGCGACGGAGATGCTCGCCGGAGTTCGTCGGAATGGCCGGGGAGGCACGGGGAGGAGTCGCCGGAGCGCGCGGGGGGGGGGGGGGGCTGGATTCGGTCGCTCCTCGACCGGATCTGGCCGGAGTCGACGAGGGCGGCGAAGGACACGTGGGGCGGCGGCGGAGCTCGGTGGCCGGAGGCGGAGGCGGATCGGCGCGGAGGCGGCGGCGCGGCCGAGGTGCGAGGCGCGGGAGGACGGGTGGCGAGGTCGGCGCTGGTGGCGGGGACGCGGCGGCGCCCACAAAGGGCGGCGAGGGGCGGCGGAGTCTGGCGGGAGGCTCGGCGGCGGAGGGCGGCGCCGGCGCGGGGCGGCACCCTCGGTGGCGCCCGGGGACGGGCGGCCGGGCGGCGGAGCGGGCAGACGGGCCGGCGGCGGCGGCGTGCGGGCTCGATCCGGGTCCCGCGGGCCGCGCGGTGGGGGAAGGAGAGAGAGGGTGAGGTGGCGACGGGGGATTGGCCGGGGCGGCGGCGCTGGCTGAGGTGGCGTGCTGGGATTGGCCGGGGTGAGGTGGCGACGACGGTGGACATGTCCGGCGACGGGATGGACATGTTCGGCGGCGGCAGGGGAGGGAGAGCTAGGGTTGCACCGCGAATTTCGGAGGGGGAGGTGTTTATATAGGTAGAGGGAGCTAGGAGAGTCCAAATGAGGAGCGGTTTTCGGCCACGCGATCGTGATTGAATGACCGAGAGCATGGAGGGGAGTTTGATGGGTTTTGGGCCACTTTGGAAGGGGTGTTGGGCTGTAACAAAAGAGGGCTTTGCGGTTACCCGGTTAACCGTTGGAGTATCAAACGACCTCCAAATGGCACGAAACTTGACAGGCGGTCTACCGGTGCTATACCAAGGCCGCTTGGCAAGACTCGGTCCATTCTGAGAAAGTTTAACACCCGCTCACGAAGAGAGGCGAGAAGGGGACGCCGGATGACATAGGAGTGCCGGATTGCAAATCGGAAAACGGGGAAAATGCTCGAATGCATGAGACGAACACGTATGCAATGCAATGCACATGATGACATGATAAAATGCAACACGCAAGCAAATGACATGGCAACAACGATGAATAACTGGAAGACACCTGGCGCATCGAATCCGGGGCATTACAACACTCCTCCACTAACAAGAGATCTCGTCCTGAGATCTTAGGACCGAGATGGAAGGGAAAAAGGGATGAGGTGAAACAAGAACTCAAGAGAAGAAGCAAAAAAATCTAGAGCACTCGAGAAGAAGAGAGGAACGACGAGAATCGAAAACTTACGGAATCAGATAGATTATGAAATCACTCGTTCTAACCGGAGTGGTTAGAATGAGAAAAGAAACGGATAAGACTGAAAGGATTTAGGCAGCACTCCGGCTGAACATGGAAAGAAAAGAACATGAACTTGAGAGGATGGAATGATACTTGATGAAGACATGACACCAAATCTCCAGAAAGGATTGAAATAGAATGAAAAGAACTTAGAAGGAAGGATTGAATGGATTTGAATATCTGAGAAGAACGAAGAACTGCAAAACTCCACTTCAAAAGAATAGAGAGGATTAATTGCACTTCGAGACGCAAGAAGAAAAGATACTTGAACTCCACCAACAAAATCTTGATGAACTCTTGAAGAATGAATTAAGTCATGAAGAACCACCATGGAGAACTCCGGTAACATAAAGGCTGATGAGATAGAATGAAGGATGAAAGAATAAGATGAGCCTTGCGATGATTTAGATGGGGGTTCCGACGAGATGGCCGAGGAAAATTTGAACTCCGGAAAAGAAAAGATGAAAACACTTGGAACTAGAATTTATTCATGAAGAACAAACTCCGAAGGAAGGGTTAGCTCACTTGGATGAAATAAGAATAAGATTTATTGTATGCTTATCCTTCATCAAATTAAATTGATGACAAGCAACGGATTTTGCATACTACTTATTCTTCTCGAAAAAGAATTGAGAAGTGACATATCGCAAACTTGAGAAGGTCTTCATGAACCACCGAATGGATTGAAAAGAACGAATGGATTAATATACCGACAAGGAATAGGAATGTTGATCGAACCACCGTTAGAAATGAAAATGAACGAAGAAAAAACAAAGAATCGCCGGGAAGAATTAGTAAAGCACAAAGATACTTGAGGGAATTAAGAGACAAGATAAGAAAGGGATCGCGAACTGATTGAAAAATACTTGAACGAAGCACCGGGATAAATAGCGAACGATAACTGGAATGATGGCCTCCGGTGAAATGAAAATAAATCAAATCCTAAAATACTCCGGATGGGTAAGGAAGAATATCTGACAAACGGAATAATTCGAGAGGATAACATGAAGCTAGAACCACGAAACTTTGGGAGAATGGACAAGATTTAGAGGACAAATTCTTCTCCGGTCTTCCAATGACGACGAGAAACACCACCAAAATTATTGAGATACTCCGGCAGAATGAAAAGCAAAGAGGTTGAGCCGATGATGAAAATGATTTGAAATCGATCTTGGAGAAGGCCTGTGACTGATGGAATCCATTCTTACATCACACTTGAAAAGAATTTGAGAATAACTCCGGGGGAATTAGAAGAGTCAGGTAAGATCCTGGGAAAAGACCTGTGGGTTAGGGCCCACTAAAAGAAAAACACCGTTGAAAAGGATTGTTGAATAGATAAAAGAAGCACCGGAACAATTGAAATATTTGAATGAGGTGACAACCTCGAACTAATTGGAACACGGACGAATCTCCTGAGATGTCTTCCGAACTCCGGAATGATTGAATGGCGAGAGGCAAATGAGCAAGGAGAACATTTGATCCAAGGAAAAAGAATATGATCAACCGAAAAACTTGAATTAAGTCCACCGGAAAGAAAAGAGATGAAGAATGACGAACGATACGAGAATTCACCGGTTGAAATAATTGACGAAGGACTGAAGAGGCTCCGCACAGATGAAATTGATGGTCGAAACAGACTCAAACTCCGGGAGGAAGAGGGTGGGAGGGCGGGAAAAAACAAAGACAACTAAGAAGGGGAAACCGACGAATACCTTGAAGAGAAAACACCGATTGAAATCATTGAGGAAAGAAAGCAAAGACTTCGCAAGAGTAGGATGGATACTCGATTACGGACTCCAGTTCCGAGAAGAGAAAGGGGAGGTGGGTGGGAAAAGAAAAACAACTGAGGATTGAACTTGCAAAAATGAAGAGGGTCGAATCACCTTGACGAGAAATGCACCAGATGCAAAGAGCTGAGGAACAACGATCGAAAAACCAACTGCGTGAACCTAAAGAAAAATTTGAAGGGGAAGAGGAGTAAATCAAAACACCTGCGTCAAGATTCCTCACCAGAGCGATGAAGAGGCTGAGGAGTAAAAAGAATTCCTACTCTCCGATATAACTAGGCTCCGAAAACAGTTTTCTTCTAGACTCAACAACGGCCAAACTACACGATCAATCAAGGGGGCTCCAAAGGTCGGTCGAGGCTCTGATACCAACTTGTCACGCCCAAGATGCGACCCTATCCTAAAGGAACTCGAAGGTCCCACCAAGGATAGAAGCGCATCTTGAAGACGCTTTTGCAAGGTGGATATCATTACATCAACATTACATAATAGATACGGATACATACAAGAGGCATGCAATGCCACATGAATACAACATCATCTTACTTAAGAGCACCATCCGACTACGGATGAATCACAAACAGAAACTCAAACGACATCCACCCTGCTAGCCCAGGCTGCCGACCTGGAACCTATCCCTTGATCGAAGAACTCCAAAACAAGCAAACATCGCTCTCGCGTCATGATCATCGCATAACCTGTACCTGCAACTGTTGTTGTAGTAATCTGTGAGCCACGAGGACTCAGCAATCCCATTACCATGGGTATCAAGACTAGCAAAGCTTAATGGGAAATGAAGGGGTAAAGTGGTGAGGTTGCAGCAGCGACTAAGCAAGTATGGTGGCTAACATACGCAAATAGGAGCGAGAAGAGAAGCAAAAGGAACGGTCGTGAAGCTAGCACTGATCAAGAGGTGATCCCTAACACCTACTTACGTCAAACATAACCCAGAAACTGTGTTCACTTCCCGGACTCCGCCGAGAAGAGACCATCACGGCTACACACGCGGTTGATGCATTTTAATTCGGATCAGGTGTCAAGTTATCTACAACCGGACATTAACAAATTCCCATCTGCCACATAACCGCGGGCATGGCTCTCGAAAGTTTAAACCCTACAGGGGTGTCCCAACTTAGCCCATGATAATCTCTCGCGATCAACGAAGGATATTCCTTCTCCCAGGAAGACCCGATCAGTCTCGGAATCCCAGTTTACAAGACATTTCGACAATGGTAAAACAAGACCAGCAAAGCCGCCCGATGCGCCGGCAATCCCGATAGGAGCTGCACATATCTCTTTCTCAGGGCAACACCGGATAAGTCAAGCTATGAGTAAAACCAGCCCTCGAGTTGCCCCGAGGTGGCCCCGCAGGTTGCTCGTTTCGGACCAACACTTAGACAAGCACTGGCCCGGGGGGGCTAAAATAAAGATGACCCTCGGGTTGGCCGACCCAAGGGAAGGGTATAGGTGGTGGTGAGGCAAATGGTAAAACCAAGGTTGGGCCTTGCTGCAGGAGTTTTATTCAAAGCGAACTGTTAGGGGGGTCCCATAAATCACCCGACCGCGTTAGGAACACAAAATCCGGGAACATAACACCGGTATGACGGAAACTAGGGCGGCAAGAGTGGAACAAAACACCAGGCATAAGGCCGAGCCTTCCACCCTTTACCAAATATATAGATGCATTAATAATATAAGAGATATTGTGATATCCCAACATAATCCTGTCCACCATGGAGCAATCTTCAACTTCACCTGCAACTAACAACGCTATAAGAGGGGCTGAGCAAAGCGGTAACATAGCCAGGCAATGGTTTGCTAGGAATGGTGTCAAAGGTTAGAGGTTCATGGCAATTTGGGGAGGCTTGATGAGCATAAGATAGGTAACGCAGCATAGCGATAGAACGAAGCAACTAGCATAGCAATGATAGTACTGAGATCCAAGGTGACGGTCATCTTGCCTGAAATCCCGCAAGGAAGAAGAACGAGTCCATGAAGAAGATGAAGCCACGAAGACGAACCAAGCGTAGATGAACGAATCCTCACGATCGCAACGAAACGGGAACTATCGAGAAGAAGCACACAACATGGTAAACACACCACACATAGGCAAGACATGATGCACAACAAGCATGATGCATGACAAAGCTACATGAAGCTACTCATGGCAAGATATGATGCAAACAAGAACAACACATCAAGGCAAGTTTAAATGAGGCCGGGAACAACATATAACAATTCCGGTAAGTCCTCATATGCAAATTTCGAAATTGGTCCAGATCTGAATAAACCTTATGTTCAAGTTGTTAAACAACAAGTTAAGATGCACCAAGATGATCTACACGAAATTCTAGTCAAGTTACATATAAAGTTCATTAGATTCGGAGCTACGGCCTAGAAGATATGTGCAAAACAAGTCAATCATGGCATTGATGCAAAATGCAAACAAACATCAAGCAAACACCTAAAAACAAGGATGCAACATGATAATATGAAGCTACATGCAAAATCAAGCAAGTTTCATATAGAGCACACTCAAAAACGGAGCAACGGTTCAACACATACACTCCATACAAGTCATAACAACAATCTGTCCATAACAGCAACTAGGCATCTTGCAAGCATCAAAACAATATGCTACAGTACCCCAACATAATAACGAAGGGCATGGGTATGAATTACAGGTAAAGCACAACAAAACATGAACACTGAGCTATCTCCAGAAATTACTAGAACATGCTCAAACACACATGGTAAGATTGCAAATAATAACAGTTTCAGACTTTGCAGAAATAACATCAGGTTGCAATGTTTAGAGCTATCAAACAACATGTTATAGGAACATATCATGGCAAACAAAGGCATTGCATGATACTACTAAATGCATAGAACAACAGTCCCTTACTGACCATGAGCCAAAAAGGCATAGAAAATATGATGGCACCCATGTAAACATGGCAAGTTATATGACAGATTCAAACATGGGAGGAACAACAATAAGTAGGCATGTTGGTGAGCTTGAACCACTCACCACAGAGCAATACATGGCATGGAAAGGCAACCATCAGTAAGAAGACATGTTTATGAAGCTAAGCATGGCAATAACAAGGTCATAGGGTGCATGGACCACTAGCAAATAAACATGGAAACATTGAACTTCATGTTAACAGGCTGACAACAACATCATTTAGCAACTTTGGAGCAAGATTACAACAAGCTACAACAGGCTATAATTTTAACCAAGGGCATGAATAGATAGAGCAAGACATGTATAACAACTCATCCTTAGTGAACATCTCCAGAATAATGCACGAAATGACTTGTAGCAGCAGGTTAACATAGCAACAAAATATAACAGAATCAGCCTAGCAAAACAGCAACAGCAAGTACCCCCCCTTAGCAAGCTTGATGCACTCAGCACACAACTCACAAAAATACATGGATTGCACCTCTAGAAAGATGGCATGTCATAGATCAAAACACATGTAGACATCAACCTCATAGGATGCACACATCAATCATGGCAAAAATGACAAATGAGCAAGTTATAGCAGTTTTAGCAGGTTAACATCAAGATGCACTCTTCCAAGAGCATTTCGGGCATCAAGATGAGCTCAAATGAAAATGATGCAATGGAATGAAATGAAGTACTCGTCGAGGCGAACGATTTGACATATTACACGCACGAAACGAGCTACGGATGCAGAGTTATGATGCGTTGAACAAGGCATATTATGCGAATACTTTGGGACTTGGGCAAAATATCACCTCCGGATCTGGGGTTGATCAAGGCGCGGATTTTGAGGCAGCGACGGAGATGCTAGCCGGAGTTCGTCGGAATGGCCGGGGAGGCACGGGGAGGAGTCGCCGGAGCGCGGGGGGGCTGGATCCGGTTGCTCCTCGACCGGATCTGGCCGGAGTCGATGAGGGCGGCGAAGGACACGCGGGGCGGCGGCGGAGCTCGGTGGCCGGAGGCGGAGGCGGATCGGCGCAGAGGCGGCGGCGCGGACGGGGCGCGCGGCGCGGGAGGCCGGGCGGCGAGGTCAGCGCCGGCGACGGGGACGCGGCGGCGCCCGCGAAGGGCGGCGGAGTCCGGCAGGAGGCTCGGCGGCGGAGAGCGGCGCCGGCGCGGGGCGGCACCCGCGGCGGTGGCCGGCAACGGGCGGCCGGGCGGCGGAGCAGGCAGACGGGCCGGCGGCGGCGGCGGCGCGCGGGCTCGCGCGGGCCCGATCCGGGTCCCGTGGGCCGCGCGGTAGGGGGAGGAGAGAGAGGGTGAGGTGGCGACGGGGGATTGGCCGGGGCGGCGGCACTGGCTGAGCTGGCGTGCCGGGATTGGCCGGGGTGAGGTGGCGGCGGCGGTGGACATGTCCGGCGACGGGATGGACATGTCCGGCGGCGGCAGGGGAGGGAGAGCTAGGGTTGCACCGCGAATTTCGGAGGGGGAGGTGTTTATATAGGTAGAGGGAGCTAGGAGAGTCCAAATGAGGAGCGGTTTTCGGCCACGCGATCGTGATCGAACGACCGAGAGCATGAAGGGGAGTTTGCTGGGTTTTGGGCCACTTTGGAAGGGGTGCTGGGCTGTAACAAAAGAGGGCTTTGCGGTTACCCGGTTAACCGTTGGAATATCAAACGACCTCCAAATGGCACGAAACTTGACAGGCGGTCTACCGGTGCTATACCAAGGCCGCTTGGCAAGACTCGGTCCATTCCGAGAAAGTTTAACACCTGCTCACGAAGAGAGGCGAGAAGGGGACGCCGGATGACATAGGAGTGCCGGATTGCAAATCGGAAAACGGGGAAAATACTCGAATGCATGAGACGAACACGTATGCAATGCAATGCACATGATGACATGATAAAATGCAACACGCAAGCAAATGACATGGCAACAACGACGAATAACTGGAAGACACCTGGCGCATTGAACCCGGGGCGTTACATGATACTTGAGGGATCGATACCCATTTTGCGCACTGTATCCTGATAGAGCTGGTTCAGGCTGCCGCCACCGTCCATGAGGACTCACGTCAGATGGAACCAATTGATGACCAGTGCGACAGAACTGCCATGACGGATACTGGTCGGATGGTCCCTGCGATCAAAGGTGATCGGTTAGGATGACCATGGGTTGAACTTTGGGGCGACTGGCTCTATCGCGTAGACGGCCCTGAGTGCGCGCATGCGCTCCCTCTTAGGGATATGGGCGGCGTATATCATGTTCACCGTTTTAACTTGGGAGGGGGACTTCTTGTGTCCCCCTGTGTTCGGTGGCTGGGGCACCTCATCATCATCCTCGCTTTGCGACCCCTTCTCCTTGTTCTCGGCGTTTAACTTGTCGGCCTGTTTAAAAACCCAACACTCTCTGTTGGTGTGATTGGATGGTTTATTAGGAGTGCCGTGGATTTGACATGGACGATCGAGTATGCAGTCCAAACTGGACGGGCCCAGATTGTTCCTTTTGTATGGCTTCTTCCGTTGATCGGACTTAGAGCCGCTGAATCCGGCGTTGACCGCCGTGTCTTCGGTGTTGTCACCATTGTTTCGACGCTTGTGTCTGTTGCGTCGGGGCTTGCCGTTGCTATTTCTGGCTTCAGAAGTGCCAGGTTCGCTTGCATTGTTATTGCTACGGGCTAGCCACCTATCCTCGCCCGCGTAGAAGTGGGTCATAAGCATCGTGAGGGCTGCCATAGACTTCGGCTTTTCTTGGCCGAGGTGTCGGGCGAGCCATTCGTCACGGATGCTATGTTTAAAGGCCGCTAGGGCTTCGACATCCGGACAGTCGACGACCTAGTTCTTTTTAGTTAAGAACCTAGTCCAAAATTTCCTGGCTGACTCTCCGGGCTGTTGAACTATGTGACTTAAGTCATCAGCATACGGAGGTCGGACATATGTACCTTGGAAGTTGTCGAGGAAGGCATCTTCCAAGTCTTCCCAGCTGCCAATGGAGTTTTCGGGCAGACTATTCAACCAGTGCTGAGCTGGTCCCTTGAGTTTTAGCGGGAGGTATTTGTTGGCATGAAGATCATCACCGCGGGCCATATGAATATGGAGAAGGAAGTCCCCAATCCATATGGAGGGGTCTGTTGTCCCATCATATGACTCGATGTTCATGGGTTTAAACCCCTCTGGGAATTCATGTTCCATTACCTCATCAGTGAAGCAAAGGGGGTGTGGGGCGCCTCTATATCGGGCCAAGTTGTGACGTAGTTTGGATGGAGTTCGTCTGTGGTTTTCGGCTTGGACGTGGTTATATTTGTCACGTTCGGCCAGGTGGCCATCATCGCGCATCGAGGTACACCCCCGTTATCCATAGATCGATCTGGTGTGACTTCTCTGTATTCCAGGTCATGCCGTAGGTCATATGTATATCCTCGAGCTGTTGTGTCTTTGTTTTTACGGCGAGGTAGTGCACGCTGGTGTTCGGCTTGATTTGCCGCCTTGTCCCGGCCACATGGTGGTCGGTCAGCCGCATTATGCGTTGGTAGGACCGGCTCTAGCGCCTGGTCATCGAATTGGGCTAACAACTTGCGCTTCGGGTAACTTTTGGTTGGGTGCTCGAGGCCATATTCCTTGGCTGCCAGGACATTAGTCCATCTGTCGTTGAGCAGATCTTGATCAGCTTGAAGCCGTCGTTGCTTCTTTTTTAGGCTCCTTGCAGTGGCTATTAGCCGGCGCTTAAAGCGCTCCTGATCAACGGGCTCCTCAGGCACGATAAAGTCTTCGTCGCCGAGGCTCACCTCGTCCTCGGAGAGCGGAAGGTAGTTGCTATCCTCCGAGTCTTCATTCATGGCCTGTTCATCAGGGCTAACTCGCCCATCTTCCCGTTCATCCTGTTCGGAAGTTGGCTCAACGGGGTCTTCATTGTCTATGGCATTGTCCGAAGTATTATTTTCTCCTGTGCCGATATTGCTGCCTTTTCCACGGCGTGGTTTAGAGCGGCACCATTGACGTCGGCGCTTTGGCTGTATTTCAGGAGGCTTATTCTTGACTAGATCATTTTCATTGTCGCCGTTGTTCTCCTTGGGTGTATCCACCATGTATACGTCATACGAGGAGGTCGCTATCCAGCGCCCTGTAAGTGGTGGTTTCTGTGCCTGGTCCTATCCGGCATCGTCGTCCATACCGTCGATGTCTTTGGAGTCGTAGTCGAGCATGTCGGTTAAGTCTTCGATAGTGGCTATGAAGTGGGTGATGGGTGGGAAGCGAAATTCTCCTTCATCAGCTTCCAATTCAAGCAGGATATAGTTCGGCAGTGAGTCCCCTAACAAGGAGAGGGCTTTTAACGAATTTAGCACATCGCCTAAAGGTGAGTGCCAGAAGATGTCCGCGGAGCTGAACTCAATGATCGGCACCTGATCGGGTGCAATGGGCGCGGATGTACGCGGTTCGGAACTGATAACCCACAAGTATAGGGGATCGATTGTAGCCTCTTCTGATAAGTAAGAGTTTCAAACCGAACGAGGAGCTAAAGGTAGAACAAATATTCCCTCAAGTTCTATCGACCACCGATACAACTCTACGCACGCTTGACGTTCGATTTACCTAGAACAAGCATGAAACTAGAAGTACTTTGTAGGTGTTGTTGGATAGTTATGCAAGAAAATAAATAGCACATAAATATAAACTAGGGGCTGTTTAGATAAAGAAGCAACTTAGTTCTAGTAGAGAGCTTTTTGTCACGAGAAAGTTATTTGTCCCTAGGCAATCGATAACTAGACCGGTAATCACTATCGCAATTTTATTTGAGGGAGAGGCATAAGCTAAGATACTTTCTCTTCTTGGATCATATGCACTTATGATTGGAACTCTAGCAAGCATCCGCAACTACTAAAGATCATTAAGGTAAAACCCAACCATAGCATTAAAGCATCAAGTCCCCTTTATCCCATACGCAAACAACCTACTTACTCGGGTATGTGCTTCTGTCACTCACGCCACCCACCATAAGAAAATCATGAACATATTGCAAACCCTACCGCGGGGACCCCTCACGCTTGCGCGACACGGAGAGAACCATAGGACAACACTAATAATCAAACATACAACTCAAAGCAATCAAGATAATCAATTAACCCATAGGACAAAACAGATCTACTCAAACATCATAAGATAGCCATACATCATTGGGAAATAATATATAGCGTTGAGCACCATGTTTAAGTAGAGATTACAGCGGGTAAAAGAGGGGTTACACCGCTGCATAGAGGGGGGAAGAGTTAGTGATGAGGGCGGTGAAGTTGTTGGTGTAGATCGCGGTGATGATGATGGCCCCCAGTGGCACTCCGGCGCCACCGGAAGAAACGGGGAGAGAGCCCCCCTTCTTCTTCTTCTTCTTCCTTGACCTTCTCCCTAGAAGGAAGAAGGGTTTCCCCTCTGGTCCATGGTCTCCAAGGCGTGGGAGGGGCGAGAGCCCCTCCGAGATTGGACCTGTCTCTCTGTCTCTCTCTGTTTCTGCGTTCCCAGATTCTGCCCTTTCTTCATTTCTTTTATATCCGGAGATCCGTAACTCTGATTGGTTTGAAACCTTCGCCTAGATTTTTCTCCGAAAATTAGCTTTCTTGCGGTAAAATAAGAGCGCCAACCGCCTTACGGGGTGCCCACGAGGGTCAGGGGCGCGCCTGCCCCCCTGGTGCGCGCCCCCCTGCCTCGTGGCCCCCTCGGGCACCGTCTCGCGTTGGGTTTTCTTCCCAAAAGTCATAAATATTCCATAAATGATCTCCGTCAGTTTTTATCCCGTTTGGACTCTGTTTGATATTGGGTTTCCGTGAAACATAAAACATGCAACAAACATGAACTAGCACTGGGCACTGGATCAATATGTTAGTCCCAAAAATAATATAAAAAGTTGCCAAAAGTATATGAAAGTTGTAGAATATCGGCATGGAATAATCAAAAATTATAGATACGACGGAGACGTATCAGCATCCCCAAGCTTAATTCCTGCTCGTCCTCGAGTAGGTAAATGATAAAAAAGATAATTTTTGATGTGGAATGCTACCTAGCATAATCTTGATCATATATCTAATCATGGCATGAATATTAAGACACGAGTGATTCAAAGCAATAGTCTATCATTTGACATAAAAACAATAAAACTTAGGGCATCCCAACAAACAATCATGTCTTTCAAAATATCAATTCTTCCAGAACATTATCCCTACAAAATCATATAGTCTTGTGTGCTCCCTTTTCTTAACACAAGGTACCCCTCATGCCTATCCCGGTGTCAGCCAAGCAATTGTTTCATACTTTAGTATTCTCAAACTTTTTCAACTCTCACGCAATACATGAGCGTGAGCCATGGATATAACACTATGGCTTGAATAGAATATGATGGTGGAGGTTATGTGGAGAAGACAAAAATGGAGAAAGTCTCACATCGACGCGGCTAATCAACGGGCTATGGAGATGCCCATCAACTGATGTCAATGCGAGGAGTAGGGATTGCCATGCAACGGATGCACTAGAGCTATAGGTGTATGAAAGCTCAAACTGAAAACTAAGTGGGTGTGCATCCAACTTGCTTGCTCATGAAGACCTAGGGCATTTGAGGAAGCCCATCATTGGAATATACAATCCAAGTTCTATAATGAAAAATCCCACTAGTATATGAAAGTGATAACTCAAGAGACTCTCTATATGAAGAACATGGTGCTACTCTGAAGCACAAGCGTGGTAAAAGGATAGTAACATTGCCCCTTTTCTTTTCTTTCTTTTTGGGCGGGCTTCTTTGGCATCTTTTTTTCATGGGGCAATGCTCTATAATGATGATCATCACACTTTATTTACTTACAACTTGATACTAGAACAAAGATATGACTCTATATGAATGCCTCCGGCGGTGTACTGGGATGTGCAATGATCTAGCATAGCAAAGATATCAAAAAACGGACAAGCGATGAAAACATCATGCTAGCTATCTTACGATCATGCAAGGCAATATAACAATGAATGCTCAAGTCATGTATATGATGATGATGGAAGTTGCATGGCAATATATCTCGGAATGGCTATGGAAATACCATGATAGGTAGGTATGGTGGCTGTTTTGAGGAAGATATAAGGAGGCTTATGTGTGATAGAGCGTATCATATCACAGGGTTTGGATGCACCGGCGAAGTTTGCACCAACTCTCGAGGTGAGAAAGGGCAATGCACGGTACTGAAGAGGCTAGCGATGATGGAAGGGTGAGAGTGCGTATAATCCATGGACTCAACATTAGTCATAAAGAACTCACATACTTATTGCAAGAGTTTATTTGCCCTTGAAACAAAGTAATACACGCATACTCCTAGGGGGGGTTGGTAGGAATTAACCATCGCGCGCCCTGGACCTTCACGCAAAGATAAACAATCAAAATACAATGCGCACCAATTTGGTTACATAGTTAGTAGACAATACATGCATGCTTTGGGAATCACAAACCTTAACACAAATATCCTTACTAAACACAACCATCTACTAGTACCTCCCACATATTAGCATCTCTATATCGCAAAACTATTGCAAGGAGTCAAACATATCATATATAGTGATCTACAAGTTTTATGTAGGATTTTATGGCTAACCATGTGAATGACCAATTCCTATCATCTCTCTAAATAGATATAAGTGAAGCAAGAGAGTTTAGTTATATGTACAAAAGATATGCCCACGCTCTAACAAATATAAGTGAAGCAAAAGAGCAATCTACAAATGGCGGTTTTCTATGTGAAGAGAAACAGGCAATCCAAACTTCAAATGATATAAGTGAAGCATATGAAGCATTCTATAAAGCCATACTCAACAGATTTAAGTGAAATGCAATGAGCATTCTATAAATCAACCATGGACTATATCATACCAGCATGGTGCATAAAATAAAAGTGAAAACTAAATGCAAAAGACGCTCCAAGACTTGCACATATCGCATGAACGAAACGAATTCGAAAACATACCGATACTTGTTGAAGAAAGAGGGGATGCCTTCCGGGGCATCCCCAAGCTTAAACGCTTGAGTCAACTTGAATATTTACTTGGGGTTCCTTGGGCATCCCCAAGCTTGAGCTCTTGCCTCTCTTCCTTCTCCTCATATCGAGACCTCCTCGATCAAACACTTCATCCACACAAAACTTCAACAGAAAACACGGTAAGAGCCATTAGTATAATAAAGCAAATAACTACTATAAGTATTGTTGAAAACCAATTCATATTGTGTTTTTGCTTTGTGTCTACTGTAATATAACTTTTCTATGGCTTAATCCAACAATATAAATTGATAGTTTCATCGAAACAAGTAAATTATGCATCAAAAACAGAATCTGTGAAAAACAAAACAGTCTGTAGCAATCTGAACATTCACCATACTTATGATACCCCAAAATTTTTACCAAAATTAGGAAAAATAAACCATTTGTGCAGAAAGACAGTGCAAAAAGTTCCAGAACCGTTTGACATTCCAATAAAAAATCTAAAATCGTGCACTACAGCCAAAGTTTCTGTCCTGCACCGTACAAACCAACAAGCATTGTAAACATCCTAAAGGCAAACCTTAGCACATTATTTTTATAATACAATGGAATTGTACAAGGGGATAATTATTTTTGATGAAAAGTTTCTGTAATTAAGATTCACAAAGTTTCCGTGAGCATGAACAAAGTTCAAGGAGCTCTCCCACTTCAACAATGCTTGTCTCTCTCACTTTCACTTTCCTTTTTGAAAAGTTTTTGGGTTCCCCTCTTTTTTTGTTTTTAGACTATATGAAAGCACTCAACAGAAATAAATGTCTCTCTAAAACTTCCGGGTTGTCTCCCTGGCAGCGCTTTCTTTAAAGCCATTAAGCTAGGCATATAGTGCTCAAGTAATGAATCCACCTTGATGCCAAGGTATATCAAAGCCAATTTTAATTAACAATGATTTGTAATTTAGTAGTGAGCACAAAGTAACATATATAAAGCAACAACGAAGTCTAACTCTCTTCCTATGCATCGGCATGTCATAAAAGAACAATTCATGCACACCAAGTAAAGGCCAATGCATAGTATAAACAGTTTCTTGCAATTTCATCATGTGGGAAACATAGAGATGTGGAGATATAGTTCCTCTCTCATAATAATTGCAAGTAGGAGCAGCAAGCACATGCATATTATATCTATCAAAACCATCATGTGTAGTAGTAAAACACAACCCATAAATATACTCCTTAGTAAGGAAAAACTTCTCCGATATAGTGTAGTAGGGAGAATTCAAAAAGATAATAGGACTATCATGTGTGGGTGCAATAGCAACAATTTCATGTTTAACATAAGGAACTATAGCAACTTCATCTCCATAAGCATAATTCATATTGGCATCTTGGCCACAAGCATAGCAAGCATCATCAAAAAGGGATATTTCAAGAGAATCAACGGGATCATAACAATCATCATAGCAATCATCCTTCGGTAAGCACGAAGGGAAATTAAACAATGTATGAGTTGAAGAGTTACTCTCATTAGAAGGTGCGCATAGGTAGCTAATCCGCTCTTCCTCCTTTTGTTCTTTGCTCTCCTCATCATCTTTTTCATCCAATGAGCTCATAGTTTCATCAATTTCTTCTTCAATAGACTCCTGCAAAATATTAGTCTCTTCCTAGACAGCAGAGACTTTCTCAATAAATGCATCAATATCGTAATTGTATTCATAATTCTCATAAAAATATTCAAGTATAGCAAAAATTTCAGGTCTATAAACCGAATCATCGAAATCTTGAAACTCTTTAAACAAAGATTCAATTTCATAAGCACCCATAAAAGCAACAAATTCTTCTATTTGTTCCACATCATAGTAATCATATATACCATTAGCATAAGAAGCCAAGGTTTTATCTTCATTAAATTTGCATGAAAAGGGAAGGTGTGGAGCCTTCATCCTAGAGCAACAAGTATAATCATATCTCAAGCATAGTTGACGAGCATACCAATGCAACATATGAATTTCATCCCATAATTGTTTCGCTTTTGTTTCAAGCGATAATCCCTAAAGTATTCACGTTGATCCAACGTGTCTCCCATAACATAATTGAATGGGGTTTTCTCAGGATTATCAAAGTAGTACATAATATCTTTCACATAATGAGCATCGAGGGTTTTAGGAGGTTCCCCATCTCCATGAGTAGCAAGTACACCTGATTTTTTTGGTATTTCATATTCCATATCCATAACTAAAGAAAGAGAACTACTGAGAACAGCAAATAAATTTACTTAGTGATAAAGCAAACAAGCACACACAAGAATATTCACCCCCACGCTATGACTCCCCGGCAACAGCGCCAGAAAAAGGTCTTGATAACCCACAAATATAGGGGATCAATTGTAGCCTCTTTCGATAAGTAAGAGTGTCGAACCCAACAAGGAGCTAAAGGTAGAACAAATATTCCCTCAAGTTCTATCGACCAGCGATACAACTCTACGCACGCTTGACGTTCGCTTTACCTAGAACAAGCACGAAACAAGAAGTACTTTGTAGGTGTTGTTGGACAGTTTTGCAAGAAACTAAAGAGCACGTAAATATAAACTAGATGCTGTTTAGATAAAGAAGCAACTAAGTTAGTTTTAGTAGAGAGCTTTTTGTCACGAGAAAGTTATTTGTCCCTAGGCAATCGATAACTAGACCGGTAATCACTATCGCAATTTTATTTGAGGGAGAGGCATAAGCTAACATACTTTCTCTTCTTGGATCATATGCACTTACGATTGGAACTCTAGAAAGCATCCGCAACTACTAAAGATCATTAAGGTAAAACCCAACCATAGCATTAAAGCATCAAGTCCCCTTTATCCCATACGCAAACAACCTACTTACTCGGGTATGTGCTTCTGTCACTCACGCCACCCACCATAAGCAAATCATGAACATATTGCAAACCATACAACAGGGATCCCTCACGCTTGCATGACACGGAGAGCACCATAGGACAACACCAATAATAAAACATGCAACTCAAACCAATCACGATAATCAATTAACCCATAGGACAAAACGGATCTACTCAAACATGATAAGATAGCCATACATGATTGGGAAATAATATATAGCGTTAAGCACCATGTTTTAGTAGAGATTACAGCGGGTAAAAGAGGGGTTACACCGTTGCATAGAGGGGGAAGAGTTGGTGATGAGGGCGGTGAAGTTGTTGGTGTAGATCACGGTGATGATGATGGCCCCTGGTGGCACTCCGGCGCCACTGGAAGAAAGGGGGAGAGAGCCCCCCTTCTTATTCTTCTTCCTTGACCTTCTCCCTAGAAGGAAGAAGGGTTTCCCCTCTGGTCCATGGTCTCCATGGCGTGGGAGGGGCGAGAGCCCCTCCGAGATTGGATCTGTCTCTTTGTCTCTCTCTGTTTCTGTGTTCCTAGATTCTGCCCTTTCATCGTTTCTTTTATATCCGGAGATCCGTAACTCCGATTGGGTTGAAACCTTCGCCAAGATTTTTCTCCAAAAATTAGCTTTCTTGCGGTAAAAGAAGAGCGTCAACCGCCTTACGGGGTGCCCACGAGGGTCAGGGGCGCGCCTGCCCCCCATGGGGCACGCCCCCTACCTCGTGGGCCCCTCGGGCACCGTCTCGCGTTGGTTTTTCTTCCCAAAAATCATAAATATTCCAAAAATGATCTCCGTTCGTTTTTACCCCATTTGGACTCTGTTTGATATTGGGTTTCTGCGAAACATAAAACATGCAACAAACGGGAACTGGCACTGGGCACTGGATCAATATGTTAGTCCCAAAAATAATATAAAAAGTTGCCAAAAGTATATGAAAGTTGTAGAATATTGGCATGGAACAATAAAAAATTATAGATACAACGGAGACATATCAGGAACCTATGGCCGAAGATGAATCCGAGGTTCTGTTGACACAGACCTCAGTCGGGGTTGGATCTGTGTTTGGCTCTAACGCCGCTGAGTCTGCGGGCTCCACGATGGGGTTGAGCATCCCGTCCTCGGATGGCGCAATCTACTCCGGATCTAGGGCCGGAGCGGTTATAGGTGCTATCTCCTGAGCATGGTTTGATGAGAGATTTAGGTCATGTTCATCGTGGTGGCAGGGAGCAGCCGTCATGGGCTCGAATCCGTTGAAGATCAAGTCCCTGTGGATATCGGCCCCGTAATTCAAGCTTCCAAATCTGACCCGATGGCCAGGGGCGTAGCTGTCGATCTACTCCAGATGGCCAAGTGAGTTGGCCCGCAGTGCGAAGCCGCCAAATACGAAGATCTGTCCGGGGAGGAAAACCTCCCCCTGGACTGCATTGTTGTAGATGATTGACGGAGCCATCAAACCTTTTGGTGACGACGCAATAGAACTCTCAATGAAAGCACCAATGTCAGTGTCAAAACCGGCAGATCTCGGGTAGGGGGTCCTGAACTGTGTGTCTAAGGCTGATGATAAGAGGAGGCGGGGGACACGATGTTTACTCAGGTTTGGGCCCTCCCTATGGAGGTAATACCCTACTTCCTGCTTGATTGATCTTGATGAATATAAGTATTGCAAGAGTTGATCTACCACGAGATCGTAATGGCTAAACCCTAGAAGTCTAGCCTATATGATTATGATTGTGACTGCCTCTATGGACTAAACCCTCCGGTTTATATATACACCTAAGGGGACTAGGGTTATACAAAGTCGGTTATAGAGAAGGGAATCTACATATCCGAATCACCAAGCTTGCCATCCACGCAAAGCAGAGTCCCATCCGGACATGGGAAGAAGTCTTCTGTCTTGTATCTTCATAGCCCAACAGTCCGGCCCATGTTAATAGTCCGGTCATCTGAGGACCCCTTAATCCAGGACTCCCTCACCCTGCCCGTCGATCACGCGACGACATGATGTTTAATTTACAAGTGAAGAACATTCCGAGCTGCCTTGAAGACTTCAACAACGGCGTCCCAGAGGACGATAATGACAAGGACGGAGCGGCACGCCGCCTCTGCCACCGCCGGAAATAGTTTTTTTCTTGGGTTTAGTATTGTATCTCGATCGCAAACGTTTTAGTTAGAACACCCGTATGCAAACCGACAGCTTCCCCAGGAAGCCAAGAGAAAATGTACTGAGCAGGATTTGTGCGGCTGTTGATCGCACACGTTTTAGATAGAGCACCTGTATGCAAAGCGAGAGCAGGATTTGTGCATATCTTCAATGCAAACGGTTGTTTTGGATGACCCGTGTACAACCACTTACAAAGAATTTGGTAAGATTTGGATCTGTCATATTAGGTATGTTGCCATTTGTCAAACTTGAAAGATTGACATTTGTTGATCTAGTAACATTGCTATTTGTCAACCTTATAACACTGCGATTTGTCAAAATATGCAGCTAAAAATCACTAGCACTGTCTAATTTTTGCAACTAAAATTTAGTAATTAAGCATAGATTTCATTCATAGATTAAGCAGTCGTGCTTAATTTATACAAACAGTTCAACTCGACAATTGGAAAGACCAAACTTTTCCCCAATTGTTGCCAACCACGTACTGAAATAGCTAGTTCTACTTTACATACTAGCTAATTTTAAATACGTTGTACAGTTCCACCATATCTATAGTCAGGTGAACTGAACAAAATAGCCCCTAAATACTACTACTACTACTACTACTATGGAGGGGCTTTGTACTACTTCCAGCAGCCTCTCATCTGCCGAGCATGCTCAGTAAGAGGCAGATGAGGAGGAGGAGCCTACCGACGAGCTGGACAAATGCAATACGGTGCCTGCCGCTGCTGCACGTTCGGCGACGCTCGCCAGCTCGAGCGCCCACTGCCGCTCCAGACGATCCCTCTTGAGGCAGTGGTTCTCCTCATAGATCTCATGATTCCACGCCTCTGAGGCGGCGTGTGCCGCAGCCACGGCGGTGGTAAGGATCATTGCGTGCTTGACGAGGCGCTCGTCCTCCTCCCGCGGGAACTCGGTGTAGGGCGCAAGGTCGCAGACGCACGTGCCGGCATCCACCTCCGCCTCCTGCCTTCGAGCGACAGTGGTGGAGCGGGTGATGACCCCGGAGGTCGATAGTGGGATGGCGGCCACGACCACCACCTCCTGCCTTCGGGCCGCGATGGAGGAGCGGGTGATGGCCACGATGGGCGACAGGGGTGGCGGCCATGACGGCCACCTCCTGCCTTCGGGCCGCGGTGGCGGAGCGGGCGATGGCCCTGGCATTTGACAGTGGTGTGGCGGCAACGGTGGCCGGCAACAGCTGCCGACGGCACCGGCGGTGGAGCGTGTGGTGGGTGTTCCGCGCAAACCCAACAGGGACGCCACGCGCACTACACTACACCGGGGACTGCGCCACCGCCGCGGTGTAGCCTCCCAACTGGAGCTGTTGTCTGATGACGGTGGAGTGGCTGAGCGACCACGACAGACTGGTGCCACTAGCGATTGTGGGAGAAGCACATGCGATAAGCTACAGGGAGGGAGGGGAAAATGCGATGCAGGACTCGCAGGTCGTGAGGGTTTTTATAGCAGGCCGGTAAGCATTGGGATTTTGGGGGATTACACCCAGTCGGGCGGGAAGCTTGCGCGGGAACCTGCGAGGTTGCACGGGAACAGGGTCACCGACGATTCATTGGCGCCACCGTTTGGCCAAAAGAACGCTCCCACGCGCAGCAGGGTGACTGTTGGGGAATGTAGTAAAAAAAATTTCCTACGCACATGCAAGATCATGGTGATGCATAGCAACGAGAGGGGAGAGTATTGTCCATGTACCCTCGTAGACCGTAAGCGGAAGCGTTATGACAATGCGGTTGATGTAGTCGTACGTCTTCACGATCCGACCGATCCAAGTACCGAATGTACGGCACCTCCGAGTTCAGCACACGTTCAGCTCGATGACGATCCCCGGACTCCGATCCATCAACGTGTCGAGGATGAGTTCCGTCAGCACGACGGGGTGGTGACGATGATGATGTTCTACCAACGCAGGGCTTCACCTAAACTCTGCGACGATATGACCGAGGTGGAATATGGTGGAGGGGGGCACCGCACACGGCTAAGGAACGATCTTGAAGATCAACTTGTGTGTTCTAGGGTGCCCCCTGGCCCCGTATATAAAGGAGCAAGGGGGAGGCCAGCCGGCCCTAGGGGGCGCGCCAAGGAGGGGGGAGTCCTCCTAGTGAGAGTAGGACTCCCCTTTCCTAGTCCCAGTAGGAAGGAGGAAGGGGGAAGGAAAGAGAGGGAGAGGGAGAGGGAAAGGGGGGCCGCGCCCCCTTCCCTTAGTCCAATTCGGACTCCCCATGGGGGGGCGCCACCTCCTGGGCTGCTGCCCTCTCTCTCCCCTCAGGCCCACTAAGGCCCAATACTTCCCCGGGGGATTCCGGTAACCCCTCCGGCACTCCGGTTTTCTCCGAAATCACCCAGAACACTTCCGGTGTCTGAATATAGTTGTCCAATATATCAATCTTTTTGTCTCGACCATTTAGGGACTCCTCGTCATGTCCGTGATCACATCCAGGACTCCGAACAATCTTCGGTACATCGAAACTTATAAACTCATAATAAAACTGTCATCGTAACGGTAAGCGTGCAGACACTACGGGTTCGAGAACTATGTAGACATGACCTAGAACTATTCTCGGTCAATAACCAATAGCGGAACCTGGATGCTCATATTGGCTCCTACATATTCTACGAAGATCTTTATCGGTCAAACCGCATAACAACATATGATGTTCCCTTTGTCATCGGTATGTTACTTGCCCGAGATTCGATCGTCGGTATCCAATACCTAGTTCAATCTCGTTACCGACAAGTCTCTTTACTCGTTACATAATGCATCATTCCGTAACTAACTCATTAGCTACATTGCTTGCAAGGCTTATAGTGATGTGCATTACAGAGAGGGCCAGAGATACCTCTCCGACAACCGGAGTGACAAAACCTAATCTCGAAATACACCAACCCAACATGTACCTTCGGAGACACCTGTAGTACTCCTTTATAATCACCCAGTTACATTGTGATGTTTGGTAGCACCCAAAGTGTTCCTCCGGTAAACGAGGGTTGCATAATCTCATAGTTACAGGAACATGTATAAGTCATGAAGAAAGCAATAGCAACATACTAAACGATCAAGTGCTAGGCTAATGGAATGGGTCAAGTCAATCACATCATTCTCCTAATGATGTGATCCCGTTAATCAAATGACAGCTCTTTTGTCCATGGCTAGGAAACATAACCATCTTTGATAAACGAGCTAGTCAAGTAGAGGCATAGTAGTGACACTATGTTTGTCTATGTATTCACACATGTATTATGTTTCCGGTTAATACAATTCTAGCATGAATAATAAACATTTATCATGAAATAACAAAATAAATAATAAATTTATTATTGCCTCTAGGGCATATTTCCTTCAGTCTCCCACTTGCACTAGAGTCAATAATCTAGTTCACATCGCCATGTGATTTAACACCAACATTCATATCTGTATATGATTAACACCCATAGTTCACATCGTCATGTGACCAACACCCAAAGGGTTTACTAGAGTCAATAATCTAGTTCACATAGCTATGTGATTAACACCCAAAGAGTACTAAGGTGTGATCATGTTTTGCTCGTGAGAGAAGTTTAGTCAACGGTCTGTCACATTTAGAGCCGTATGTATTTTGCAAATATTCTATGTCTATAATGCTCTGCACGGAGATACTCTAGCTAATTGCTCCCACTTTCAATATGTATCCAGATTGAGACTTAGAGTCATCTGGATTGGTGTAAAAGCTTGCACCGATGTAACTCTTTACGACAGGCTCTTTTATCACCTTCATAATCGAGAAATATTTCCTTAGTCCTTACTAAGGATATTCTTGACCAATGTCCAGTGATATACTCCTAGATCACTATTGTATTCCCTTACCAAATTCAGAACAAGGTATACAATAGGTCTGGTACATAGCATAACATACTTAATAGAACCTATGACTGAGGCATAGGGAATGACTTTCATTCTCTTTTCTATTTTCTGCCGTGGTCGGGCATTGAGTCTGACTCAATTTCACACCTTGTAGCACGGGCAAGAACCCTTTCTTTGCCTGATCCATTTTGAACTTTTTTAAAACTTTATCAAGGTATGTGCTTTGTGAAAGTCCAATTAAGCGTCTTGACCTATCTCTATAAATCTTGATGCCCAATATGTAAGCAGCTTCACCGAAATTCTATATCATTTCCGATTAATAATATGTCATCTACATATAAAATCAGAAATGCTACAGAGCTCCCACTCACTTTCTTGTAAATACAGGCTTCTCCAAAAGTCTGTATAAAACCATATGCTTTGATCACACTATCAAAGCGTTTATTCCAACTCCGTGATGCTTGCACCAGTCCGTAAATGGATCGCTAGAGCTTGCACACTTTGTTAGCACCTTTTGGATCAACAAAACCTTCTGGTTGCATCATATACAACTCTTCTTCTAGAAATCCATTCAAGAATGCAGTTTTGACATCCATTTGCCAAATTTCATAATCATAAAATGCAGCAATTGCTAACATGATTCGGACAGACTTAAGCATCGCTGCGGGTGAGAAAGTCTCATCGTAGTCAACCCCTTGAACTTGTCGAAAACCTTTCGCAACAAGTCGAGATTTATAGACAGTTACATTACCATCAGCGTCAGTCTTCTTCTTAAAGATCCATTTATTCTCAATGGCTTGCCGATCATCAGGAAAGTCAACCAAAGTCCATACTTTGTTCTCATACATGGATCCCATCTCAGATTTCATGGCCTCTAGCCATTTTGCGGAATCTGGGCTCATCATCGCTTCCTCATAGTTCGTAGGTTCATCATGGTCAAGTAACATGAATTCTAGAATAGGATTACCGTACCACTCTGGTGTGGATCTTACTCTGGTAGACCTACGAGGTTTAGTAGAAACTTGATCTGAAGTTTCATGATCAATATCATTAGCTTCCTCACTAATTTGTGTAGTTGTCACAGGAACCAGTTCTTGTGATGAACTACTCTCCAATAAGGGAGCAGGTACAGTTACCTCATCAAGTTCTACTTTCCTCCCACTCACTTCTTTCGAGAGAAACTCCTTCTCTAGAAAGGATCCGAATTTAGCAACGAAAATATTGCCCTCAGATCTGTGATAGAAGGTGTACCCAACAGTCTCTTTTGGGTATCCTATGAAGACACATTTCTCCGATTTGGGTTCGAGCTTATCTGGTTGAAGTTGCTTCACATAAGCATCGCAGCCCCAAACTTTAAGAAACGACAACTTTGGTTTCTTGCCAGACCATAGTTCATGAGGCGTTGTCTCAACGGATTTTGATGGTGCCCTATTTAACGTGAATGCGGCCGTCTCTAAAGCATAACCCCAAAATGATAGCGGTAAATCAGTAAGAGACATCATAGATCGCACCATATCTAGTAAAGTACGATTACGACATTCGGACACACCATTTCGTTGTGGTGTTCCGGGTGGCGTGAATTGCGAAACTATTGCGCATTGTTTCAAATGTAAACCAAACTCGTAACTCAAATATTCTCCTCCACGATCAGATCGTAGAAATTTTATTTTCTTGTTATGATGGTTTTCCATTTCACTCTGAAATTCTTTGAAATTTTCAAATGTTTCAGACTTGTGTTTCATTAAGTAGATATACCCATATCTGCTCAAATCATCTGTGAAGATCAGAAAATAACGATACTTGCCACGAGCATCAACACTCATTGGATCGCATACATCGTTATGTATTATTTCCAATAAGTCAGTAGCTTGTTCCATTGTTCCGAAGAACGGAGTTTTAGTCATCTTGCCCAAAAGGCACGGTTCGCAAGCATCAAATGATTCATAACCAAGTGATTCCAAAAATCCATCTTTATGGAGTTTCTTCATGCGCTTTATACCGATATGACCCAAACGGCAGTGCCACAAATAAGTTGCACTATCATTATTAACTTTTCATCTTTTGGCATCAATATTATTGTCATGCCCGGGTTTTCCAGACATAAATTTCCAGAAAAGACCGTCGTGCTCATCAGCCCCAGGATTACTGTTAGCTGATGAGGCTCCAACTTGATACAGAAATTCCAAGCAAATACAAAATATGTAGTACAAGACCGTTCTGGCCTGAGTACAACAAAAGGTTTCTAGTGGTTGATGGCGGAAGCGGGTTGTGAAACATCAGTGTCTATGGGACTCCATTTCCCACAGGAACAGCTGACCAGGTTAACTCCTATCTTCGCGAGGCTGCTATCTCCATTGCTTAGGTTCCGGGGCTGTCATCGCTTCGCTCCTCTCCGTGCAAGAAAATCTGGCCAAGACAATAGCCAGGGACAAGCCAGTGAGTACTTTGAATGTACTCGCAAACATAATGAACACAGGTATAATATAACAATGATGTGCTGAAAATATTTTATGCTCATGACGTCAGTCACAAAAGATAAATAAAACTCTTATGCGTGCAAGCAAGTTATTTACAAAAATGCAATAACATAGTAGTATTAAGATTTATGAAATTAAATAACAAGAAATGCCACAGTCGGGCGTCTTAGCGATACCACATAAAGGGCTTTAAAAGAAATGCCACAGTCGGGCGTCTGAGCGACACCACATAAAGGGCCTTTAAAAGAAATGCCACAGTCGGGCGTCTGAGCGACACCACATAAAGGGCTTTAAAAGAAATGCCACAGTCGGGTGTCTGAGCGACACCACATAAAGGGCTTTAAAAGAAATGCCACAGTCGGGCGTCTGAGCGACACCACATAAAGGGCCTTTAAAAGAAATGCCACAGTCGGGCGTCTGAGCGACACCACATAAAGGGCTTTAAAAGAAATGCCACAGTCGGGCGTCTGAGCGACACCACATAAAGGGCTTTAAAATAAACAATCATAGTGAATATCCCGGAGGTAGACCCACCCCAGAGATACTCGATAATAACAATAATATCACGGGTTAGTCAACAATAATAATAATCATAGTTATCACAAGTCACAAGTAGTAATTCCATTTCTGGTTTAACAGTTTCACCTCCGAAGACCGACACTAAGACCGACACTTGACCCATCCCAGACTGTAATCCTTAACCATGGACACAGCTATTCGAATAGGTTTAATCTCTGCAGAGGGTGTACTCTTTACCCACGAGTAACGGATTCCTTTAGTCCATCAAGACTAATTCCGTCTACGGCCTTTTAGTTGAAAACACACCTAACTTGCACACACCAGCTTAACTCACACGTGTCTGGAATCACCCACGACACCTGTCAAGCAAACTCTAAGTGGGGAGGCTACAACCTCGCGTAGCATGGGATCAAATTTATATCGCGCGCTCTAAGGGGTGGCCTCCCCTCTCGGTCCCAACCGGAAACACCCATGCCCCCGGACCAGGTGGCCTGCCTACCAGCTACAACCGGTATCTTCCACCATGGCCTCTCTGTACGATGTGTGCTAGAAAGAGGTTGACAACTTACTAAACCATACTCTACTTGCTGTAGAGACGAGTGGTAGTACGAAACAAGTATGGGGGTTACTGGCACAAGACTCGATCTACGGTCGACTCAGGAGGTTTAAGTATTCCCTGCATGATTAGCATGACAAATGTATTTCAACCAACAGAGTCACCGCTCATATCACCTTGCCATGCCATACTAGACATAACCGTCCCGACGGAGACCGGCGACAAACTCATGCCTACCCAAGGCAGAGGTTTTCCCGGGTTCCTACCGGTATGCATGCAAGGCACATGAGGATGATTATCATCACAAGTGTCTTCATTTCCAACATCGTGGAAATCAATAACATGCACCCATGCATATGATCATATCACATGAAATAACAAATTCTTCGAAATGCGGTGGTGTTATAAATGTATCAACGATCACACCAAAAATATTATGCCGGGATTCAGAATGCTTGCCTTCAATGTGTGGAAAGGCAGGGTGCACTCCAAAATTTGAAACATTTCTCCTCTCTTCAAAAATCCTATTTTAGCAATATAAAAGAATTAACACACAAAATAAAAACAGCACAAAAAGTTGTTCTGAAATTTTTTCAAATAAATCTTAAAATAAACTAGGTGAAATTTGAGAGAGGTAGGAAAAAGAATCATTTCATTTGGAGTTGTATTTAAAAAGATATAACGAGTCAAAGTTTTGGTCAAATCTGTTTTTAAATTAAAATAGAAAAAGAAAACGTTTCAGATAGAAATACGCTTCCGGGGAAAAGGAGACGTACTCCCGAAGTTTACGCCTTCACTTAAACACGTGGACGGCGCGGGGTGTCACTGACAGTGGGTCCTAGGTGGCCCACTAGTCAGGTTTGACTAGTCTTCTCCCTCCTCTTCCTCTGTCCTGAGCGGAGGCGGAACTTCGGCGATCGTCGCCGGCGATTGGCGGCTCCTCGAGGGCATCTGAGGCCAGGGATGGATCCGCCACTCCTAGGCGGCCCTCCCGGTGGTCGACTGGCCGGCGGGGACGGAGGGAATCGCCGGTGGCGAGCTCCGCGGCGGAGGGAGCTTCGGGGAACAAAGTGATTTTGGGGCGAATGTGGTTCCCGATCAAAATCGAGTAGGGGGTGGGTTCCTGGAAGGAAGGAGGTGTTCTTGGTGAAGAGAACGGAGAGGGGAAGGTACTAGAGGTGCCGGATTGGCCAGGGTGGTGGCGGCGGCAGGAGTTGCCGGAGATGAGGAAGGAGGCCTCCCCGGGTCGAATGCGAGCTGGGGGAGTGCCATAGGGGTGGCCTGAGGTTGCCTGCGTGCTCGGGGAAGCTCGGGGGCCTCCTTTTATAGCTCGTTGAGGTCGGTTCCGCGGCGGCCGGATAAGAACGACGGCGGACCACCTTCCTGTAGTGGCAGGGCGTCGTGGCGGCGACGAGCGCTAGGGGACACGCTTGTGGATGAGCACGCACTGCTCCAGGAGGCAGGTGGCGAGCGGGGGAGGCTCGGCGGCGCAGACATGAGCAGAGGCTGTCGGGCGGCTGCGGCGGCTAGCTCTTGGCCTGCCGGGGCGTGGCAAGGGGCGGCTTGGCATGTTGCAGTGAGGAAGGACGTGCGTGGCGCGGCTCTGAAGTGGTGGCAAGGCCAGGGGCGCGACGCGTCGTCTCGGGCGCGGCACGTGCAAAACGTGTGCCAAACACACGCTCTGCTCGCGCTCTGGGCACGCACGGGATGTGTTCGACACAATGCCAGAGCACGCTAGAGGTCGCGGTTGAGGGTGGGAAGAAACAGGGCTAGGTTAGGGTTAGATAGAGGGTGAATGGGCATGGTTGTTAGGTCAGGTGACCAAGTTCACAGTGTAAACTTGAATCCATGCCAAATCTGGCTATGCTCTCCAGGTGTTTGACAAAATGCCACAGGCACCTAGGCTCTTCTTGGGGTGGCCAAATCCTCCAGATCAGGGTCTCCTTAGATGCAAGAGAGAGTGGTGAGGTTAGTTTGTGAAAAGCACAAACTTGTTAGTGCAAGTTTTGCAAAACTACAATTCTGGATAGGAAATAAATGACATTATTTCATGAACCAAAATTAATCCAATGGGTGCATGCTCCTGGATTTAGGGGTTTGTTGGGCTGTCTACAAGTAGGAGAAAACACAAGATCTTTGGATCAAAATTAAATAGGGTTGCAGTAGAAATCACATGGCTGGACCAAAAAGGAAAAGAGGTTGATTCACTCAATATTTTCAAATAACAGCACTAGGTTTTTGCATAAAGTTGAATCATATGCTACTACCAACATCCCATAATTTTGGTGGAGGCCAGAAAGAAATATTTAAATGGGTTGTAGTGCAAATTGCACTCTGGACCAGAGAAGAAAAATTGAGTGTAGAGCTCAAAATATTTCATGAATAAGAGATATTTTTGTATAAAAGTGATTTAAGAACATCACATGACATCTCCAAATTTTGGTTGGAATTTTTAGGTGAAAATATCAAATGGTTGTAGTTCAAATATGGCCATATAACCTTGAAACACCATTTTCAAGAAAGCAAAGATCAAGCAACTTAATTATTTAATTTGTTATATTAAATAAGGGAAAGTTTCTCTTGATAGATTAAATAAGTCCAATGACATGTTTGGAAAGTTTTCACTTTGGGGAAAAACTCCATAATAACAAGGGAGAAAATGGTTCAAAAATCAAAAGGGAGCCCAGAAAATAAAAGTTTTAATTCCTGGCAAAAATTTTAATTCATTAAAACAAGGCCAAATTTTTGGGGTGTCACAATTATGAATATGTGTATCACTACGATCAAGATCCAACAAACTATGTTCATTGGGTGTATGACCATCGAAGGTCTTATTCATGTAAACAGAATAACAATTTATTCTCTAACTTTTAAATGAATAACCATATCGCAATAAACATGATCAAATCATATTCATGCTCAACACAAATGCCAAATAACATTTATTTAGGTTGAACACTAATCCCGAAAGTATAGGGAGTGTGCGATGATGATCATATCAATCTTGGAACTACTTCCAACACTCATCGTCACTTCACCCTTCAACTAGTCTCTGTTTATTTTGTAACTCCTGTTTTGAGTTACTAATCTTAGCAACTGAACAAGTATCAAATACTCAAGGGCTACTATAAACACTAGTAAGGCACACATCAATAACCTGTATATCAAATATACCCTTGTTCACTTTGCCATCCTTCTTATCCACCAAATATTCATGGCTTTTCCGCTTCCAGTGACCATTTCCTTTGCAGTGTAAGCACTCAGTTTCAGGCTTTGGTCCAGCTTTGGTCTTCTTCACGGGAGTGACAACTTGCTTGTCATTCTACTTGAAGTTTCCCTTTCTTTCCCTTTGCCCTTTTCTTGAAACTAGTGGTCTTATCAATCATCAACACTTGATGCTCTTTCTTGATTTCTACCTTCGTCGATTTCAACATCATGAAGAGCTCGAGAATCATTTTCGTCATCCCTTGCATACTATAGTTCATCACGAAGTTCTAGTAACTTAGTGATGGTGACTAGAGAATTCTGTCAATCACTATCTTATTTGGAAGATTAACTCCCACTTGATTCAAGCGATTGAAGTACCCAGACAATCTGAGCACATTCTCACTAGTTGAGCGATTCTCCTCCATCTTTTAGCTATAGAACTTGTTGGAGACTTCATTTCTCTCAACTCGGGTATTTGCTGGAAATATTAACTTCAACTCCTGGAACATCTCATATGGTCCATGACGTGCAAAACGTCTTTGAAGTCCCGATTCTAAGCCGTTAAGCATGGTGCACTAAACTATCAAGTAGTCATCATATTGAGCTAGCCAAGCATTCATAACGTCTGCATCTGCTCCTGCAATAGGTCTTTCACCTAGCAGTGCATTAAGGACATAATTCTTCTGTGCAGCAATGAGGATAAACCTCAGATCACGGATCCAATCCGCATCATTGCTACTAACATCTTTCAACACAATTTTCTCGAGGAACATATCAAAATAAACATATGAAAGAAACAATGCAAGCTATTGATCCACAACATAATTTGCAAAATACTACCAGGACTAAGTTCATGATAAATTTAAGTTCAATTAATCATATTACTAAAGAACTCCCACTTAGATAGACATCCCTCTAATCCTCTAAGTGATTACGTGATCCATATCAACTACACCATGTCCAATCATCACGTGAGATGGAGTAGTTTCAACGGTGAACATCAATATGTTGATCATATCTACTATATGATTCACGCTCAACCTTTCGGTCTCCGTGTTCCGAGGCCATATCTGTTATATGCTAGGCTCGTCAAGTTTAACCTGAGTATTCCGCGTGTGCAACTGTTTTGCACCCGTTGTATTTGAACATAGAGCCTATCACACCCGATCATCACGTGGTGTCTCAGCACGAAGAACTTTCGCAACGGTGCATACTCAGGGAGAACACTTCTTGATAATTTTAGTGAGAGATCATCTTAAAATGCTACCGTTAAACAAAGCAAGATAAGATGCATAAAGGATAGACATCACACGCAATCAATATAAGTGATATGATATGGCCATCATCATCTTGTGCTTGTGATCTCCATCTTCGAAGCACCGTCATGATCACCATCGTCACCGGCGCGACACCTTGATCTCTATCATAGTATCGTTGTCGTTACGCCATCTATTGCTTCTATGACTATCGCTACCGCTTAGTGATAAAGTAAAGCAATTACAGGTCGTTTGCATTTCATACAATAAAGCGACAACCATATGGCTCCTGCCAGTTGCCGATAACTTCGGTTACAAAACATGATCATCTCATACAATAAAATATAGCATCACGTCTTGACCATATCACATCACAACATGCCCTACAAAAACAAGTTAGACGTCCTCTACTTTGTTGTTGCAAATTTTACGTGGCTGCTACGGGCTGAGCAAGAACCGTTCTTACCTACGCATCAAAACCACAACGATAGTTTGTCAAGTTAGTGCTGTTTTAACCTTCGCAAGGACCGGGCGTAGCCACACTCGATTCAGCTAAAGTGAGAGAGACAGACACCCGCCAGTCACCTTTAAGCACGAGTGCTCGTAACGGTGAAAACCAGTCTCGCGTAAGCATACGCGTAATGTCGGTCTGGGCCGCTTCATCTCACAATACCGCTGAGCCAAAGTATGACATGTTGGTAAGCAGTATGACTTGTATCACCCACAACTCACTTGTGTTCTACTCGTGCATATGACATCTACGCATAAAACCTGGCTCTGATACCACTGTTGGGGAACCTAGTAAAAAAAAATTCCTACGCACATGCAAGATCATGGTGATACATAGCAACGAGAGGGGAGAGTATTGTCCACGTACCCTCGTAGACCGTAAGCGGAAGCGTTATGACAACGCAGTTGATGTAGTCGTACGTCTTCACGATCCGACCGATCCAAGTACCGAACGTACGGCACCTCCAAGTTCAGCACACGTTCAACTCGATGACGATCCCCGGACTCCGATCCAGCAAAGTGTCGGGGATGAGTTCCGTCAGCACGACGGCGTGGTGACGATGATGATGTTCTACCGACGCAGGGCTTCGCCTAAACTCCGCGACGATATGATCGAGGTGGAATATGGTGGAGGGGGCACCGCACACGGCTAAGGAACGATCTTGAAGATCAACTTGTGTGTTCTAGGGTGCCCCCTGCCCCCGTATATAAAGGAGCAAGAGGGAGGCCGGCCGGCCCTAGGGGGCGCGCCAAGGAGGGGGGAGTCCTCCTCCTAGTGGGAGTAGGACTCCCCTTTCCTAGTCCCACTAGGAAGGAGGAAGGGGGAAGGAAAGAGAGGGAGAGGGAGAGGGAAAGGGGGGCTGCGCCCCCTTCCCCTAGTCCAATTCGGACTCCCCATGGGGGGGGAGCCACCTCCTGGGCTGCTACCCTCTCTCTCCCCTCAGGCCCACTAAGGCCCAATACTTCCCCAGGGGGTTCCGGTAACCCCTCCGGCACTCCGGTTTTCTCCGAAATCACCCGGAACACTTCCGGTGTCCGAATATAGTTGTCCAATATATCAATCTTTATGTCTCGACCATTTCAAGACTCCTCGTCATGTCCGTGATCACATCCGGGACTCCGAACAATCTTCGGTACATCAAAACTTATAAACTCATAATAAAACTGTCATCGTAACATTAAGCGTGCGGACCCTACGGGTTCGAGAACTATGTAGACATGACCTAGAACTATTCTCGGTCAATAACCAATAGCGGAACCTGGATGCTCATATTGGCTCCTACATATTCTACGAAGATCTTTATCGGTCAAACCGCATAACAACATACGTTGTTCCCTTTGTCATCGGTATGTTACCTGCCCGAGATTCGATCGTCGGTATCCAATACCTAGTTCAATCTCATTACCGGCAAGTCTCTTTACTCGTTACGTAATGCATCATTCCGTAACTAACTCATTAGCTACATTGCTTGCAAGGCTTATAGTGATGTGCATTACTGGGAGGGCCCAGAGATACCTCTCCGACAATCGGAGTGACAAAACCTAATCTCGAAATACGCCAACCCAACATGTACCTTCGGAGACACCTGTAGTACTCCTTTATAATCACCCAGTTACGGTGTGATGTTTGGTAGCACCCAAAGTGTTCCTCTGGTAAACGGGAGTTGTATAATCTCATAGTTACAGGAACATGTATAAGTCATGAACAAAGCAATAGCAACATACTAAACGATCAAGTGCTAGGCTAACGGAATGGGTCAAGTCAATCACATCATTCTCCTAATGATGTGATCCCGTTAATCAAATGACAACTCTTTTGTCCATTGCTAAGAAACATAACCATCTTTGATAAACGAGCTAGTCAAGTAGAGGCATACTAGTGACACTATGTTTGTCTATGTATTCACACATGTATTATGTTTCCGGTTAATACAATTCTAGCATGAATAACAAACATTTATCATGGAATAAGGAAATAAATAATAACTTTATTATTGCCTCTAGGGCATATTTCCTTCAGTGACAAGACGTGCGAGAGGAGGACGAAAGGCCACGTACACATACGGTTAAGAAAAAAACGTTTGCGAATGAATTACCAACTATACACCCATCCTAGTTTATAAGTAGGATTTAACTAATAAAATACGAATGCATGTCACCAAAGATTATATAGTTGGATTCTTATTTGAACATAGTTTACAATTATATAATTTTTATAACATGCATTAACATTTTGTTGGTTAAATTTGAGGGCAAAGTATGGCACATAATATAAAGGGGACTATAGACCAAGATGGAGGTAGAAGCACACGGACGCTCTCTACGCAGTGACGCAAGTGTCGGCCGGCTTGTAGGCGACCATTTCCTGCGTGTTCAACTGCTCTATGCGTGTGGTTGCTTGCGGTTGAGGCGGCCGCGGCACGCTCTGCTCGCGTCTCACCGAGCGCGCTCTGACCTCTCGCGTCCCTCCACACGCGCTTCTAGTGTTTGGGGCCGGTGCATGATCACGCATGTTCGTCTGCATGCGATTGCGTCGGGCGCGGCTCCACAATGCAGTTACCCGAAGCAAAAACTGCCATGCGGACGCGGCGAGAATCCAGGTCGCCCAGACCCAATTTATTCTTGCGTCCATTTACCATCATCTCTCGCGTCACCCGACACTATAAGCACCTCCACTACGACACATATAGAGAGGACATCCAGCAGTTCCAACAGAGATCCCCGTGGCTCCAAGGGCGCTCCTAGCGGCCGACCACGACAACGGCGGGCAATTCACCACGCATAATGTAGTGGACACCCACGCGAGGGGAAGGCCCTCTCGGTGGTGTACACGAACGATCTGGTGTCGGTGGAGAGCTCCATCCAAACTATGGAGCAGTTCCTTGCCGAGGACAAGTACCAAGTGGTCGGCTTCGACCTCGAGTACACCACCGGTCGTGCTGGGCACGATCAGAGGGTTGTCATCGCCCAGTTGTGCGTGCGACATGACGTCCTCGTCCACCACTACCACCTGGCCACAAGGCCTTCCGAGCGTTTCTCCAGTTTTATCAAGAGCTCCGACTACAAGTTCGCTGCGGTGGACACCACCAACAATCTAAAAGCGCTCAAGGTTTCGAGCTTGAAATGCCCGAATCTTGTCAACATCCAGGACCAGTACAAGGTCTGGGGCAGCGCCAAGAACAAATTGAACTCCTTGGTTGACCTCGCCTCGGCCATCATCGACCCCTACTACAAGAAGATTAAGGACACCTGGCACAGTGTTTGGCATAAGAGACTGGATGAAGAATATGTCAAGTACGCGGCCAATGACGCGTACACAAGCTACGAGATGTACAGGAGGATCGTTGACATGAGGAAGTGTTTTGTTCATGACCGAGCTGAGGGATCGAGCCACAGAGCAATGGCGGGAGCATCACAAGAAGTAGATGACTAGATGATCATTTCTCCTACTTTAGAATGCATGCAATTGTTTACTGAGGTGTGTGCGAATGATCTGTATAGTCACTTATATATACATGTTATTCTTCTATAGACAGAGCAAATCACACGACTTATTAGCAGCAATTGTCTGTGTTATTATTGGTCTTCGCACACAATTCTGATCACGGACCTATTTGTCGCGTATCACACACATATTGTTCAGTTGAACCGTTTCTATTGTGTTGCACAATAAAGGCTGCAAAGAGGGATCTACAACAGCAAGGACCAACTTCCCTACTGATAGCTCATCTAACAGAACTCCCAAGTTAAGTGTGCTGAGGCTGGAGTAGTCATGAGATGGGTGACCGGATGGGAAGTGGACTCAATATTAACTAGTTGGTTGGGCAACTGCAAAGGTTTATTATACACCTTTATATTATAAACCTTTGTACTAACCCATCCCATCTAGTTAATATTGAGGTCTTTGTTTTGTAATTTTTGACATTTTTTGTTTTCTGAACACATGTTGATTGGCTTGAAGAAGGTCTATCTTGTTACTTTTCATAATTATTTATACGGAAGCAACTAGTTTGCATTTTTCAAAGTTTTTTGTACGAACAGAATCGCACACAAACTTACTATAGTAAACGTGTGTGTTATAATTTCTCATCGCAAACAGTTCATCAGAGTGGGTTGTTTGCTGCGTATCACACACATCTGGTTTACACGAATCATTTGTGTTCTTTTGGCTGATCGCAAATGCCGCATATCACACACATCTTGTTAAGATGAACCATATCCGTTCTCTTGCCTAATCGAAAATAGTTTGTCCGAGTGAACCGTATGCCGTATACCACACACACCTTGACCTGGCTGACCATTTCTGTTGCAATTCCTAATAGCACACAGTTCATCGGAGGGAACTGTATGCTATATATCGCACACACATTGATATGGCTGCCCATTTCTGTTGTTCTTCCTCATCGCATACAGTTCTTCTGGATCAACCATATGCCCTACATTGCACACGCAACTAAAATTGGAACCGTGTTTGATGCATCGCTCATTGCAAACGTTTTGGACATTTTTGACGGTTCTCTGACACCACAGTTTGCGATTATTGCATCGCACAGTTTCTCAAAGGGTCTCCGATCATAGTGTCGTGTTAGCACCATCACTACAAAAAAATACACTTCCATGATGATACGTGTTTGTCTCAGTAGGTCGCATTTTCTGTCATGCATGTACATCCATGACGATTTTATGACAAAATCAAGATAGTCATACATGTGCTATCGTAGAAGTGTTCCATGACATTAAGAAAATTATCATCACGGCAGTGTCCACTTCCATGATGATAAATCGCGCGTCATAGAAGTGCTTTTGTCAAGGGTGACCGACACGTGGCATCCACCGTAACGGAACGCCATTAAGCTATCGGGTCGGGTTTTGGATCCGATAACCCATTAACAGCCCGGACCAATGGGGATTTTCCACATGTAAAATCATCATTGGCTGGAGGAAACCCGTGTCGGCTCATCGTTGGGACAGATGTCATCCACTTATTGGACAGAAGGCGCCTATGATACGTCGGCACGTGGCACGGCCCAACAGAGGCCCATTCCTGTGAAAAGGCTGGCCCATTTGACTTGGTCAAAAGGTGGCGGGCCGGCCCATGGAAAGCCTGTTAACGGCATGTTCGCATATAGCCCATTTACAGCCCGCTAACCCAAGGCCCGTTATGCCCTATCCGAATTAGGCCCAGTAGCGTCCTCTGGGCCATCCAATATGATTCCAGCCCGTTTTCACTTCTGGCCCATGTATGGCCCATGATGTCTTTTGGCCCATATGAGGCCCTTTGTAACTCCTGGCCCATTAACGACCCGTGGTGAAACTGGCCCGCAGTGAACAGTGTATCACTTTATACCCATTAACGGCCCGTGGTGAAACTG
The DNA here is from genome assembly GCA_963921465.1 of Triticum timopheevii. Classification (NCBI taxonomy): domain Eukaryota; kingdom Viridiplantae; phylum Streptophyta; class Magnoliopsida; order Poales; family Poaceae; genus Triticum; species Triticum timopheevii. Next base: position 167,812,452 of record OY997264.1, on the reverse strand, counting down.
GCCCGTAATGAACAGTGTATCACTTTATACCCATTAACGGCCCGTTATTCCGTTGGGCCCTTTCCAGCCCATGTTATCTTTCGGCCTTCTCAGAGCCCATTTACTCTTGGGCTCATTTCCAGCATTCGTTTACTTACGGCCCGTTACTGTCATTTTCTGCTTGTGGGCTAAATTCAGCCCGAGGTTACAGTCGGCCCGTTTTGTGGCCCGTTAATACGTTGGGCCGTTTTCATAGCGTCATCAAATACGACCGATTAACGACGGCCCATTATGGTCGGCCCATGAACAAACGATTCCAACTCTAGCCCGTTTACGGCCATAATGCGGTCTGTTATTGGCCCATGTTTGGCCAACCGATCATACGGCCCGTACAAGGCCCATTGATGATACGGTTCGTAGAAGGCCCATTGTGTCTACGACCCGTATAAAGCTCATTGTTTATATGACACGTAGAAGACCCATTGTTTCTAGGGCCCGTAGGAGGGAAATGGTAACTACAGTAAATATGTAGCCCATGGTTATTGTGGCCTAGTTTTAAAAAATAGGTTATTGCAGCCACTAGCAAACAGCAGAAAAAGAACTGCACTGACTACAAGCAAAGAAATAAACAAGACAATAAGGAAATAAATAAGCAAGCAAATTACGCTAGGCTATCACGGCTATTACACATATTACATCCACTGGGCATCAAAGTTCGCCACAAGTGCAAATATAGGGAACACAACAGCATATAAAAGCCGCAGCAAAGCAAGTCCAGAACTAAAACCACTTCAGAAGAGCTCAAGAAACAATATCCTGGGTAGCCATAAGGCTGGTAAGATACTTAGCAAGCTTATTAACTTTCACTTGTTTGGCGCTTAAGTCCTCCAGCACTTGCTGTTGCACCAGAAAGTATGCCTGAATTCTGCAGGGACTTCCTCAGTCCTTCGGCTTCCTGTCACATAACATCTGATCGATGTATTTCAACTTGAAGTTGAGACTCAAGAAGTCGAACTAATTCAGGCAACGAGTTCGAAGAGCTGGTGCCAGCAGTAGTCGCCAGTAACTCGAACACTACATCAAGACAGGACTTTGGGGTTGTCTCAGTGTCTTCAATATAGTTTTTATCAGCTTTCTTGGAGACCAACATGGATGTCTCACTATCTTGAACCTTATCTGCATTACTTCCTTTACCATTGCATAACGGGGTATTCTTCTCCAATATTTTATCCGCGTTCTAAAAGAGAAACGAACAAACACATCACAGGTTTACAATGTAGTATATGAAACTCATTTTGGTAAACCAGTTCAGTAGTAAGGTGGATAGGATAACAGCATGAAACAAACATATATCTATGTAGTATGGTCACTGTATGGTCTATATCATTCTAGTTTATGTTGCCAAATCAAGATAGATACAGTTCAAATCATATATATTTAAGACAAAGCAGCATAGACAGAATATAAGTGTGGGAAACTACACAGCAATAACAACACTTGTAATGTGCATGGCATGAGAACATAACTATATATTAAATTGAAACTGAAATCAACATAGAGCAAGTTACAACAGCAAATAGCCAAACACGTTAAAGAAACAGGTTTAAAACATACCTGTTGCGCCATTGGAGTTTCAATTGCTTCCTTCAAAATTGAAATTAGTTGGTATGAGTAAATACAGTGATGCAAGAGCAAAGTAGTATGAACCATAGCTACGAAACCTGGCCTGAGAACAATTCTTCTTCTGCTTTAAGCGTTGACTTGGGGTTCGGAGTGGTGGTCCTCGTGCTTTGGGCACTGCATTTGCCTTACTAACTACTCGTGTTTGGGTGCTCTGTGGTGGAGACGGTGTTGTGTCAACGGGAACGGGGTTACTATCTGCTAGGGTTGGGGTTCAAAGGGGTGTAGCTGGTTCTCTGTCCAACTGGGTAGGGGTACAATCTGCATGAGTGTGGGTTATGTGTGGTGGGGCTGGTTCATGGGCAAGTACAACCATGGTTCTATTTGCATCGACAGGTAGCACGATCTTTTCTGAAGACTGTGTTTTTACTCCCACAGATACTGCCATCACTCCCTCCAATTGAAATGGCTGATAAACAAGAAAAGTAATTGAATGTACAGACATTGTAAGATAGACAGGTGTAATGGATAGTAGGGAAGAAACAGGGCATGAAATAATTCACATTTATGTTTTCTAACCAAACAGAATAGCAGGACATGATTTCACATATTTGATGGCTAATTAAACAGGATAGCATGACACAATTTCACATGTATGATGGCTAACTAAACAGGATAGAATGACATACTTCAAAATATGATGGCTATGTAAACAGGATGACATGAGTTAACTATACGATGTGTCTATTAAAGTGGTTGGCATGCCATAAATCAAAAACATGATGTCGATGGAAACATGATGGCATGATATAATTCACGGATAGAATGACATAATTTAAAATAAGATGACTATGTAAACAGGATGAGATGATATAACTATATTATGTCTTTAGAAAATGGTTTGGCATGCCATAATTCAGATACATGTTGTCTATGTAAACATCATGGCATGACATAATTCAAATATATGATTTATATACAAAGGAAGTGAGCAGAGGGCAATCGCATATATGATGTGTCAACTAAGGAGATGGCATTCAGTATTGTGTATATGATGCAAAAACTAAGCATTGCTATACAACATATGCAAGATATGAGTAATACAACCCTGCCAAGTTTGAGCATACACCTCAGGGGGATAATAGGACTGGTCATCTGCCTCTAAATCCTCCTCTAAAGAGCTATCTGTAACCAGCAAGATATATGCTTTAGCAGGTAGCATTGTCTGCTCTGAAGACCTTGTTTTCACTACAGATTTCTCCATCACCAATTCAAATGGCTGATGCATAGGAAGAGCAGTTGAATATACAAACATTGTCGACAAAAGCAATGAGAAATACAAAAAAAGGACGGGATATGATATAATTCACATATATGACGCTTGCCTAAACGGCATGACATTGCATAATTCACATACATAATGCCTTGCAACAAGATAACATTGCATAATTGACATATATAATGTCTTGCAACAAGATGGCATTGCATAATTCACATATATGGTAATTAGACACTAAACAGGTGGCATTCACACAAAGCATGTCTAAACTAAGTAAATGACATAGCAATGCAAGATACCATACGCACGATATGATCAACATAACCCTGCCAAGTTAGAGCATGCACCTCGGGGGGGGGGGGGATATGACTGGTCATCTATCTCCGAATCCTCCTCTGAGGAGCTATCGGCAACCAGCAAGACATGCGCTTCATCAGATAGTATTGTCTGCTCTGAAGACCTTGTTTCCACTCCAGATTTTTCCATGATCGTGTCGAATGGCTGATGCACAGGAAGAGTAATTGAATGTACTAAAATTGTTGACAAATTTAACACGTAATAAAAAAATGATGGTATGACATAATTCACATATAAGGTGACTGGCTAACCAGGGTGGCATTGCAAAATCCACATATATGATGCCTGGCTAAAAAAGATGGCATTGCATGATTCACATATATGATAAAGAAACTAAACAGATGGCATTGACACAAAGCATGTCTAAACTAAGCAGATGACATCTTTAATGTATACAGTAAGCAATGCAAGGCACCATATGCATGATATTACCAACATCAGCATGCCAAGTTAGAGCGAAGACCTCATGGGGTAAATAGGAGTGGTCTTCTCCTTCTGAATCCCCCTCAGAACAATTATCTTCCTCTTGATTACGATCCGAAATGGGTAGAGGGGGGCTGCCTTTGCGCCCACCATGGAGCGACGTCTGCATGAAATTTTATTGCCACGCAAGGCTCGTCTCTTTTGCTCTACATGATAAGTTCCATTGTGTACAATAACTGGCATGCATAGGAATAAAACATAGTGAGATTATGTAAGGAGTGCATGCACAAATCCAGAGTGATGGTAGCAAACTGTGGATAGACCCAAAACCAATGATAACAGGCAGATAATAGCTTTAGTTAAAAAATACAGATAATGGCTCCTTTAATGTTTGTTTGCACCCAACAGGAAACTCGTAGTAGACACCCGAGATTAACTAGATAGTAGACAGATAGTACTGATTGTTGCCCCAATATGTACCCCACAACCATTTAAAAACTCAAATTTCAGCATTAGTTTGGACCTGACTCGGAGTCTAATAGGTGAACACGACGATAATGTAGCATGTCATCATATTAAGCGATGCATAACATAAGCAGACACAGAAGAGTGCGACCTCTCTTGCGAACCCGTGTAGTCCTCAAGGTCATCTGCTCAGTTGATGATGGTAATGCAGTTGTCGTGGCTGCCGGCAGCGGCGAAGAAGGTCTGAGGCGGCGAAACACAGTCTAGAGAGCGGATCCCTCCTGTGGTGAACCCTTCCATCGTTGGAGCAGCTGAGCTGGGGTGGAACACAGTGCCGCAGGAGCAGGACAAACCACACAAGGTTTTCTTTGACACATATCTGTAACAGAAGTAATTGAGTAAGGGCTTGTTTGAATTTGAGGATTCTAACACTGCAGGGATAGGAAATAGACAGGAATAGGATAGGAATGCACGTGCAAAACAGAGAATTTAAAAACACAGGATTTCTGCCAATCTGGGTGTTTGATTCACAACAATTGGAAGATCACAGGATGCAAAAAATCATGGAGAGATTAAGTCAAACGACAACAAAATGTACGGTTATAATGCTATTATGCTACTATCTCTTAGTCTTGTGCTTGATGAATAGGAATATGAAAAGAGGGACAAGTGGAAATTAGAACTCCAACGGTTTTTCTTTCAAGGAGACACTAAAGGAACAAATCCTACAATTTTTCCTTTGCTCCATTCCTTTGCACCAAATTCATGAAAAGTAGTACCATAGGAAACTTTCCAATTCCTATGTTTTTCATTCACTTTTCCTTTCAAGCACTGGCGATTCTAGTAGGCAGGCTTGAGCAAGGAAATCCTACACTAAAAAAATGTTTTTGTGCTACTTCAATTACTTTGGACCCAGGCCACTGTCATACTAGCTCAACTCCCAGGCCCATCGACAAATGCACAGCTCAAACGCGCAGAGATAAATAATGATGGCGTTCAAGAGAGTCCATCACGGATAGCTAAGTTGCCTAGTACCTCACTGCTTGTCATACAGTAGGATAAAATAATCGTATTTCCCGTTACTACGTGTGCTCAGTGGACAATATATATAACATGTAGAGTAGAAAAGAGATGCAACAAGTGTACAACCTCTTTGGCGAAGCCATGTCGATCTTAGCGTGATTGGGTTGGCCGGTGAGGATGCTCTGGCTGACTTGGCTGTCGGAGGAGGGGAAGAAGATCTTAGGCGTCTAGAGATGGAGCCCGAGGTACTGCTCCATTGTGATGGAGGGTTTCATCGTTGGATCAGCTCCGGTGAGTTGTACGACGCCGAGGCTGAAGCAGGACAAGAGAGACAACTTAACCTGTGTGGAATTCTAATAGCATCTCCAATACATGACGTAAAATACATAACCACAAAGTGCTAGATGTAAAATACATCAGCCACTCATCTCTGAACTTAACTGTCGAAACTGAATTTAACTCTCGAAACTGAACTTAACTGTGAAAACTGAACTTAACTGTCAAAATTGAATTTTGCTGTCGAAACTGAATGCACTAACAAGGTGAGGCTACATGTCGGTCGACTGACTTTTTCATCTCTGGTCAGTCGATTTTGCAGCTGTTGGATATGAAATCAAGGGTCTGCAGTTCATCTTCAACCTCCACCCCCCTGAGCCGCCAGCCACCACCGGCCAAACAACAGCCCCCTGCCGCCCATGGCCGGTAGTGCGTCGCCCTGCCCACCCCAAAAACACTCCCCACCGCCGGTCCGCTACCGCCCCGGCCATCCCTCTAGGCCCCCGTGTCGGTGTCAAAACCGGCGGATCTCGGGTAGGGGTCCCGAACTGTGCGTCTAGGCGGATGGTAACAGGAGACAAGGGACACGATGTTTTACCCAGGTTCGGGCCCTCTCGATGGAGGTAAAACCCTACGTCCTGCTTGATTAATATTGATGATATGGGTAGTACAAGAGTGGATCTACCACGAGATCAAGGAGGCTAAAACCCTAAAGCTAGCCTATGGTATGATTGTTGTAATGTATGTTGTGTCCTACGGACTACGGCCCTCCTGTTTATATAGACACCGGAGGAGGCTAGGGTTACACAGAGTCGGTTACAAAGGTAGGAGATCTACATATCCGTATCGCCAAGCTTGCCTTCCACACCAAGGAAAGTCCCATCCGGACACGGGACGGAGTCTTCAATCTTGTATCTTCGTAGTCTTGGAGTCCGGCGGACGATGATAGTCCGGCTGTCCGGACACCCCCTAGTCCAAGACTCCCTCAGTAGCCCCTGAACCAGGCTTCAATGATGATAAGTCCGGCACGCATAATCTTCGGCATTGCAAGGCGGGTTCCTCCCTTGAATAATCCAGAGAAGATCATGAACACCAGGATAGTGTCCGGCTCTGCAAAATAAATTCCAAGTCCAATCTGCTGACGTATTATACGGCATGACATCACACTGCTACCAAGCCTTTATTTGAATCGTTTTTTATTATACCACCTCAGCACGTTTAGCGAAGCGGTTTCCTTGGCACGTCCTGTCGAAGCAGAGATCGTGTTCCCCTTATTCCGGGATTCTCATCAATATGGACGTGGGTAACCCAACCGCGCCATTGATGGTGGCGCTTGGGAGATAAGCGAGTTTTACTAGGCTGGTGGGGGACGCATAGTCTCCGTCCGCCTATATATAAGGGATAAGGATTTACCTTCTCACCTACGCCTTCTTCCTCCTTTGCTTATCCATCTCCGCGCACTGAAGCTCCAATGCTCAAGCTCGCGCATCTCGCCTCGACCTTATCCGACCATGTCCGGAGCGGGAGGCAAATGGTTGGCCTCCACCGTTAAGGAGGAGCACATCACCAAGCTGCGCAGTGCCGGATACCTTTCCGGCGACATCGCGCATCGGCTGCCCGACGAGGGGTAGCTCATCCCCACCCCCGGGCCCCATGAGAGGGTTGTTTTCCTCCCCCACTTCCTCCGCGGACTGGGCTTTCCTCTTCACCCTTTTGTCCGGGGGCTCATGTTTTACTACGGCCTGGATTTCCACGATCTGGCGCCGAACTTCATCCTCAACATCTCGGCGTTTATCGTCGTGTGCGAGGCCTTCCTCTGCATCCGGCCCCACTTCGGCCTGTGGCTCAAGACCTTCAACGTCAAGCCGAAGGTTGTGAAGGGCACGCAAGCGGAATGCGGAGGCGCCATGTTGGGCAAGTTGCCCAACGTCCTTTGGCTCGAAGGGGCCTTCGTGGACTCCGTCAAGGGGTGGCAATCGGGGTGGTTCTACATCACCGAGCCGCGCAAACCTACGTGGGCAGCGGCCCCCGAGTTTAGATCTGGCATCCCCACGCAGCTCACCTCCTGGAAAGAGAAGGGCTTGTTGTGGGGCAATCCGAAGGAGCTAACGGGACTCCGAGCCTGTATCCAGAAGCTGGTGAACAATAAGCTCAGGCTCTTCGACGTGGTCCAAGTCATGTTCATCCACTGGATTCTCCCATGCCAAGAACGGGCATTCAATCTGTGGGAGTTCAATCCGGAACAGCACCAGGCGCTAAGCGGGCTCTTCGACATGACGTACGAAGGTTCCTGGAGGGTGCTGTTTAAGGGCGCCAAAGCCCCTGCATCTGCGACAGAAGATCGCGGATTTTGCTCGCAGCATCCAGCTGACAAGGTAAGTGATTCAACCCCTTTACGGGACACTTGTGGTAAATAGATTGATTCTAGGAGGGTCTCAATCTTTCTTTTCCTTTGGCAGGAATGGATGGAGAAGGCCGGGCAGCTCATCTGTCCGGCTCCCATGCCAGAAGATCCAGGAACGCCCGTCTAGCAGGGCTGCTGGTTCCGGCACCGCACGTGGTGCCGGAGACGAAGGCCAAGAAGGCGGCCACGGGGACTCGAAAGAGTTCCCGTAATCAGGCGTCCGACGACGAGGTGGACTCCTCCCCCGAAGATGAGGAGGAGGAAGAAGACTCTCTCCCGGAGGAGGGAGAGAGGAAGAGGAAGGCTTCCCCTATAGGGGAGGCCGAAGGGTCCAAGAGGGGGAGAACTATTCCCCCGGACAGCTCCGCCAACACCAATGTTGGCGAGGAGGAGAGGCCTTCAAGGGCCAGGCCTCCGGCGAGATCGTAAGTATCCGGATCCCAGTACAATCTGAAATTTCTTTCGTGTCACATATTGTCCTACTAATGCCGCATACTGTCCGCAGTCCGGCCGATGATGATCTCCCCGCTTCATCGAGCGGGTCGTTGGCCCCGTCGGATGTGGATTCACTTCCGACTGCCTCCACCCCCTGCGCTGATGAGGACGCCGAGGTGGGATCCCAGAGAGGGACCCATCAGGAGGAGGCTCCGGAGGCGCCGCAAGGCAGCCTCCCGGACTTTGCGCCGGACTCTACATTGGAACCTGCAATGGTTCCGGAGTCCTGCAGGTGGCCCCTTCGAAAGAAGGGCAAGACCGTGACGCCGGCGGCCTTCGTCCAACCGAAGGCGCCGGACAACTTGTTGGAGGCGCTCAAAGGCGCTTCCATCGAGGAAGAACACCGCACTATCACTTGTTGGAGGCGCTCAAAGGCGCTTCCAAGAGCGGGCAGACCAAAGCCTGCAGCAGCCTTCTAACGGGCTTTGAGGTAAGAAGTTATAATTATGTAATGTAATACCGCATAGACAGTAGCCTCTGATGCTCATTTCAGTGTTCGGAAAGAATAGCCGGACTGAGGATCTAAGAAGATATACGCAGGTTTGCTTTAAATATGTCAATATGGGTTTGCAGGCTGCGCTGCTGACCTCTGCCGCACTCACTGCGGAGGTCGGTGCGTTGAAGCAGGATCTCGAGCGGTCCGAGCAAGAGCTCGGCCATGCCAAGAAGCAGCTCGAGGACAAAGAAGGTGAGTAACATCACTTTGAATAGTTACCTTACAGAAAAGGATTTTGGTTGCAACGAAATTAACAAGGATAATATGGGTATTGCAGGGGCCACGAACGAGGTGGCAGCCCTGAAGGAAGCTGTGTCCGCGGCCGAACGCAGTGCGGCCGTGGAACGGGTAGAGCGAGAAAAGCAGGAGGCACAGCTGGCAGAAGTACGACAAGAGCTCCAGGCTCTCATGGAGAAGCATGAGAGCTTGGAGCGTGACTCCAAGACTCGAGAGTCGGAGCTTGCCTCGGCTCTCGAAAGTGCCAAGTCCGCCAAGGCCGAGGCCCGTAAGGCCCTTCAGGAGGTTGAAGATTTAAAGAAGATAGCGGCGGGTAAGGCATTTTTCATGCAAAGCAAGCATGTTAATGTAAACTACCTGACACTTACCCGCATTCGGAGCTCTCCAGGGGCGTTTGCAGATCTGCCGCGCAGTGTGTCCGATGCCGCTGCATTCTACCGTGGCGAGGAGGGGAGCTCAACGGAGAAGGTCTTCTGGTCTCAGTACGCCTAGGCCAGCCATCCGGTGCCCCCAAGCGACCAGTTGAAGCAGCTGGTCGAACTCCACAAGGTAGCTGAGGAGGCCATGAAGGGCCTTATAGTCCGGCTGTGGCCTGGACAGGGCATGCCTGGGAGCTACTTCGGCCTCGTGCGGCGGCTGGTGGATGCGTGCCCCTGGGTGGAGGTCATCAAGCGCTCCGCCTATATTGAAGGTGCTCGTCGGGCCCTTGCCCGCACAAAGGTGCATTGGGGCAGGCTGGATGCGGAGAAGCTTCTCACTGACCCACCGCCACCGGGCAAGGAGTATCGCACGCCCGAAATGTATTATAAAACTGTCCTGAAGGGAGCCCGCAATATTGCAGATGAAAGCCCTAGAGATGTAGTTTTTGAGTAAACTCGCTATGTATTATCCTATGCGCTGAAAACTTCGTTCATATGCGCCTTGAGCAACGCTTGTTTAATTTAAAATATTACCTTCTGTGCGGCCGTTTATAAAATCTGAGAGATGTCAAGTCGTTGGCTTCAGCCCCCGAGCCGCGAGTGCTGGGGTGTTCGGGATAAACTTGAGCACTCTTGTTCCCATTTTTGGGTCCATCTAGGGAGGCGCTCAACACAACGAACAAGGCAACCGGACTTATAATGCTTGAATACTCTCACTTAGCCATAGAATTCTATAATTTTAAATTTCGGCGAAGCCCCTGGTATTCGGAAGACCGAATCCGGGGCGCTATCCACGCCTTCGTCGGACATTATCCGGAACTTCGCTCGAAGCGGCGTGAGTCTTTAAGGACCCGAAAAGACCTCTCGAACAGCGACCAGTCTCTCGCCTTATCATGCCAGTCAGTTTTAGCTTTCTCCACTGAGGCGCTCGCCCAGCTCAACCGGGGCGCAATCGCAGTGGTTCTCCCAGTGCCACCTTAGCTGACAGAACAGAACGTAAGGAACCAAAACGTGGGAGCCGGGCAAACCCAACTATTGACCCAAGACATGATTCGGAGCTGATTCATATAATGCTATAAGTTCGGGGTGCCGCACTTATGAAAGTATTCGGACTTATCACACCATAATGTGGGGAACATAAGCCCCTGGTGTATTAGGCCGTACCAAAATATACGGGTGCAAGATGTCATGTAATGAACATATATATATATATAAAGTAATGTAATTGCAGTCGAAAAGTGTTGCATTATTTATTAAAGGAAGTCTGCTATGAGTGCGGACTGATACAAATAGTGCGATAAGCAAGGGATTTGGACTAATTAAACATGTCCCCCTCCAGGGATGAGCTGCGGACTTTAATTAAGACCACCTGAGTGTTCGTCGCGGCCTTCTTTTTTCCCTGGCTGTTGCATCGTGAGTTCGGCAGGTTCACCGCCGGACAAGGCCTCTGGTTAACGGTGTCCTGTGTATATAAAGAAGAAAAATAATAATAAAAAAAGGTGGGGCACACTTGCGAGCCCCTGGTGTGGTCGAGCCGCACTCTGGGTCCATTGTGGTCGTGCACCTTCCCCTACGCCCATGGTATCTCCAAAGCGTAATGATGTACGCGGAGGGTTGTTCTTGCAATCATGCGAGGGCGGGGGTTAGGGCCGCATTGCTACGCATGCTCTGATCGTGCCAGGTGGTTTTGGTTGGTATTGCTTCGGGCGCGTTTTGCTATATCCGGCCGTTTAACGGCCGGACTCGAAAATTGCCTTAAAAGGCTGCTCTGTATTTCTGCCGCGAGAGCCGCTGTATGTTCCTCCGTTTGGAGGGAGCGTTCCGTATTTCCGTTGACCGTGATGACTCCACAAGGGCTTGGCATCTTGAGCTTGAGGTATGCATAATGCGGCACCGCGTTGAACTTTGCAAACGCGGTTCGTCCAAGCTAAGCGTGATAGCCGCTGCGGAACGGGACTATGTCGAAGATTAACTCCTCGCTCCGGAAATTGTCCGGGGATCCGAAGACCACTTCCAGTGTGATTGAGATTGTACAATTGGCTTCCACACCTGGTATGACACCTTTAAAGGTTGTCTTTGTAGGTTTAATCCTTGAGGGGTCTATGCCCATCTTGCGCACTGTATCCTGATAAAGCAGGTTCAGGCTACTACTGCCGTCCATCAGGACTCTCGTGAGGTGAAATCCATCGACGATTGGGTCTAAAACCAATGCGGCAAATCCGCCATGGCGTATGCTGGTCGGATGGTCTCTTCGATCGAAAGTGATCGGACAAGAGGACCATGGGTTGAACTTTGGGGCGACTGGCTCCATCGCATAGACGTCCCTTAGTGCACGCTTACGCTCCCTCTTGGGTATGTGGGTTGCGTAAATCATGTTCACCGTCCGCACTTGTGGGGGAAAGCCCTTCTGTCCTCTATTGTTCGGCGGTCGGGTCTCTTCCTCGTCGTCGCTGTTTAGCCCCTTGTCATTGTTTTCAGCAATTAACTTGCTTGCCTGCTTGAACACCCAGCAATCTCTGTTGGTGTGATTAGCTGGCTTTTCAGGGGTGCCATGTATCTGGCATAAGCGGTCGAGTATTCGGTCCAAATTGGACGGACCCGGGGTGGTTCTTTTGAATGGCTTCTTCCGTTGACCGGGTTTAGTGCCTCGGAATCCGGCGTTGACTGCCGTATCCTCCTTGTCGTTGCCGTTAATGCGGCGTTTATTTTTGCTTCGACGTGACCTGCCATTGTTGTCCTTAGTATCCGGACTGCCAGAATTTTTACTGAGGTTGTTGCTGCGAGCTAGCCAGCTATCCTCTCCCGTGCAAAAGCGGGTCATTAATGATGTGAGGGCTGCCATGGATTTCGGCTTTTCCTGTCCCAGGTGCCGGGCTAGCCACTCGTCGCGGATGTTATGTTTGAAGGCTGCAAGGGCCTCTGCATCCGGACAGTCGACGATTTGGTTTTTCTTTGTCAAGAACCGTGTCCAGAATTGTCTGGCCGATTCGTCTGGCTGCTGAATTATGTGGCTGAGGTCATCGGCATCTAGTGGCCGCACATAGGTACCCTGGAAGTTGTCTAGGAATGCGGCTTCCAGGTCTTCCCAACACCCAATTGACTCTGCGGGCAAGCTGTTGAGCTAATGCCGAGCTGGTCCTTTAAGCTTGAGTGGGAGATACTTGATGGCATGGAGATCGTCGCCGCGGGCCATATGGATGTGAAGAAGATAATCTTCGATCCAAATCGCGGGGTCTGTTGTGCCATCGTAGGATTCGATGTTTACGGATTTAAACCCTTCAGGGATTTGATGATCCATTACTTCGTCAGTGAAGCATAGAGGGTGTGCGGCGCCTCTGTATTGAGCAATATCACGACGCAGCTCGAGAGAGCGTTGTCTGCTGTGTTCAGCCCGGCCGGGGTTATTGTATCCAGCGCGACGGTATTCGTCGCGGGTCGTGGGGCGCCCTCATGATCCGTAGATGGATCTTGATTGCCTTGCTTTGTCCTCCAATACGTCTCGCAAGTCCGGCGCGTTCCCTTTTGGCTTCGTACTTTTGGGGCGATGCCGGGGTACGGTCTTGGTTGAGGGCCTGGATGCCTCTCTGTCGCGACCACGTGGTGGTCGGTCTGCCGTATCGTGCGCTGGTGATGAAGGAATGTACGCTTCCTCCTCTAGTCGGGGGAGCAACTTGCGTCTTGGGTAGCTTTTGGAGGGGCGTTCGAGTTTATACTCTTCGGCCGCAAGGACCTCGGTCCATCGATCGGCCAGCAGGTCCTGATCAGCTTGAAGCTGCTGCTGCTTTTTCTTTAGGCTATTTGCCGTGGCGATAAGCCTGCGTTTGAAACGCTCTTGTTCGACGGGATCCTCGAGCATGACAAATTCATCGTCGTTGAGGCTTGCCTCGTCTTCTGAGGGAGGCATATAGTTATAATCCTCGACCTCTTCGTCTGCCGCCCTCTCGTGAGGGCTTGCTTCTGCATCCTCCTGCGCTGAGTCTTGCTGGAGGGGATTATCTTTGGCACTCTTTGGGGTATTATTATCTCCTGTGCCGGAATCTCCATTCTTGCTGTGGCGGGATTTAGAGCGGCGCCGTTGACGCCGGCGCTTGGGCTGCTTCTTTAAAGAATCTGCCTCCGCTGCTTCTTCGCCGCCCCCGCCTTTTGGGGTGTCCACCATGTATATGTCGTATGACGAGGTGGTCTTCCAGTGCCCTGTAGGCGCTGGTTCCTGTTCGTCTCCGGCATCGTCGTCCATAGCGTCGATGTCTTCAGAGTCGTAGTCTAGCATGTCGGTTAGATCGTCGACAGTGGCTACAAAGTGGGTGGTGGGTGGGCTCTGAATTTCTTCGTCGTCCGTATCCCAACCATCCTGGCCATAATCCGGCCAGGACTCTCCGGATAGCGAGAGATGCTTTAGCGAATTTAGGATGTCGCCAAAGGGCGAGTGTTGGAAGATGTCCGTGGCGGTGAATTCCATAACCGGCGCCCAATCAGATTCGATTGGCAGGGGCGCGGGAGGTCCGGAGTCCGGCAAGGAGTCCGGCACCTCATAGTCACGAGCTTCGCGAGGGACAAGGGTAGTGTTCGGCTCCATCGTCGTGGAAGTTGAAGCCCCCGAGGCGATGTCCAACCACTGGTCCTCGATCTGGGCGGTCGGCTCCGGTCTAAGGGCCAGAGCGGATTCTTGTGCGGCTACCAAGGCACTGTTTGGTGACAGAGCTAGATCATGCCCATCGTAACAGTGCGGCACGCTTGGCTGTGGCTCGAGCCTGTCGAGGATTAAATCCCCGCGGATGTCGGCCGTGAAGTTTAGGCTTCCGAATCTGACCTGACGGCCAGGGGCGTAGCTTTCGATCTGCTCCAGATGGCCAAGTGAATTAGCCCGCAGTGCGAAGCCGCCGAATACGAAGATCTGTCCAGGGAGAAAAGTCTCACCCTGGGCAGTGTTGTTGGTTGAAGATGCCATCGAGCCTATCGGTGACGACACAGAGGAACTCTCAATGAAAGCACCAATGTCGGTGCCAAAACCGGCGGATCTCGGGTAGGGGGTCCCGAACTGTGCGTCTAGGCGGATGGTAACAGGAGACAAGGGACACGATGTTTTACCCAGGTTTGGGCCCTCTCGATGGAGGTAAAACCCTATGTCCTGCTTGATTAATATTGATGATATGGGTAGTACAAGAGTGGATCTACCACGAGATCAAGGAGGCTAAAACCCTAAAGCTAGCCTATGGTATGATTGTTGTAATGTATGTTGTGTCCTACGGACTACGGCCCTCCGGTTTATATAGACACCGGAGGAGGCTAGGGTTACACAGAGTCGGTTACAAAGGTAGGAGATCTACATATCCGTATCGCCAAGCTTGCCTTCCACGCCAAGGAAAGTCCCATCCGGACACGGGACGGAGTCTTCAATCTTGTATCTTTGTAGTCTTGGAGTCCGGCGGATGATGATAGTCCGGCTGTCCGGACACCCCCTAGTCCAGGACACCCTCACCCCCCGTGCCGAGCTTTTTCTCCGGCGATCCCCACGCCACCGCCCCGCCACCGCCGGCGACCACCGTCCCCACCTTGAACCCTAAGATTGATAGTGGGGTACCTCTCCGGCGAGCCCCCCTCCCCACTGCGGCTGGTTTTTCCTTCACCCCGGCGAGGCCCCCCCCCCCCTCCCCACCCCCTGAAAATCGCTGACCCAAAATTCAATTCAGTCGACTGAAGTGTAGCTAAATCGGAGCATTATCACAAGCAAGAGCAAGAGCGAGAGCAGCAGCGCGAGCAAGAGCAATAGCAAGAGCAGACCAGGAAGGAGACCGAGAGCAAGAGTAGAGCAGCAGCGTGAACGAGAGCTAAAGCAGCAGCAGCTCCTACTGATGTGGACGTCGCAGCCGAGGGAGCGACGCCGTGGAGGAAGTGGCAGGCGACGTCGCCGTGGATGCAGCCGCGTCGTGTCGGCTCGGGACCGAGCGCTGGCAGCACCATGGGATCGAATCAAGAATAAAATGTGGCGATTAGTGTACAACCTCTTTGGTGGCGCGGATTAGGCCACAGCTTCATCCGAGGAAACGGTGATGATGATGCTCTTCTGGTGGTGCAGGTGAAGACGGCGGTGTGGGAATGGAGGTCGGGCAAAAGACGAGGGGAACATCGGGGCAGCTCCATGGAGGTGGAGGACGGGGTGGCTAAACCGGCGGGACAATGAGATCGACGATGGATCCTCATCCGGTACGGTAGACGAGGGACGTCGAGGTGTTCCTGTGGACGACGTCATCGGGGAAGATTCTCCGCTGGGTGGCGGACGGAGCAGGGTGTGGGGCTTCGTCGCGAGTTT
Organism: Triticum timopheevii; assembly: GCA_963921465.1. Taxonomy (NCBI): domain Eukaryota; kingdom Viridiplantae; phylum Streptophyta; class Magnoliopsida; order Poales; family Poaceae; genus Triticum; species Triticum timopheevii. Next base: position 167,796,669 of record OY997264.1, on the reverse strand, counting down.
TCGCGGCCTTGGTGTACGAATGGGTGGGCGGATGTATGGTAGTGGGGAACCATGGCTTAGGGACGCGCTTTTCCGAAATGTGGGGTAAGTTATGAAAGTACCCCCACCGATTTGAGGCGGTTCTTTCGGTTTAGGGGTACCACAGGCACTTTGTGTGTCGGGATTTCACAGGAGGTGGGAGTTTTCGCGCGCGTTGTAATTTTGGAATAGCAAAGCGCGGTTTGAGATGGAGGGAGTTGTCGGAGCACAACGAGACAAAGATATATCTTAAATATTTCGGGCTAACAAGGCACGGGTTGAAGAGGTGGGAGTTTCATAGCACGATAGACAGAGACACTAGCTTGAATTTTCGGCATAACAAGGCGCGGCTTGAAATTTTGGGAGAACAAGCTTAACGTGTACCCAAAAAAAGACAATTTGCACCTCAATACGCAAAACACACACAAACACCATTTAGACTAGAGTAAGGTACACGTGCATTGCACGCATGAGATTTGGCAACCAAATTACGAATAAATACCACATTATAGCATGTAAGATTTGAGTCATATATGCATGATGTAGATGTTCGTTTAATTCTTATAGTTCATTTCATTCAAAATCATCCAGTTTTTATAAGAAAGCTAATCTATTTTAAGATTCATGGAATTGTGCGTTGTAATACATAAAGTAAAAACAAATAATGGCAAATCAGCTAGGAAAACATTTGGGCAATTCTGATACGGAAGATTCTAGAACAAAGAAGAAGTGCTTGTGTTTTGATGTTTGTGCATTATGCTTAAGTTCAACCATGGAGTCTTCTAGATTATACATGTGGCGAATCTGGTGGAATCTAGATGATATCCAACGGCCAGTAGTGCTCAAATTTGCCATCTTTGGACCATCCGATTCGCCTCATCCAACGACCATCTTTCAAAGTTAAAGTTACCCGCACACAATATAAAAAATAAGAAATATAATATATATAGGGGTATAGATATAGATATGTGATGCAAAGCCACCCATCATCTCCAATTAGAATAGTGTGTCCATGCACGAATGCGATGTGGCCAAATGATGTCTGCCATCGGTATCTCAAATTCAAATCAGTCTGACCTTGTTCAATGTGTATACTTTACAACATGCTCGTTTCCAAACCACACCGCACAGAACTCCATTATATTCATACATGCATGGGTTTCGAACATCAGGATCTCTTATTCAAATATTTGAATTCAACTATACATTGATTATGACCTCACCTAGTCTTTTACACCCACACAGTCGTCTTCTCTTTATAATTGTACCACTAACTTTCTCTCCTGTATGCATGCACACACACTACCAGTCGGCATTATCCATCGCACACATGCAATCTTTTTCTTCAGGTCGGTCTCCCATGAAAGCACACACCCACACACATCCCCCTCTCCATCATATCGGGCATTCTTTATCTCTCACGCATGCCTGCGCAATAATCGATGTTCCTCTATGTATGTGTGTATATAGCTAGGTCTTTCATAGTTTTCCACACAAACCGATCAATCGATATATCCAGTGAGGTCTCACCCTCTTTCCCACGTCCACATCGATCAATCTATACCTCTCTATATAGGATTAACATATATATCTAATACACCCACATTAATTATATATCCAACGTCCCCCTCTCATCATCCATGCCTTTCGCTTCATCTCTCAAACGCGCGCTCAATGGCGAAGACAGGGGGCAGCAAGGGCCCTGACCCCCCCCCTAACATCACTATATATCGAGGCTAATATGAATGTGATCATTAGACAATTGCTGCTAAAAATGGTTTAAGTTCATGAACTGACCCTCCTCGTAAAGGATTAGCAATGCTTGGCCCCCTAGCTCATTTATTTTTCATGGCTCCGCCACTGCGTGCAACAGCGCACGTTCTCGCCCCCTCTCTCTAAATATCGACCTCGCACTTGTGCACTCCTTAATAGTCTCCCTCCACTCGGACCCTCGCACCATCTTCTAGCCCCCACCGGATTTTGCCACATGTACAATCTAGTAGACTCCATGGTTGAACTTAAGTATAATGCACAAACCTCAAAATAACAGTGGTTCTCTTTTGTTCTAGAATCTTCCGTATCATAACTGCCCAAACTTTTTTTCTAGTTGAATTGCCATTATTTGTTTTTACTTCATGCTTTACAATGCACAATTCCATGAATCATAAAATAGATTAAGGGATTCTTTGATTCAAAGGATTCTCAAAGGAATTTTGGAGGATTCTAATCCTTAGGAAATTTTCCTATCTTGGTTGTTTGATTCGTAGGATTGTAAACCATAGGAATTTTTCCATATGATTCATTTGCACTAGATTTCATAAGAAACATCCCATCCAGTCAAACCTCTTTGAAAGAATTTTGCGTTTTTCTATGCATAATCAAACACTCGTACAATCCTGTAGGATTCAAGACGACATTCCACTATAATCCCATGTTTTTCCTATTCCCGCCTTTTGGAAATCCTACGAATCCAAGAGGCCCTAGATTTTTTTATAAAAACTATTTGATGAAGGTCTACATTAGGCATATATGACTCAGAGCTTACATGCTATAGTGTGGTATTTATTCATAATTTGGTTGCAAAATCTGATGCGTGCAATGCACATGTACCTTACTAGTACTTCGAGTATGTGCAAAACACGTAAATTAGAATTCCAATGGCACGCTACATTCATGAAGCCACGTGGCACATGTGTAGGCGTTCTCGCGACCTCCTTGTGTGGATTGATCACAGTGACGTGCTGCTGGTTCCAGAAGAATGTACTCGTCCTCCCTGAGCCATACTGTCGGTACATGCACGAAGCGAAGATGTGCACGCACGCACTCATTCCTTCGCACGCACAAGCGGGTACACGGGCGTACGCAATTTTGTACCAAGATCCACCCCATGTGATAATTTGACGCGTGTAAAGTCGTTCACTTCATTGATGGTCAATTAATACAGCGCATGCAAATTGAATGGACGTGAGGGAGGAAGAAGGACATTACTACTCGACTGCGCGCATGCGAGTAGTTAAATCACGGGTTGCTAGTAGTACTTCCATTGGTCTCCTCCGTATTTTCTGCCAATTTTTGACAGTAACATAATATTTACGCATTTGAGCAGTGTAGTCTAGTACTTCAAATTTATGTTCCACTAAACTCATCGGGCGCCATTTCGGGCCTCGAAACCAAAACCATCGATTAATCTTTACCTTGTTCCCATCCCATTCGAAAGCCTGCTCACACCTACTAGTACGTACCAAACCTGAACGTGTTCACACTATGCAGGTATTAGTACTAGTGCTAGTACTTAGGTTATAAAAAGGGGAACTACCTAACCGAAAATTACTCTACCTTTCCTCCTCATAAGTGCTTCTTCTTCATCCGTCCTTGCCATGGCCGGTGAGCAGAGCTCTAGGTCGAGAACTACTCGTAACAAGGGAGCGACAACCAAGGCTGCGGAAAAAAAAGAGAGGGCTCGCCGCCACGTAGAGACCTCGAATGATCTCTCACGGGCAGGCGATGGCTCCCAGGAGCTCCCTAGCCGCGGAGGCGAACATGCCGAGCCGGCGGCGCTGGAGTCGTTATCCCTCGACGGCATGCCCGATCAGCTCAATAAGCACCTCAATAAGCAGAAGGAGTTCATCCAAGGCTTGGTGGAGCTGCTGAAGGAGAGCCTCGACGACATGCCCGCTGAGCTCAATAAGTAGGGGGAGTTGACCGCCGGCTTGGTGATGCTGCTGAAGAAGAGCATTGCCTCGGAGAAGAAGGCGACCGGCGAAATCCTGAAGCTTCAGGAGGACAAGGCGAAGCTCCGCCATGAGCTCGACCTGTTGAAGGAGAAGAACGCCGGCTGGAAGAAGCTGCATGAGAATAGTAGTTCCTCGGTGAAGATGTTGCAGGCCCTCGTCATGGAACAAAAGGAGGAGTTGGCGAAGCTCCACATCGAGCACCTAGCTGCTGTCAAGCTATGTAATGCGGCCGTGGAACAAATGATGAAGGCTCGTGTCGAGAAATCCTGCGTCATGGACAGAATGAAGAAGATGGCGGAGGAGACGCACAAGGAGGTGGAGGTCGTGGAGGCGATGAAGAAGCAGTTACGACTCCGCGGCAAATTAGATCATTTGGGGTGATAATCTTCCTTCTTCTTTTGCTCATGTGTTTCATCTTTTGCTTCGGGTGTTTCGCCGCACGTGTCATGTTCTCTGCGAGGCATGAATAGAACAATGTTTTTTTTAGGGAATGAATAGAACAATGCTAACAATGAGATGACTAGCAAATTAGATCATTTTTATCACCATATGGTACTAGTTGCCGTGTTTCGTGCTCCTCCGTCGTAGTACTACTCTAGTGGAAAACTTGAGTATACCGCACGGTTCTTTGCTCCTCCTCAGGTCGTCGGCGCATTTATATGAGCAGTCAAATCACAAGGCCCTGCCTTCCGGCAGTAATGAGCCATCAAATCACAAAGGCCCTCGCCTCTCGTGAAACCGGCCAAGCTAGACTGTCCCGCCCTCTAGCCTTTTAAAAAATATATACTTTTGTACAGTAGTAGTATCGATGGATTGCGCCATGGAGCAAAACTTGAAATTAAAAAAAGGTGGTACATATAGAGAGTGCTCGTCGCCAAATTATGCATATAGTACTATTAAAAAGGATAGTCACAATAATGGTGTCCAGCACAACCCACCCCTCAAATAAAACTAAGCATTCTGGAATTCTTTGACAAAACTAAGCACCTTGAAATTCTTTGACAACTAAACTGTTGGCTATATGATGTTGGCCATATATATTGTACGTATATAATGTGAATAAACGAGTGGTAGTACTATACCAACTAAAAGATGAAACGTAAGAAATACTAGTATGTATGTACTGAAGAGTTAAAGTAACGAGAAGAAACATAACATAGTTCTGTTGGGGGCTCAGCACAACACACCCCTCAAATTAAACTAAGCACACCTGAAATTAAACTTTGCAGCTATTTCAGTATACACTGCATTAGAACCACCATGAGAAACGACACTGCCACCTTACTCGGAGTCCTCGTCCACGTCCTCGACTTCGTCCTTGTTCCTCTTCCTCTTGGCCGATACTTCTTTGCTTGAACCGCACACTTGGCTCTTGCTCTTCATCCAACCCTTGTAGATATTGAAACAAAGGTAGCCAGCCATTGCAGCATAGTGGATGTGGTCTATATCTAGTACATTCCGCTGCCATGCATAACGATGAAATGTGTATGGAGGTTTCTCCAGTTTACTGTACGAAGGATGAACCATGGCTCCTGCCAGGGTCTGCATTGAAGGCTGGCCACCGGAGGGCAGCAACCGATTCTTCTGGAGGTCGAACGGGTTGCCTACAACAAGGCCTATCCAACCCAGGACTTCTTTGTCATTCATAAAGTCTACAGTAACGAATTTGACTAGGTTGCTCTCGAGGAAGTTCTTAAAATCCAGGCATTCAACGTCGGCATGGCATATGTGGTAGACCAAGCATAAGTCATGCACGCAAACCTGGATCACGGCGGGCTTCTTCCTCTCTTCGTCCGTTAGATCCTTCTCTCGTCCTAGGACTGTGGTGTACTCAACATCTAGCCCAGCGACCCACTCATCATCTGAGTTTTCGAACATGCGTCTGAAGCGAGAAAGGCATCCTTTCACCGTCGCGGAAGAACGGGTGTAGATAACGTCAAACTCATCGCCGGTGATGGTTCTAACCTTGTACTCACCGCCGATCATGGAGATTTGGGACGCCATGGATTTGGAAGGAGGGTTAGGATTAGTGGAACTACTGTAATGTGAAATGACGGGACGACTAGGAGCGAACCGTCGTAATATTAAAGGACGTGCGGGGACGAGTAGGAGCGAACTACCAGCGTGCGAACGGCAGGGTAGTGGCTTTCCATTCTCCCATGATACGGGCTTCCGAGAGCCCTTAGGTCTGAGATCGAACGGTTGCATGGCGTGATTCTAGACCTATGGGTGAATATCCTATCCTAGAGGGTTATTCTACAAATTTTCAGCAACTTAGCATGCGACCGTTTGATCTCAGATCCAAGGGCTGCCAGCAGCCCGTATCATGGTCGCACCTACCACGACCGTCGCGTTGCTCGCACGGTCGCACCCTTGGAGATTTAACACGGTGCGTTAGGCTATCTGATGTTCGCATGTCATACATAGTCATCACTTAGTCACTCATACTACAACAAGGTTAGCTATAAGGTTGGCTATAAGTGTATTTATTTTTTTACTTCTCTCTATCTCTTTCTTCGTACTCCCTCCGTCCCATAATATAAGAACATTTTTGACACTAGTGTAGTGCCAAAAAGTTCTTATATTATGGGACAGAGGGAGTAGTATTTATTGCATTTGCCAAGGAGTGACCTCTTCCAATGAAATGGTGTGCTTATTAGTTTTTTGATGCTAAGTTTGCTTCATTTAATTAGCTATAGACTCAAAATTGTCTTTTCACCTAGGTACATGCGCTTAGCACCGTTTCTTCCTTGGGTCACCAAACTAGTCTCTCTCTTCTTGATTAACTTGCCACATCAGACTTTATGCCTATGTGGCAAGCTTAGCACCTGTAGGAGCAAGTAAGTACAATAGTGTGCTTTACATGGCATTTTTGCATGTGTGGAGGAAAGAGAGGTAAGGAAAAAGTGGAGTGATGACCCACAAGTATAGGGGATCTATCATAGTCCTTTCGATAAGTAAGAGTGTCGAACCCAACGAGGAGCAGAAGGAAATGATAAGCGGTTTTCAGCAAGGTATTCTCTGCAAGTACTGAAATAAGTGGTAATAGATAGTTTTGTGATAAGATAAATTGTAACGAGCAACAAGTAACAAAAGTAAATAATGTGCAGCAAGGTGGCCCAATCCTTTTTGTAGAAAAGGACAAGCCTGGACAAACTCTTATAATAGGAAAAGCGCTCCCGAGGACACATGGGAATATCGTCAAGCTAGTTTTCATCACGCTCATATGATTCGCGTTCGATACTTTGATAATTTGATATGTGGGTGGACCGGTGCTTGGGTACTGCCCTTACTTGGACAAGCATCCCACTTATGATTAACCTCTATTGCAAGCATCCGCAACTACAACAAAAGTATTAAGGTAAACCTAACCATAGCATGAAACATATGGATCCAAATCAGCCCCTTACGAAGCAACGCATAAACTAGGGTTTAAGCTTCTGTCACTCTAGCAACCCATCATATACTTATTACTTCCCAATGCCTTCCTCTAGGCCCAAATAATGGTGAAGTGTTATGTAGTCGACGTTCACATAACACCACTAGAGGTTAGACAACATACATCTTATCAAAATATTGAACGAATACCAAATTCACATGACTACTAATAGCAAGACTTCTCCCTTGTCCTCAGGAACAAACGTAACTACTCACAAAGCATATTCATGTTCATAATCATAGGGGTAATAATGTGCATAAAGGATCTGAACATATGATCTTCCATCAAATAAACCAACTAGCATCAACTACAAGGAGTAATCAACACTACTAGCAACCTACTAGCACCAATCCCGGACTTGGAGATAAGAATTGGATAAAAGAGATGAACTAGGGTTTGGAGATGAGATGGTGCTGGTGAAGATGTTGATGGAGATTGCCCTCTCCCAATGAGAGGAGCGTTGGTGATGATGATGGTGATGATTTCCCCCTCCCGGAGGGAAGTGTCCCCGGCAGAACAGCTCTGTCGGAGCCCTAGATTGGTTCCGCCAAGGTTCTGCCTCGTGGCGGCGGAGTCTCGTCCCGAAAGGTTCCCTTCTATTTTTTCTCATCGAAAGACTTCATATAGGTGAAGATGGACGTCGAAGAGCCACCAGGGGGCCCACGAGGTAGGGGGCACGCCCCCCACCCTCGTGAGCAGGGTGTGGGCCCCCTGGCCTTCATCTTTGGCGATGATTTTTCTTTATTTATTTTAAGGTATTCCATGGGGTTTCAGGACTTTGGGAGTTGCGCAGAGTAGTCCTTCAATATTTGCTCCTTTTCCAGCCCAGAATTCCAGCTGTCGGCATTCTCCCTCTTCATGTAAACCTTGTAAAATAAGAGAGAATAGCCATAAGTATTGTGACATAACGTGAAATAACAGCCCACAATGCAATAAATATTGACATAAAAGCATGATGCAAAATGGACGTATCAACTCCCCCAAGCTTAGACCTCGCTTGTCCTCAAGCGAAAAGCCGATAACAATAAATATGTCCTCATGTTTAGAGGTAGAGGCGTCGATAAAAATAAAATACAGACATGGAGGCATCATGATTATTTCATAACAGCAACATATGTAGATTTTGTCATATGATTCCTCATGTTCAAGTGATGATGTTTTCACAAAGCCAAAGTATGAATCATAAACCTTATTGAGCACAAACAAATTATACCCTCAGTCATTGAAGCAATTGTAATTTATCATAACATCGGAAAGAGTCTATGTCAGAGCTTAAAAGCAAGTCCACATACTCAACTATCACTTAGTCCTTCATAATTGCTAACACTCACGCAATACTTGTGGTTACGGAGTTTTAATCGAACACAGAGAAAGATAGGGGCTTATAGTTTTGCCCCACAACCTCTTACCTCAAGGGTAATGTCAACAATAATAATTCATGCTCCCCCACATCCAATTAGATATATATATATATATATATATATATATATATATATATATATATATATATATATATATATATATATATCATGTTCTTTCCAACATGCTGAGCTTGCCAAAAGATAAAATAAAAAGGAAAGGTGAAGATCACCGTGACTCTTGCATAAGGTAGAGGATTGTTGGGGAACGTAGTAATTTCAAAAAAATTCCTACGCACGCGCAAGATCATGGTGATGCATAGCATCGAGAGGGGAGAGTGTTGTCCACGTACCCTCGTAGACCGTAAGAGGAAGCGTTATGACAACCCGGTTGATGTAGTCATACGTCTTCACAATCCGACCGATCCAAGCACCGAACGTACGGCACCTCTGAGTTCAGCACACGTTCAGCTTGATGACGATCCCCGGACTCCGATCCAGCAGGGTTTTGGGGATGAGTTTTGTCAGACGACAGCGTTGTGATGATGATGATGTTCTACCGACGCAGGGCTTCGCCTAAGCACCGCAACGATATGACCGAGGTGGAATATGGTGGAGGGGGTCACCGCACACGGCTAAGGAACGATCACGAAGATCAACTTGTGTGTCCAGAGGTGCCCCCCTGCCCCTGTATATAAAGGAGCCAAGGGGGAGGGGGCGGCCGGCCAAGGAGGGCGCGCCAAGGGGGAGTCCTACTCCCACCGGGAGTAGGACTCCCTTTTTTCCTAGTTGGAGAAGGAGAAGGGGGAAGGAGGAGGAAGAGGGGAAGGAAAGGGGGGGCGCCGTCCCCCTCTCCTTGTCCTATTCGGACTAGGGAGGGGAGGGGGCACAGACCACCTCTTGCCTCCTCTCCTCTTCTCCCTTAGGGCCCATGAAGGCCCAATAACCCCCGAGAGGGTTCCGATAACCCCCCGGTGCTCCGGTAAAATCCCGATTTCACCCGGAACCATTCCGATATCCAAATATAGGCTTCCAATATATCAATCTTTATGTCTCAACCATTTCGAGACTCCTTGTTATGTCCGTGATCACATCCGGGACTCCGAACAACCTTAGGTACATCAAAACTTATAAACTCATAAAAAAACTGTCATTGTAACGTTAAGCGTGCGGACCCTACGGGTTCGAGAACTATGTAGACATGATCTAGAACTATTCTCGGTCAATAACCAATAGCGGATCCTGGATGCTCATATTGGCTCCTACATATTCTACGAAGATCTTTATCGGTCAAACCGCATAACAACATACTTTGTTCCCTTTGTCATCGGTATGTTACTTGCCCGAGATTTGATCGTCGGTATCCAATACCTAGTTCAATCTCGTTACCGGCAAGTCTCTTTACTCGTTACGTAATGCATCATTCCGTAACTAACTCATTAGCTACATTGCTTGCAAGGCTTATAGTGATGTGCATTACCGAGAGGGCCCAGAGATACCTCCCCGACAATCGGAGTGACAAAACCTAATCTCGAAATATGCCAACCCAACATGTACCTTCGGAGACACCTGTAGAGCTCCTTTATAATCACCCAGTTACGTTGTGACGTTTGGTAGCACACAAAGTGTTCCTCCGGTAAACGGGAGTTGCATAATCTCATAGTTACAGGAACATGTATAAGTCATGAAGAAAGCAATAGCAACATACTAAACGATCAAGTGCTAGGCTAACGAAATGGGTCATGTCAATCACATCATTCTCCTAATGATGTGATCCCGTTAATCAAATGACAACACATGTCTATGGTTAGGAAACATAACCATCTTTGATTAATGAGCTAGTCAAGTAGAGGCATACTAGTGACGTTATGTTTGTCTATGTATTCACACATGTATCATGTTTTCGGTTAATACAATTCTAGCATGAATAATAAACATTTATCATGAGATGAGGAAATAAATAATAACTTTATTATTGCCTCTAGGGCATATTTCCTTCAGTCTCCCACTTGCACTAGAGTCAATAATCTAGTTCACATCGCCATGTGATTTAATTCCAATATTCACATCTGTATGTGATTAATACCCATAGTTCACATCGTCATGTGATTTACACCCAAAGGGTTTACTAGAGTCAATAATCTAGTTCACATCGCTATGTGATTAACACCCAAAGAGTACTAAGGTATGATCATGTTTTGCTCGTGAGAGAAGTTTAGTCAACGGGTCTGTCTCATTCAGAGCCTTATGTATTTTGCAAATATTCTATGTCTACAATGCTCTGCACGGAGCTACTCTAGCTAATTGCTCCCACTTTCAATATGTATCCAAATTGAGACTTAGAGTCATCTAGATCGGTGTAAAAGCTTGCATCGATGTAACTCTTTACGACGAACTCTTTTATCACCTCCATAATCGAGAAACATCTCCTTAGTCCTCACTAAGGATACTATTGACCGTTGTCCAGTGATATACTCTTAGATCAAAATTGTATTCCTTTGCCAAACTTAGAGCAAGGTATACAATAGGTCTGGTACACAGCATAGCATACTTTATAGAACCTATGACTGAGGTATAGGGAATGACTTTTCATTCTCTTTCTATTTTCTGCCATGGTCGGGTATTGAGTCTTACTCAACTTCACACCTTTGCATCACAGGCAAGAACTCTTTCTTTGACTGTTCCATTTTGAACTTCTTCAAAATCTTGTCAAGGTATGTACTCATTGGAAAATGTTATCAAGCGTCTTGATCTATCTCTATAGATCTTGATGCTCAATGTGTAAGCAGCTTCACCGAGGTCTTTCTTCGAAAAACTCCTTTCAAACACTCCTTTATGCTTTGCTGAATAATTCTACATTATTTCCGATCAACAATATGTCATTCACATATACTTATCAGAAAGGCTGTAGTGCTCCCACTCACTTTCTTGTAAATACAGGCCTTTCCAAAAGTCTGTATAAAACCATATGCTTTGATCAACTCATCTAAGCATATATTCCAACTCCGAGATGCTTGCACCAGTCCATTGATGGATCGCTGGAGCTTGCACATTTTGTTAGCACCTTTCGGATCGACAAAATCTTCTGGTTGCATCATATAGAACTCTTCTTCCAGAAATCCATTCAGGAACACAGTTTTCTTATCCATTTGCCAGATTTCATAAAATGTGGCAATTGCTAACATGATTTGGACAGACTTAAGCATCGTTACGAGTGAGAAAATCTCATCATATTCAACACCTTGAACTTGTCAAAAACCTTTCGCAACAAGTCGAGCTTTGTAGATAGTAACACTACTCTCAGTGTCCGTCTTCCTCTTGAAGATCAATTTATTTAACATGGCTTGCTGATCATCGAGCAAGTCAACCAAAGTCCATACTTTGTTCTCATACATGGATCCTATCTTAGATTTTATGGCCTCAAGCCATTTCGCGGAATCTGGGCTCATCATCGCTTCCTCATAGTTCGTAGGTTCATCATGGTCCATTAACATGACTTACAGAACAGGATTACCGTACCACTCTGGTGTGGATCTTACTCTGGAAGAGCTACAAGGTTCGGTAGTAACTTGATCTGAAGCTTCCTCACTAATTAGTGTAGGAATCACTGGAACCGATTTCTGTGATTAACTACTTTCCAATTCGGGAGAAGGTACAATTACCTTATCAAGCACTACTTTCCTCCCACTCACTTCTTTCGAGAGAAACTCCTTCTCTAGAAAGGATCCATTTTAGCAACGAATATCTTGCCTTTGGATCTGTGATAGAAGGTGTACCCAACCGTTTCCTTTGGGTATTCTATGAAGACGTACTTCTCCGATTTTGGTTCGAGCTTATCAGGTTGAAACCTTTTTCACATAAGCATCGCAGCCCCAAACTTTAACAAACGACAACTTTGGTTTCTTGCCAAACCACAGTTCATAAGCCGTCGTCTCAACGGATTTCGATGGTGCCCTATTTAAAGTGAATGCAACTGTCTCTAATGCATAACCCCAAAACGATAGTGGTAAACCGATAAGAGACATCATAGGTCGCACCATATCCAATAAAGTGCGGTTATGATGTTCAGACACACCGTTATGCTGTGGTGTTCCAGGTGGCATGAGTTTGTGAAACTATTCCACATTATTTTAACTGAAGGCCAAACTCGTAACTCAAATATTCATCTCCATGATCAGATCGCAGAAACTTTATTTTCTTGTTATGATGATTTTCCACTTCACTCTGAAATCCTTTGAACCTTTCAACTATTTTAGACTTATGTTTCATCAAGTAGATATACCCATATCTGCTCAAATCATCTGTGAAGGTCAGAAAATAACGATACTTGCCACGAGCATCAGCACTCATTGGATCTCATACATCAGTATGTATTATTTCCAACAAATCTGTTGCTCGCTCCATTGTTCCGGAGAATGGAGTCTTAGTCATCTTGCACATGAGGCATGGTTCGCAAGCATCAAGTGATTCATAATCAAGTGATTCCAAAAGCCCATCAGCATGGAGTTTCTTCATGCGCTTTACACCGATATGACCTAAACGGCAGTGCCACAAATAAGTTGCACTATCATTATTAACCTTACATATTTTGGCTTCAATATTATGAATATGTGTATCACACGATCGAGAACCAACAAACCATTTTCATTGGGTGGATGACCATAGAAGGTTTTATTCATGTAAACAGAATAACTATTATTCTCTAACTTACATGAATAACCGTATTGCAATAAACATGATCAAATCACATTCATGCTCAACTCAAACACCAAATAACACTTATTTAGGTTCAACACTAATCCCAAAAGTATAGGGAGTGTGCGATGATGACCATATCAATCTTGGAACCACTTCCAACACACATCGTCACCTCACCCTCAACTAGTTTCTTTTTATTCTGCAACTCCTGTTTCGAGTTACTACTCTTAGCTACTGAACCAGTATCAAATACCAAGGGGTTGCTATAAACACTAGAAAATTACACATCAATAACATGTATATCAAATATACCTATGTTCACTTTGCCATCTTTCTTATCCGCCAAATACTTGGGGTAGTTCTACTTCCAGTGACCAGTCCCTTTGCAGTAGAATCACTTAGTCTTAGGCTTAGGTCCAGACTTTGGTTTCTTCACTTGAGCAGTAACTTGCTTGCTGTTCTTCTTGAAGTTCCCCTATTCCCTTTGCCCTTTTTCTTGAAACTAGTGATCTTGTCCACCATCAACACTTTGATGTTTTTCTTTGATTTCTACCTTCGCCGATTTTTGCATCGTGAAGAGCTTGGGAATTGTTTTCATCATCCCTTGCATATTACAGTTCATCACGAAGTTCTACTAACTTGGTGGTGGTGACTAGAGAATTCTGTCAATCACTATCTTATCTGGAAGATTAACTCCCACTTGATTCAAGCGATTGTAGTACCCAGACAATCTGAGCACATGCTCACTAGTTGAGCGATTCTCCTCCATCTTTTAGCTATAGAACTTGTTGGAGACTTTATATCTTTCAACTCGGGTATTTTCTTGAAATATTAACTTCAACTCCTGGAACATCTCATATAGTCCATGACGTTCAAAACATCTTTGAAAACCCGATTCTAAGCCATAAAGCATGGTGCACAAAACTATCAAGTAGTCATCATATTGAGCTAGCCAAACATTCATAACGTCTGCATCTGCTCCTGCAATAGGTCTGTCATCTAGCGGTGCATTAAGGACATAATTCTTCTGTGCAGCAATGAGGATAAACCTCCGATCACGGATCCAATCCGCATCATTGCTACTAACATCTTTCAACACAATTTTCTCTAGGAACATATCAAAATTAACATATGAAAGCAACAACGCAAGCTATTGATCTACAACATGATTTGCAAAATACTACCAACTCTAAGTTCATGATAAATTTAAGTTCAATTAATCATATTACTAAAGAACTCCCACTTAGATAGACATCCCTCTAATCCTCTAAGTGATTACGTGATCCATATCAACTACACCATGTCCGATCATCACGTGAGATGGAGTAGTTTCAATGGTGAACATCAATATGTTGATCATATCTACTATATGATTCACGCTCGACCTTTCGGTCTCCGTGTTCCAAGGCCATATCTGTTATATGCTAGGCTCGTCAAGTTTAACCTGAGTATTCCGCGTGTGCAACTGTTTTGCACCCGTTGTATTTGAACGTAGAGCCTATCACACCCGATCATCACGTGGTGTCTCAGCACGAAGAACTTTCGCAACGGTGCATACTCAGGGAGAACACTTCTTGATAATTTTTAGTGAGAGATCATCTTAAAATGCTACCGTCAACCAAAGCAAGATAAGATGCATAAAGGATAAACATCACATGCAATCAATATAAGTGATATGATATGGCCATCATCATCTTGTGCTTGTGATCTCCATCTCTGAAGCACCGTCATGATCACCATCATCACCGGCGTGACACCTTGATCTCCATCATAGCATCGTTGTCATTACGCCATCTATTGCTTCTACGACTATCGCTACCGCTTAGTGATAAAGTAAAGCAATTACAGGGCGTTTGCATTTCATACAATAAAGCGACAACCATATGGCGCCTGCCAGTTGTCGATAACTTCGGTTACAAAACATGATCATCTCATACAATAAAATATAGCATCACGTCTTGACCATATCACATCACAACATGCCCTGCAAAAACAAGTTAGACGTCCTCTACTTTGTTGTTGCAAATTTTACGTGGCTGCTACGGGCTGAGCAAGAACCGTTCTTACCTACGCATCAAAACCACAATGATAGTTCGTCAAGTTAGTGTTGTTTTATCCTTCGCAAGGACCGGGCGTAGCCACACTCGGTTCAACTAAAGTTGGAGAAACAGACACCCGCTAGTCACCTGTGTGCAAAGCACGGCGGTAAAACCAGTCTCGCGTAAGCCTACGCGTAATGTCGGTCCGGGCCGCTTCATCCAACAATACCGCTGAACCAAAGTATGACATGCTGGTAAGTAGTATGACTTGTATCGCCCACAACTCACTTGTGTTCTACTCGTGCATATAAAATCAACGTATAAAACCTAGGCTCTGATACCACTGTTGGGGATAGTAGTAATTTCAAAAAAAAATCCTACGCACACGCAAGATCATGGTGATGCATAGCAACGAGAGGGGAGAGTGTTGTCCACGTACCCTCATAGACCATAAGCGGAAGCGTTATGACAACGCGGTTGATGTAGTCGTACGTCTTCACGATTTGACCGATCCAAGCACCGAACGTACGGCACCTCCGAGTTCAGCACACGTTCAGCTTGATGACGATCCCCGGACTCCGATCCAGCAGGGTTTCGGGGATGAGTTTCGTCAGCACGACGGCGTGGTGACGATGATGATGTTCTATCGACGCAGGGCTTCGCCTAAGCACCGCAACGATATGACCGAGGTGGAATATGGTAGAGGAGGGCACCGCACATGGCTAAGGAACGATCACGAAGATCAACTTGTGTGTCCAGAGGTGCCCCCCTGCCCCCGTATATAAAGGAGCCAAGGGGGAGGGGGCGGCCAGCCAAGGAGGGCGCGCCAAGGGGGAGTCCAACTCCCACCGGGAGTAGGACTCCCTTTTTTCCTAGTTGGAGAAGGAGAAGGAGGAAGGAGGAGGAAGAGGGGAAGGAAAGGGGGGGCGCCGCCCCCCTCTCCTTGTCCTATTCGGACTAGGGAGGGGAGGGGGCGCAGCCCACCTCTTGCCTCCTCTCCTCTTCTCCCTTAGGGCCCATGAAGGCCCAATAACCCCCGGGAGGGTTCCGGTAACCCCCCGGTGCTCCGGTAAAATCCCGATTTCACCCGGAACCATTCCGATATCCAAATATAGGCTTCTAATATATCAATATTTATGTCTCGACCATTACGAGACTCCTCGTTATGTCCGTGATCACATCCGGGACTCCGAACAACCTTAGGTACATCAAAACTTATAAACTCATAATAAAACTGTCATCGTAACGTTAAGCGTGCGGACCCTACGGGTTCGAGAACTATGTAGACATGACCTAGAACTATTCTCGGTCAATAACCAATAGCGGATCCTGGATGCTCATATTGGCTCCTACATATTCTACGAAGATCTTTATCGGTCAAACCGCAAAACAACATACTTTGTTCCCTTTGTCATCGGTATGTTACTTGCCCGAGATTTGATCGTCGGTATCCAATACCTAGTTCAATCTTGTTACCGGCAAGTCTCTTTACTCGTTACGTAATGCATCATTCTGTAACTAACTCATTAGCTACATTGCTTGCAAGGCTTATATTGATGTGCATTACCGAGAGGGCCTAGAGATACCTCCCCGACAATCGGAGTGACAAAACCTAATCTCGAAATACGCCAACCCAATATGTACCTTCGGAGACACCTGTAGAGCTCCTTTATAATCACCCAGTTACATTGTGACGTTTGGTAGCACACAAAGTGTTCCTCCGATAAACGGGAGTTTCATAATCTCATAGTTACAGGAACATGTATAAGTCATGAAGAAAGCAATAGCAACATACTAAACGATCAAGTGCTAGGCTAACGAAATGGGTCATGTCAATCACATCATTCTCCTAATGATGTGATCTCGTTAATCAAATGACAACACATGTCTATGGTTAGGAAACATAACCATCTTTGATTAATGAGCTAGTCAAGTAGAGGCATACTAGTGACGTTATGTTTGTCTATGTATCCACACATGTATCATGTTTCCGGTTAATACAATTCTAGCATGAATAATAAACATTTATCATGATATGAGGAAATAAATAATAACTTTATTATTGCCTCTAGGGCATATTTCCTTCAAGGATAGTAATAAAAGATAGGCCCTTCACAGAGGGAAGCAGAGGTTGTCATGCGCGTTTAGGGTTGATGCACAAAATCTTAATGCAAAAGAACGTCACTTTATATTGCCCCTTGTATGTGAACCTTTATTATGCAGTCCGTCGCTTTTATTGCGTCCACAACAAGTTCGTACAAAGCTTATTTCTCTACACTAATAAGTCATGCATATTTAAAGAGCAATTTTTATTGCTTGCACCGATGACAACTTACTTGAAGGATCTTACTCAATCCATAGGTAGATATGGTGGACTCTCATGGCAAAACTGGTTTAAGGGTATTTGGAAGCACAAGTAGTATTTCTACTTGGTGCTGAGAATTTGGCTAGCATGAGGGGGAAAGGCAAGCTCAACACGGTAGAGGATCCATGACAACATACTTTATCTCAGATATAAGAAAACATAACTCATTATGTTCTCTTCCTTGTCCAACCTCAACTCTTTAGCATGTCATATTTTAATGAGTGCTCCCAATCATAAAAGATGTCAATGATAATATATCTATATGTGAAACCTCTCTTTCCTTATTACTTCCTATTAATTGCAATGATGACCAAAGCTATATTTGCCAACTCCCAACAACTTTAAATCATCGTATTCTTTCAATGTGAAGTCATTACTTTCAATAAGATCAATATGAACTCTTTGACTATTTTTATTCTTTTTCTTCTAATCACCCAAGATCATGGCAAAATACTCAAGCCCTTGACTCAACACTAATCTTTATTATATAGCTCACGGATTCGATTACAAAGAAGGATCATAAAGTAAAACTCAAAACTAGATCATGCCATGACTTTATTCTACTAAATCAAGATACTACTAATAGGATCGAACTAACAAAAAAAGGGTAAAGATAGGAGTTGTGATGGTGATACGATACTAGGGCACCTCCCCCAAGCTTGGCAGTTGCCAGGGGAGTGCCCATACCCAGGTGATTATGTCTCCTTCTTTGTTGTTGGCGGTGGAGGTCTTGATGATGATGCAAGCTTGTCGTCCACCTTCCATGGCGTAGGCTCACCATCATAGAAGGATGATCGAATCTCCGGGATCCTCAAATCTGCAGCCAAACTCATCCTTTTGAATCTATATTCATACTCACAGTTTTGGTTTTGCAGATCATAGATTTGGGCTTGGAGGTGCTCAATCTTCTCATGTAGCTTTAAGATGGCTTCCTCGGTCTTTTTGGCATCCGGCTCATAGTTGTTGGTGAACTCCACGAGCATCTTGTGGGTAGCGTTGATTCCACGCTCCACCATCCCCTGGCACTTGAAAACTTGTTGCTCCATTGCTTTGAGCCTCAACTCCACGCTTCAGGTTCCCTTTGGTCCCTCAACATCGCGGATGTGCAAAAACCCATCACGCATCTCAATGGTTTGAGGGTGTCGCAGCACCTTCGCGAGGTAAGGGTTGATCACCTTATCGAAGAACTTGTCCTTGGAAGCACTTGGGGTTGTCATGATGATCTAGACCTGTCAGAAAAACAGCTCGAAACAAGAACAGGGGAGATTTGCGTGATACGAGAGTCAAAACCTTCGGGAGTATATATAATGATTTTTTTACCGACCAAAATACGTATCGTGCACGGAAACGGAGTCCTGAGGGCACACGAGGTGCTCACGAGGTAGGGGGCGCGCCCTCCACCCTCGTGGAGGCCTCGTGTCCTCCCCGGACTGCTACTTATTTTTCTATTTTTCTAAATATTCCAAAACAGAGAAATATTGCCTTAAAAATTGTTTTGGAGTCGGTTTACTTACCGTACCACAAACCTATCCCTTTTCGGAGTCTGGAACATTCTGGAAAGTGTCCCTTATGTACTCCTCCGGGGTTACGATTTCAACAATATTAGTCTCAAAATTTATAGGATTACCTGAGATATAGTGTTTGATCCTTTGACCGTTTACCACCTTCGGATTTGTGCATGCGAAGTTGTTGATTTTTATGGCACCGGAACGATAGACTTCATCGATAACGTAGAGACCTTCCCATTTGGAGAGAAGTTTTCCTGCAAAATATCTTAAATGAGAGTTGTATAGCAATACATAATCACCTACATTAAACTCACGCTTTTGTATCCTTTTGTCATGCCATCTTTTAACTTTTTCTTTGAACAACTTGGAATTTTCATAAGCTTGGGTTCTCCATTCATCAAGTGAGCTGATATAAAATAACCTCTTCTCACCGGCAAGTTTGAAATCATAGTTGAGCTCTTTAATAGCCCAGTATACCTTATGTTCTAGTTCGAGAGGTAAGTGACAAGCTTTTCCATAACATACCCATGGGATTCTTATATGCAGTTCTATAGGCCCATAATGCATCATCAAGTTTCTTGGACCAATTCTTTCTAGACCTATTGACAGTCTTTTGCAAAATTAATTTGAGCTCTCTATTGCTCAATTCTACTTGACCACTAGACTGCGGGTGATATGGAGATGCAATTCTATGATTAACATCGTATTTAGCAAGCATCTTACGGAAAGCACCATGAATAAAGTGTGAACCACCATCAGTCATTAAGTATCTAGGGACTCCAAACCTCGGAAAAATAACTTCCTTAAGCATTTTAATAGAAGTGTTATGATCAGCACTACTAGTTGGAATAGCCTCTACCCACTTAGTAACGTAATCAACAGCAACTAAAATATGAGTATATCCATTAGAGGCAGGAAAAGGTCCCATATAATCAAAGCCCCAAACATCAAATGGTTCAATAACAAGTGAATAATTCATAGGCATTTCTTGACGTCTACCAATATTACCAATTCTTTGACATTCATCGCAAGACAAAACAAACTTACGGGCATCCTTGAAGAGAGTAGGCCAATAAAAACTGGATTGCAATACCTTATGTGCAGTTCTATCTCTAGCGTGATGTCCTCCATAAGCCTCGGAGTGACACTTGCGTAGGATCTGTTCCTGTTCATGCTCAGGTACACAACGTCTAATAACACCATCTACTCCTTCTTTGTAAAGATATGGGTCATCCCAAAAGTAATGTCGCAAGTCACAGAAAAAATTTCTCTTTTGTTGGTATGTGAAGCTAGGTGGTATAAATTTAGCAAATATATAATTAGCATAATCAGCATACCACGGAGTGCTACGAGAAGTACTTATGACATTTCATTGTTCATCAGGAAAGCTATCATCAATAGGTAGTGGGTCATCAAGAACATTCTCTAACCTAGACAAGTTGTCTGCAACGGGGTTCTCAGCTCCTTTTCTATCAACAATATGTAAATCAAATTCTTGCAGCAGGAGAACCCATCTAATAAGTCTAGGTTTCGCATCTTTCTTTTCCATAAGATATTTAATAGCAGCATGATCTATGTGAATAGTAACTTTGGAATCAACAATATAGGGTCTGAATTTATCACAAGCAAATACAACTGCTAAAAGTTCCTTTTCGGTAGTAGCATAATTTCTTTGAGCATTGTCTAGAGTCTTACTAGCATAATGGATAACATTTAATTTCTTATCAACTCTTTGCCCTAGAACAGCACCTACAGCATAATCACTAGCATCACACATAATTTCAAAGGGTAAATTCCAATCAGGTGGCTGAACAACAGGTGCAGAGACTAATGCTTTCTTAAGTATTTCAAATGCTTCTACACAATTATCATCAAAGACAAATGGTGCATCTTTTTGTAATAAATTAGTCAGTGGCCGAGAGATTTTTGAGAAGTCCTTAATGAACCTCCTATAAAATCCAGCGTGACCAAGGAAACTTCTTATACGTTTGATGTCCTTGGGACATGGCATCTTTTCAATAGCATCAACCTTGGCTTTATCAACTTCAATACCTCTTTCAGAAACTTTGTGCCCCAAGACAATATCTTCATTAACCACAAAGTGGCACTTTTCCCAATTCAAGACAAGATTAGTTTCTTCACATCTCTGCAAAACTCGAGCAAGATTGCTCAAGCAATCATCAAAAGAGGAACCATAGACGGAAAAGTCGTCCATGAAAACGTCACAAATTTTCTCACAAAAGTCAGAGAATATAGCGATCATGCATCTTTGAAAGGTAGCAGGTGCATTACATAAACCAAAAGGCATACGTCTATAAGCAAAAGTACCAAAAGGGCATGTAAAAGTAGTCTTTGATTGATCTTTAGCCGACACAGGTATTTGAGAAAAACCAGAATAACCATCTAGAAAGCAATAATGTGTATGTTTGCATAATCTTTCTAGCATTTGATCTATAAAAGGTAAGGGGTAATGATCTTTCTTAGTAGCCTTATTTTATTTGCGGAAATCAATTACCATCCTATAACATGTGATAATTCTTTGCGGAATCAATTCATCTTTGTCATTAGGGACAACAGTAATACCTCCCTTCTTAGGGACACAATGGACAGGACTTACCCACTGACTATCAGCAACGGGATAAATTATACCTGCCTCCAAAAGCTTGAGTATTTCCTTTCTTACCACTTCTTTCATTTTAGGATTCAAACGTCATTGAGGATCACAAACTGGTTTGGCATCAGCTTCCAAATTTATTTTATGTTGACATAGAGTGGGACTGATGCCCTTAAGATCATCCAGAGTATATCCAATAGCAGCACGGTGCTTTTTCAGAGTTTTCAATAATCTTTCTTCTTCATGCTCTGAAAGGTTAGCACTAATAATGACAGGATATATTTTCTTTTCATCAAGATAAGCATATTTAAGATTATCAGGCAAAGGTTTAAGCTCAAACACAGGATCACCCTTGGGTGGAGGAGGATCCCCTAGGATTTCAACAGGCAAATTGTGTTGCAGAATAGGTTCCTGTTTAAAGAATACTTCATCTATTTCCCTTCTTTCATTCATGAACATATCATTTTCATGGTCTAGCAAATAGTGTTCTAAAGGATCACTAGGAGGTACAGCAATAGAAGCAAGACCAATAATTTCATCCTTACTAGGCAATTCTTCCTCACGATGTTGTTTACTAAATTTAGAGAAATTAAACTCATGAACCATATCATCCAAGCCAACAGTAACAACATTCTTTTTGCAGCCTATCGTAGCATTAACAGCATTCAAGAAGGGTCTACCAAATATAATGGGACAAAAGCTATCTTGTGGAGAACCAAGAACAAGAAAATCAGCGGGATATTTGGTTTTCCCACACAAGACTTCAACATCTCTAACAATCCCCACTGGTGAAATAGTATCTCTATTGGAAAGTTTAATTGTGACATCAATTTCTTCTAACTCAGCAGGTGCAATTTCATGCATAATTTCTTTGTTTCTTTGTATAAGTCAATGGGTATAACACTAGCACTAGCACCCATATCACATAAGCCATGATAACAATGATCTCCTATTTTAACAGAAATAACGGGCACGCCTACCACAGGTCTATGTTTATCTCTATCACAGGGTTTAGCAATTCTAGCAGTTTCACCAGAGAACTGAATAACATGCCCATCAATATTATCAGACAAGAGATCTTTAACAATAGCAATATTAGTTTCTACTTTGACTTGCTCAGGAGGTGTATAAGTTCTAGTATTGCTTTTACGAACAACAGTTGAAGCTTTAGCATGATCCTTCATCCTAACAGGGAAAGGTGGTTTCTCAACATAAGAAGTAGGAACAATAGGATCATTATAAGTGACAATCTTTTCTTCAACTTTAATAGGTGCAACTACTTTTACTTCTATGGTAGGATGATATTTAAACCACTTCTCCTTGGGGAGATCAACATAAGTAGCGCAAGATTCACAGAAAGAAGCTACTATCTCAGAGTCAAGTCCATATTTAGTGCTAAACTTACGGAAAATATCGGTATCCATAAAAGATTTAACACAATCAAACTTAGGTGTCATACCCGACTCCTTACCTTCGTCGAGGTCCCAATCTTCATAGTTGCATTTAATTCTATCCAATAAATTCCATCTAAATTCAATAGGCTTCATCATAAAAGAGCCAGCACAAGAATTATCGAGCATGGTGGGATTGTTATCAGAAAGTCGAGCATAAAAACTTTGCATAATCACTTCTCTTGCGAGCTCATGATTGGGGCATGAATATAACATTGATTTAAGCCTCCCCCAAGCTTGAGCGATGCTTTCTCCTTCGCGAGGCCAAAAATTATATATATAATTGCGATCACGATGAACAAGATGCATAGGGTAATACTTTTGATGAAATTCCAATTTCAATCTTTTATAGTTCCATGATCTCATATCATCACATAGCCTATACCATGTAAATGCGTCTCCCTCCAAAGATAAAGGGAAAGCCTTCTTCTTAACAACATCATCAGGTATACCTGCAAGCTTAAATAGTCCACAAATATCATCCACATAGCGTAGATGTTCGTCAGGATACTTTGTTCCATCTCCTGCAAAAGTGTTAGCTACCAGTTTTTCTATCATACCTGAAGGAATCTGAAAAGGAGTTTCATTTTCAGTAGGTTCAGTAGGTTCAGTAGGTTCGGTAGGTTGAGGAGCAACTCTTGGCTCAACTGGACAGGGTGAATATACCCCGAACAAGCTCCTCAAACAATTACTTTCCATAGTAACAAGTGACAGAAAATTTCAGCACACTAAATAAATTTTTCCTTACCAAATTCCACCTACCAAAGGCGCTTCACTCCCCAGCAACGGCGCCAGAAAAGAGTCTTGATGACCCACAAGTATAGGGGATCTATCGTAGTCCTTTCAATAAGTAAGAGTGTCGAACCCAACGAGGAGCAGAAGGAAATGATAAGTGGTTTTCAGCAAGGTATTCTCTGCAAGTACTGAAATAAGTGGTAATAGATAGTTTTGTGATAAGATAAATTGTAACGAGCAACAAGTAACAAAAGTAAATAAAGTGCAGCAAGGTGGCCCAATACTTTTTGTAGCAAAGGACAAGCCCAGACAAACTCTTATAATAGGAAAAGCGCTCCCGAGGACACATGGGAATATCGTCAAGCCAGTTTTCATCACGCTCATATGATTCGTGTTCGGTACTTTGATAATTTGATATGTGGGTGGACCGGTGCTTGGGTACTGCCCTTACTTGAACAAGCATCCCAATTATGATTAACCACTATTGTAAGCATCCGCAACTACAACAGAAGTATTAAGGTAAACCTAACCATAGCATGAAACATATGGATCCAAATCAGCCCCTTATGAAGCAACGCATAAACTAGGGTTTAAGCTTCTGTCACTCTAGCAACCCATCATCTACTTATTACTTCCCAATGCCTTCCTCTAGGCCCAAATAATGGTGAAGTGTTATGTAGTCAACATTCACATAACACCACTAGAGGTTAGACAACATACATCTTATCAAAATATCGAACTAATACCAAATTCACATGACTACTAATAGCAAGATTTCTCCCTTGTCCTCAGGAACAAACGGAACTACTCACAAAGCATACTCATGTTCATAATCAGAGGGGTAATAATGTGCATAAAGGATCTGAACATATGATCTTCCACCAAATAAACCAACTAGCATCAACTACAAGGAGTTATCAACACTACTAGCAACCTACTAGCACCAATCCCGGACTTGGAGACAAGAATTGGATACAAAAGATGAACTAGGGTTTGGAGATGAGATGGTGCTGGTGAATATGTTGATGGAGATTGCCCTCTCCCGATGAGAGGAGCGTTGGTGATGACGATGGTGATGATTTCCCCCTCCCAGAGGGAAGTGTCCCCGGCAGAACAGCTCTGCCGGAGCCCTAGATTGGTTCCGCCAAGGTTCCGCCTCGTGGCGGCGGAGTCTCATCCCGAAAGGTTCCCTTCTATTTTTATCTCATCGAAAGACTTCATATAGGAGAAGATGGACGTCGGAGAGCCACCAGGGGGCCCACGAGGTAGGGGGCGCGCCCAAGGGGGGCGCGCCCCCCATCCTCGTGAGCAAGGTGTGGGCCCCTTGGCCTTCATATTTGGCGGCAATTTTTCTTTATTTATTTTAAGGTATTCCGTGGGGTTTCAGGACTTTCGGAGTTGCGCAGAATAGTCCTTCAATATTTGCTCCTTTTCCAGCCCAGAATTCCAGCTGCCGGCATTCTCCCTCTTCATGTAAACCTTGTAAAATTAGAGTGAATAGCCATAAGTATTGTGATATAACGTGAAATAACAGCCCATAATGCAATAAATATTGATATAAAAGCATGATGCAAAATGGACGTATCATGGAGAAGTGGGCTCTCATGCAAGAGCCAGCCTCTACTACATGGTGGAGCATTGGGAGAGGCACCTGTATGGAGGTGGTCAGGAATCAGGAGACTCGCGCCGGTCGTAGCGCCGCAGTTAAAATGATAATGGCAAGTCAAATCACAGGGGCCCACCTGTCCAGCAGTAACTCGCTGTAAAATCACACAGCCCTACGTTTGCAGCAGCCTACTCCCTCATCTTGTCGCGTCTCTGTCGAACCGACTAGGCGGAACTGCCCTGCCTACCACACAGGAAAAGCCCCACCCTCGACTTTTAAATAGTAGTACAGTATACTAATAATTTTGTATCCATCGATTGCGCCATGGAGCAAAGCCTCTAGAAAATGGCGGTACACATGTACAGAGTATACAGCACGCCCGTCGCGTTCGCGTCGCATCCCAGACGGTCGGTCGGTCTGGCACGCTGCTCTCCGAATGGAACGTGCATCATATTGCGTTTGCACATACATGTGGGACCACAATTGAGAACCGACGATAGGCACACTCCCCGGCCCCACAAGTCGGGTGACTTAATAGAAGAGGGAGATGAGCGATAGTACTTGAGAAGTGTTGTACTACATTGGTGCCTAGACGATCCCTGCAAGACACGGAAGATCAGCTCATCCATGCATGTGACCAGACTCCAGCAGACACGCCTGGATTGGCTATCGTCTACATATCGTGCAGGCTGTGTTGTACATGGTTGTAGTTGTGGTGAGAAATCTAAAAAAGGTTTCTTGTCATCTCACAAAATTAGGTGTCATGTGCTTCGGATCACTGCGAGGGTTAAACAACGACAACTAAGTTGGGCTAGTCATTGGGGGCACATGCACGAAGACTACTCGGCTGCCATCTAGGTCAAGCCGGCTATGTTAATTAGGACATCTATCGACGGACCCCTTTTCTACGAGTTTATCTTTAATTTGAGCTTTGTTCCTTGTCTAGTTTGTCCGTCGGGATTCATGTTGTCTCCTTTGGGCAGTGAGGTTATGATTTCTTGTCATGTGGCATTTTTCGTGTTATATGTTATAATCCGGAGCTTCAGATCAAAATGACGACAACTGCGCCTCCGAGCCACGTGCATGAAGACTTCTCGACGGTCATTGACGAGGTCAAGACGGCTCCGGTAGACAAAAGAAAGCTAGTACTACTCCACTATATAGGCAGGAGCCTCCACGCTTGCTTGCTAGTGTTGCTCTCTTCACACTGTCACGTCCTCTCCAGATCTAAACACGACAGCGGTGGCCACACTCTCTCTCTCTCTCTCTGCTCACCGCTGGTCACAGATCCAGCCAGATCCTCTCCACCGGGGAAGGTGAGAAGGTGCAACGTTCACGCAGTCGTCCTCGGCGACAGCTCTTACCCACTGCGGGCACGTCCCGATCAGCCTGCCTTGCCGTTCTCTCCCAAGCACCGCTAGCGAGGGAGGGCCTCCGACCCCTTCTTCCTCGCTGTCGTAGTGTGGGCAGATCCAGCCTCCCGCCGCCTACCTAGCGACATCCCGGCGACCATCAAGTATAAATTCCTTTGAAACCAGCCTTGCTCTACTTCCCGAGCTCCTGATGTCGCTGCATTTGTATCTTTTACTATTTCTCAGGCCCCCTCGTAGATAGGATCGATCGGCTGTTCGAAAACCACCTAATTTTTTATGTTTAAGAGGTAAAACTAGTTCATGAACTTGAATCTAGTACTACTTGGTTCAAACAAGGAAGAAAGGGGGTGGGGGTGGGGGAGGATTTGTTACCTGAATCTAGGACTTGGTCGAAAGAGGAAATAATGGGGGCGAAAAGTAGCAGAGACTGGCTATCCAATTGGTCTCTAGGTCTAATAGGGAAATAAAGGGAAACACAGTACAAACTCCATATAAACCCGGTCTATTGGTTGAAAAAGGAAAGAAAGTGGGGACTAGGGGACAAGTCAACAGAGTAAGTCCAGCACTAGATTTGCTAGCCTCACACACTATAAGGTGGCTATACCGAACAAAAATGGGACCAACCCAGATATCCTGATCTGATGTTTGTTGCCCCGAGCCACTCTTATGTAATGCCACTGTTAAAATGTAGCAGTCGCACTGTTAAAAGTAAGGACACGTTAAACCAATGTTGTTTTCAATGTAATGCCTCCAGTAATATGAATCAATGGCACTTTTTTACATGTCCTGCTAAATTTCTCATTAAGATAAGTTGGTTCTTTTCGTTAGAAATGCAACTGTTCTGGTCCGCCTACTCTCCTGTCCCCAAAGTAATGTCGTATTTAACGGTTTTCATAGTTAATCCTAATGCCCACACTAATATGTAGCAATGCCACTGCTTTAGAAATTGCTACTCTCCTTGTAGGATTGCCATTCAGATAAGGAACATGCTTCTTTTCATTTGATGCATGTTTCATCACTTGTTAGTCACCCTCCTTTCCACCTTTTTTGTGCACACAGAGATATACATTTCACGCTCGATCTTAGTTGAACTGCACAAATGATATCCAAATTATAGTTGAACATTCCATGAGCTTCACAACCAACCTTGATGTTGCTCAATTTTACTGCAACTAATGAAGAAGAAGCTCTGTGGGTTTCGTTTTCTGATGGAAATGGAACCGGGGCTGGAGCCCTTTTCTTAAAAAGAAAATTGAAGAAGAAGCTGCTAGCTCATGGGACATTGCTTCATTTTAGGTGAACTGCACCAAAAGGTCCCATGAATTGAATCATCCATGTTGGTGACTGAAAGAGCCAGCTTCAGCATACCAGTCTAAGCACCCACGGCCTCCATCCTTGCGATGCACGGTACACCTCATTTGCCACCTGCTCAACCCTAGTGTCACTGATAAAATGAAGTAATAATACAGTTAAAATAGAGCGAGTGTCCTCTCTATCATTTCATTTCCAATGTAGATAAAGAAAGTGCTTATCTTTGTTAATGTATGTTTCATCACTGGTCCCATTGTTAATGTTTAAGCATTTCTGCAAACTGGGGTGCTTAATTTTAGTTGATCTGTACAAAAATAGAGATTTGAATGTCTCAAGGCGCCTCCTTGTACTACCATTGTACACTGATGTTCATCACTAGCAGAAGGTGTATCTAGGAGACTTGGGACGATTTCCAGTATGAGGCGTATCGTATGAGGTGTCGCAGGGCCCATCTCGCCCTCGCAGCATGGCATACTATGATACTATCGCAATATTTTCTTCTATTTATTTTGTGTGTTTCATCAACTAGTGCCACTATAATGTAATCACGCTTTTTCATTATCTGTGCAAATAGGGTTATTCAGCTGTATTTTTGTGGAACTACACAAATGTACGTATGGAACCGGCATATATGCAGAGTGCGAGGTGTGCAAGTAAAAATTACCGACACCAACCATGCTGCATGCACGCATTGGCATCCACCTCCACCAGTGGGATGTGTGGCGCTCTCTATGGACGGATCTTTCTCGGCAGCAAATCCTCTAACCAAATACTAGTAGCTTATATTCTCAGTTTTCTAGGGAGTACTCTTTTCTGAAAGAAGCACCAATCTATTTTTATTTATTTGTACACTATGTCACAACTTTGACCCAAAGGTCAAAAGCTATTTTAGGGTGATTGGCGTAGTATTCAGAGACTGATTGTAAGCATGATTTTCTTTAGCTGTCACACTGATTGCAAGCATGAGCAGGTGGAAGATTAGGTTAGTGCGAAGCTTACCTTAAACCCTACCGCCGCCAATGAAACGAGGCAAGCATCGAGGGAACCGTGGAGAACGGCAGGGAAGCGACGTCGCGCCATCCGGCCTCCTCTTGCGGTGGGAGAACGAATACTCATGTGGCTCCGACTGGCTCTACACCCTCACGAACGGCACACCATACTCGATCGATTCGTTATCCTCTGGGTGCTCGACCTTTGACCCGTATGCCCATCACCTCCGCCTGACTATCGCCTCGGGTGAATCTGTCTGCTCCATCACCCAGAGGAGATACTCGATGAACTCGGAGGACTACGGCATGACTGCCGCTAAGGAGTACATGTACATCGCCGCCCTCATCGCTGTCGTCTCGCTCTTTCGCATACATTGCCATATGGCCCGCACCGTCCTCGAAATCTCCCACTCATTGTCAAACCAAGTAAGGATCTCCTTCAACCTGGCTAACTTTGCCTAGTCACCGCCAGCGATCTGCCTAATTCACTGTTGCATCCTCTCCATAGATGTCCTTCTAAGTGGTCCAGTGCTAGATTTTGAAGATGGGAGGAGAGACGGTGGTCTTGCAACAGAGAAGAGGGAGAGGCGAGACGGTGGCTTTGGAATGGAGATAATGGAGAGGAGAGGAGGTGGTTTTGCAATGGAGAAGATCTGAATAGGGAGAGGCGAGATGGTGGTTTTGGAATGGAGATGATGGAGAGGAGAGGAGGTGGTTTTGCAATGGAGAAGAGGGAGAGGAGCGTGCGGCAGTGATTTAGGATTGGACGAGAGGGTCGGCGCGCTGTGACTGGATCAAAATCAAAATCAATTTACCCTTCAATTAAGAAAGCGACCCCACATTAACTAGTCGCCCTTTTATTCTGGGTCATAATTGACCATGATTTTCGCACAAAAAATATATGGTATACGTTGCAAAAATAATATAATTTGAAAGTACATTCAGATACGAACCAAACGATGCAATTTTTGGTGACATGCATTCACATTTTGCTTGTCAAATACAGTACATGGTCCAACTTTGACCCAAAATACGCAAAACAACAAAAAATACTTCCAAGACCAGCGCCGCTCTTCCGCTCTTCTCCTCTCCTCTTAAACCACCGCCGCTCCTCTCCTATTCCAATCTATATCCAGCGCCGCTCCTCTCCTCTTCCATTTCAAAACCACCGCCCCTCCTCTCTTGTTCCAGTCCAAAACCAGCGTCGCTCCTCTCCCGTTCTAATCCAAAGCCAGCACTGCTCCTCTCCTCTTCCATTCAAAAACCACCGCCGGCGAGTTAAGGTGTTGTGGAGAAGTAGATCGATGGAGGAGTATGACCGATACATGAGGATCGCAGACGGCGGCCCTGTGAAGCTAGCTAGGATGTTGGAGATACAATCTTGGTTTGACAACAAGGACCAACTAGCGGCGACGCCGACATCCATGGCCAAATATCTGCAACAGAGCGAAAAGGCGGCGATACTCCCGGAGGGAGTCGCGTGGGAGTACATAGAGCTGCTCCTTTGGGCCATGGAGCAAATAGATTCACCGAATCTGATCGTGAGGGAGCGGTGCTGGGAGTATCAATCCCAGATGGAGCATCCACCAGAGATTGAAGGATCGAGCATCTATAGGGTGCCGTTTGTGAGGGTGTCCTACCAGAGCGAGCTGATGGAGTCTTCGTCGACCGAACCCAACTGCAAGAGGAGAAAAGCAGTTGGCCCGACGACGCTTCCCCGCCATCCTCTCCCTCACTGTTCACATCGTCTCACGGGGCGGCTGTCTGCCGCCGAGGAATAGGAGGGGACTGCCCCCCAGCCCAATAGTCGGGCAAGTTGTGAATTGTCAGGAGGAGCTTAGGGTTGTCAGTATTTGTAGGTTGTGAATTGTGTTTTGTGTTGTATGTTTTGAGAGTACTTTCAGATATGAATGTCTTTTGAATTTCATATTTGCAGGATTGAGCATATGAAGTATTTTATGGATTCTAGAGATCTATTTTTAGCACTTAAAAATGTAGTTTCATAGGAGTATAAAAGTGCAGACAATGTGATTCTCAGAGAAGAAACTGCAAGTTTTAGTTTCAGATAAGAAACTGCAAGTTTAGTTTGAGATAAGAAACTGCAAGTTCAGTTTCAGATAAGAAACTGCAACTTTCAGAGGCAGAGCATTTATATTAATACGGCCTTTTCAAACAGGGTTAACATCATGTTGGAAGTTTTATTCATGGTCGAAAATGG
Organism: Triticum timopheevii; assembly: GCA_963921465.1. NCBI lineage: Eukaryota > Viridiplantae > Streptophyta > Magnoliopsida > Poales > Poaceae > Triticum > Triticum timopheevii. The sequence continues at coordinate 167,765,213 of OY997264.1, read as the reverse complement.
AACTACCAGCCAGTTAACATCATGTTGATCAACATTCATGCATAGCACATCTTCATATGATGCACAGTAAAAATGCCCACACAATGTCGAGTGTGCGAAACACAGAGAAAACGAGGGATGAAGTTTTGGCAAGTGTTGGACGTGGTGTGCGTAGATGACAATGGTGACCCACATGTCAATAAAGGCAAAGGCAAAAAAATTGGAGATATTTTCCCTGCACAGGTGGAATCGAACCCGGGCGGAACAGCTGTCGGGTAGTGTCACTTGGCCACTAGGCTAGTTCAGTAGTTTCGTTGATAATAAGGCACTTCCTCAGGTGGTCGGATGCCCTCCTGCGCCTTTGTGCGCTCGCCGCGATGCCGCTGTCGTCCGTTGTGAACATGCTAAACAAACGAGTGGAATCTAGAGAGGACTATACGTGGAGAGGCGGATAGTCGGGACCCACCAGGTCTATGGCCATACGCAAGCAAGTGCCTCATCAAAAAAATACTTCCTCCTAATGCTATACTGACATTGGGGCCCATGGGTTTGTCAACATAGTTACATTTTTTTAGGCGCTTCAACGTAGTTACCATAGGAGATAAATTCACAACGAAGCCGGGGAGCTGGCAGGTATCATTTATTATCACTAGGGCAGCAAGTATCAGCTTGGTTTTGGGCTGCCCCGTCTAGGCTTTCATTTTTAACATGCGCAACCCACGACCTCGGATGGGAGGTCCATAGGCCTGTTTGTATTTTCTTGAGGGCCGTCATGTATCGACTGGCCTATGGACCTCCCATCCGAGGTTTTATTTTTCCTGAAACATCGGCATCCCAATTTATGTATTTTTTTGAAGAAACTGCAAAGGTCTGTTCTATTTTTCTATATAAGAATAGGAACTCCAGGTTCAACTTATGTTTCCCTTCTAACTATATTATATATATTTAAATTATTCTATATGTTATTATATATTATTTTTATTGTCATCATATATTTAACGGATACTTACATATGTAAGAAAACAATATCCCACATCTTATTAACTTATAAAAATAATTTCTTAACAATAAAATCCTGGATTGTTTTGGCACGAAAATCCTAGTGATTGTGTACAAAAGCTTGGTTAGATTTAAGGATGAATGTAATATTATCACTTATTATTTAAATATATTTATAACAAAATGCTCAGCCCCTTTTTAATTTTTGATAACATTGCTGGCCCAACCCAACATTATAATTAGAATTAGCCCAGCAAAATCGTGTATTTCGAGAAAGTGCAAATGGCCTATAATTTTTTAGGAAATAAAATAAATGGGCCACATGTACGCTACCTTATTTATTCACCCAGCCCAGCTAATGGACTGTAATTCAAAAAAAGATCAAATTGACTGTAAATTCTATCACGCAAAAAAAAGACTGTAAATTCTGAAAAAATGGGTTGAATACGTGCCACATTTTTGGAGGCTGAAATGTGGGCCAATAGGTCGAAGCCAACGCAAGGTGTTGTCAATTTAGTCAACAAATGATTCTAACATGTTAGCCGTTGGATTTACATCCAACGACCGGCATCCATCTTCAATCTCTCGTCTTCTTCCTCCAGCACCGCCGGGACCACCTCCCGCCTCCTGCTGCTAGCAGCTCTGCTTAGCACCCTTCGCTATGAAACACTACTCCACCATTGGCCAGGCCATCCCTCCACCCCTCCACACCTCCTATTCTTCTCCACCGACTGCCAAACCACACCGCACTAGAACCAGTTAACCCTCGTACACCTCTCCGTCTGCGGCTCTACTCCTGCATCTTCCCATCTCTGGCTCGTTGCTGTCCGGGGCCTCGCTGCCGTCCACCACCTTGGATGCGCTCGGCGCGGCGTGGTCAATGAACGACACCATCGGAAGTAGACTGTGCGTGGAGAGGCTGACAGCTGGGTCCACGGCCGCACACAAGGAAATGCCTCCTTATTACGCGCAAAATAATGATTCCTCCACGTGACATCTGGGACCCACCGGAAGGGCCTCTATATTTCATGAAAAAACATGCCCCCCGCTACCAGGTCAGACCCACCAGCTATCTTCGCACGCAAGGAAGTGCCTCCTTATTACGCACAAAAAAATGAATATTCCCCCTGCCAGCTGGAACCCAGTATAGTGGCAGGCTGACTTGTGGGCCTACCAAGTTGACGGGGACGGAGGGGTTTGGCAACTTAGTCAATATGAACGATTCTAGCTCATGTTACCATACGATGTTCATCCAACGGCCGTAGTGCATCTTCAACCTCTGGTCTTCTTGCTCCAGCCGCCCAAACCAGCGCCGGTCGTGCCGCATGCTCCTGCCTCCCGTGGCCGGCTGTGATGTCGTGGAGGCCTCACCGCCCCTACTACTCCCACCGCTGGCCAGGCCATCCCTCTACTCACCCACACCCCCTGTTATTCTGTGGTGGCGATAGCCTCACACCGCAGCCAAACCAATGAACCCTCGTACTCCTCTCCGTGTGGGCTTCCACTGCGGCTCCGCGTCGTCCCCTTCCTAGGCCTTGCCGTCGTCCACCACCCTGGTGCTCTCGGCGCGGCGTGTTCAACATGGTCAAGGAACGACTTCCATCGGAAGAGTACTATACGTGGAGAGGCTGACAGCTGGGTCCACGCCGGCCGCAAGGAAGTGCCTCCTTATTAAGCGCAAAATAATTATTCCTCCACCTAACAGCAGGGACCCACCAAACATGCCACCGTATTTCGTGGAAGAAACGTTTCCCCCCTGACTGCTGGGACCCACCAGCTACATCTTCGCACGCAAGGAAGTGCGTCCGGGCAAAAAAATAAAAAAACGATTTGCCCCCCCCCCCCCTGACTGCTGGGACCCACCAGCTACACCTTCGCACGTAAGGAAGTTCCTGACAGTCGGGACCCATCTGGTCGAAGCGTACGTAGCGTTGTCATTCTGATCGCGAACGTGTATGTACATATATACTGATCGATGTAGAGGCGCGCACGTGTCGTAGTAGAGGCGCGCACGTAGCATGTAGATGTACATACAGCGGCCAGTGTGCAAGAAAGAAACTACGGCCACATACGTACATATGGGCGGGGTCTCAAATGCCTACTCGCGCATACGTACGGCCAGGGCTCGTGTACATGGCTGGGTTGGAACGGAGAAACAGCGTCGTCATCGTGTTCGTGGGGAGCCAACTGGCTGGGTCGGAACGAAATGCGTCATCGTGTTCATCGGG